>OX424535.1:18989195-20239195 GCA_949152445.1 Cerastis rubricosa
TTTCAAACGACACCACTTTTATCAAAATCGGTTCGTCCCTTTAGGAGCTACGATGCCACAGACAGACACACAGATACACAGATACACAGATACACAGATACACCGATACACAGATACACACGTCAAACTTATAACACCCCTCTTTTTTGGTCGGGGGTTAATGACAGTTGGTTGCAACAAACAATTTGAAACTTAAGTAAGTGGAGATAGAGTTGATGTTGGTTTGGTGTGTGTTTATGCTAGTTTGGCGCTTTTTAATCGGATTGCAGTTTGGAGACGCGAACCAGGTATTTATAGTGAGTCTGAGTCCTGTCTTTATTTTTAAGGGACCGTCTTTGTAATGGCTCTGAAGCGTTTCTGGAGTTGCATCTGTTTGGGTTGAATATGGAAATGGTACTGCTTAAGGTTCCTTTGTTCGGTACATTTTAATATGTTTATGCATCATTACTTGGCGTCGTCTGTTGTTTGAAAAATGTGGTAGAAAAAGCACGGTTGCTTCACACTGCTGCAGGTCGGAATGATTCCACACATTTAGGTGGCATAATGTGCCGAAAGAGCCGCTCGACTTAGCACAAATTATGCCGAATCGACCAGAAAATCATCCAGCGAGGATAGATGCCGAATTACAGATTTTTCCGGTCGGCATGAGCCGAAAATGTGTAAGGCTTCGTTTCGAGTCTGGTTGTTCAACAAATATCGCCATCATCTATGCCGTTTATTGATATGAAAGCTTAATTAATATAGATAATCACGCACATTTATGATCTATCTATCTAAATATGCGAGCTCTTAGTAATAATTATGGAAATATTCCCTTCGTTACTGAACAACATCACAATATTACATGAATTATTATTAATTATTCGTAGAAACTAGATAAACAGAATGCAATGAAATTGGAACCATTCATTGGATACTATATTAATACATGTGTATTGAATTTTAACTAAACAACGGAATGACTAGATGACGTCTCACAATAGCAAAGGGAAAACTTAAAATTAAGATCGGAGCCCACTCCGGTGAGGACATTAATAAGTATAGCATGGCGGCTGTCAAATCATTATCAGTCATCAATCTCCCAATGTACAGTGTACGTACATGGTTTTAAAACAAGTATTTTTGATGCAATAAGTTAGTTAGTAGGCTCGCGTATTTGCACTTTGATCGCGACCTACATTCGGGAGTGCATTGACATACGGCCTAGCTTAGCTTATGTGATGAATTTTTGTACATAATTTAATTACTGTTTAATTAGACGTGGTTTGATTCGGACAACTTGAATTTTTATTTAGATTCATACGTGCTGAGCATTCATTGACATTTATTGCATTTTCTGCATACTTACATTTTACATTTGCATTGACAGACATTAATGTTTTGTTAACACACCTTTCACCCATTATATCACTTCTCCCAATTTACTTGGGTTTGGTTCATGTCTTGTTTTTCCACATTTCCCTATTAGGTACTCGTCGATATCTCAGCAGCAGCAGTCACGTCTAGGCATAATCGGCTTTCTAGTTAATATCAGGTCGAGAAGTTAGAGTTGCGACACAACACAAATTTCAAGTCGTTCATGGTGCGAGTTCCGACTCATCATTTCGAGACCTTGCTCAAGGAGGAGTTTTGGCCAAAAGGTGGTATCGGCGATTCCGCGGAAGGCTACGTGACACCACGCAGCACAACAATTAGACGCCGTCACTTCATGTACAATTGTTTAATAATATTTTCGTAGTTTTTAGGGTTCCGTACCCAAAGGGTCAAACGGGACCCTATTACTGAGACTTCGCTGTCCGTCCGTCCGTCCGTCCGTTCGTCCGTCCGTCCGTCCGTCCGTCTGTCACCAGGCTGTATCTTATGAACCGTGATAGTTAGCGAGTTGAAATTTCTACAGATTATGTATTTCTGTTGACGCTATAACAACAAATAATAAAATCAGAAAAAAACAAATATTTAAGGGGGCTCCCATACAAAAATGTATTTTTTTTCGTTTTTATAAATAGTGGTACGGAACCCTTCGTGCGCGAGTCCGACTCGCACTTGGCCGGTTTTTTTTATAATCCTGTATGATAGTTTGTAAGGCATTATGTGCTATGGGTCTTTGTTATCCAAATTCAATGATTTGATTGAATATCCTTTACACAGTTCATCCATCATTTCATTGGACTTCCTCTTCTCTTATATCCACATTCATACTCAAAACTTCCCTCACCTTTTATTGTCCTCATTCCTCTGCATCACCATAATGACCACATAACGTAACAGTCACCGGCGCCACTTTCAGACTTCCTCTCGCGTCAAATAACTAATTTTATTTTTTTAATATTGAGGAAGTAATTTTTTTTTTCATTCGCGAAACGGTTTTATTTTAAATTATTACTTTGAGAAGCTTTTCAGCGTACCATCAACAAAAAACTTATGTTTCACGGTTTATCAAATATTTATGGCTTTTCCTCCTATTACCTATTTGTTTGTTTAGAATTTTCTTATAATCCAAAGTGGTTTGAAGCGGTTTTTAATTTCCGTAAAATTACGGCAAGGAACTTTTTTCCCTAAATTTTGAATGAGTTTTATAAAAGAGCATTCGCTGCTAGCCGTGAGCCCGGACTCCACCAAAGCGGAGACTATCGGAGATGAGAGAAGATGTGCAAGATTCGACCAATCATAGGGGAGACGAGAGACGCGATGTAGATTTCAACTAATCTGATTGGTCGGTTTCCGCACGTCTCCGCTTTGTTGAAGTTCGGGCCTTTTCACTGTGTGGAGAATCTCACTTCCCCTGCAAAAGTAATAATAACTTAAAGCACCAATAGATTACTTCCCACACAGATGGCAATTTAATGATGTTCGGAGGTAATAACTTAGTACTTACTTAGTAACTTATCACTGCTTAGTTACGCTAATGCTGTTTAAACTTCTGTTTTAAAGCGTTCACGTAGATTTGTAAATAATTGTATGGTAGTTCATTTCAGAGTTTTAAGTGGTTTGTTTTTCGTTTGTTTTAAAGTTATATGAAGATCAGGTTGGAGTCTCTAAAATGCCTCGTCGGTCTAGTGGTTTCAAACGCTACTACTGTACTTGAAATCCTAGGTTCGATTACGGGATTAAGCAAAGTGCTATTGTGTTCTTCCAGTAGGTATTTCTCAATATCAGCCTAAAGAGGTAATGGCCCGTCTCATGCGAAAGGCCGTGTCGACGGCGCGTTCGTGTTCCACTCGCGCTTTCATAGAGATGTCAGCAAAACGGAAGGGGTCCGAGAGGGCCAATGCCTGCCAGGACTGCGGGACTGTTCGAAAGGGATACCGTGGACCTAGAAAACAAAGGGCTAAGAAGGAATATGGATGGGTTTTAGTCAGTACAAGTCTGACACTCCCTTCCACTCCGCCCAGAGCAGGAGGAGTCATTTGATGATTTCCCATCCGTAAAAAAAAGAGGTAATGGTGAAATGTTGGTGATGTACTTCAAAGAATTGTTTTTATTTAACACAAGTAAAAAGTAAACTTACATAACAGACAGTGAAAAAGTTGTACAGAGAAGACATATTAAAATGCGAAATTGCCTCCTAAAGTATGCCAGAAGCCTGTGTTTTAGGAGCCAACGTTCCTTTAAATGATTGGTACTTCATGCAAGTTACACAATAATATAAAATATACTTATATAGGACAGTTAAAAATACACACATCAAAAGTGTCTAGGGATCAACATATATTTTTGCAATAACTTTTCTCCTGATTGATATTAATTAAAATTTTCTTTAAGGATTCATCAAATAAAGTTTTTTCGTTTGTCACAGTAACGATAAACCAAGTCACCTTTGCATTAATAAAGAAATTTGCCATTTTCTAATAAAGGGATTTTTGACATTTGAACCACTAACATTAAAGTTCGAAAAAAAGACTGAAATAACAGTTTTCTTTAAAATTTTATTGGGTAACTTAAACAATTAATAATCCGTGTTTCTACCGCGAACACTAACAACACAAGAACATCGGTTTGGCATACTCAAAATGAGTTCATCCAAATCACGCTGTGGAATGGCCGCCCATGTTCGTTGCAACAACAAAAAAAGGTCTTCTTGCGACTGGATACCCTCCATATTCGGCAGAGCTCTTCTCTGTAGCATATCCCATGCATGCTCAATCGGGTTCAAGTCTGGCGACTGAGCAGGCCAGGGCAGGACATTGATGTTAGCTGCGGCGAGAGTCTGTCTTACAACTCTTGCGGTGTGCGGTCGTGCATTATCATGCATTAACTGAAATAAGGGACCGATTTGCACTTGTAGAGGAACGATGACGTCTGATACAATCGTCTCAGCATAAATTTGAGCGTTGAGGTTGCCTCTGATCCAAATCAACTCAGTTCTTCCGCCGATCCAAATACCCGCCCATACCATGATGGTTCCACCACTATAAGGATGGACTTCCTGGCAGGATTTTAATCGCTGTTGGCGTCCAGGGGTTCTCCAGTGTCGTATACGTCTTGTATCCGGTCTCATACCAAAACGAGACTCATCAGAAAAGCACACGAAACGCCAAATTGAAAAACGCAAATTGTTCTTCTGCCCAATTTCTGTGTTCAAGAGCCCATTGATATCGAATCCTACGATTGTGCATTGCTATAGGTGGTACCCGTAGCGGTCTTCGGGAATGAAGGTTCACTTCATGCAAGCGGTTTCTGACTGTTTGGTCGCTAATTAAGTTCCCTGAAGAGTGATGAAGCCTCACGGCTAACATCATGGCGGTTATTGTTGGAGCTCTTCGAGTTAAGATTTGAATGTATCGGTCTTGTCTCCGTGTGGTGCAGCGATACCGTCCTCCATGGCGCTCAGCCACGGTACCAGTGCTTCGGTAACGTGTCCAAAGTCGACTGATAACACTCTGACTTGTATTCAGAGCTAAAGCCACAGTACGTTGCCGGGAACCAGCTTCTATCATTCCCACGGCTCTGAGCATTTCTTCCCTGCTTAAATGACGTCGCCGCTCCATAATAACGTTGGTTTTAATCAGTAGTAGGGAAACAGTAGCACTAATAATGTCTTCAATGCGTTGTATGTTTTTATAGGGAAAATATTGACAGCTGATTTTCATCTTTTACTCGAATTTGATTCACAGTTCCTGATTCAAATTATGAAATGCACCAAAAAGGATCCATATAAATTTATAAAATCATAAATTTATTACAAAGCCACATCTCAATCTCAAGAAATCCGCATAAAAATGCTTGATCCCTAGACACTTTTGATGTGTGTAATACAGTACTAACAAGCTAGTCAGGGTACAATTTTAAAATGATTTTCAGTTTTGCCATACGTTACGTACGAATAGTTTTTTATTTATTTATTTTTAGTTTCGTCATACGTTACGTACGAATAGATACATCTATGAAGAGTAAGGTACATATCTGCTAAACTCTCCAGGAACTACAGGGGTGCTTGTACATAGTGTTACGTGCCTCTAGTATAAAATATTGTTATAAAAAACATTGCTAAATTACTTGTTAAAGTATCTTTTGCACATAAAAATATTTACTATCTAACTTCCATCATTATGTTTATGAACGAAAAATCAAAACTCGACTCAACGATATAACAACTTGGAGAACACGAAAATAGATCATCAAAAGATTCAATTTCTAGATAATCCAAAATCCAATTCCAGTTTGGTAACTCCAAAGCTCATCAGTTGCAAATAACAAATCTTGTGAACAAGGTGGGAAAAGAAAAAATCTAACAGGTCAATTTCTTCACCTGCCTGAAAGCATTGAAAGAAATAGGTAACACAGAAGGCAGAATTCATACAACAGTTGAAAACGCACACACAATTTGGCGGTGATCTCAAGCTTTTACAGGTTTAAATTAATCTGATGAGAACTGCATAGGAGGAGCTCGAGGCGAAATAATAACAGCCGCAAGGGTCGATCTTTAAGGTTAAGCTGTGCTTGCCGAGGTTGGTCTTATGGGTGACCATAATTACATACTGAGTTTCCTCCGTGCCCCGGAAAGCACGTTAAGCCGTTGGTCCCGGCTGTCATTTGTAGATCTTTTACAGTCGTTACGAGTAGTCAGAAGCCAAAGTCTGACATCCAGTCTTATCAAGGGGTATCGTATTACCCAATTACTGGGTTGTGGAGGTCAGACAGGCAGTCGCTTCATGTAAAATACTTGTACTCAGCTGCATCCTATTAGACTGGAAGCCGATAGATAGTTTGGAAAAAGGCTAGGGTAAACGGGTTTTAGACCGCATATTGATTAAAACAACAGTTGTTTTTTGTAAACTTTATAGGCGTGATGTTTAACATAATATAACATTGTGATGTTTGTCTCTAAACACGATAACCCAATAAAAATCGTTTATTTGTACTCAGACTCAAGTAACACAACATGCAGTTATTTATGCAGAATAAAACAATCGTTATACATTTGTTTCAACAGGTTCACGCAAAGAGACCCATCACAATTTGGTGTCGAGTTTCGCCAAATAATTTAATTAACGAAATTAATGCCAATCGCGCAAGCTCTCGCCAAACATCAGCCATGTCTTTTTTGCGGCGGCTTGCGATTGCTATATTGAACTGAACTTCTGTATCTATTAGTCCTTGTGCCCTATTCGAGGACCGAAAGGAACTTGCCCCAAGTTCTGAACTCCGCGATAGAAATTTATGTAATTTCCTCTGTACCTCCGTTGCTTACTAATTTGGATCTTTGTTAGATAAAAAAAAAGCCTCGGATCGCACTCCCGTTCGGAAACTAATTAAAATTTTAGCGTTGTCTTAATTTGACGGTGGAATCTGCGCACCTTAAGTTTAAGTTATTTTCAAGAGGGTTTTATCTTGAAAGAGTTCTCGGAACTGGTACAAGGATTATTTTTAGAAGGAGGAAGTTATGAAAAGGAGAAAACGGTTCGGTATGAGGAAAATTGTTTTTAGATTTTAAGTAATGGATGGTTGGACTGGTTGTTGATGGGTTTTAAACTGTTTCTAAACACAATATAAATAATGAAAATGGGCGATATTGGAACAACGTTTGTTTATGATTTTCATTGCGTAGTTCGGTATCTGGAATAACTTCTACTTTATCGGTTGGTTAGTGCTGGAATAACTAAACATCACTTTGTAACATAACACCTGTAATCCCAGCAGGGTTAGGTAGAAATGTAACTAGTACACCCACATTTCGCCAGATATTTGTGTGTGTGCTGTGTGTTTCGGAATAAAATCTAAACATATTGTCAGTCGCGTATTTACATACAATAGTTGAATGAATTGTTATTGTTGTGTTGTAGCTCGTGGCTAAATAATAACAGCCGCCCAGGTCGATCTTTAAGGTTAAGCCGTGCTTGCCGAGGTTGGTCTGTGGATGGGTGACCATAATTACATATCGAGTTTCCTCCGTGCCTCGGAAAGCACTTTAAGCCGTTGGTCCCGGCTGTCATTTGTAGATCTTTGACAGTCGTTACGAGTAGTCAGAAGCTAAAAGTCTGACATCCAGTCTTACCAAGGGGTATCGTATTACCCAGTTACTGGGTTGTGGAGGTCAGATAGGCAGTCGCTTCATGTAAAATACTGGTACTCAGCTGCACCCGGTTAGACTGGAAGCCAACCCCAAGATAGTTTGGTAAAAGGCTAGGCAGATGATGAGTTGAATGAATTGTTATTAAACCAGTCTGCCGTACAGTACCGCCGTTGTAGCCATAAAATTAGCAGTTTTGTAGACCCGTTATGTTTCATTTTTGGTGTACAATAAAGTTTGATTCTATTCTATTCTAAACAGCCAATCGCACCACTTAACTTTCGTCTAATTTTGACATAGGAATGGCATCTGTTCCCAGAACTGAGTGAATCCCTCAATCAAATAACTACAGCCGTTTAAACATGAGTATTGACCAATCAACTTCTCCTTATAAACTACGAACTCAACAACTAAGCCTTTCACACTACCCCAGTCTCTCAACCAAAACTTTCCCCTTTCAAGGCACAATCACGAACAAACAAACACTAATTACGGTCCAGAAACAAAAGATACACAACCCAGAACTACCCAGTACCCATAAATCCCTATCGACGCCACAAAGTTATCAGCCAAACTATCATAAAGTATCATCGGGCATCCCGGAGTCAAACGGAGCGAACAGTAAATCAGTTTGAGAAATCTATAGTAATCCACCCGTTTGTTAGACCACGATAAAACTCAATATATATGGAATCTTCTAAAACTGAGCTTTATTAAACTGTGGTCGGGTAGCTGCAGATTTATGGGGGCAACGATTCAATTAGGTGGAGGGATCATTTTCATATATTTTGCGGTGTTTTCGGGTAGTTTGGTAAAGGGTCGTTTTTGGTATGTCGGATTGTTTAGTTGTGGTTAACTGTGTTTATTTAGTTAAGTTATAGGAAAAACAGTGCATTAGCGAGTCACTTTTTCGAGTCCTTATTTTCCGAAATGACTGAACCGATTTGAATGGAACTTAATACGTATAAGCAGGATACATTGGCCTAAAAAGTTACAAAAATCACTTTAGAAATGTCTTTAAAAAAAAAAAGATTATTGGAAATGTCTGTTACCGACCGATCAATGTTTTGGGACCGATCAATGTGGCGACACTTGGGGGAGGCCTATGTCCAGCAGTGGACGTCTTTCGGCTGAAATGATGATGATGATGATGCAAGATAATTTATAATCGCTCTAATTAAGCTGTAACAATATTTTTAGAAACGGTTTCTAGTGACTTTTTAGACCTATGTATGCCGCTTATGTGTATGAAGTTTCATTAAAATCGGTATATTAATTTCCGAAAATAAGGACTTGAAAGTTTGTATGAAATGTCGCAAGGCGTAAACGCTCTTAATACACGAACACGTACTAGGTTACTACTAATACGTACTATTTGGTTACATCTCTTATCCCTTTGGGGACCGCAGGCGTGTTGTTACATATTATACTAGTCCGTGGTAAATTCTCTCATTTAAAATAAATAAATTTTACAAGACACTAACCTTATTAAAACCAATCTATAATAAACATAAAATTCAAAGGTTTCAACTTTAACTATAATTAAATAACTCATGCAAGTACAAAACGACTAACTTCTACTTTTTGAACAACTGTCCGTCACCTTGGCAATCTAAAAGTGCGTGTAAATGGTTTCATTGAAATATTTTTTCTGTTTTAATGTGTCTCACGAACATTTCATCATTATCATCTTTTTAGCCGAAATACGTCCACTGCTGGACATAGGCCTCCCCCAAGTGTCGCCACATTGACCGGTCCCGTGCGCCTCACATCCAGCGGATCCCCACAAGCTTTACCAGGTCATCGGTCCACCTAGTGGGAGGCCTTCCAACGCATCGTCTTCCGGTTCGCGGTCGCCATTCCAGAACTTTTCAGCCCCATCGACTATCCGTTCTGCGAGCAATGTGCCCTGCCCACTGCCACTTAAGTTTGGCAATCTTCGGGCTACGTCGGTTACCTTGGTTCTCTTGCGGATGTCCTCATTTCTGATTTGATCACGCAAGAAAACTCGACTTGAGTATCGCCAATTATGCAGGGTGCTTCACCCTGCCGAAGACTTTCACTGATACTCATAGATTCTTTGAATGTCATCCTCAGCCAAAATTGTATATTAGAAATGTATTTGTAATTTTACAGATCTTCAAACTTGCAATGAAACTTCTCATGTTCCTCTTACCGACCTAAATACAAGTAGGTATTGCAAATTATTAACATACTCTGTAAGCCCTCCAGCTATTTATAAAACATGCTTATATATAAATGTAAGTAAGAGTGTTATTCGTTTGCCCTTAGGCGAAGAGCTGACTGTTTTTCAAATAATATGCTTCATACAAAGAATACTTCGCTATTTTATTCAGCAAGAGATTAGTATGAGCCGTCTGAAGCAATTAGTTTGAAAAAGTTATTATGAAACGTTAAGCCGACCGAAAATAAGCACGTTGCTGAGGTTGGAAAAGTGGTAATTTCGAAACAACATAATGTCCCACCTGTTCTCAAGAGGTAGGCAGAGTTTTATGGTTCACTCAATAATTTATTTAAGAGCGTTTACGCCTTACGGTATTTCATACAAACTTTAAAGCCCTTATTTTCCGAAATGATAGAACCGATTTTAATTAAACTTAATACGCATAAGCAGGATACGTAGGTCTAAAAATTTACTAAAAACATTTTCGAAATGTCTTAAAAAAAAAAGATAATTGAAAATTGCAGTTTCTATAGATAATTTATAATGAGTCTAATTTTGCTGTAACACTATTTTACGAAAATATTTTTATTAACTTATTAGAGCTATGTATCCTGCGTATGCGTATGAAGTTTAATTAAAATCGGTTTAGTCATTACGGAAAATAAAGATTTGAAAGTTTGTATGAAATGTCGTGAGACATGATAAGATAAGATAAGATGAGATGCATTTATTTGTATAAACATGTGTGACATGATACATAGATATGCACATATGGATGGAAATCGAGTTCATTTCGAGGAGTAACCGCTCTCAAACGTAGTGATAGCGACAGTGGTGTGTCCGTCGGACTGCCAAGTCTTATGTCTTGTAATCGAACCAAAGACATGCACCACTGATTTTACGGATTCATGTAAGTATTGTATAATTATCGCTTGCATCGACGAAGGAAAACATCACCGGCAAAAATGCACAACGTTAATATTCAAGTTTTCACTTCTGCCGGCACTCCTGGAGTACAACCCGTTTTTTTTTTTGGCAATCGACTCACCTTCTATTACATGGAACTTAAACATAACTTTCGAGATGTGGGTGTACTATTAGCTACACCTCTGCCTGACCCTTCGGGGATTGTTGGCGTGATGTTATACATAAACGTTTACTAAGTATTTGATTTATTCAACTGCAATCGACACCCATGCCTTTAAATCCTTAGAAGATAAAAATAAGTTTATCATCATCATCATCATCATCATCAGCCTACCGCAGTCCACTGCTGGACATAGGCCTCTTCAATCGCTCGCCAGTTAACCCGATTCTCGGCAACTCTCATCCAGTTGCTACCAGCTACCCTGCGAAGATCATCGCTCCCCCGAGCCTGAGGGCATCCCACCTTACGCTTACCGATTCGCGGCCTCCACTCAAGAACACGTCTGCCCCAACGGTCACCGGTTCTACGGCTAATATGGCCGGCCCACTAAAAGTAAGTTTATATTGTACATATATTTTTGAAAGTAATTTAAAAGTGGAGTGATTTGGAAGAGACCTACACTCAGCATTGGGTGGCCAAGGGTTGAAGAAGAAAAGAAGAAGAAGAAGCTTACACTAATGTACGACTGTAATGTACAGGTACATTTATTGTAAACGAAACACCTTATAGACAAACCAATCCCATTTTTCTTCGTTTAATTTAATTTTCCTTCATAAGTTTTAAACACGATTTCACTACCCAAGGTTTTAATTAAACGCTGTTCGCGAAACGCCTATTATTATAATTATTATTTGCTACCCTTACTGTTTCTATCGGCAAGTGGTGCGTTATTGCGTCTGTGTTATGTAATGGTGGGGTTGTAAACAGTTATAACGTCTTCATTATATTTAATATCCTATTTCCTACTTATATTATAAAAGCAAAAGTTCGTAAGAATGTAAGTCTGTTACTCTTTCACGCAAAAACTACTGAATGGATTTTGATGAAATTTATTCCCTGGATTAACACGGCTACTTTTTGTTCTGGTCTGCGCGGGTAAAACCGCGGAATTTCGGTCCATCTCAACGCAGATGAGGCAAGTATGCAGCCGATGTAATAGTGTAGCAATTCCACGTGCTTTTAGATGTACTTGGGTATTACCGCACCATCTCCTAAGCTCCGGGCTACTACTGAGAAATGGAAAATCGATATGGGTATAAGGCTAGCATTTGCCCGTAGTTTTTTTGCTGCTATATTCGGCAATTATTTCCGTACAGAGCAGCTGTGGCCCATTGGTGGCCGCCCGACTTATGAGCAGTAAGCCATGGGTTCGAACTCAGGCAGGCGCATTACTTTGTGTAATTTAATTCACCACAGCTGCCCTGAAAAATGGTGAAGGAAAACATCTTGAGGAAACCGGCATGTTTTAGAACTAGAAATTCGAAGCCATGTGACATCTACCAACCCGCACTGGGCCCGCGTGGTGGATTACAGCCCACTCCCTCTCATAGAGAGGAGGCCTGTGTCCCAGCAGTGGGAAAATTATAGGCTGATGATGATTGGCGTACACTCGGCGATAATATAGCTTCCCATTCATGAAATAATTTTTGGAATCGGGCTCGGATCAGTAATTCCAAAGATTACCCTCTATATCCAAGCATACGAGACTTTCCCTATCTAAAATATTACCTAGTAAATATTTGTGTGAAATTCAATTTGTCCGACTGAAAATGGAACGCAGGACCCCTCAGTCAGCAGTCACTCTTGTAACTATGAGCCAAACACACACACACACACATGCACATCATCTAAAACATTTCATTCAGGAATCCTTAGCATCCTGTCAAACTATTCATGTTGCGTCGTTACCATTGGTTTACCATCCCTGAAAATACTGATTTGTTTATGTACGTAGTTATGTATTACACAAGGCGTAGTACGAGTAATATAACCCGTGGAAGTTGATGATGTATTCTTGAGATGTACAGAGAGGTTTATCTGCCCTGCCAATTTATTATTGGCGTAATTATTGACGTCATCATTTTCTGAAACATTTAACAATATTACACGTTTCAGAAAATTATTACGTCAATAATAATGGTATTACAGAACAGTTTTGAGTATGAATTTGATTGGGATGAGTGAGTATACAACTTGTAACGTTAAATGCGCAAAACCTGAAAATAGTTTGATCAGAATAACGAGCAGAATCAATTGAACCACTTTTTAATATAGGTCACATTTTTCAAAAAATCTTCGTTAAAAATGTTGCCCTGTTTATTTTTGTTCATAGGTCAAGCCATCACGTGCGCAAACCCGCCAAAATAGGTAAACAAGCACAAATGTTTGTCGTCCAATTAAAATTGTCGCATACGCGGGAAAAAAGACAGAAAAAAAGAAACGATCAGAATTTCCAGTAAAACTAAAACAGCACATAAAACCTTTACGTTTCTTTTATTATTATTCAATTGACCTAATTCTGAGAGAATAAAACTCTCAGAATTAGGTCAATTGAATTAAAAATCATTTGGGGTGTCTGAGGTTTTGCCCATTTAACGTTACACGTTGTATATAAAAGTAGAAGAATATCAAAAAACAATGGAAGGACTGTGTTAAGGAAAATATGGCAGAGGTGAGGTGAGGGTTAAAAAGGTGGTTTGATGAGATGACAAGTAATAGAGAAGGATGGAAGAAGAAGACATCCTGCGACGACCCCAAATAAATTGGGATAAGGGCCGTAGAATGCTAATGATGTAATTTTGTAAAATGAATGAGAATCTAAAAGGCAAAAATCCGTCGTTCAGTCTTACTAAGGGGTATCGTATTACCAAGGTACGGGGTTGTGGAGGTCAAATAGGCAGTCGCTTCATGTAAAATACTGGTACTCAGCTGCATCCGGTTAGACGGGAAGCCGACCCCAAGATAGTTTGGGAAAAGACTAGGCAGGTGATGATGATGAATGAGAATCTATACAAATTATAAATAATAGTAATTTTTTGTGTTTTTATCAATATTAAGAGAGTTTACTCTGGAATATTTATTTGTATATGTTACCGGCCAAACCCGATTTCAGGCCAAACTATTTTGTACTAGGCCAAACCGGTTTACTGGTTTATCGTGTCAGGATATATACTAACCCAAACAAAACATTTACAATGCGCCCAACTTGGATGTGGCATCGCTCGCTACGCTCGCTCAGCTCGCGCGTTTATGGTCACAGTTCTAAGCTAACATAACCCATTTAGATGGGGTGCAGAGTCCTTTTGATTGAGTTTGGCCTAAGACCAACTAGTTTAGCCGGAAATCGGGTTTGGCCGGTAACATATATATAAACAAACACAAACTTACATTTGATCTTTTATCAAATTCTAGAAACCATACCGAGCAGGGATGGCTCTCTATTAAATAAATGAATTAAATAAAAAATTCACAAAAACTGTCCGCAACGCCAGTGAAAATAATAATGAATTCAAAAACAATTTCTGTGGTTTACGAAATTCAGTTAGCAACCACAGCCACTGTGGTTGCACTGAGGCCGTGGGTTTAATATTGATGAATTACCTGTTTTTTGAATGTTGGACACTTTTTTCCACGCTATGTAAAGTTTCAATAAAAAAAAAAACAATTAAAAAAATAATTCTACTTAATCAACTTTGACAGATATCTTACTTTAGAAGTTAAATAAAGTGCAAATGACTGACTTAAACTGTTTGCATTTATGATGTTTGATGTTTGCTATTTAATTTAAATTGTTTTGTTACAAGCCTAATCATTGAAACCACGATCGTTATGAGAACTTTATTAAGAAAGTAAAAAGAATGATGGTACTCAAAACACGTTTATTATAACTACACGCCGGTTATCCCCGAAAAGGTAGGACATAAGTGCATATCTATATCCTAAATCCATCAGTTATGATTAATTTTCGATGTAATAAGGATCGAGCCAATTGCCAAACAAAAAACCTAACTCCGGGTTGTTACTGAGAACTTCCTAATGGAAAAACCAATAACGCTTTATTTTATTTTTGCTATTTTATCTTTTCTACACACTGTGTCTACATTTCTTATTCAACTTTCCATTCGCAGGTCTGCTAGAAGAAATTTCTTTTGAAATTAGCAGTACCTTTGTGCTCTTGTATCTTTATCTATTGTCCTGTTAAGTGTTTTGTGAGTACATAAATAAATAAACAAATAAAAATAAATAAAACACTTTGCAAACCACAAACCGACCAGATTTCGAACCCAAAACCTCACATTGAACAGCAACGCTCTTGGGTTTATAAAACTAACCTAAAAAACATTTTCTACAATTAAAACTTACTATCTTTGAATAAACCTCCTACGCAATAAAATCAGTCATCCAAATGAAACCGTGTGATCGTTAAAAACTAAGACTTCATTATTTCTCAGTGACGCAGTACTTCGAAAGTCACCCTAATTTAGCCCGTCACTCTAACTTAATCAACATAGATCAAAGAGTTCGCAATCGACGCCACCACCCTTAACTACCCCTTTACATACATATAAGATAATGTGGGGGTACAACTAGCATAAGGACAGAAGAAGTCTCACTCCTAAACGGAACACCAGTTTTTCTAGTAATAATAAATATATCTTCATCTTTATATTATATATTAAAAAATTGTATCTTTGACGATCTATTTTTTACTATTGGATTTTTAAATTATATGCCATATTATTACTGACCTTTTTGTATCAATTTGTTTTATTTTTTTATTACTACTGATACTGATACTGTTAGCCTGCGTCATCCCACTGCTGGGCAAAGGCCTCTCCCCATGACTTCCAATTGTCTCGGTCCAGGGCCAATGTGGACCACTGATCGCTGGTTTTGTCTAGCTCGTCCCGCCATCTTCTACGAGGTCTACCACGATGCCTTCTGGTTGTGTCAGGGCTCCAAAATGTGGTTATTTTGGCCCACAGATCATTGGGCATTTTTTTTTATTCTTTTATTTTATTTTAAATATGACATTCTATTTTTATTATTGATATTCTCAGAAAATATATACACATACGTACTACAAATACATACAGACATATTATTATTCTGTATGGTGTCGGACGTAAAGAATAGCACCATGTCGACCCACGGGAAGATATGGGATGGTGCTATTCTTTAAGAGGCGACTAAGGGACTTGCCAGAGAATGGGCAGCAGCGTTCTCTGTGCTTTTGTAATGATGATATTATTAATCTTAATAACACAATTTGTTTTTTTTTTGTTAATTTTTATTGCATATGTCATAGAAGATGACACATCGTTTTATAATAATTTGATTTTCGTTTCGCTTTTTGCCATTTTTCTGACTTCTTGTTTTATTGTATATTTTATTATTTTAAATTAAATGTGGATTAATATCGTTTTAAATTTGTTATTCTACATATATTTATGTGAATTATTAATGATTACTTTTTTGTCATGTTTTCGATTGTAACGTTTTAATGGTACTGTTATATTTTACAAAATTACTAAACAATGCATATTGTTCCGAAATAAATGACTTATGACTTCTTGACGGCCATATGCTCATCATCTACCGCTAGGTAGGCTACTAAACCAACAATTTGGTAAAAAGCTAGGCAGAAGATATATCGAATCTAAACTTAGTCGATGACCACTAAACTTAGTCGATTAGAATTTTCGTGTGAGCCCATGTGGAGTGGCACTTCTTTTGTTTTTCTTCCTAACCGAACATGAATGGAAAACTTTTGATTAAATAATATGATTGTGCGCCTAGCAACTTGAACTTAACCGCGAGATTATTATGTGTATAGAAACCCCATTACAGATTCGATAGCTAAATCAAAACTTAACTACAATCATGTCATATTGTTTCAAGATTGTATTAAGGACGTCAATTACAGTTTTGTTCATAATTTATTAGATTGAACACAATCTTAATCTGAAGCACTTTGAGCCGTTGGTCCCAGCTATCATTTGTAGATCTTTGACAGTCGTTACGTGTAGTTAGATGCCGAAAGTCTGACATCCATTCTTACGAAGGGGTATCGTATTAACCAGTTACTGAGTTGTGGAGGTCAGATAGGCAGTCGCTTCATGTAAAATACTAGTGCATCCGGTTAGACTGGAAGCCGGCACCAACATTGTTTGGGAAAAGGCCAGGCAGATGATGATGAACACAATCTTGTAATAGAATGTCACTTTTCGTGTTAGTGCGTATGTAATAATAATAATAATAAATTACTATAGTAATAATAATAATAAGCTGGCAACCCCATATGTCATCAGTCATCAGTTGTATCATCGAATTTCTTATATAAATATTTTTGGATTTATTACACATTTTGTACCACAACAATTCTTTTAAAATAGTTTTTTGAAACAACTTAAATATTTAAAAATTGTAAATAAACTTAAGAAGAGCATCAAGTAAAAGAAAACTGGTTCAACAGCAACATGACGTCTGTCACTACAAAATTCAAAATCCATCAAAAACCTAAATACGTCGAGAAAATGGACAGCTGATGGAATAACAGTAACTTGGTAATACGATACCCCTTAGTAATACTGAACGTTAGATTTTTGCCTTTTAGATTCTCATTCATTTTACAAAATTACATCATTAGCATTCTACGGCCCTTATCCCAATTTATTTGGGGACGCCGCAGGATATCTTCTTCTTCCATCCTTCTCTATTACTTGTCATCTCATCAAACCACCTTTTTACCCCTCACCTCACCTCTGCCATATTTTCTTTAACACAGTCCTTCCATCGTTTTTTGATATTCTACTACTTTTATACATACTCACTCATCCCAATCAAATTCATACTCAAAACTGTCCTGTAATACCATTATTATTGACGTAATAATTTTCTGAAACGTGTAATATTGTTTAATGTTTCAGAAAATGATGACGTCAATAATTACGCCAATAATAAATTGGCAGGGCACATAAACCTTTCTGTAAATCTCAAGAATACATCATACTTCCACGCGATTCATTTTGTATTTCCACGGGTAATATTACTCTTACTACGCCTTGTGTAATACATAACTTCGTACATAAACAAATCAGTATGGATGATTTTCAGGGATGGTAAACCAATGGTAACGACGCAACATGAATAGTTTGACAGGATGCTTAGGATTCCTGAATGAAATGTTTTAGATGATGTGCATGTGTGTGTGTGTGTGTGTGTGTGTTGGGCTCGTAGTTACAAGAGTGACTGCTGACTGAGGGGTCCTGCGTTCCATTTTCAGTCGGACAAATTGAATTTCACACAAATATTTACTAGGTAATATTTTAGATAGGGAAAGTTTCGTATGCTTGGATATAGAGGGTAATCTTTGGAATTACTGATCCGAGCCCGATTCCAAAAATTATTTCATGAATGGGAAGCTATATTATCGCCGAGTGTACGCCAATCATCATCAGCCTATAATTTTCCCACTGCTGGGACACAGGCCTCCTCTCTATGAAAGAAAGTGGGCTGTAATCCACCACGCGGGCCCAGTGCGGGTTGGTAGATGTCACATGGCTTCGAATTTCTAGTTCTAAAACATGCCGGTTTCCTCACGATGTTTTCCTTCACCATTTTTCAGGGCAGCTGTGGTGAATTAAATTACACAAAGTAATGCGCCTGCCTGAGTTCGAACCCATGGCTTACTGCTCATAAGTCGGGGCGGCCACCAATGGGCCACAGCTGCTCTGTACGGCAGTAATTGCCGAAAATAGCAGCAAAAAAACTACGGGCAAATGCTAGCCTTATACCCATTTCGATTTTCCATTTCTCTGTAGTAGCCCGGAGCTTAGGAGATGGTGCGGTAATACCCAAGTACCTCTAAAAATACGTAGAATTGCTACACTATTACATCGGTTGCATACTTGCCTCATCTGCGTTGAGATGGACCGAAATTCCGCAGACCACCAGACCAGAACAAAAATTAGCCTAGTTTAATCCAGAGAATTTTCATTAAAATCCATTCAGTAGTTTTTGCGTGAAAGAGTAACAAACATACATTCTTACGAACTTTCGCGTTTATAATATAAGTAGGAAGTAGAATATTAAATATAATGAAGACGTTATAACTGTTTACAACCCCACCCCTACATAATATAGACGCAATAACGCACCACTTGCCGATAGAAACAGTAAGGGAAGCAAATAATAATTATAATAATATATAAGCTGGCAACCCCAAGTATCAATACGTCAAATCATTTTCTCTCTACAAAAAATTACTTAAAAATTCAAATAAACAGTTTTTGGCTTCACGAAACAATAGTTATAAATTGCATTTCTGGACAGTGAATTTTGGGAAAGTAAAACAACATTAATTAGGAAAAATGGATAACACCAGGAAGAAATATGAAAATGTGAGTCAGACAGAAACTGTCATCAATCACCATCGAAAAAATTAAGAAAATGACCGAAAATGTTTACGTAATATGATCACAAGATCAGCTGCTGCACGTCGCGCACGCCCACCACCCCCGGACTCGTCGCTGAGCTCCGCCTCGCCGCCGCCGGACCCCGGATCACCTGTGTCACCGGCAGCGGCAGTTGCGTCGAGCTCCAGCGACGAATATTTCTCCCCGCCGACGTCGCCAACACCTGTACGTCGGCCGGGGCGAGGCCGGCCACCGTCAAGCTTCGGACCTAGGAGCCAACCGGCCCCGAGCCGGGTCCCCGCTGCCGGTGGTTGTGTGCAGCGCATGAGATGGACTTATTCCATTAATGAGAACGTCATGCGCGCATACTATGGGTCTACAGAGGGGGGAACTAACCTCACTGCGTACCGTGTTAGGATGCTGTCTATGTTTCAGGAACTTGAACCGACTGTCAACGTTTCGGCCCAACGGTTGTCGGATCAGGTGCGGGTCATCCAACGCAATCACATGTTGGACGACGCCGCACTTGATAGGCTGCGCTCAGAGGTACCGAGCAACCACATCGACTTGACTCCGGCGCAAACCGCGGTGCAAGCGTCAACTATTGACGCAATACCACCGCGGTCCAATCTTGGTGCTGTAGAGGAGGATGATAGGGTTGCCACGGTAAGTAGCCAGTGCAACGAAAGTTTGAGGAGCGCTCTGGAAGATGCGCTTCACGAGTATCGATCCACTCCTGCCCAACTTAGGCCCCGATTACCACGGTTACCCATGCATAAGAAAAATAGGGCGCTGGTGTGTGCCTTGGACTCGCAACTCAAAAATATTTTTGAGAGTAGTGAGAACCTCGTTGATACGCACTCGATCTTGTATTGTGGGGCTGTAGCGGCTTGTCGTTTAGCTAACGTCAAATTCCCAAATTTTGACGTAGCTACTCGACCAAAACCAGCCGTACCAGCTTGGCAACGCAGGATCGAGGGCCGTATCGACGGGGCCAGGGTACTCATTGGCAAACTATACTGCTTCAGGGAGGGCAATACACGCCCACGTGTGATGCGCTTTGTGAGGCGGGCATTCTTGGGGACTGGAATCAGCCCTCAAGAATACATGTCCCGAGTCACAGAGCGCATCGACTTCCTGAAGCAGAAAGTTTATGCATGGGCGAACCGTATTCGGCGGTATAAGAAGCGTGTTGATCGGTACTCGCAGAATCGCATGTTCCAGAGTGATGAGAGGTGGGTATACAGAGCTTGGGAGCGACCCGAACAAAGTGTGACGGACGTGTGCCGCCCGGATGATGCTGCCACGAGTTCATTCTGGCGCAGCATCTGGTCGGTGCCCGTCTGTCATACGGAGGCTGACTGGATGCGTGATGTCGAGCGAGTGTGTGAATCCATCCCAGAAATGGAAGAGATTTCAATCACACCGGTAGATGTTGCCAGAGCAGTTCGTCCGTTACCGAACTGGAAATCTCCGGGACCGGACGGACTGCACAACTTCTGGCTCAAATGGCTAAGTAGTTCACACACTCGCCTGGCATCTCAATTCCAGTCATGCTTAGAGTCTGGGTCGCTACCAGAGTTTCTAACAACGGGTGTTACCCACCTGCTCCATAAGTCAGGTAGTCCTGCGGAACCCAAGAATTATAGACCGATCACGTGTTTGTCGACGGTCTATAAACTTCTTACATCCATTTTGAGAGAGAAAATTAACAAACACATCGTTAGTAATTCTATTATGTCGGCCTCTCAGAATGGATGTAGGAACGGGTCCCGTGGTACTAAGGAGCTACTCCTCATCGACATGGCCATTAGCCAACAGGTTCGTCGATCCCGCAAGGATCTGTCGACATGTTGGATAGATTACAAGAAGGCCTACGACTCTGTGCCACATACGTGGCTCATAAGGGTGCTGGAGTTGTACAAGATTGATGCAACTCTACGCGCCTTTCTTGAGTCGTGTATGGGGCAATGGAAGACGGTCCTTCGATATCCAGGATGTCGACAGATCCAGGGGAACGATGAGCCTGTATGGATAAAACGGGGAATATTTCAGGGCGACAGTCTGAGTCCACTTTGGTTCTGTCTAGCCCTGAATCCTCTAAGCACATTGCTGGAGGATTCAGGCCTAGGCTACCGGTTGAGGAGAGGTGGTCAGGTCATATCTCACCTTCTTTACATGGATGATCTGAAACTCTTTGCCCCTAACAAATTGCAACTGATGAAGCTACTGAAATTAACTGAAACTTTCAGTAGCGCCATCAGGATGGAATTTGGTGTGGACAAATGTGCAGTCATGTATGTAAAGCGAGGAGAGATTATGGAATCCGAGGGAATCCAACTCTCGGATTCCATACACCTCAGATCTCTCTCCTCATCCGAAAGCTATAAGTATTTGGGTATGTCGGAAGCGTTAGGCATTAACGTAGCTGACATGAAGCAGTCGTTGAGGGAGCGCTTCTTCGGTCGCCTGAAGAAGGTATTAAACAGCCTTCTTTCAGGCGGAAACAAGGTGCGCGCCTTCAACGGTTGGGTCATGCCAGTTTTAATGTACTCTTTCGGCATACTCAAATGGACTCAGACCGAACTGGACGCCCTGGACAGGAGAGTCCGTTCATTGCTGACCGCAAATCGGATGCATCACCCAAGATCATCGGTAATGAGACTGTACATCCCGCGGAAGTGCGGGGGTCGAGGCTTTTTAAATGCGAAGACCCTCCACAACCGCGAGGTGTGCAGCCTCAGAGAATATTTTTTGAAAGCCGAGGTGGGTATGCACCGAGATGTGGTCGCAGTGGATAAGGTACTCACCCCGCTGTCCATGGCTAAAGAGAACTGGCGCAAACCTGTAGTACTTACTACCGATGACCGCAAGGAAGTATGGCAAGGCAAGGTGCTTCACGGGCGCTTCTACCAGGCTCTTCATGGGCCCGATGTAGATTTTCTAGCGTCCGTGTCCTGGTTACGATTCGGCGACCTCTTTGGGGAAACTGAAGGTTTTGTCTGTGCGATTATGGACGAAGTTATGCTGACGAACAACTACCGGAAACATATTATGAAGGACGGGACGGTGGACGTGTGTCGGGCATGTCACCGTCCGGGTGAGTCTATCAGACATATTATTTCTGGTTGTTCTCGTTTGGCTAACGGCGAGTACTTACACAGGCACAACCAAGTAGCCAGGATTATTCACCAGCAACTTGCCTTGAAATATAAACTTGTGGAATCTGAGGTACCGTACTACAAGTATGTGCCCGACCCAGTTCTCGAGAAAGACCATGTCACGCTGTACTGGGATCGGCCTATCATTACTGACAGGACTATTGTTGCCAATAAGCCTGACATAGTGGTGATAGACCGATCAGCGCGCCGCGTAATGATAGTCGATGTTACCATCCCGCATGATGAGAACCTCGTGAAGGCTGAGAAAGAGAAACAAATAAAATATCTCGACTTGGCACACGAGGTTGTCAGCATGTGGAATGTGAACTCGGCTATCATTGTGCCGATTGTCGTAACGGCCAATGGCCTTATGGCTAAAACCTTCGACGAACATCTGTCGAAGCTCTCACTTGGCAGTTGGATCAAGAGCCAGATTCAGAAGGCAGTACTCCTTGACACGGCTCGCATTGTGAGGAGGTTCCTGTCTCTGCAGCCCTAACCACCGGTAGCTTGGACCCTGTTCCCGATACCGGTGGGCTACTATTTTTATATTTTTAAATGTTTTTTTGTCTTTTTGTAAAAATATTTAAAAATGTAAATGTATGTTATTTTAATGAATAAACGGAATAATAATAATAATCTTTATTGGAACAAAAACACATATTACAAATTAATTGCGTACGTAAATAGCTACATTAGTTGCAAAACTGTGTCGCAGCTATTAACGCCCACCTCCAAGAGGGAGACGACATCGTTCCACATTTCAAAGTTAAAAAATAAACAGTAAGGGTTAAAAAGAACACTATCAAATAATAATAAAAAACAAAAATAAATTAGTAGACAGTTAAAAAATTAAAATAGGTAAGTGTTTAGTGTTGTGCATGCGGGAGTGTTGTATGAGAGTGTAGTGCATGTCTGTGGGGTGTAAGTGTAGAGTGTGTTTGTGGAACCTCCCCCCGAGCACACTCTACGCTACGTGTATTTGGTGTGCTTGTCTGCTGATGAAAAATCCATATTTAGGGTTTGACTAAAATTTCCAATTCTTCGTATGTGAGAGTATGAAGCCATTTATCAATAATATTTTTGCAATCCCGGAGAGTACGTGGATAAATGTTAAGAACTTTATTTATTTTATTATAAAGCACGGGACTACAGAAAGCGAACTGCCGGCGGACAGTTTCCAATTTAACACTTGATGTAGGGCAGACTCTGTCAGTTCTACGTTTTTGTCTTCTAAACTCAGGGTCAAAAGCCAAGTTTGAATGCTTCCGCAACACTGTACTTAACACAAAAGAGTGCCTTACTGTAGGAAGCTTCCATAACGTGTACAGTTCGCTTGTAGGGAAGCGGTAGGGTTTGAAGGCCATTACCTTAAGGACAGCCCTCTGCGCCCTCTCTAAACGCAGCAAAAGACATTTAACAGCACCACCCCAGGCCGAAATACAGTACGTTAAAACGGAATGAGCAAGAGCAAAGTACACAGTTCTCAGGGTAGAGAAGTTGGCGGAGGACCTGAGATTTTTAAAAACAAAAATTAATTTTCTTACCCTAGAGACCAGCGAATTGATTTGCTCACACCATGTCAACGTGCTGTCGACCCAGACTCCAAGATATTTTATTGAGTCCGTGCGCATAACTTCAGGACAGTCACAGGTAGCAGTCCTCATTGTATGGCACGCATGAGCTGTTAGACGGAAGGGTGGAGCTGGCTGTGACGCTTGCGCGCAAGCTTTGCTTGTGCGCTTTTGCGCTTGTGTTTGACGTGTGCGCTGCTTATGTGCATTTACTTCATTATCCACAGTTGGCTATATTGAGTTTTTATTGAATTGAGGTATGTGCTTTTCCCAACTCATTAGGGTTTGATTTCCAATGTACCCCGGATGCAGCTTAATACCTGTATTTTAAATGTGACTGTCTACTTGACCTTCACAACCCAGATATTGTGTAGTTGGAAAGCCGTGTGGTGCCTTAGCCTGGAAGTGGTACAGGAAAGGCTGATATGATAAAAAAAAACCTTATTTCTTTTTACTTACACTTTCAAGATATTTATTAAATTATTCTAACTTAATGTTTATCAGCAAATACTACCACAGTCATGACACTCGTCCAAGGTCACCTCAATCTTGAAGCTTCGTGTCAGTATCTCAAGGTCAAGTTTTAATTGAATCGTTAAGATCACTAAAGCTGTCTAGCTTGAAATAAAACACGTTAGTATGTTTTTATGGTACTTTCAGGACTTTATTGGAATTTAATAGCTATGTAAAGAATTATTTTTATAATTACGTATGGCTAGATTTTTTCTTCCTAATGGAGAACACTTGGACACAGACCTGAAAAGCAAGACAGAAGAAAATTTATTAGTAACATTTATTTATTTACCACCAATTATAGCATTATTACAGTCAAGTCCAATACGATGCTCTATGTCACAATACAACGTAAATGTGTATACAACGACATAAAAGTAAAAATTAAAATTACCTACTCTAAATATTATATACCTAATTAATTAAATATGACAACGTTTGTAGTTGGACCCCTCTTTCAATTAACATTTGTGCCGCTTGAATAAATTTCGGCAGGTTTTGCCCAAATATATCTTCCGATACCGTTATAATATTAATAATACGTGCGGCTCGCGACATAGGGGTTAACTTGAGTAGGTTAGTCCTAGCCGCTGGCACTTCTGACAGAGCGACGATGGACACCAAAACCAAGCAGTGGGTGATTCTGAGCTGAAATGATGATGACGATAATGAAGATGTCTTGATCTTAGGTAAAAGCAAGAAAAAAATAGTTTAAAAAGCAAGTAACATAAGTTAAGTGCCAGAATAACTCCAAATTTGAAATTGGAATGACTCTTGTTTTAATATTACTGCAGCATTCACTTTGTGATTAATATTTATTACAGCAAAGTTGAGGACTTGTTCTAAGTCTTTAATAACACTTTAAAATAGAATTGAGGATCCCATGCTCAGCAGTAGCTCTTGTGACAACGAGACCAACGAGCCAGACAGAATATAACACAATCATCGTTGGCACCCTTGTTTCACTCTTTTGTTCCATTTCCAACCACACTTGCTCTGAAATTCTAAACCCGAACTTCAAAACAGAAACATCTTAACGAGCAAAACATCTAACATCTGTTAAGTGCCAGATATCACTTTTACTAAACGTTTCTTCAAGTAGCCTTAACAGCTACTTAGAGATTTAAGCACTCTTTGATCTGACACCAAAAACTTTCAAAATTATCCAAACTATCTTGTTTCAAGGGCGAACTTAATTATACTTAGGTGGGCTGTTTCATTAATCTTTGGACACAAGATTTTGGTAGACAGCTGTCAAAGAATGCATGTCTTCATACTTGATAGCTGTCAAAGCGCCATTTTGTTTTCATCATTTTTTTTTTCGAATTGGAAATCATCAAATGACTCCTCCCGCTCTGGGCGGAGCGGAAGGGAGTGTCAGACTTGACTGACTAAAACCCATCCATGTTCCTTCTTGGCCTTTTGTGTTCCAGGGCCACGGTATCTCTTTCGAACAGTTCCGCAGCCCTGAATTTTGTTTTCATCTTAAGCGTAAATTCCTGGTCTTTGACATTTATTCTGTCACCTTGGGCATATCGTGTTTTATTTTTATGCCTCGTTGGTCTAGTGATCGGAAACGCTACTACTGAACATTCAGGTCCTAGGTTCGATTTCCAGGTCGGGCAAAGTGTTATTGGGTTTTTCCTTCAGGATTTTCTCAGTAGCAACCTCGGAATCATGTTTTGTGCCCGACAATGGGCTGGCCCCCTATTAGATTATATTATTATGATTATATTGGAGTATTGTATAGAATTATGTGCAGTAGAATTACATAACGAGAATGTACTTATAGTTACTATATATTGGAATAGAAGGGACGAGGAAGTTTTTACTCGCAAATTAAAAGAAATGATGTATTTTATTAATAACAAATATTTGAAATATAAAGTAATAATAGGAGGAGACTTAAATATAAATATCCTAGACAACTGTCTAAAAACTAACTTGTTCTTAGATCTAATGTTGGAACATAAATTCATTCAACATGTTAAAGTACCCACACGTATCTCACTAACTACCTCTACATGCTTAGACCTTATTTTCACAAATTTTAATTCTAGGCATACTTACACCACCGTAGAAGAATTAGGCTTCTCGGACCACTGTGCAACCATCTTCCACATGAAATTACCTTGCGACAGAAATAAAAAAACAAACTGGTTTGTGAAAAAAAGATTATTTAATACCCAAAATGTAGAAAAATTTAAATCTGAACTAAAAAGACAAAACTGGAATGAAATCATACGGACAAATAAAAATGTAGACGAAAATTACATTTCTTTTAATAAAATATTAATTAAAATCTTAAACGCGTGTATCCCGCTGCAGCAAATTAAAATAAAAACTATATATAAGAAGTACTGGCTAACAAAGGGTATCAAATTATCTTGCAAAAATAAAAGACTACTTAAAATACTTACCTTTAAAACAAACAATCCTATATTATCAAAATATTATAAAAAATATGAAAAAACCCTAAAGCAATCTGTAATTACAGCAAAAAAACTACAATATATAAATAAAATAAAAAAATCAACAAATAAAGTGAAAACCATGTGGAATATAATAAATGAAAGAACAAATAAACCATTAAAAAACGAAAAAAATAACATAAAGTTACATAAAAATGATAACTTTGTAACTGAACCCAAGCAAGTTGCAAATATTTTCAATGACTTCTTTGCTTCCATCGGGGAAAAAACCTCAGCAGCAAAAGGAGCCCCTGTGGTGTGCCCTACAGAAAACACCATGTTTCTCAGCCCTGTCGATCCCTACGAAGTAAATAGGATATTGAAAAGTCTTAAAAACAAAAACAGCTGTGGGGTAGATGAGCTTCCCCCATCTCTACTTAAGCAATGTGCAGATGAACTAACCCTACCATTTTATAAACTAATTAACCAATCGTTTGAAGAGGGAACTTTTCCAAATCAACTTAAAAACTCACTAATCAAACCCATACATAAGAAAAATTCCAAAACCGACCCTAATAACTATCGCCCTATCGCGCTGTTACCAACTGCGTCTAAAATCTTTGAAAAGGCTATGTGTGACCGCGTATACTGTTTTTGCGAAAAATATAAAATACTTGACGACTGCCAAAACGGTTTCCGTAAAAACAGGTCTACAACTTTAGCAGTCTATAAATACGTACAAAAGGCTCTAACTATTATTAATAATAAAAACTACGCCATAGGTATGCTGCTCGATATGACGAAAGCCTATGACAAAGTGCAATTTAAAATATTGTTAGACAAGTTACACGGGATAGGAATACGAGGAAAAGCTCATGAATGGTTTGCATCATACCTAAAGGATAGAGTACAATTAGTAGAAATAGAATATTTTGATAACAATACAAATGAAATAATTAAAATTAGATCCGATAGTAAAGCTGTAAACGCGTCAATTCCCCAAGGGAGCGTAATAGGCTGCCTTTTGTTCCTTATATATATAAATGACCTCCCTAAAATCATAAACGGACCATGTGTTCTATTCGCGGACGATATCTCTCTCCTCACCTCTTGCCGGAACGATGACGATATAAACGCCAAATTAAACTCCCTTCTTTCTACAGTTGTAAACTGGATGGAAAACCATAATCTAGAAATAAACTTCAACAAAACAAAATTAATTACCTTCCACCCCCATCAAAAATCCCCACTAAAACTAAATTTCAGTTTTAATAATACAAAACTGGAACAAGTAAATGAATTTACTCTCCTCGGGTTGTCCATAGATACCCACATTAATTGGAAATCCCACATACAAAAAGTAAGAGCAAAACTATCAAAATTTTCATATGCCCTACGCGAAATTAAAAAATCTACCAATCTACAAACTGCACTCGTTACTTACTATGCATATGCCCAGGCATGGCTCAGCTATGGGGTCATGCTTTGGGGAAACAGCACAGACTCGCAAACGTTATTTATTTTACAAAAGAAGTTAATTCGAGTAATAACCAATATTGAGCAAACAGATAGCTGCAAACCACACTTCCAAAAACACAAAATACTCACACTTCCATGTTTATATATCTTGGAATTATGTAAATTTGTTAAAAAACACCCAGATTTTTACACCACTTGCGAAGAAACACAAACAAGATACACTTTTAGACACAACAAAAACAAAATAAACATACCTCAATCCCGAATCAAAATGCACTCAACCAGTCCTTTAGTAATGTCCACAAAAATTTATAATAAATTGCCAAATGACATTAGAGAAGTAAAAAAAACAAATGTATTTATTAATAAATTGAAACAATTTCTGGAATCTAAGGCATACTACTCAGTAAAGGAGTTTTTAGATGACAAATCAATTGCAAAATAAAACTATTTCCTCTTTTAAATATCAGACTTTGTGAAATACTTTTAATATAATATAGAATATAGGAAACCAAATATAAATATGAAAATATGAATATTTAACTAATCTAATACTTTATTAGTCATGAAAATACTTTTATGAACCTGCTGAAACCCTGCCTATTGAATTGTGTTTTTTGTACAAAGGAATTAATAATTTAAGATAATGATATAAGCAACAAAAATAGATCTCATTAATTATAAAAATACCCAATATAATATAATACTATTGTTCTTAATAATTAATATTGATCTCATTATAAATAATTTTTATGTTTTATGTTGTTGTACTATGTCTATTACTTTATAGTTATCATGAATTGAATAAGATTTTATTGTTATCGTGTATTTGTAATATGTATGTCGCTAATAACTATAATTGCATCTTTTAATTAGAAATTATTTAATTTAATTAATCATTATTGTTTTAATTAATATAAAAGTTAACAATAATAAATACATAGATTGCTGTGCCCTAACAGGGTCCATAACACTGTTCTTAGCTTTAAGCCTTTTATAACACCTGTAAAACATTATGGAACGCAATAAAATGAATATGAATATGAATATGAATAGATGGCACTTAAAATATAACTGGCAAAATGTGGGTTTAGGTTCATCTCTGCTTAACCTTTTCGGGGATAAAATGGGTGATGTTATGTTAGATTTTTCGTATTTTGAATTGATTTGTATTTAATTTATAATATTATGTTTTGTTCCTAAGTTTGTGGATACTTCTTTCTATAGTATGCGCAGTTCATGGCATATCAGGCAAGGAAGAGTTATGAGACATGGTCTGCAATATAATTCCAGAGCACCTTTAAATTAATGACAACAGGTAATAGCACAAGCCGTTTACATTTAAATGTCAACCTTTCCATTATGGACCTAAAGTGCAATAAACGTTGTCTTCATCCATAAAATAACAAACCTAAGCCCACATCACAGCACAATCATTCCTCAAAGTAAATCCCGAAATAAACTTAAAAACAATTGCAATTTAAGACAATGAAACACAATTCACACAGAATTTATCTTTTTAACAGCCTAAGAGAGCCGTTTTCGACTAACAATCCTATAACTTACTTTTAAAGACAAGTTAAGCTTTCAAACTTCTTTTTTTGTTTTTCTGTGAAATACTTTGGATTGAGTTTTAAATAGGTTTTGTACAGGTGTTTGACATTGGGCTGCTTTTGTTGTCTATTAGAGATTTGAAGAAAGTTCAGAATTTTCATGAAATTAGGTCCTAATGGTGTTTAGATCCCCGTGTCAGGCAGTTTATTTACATTTTGCCATTCGATATTATTATAATAAGGTAATTTTTACCAATGAATCTGAACACAACCAGAGAGCTAGTGTCATGATTGCTGTGGTATATTGATAGTTTTAGAACGTGGTTTAGACGTCCTGATCGTGTTCAGTTTTATTAGTAGAATTCGCCCAAAGTAGCAGACCGGAGTCTGATTTTTCTTTCCGGATTATAACGCGGAGCTTAAACATCACAGGCCAATTAAGGGTGTTCTGTTTATCTCCGCATACTCCGAAAAATACAAGCGCTAGGTAGTGAGATGTCTTATCGAAGAAAAGTTTTGTTATGTCTACGCAGTTGCTACGCCGTAGCTAACGCCATCGCTACGCCTACTACGCTGTCGTAGCAAGCAATCGATTTTCTACACGTTTCTGTCTATCAATAATGTTAAGCTTAGTTACTCACGTACATAATGTATACAGTGTTAAACAGCATTTTATTTACTACAAACAAATTTACTAGGAAAGTAATTGAGTTATATAAACTGTCTAACTGGGTGCTACGCCGTAGCTGACGTCAAACGCTGTCGTGACCAGCAATCAATTTGCTACGCGTACTTTGTAAGTTTATGAGAAAAATAAAACGTTGTAATATTGAACGGTTTTATTTTCTTAACAATGTTATAGAAAATAACAGAAGCATGACGTAAGATAACCTTACGAAGTGTATACTGACTCGCACTTGGCAACATTTGATCGACAACTAGACAATTTTGAAGAGGCGCTTTTTTCATTTTAGTCTGAAGACATCTTTACTTCTATATATGCAAAACAATTCTGTCTGCCTATTCGTTTGTTACCTTTTCACCCCTTAACAGCTCAAAGGATTTAAGTGTGTTTTAGGAAAACAAAATATGCATAATTATACAGAAAAAGGCAGGTTAGGGCATAGGCTAGGACTAAGCCCAATAGTACATTTCTATTATAATCTCTGACCTCCCAAAAGGTGTAGGCACGTGCAGAAACCAGTATCTTATAAACGCCTTATAAATTCAACGGCACTGATACCTTTAAAATTAAAATACTACTGAGCTATCGGAACAACCAACTAAAACTTCCCTAAAATTGCTATTATTTGCAATACCTGCTTCCCCAAACGGCCTTTTTTCTCACAAGCCTCTACCGTTTTAAATAAGGTAATTATCAGTATCTCCTAAGGTATCGTGCGACGCCTATAATCCGGGTGCCATTATCGTCAATTATGGTATTATCCCCGAAAAATGAGGCTGTATTGAGGAAGCTCATGAAGACGTGGCCGGTCTGATGTATTTTGATAATCTTTACTTTAAAGGTTTATAACTAAGATAAGGTTTTAGGTTTAAGAAACTCGTTTAATAACAGCCGCACGGGTCGATCTTTAAGGTGAAGCCGTGTTTGCCGAGGTTGGTCCGTGAAGCCAAAATTCTGACATCCAGTCTTACCAAGGGATATCGTATTACCCAGTTACTGGGTTGTGGAAGTCAGATAGGTAGTCGCTTCATGTAAAATACTGGTACTCAGCTGCATCCGGTTAGACTGGAAGCCGATAGTTTGGGAAAAGGCTCGGCAGATGATGTAAGGTTTTAGGTTGGTTTGTTGAATATTTGAAACTTGAGATTGGGTAGTTGCACCATCGACCAATACATCCAACGACACCTTTTCCCCAAAGAAACATATTGTTTTAGACCTGGAGGCCTACCAAGACGTCTTAAAGCCGTATTATTTTAATCTTATTCCAGTGTGTGAAAGAGACGGAGCTATATAGCTATATAGAGGACGTCTAGCGCACATTTCTTTCCTATTCTAGAATAAGATTAAAACAATACTGCTTTAAGACGTCATGGTAGGCCACCTGAAAACCTAATTAATTGTACTGTTAAATTAGATTTGTTGGGTCGAGCTAAGTGTTATTGGGTTCCTCCATCAGTATTTATTTCTCAGTAGCAGCCATGGAGTCTGGATTTGTGCCCTGTTGATGGCAATAAGCTTGTCCCTTATTACATGGGACTTAAACATAACTGGCGAAATGTGATGTTTGTTAGGTACATCCCTACAAACTGCTTAAAGGGTTTCTTATTTCTTAAATAACTTTGACCAAGATTGACATTAAGTTTTCGATAGCTTATGTCAAACCCAAAAATTTCTTGAATTTGACTTTGTTGTTAGCGCTGATAGAATAACACTCTTTTGTAGACTAGCCCACAGCTCCTTCATGACTTAAAATTAAAATTATACGTGGCAAATTTTCTTATCGCTAAAGATACGAAAGAAGATGCCAAGCGTGCCATACATAAATTTCTTAAGTAACGCATTTCATCATCATCATTCTCTTGCCCTTATCACAAGTTATTTGGGGTCGGCGCAGCATGACTTCTTCTTCCATACTTCTCTATTACTCGTCATCACATCAGACACCTCCTTTCTTGCCATATCATCCTTCACATAGCCCATCCATCGCTTTTTTGGTCTACTCTTATAACTATCCACATTCATACTCAAAACTTTCCTCGCACATTACAATACAGTAATATTATGTAATCAGGTAAACAAGCGCAAAAATCGCTTGAAGACATAAAATAACGGCGTGCAATCCGCTTTAAATCGGTAGGCCGATGCATAAAACATTTTGAGGTCTTGTAGACGCGCCACCAATATGGCGTCTAGTCTACATAACATTCTAATGCGCTGGTTTATGTTGAGGAACGGTATTTTCTCATGTCTGACCTAACATTTTTCGGCCCCGGTACTTCAATGGACTAAACTTTTTTACAGGTATAAGGGAACAGGGGAGCTCGTGGCTAAATAATAAGACCCGCTCGGATCGATCTTCAGGACAAGCCGCGGTTGCATAGGTTGGTGCGTGGATGGGTGACTGCCGACCTACATACCAAGTTTCTTCGAAAGCACGTTGAGCCGTTGGTCTCGGCTGTCATTTGTAGATCTTTGATAGTCGTTACAGGTTGTTAGTGGCCTGAAAGTCTGACAACAAGTCTTACCAGGGGGTATCGTATTACCAAATACTAACTGGGTTGTCGAGGTCAGATAATCAGTCGCTCCATGTAAAATACTGCTATTCAGCTGCATTCGGTTAGACTCACACATGTGAAATGTTGAAATATAATGCGTAGTTCAAATGTGGCATGTAGATGCCACAATACCTTTTACCATGGACCTCTTATTTAAAACTAATTACTTTAGGACAGTAGCACAACTGTACTATCGTTGTTATCTATCATATATTTTTACAATGTTTATGTATGTATTTTTCATGATTTATGAACATTACTAAACCTTTGGCGTATTCGGCTACCTAGCCAAACAGGCGAAATTACGTAGCTATAGGCCCCTGCAAGTAATACTAAAAGATTCGCCAGTGCAGAAATAATTCGTTAAAATGTGTTTATTTTCATGCACACGGGAAATGTCGTATAGCAGTTCATGTTTTCAAACAGCAATAACACAACTTGTTTCGTTCGTCCGGAAAACCTCAGCAGGTAGCACTCAGTCCGTCCGCATCCGCACTCATATAAAACAGTTTTCAACGTGAAATGTTCAGAAAAGTTACTTCACGAGACCGCACGATACCGCAGGGGACCACACCTTGCTCACTGAACGCCGCAGGTAATGACTCTGCACTGAAACACACTGTTTGCACTGCACTGTGTGCGTTTTCGACATAATGCTGTAGTCTAGTTTAGAAACACTAAACAGATACTAAGTTATTTATTATAAAATGTTGTTTCAGCATCGTACTTGGAATAGACAGTTATCTATCTAAAAATAGGTTCGTTGAATTTTCAATTCTGTTGAGAGCTGGCAAAAGCGTGTATAAGATCGTCAAACCTTTTTTGTGCTACTAAGTGGGACTACTATGATCTAGTTTATAAAGCCTATAATTACGTAACCTAAGCACCATTCTCTTGCCCTTAACCCAATTCATTTGGGGTCGACGCAGTATGTCTTTTTCCATACACCTCTATTACTCGTCATCTCATAAGACACGTCCTTTATAGAGGAGTGTGATACGGCACAGTCGCTTCTTTGGTCTTCTTGTACCATACCCATCCACATTTTTATACTCAAACTTTTCCTCTCGACATTCTTCTCATTTCTCCGCATTACATGCCCATACAGTAACCTAAGCCTGAGCAACTAACCAGAATGACAGCCACACGATTCGTTTCTATGAAACCGCTTCCAAATCTCGTGACGTCACTGCCTATTGCCGTTTTAAAATTTTTAACAGTAACATAGCAATCAGTCGTGCGAAAGAGCATCTTTTGAAATAACTATGTGGCATTTCACGACTCTAAATCCTCAGATTGCCCTGGGAGTATTCATCATCATCAGCCTATAATTTTCCCATTGCTGGGCCACAGGCCTCCTCTCTATGAGAGGGAGTAGGCTGTAATCCACCACGCTGGCCCAGTGCAGGTTGGTAGATGTCACATGTCTTCGAATTTTTGGTTCTAGGACATGCCGGTTACCTTCACGTTTTCTTTCACCGTTTTTGAGAGCAGCGGTGATGAAATAAATTACACAAAGTAATGCGCCTGCCTATGTTCGAACCCACGGCTTACTACTCGTAAGTCGGGGCTGCTACCACTGGGCCACCACTACTCTCATTGGGCCACCACTGCTCTCTAGTATTACTTACTAGTTTATCGACACTTGTAGATCCCAATTTCGCCTAATAAGAAATCGAACTTCTTACCACAACTTTTAACCGCACCTGTTGGCTTAATCCATTTGTAACCGACCCATAAATCCTTTAAGCACGCAATAAGCCAGCAACTTGTCACTAACACAACTTTCACCCGATACTACTATTGCTATAAATACTTCAAGGCACCGCGAAGTATATTGGACGTCTATTCAACCACAAGGGAATTCTTGCGAAGGAAAAAGCGTTTGCAATTTATACTCATTGCAGAACTTTATAAGGTAAGTGAGTTTACGGTTTTTATTTCTTGTTTGTGAGACGGTTAATCTGAGTAATCCCGCGTATACGGTTCTTGGTGCAATTTTTATTTTCCATGGAGGAGGCGACTTTATTATGCTTAGTACGATATAATTACATCTTACTCAGGTCGGGATGGATGCGGGCAGCGCAAGATTAAATGCCGTTACAAGAAGCTAGTTTAAAGAAAGTCAGGAAAAAAGTAATATCCTGGATTGGTAATTGCTAGAGCGATTTACATAATGCTAGGAAGTTATAAGTAACTTTGTTCGTGGAGGATAATTTTTAGGGTTCCGTACCTCAAAATGAAAAAACGGAACCCTTGTAGGATCACTTTGTTGTCTGTCTACCTGTCGGTATGCTTGTCTGTCTGTCAAGACCCTTTCGTATATCGTATTACCCGGTACTAACTGGGTTGTGGACGACAGATAGGCGGTCGCTCCATGTAAAATACTGGTAGTCAGCTTCTTTTGGTTAGACTGGAGGCCGACCCCAAATTAATTAGGAAAAGCTAGCCAAATGATGATGTTGAGTGGTTAAAGTAAATTTAAACCAAACTAACGATATACCGGCTGTGCGCACAACCGGACACTGTTCCATTAAGTCAATGCGTCTATGCATCCTAACTAAAACTGAATGCGATGACCCTACGCAAGGTAACAGAGTTAGCGACCGCAGCACATCCGATTGCCTCAGGATTTTAGGGCTGTGCCTTTCAACGGATTAACGGGCATCGTGTCAGAGTTTCTGGTTAGTGGCGAGGTATATATGTTATCTATATGTAGTTCCGTAGTCCGTCAAACTTACGTAGAGACTTGGCTGTGTATGAACCTGGTATGTTCATCAAATAGTCATTCTGGTTTAACCACAAAAAACTTTTGTATGACAGATTGAAAGACATTTTTTATTCATATATTTCAGATATTGCTCTGTGTTTGAAAGTGTTGTACGCCTTTTGCGTGCTGTTTAGTTCATCATCATCATTTCAGCTGAAATACATCCACTGCTCGACATAGGCCTCCCCCAAGAAGGGGGGGTTTTGCCATAAGTGGCGATTATGGCAAAACCCCCCCTTCTTGGGGGAGGCCTATGGAGGCTTGGCAGGCGGGTTGGCGATAGCAGTACGGTTGTTACAAAAGCACAGAGAACGCTGCTGCCCATTCTCTGCTTAGTCGCCTCTTACGACACCCATGGGAAGATATGGGATGGTGCTATTCTTCACGTCCGTCATACAGAACTGCTGTTTAGTTAATTATTTATTAATTTCGTTGTGATCAACATATGGACTGCAAATACTTTCTGTTTCCAACGTAGTTTTAATAAACAGCACTGATTTTAAATAATAATTAATACTCAATCGAACAAAAAACATCGTGAGGAAACCAGCATGCCCTAGAACTAAAAATTCTAAAACATGTGACATCTACCAACCCGAACATGGACCGCGTGGAGGATTAAGGCCCACTCCCTCTCATTGAGAGGCGGCCTGTGTCCTAGCAGTGGGAACATTATAGGCTGATGATGAGCTCAATCGAACATTACTTTGCTACACTTCAATTTATTAACAGCCTCTTGCTATACGCGCTCAATGGAAACAATTTTTGGTGGTACATCCACCAAACATTGTTTGGTGGATTTACTATTTCAAGTTAGTTTTTGTATTTCAAGCTTATTCTAAATTAGCTTCTACAAAAATTGCACGAATGCTTTGTGGGAGAGGCATACGTATGCGATTCAGTTAGAAGCAAGAAGTAGTAGTATCATAGTATAGTGTATTAGGTTGAGGCGAAATTTCCGAACGTGTAAGCCGTTGCGTTGCAATGAACTTGCTTCCTACCCACTCCTTACCTACCTGTCTACCTATGTACCTACATAAAAACCTTTCACAAAATATTAGAAAACGTTTAAAAAAAAGATGCATTAAATCAGTTAAGTAGTTCTCAAGTTATGTGCGTGACCAAGGGAAATTGGGATTCATTTTTAGGATTCCGGACCCAAAGGGTCAAACGGGACACTATTACTGAGACTTCGCTGTCTGTCGATCCGTCTGTCCGTCTGTCACCAGGCTGTATCTCAAGAACCATGATAGTTAGCCAGTTGAAATATCTCCCATTCATAAAACAAAATACTTTTTGCTCGTTTGTTATAAATAATGGCACGGAACCATTCGTGCGCGAGTCGACTCGCACTTGGCCGGTTTTTATATATTATATGGAATATGTATAGATAAGCGTCTTATTAATAATAATTTCCAAGTTATTATATACATGAAAAGCTTCCTGAGGTTTAAATGAAATTTCAGCACTACTCACTGTTGCTGTCTTTATCATAACTTACGCTGCAGTTAACAAATATGTAGTAAAATTACGATGCGAAACGAGGTTCTAGCCAAAACAAAGGAAATTAACTTATGTTACGTGATTTGTGGTGCGTTAATTTCGCAAGATTCTGGTTTTAGCAGTATTCATTATTACGTGGCATCAATTGCGCTATTTGGTTTACAGCAAATCATTTACAGTATTTGCGGTAAACTAGACAGATTGTCGAAAACAAGGTATCAATTTATCGGGAACCTTTTTTCAGTTGAATATTGAACGATGGTAACGACCCCTCGTATCTGACTCGCACTTCAGAAGATGGTGATCAGATTTGCCAATTGTTATAATGATATTAATATAGATATGGATTCAGAAGGCAGTACTTCTCGATACGGCCCTAATTGTGAAGAGGTTCCTGTCTCTGGATCTCTAACCACCGGTCGCTCGGACTCTGCTCCCGACACTGGCAGACCACTATTTTTTATAATTTTTGTATGTTTTTTTTTAAGACGTAATTTAAATGCAATTGATGTGCAAAAATAATGAATAAAGAAGATTAATAAACGGTTCAAAAAAAGCAGAAAAATACCGAAACACTGAAAATAACAGGCTGTGTTTTTTAATAAGTTTACAACTTACAGCGGTGCAAACACTACCAAAGCCATACCCCGCCACGTCAACCTCTTAGACGCAACTTAATACCTTTCTCAACGGCAACCATAGATCACGAGCCAGTGACAAATAAAGACGGATTAACGTTACAATATTGCACTGATGTTTGTGCTTTTTGTTAGCCAGACTAAGGTATGTGCGTAGTCGAAGTGGACTGTACTTAATGTAATGTCACATATAGGCAGAGGTTAATAAACATGCTTTCATCATCTGCCTAGCCTTTTCCAAGTTATGTTGGGATCGGCTTCCAATCTAACCGCATGAAGTTCCTCCACAACCCAGTTAGTAATGAGTAATACGATACCCCTTGGAAAGACTGGATGTCAAACTGTAGGGCCACTGATTACCTGTAACGATTGTCAAAGATATACAAATAGCAGCTGCAATCAAAGGCTTAGCGTTGCATTCCGAGGCACGGAGGAAATTCGGTGACGGGATCGATCGGATTCGCTGTGACGGGTGGTCATCCATCCACAAACCAACCTAGGCAAGCGCGGCTTAACCTATAGATCGACCGGTTTTTACTTTACCCTTTGTGTAAGTTTGTGTATAGACACAATTACTTAGGAATAAGTGATTAAACAACATATTAAAAGAAATAGTTCACTATTCTAAGCAGTAATTTATGAATACATACTATCATATATTCATTATTTTCTAAAACTAATAAAAGTACCTTCTGAATGGCCGTAAAAATAATTAACTAAGTACCTGAAAAAAAATAAAACGTTAAATCTTGACAATCTTAAAACAGAACTATAAATAATTTTGATAAATAAATACTATTACTCAATACAGACATATTTGGGCGACAATTCTATAATTACTGCTTCAGAAAATTATTCATCACCTCACCTATTTTGAATATTGTTTGACATTGATATGACATTTATTTTAATCTATTTGACATTTTACGCTTTTTAGTTGTGGTATCAAATTAGAATTAAATATAATCTTGTACAACTTAAAGTACTAATTTCTAAATCTAAATTAATTACTAAACATAAAACTAGATAATTAAAACGAAAATAACAAAAAATTATAAAAGGGTGTCAAAAAATTCCTCCTCAACGCTGTCAGCTGGTTACGTGCCCAAGAGACTGGCGGCGTTGCCACGTTGAATGGCAATACTTAGCCTCTGGCCAAGGTAAAACCCAGCCCTTGGGTCACGTGAAGCCTCAACTAGGCGTTTCAAAATTTCCTTAAAAAGGCTGTGAGCACTTGGACCCCACGGCCCCAGAGTTTCAACCCCAAACGCCCGAAGATATAGTTACCACAAAGTTTACTATATTTACGCCGCTTGAGGTTCTGAGCTTGGAAGATGTGATAGCGCAAGAGTATCGACGCATGTTGCGTCCCACACTAAAGGCCTACCCATCTTCCAAGGAAACACAGACATGCCGTCCGGTCTTTTGCTATCATCGCGTGCCAAGCCATTGGGCTCTAAGATAGATGGAACGCCGACGGTAACAAAAGCTCGACGGATGATGTCATTTATGTTCGCGTGCCGCGCAAAACGGCCCGCACTTCGGTTGCATGACAGGCTGTGGTGTCCGAGGCTGTTGACAGCTACACCGCAGTGACAGCGATATATTTGACGTTGATATGACATTTATTTTAATCTATTTGACATTCATTGATATTGATTGTATTTTGTTTTTTTTTCGTCTCTTTTTCTTTGTTTATTAATATTATGCATGTACCTAATTATGTTGAACATGTGAATGTTTACATAATGGGTTGCATTATGTAAACATACACATGTACATGTTACTTAATGATATTACTATAAAATTTAATGTTTGTTAAAAAGTAGGAAAGCCTGACAATGTTGATTAAATACATTTGTACGCCTCTAGGCAAAACTGTAACATCTCGCACACTGTTGTAATTTGACCTATGTTTACAAATAAAGTATTCTGATTCTGATTCTCATTCTGATTCTGATTCTAAATATTTACATAAATTAACTTAATTAACTTAGCGGCAAAATACTCCTTCACATCGCTGTAATCCGGAAACGTGTCCAGAATACTGGCAGCATTGCCACGTTGAATAGCCAGCCCTCTGGTCTCGCGAAGTGTCAAACTTAAAAAGGGAATGCGCGCTTGGGCCCCGTAACCCGAGCGTTTCAACCCCAAACATTATATTCCAATACATTACATTGATTTTATTTTCAAATAACATATTACATTGCCACATTTTTTCTAGTTACCCATTACATTAGTTTCAAGACGGTTACCCGAAATATCCACATAAAAAAGTACAACTTATTTTATTTATGAATCAACATGACATAGTTTCTCGGAAACGTAACGTCAACTTGGCTTCTCGGTACTAAGATAACATATAAATAAAGATATATCACGTGTTATTTCAACGGCCCAAGAACACAACTTCCGAAACGGAATAAACTTTGAATGAAGATTGAATGATATTTATTATGTAGTTCGGTCTCGTCGAGTTTGGGTTGGCAGTAGGCACCCTTTTTGATTCAAATGAAGTAACTTGGGTATCGGCAGTATTTGAAGTAGAAGATTATATTTAGTGAATTTATCATGTAGTTGGATAAAGTTGTCACTAATTTCTTTAAAGAAACAATCACAGCAATTTACAATTTATTTAATTATTTAAACGGCCGAAGCCAATTCCACTATTTAAACACATATTTTATTTAACACTGTCATGCATTCTTCTCACAAAAAATCAAACATTCTGTCAGTATCACCTTCCATTCATTCGCAAACATATCAAAATCTGTATTTGAGTTCAGGACAGCGTTACTAGCGGCTAATGTCCGAGGAATAGGTGACTTGGAGCGTGCAACCGTACGGCAAGGTGGAACAGCCAGCAAGCGGTGTTTCCTGCCACGACAGTAATTGTCTGGGATAAATAGTTTGCAGATGTCATTATGCAGATCAGGAGCATAAATAATCAAATCAAAATATATTTTTTATTTTACATAGGCCTACAGGGGCACTTAAAAAACGTCGACAAAAAAGGTGCTCGGTTCGGGTTGGTCGTTTCCTATGGAGAAGAACCGGCAAGAAACTCCATGTTACTCTTTTAAAATCATTTGGTTTTACAATGTTTATGTTACAGCGTTAGTACTAAAGTATGGGAGGACATCGTAGGCCCGACAATAAGTCGGTGCTTACTACAAAACGTAGAACGAGATAAAAAGTTACCAAAGATCTAGGAATCTATAAGGCCTACAATGTCCACACATTTACAAACAATCAGTAAATAAGAAAGAAAAAGAGTCTTTACAAAAACAAAAATGAAACAAAATATCACAAAAAGACTAGATAAAACAAGTGACACAAATGTTGTCATCCGTGCTGTAACTATTCTAAACAAAAAGTGTAATGATTTAAAAACTATTGTCAAACATCTGACTAAAAATAATGGAAAAAAAATAAACTAAGATTAAGAATAGTTAGAGACATCCACACATTTGTGCCATTTATGAGCTACCAGGGAAGCCACATGTGCGAAGAGGCTAAGGCCAGACTTCTCTATCTTCGACGTAGTCCTTAATTTTGTAACATGCTTTTATAATTAGGACACGTTTAATATAATTTTTAAACTTTCCATCGGTCAGTTCTGTAACTGACTTCGGCAACTTATTATAAAAACGTATTTTATAAGGAATGACTTGCTAGTTTTAGTTAATCTGAATTTGGGTATTACAATTTCGTGTTTACTGCTTGTATTATGGAAGTCGCTTCTAATTTTGAAAAGTTTGCGGTTTTTGCGGACACATAAAATACATTCTAAAATATAGAGTGAAGGCAGAGTCAGTATATCGATTTCTTTGAATTTTTCTCTGAGGGACTCACGAGGACCCATTTTATAGATGGCGCGGACTGCCCTCTTTTGTAGTATGAAAATTGAACCAACGTCTGCTGCCGATCCCCACAGCAGAATGCCATAGGACTTAATACTATGGAAATAATCGTAGTATATTAACCTAGCTGTGGCTACATCAGTTAACTGCCTTATTTTCCAAACTGCATAGGCAGCTGAGCTTAACCTTCCCGAGAGAATTCTAATGTGTGCGTCCCACTGCAGTTTTGACTCGATAATAATCCCCAAGAATACCGTTTCCGCTATAACATCAAGTTTTTTGCCGTCAAGATTTAAATTTAGGTCACGTTGTGGTACGTTTGGTAGAGAAAACTTAAAACATTTTGTTTTATTCGTATTCAGTAAAAGATTGTTGGCTGCAAACCATTTCGAGAAAATATTTAGGCTTTCGTTGACATGTAAGACGTCCATATCTTTTCTATCAATTTTAAAAATTAGCGAATTGTCATCAGCAAATAGAATTATATCCGAAGTATCATCATATAAGGAAGATCATTAATATAAACAAGAAACAGGAAAGGGCCGAGAATTGAACCTTGGGGCACGCCCGTCTTGACTATGGACCCGCAGGACGTCGCCCCATTTACATTTACTTTTTGCAGCCAGTTTGATAAATAAGAAAGAACAAGATCAGCAGCTTGTCCTCGAATTCCGTAGTGGTGTAATTTACTGATCAGTGTGTTGTGGTCGACGTAGTCGAACGCTTTTGAGAGATCACAGAAGATGCCAATAACATCCTGGGACTTATCCCAGGATTCTAAAATGTGACTGATGAGTTTTACTCCCGCGTCCGTTGTTGACTTACTCTTCGTGAAACCAAACTGCTGGCTATGCAGTATCCTATTAGTGTTGAAGTGGGACAACATCTGGTCCAGCATGATTTTTTCATACATTTTACTCAATGCTGGAAGAACAGATATAGGTCTATAATTAGAGGGATCACTCTTACAACCCGATTTGAAAATTGGTACTACTTTACTATGTTTTATCAAGTCAGGAAACTTGCCGCTATCCAAACATTGATTGAATGTGCTTATTAAGACAGGAGCAATTGAATCAATAGTATCTCCAAGAACCTTGACGGATATCCCCCCTAAGTCTTCAGTATTCTTTATTGAGACTTTTGAATGCGTTTTTAATCGTAGCAACAGATACTGGTTTAAATTTAAAGTTTGGTATGTCCTTTGTAAAGTTCTCTTTAAGAAGAGCTTCAGCTAATTTAGATGAAGAGGGGAGAGATTTCGTAACCTCTAATGGAATGTTGGTAAAGAAATTGTCTAGAGTCTAGAATCAATCATAATAATCTCCCTTTAAATATTACAATCATCTGATCGCAAGACCGACTTCCTTTTGAAGAGTTGAAACTTAGGCAACCCAACAGGAATTTAGTGGGATACAAAAAATTATAAAATCCGTTCAATTGCTTGTAAAGGTATCTAAGGAATGCTTTTTGAACCATTGGGGAAGGTAAACATGTAAGATATAAATTAAAAAACAATGCCTCTTCTTTAGGAGTCTAAGAAAGAGGCATTATATTTTTATTGGTTGGCATGTACTGTTCCACTTCTGGGCAAAAGCTTCTACCCAGTCCTTTCAATTCTTCGCCCACATTTATGTATTCACATTTTAAAAGATTCTAGTTATGTACTGATAAATAATCTATGTTCCATGCCTTTGCAAACATAAACAAACTTGTGAATCGGGATTTTTAGTATTGTATTGTAAAATTAAAAGAAACCAGAAACCTGCACTGTTTTAAAGTGCGGCTTACCTATCCAAAATTCCCAAATTATTTTTAATCCGTGTTTTTGACGAGCCTTTATATTTTTAGACTATGTCCAGTAAAATCTGAATTCAATGAAAAAGGCGACCAAGCAAAAACAGAACATTACTTATAAGTATAACAGAGAATTAGGTTTCCACCATAGTGTCCTTACTTTGTAGTTTTGTGAACATAAGTATTATATTTCATCCAAGATAAACAAATGTGGCACAAAGAAAAACAAATAGGTAAGTCGCGGACAAAAAAATCAGATAATTTATTGAATCAAGCTTCATGGAAATATTCCGTCAGAAAAAAGGACAGCAGTTTTTTCTAAGAATTTATCTTTTGGATAGTGAAATCTGTCTCTTGATTCAGGGCTTAGATATTGTGAAAAACCACCGCCTTGGTAAACTACGATTATTTCACAGTGGCAAATGGTGGTAAGTAGTCACATTACATAACGAGTTTCTTCCGTGCCTCGGAAAGCACGTTAAGCCGTTGGTCCTGGCTGTCATTTGTAGATCTTTGACAGACGTTACAGGTAAGGTAGTCTGTGGCCCGAAGGTCTGTAACCCGTCTTCAAGGGGTATTGTATTACCCAGTACTAACTGGGTTGTGAAGGTTAGATAGGCAGTCGCTCGATGTAAAGTATTCACCTGCATCCGGTTAGACTGGAAGCCGACCCCAACATAGTTTGGAAAAGGCTAGGCAGATGATGAAGCACGTATGTGGTAACACTGATCTTCACCTGGCCTAAAGTAGTGTAAATTTTTAATACATAGAATAAGAGGTCAGCTTGTACTGGTTTCGTGACCACTTGCGGGCTGCCTAACCCTCACTTTTATTAAACCAAAACAATGTCAACGATGCTAGACGGTAGAAACAAATTTATAATTTTATTTGTTTAGTAGCTTTTGCTCGCTATCTTCTTCTGCGTTAAATTATTATAAAAATATTACTTCTTTATTTGGTTTTGTTAACGGAAACTTAATCATTTCTCTAAAATACCCGTAGCTTAGTTACTCATTATAATATCGGCAATCTGCCAGTAGAGTACCCGACAAAATCGGTCCATCCAGTAAAAGCTTATTTTGAAATTACAAGCAGACACTTCAATTTTATTTATATTTGTACAGACTCAAACTACTCCAATTTCATTAATCTAATGTAAATAAAGCGAATCAAAACAGCAAATTTATTAATCAACACCAAAATAACTAGAAGTCGGACAAAATTAAGAAAGAGGGACACGAATATTTTGGTCACGTAAATACCAACACAAGATTTCAAAACCCAATATTATGAAATGTTTGAAATACATTTTGTCGTTTGTGCTGACCTTTATAATTCAGATTTTTTTCCTATTGACTGCGCAATGGATGTCAAATTGGCTTATTCCCACGCGATACAAAAAAACAAAACATCAACACAAAATCGGCTACGTCCCATCTAGTTCTTTCCCATATCGCCAACTAAAGAAAAACTATTTTAGAGCAGGTAGTTCCGAATGGGGTTATAAGTGTCATGGCGGCGGTGGCAAGCGCTTTGAAGGCGACTGTCACCGAGTGCACACCCACAAATCCATTGGCTCTAAAGAGAAATTTAATTAGTATTGCAATGTGATTTAATCAGAAATTATTACTATAAATTTTAATAATTTTCGTTAAGGCTTATTAAAATCTTTGTAAATAATTTAAGATAATTATTTGGCAAGTATTATTTTCCAACAATCTGCACGTACACGCCCATAATGACCAGCAAACAACAAATCTACTTTTGTGATGTCTCAACCGCTCGAAAATCCGATACATTATTAAGACTTTGTAAATAAGTAAACAAATACATAGTTCCAATAATACTTGAAGTAACTACGTTTACAAAAACATATGCAGACAGAACTGTTAGAATAAATACCGTCACCAACATCGTCTTCATGATTCTGCTCTCCTAGTACTTTCTATTCAATTCTTAATTGAGTTCTCTCGTAACAAACCTTTTTTTTTCGGATGTAGTGTGCCAGATAGAGACTAAAATAGCAACGTTAATAAAAAGTTTACAGTTGGGAAGTACCTATAAAATGTGTTCCACCCGTTGCTTTTTTTGTTTTGGAGCCAAATTTTGGAGCGCCTGGGAAAAAGCCGTCAAATTATGATACAGATTTTGTTTCCGTTGATGCTTTGGTACAGAAAGAAATCTATCGTTCAGTATTCTGTTCACTCTTCTGAAATACTGTGTCCCTATTATATTCGATAAAGACAGTAATGTGCTGTTACGTCTTCATAGAGGGAGTAAGTTGTAAGAAATGACGAAGCGTTTAGAAGAAACACCTTTTAAAGCAAGATGAATGGTTTTTACAGTATCGGTGTTTTATAATTAAATTAGAATGTTTTAAGCCATAACGTTAGAAAAGTTACATAAGTTATGCAGCTAAGTGAGAGCAGCGGTGGCCCAGGGGTGGCAGACCCGACTTACGAGCAGTAAGCAGTGGGTTCGAACCCAGGCAGGCGCATTACTTTGTTTAATTTATTTCATCATCGCTGCCCCCAAAAACGGTGAATGAAAACATCGCGAGGAAACCGGAATGTCCTAGAACTAAAAAATCGAGGACATGTGACATCTACCAACCCGCACTGGGCCCGCGTGGTGGATTACAGCCCACTCCCCCTCTCATAGAGAGGAGGCCTGTGTCCCAGCAGTGGGAACATTATAGGCTATTGGTGACATAAATTGCTGTAATTGTTATAATTGAAATTGGGATGTGGGTAGGAGAATGATGATTACATAACTGAAAGATATTGTTTATGCTATTGAATGTATTGGTACAGATAAAATCTGAAAAGTCAATTGCAGCTTTCTTAAGTATTTGGACTTTCTCAAAGAATAGGCCAACTTGTTTACCAATCTGTCAGTCAATTGCGGTGATTATTCTTATTTCCCATGAGATAATAATGTGACCCAAACACTGCGAATCGTTAAGAACAAAATTAAGGTTCTGCACCTGATTTTCTTAACTTGAACCACACCCATCTCGGTAACCTTTCATCCAAAAAAATAAATGAATAATATACAATAAAAACAAGCAAGCATATTTCTAAGTTATATGCCTCGCATTTGCTATCAAAATTGAGGATCAGCACCCAAAATCCACTGAAAAGTACTTGTTACTTCGTTTTTATAATACAAACTTATATATACGGCCGCAAAACTCAATTTTGCCCTCTAGACCTTCGTTCTACAATTTAGTTTAACTGCAAATGGGTTTGTAAGTTGTTTACGATTCACAACTTTACCTTGTCCACAACATCAACCAAAACTCAACCTTATTCTAAAGTCATAGAGAATGTGACGATTGTATTCAAAAAATTGTATTTAAGGATGACAATAGTACCAATCGAGACAATTCATGAATAAATGTATGAATAGATTTCGAATAGTTCTCGTATAAGAACGTCCGAGTGGCTTTTTTTCCTATGAATATTGTTTGTTAAGTGATTTATGCATTCTTTCATTGACGGTTTCGGTCCCGCATTTTATCGGGCATGTAAGAAAAATAGGTCAGGAAAGAAAGATTGATAGGGGGTGGTGTATAACGGCTGGGTTTCTGTCAGTCGGGTAATCATGGGGTTTTTATTGTATGTAATGGGAGATGGCGTTAACGGTATGTTGTGGGATGGAAATCAGATGTTTGAAAAGGATTTTCTGCTGTATGACTAGCGCTTTTTGAGTTTATTTTTGTGTGAGCGTTTTTCTTGTTTCGGATAACACTTTTTGTCCTAGCATGGTGAATAAGTTTGTCATTACAGATTGTTGATAAGGCTGCCTCGTTGGTCACAAGCGTTACTGGTGAGTAAAAGGTCTTGTGTTGAATTCCCATTTCAGGCAGTGTTTTTCATATCTTTCATTACGAATTTCTCAGTAGTAGCCGGGAGTCTGAATTTGTGCCCAGTTAGTGGAAATAAGCCCCCTATTAGGTAAAGCAGATGTAACGTGGGTGCACTGTAGGTACTTTGAATAGCCTAGACCTAACTCTTCGGGAGGACATCATCCGCCTAGCCTTTTTCCAAACTATCTTGGGGTCGGCTTCTAGTCTAACTGGATGCAGCTAAGTACCAGTATTTTACATGAAACGACTGCCTGTCTGACCTCCACAACCCAGTAACTGGGTAATACTATACCCCTTGGTAAGACTGGATGTCAGACTTTTGGCTTCTGACTACTCGTAACGACTGTCAAAGATCTACAAATGACAGCTGGACCCAACGGCTTAACGTGCTTTCAGGGGAACGGAGGAAACTCGGTATGTAATTATGGTCACCCATCCACGGACCAACCTCGGCAAACATGGCTTAAACTTAAAGATCGACCCGTGCGGCTGCTATTACTTAGCCATGAGCCCCTCTAACCTAAGCCCTCGGGAAATACAGGAGCAATATTTGAGAAGGTTGCGATAGTATGGAAAAAATATCAAATCAATCGATACTAATCCTACGATCATAAAAATAATAGAAATCCTTCTACAATCTGTCATGGACACGCGTTGCCATGGTTAAGTCTGAACGTCTTTTAATAGGCTCCGGGCACAGCTTAGTCAAAACAAGGAAAATTTGTTCAGGTTGAAATTCATAGAAGTCTTTGCCCTGGTGTTCGAATCACCGAACAATAGTAAACATATCAGCGTAGTTGCGCGCCGCGCTCTATTACTTGATTATTTTATGTATTACCTAAGTAAAAACAGTCAGTGTGTCTCGGACAGCCTATCCGGCTAAAGATAATAAAGATAACTATATTTCAGTAATACAAATAGGTCAACGATTAATACTAATGAGGTGAACGAGATGAGATTGACTCGCGCCCGATAGGCTTTCCGAGACGTACTGACTGTTTTTACTTAGGTAAGACATAAAATAATCAAGGCATAGAGCGGGGTGCGCAATTAAGCTGACGTGTTTATTATTGTTTTTTATCTAAATTATTACATATATGTTCTTTTTATTTCTTTATTTATCTTGTTCTACCTTTTGTAGTAAGCAACTTCTTATTGTCGGGCATACGCTGTCCTCCCATACTTAAGTGCTAACGCTGTAACATTCAAATATTGTTACACCAAATGATTTTAAAAGAGTAACCATGGAGTTTCTTGCCAGTTCTTCTCCATAGGAAACGACCAACCCGAACCGTGCACCTTTTGTCGACGTTTTATAAGTGCCCATGTAGGCCAATGTAAAATAAAATATTTTGATTTTCCTTGTTCACCTGGAGTGTAAATGTGGTGCTGCCTTACAAGCGATAGGACATTTTGAATTATCATCGACACACTAAGAAGAAGACAATCTGTCATTTTGTCTATTTTCCGTCAACATAACCCGTTTCCACAATGGCCAAGCTTCGCGTACAGGACCGGTTGGTGTGTGTATTATATGATTGAAATGGATACGAACGAATATGAAATCCTGTTCATAACAACGTTAACCCCACTTTATCCGGTTTTAATGGTTATAGGCTTACCGCTTAGTTTGGGATTTCGTTTCATTCGTTAGGTGTACTGAGTAAAGTTTTGTGCGAAATTAGAGCAATTTTAAACCCTATTATATATCATCATAATCAGCCTATAATGTTTCCACTGCTGGGACACAGGCCTCCTCTCTATGAGAGGGCAGTAATCCACCACGCGGGCCCAGTGCGGGTTGGTAGATGCCACATGTCTTTGATTTTTTAGTTCTAGGACATGCTGGTTTCCTCACGATGTTTTCCTTCACCGTTTTTGAGGTCAGCGGTGATGAAATAAATTACACAAAGTCATGCGCCTTCCTGGGTTTGAACCCACGGATTACTGCTCGTAGGTCAGGGCTTCCACCACTGGGCCACCGCTGCTGTAATACATGTACATAATTAATTTGGTGTTTCACTAACGAAACGACAGTCTGACAACTGCTAGTCTTACCAAGGAAAATCGTATTCCCCAGGAAATGGGTTTTGGAGGTTACATAGGCAGTCGGTACATGGTAAATACTGGTTTCAGCTGCATCTGGATAATCTGACAGCTTGCAGGAAAAGGCTAGTAACATGAAGTTGATGGAGTTTTACGTGTGTAGTAGGGATTCTTTCTGAACGAGTTTATTATTTTAATTATTTTAGCCGCCAAACCATTACTGTATTTCTGTTAGAGTTCATTTAGGGTTCACGAGTTCACATCATACTACCACCACAAGATGGACAAAATGCTTGTCTGTTTGCCTCAAAAATAAATAGAAACCAAAATCGCAGTACCTTCATACCTGATCAGAACCCTAGAAATATTCAATTTGAAAGAAAGCAAGTTTTCATAATTTCAAAATGCCAGACACACGGGCCAGACATGTTATCGCTTATTTAAGAACTTTTATAACTTTTGAAGCTTATTAACGAAAAAAGTATGATATTATTCTAGAATCTCATACATACTCACGTATGGTGTGATATAGACTCAGTCAGTAATTACTGAATTCCAGGAAATTGGACTTTGCGAAATCATAAAGAGATCATCTTAATAAACATAGTAAGAAATGAAGCTAACTAGCTGGAGCTAAAAATGTTCGCAAAAGTACGCATCGTACGTCTCGTGACTGCAACCACTACGACTACAAGTGTTGAGTTCCGGGTTCGATTTCAGTTCAGTATTGGCTAGTTAGTTACTGTGACAAACATACAGACAAGCAAAGTGAATTGTCGTGCGAATAGATTCTTCATCGAAATCTAAAAGTTTTAAGACCAAAATTCACTGGAATGTTATTGCAGTTGTTACTTAGGTTATGTTGACTGTAAACAGATACATTCCCATAGGGATATGCAGAAACTACAGAACGCAAACTGCTCGAACCCCACATGCTTATTTTGCCTTGTCTACGTTCATAGATCTGGTCATGCGTTTGCGCCTCTTACGATTTAGCTGGCGTGTTCGATTTAGGCGCTACACACTTTCGGACTCGATACGGACCAGAAGTCGAATGTATATTTTACCGCCCGGCTCAGATCGACCCTACATAATACAGTTAGCACACCTAAGATCGCACTTCACTACTCCTAGCAGTTTTTATGTTTAGGCTGTCAGTACTTCATCAACATTTTATTTTTCACTCATTAAATTAAATTATTCACAATCGTAAACACAATTTCTATTAACATGGTCTTATAAAATAATTATAAATTATTTTAATGAAATTTCCTTCGATTCAGGCTGAACTTGACGAAGTTGAAATAAGATTGTAACTGTACATCAGAAACATGTTCTTGAAGTCGACATAGTCGAAAACTTTAACGTGAACGCGTAATGAGGTGCTTGATGTTACTGCGGAACTGTCAAATCCGATGATATGTAAAAATCCTAGTCATATTATGTATGTTCTTTATTCATGGGTAAAACATGTACCATGACCTACAATACAGTGTGTAAAGATTTACGTAGAAATTTAAAGTTGGCCTTTGCTGCAATAAGTAATGACGGAATAGTTTTGGTGAAATGGTGTCGCCCTGTCGCACTCCCCGCTTGATCTGTACGGGCTTAGACTGGGTATGCATTCCGTATTAGTTCCGCTGTATATCCACGAAACGGGAGTCAATATGGCAGTGATGCGTGGAACACGGCCCAATGCTCAACAATGTCGAAAACCTTCTCGTAATGGGCAAAATCCATTTAAGGGTCTTTGTGAATAGTGGCAATGGCATCCTTCCATGGTTCTAGAGTCCGGACATCAAAACCACCTTATTGAAGATTTCTATTAGGATCCTTCGGACTGCCCCCCCCCCTCTGCTTGTAAAAGTTCAACCGTGATTCCGTCTTCACCGGGAGACTTATGTGTCTTCATGTAGGATAACGCTATCAAGAACTCGCATGGCAAAATCGGTAGGTATTCCGAACTTTGATGTTCAATAGGGGGTGCTCTAGTATCGACATCGAAACGATGATTCTGCAGATTTAGTTGCTTAAAGATTCGTTGATCGTAGAACTCCTCAACAATAGCTACAATTTGAGCCCGGTCCGTCACCATGTTATCATTGCCATCCCTGATCTATTTCGTACCTGTGTGAGTTTTTCTTCGAAATACTTTTGGACCTTTGTATGATTTTATTGTGTAAATAATTATGTTAGTGCTATATTGTCTTATATCCCTTCGTATTGACTTATTCCTGAATGAAGCCCTGAATGTAAGCCTGGTGCTAACGGCGCGAAATCATCCGGGCTACCTGTTCAGCTAGGTGTACCTCAAGGCTCAATACTGGGACCGTTTTTATTCTTAGTTGATATTAATGACTTACCATATTATTTGAAGGGTATTTGTGACGTTGTACTATTTGCAGATGATACCTCTCTTATCTTTAAAGTAGATAGAAATAGACACGATTTCGGAGACGTAAACAGCGCTCTATCAATGGTCACGGATTGGTTCACAACAAATAACCTTGTGCTTAATGCCAAAAAAACTAAAAGTATTAAATTCGCTTTACCTAATGTTAAAAATCTAGGTCCCAACATTGTTCTCGGCAATGAGGAGCTTAAAACTGTTGACTCAGCTGTGTTTCTGGGTAAAACAGTAGATTCAAAATTACAATGGGGTCTACACATATCAAGCCTAGCTGGGAGGCTTAGTTCGGCCGCATACGCCGTCAGAAAAGTCAGACAATACACTGACGTTGATACAGCACGGTTAGTCTATTTTAGTTATTTTCACAGTGTTATGACTTATGGTATTCTGCTGTGGGGCAAAGCCGCTGATATCCAAAATATATTCGTACTTCAAAAACGAGCGGTTCGTGCAATTTACCAGCTGGGTGCACGAGTATTGGTATTCTCACGGTGGCTTCACAATTCATCTTCGCTAACATTTTATATATAAGACAAAATATCCATTTATACAGTAAAAACAGTGATATTCACAACATAAACACTCGAAATAAGCATAAACTACGTGTTCCCTTTCACCGGCTTCATAAAGTTCATAATTCATTCGTAGCGCTTGGTATAACCTTTTACAACAAGCTACCATCTTCCTTTTTAGACTTGCCATTTAATGCGTTTAAAGCTAAAGTAAAATCTAACCTTTGTTCAAAGGCCTACTATTCCATTAACGACTATTTAAACGATTAGAATAGTTGGTCGCTGGGTTGAACTCAAGACAATGTTTATGTTCTTTCTCCAAACTAGCTTACTGATTGTTATATAACTTCATGCATAGATTTGCTACTTTATTTTTTTATTATCTTTTTTTTATTTACTTTATTTTAATTTATTATTTTTCGTCTGTATGCACGTGTAAGCGGGCACGCCTTTTATGCTTTAATAATTCTTGTTTTTTTTTAAATATTTGATTATTGGTGTGTGTTAGCTGACATGTGACATTAATTAGATGCTTTGTTTATATGAACTTGAACACTATTGTGTAGAATCTGGTTCTTCTAACCTAACCGACAGATGTGTTGCTGGGGAGTTTGTTCCGCCACTTCTTCTTCCCAGCTAAAACACTAGGAAGTGGCGAAGGGCGGGCGTTTTGGGGGACTGTCTTTTGTAATTTTGACGTTCAAAAAGTGCTGATTATCAGCCTCATTTGAATAAATGACTTTTGATTTAGATTCATTTGTTAATTAATCTTATTTATGTTCTTACACCTACAGTTCTGCAGCACATTTCTCTTCGCTTCTGTATTAAGTTTAAAGTTTCCGGCGACAATATCTTGTGGTTATTTTAAGCACTACCCAGATCTTTTTCACTACTTCGTCCAAAGTGTCGCACAATAGAAAATTTATGTGAAAGTTGTTTTTCAGTTCAGGTTGGAAAGTGTCTTGCAATAAAAATAATTCCTGCTTATCTTACCGTCGTGTGGATGTTATCATCTTAGTTCGTTCACTTTTTTAGTCAAACCTAATGATTGTATCAGTCGGAATTTAATAACTTCAATTGAAACGAACTGTGCGACAGAAGTAATTCCTAGAATGTTCCGGCATTCCTAGAAACTCCTGTGATCCATTACCCAGTCATTTTACGTAGTAAATGATATTGTTCTTGAACCGTAACACAGGTATGTTTCATGTGATAATATCGTACCTACCGTGAAGTTATAGTCGACTAGGGATGGCCTATTTCACAGCTCATAATTAACAAATGCATGTAATTTAAAGGACTTTTGGGAGGCATCAATAGTATTAGATGCATAGCAAAAGTGCACGGTCGTATAAGGTAGGAAATGGTGGTCTAAATTAAATGTACTGGCAAAAAAATCTTGAAAACCTCCAATGCACTCAACTTTTCACGCAAACGTCACTCTGTTACATATCAAAGCACTAGTACGAAGTTGGATATATTCCACTATCTCTCACAAACGGGAGGTCTGTATCTCAGCAAACGTTATAAATCTACTTAGCAAAATTTTGGGACACAAATTTTTCATTTATGGCCCAACATACTATAGAACCCCATCACAGATTTGCTTCTTCTGTTATGTAAAAAAATCATGTCATAAATTTTGATTGTGTAGGTCGATGTCCCTTATATGCCATACATCTGCTAAAGATGTATGGCATATAAGGGACATGACAGGACTGAAATCTTGGTGGCCAGTATATAAATATCACAAACCTTATGTATGATCAAATCAAACAATACCAGTCAGTAAAACCTGTAATATTTAAACGGTTGCCAGCCCTACGTATCAGAACGAGGACGTAATAAAACTTTCAATACTTAATGAGATTTTCGCTCGCTGCGTAGAACCTGCTTTTAATTTTGTTGTTCTCGGTTCAAAATGTGTGTAAAAGGTTATATAATGGTTTGTTTACATACGATTTAAAAAAACATTACAAACTTTTATAACAGCGTTAAAACCGTTTTTCAAATGCAAATTCGATGTTTTTCTTTAAAGTTCAACTGAAAGGTCACGTACTCATGTCACGCTTATTATTATAAATTATTTTACAGAGAAAATATTCAGGATTTCATTGATAATATACTAAATCAACATTCAAATAAAACAAGGACATTCATGGAATTATAAAAATAATAAAGCTACAGATATATTAAAATATTTGCGAAACGAAAACATTTTTGTCTTTTTTGCCTATCATAGTCAGCCCACAAAAAAATACACCAATAAAACGCGGCACTAACTAACTCGCAACCAACTCCACAATGAAAACCACAAAAGCCAGCGCCTGACAGCTAAAAAATAAAACTCACAACGATTCATATTCCTGGATTTGCTCGGAATATTTCACCTGCGATGCAAAAGGGTGAATGAAAATGTTGCGCAAACAAGCAGCCAAACAAATTCTGGCTATTTGTTCCCCTGGGGCAAAGCCAACTTGGCTTGATCTAGCTAAAGATTCAACGAATTTATGTCTACACACATTTCTTCTGGATCCAGGGTAAAAGTTGAGCATCTAAGTAATAAAATGATAAAACTGTCGCGACCAAGTTTTATTTGGGGAGCATCAAATTGGTCTGCGAAGTATAAAGTTTTTGATGCCGAAAATAATAGGAGTTAAAGGATATAAAAATGTTTGACTTTATCGCTGATTCTATTTAGGAATGTCAGGGAAGATCCATCTGTGAGAGATAGATTTATTTTATCTTACGATGCTGTCGATTCTCCGGAAAAGAGTGAACTTTACTTCATTTGTTTTTTTTTGCTTCGACTTAAATTTAAAACCTATGATAGGTATTGAAATGAATTTTACAATATCCCTTGCAATGTTTGCCTGTGTTGAGTTCAATATTTCTACACCAGTCGTTGAATGTGGTCCCCATGGTATAAAGTGCTAGGTACAGTTGCAATATATTATAATTGAAGCTGTGTTACATCTATATAACGCAGCTTCAAAATACATGGGTTCAAATACTTCAAATATAAGACGTATCGATAAAATATTTTGAAACTGTGTTCAGTACTGTAGTTGAACGTCCACTCATACGAATATAGTATGTATGGACATTCAACTGTGTATGTGTGTTTACCATGTATATTGTCAGGAGCAGTTTTTACAATTAAAATATTTTTGTACATTGACCTTACACCTTCATTATTCTGACATTCTAGTACCGTTGACAACTTTTGATATGCATCAGACTCTGGAATTTATCTCATTCCTGTTCTCATCTTGTGTTTTAAATAATGGTGAACAGTGTTTAAAATTCATCATCCTCGTTTGAAAAGGGATGATCCTCCGATTAGACGGGTATAGTATCTGATGGACTATTGTCCAACGGTTGTCGCACGGATAACATTGTTTGCGCAATGCCATATTTTGGTTGGCGTCAGAAATGATGAGCAGTTTTAATGGTAAGTTGTAGATGGCACCCTTTTAGGTAGCGAAACTGTGGTCTTTTTTTTCAAATCTTAACAAGCTTACATTTATGATGATGATACCGATTTTGCCCACAGCGACTGAATTTGATGGCTTTCTAGGGTGATTGTCGAGAGCTTGGGTGTGCTGCTCTTTCATGAGCTCTCAAGTGGCTAGCATATCCAACACCAAAAAGTTCGAGCCCAAAGCTGACATGTCAGAACACCATTGAACAGCTTACATTGGTAGGTAATCGAATCATTGGTAAGTTTTTTTGATTTGCAATTGCTTGCGAACAAGGAACAAACATTCTTAATTCGCTACTAGTTGTGAATTGCAGTTGCAAAAACGGCCGGAGGGATCGAATCATCGTAAAATTAAATGGTCATTATTTTTTAATTTTATTTAAATGTATATTGTAGGTATTAAGACTTTCAAAGTACTAGGGATGAAGGGTGAATTTATGTTTAGTTTTTTAATGAAAAAATGTAAATGAGTAACAGACATTTATTTCGGTCCACTTTCATTAGGGTTTGTAATTAAATTCATGATAAACTTTGAAAATAAGATTAATACTCTCTGAATAATAAATCTTTAATAAAGTGTGATGTTATTCTGTGCGTAAAAACTATTTTAATTTCTAAGATTTACGACCAAATCGCTCACCTAGTTTCTTTAGCTTAAAACTCGACCATTTGTGGCTGAATATAAATCAAGCAGCCACTGTTACTTGAAAACTTAATTATTTAGATTTCAGTACAAAGAAAGAAAGTGAAATTAAAAAATAATATTGTTTTTTAATCAAACATAAAGTAGGTCAACTCCCTAAGCTCTTGTCAGGTAAAACTTGCTAACTGAACAAAAAGTTTTTAAAGGGAATGCCTACATTTTGTTACTCGATTGAGTATTTCGTAGGCTTGCTACGGTACTCGTAGCAGGTCTACGAACTTGCTACGGATTACGTTTTGATCAAACAGGTAATAAAGTTTTTAACTTAAAAGCATATTTTAATATTACTTTATCTTAAAACAAAGCTCTCAAGGGGATCGGCAGAGTACAAAGTCGATTGGAGTAAATCTTTCGAAACCTTTTTAGAGGTCGACTAAAAGGTGAAGTAAAGTTTCTTGAGCTGTTATTCAAATCATTTTAAAAGTTTGTGTTTAAATTGAAATCTTGAATTATTTGAAATAAATGATAGAATCTGTTACCAAATTTCCCAAAACGCCACAAATTTAATTGATTTACATTTCCCAAAAGAAAGTTCCCATACGAAAAATTTTACAAAATGGAATTTTATGATAAATATAGAATATCTCAGAGCTTGCAAATATTTGGCATACGGCGAGTGCACGCGACTGGATGCGATGTACGTTCCGAAGCCGCATATTTGTGATACTAGCACATCAGGGATGGCGGACATATGTACATTATGTACATATTATATAATATACACAGTTCACAATATCCGAGAAGTTTTGTGGAAAATGGGTGCCGTGGTTTTGCGATGTGATATGGAGGAATCGGGAAGGTTTTGAGTGTAAGTGCAGTTCAAAGATAGATCGGAAAAATTATGACATGAAGTGGGTGTAAGGACTGAAATCTATTTCTGAAACATGGATGTTTTGGAAACAATTAATGAAGTGAGGGATGAAATAGGAGGCACCTAACTCGCTGTCATATACTGGCCTTCTCCAATTTAGATTGCCAACATTCTTAGAAGAACACTGTCCTTATAAGTGAATAATTTTTTTTAGAAAGTTTTCAAGGTACTATGAGCATTATTGGCCCATGATTAAAGTTTTCTTCGACTTCGATCGTTGGTTTATTTATCATCACCAATTCACCACTGCTCTCAAAATGATAAGAAAAACATCGTGAGGAAACCAGCTTGTCCTAGACCCATAAAATCAAAGACAGGCCACATCTGCCAACCCGGAGGAGCGTGGCAGAGATACCTATCCACAACATACATCTATACAAGGTGTTGTTTTGCAACCTCGTCAAATTCTAGGAGGTAACTATGCTAATGATTCTCGACCCGAATCAATAATAAAATGAGTTGGTAATTTTCTTTTTTTTATTTATTTACTGAAATCGGTAACTGTGAACCACCCGTGTTTTAAACACGGGCCGTCTGATCCCCGCTTTATAACGTCGCTGACACACAAACAAAAAACCTCAAACGTTTTTTCGATAATTTTATAATCCCTAAACCACGTTAAGGGGGTTATTCTGAAATATTGACAAATTTAAACAACAAAAAAACGCAGTGTTTTTTAATAATTTACTAGGTATCGTAATTTATATTGATTATTTATCTCTTTTCTGACAACATCCTGAATTTTGACGAGGATGCAAAACAACACCTTGTATATTGCCACTCGTGGAGGCTTTAACAACAAAAATCAAAATAAACAATGCCACTGAAACACAAACACTTACTCATATATTTCTTTATATATATTTGTTTTATTGAATTGTTACTCGCGGCAACCCTTCAAAGCACGCACGAGGATACGATCGCGATATAAATGCAGCGATTGTGAGCTCTCTCAAGTCAGCTGAATGCAATAAAACATGGAAAATAATACGTAAACCTGCACGTGTCGACTGAGATTTTGTATTTATATGAAATCATTTTTTTTGTGAACAAAATTGAAACGTAGGTAATATAAATTAAATTCGGAAACCATCTATGTTCCGTCGTTAGGCATACAAAATGTTAGGTATGTACATGAAATAAACATACACTTATTTTTATTTCCAAAGATAATACTTAAGTAAATTATATTTATTTTAAGGATATTTTTTTATATTAATACAAATAAAACCTTTTCTTATTCATATTCATATTCATATTTATTTATTTGCGTAAAACATGGTATACAAAGGTGTTACATTAAGGATAAGATCATACATGTTTTGCCTAAGACTAAAGCATGCAAATTGGTTAACACAACTTATGTTCAAGGTATTCCTTAATGCTATAAAAATTATTATCATTTAGCCATTTAAACAAGTTAATTTTAAACAGTCTGCCATTTAGTAATTTAAATTTACATGGTAATTTGTTATACACACGTACAGCCATAGCTAAACAGTTTTTACTATATTTTGTTGATCGAGGGAATTCATCTAAAACAAGTCTAAATTTGTCCCGCCGATTCCTAGAACTTACATCTGCTGCTGTTCTGAATAGGAATTTGTGTTTGCGTACAAACATACAAGTTTCATATACGTATAGTGAGGGTAGTGGTAGCAGACCGAGTTTTTTAAATAATGGTCGACAAGATACGTCCGGTGGAATGCCCTGAATAGCTCGAACACATTTCTTTTGAGCGATAAATGCTCTATTATGGTCGGTACTATTTCCCCATGCAATTAATCCATATCGCAGCGAAGACTCCACATATGCACGATAGGACATTACAGCTGTTTTAATATTTGTAACATTTTTAATCCTTCTAAGAGCGTATACGAATTTATTGATTTTGTTGCATATGCTATCGATATGAGCTTTCCAGTCTAGATGTTCGTCTATGATCGTTCCCAAAAACTTAGTATGCGCTACTTTTTGAAGTTTTGATATATTCATTGTAAAATTAAATTTGTTATTATAAGATTTATTAAATTGTACATACACTGATTTATTAAGGTTAATACATAAATTATTGTTATTAAGCCAATTTATAAGATTTTCTATTGTATTATTAATATCTGTTTCATGATCATTTATTGTTTTACTTTTTTTATCGGTAGAAACTATTATCGAAATATCATCAGCATAAAGAAAGCATTTATGATTAGTCATGTCAACAATATCGTTCACATAAAGGAGAAACAAAATCGGGCCCAATATACTGCCCTGGGGAACGCCTCGTTTGGTGGTTTTAAATTCAGAGTGGTATGAAACCATATCTTTATTGGCATTCATATTAGTGATTGTAACACACTGCTGTCTGCCAGATATGTATGACATTAACCACTGTAGTGGCGGTCCTCTAATTCCCATAGACTCTAACTTCTGAAAAAGCATGTTATGCGAGACCAGGTCGAATGCCTTAGATAGATCAAGAAATAAGCCCGTCGTTAGTTGATTATTATTAATGCTAGTAAGTACTGCTTTCAAGAGTGAAAAGATAGCTAAAGTTGTTGATTTATCTTTTTGAAAACCAAATTGCTCTTTCTTTATAATATGAAATTTCTCGCAGTAGTTAATTAGCCTTTTATACATGCATTTTTCGTAGATTTTTGACAAAATTGGTATTAAAGTTATTGGGCGGTAGTTGTTAACATCATGTAATTCACCTTTTTTAAAAAGTGGTTTCACAATTGACATTTTTAATTTATCTGGAAACACTCCTTGAACAAAAGACAAGTTTATAAGATGCGTAAGAACCCCGCGTATTTCTTTCGCACATTTCTTAATAATTCTAGTGCTAAGTTCGTCGTAGCCTTCAGAGGTAGTATTATTTAATAACATAATTTGTTGCTCTACTTCGCTTTCTGACATTGGAACGAGGAACATTGAGTTAGGTATTAGGCTTTCCTTACCATGACTATTTGTACTTTGCTGTGTGGGGATATTATTTAAATAGAAATCATTGAACGTGGAGGCTATTTCTGTTGGTTCCGTAAGTATGGTATTGTTGATTTTAATGGATTCTATGTTATTTTTAGGAGTAGGATTATGTATTTCATTTTTTATAACGGTCCACGTAGCCTTACATTTGTTCTGATGTGTATGCATAAATTTTATATTAGCATTTCTTTTGGAGTTATAGATACATTTTTGTAACAAATTTGAGTATTTAATGTATTTGGTTTTGTTGGGTTGAGTTTTCTTCTTATAATATTGATAACGCAAAAATCTCTTAGTTTTACAACTCTGCTTAAGACCTTTACTTATCCATTTTTGTTTTACTGTTTTGTTTAGATTTATCTTTATCTTTACTTTAGGAAAACACAGATAATAAAAAAGGCATATTAACTCGTGAAAACGGTTAAATGCTATATTTGCATCTTTTTCTATATATACTTCTGACCAAGTCAAACTTTGTAGACATTTTATGAACTTGTGTACATTATGGACATTGTAATCTCTTTTGTAAACGTAATACATTGCATCTTTTATCGATTGGCGTTTTAAAGGGAAGGCTATCGTTTGTGCCGTTTCGTGGTCCGAGAGATAGAGTGATAGTACTGTTGTAGTTGCATCTGGGATATTACTCAATATATGATCAATACAAGTGGATTTGCGAGTAGCTTCATTAATATGAATTTTTAAATTATAATTGTTTGCTAGATCTTGGAATTCCTTACTGATTTTACCTTTTTTGAGTGTGTTTATGTTAAAGTCTCCTGCTAGAACTATGCGTGTTGAAGGTTTGTATTTTTTGAGAATATCATGTAAGAGACTATTTAGATTTGTTAAGAATTGGTTGGGGTCGGACTGGGGTGTTCTGTATATGCATATTATCAATAGTTTTTCGTTAGTTAACTCAATGCCACAAACTTCGAATGTATTTACTGATGCATACTTTTTAACCATTGATAATTCATTGAAAATAAGTTCCTTTTTAACTAGGATGCAGGTTCCACCTCGGCTTTTTTTTCTACAAAAGTTAGCTGCCACTATGTAATCTGGTATCTTAAGGTAGCTCTCATGGCCTTCCTTAATAAATGTTTCAGAAAGGCAGATTACATGTGGGTCATTATGTGAATCTCGCATCTCTAGTAAAGTTATTTCTAATAGTTCTTGTTTGGATAGAATGCTTGCGATGTTTTGATGTAATATCCTAAAGTGTTGAAATGAAGATGTTGTTGGTGATATATTTTTAGAATCGAAAAAAATTGTTGGATGTTTTTAATGGTAGAAAATAGTATGGTATGGTACCCTTTTTTATGTGTTCAATTTTCCCATCGGGAGCGCAAGTATCTTTAATTTCTAGTTCTTTGTTTGCGGAACTTTTGAAATAAAAGGGGATAGTACCCTTCTTGGGCTCCTTATTTTTTGTTAAAAAACTTGTTCTGCTACTCACCAGTCGTTTTTTTATTTCAGCAGGATTCAAAAATGTGGCGTTATAGTATTCACAATCTAGTTCATAATTTATTGATTTGCAAATATCAGATAAATTAGAATATTGGCAGTTCGTGAAATGACAATTTTTATAATAATGGCAAATATTTTTTAAGCGATGATTTAATTTCACGACGTCAAGGTAGTTACTTTTTTGTACATTTAGTAAAATAATAGTATTTTTATAAAATAGTTTCAACACGGATTTTAGTTGGAATAGGACATGTTTCATGTTATGGTCATTTTCACCCAAACATATTACAACTTTGTCGTCAGGTTGTAGGTTGAAGTTCATACAACTCTTCATTATGACATCGCTTCCTGCATTTGGCATCGTTTGGGCGAAAACTCCATACTTCTCGTATTTTGTATTTATTCTCGACTGTATTAGAGCTGCCGCTAGACCTACGCATTGTTGGGTGCCGAAAATCACAATTCTTTTTCCATATTCATGCTGTTGTTGTTTTGTAGTGTTTGTTTGTGTTGTACAGTTTGAAGCTGCACAATTTCCATGTTTTGTTGCACTCAGGGCCTGTATTTCTTTAGTGAGCGTTGCTATTTCTTGTTCTGCAACTTTCAAGTCTTTTTGCAAAGCTGTGATTTTTTGTTGTAGACCCAGATATGTTATGTTGCTGCTGGAGTCAACGCTGGAAGTAGGTCCAGGCGAGGTTGATGTAGAGGACATATTTTGGAGTAAGAGCGAACGCTTTTTCTTTTTGGTTGTGGTTATTGGGCTATTTTCTAAAATTGCGGACGAAGAACACAGAGATTTTAATATTTTAATTTCAGCAGTTAGTTTCTTAACTTGTTCCTGTAAATTGTTATTATCCAAAATTACATTTTCCAGTTCGTTCTCTGTACTCTTCAGTTTCTCAGTTAGTTGATGTATCGTATCTTGTACTTTTGTGATTGAGGTGTTAATTATTGTGCCGTCTAAGCTTTTGGATAATTTATTCGGCGAGGTATCAGCTTCATAAGATGTTTCGTAATCTGTGAGAATGTGTGAGTCGTAAGTTAGTGGCGATTTTACCTTATTTTCGGTGTATCGTTCCGGGGAAGACTGCCTGTCTGGGTGAATTATTTTGTTCCTCATGGTTACATTAGACACATCTGTATTTTTAGCAACTGTTTTCTTAATGCAACTCTTGCAGCGCCATTTCTTCTTAGATTCATAGGTATGTGACAACTAAAATGCGTTATTAGTATTATTTTTTCAAGGGGTTTAGCTATCGTCCCCGAAAATGATGCGTTTAAAGTGCGAAACACGTTTTAAGAAATTAAAGGCAGATATTTCATTTTCTTCCAACTTTTTTACTTCTCTTTTGTATTTTTTATCAAAGATTCGGTCATTCTTCTTACGTTTTTGCCCCTCAAATAACGTGCGTTTATATTTTAATTCTTGCCACATGGCTTCTTTGCGCAATGCATAAACATATAAAGGCAAACCGTTTTTTCGTCCAACTCTAGCATTATAACGCCTGTTCCAGCCCTCCAATGGATTATTGGTTCTATGCCTTTGTTTGAAACAGCTGATTTTCTCCGGTTTCAATTTAACAATCCACTGTTTGTAAAAATAATTAATGAATTGAGAAATGCTATCAGATCCTTTTTGTTGTGCTTCCTCAGCAATTATAGCCCAAACTTCATGTATATATGTTGAAGGAAGCAGTGGAAGGTTTGCAGATAATCTTGTTATTTCTCTTCCCTCTTTGGTATTAGTCACATTCAATTTGACAGACTTTCTCCATACCGCCTTATTAAAATGATAATAGCACCCTGTCAGTTCAGCATCAGGGAATACCTTTTGAAATGCATTTATCTGAGCAACCTCATAGTCACATTTAAAACGTCTGATGTCAATTCCGAAACGATACTTGATGATGGAAAACATTCTTTCATAGGTTGATTGTGTTTTATTTGGTAGCAGCAAAAATATTATAGGTACAACATTGGTGGTGTCTTTACAACTGTCTATATCGACATGAATCGAATATAGTTGATAGAAAGGACTTGGAACCTTAAAAGTACCGTCTCCGAAATACAGTACATCGCCATTATTTAGGTTCGATATAGTTTGTCGGATAAATTTTGTTACGAAAACAAACATTTTTCCATTTTCCGTCCCATCCACACAATAGAGCCAGTCTTTAGCTAATAATTCTGGTATCTCAACCTCACTTACAACTGAAAAATCTGTTTTTTGCACTTGTAAAAATTTTCGTCGAGCTCGATACAATGTATCTTTTTTGGATTCACAGCTTGGCAAGATGTCGAGATTGGATTTTCCAAAGTGATGCTCTAATATTTTCGTAACCGGAGTAAATTTTCGACAACATTCTGTTTTGCATTTATCCATTACATAATCGATTTCATTTTTTACGTTCTGCCTTTTACATGAATGTAAACTTTTGGTTTCCCGGATGATTTCTGTTTTATTTGCGTTTAATGTCAATGAAGCACTGCACTCTTCCCTCCTTGAACATCTCCAAAAACTCGTGCCATTCTTATTTGTAACACTATGATTGTACCTGTAGCCATCTCGGAGTAAAACATTCTTGCCTTTTTGACTTGATATAAAAACAAATGGATTTTGATTTTCATTCATTTTATATGCAGAAACGTAAAGCAATCCCCTACTATATAATAATAAATGAAATTATGAATTTAACAGACATTATTTGACTGACACTTGATTGATTCTTCTTCTACAAGTGGCCCGTACTAAATGAAGCGAGTCACTTTTATAATAAGGAATACAAAGGAGTGTTTATCTGGAGTACTATTAGTGGACTGTGGAGTACGTACACAATACACCCATAAAATTTAATGAATTTTTATTTTGTGCACTTGAATGTACATTATAGCATAGGCAAGTCCTTTTGCCAAACATGCCGTATATTCATTTCAGACATTTTACTAGTATGACGATTTTAAATTTCAGACGTTTTACTATTGGGTCGTTTTGCTTTAACGTCATTTATCCCACAAGGGCATTTTACTAGATTGTCCTTCTGATACGGAAAAACTTACTTTTGAAGATTAAAAACATTTTGCCTTTCATGATTCTAAGTCAACGGTGAGCACCCCATAGATTTTTGTGTGTCAAATATTCGGCATGATTGGTATAAAAATCCTTTTGTCTTTTGATTGCGTTGACTAAGCAGGTTGGTTTTTTACAGCTCCAAGGAACCACCATACACCAGGTATTTGTTATAAATTTGAACTAAACAGGGTGTAACGGAAAGGGTATATTCATACTAAGGGTTTGATACAGACCATCAAACTGAATATGTTTCTCCATCGGACAAACATCGCAATTGTGAACAAAATATCAGCTGCCCCATACATTTGGGTCGAATAGGTATTGAAATTTTGTATGGGGCAGCAGAATTTTTTTTCGCTATTACGATGTTTGTCCGGCGGAGAAACATGTTCAGTTTGATGGTCTGTATCAAACCCTTAGTATGAATATACCCTTTCCGTTACACCCTGTATACGTCCAGGCCTTGCACAGAGACAGACGGACTCAAAAATGTTCATACAAGTTATATTATCCGTTTTTCTCTTTTCAGGTACAGAACCCTCAGTTCAAGCTTTTATTTGTTAAACTATCTACACTTCCAATTGAGTGCTTCAATGACACCGTGCATTCTTTTATTTTGATGCCATAATAGCCAGGATCACCTTCTAAGTTTTCATAATATTTCGAAGTCAACTGAATTCAAAACTTTATTTTCTTTAGCGCTTGCTTTATTAAAAAGAAACAATGGAATGTTTAATAATGAGGTGAACAAAGCCAAAGCTATTGAAAGGAATCTTTTCTTTAAGAACTTTTTGCTGGTACTAACTGGCTAGCCCTACTGCGCTTGCGTTTAATTTAGTTTGAATTATGAATGCTGTTTTCTTTTGTTTTTATTTTAGTCGGTATAGTGCTTTGTGTCTTAAACACTGGCCGCATTTACATTTTGGCATCGATACTAATATTATAAATGCGAAAGTCACTCTGTTTGTTTGTTTGTTACCTTTTCACGACTAAACGGCTGTTCGGATCTTAATGAAATTTGGCAAGAAGATAAATTTCAACCTGTGGAAGGACATGGGCTATATATCATCACGCTACGACCAATAGGAACGGAGCAGCAATAAAAAATGCCAAAAAAAAACGAGAAAATGAAAAACGGGGAAAATGTGACGCAGACAGAGTTGCGCGGGACAGCTAGTTTAGTATTAGGTCTTAAGTAAAGTAATTTGGTATAGTCGGAATAAAAAAAAACGCACCAAAACACTTTGATTAAACCATAAATTTAATTCGATGTCTTAATTTAACAAATTACGCGAATCGCAGTTGAAGCCTGTAGTGTCTCATAGTAAGCTACTGTCGCTATACTACTGTAGCTAAGTCGCTACCTGTAGTGTATAATGATTCATTTAAAATTTATATAAGCAATTTTGGAGGATTTTTGCATTGCGTTGACCAAGCAAGCGAAACATATTTAGCTCTGCGGGTAAAATTAGTAAATAATTTGTGAACTACAATATTATTAAATCATCATAACCATTAGCTGTCCTTTTCCACCCATTGCAAAGTAAAGGCATTCACCCTTTTGTAAATTAAATACTTATATACTGATGGTGTGCCTACACTAAAGTCGTTAGCCAGTATTCGAGTGCCCGAAAAACTTTACTCGAATTCGGGCAACCGATGAATTACCACTACGAATAATTTGAATAAAATCGAACCATGAAACCAAAGAAGATTGTTCGAAGACGGGCGTACTCGACTCCGTCCATTTACACTATTAGTCGTTTTTCTGGATTCCATAGGCAACCGAATTCGGGCTATCGACCAAGTGCAAACGCGCGATAAAAACAAACTCAAAAAAAGAAAAGTTCAATCCTGCCACTTTACGTTCTATGCGAGTCTGCATCGTGAATAGTTGATCTCTCCATACATACGGAATACCTTCCTTTATTACTCTCCGCTGAGAGGTTTTAGATAACGATCAATCGGGGTTAAGCTGCAGTTGTGGCGGATTGGAATTGGATGGGTCACTGAGCTTGTGAATAAATGGATTGCTTGTTCGATTTTAAAGATTTATAATATGTTATTTCTGTTAAAATCTTACTCTACGATAGTTCGTCGATTTTTATTAAGAGATAGTGTAGAAACTTGAGCAAATTATTCGTGCGTGGGTAAAATAACAAAACATCCCCTCGACTGTATTCACTGTACCACCAATACGTCTCTACTTTAATAAGTTTAGTGTAAAAATCATAAAAATCTATCTCAAAACAAGACAATATTAATAACTTATTTAGAAAAATGTGTTTATTGAACCTAAGTCATAGTATTCAGCTTTTTTAATAGGCCAAAAACAAGAATAAGTTCAGTTTCAAGCGTTCTCTTTTCAACCTACTGCAAAAAGCAACTTCTGACCCGTGAGTTTATTTTTAACACAACCCATATTCCATATCGTTGTATCCTATTTTTAGATCACTATTTATTTTCTCGTAGGTCTTCCAAGCAATAAAATAACCCACTTTAATGTTACAGCCAACATTTTTGAGGATATCCGCTCCACTGTAGGCAACTGGACAAAGAGCTTACCAGCCCATAAATCAGATAGTATGCCACGGACACTTTAGATAATCCGTCATTTGGATTAATGCTCGGGGGTAGTTTTGTTATCTTTTGAGGGTAGTTATGTTATTTATGATTTGAGAGTTATGTGGCGGCTAAAGTGTGTGATGGATTTTGGGTTAGTGATCTTTGGGCAAATTTTATCAATGAAACTCAGCGGGACCAGGCGGCGATTTCTATGTAAAATTCACCCTTAGTGTGCTTTGACACAAGGACATAATTTCCGCTTTGTGGTCAGCTTGTTTTTTTAATGGAATGTAGAACACTGTCCAGCGTCTTCGCATATTGTAGGTAGCTGGGAGTGGCCGAGAATCGAGTTGAATTACTTGCGATTTTAAGGGCCTATGCTCAGTGCTGCTATCGGTTAATGATGATGGAGCCTTAGAGTTATACTACACTCTAGCACTGCATGGAATTGGTAATATCTCATCATCATCATCATCAGCCTATAATGTTCCTACTGCTGGGACACAAGCCTCCTCTCTATAAGAGGGAGTGCGCTGTAATCCACCACGCGGGCTCAGTGTGGGTTGGTAGATGTCACATGTCTTCGAATTTTTAGTTCTAGGATATGTCATCTCACTTTATTTTAACTATATGTCAAAACGCGTAGTGGCGTGGTTTTAAGTGCGACATGAATTACTGCAGGGTAGAAAGGATATCTATAGTTCTGTATTAAAATGACCTACGTAAAAATTCTACTTATGGGGGGTTCTGTATGATATACTGAACTCGTGGTAACCGTTTGTGCGGATTGTTTAAGATGAGAAATCATCAAATGTCCCGCACTGGGCGGAGCGGTAGGGAGTGTCAGACTTGTATTGAATAAAACTCATCCATGTTCCTTATTAGCCCTTTGTGTTCCAGGGCCACGGTATCTCTTTCGAACAGTCCCGCAGCCCTGGCAGGCATCGGCCCTCTCCGACCCCTTCCGATTTGCTGACATCTCCTTGAGGCGCGCGTGCATCACGAACGCGCCGTCGACACGGCCTGTCGGAATAAGACGAACGGACGGTGAGCTTGGTGTCGATAGCCCTTCCACCCTGATTAATAACTTTGCTTTTTGTCACTCATTTATCGATTTTGTTCTTTAAGTCTGACATTTATATCTGCATCTTTTAAGGGGTCAAACTCATCAAAGAACACAATGTTCTCTCTTCTCTATAGATAAAAACAAAATGTGGATTCAAAGAGATAGCTTCTAAACAGTATTAAATTTAATGAAAACACCAAGTTTTAGCCCCGCCCCGGCTTTGTTGAGTCAGGTGCAAGTTTTCGTACAAGCCGGGGTTCCGTGTATTGTTATATAAATTGTTGGTTTAGCTCTGTTAACTTCTTTTGTGTTATGTTTCTTCGGTGGATTTAATATTGAATATACAGGTACGACTGGTTCCATGATTGTTTCGTTTCAAAGTTTCAAGGATTTTATAATACTGCCATGCTTGACTCCTGTTTTAATATTAATGGTCCACTTGATCGACCATCTTAACTAATATTATAAATAGATTTTTGCTTGTTTGTTGCGATTTAACACAAAAAATACTCGACCGATTGTCGAGTATAGCTAAAGCTTTATTATATCAATTTTCGCGGACGAAGTCGCAGGCGAAGTCATCATCATCATCTGCCAAGCCTTTTCCCAGACTATCTTGGGGTCGGCATCCAGTCTAACCGGATGCAGCTAAATACCAGTATTTTATATGAAGTGACTGCCTATCTGATCTCCACAACCTAGTAACAAGATACCCCTTAGTAAGACTGGATGTCAGACTTTTGGGTTCTGACTACTCGTAACGACTGTCAAAGATCTATTAAATGACAGCTATAATACTATTAACGTGCTTTCCGAGGCACGGAGGAAACTCGGTATGTAATTATGGTCACCTATCCAGGGACCAACCTCGGCAAGCACGGCTTAACCTTAAATATCGACCCGTGCGGCTGTTATTATTTACCCACGAGCTCTTTAGTCGCAGGCAAAGTGCTAGTTCCAAATAAATAAGTTTATATTATACCTAAATGTAATATTTTTCAGCTGGTGTATTCATTTATATTTTTTCAATTAAAGACGACGGTTTGAATAAGGCAATATTCAAACAATTTCAAATAAATTAGATTTACTTATTTATTTAGGTACCTACACACAAAATACGTTACACTCTATTTTTTTTTTCATCCAGAAGTAGGATCTTCCGATTACATCCTCTCACTTGCAATTTCTAATCTGTGAAGTTTGCATGTCAAAACTACGGTACCCCAAAAACAAGATAAAGCCGCTACTGCCATCAGCGCGGGTACTTTTTCGGCAAGTTTGTTGAGAACGGGGCCACTCCGGATGCTTTGTTACGAGTTTTTCAGGTGTTCGCCATGTCTTAAGTTTTTTTAGTTATTTTAAGAATACATTTTAGGTTGGAGTTAGTTTTTAAAGATAATCGCTTCAATACTAGAGCAGGGAAGAAGAAGAAGAAGTTCTTTATATTTATGTGGTTAGTACCTAACCTGGTGTCAGCTGGCCTACCATGACCTCTTAAAGCAGTATTGTTCTGCTCTTATTCCAGTGTGGGAAAGAGACGGAGCTATACAGGATGTCTAGCGCCATCTCTTTCCCACATTGCAAAAGGAGTAAAACTATGATGTTTTAAGATTTCATGGTGGGCCACCAGAGGTTTTTATCACGCTTTACGTGCCGTCGTGAGGAAACCAAACATGCCTGAGAGATATTTCTTCTCAGGCATGTTTGGTTTCCTCACGATGTTTTCCTTCACCAAAGCTATAAAATACTCACATGAATTCAACAAATCAGAGGTTCGTGCCTTCTGTTTGAAATCGTGACTTATATACAGTAAATTATAAAACGAAAGTTACACGACTTAATCGTTGGTTGAGTCGTTACAAGCGTGGTTGTTGAGCACGAGATCCCCGGGTCGATCAAATTGTTATTGGGGTTTTCTATTAGGAATTTCTCAGTATCAGCTAGGGAGTTTAGATTTGTTCTCAATTGATAGCAATAGGCTCAACTCGTATTCTATTAGGTACACCTCTGCTTAACCTTTCGGGGATTACAGGCGTGATGTTATCATCATTTCATCATCATCATCATTTCAGCCGAAAGACGTCCACTGCTGGACTTAGGCCTCCCACAAGAAGGGGGGGTTTTGCCATAATCGCCACGCTTGGCAGGCGGATTGGCGATCGCAGTACGGTTGTTACAAAAGCACAGAGAACGCTGCTGCCCATTCTCTGGAAAGTTCCTCAGCCGCCTCCTACGACACCCACGGGAAGATATGGGATGGTGCTATTCTTTACGTCCGACACCATACGGAACCGTGATGTTATAATATGTGTTAATTAAGTTATTTACTTGTTAGACAACGTGACGACATTTCAATTAGCCTCTCGAACCAATCATGAGTGGTTCTATTGACAGGTCAACGATCCCTCTTTCATGAGTTGAATAGTGCAAAGTGCCTCCAGTTTGAAACTGAAGGACTAAGTTCTGATTCCAGCATTCATGCCAGTATTAGAATTTCCAACTGATGTGTATCAAAGATTTGCATTCGCTTGAAATTAGGTTCTGATTGCTGTTTATATTGACAACTTTAGAAGTTTTGTAAGAGATGATGGAGAAATTTATGTTCGTTTATTTAAGAGTAGGCATTATTATTTTACTGTGAGAGTTGGTGCAGTCACTGACTTTAATTGATGAGCCACTTCTAAGACTTTCCAATTTTGCAGTTTTATCCATTCACGAAATTACACGATTATAACCGAACTCAAACCGCATGCTCGTAAACGAGATGACATAAGAATGACTAATAAGTTGTCAATGAAAAATCCATAAAATGTTACATACGTTTATCCAATATATTTCTCACCGACCTCTTTTAAATTAGAGCTCATTAAATACTCTTTATTTCTGAAAACCTTGGATTGGTTTTCCGATAGTTGAAATGTCGATGTCAGAGACGATTATTTTGATTTTTATGAATCGAATAATTGTCATGAACGTTTTCTTGGACGCCACGTGTTTGGATAAAATCGTGGGTTCGAGTTTTTCCGACGTCAAAGTTACCAATCATAATTTCTCCGTACACTAAGCCTTACTATGGCTACGCTAAAACAAATTGTAGCAAGGTAACGGTTGCTAGAGCTGCAATTAGTTGACTTTGGGTAGTCATTGGTTATATTCGTACATAGTACTATGTACGAATATAACTGACTAAAGCAGATTTGCATTACACTGCTAAAATACGGACAGTGGCAAGTGGTTCATCAATTAAAGTCCGTGATTGTACATTGTAGGGCATTTACGGGTGGCAACTTTGAAGGTTGTTTTTCCTCCCAGTTGATGTGTCGAACCAAACCTCAACATGTGCGACGCACACCTTAGAATTCTTTATTTCAAGGCTGGCGGAAGGTCAAGGTTTATTTCTGTAAATAAAAATCTAAAAAGGTATCTCAACGCAATCCAAAAGCACCTACATAACAATCTAATATCCAAAACCAATCGACCAAGTGAATCAAACAGTTTTACGTTAAAGCAAAGTGTTGCAAGCTAGTGGTTAGTGGCTCAATGAAGGCCAGGCCATAAACAAGGAGAGTTGTTAGGCCAATCACATACGAGGCCAATAAAAGAGCTCCGTGAATCGACTTCGTGAGTCCACTGGGCCACACGAGGCCATACTGCGTACAGTGCCTAGGGTTTTTTGATTAAGTCGAGAGTTCCAATTCTGGCCAATTATGATGGATCAATTGGGGAATGGTTGGACGTTTAGCGCCTGTGGTATAAGTCGGTTTGGCGCTTATAGATGAAAATACTTTTTACTTTTGACCTATGTGTAGAACTTAGTTTGGAATCAGTAGAATAACTTTTTATTAGTAACAACATGTTTAACTAGAGAAGGATCTAATTATGCTACATTTATATAAAATGTGGAAACAAAAATCAAGCCCTGGAATTCAGATCTTCCCCGACGTATTTAGGCCTGTAGGTATTTTTTTGTGCTATGCTATAATGCTATCATCTTCATCATCATCATTATTTCAGCCGAACGTCATCCATTGCTGGACATAGGTCTCCCCAAGTGTCGCCACATTGACCGGTCCCGTGCGACTCGCATCCAGCGGGTCCCCGTAGCCTTCACCAGGTCATCGATCCACCTAGTGGGAGCCCTTCTAACACATCGTCTTCCGGTTCGCGGTCAATAACAAATATGTTATTGAAATATTACATCCATACGAAGAATTGAACCAGCAGTGCAGTAGACAATTTGGTCAGACATTGCGGAAAATATGCTGTAGATTAGACATTAATTTCATCATTAGTACTTTTGTGAACCCCTAACTGTGCATAGGTGACTGTTCCTTTTTGTAACTTCTTGCCCTGGCTAGTTCGAGTCCTATCCAGGTCTTTCCCGTGATCGTCTAGACATAAGTGTTTGAATATAATTATTGTATTGTATTTGACCGCTTCGTTGGTGTAGTGGCCGCAATCGCGACTGGTGAACATGAGGTCCAGGGTTTGATTACCAGGTGGTGCAAATCGTTATTAGATTTTTCGATCAGAAATTTAATAGAGAAGAGGCTTGTATCACAGCAGTAAGAAATTTTGCTTTCAAACAAACAGCCAGTAAAAGAAGAAGAAGAAAGCTATACGACAGAATCATTGGTTGAGTCGTCACAAGCGTGGTTGCTGACCATGAGATCCTGTGTTATATTCCCGGGTGATTCAAATTATTTTTGGGGTTTTCCATCAGGATTTTTTCAGTAGCAGCCAACGAGTCTGGATTTGTGCCCGGTTGATGGCAATAGCCTCGCCGCTGTTACATGGAACTAAAACATTACTGATGAAATATGGATGTACTACTAGGCAAATCTCTGCCTAACCCTTCGGGGATTACGAGCATGATGTTTTGTATAAATATTTGTAGCACTTACCACCCACATCCTACACACTAAACCCAATTAATAAACCCTACAAAAGTACCTAAGGAACAAGTGTGTGTTATCATTTCGCAAGTCACCTCTAGAGGAAATTTAGTCAAGTTTCGCCCCACTTTGATAGGACCCGCATCTTGTCCCAACTTACCTGATTTATTGTTCAGTTTTGGCCTGAGCTATTAATTTTGTCTGCTCGTTATCCCGATCGACGCGTTCAGTCCTGTTCGGTTCAACAGGGTTTGTTGAAACCTTCTCAAAATGTGTTGTTTGTGAATTTCAAAACGTTTTGTGGCCCTTTTATGTACATTTTTATGCTTGTTAACTTCTGTAATCAATTTAGTGTGTTTATAAAAGCATCTACAAAGTCCCGAAAGTCCGACAACCAGTGTTAGTAAGACTAGTTTTCGGGGTATCGTATTACCCAGTTCTAACTGGGTTATGGAGGTCCGAAAGGAAGTCGCTCCATCTCAAATACTGATACACAGCTGCTTCCGGTTAGACTTGAAACCGACCCCAATATATTTGGGAAAAAGCTAGGCCAACGATAAAAGCATCTACAAACCTTCAGTAGGTATTGAGGCGGTATTTCTATAAAAGGCGCTCTTCATGATGTTAGAGATTATGAACAGTCTGCTTGCCATAAGGTAATTAGACCCATAAAAGCTCATAAGGGCTTGCCGTATTGTTGACCCCTAGGCATGCCACTGCTAGAATACAGTTGACATTAAAAGCGTGGGAAAAAAATTCTATGAAATTAAATTTAGTTTTTGGTTGTCAGAATCGACCTTTGTAAATTAGTTGTGGGTATGACTTTTGAATGAGATTAGATTAGGCTACCATCCCACACCCATTATGTATCTGAAATCATTCAAACTTACCATTTTTTTTTGACGAATCTTTATGGCACGAGTATCATGACGTTGAAGATAGAGAAGTTTGGCCTTAGCCCCTTCGCACATGCAGCTTCCCTGGTAGCTCATAAACGGCACAAATGTGTGGAACTATTCTCAATCTTATTTTTTTTTCCTTTCTTTTTAATCAGTCGTTTTACAATAGTCTTTAAATCATTACACCTTTTGTTTAGAATAGTTACAGCACGGATGACAACATTTGTGTCACTTATTTGATCTAGTCTTTTTGTGATATTTTCTATGTATTTTTTGGTCTTGTATAGACTCTTTTTCTTATTTACCGATTGTTTGTAAATGTGTAGACATTGTAGGTCTTATAGATTCCTAGATCCTTGGTAACTTTTTATTTCGTTCTACGTTTCGTAGTAAGCAACGACTTATTGTCAGGCCTACGATGACCTCCCATACTTTAGTACTAATGCTGTAACAGAAATATTGTAAAACCAAATGATTTTAAAAGAGTTACCATGGAGTTTCTTGCCGGTTCTTCTCCATAGGAAACGACCAACCCGAACCGAGCACCTTTTTGCCGACGTTTTATAAGTGCCCCTGTAGACCTATGTAAAATAAAAGTATTTTGATTTTGATTTTGATGACCATCTCCCAATATTTCGATGTTGTTGCAAGGGCCATGATCACAAGCTAACCTCCATAACCTAGAAACTGATTAACAAGATACGCTTTTGTAAGATCAGTAGTCAGACTTTCGGGGTTAAACATAACATTTGAACTATTTTTCATATCTGCGCTATACAGAAGGATACACCATATTTTGCTTTTACAAAATTACAATTTTATTCGAGCGACGTCAGGAAAATTGGTTTGAACTTTTCTCTGTACACAACTACACACACTTCCTTCTATTTTTCCGGGGCCGAGTCACGGTCTACACGCAAAAGGTCGCACCGTGCGTGCGTCAGTGATGTCAAAAATTGCGCATCCGTGCGTAAAACTCGGGGAGTTATATGTGTGTGGGGATTATATCCCCATCATCATTACAAGTCTATAAATGTCTGACTGAATCATAAAAGTTGTTTTCCTGGTACTGTGACATGAATTTATTGTGTTGTATAAAAATATTTTAGTTTAATATTTAGTCACACCTTTTACGCCAGCTGTAGGTACAAACTACAGAACGCGATCTGCTACTCGTATGATATTTCGTAATTGTTTTACATCGACCATTGACCACGATGAATATATTAGAAGCGCTAGCATGAGCCCGCATTGTAAAAGTAACCTAAATACTTAGATTTTAAAACTAGACTATGTGAAGGAGTATGGAAGGAGGTGGAGGAGTATATGTGAAGGAGGTGTTCTGTATGGTGTCGGACGTAAAGAATAGCACCACCCCATAATAATATCTTCCCGTGGGTGTCGTAAGAGGCGACTAAGGGATTTGCCAGAGAATGGACAGCAGCGTTCTCTGTGCTTTTGTAACAACCGTACTGCGATCGCCAACCCGCCTGCCAAACGTGGCGATTATGGCAAAACCCTCTAAAATGTCAATGTGGCGACACTTGGGGGAGGCCTATGTCCAGCAGTGGACGTCTTTTGGGCTGAAATGATGATGATGATGATGTGAAGGATGATATGGCTACAAAGCCGTTGGCTGTTTAGATGACGAGTAATAAAGGAGTATTGAAAAAGAAAACATACTGCAACGACCCCAATTATATTGGGATAAGGGCAGAAGAATTATGACTCGTTTGACATAAATAATATTATTTTCATAATTTTAAGAACTTATGCATGTCTATGGATGATACTGGTTGTAAAGAGCAGTCGAGAGCAGCGGTGGTCCAGTGGTGGCAGCCCCGACTTACGAGGAGGAGGAGTAAGCCGAGGGTTCGAACCCAGGCAGGCGCATTAATTTGTGTAATTTATTTCATCACCGCTGCCCTCAAAAACGGTGAAGGAAAACATCATAAGGAAACCATCTTCCAACCCGCACTGGGCCCACGTGGTGGATTACAACTCACTCCCTCTCTAGAGAGGAGGCCTGTGTCCCAGCTGTGGAAACATTATAGGCTGATGATTATGATACTGGTTGTGCTTGATGCAAACAATTCAACTAAAATGCTGCTTTCGAAACGCTGTTTAAAATTATCCATTTAATTATTTATTTGTGTAGAACCAAAAAGTCGAAGAATTTAAATTCGACAAAATACTACCGAGGGTCAGGGTCTGGTGGTAGATAACTATCCATTCCCTGTCACACAGAGCAGGCCCTTATCCCAACAGTGGGAAAATGGTAGGTTGTTTATGCTTGACTTAAGTTTTAGAAGTTGATTTCTGCCTAAAACTGAAGAAAGCTAAGTGAAATTTTGGTGAATGTGTCAAATATACACCCTATTTGACCGATTCACCAAAATTTCACCCATTCAATCCCACTCTACAATTGTTTGAAGAGAACAATCAGAAACCAAAAATAATTGGCAATTTTTCATTCATAAATCTAAACTAAAACTACAACCAGTATTTCTAAAACTTTTGTTACGACACGGTGTACTAAAAACCAGAATATACCGCACTACAATTTTACCAATTAGAGCCTACCTCGATTGCCATGCGGTGCACCGTGGAACAACGCTCAAACGCCCAAGAGTTGACGGGATCGTCGTCCAATTAGCTAACATCAATTCTTTAAAAATTTCAGCTGAATAAATACTGGTGAGTTGGTCTAGTGGCCGGCAGTGCGACAGTTGTGCGTCGAGTCCTATATTCGATTCCTACTTTGGTTGGGACTAGAGTGACTGAGTTATTTTATTAAGACTTTTAAACGTCTTCTGAGTTGCCACTTCACGACAGATTTAGTCAGTTTTTATCATTCAAATTATTATAGGTTTTTCACGATGGTGTCATATCACACAAATTCATAACTATGAAGGTCTGTATACCTATTTGCACGCCTACGCGTTTCAGTATATAGGCATAATTCGCCCGATAACTTACCTATGTTTACGGAAGTGTTAGGTGAGATCAGTGCAGTGGTAGCGAGCGGTGGGGTTGAGAGTTTGTTTATACTGGGTGATTTTAATGCACATCCAAGCGAATTATGTTTTAGGGAACTTACTAGTTTCTGCGTAGATCAATCGTTTGTTTGTGTTGATGTTGAAAAACTGGGAATAAATTCTAGTAGCTATACTTTTATCAGTGAGGCACATGGATGTAGGAGGTGGCTTGATCACTGTATAGTCTCTCTGTCAGCTTGCGCTGCAGTGAACATGGTTGCTATAAAAGAGGATGTATATACGTCAGATCATCTACCACTTTGCATTGAGTGTGACTTAAATATAGTAAGACCCAAGCTGGTAACAACTCCTACTCCTTGTAATAAAGTAATTTGGGGGGAGCGAAATGGCACGCAAATTGACAGATACCGTGAGCTTTGTAACAGTAAGCTGCGGGAAATTGATTTCCCTCATGAGTTTCAAGAGTGTAGCCATGGTTTTTGTAATTTATCCGAGCACAAAGCTATTTTAGATGAATTATTCAATAAAATATCATACGCATTATGTGATGCCGCCGAGCACACATATGAAAAGGTAGGGGCTGTAGGTAGAAGTAGGAACCACAAGATATTATGCGGGTGGAATTACCATGTAAGGGATGCACACCGGGAGGCCAGGCTTAAATTCGAGATGTGGGTTTTACACAACCGGCCAACTTCTGGAGTTATTTTTGAAGAAATGCGAGTGGCCCGTAACATCTTCAAGGCTCGGCTAAAATGGTGTCAAAAAAATCAGGACCAAATAAAAATGGACATGATTGCTAAAGCAAGAGCTGAAAATAATTTTGCTAAGTTTTGGAAGTCTACGAGTAAGCTTGATATTAAGCCTGGCCTATCGGTGAATGTCGGTGGGAGGAGTGATCCAGAGGAGATTGCAAATATGTTCAAGGAACATTTTACTGTGCAATCTCCTCTGGGTCCCTCAGTTGGGATGATCAATTCTGGGCCTGAAATGCAGGGAGTGAATTCGTTAATGTTCTTTTCGGCCAGACAAGTTGCAACAGTTATTAATAACATGAGCAGAGGCAAGTCTCCTGGACATGACGGGCTCAGTATTGAGCATTTCAAATTTGCTGGGGTTCATCTGCCGAGAGTTTTGTCGTTGTTGTATAGCATGTGCCTAAGTCACTCTTACTTGCCAGCCGGACTAATGAAAACACTGGTGGTTCCCATTATTAAGAATAGGACGGGCGACATATCAGACAAGTCAAACTATCGACCTATATCTCTCGCGACCACAATGGCAAAGGTACTGGACGGTATGATTGATTCTAGCTTGAAGGAAAGTCTATCAGTGCATGACTCACAGTTCGGGTTTCAACCTGGACTGTCAACGGAAAGCGCCATAGTAAGTCTCAAGCATACGGTCCAGTATTACACTGATCGAAGGACGCCGGTATACGCCTGTTTTCTGGATCTCTCCAGAGCCTTCGATCTGGTAAATTATGATGTACTCTGGAGAGAGCTTGGGGATAGGGGTGTACCGGCAGGAGTCTTAAGGATCCTTCAGTATTGGTATGGGAACCAAGAAAATGTTGTTAGGTGGTCCAATGCACTCTCTGAGACTTATAGGTTAGAGTGCGGTGTGAGGCAGGGTGGTCTGACATCTCCTAGGCTATTTAGCTCATATATAGATGGCCTAATAGTGGCCCTCAGCAATATGCGGGTCGGATGTAGCGTTCATGGTGTACGAATAAATAGTATCAGCTACGCTGATGACATGGCTTTGCTGGCGCCGACGGCAGGTGCCGTAAATGAAATGCTGCGGGTCTGTCAGGCGTATGCTGCCTCCCATGGACTTATTTATAATGTTAAGAAGTGCGAATTCATTGTCTTTAAGGCCGGCGGTGAATGCCCAGATACTATGCCTGATATTACCCTTAACGGCGTGAACGTCAAAAGAGTGACAACTTTCAAATATCTAGGGCATCTTCTCACTGACGACCTTAAGGACAATGTTGATATTGAAAGAGAGCGTAGGGCATTGGCGGTCCGAGGTAACATGTTGGCCCGAAGATTCGCTCGGTGTAGCAGTCTAGTGAAAGTTACACTGTTTAAGGCATATTGCCAGAGCTTTTACACTGGGAATCTTTGGGTCAACTATACCAAAAGGACGCTGGATGACCTACGCGTACAGTATAATAACATTTTTAGGATGCTGTTGAAACTGCCACGATGGTGCAGCGCTTCTGCTATGTTTGCGCAAAACCAAACTGATGGCTTCCATGCCGTCATCCGCAAGAAAACTGCGTCGCTGTTATCAAGGTTGCGGGCGAGTGGCAACAGCATTCTAAAAACTGTGGCGGAAAGCATAGACTCTCCGATTATTAAAAGTTTTGTGAGAAGAACAATCCCTGAACATTGATTTGGGGATGTCCTTTTCACAACGCTATATAGTTTGTCTGTATTCTTCTTTGTTGTAGTTTAAGTACTAACACTAGTATTAAGGTATTTTATTGTTCACTAACACGCTGGATCATTGTTGTCCGAAAATAAAGAATATTATTATTATTATTATCTCCTTTATTCATTTTTCATCTCATTAAATATATTTTTAAATATTTCTTATAAAACAACAAAAGGTAAAAAAAAACATTTAAAAATATAAAAAACAGGTTTCCGCCGGTATCGGGAGCAGGGTCCAAGCTACCGGTGGTTAGGGCTGCAGAGACAGGAACCTCCTCACAATGCGGGCCGTATCGAGGAGTACTGCCTTCTGAATCTGGCTCTTGATCCAACTGCCAAGTGAGAGCTTCGATAGATGTTCATCGAGGCTTTTAGCCATTAGGCCATTGGCCGTAACGACAATCGGCACAATGATAGCCGAGTTCACATTCCACATGCTGACAACCTCGTGTGCTAAGTCGAGATATTTTATTTGTTTCTCTTTCTCAGCCTTCACGAGGTTCTCGTCATGCGGGATGGTAACATCGACTATCATTACGCAGCGCGCTGATCGGTCTATCACCACTATGTCAGGCTTATTGGCGACAATAGTCCTGTCAGTAATGATAGGCCGATCCCAGTACAACGTGACATGGTCTTTTTCGAGAACTGGGTCGGGCACATACTTGTAGTACGGTACCTCAGATTCCACAAGTTCATATTTCAAGGCAAGTTGCTGGTGAATAATCCTGGCTACTTGGTTGTGCCTGTGCAAGTACTCACCATTAGCCAGACGAGAACAACCAGAAATAATATGTCTGATGGACTCACCCGGACGGTGGCATGCCCGACACACGTCCACCGTCCCGTCCTTCATAATATGTTTCCGGTAGTTGTTCGTCAGCATAACTTCATCCATAATCGCACAGACAAAACCCTCCGTTTCCCCAAAGAGGTCGCTGAATCGTAGCCAGGACACGGATGCTAGAAAGTCTACATCGGGCCCATGAAGAGCCTGGTAGAAGCGACCGTGAAGCACCTTGCCTTGCCATACTTTCTTGCGGTCATCGGTAGTAAGTACGACAGGTTTGCGCCAGTTCTCTTTAGCCATGGACAGCGGGGTGAGTGCCTTGTCCACTGCGACCACATCTCGGTGCATACCCACCTCTGTTTTTAAAAAATATTCTCTGAGGCTGCACACCTCGCGGTTGTGGAGGGTCTTCGCGTTTAAAAAGCCTCGACCCCCGCACTTCCGCGGGATGTACAGTCTCATCACCGATGATCGTGGGTGATGCATCCGGTTTGCGGTCAGCAGTGTACGAACTCTCCTATCCAGGGCGTCCAGTTCGGTCTGAGTCGATTTGAGTATGCCGAAAGAGTACATTAAAACCGGCATGACCCAACCGTTGAAGGCGCGCACCTTGTTCCCGCCTGAAAGAAGGCTATTTAGTACCTTCTTCAGGCGACCAAAGAAGCGCTCCCTCAACGATTGCTTCATGTCAGCTACGTTAATACCTAACGCTTCCGACATACCCAAATACTTATAGTTTTCGGATGAGGAAAGGGATCTTAGGTGTATGGAATCAGAGAGCTGAAGTCCCTCGGATTGCATAATCTCCCCTCGCTTTACATACATGACTGCACATTTGTCCACACCAAATTCCATCCTGATGGCACTACTAAAATTTTCAGTTACTTTCAGTAGCTCCATCAGTTGCAATTTGCTGGGGGCAAAGAGTTTCAGATCATCCATGTAAAGAAGGTGAGATATGACCTGACCACCTCTCCTCAACCGGTAGCCTAGACCTGAATCCTCCAGCAATGTGCTTAGAGGATTCAGGGCTAGACAGAACCAAAGAGGACTCAGACTGTCGCCCTGAAATATTCCCCGTTTAATCCATACAGGCTCAGCGTTCCCCTGGACCTGTCGACATTCTGGATATCGAAGGACCGTCCTCCATTGCCTCATACACGACTCAAGGAAGGCGCGTAGAGTTGCATCAATCTTGTACAACTCCAGCACCCTCATGAGCCATGTATGTGGCACAGAGTCGTAGGCCTTCTTGTAATCTATCCAACATGTCGACAGATCCTTGCGGGATCGACGAACCTGTTGGCTAATGGCCATGTCGATGAGGAGTAGCTCCTTAGTACCACGGGACCCATTACTACATCCATTCTGAGAGGCCGACATAATGGAATTACTATCGATGTGTTCGTTAATCTTCACTCTCAAAATGGATGTAAGAAGTTTATAAACCGTCGCCAAACACGTGATCGGTCTATAATTCCTGGGTTCCGCAGGACTACCGGACTTATGAAGAAGGTGGGTAACACCCGTTGTAAGAAACTCTGGTAGCGACCCAGACTCTAAGCATGACTGGAATTGAGATGCCAGGCGAGTGTGTGAACTACTCAGCCATTTAAGCCAGAAGTTGTGCAGTCCGTCCGGTCCCGGAGATTTCCAGTTCGGTAACGGACGAACTGCTCTGGCAACATCTAGCGGTGTTATTATAATTTTATCCATTTCTGGGATGGATTCACACACTCGCTCGACATCTCGCATCCAGTCAGCCTCCGTATGACAGACGGGCACCGACCAGATGCTGCGCCAGAATGAACTCGTGGCAGCATCATCTGGGCGGCACACGTCCGTCACACTTTGTTTGGGTCGCTCCCAAGCTCTGTATACCCACCTCTCATCACTCTGGAACATGCGATTCTGCGAGTACCGATCAACACGCTTCTTATACCGCCGAATACGGTTCGCCCATGCATAAACTTTCTGCTTCAGGAAGTCGATGCGCTCTGTGACTCCGGACATGTATTCTTGAGGGCTGGTTCCAGTCCCCAAGAATGCCCGTCTCACAAAGCGCATCACACGTGGGCGTGTATTGCCCTCCCTGAAGCAGTATAGTTTGCCGATGAGTACCCTGGCCCCATCGATACGGCTCTCGATCCTGCGTTGCCAGGCTGGTACGGCTGGTTTTGGTCGAGTAGCTACGTCAAAATTTGGGAATTTGACGTTAGCTAAACGACAAGCCGCTACAGCCCCACAATACAAGATCGAGTGCGTATCAACGAGGTTCTCACTACTCTCAAAAATATTTTTGAGTTGCGAGTCCAAGGCACACACCAGCGCCCTATTTTTCTTATGCATGGGTAACCGCGGTAATCGGGGCCTAAGTTGGGCAGGAGTGGATCGATACTCGTGAAGCGCATCTTCCAGAGCGCTCCTCAAACGTTCGTTACACTGGCTACTTACCGTGGCAACCCTATCATCCTCTTCTACAGCACCAAGATTGGACCGCGGTGGTATTGCGTCAATAGTTGACGCTTGCACCGCGGTTTGCGCCGGAGTCAAGTCGATGTGGTTGCTCGGTACCTCTGAGCGCAGCCTATCAAGTGCGGCGTCGTCCAACATGTGATTGCGTTGGATGACTCGCACCTGATCCGACAACCGTTGGGCCGAAACGTTGACAGTTGGTTCAAGTTCCTGAAACATAGACAGCATCCTAACACGGTACGCAGTGAGTTTAGTTCCCCCCTCTGTAGACCCATAGTATGCGCGCATGACGTTTTCATTAATGGAATAAGTCCATCTCATGCGCGGCACACAACCACCAGCAGCGGGGACCCGGCTCGGGGCCGGTTGGCCCCTAAGTCCCAAGCTTCTTGGTGGCCGGCCTCGCCCCGGCCGACGTACAGGTGTTGGCGACGTCGGCGGGGAGAAATACTCGTCACTGGAGCTCGACGCAACTGCCGCTGCCGATGACACAGGTGATCCGGGGTCCGGCGGCGGCGAGGCGGAGCTCAGCGACGAGTCCGGGGGTGGAAGGCGTGCGCGTTGTGACGCAGCTCTGGTTATCATCCTAACAATATTTTAATCATGCCATTTTCACTGAATTTTTTCCTTTCGTCTTCGCCGGTATAACTTTGACAGATGTCATTGCTGTTTGATCGGTTTTTAGGTTTTTGTTGTTACTTATTTTCAGTTTTTTTCCAAATATTTCCAGGTTTATTGGTTTTGAGATTAAATAAAATCACTGTTGTAAACAATTGGGTGTAAAAATAAATATTTTATAGTTAAAAAAGTTAGGGATGATTTGTTGACGTGTGTGACACAGAGTTGCCAGTTTAGTATTTTTATTATTATTATTCCCTTTATTCATTTTATAAACATTCTTTTTACATTTTTAAATATTTTTACAAAATTAAATACAAAAACATTTAAAAATATAAAAATAGTAGCCCACCGGTATCGGGAACAGGGTCCAAGCTACCGGCGGTCAGGGCTCCAGAGAGAGGAACCTCCTAACAATACGAGCCGTGTCCAGGAGTACCGCTCTCTGAATCAAGCCCTTGATCCAGCTGCCTAACGAGAGCCTCATCAGATATTGGTCGAGGCTCTTGGCAATTAGGCCATTGGCTGATACAACTATCGGCACAATGATCGCTGAGTCAACAGGCCACATGTCGACAACCTCGCGAGCCAAGTCAATATACTTGATTTGTTTATCTTTCTCGGCCTTCACGAGGTTCTCGTCATGTGGAACCGTTATGTCAACAATCATTGCGCGCCGCTCTGATCGATCCATCACCACTATATCAGGCTTATTGGCTACAATAGTCCTGTCAGTGATGATGGATTGATCCCAATACAGTGTGATATTGCCATTTTCGAGAACTGGGTCGGGCACATACCTATAGTACGGCACTTCCGATTCCACAAGGCTGTATTTCAGAGCAAGTTGCTGATGGATAATCCTGGCTACAAGGTTGTGTCTATGCAAGTATTCTCCGTTAGCTAGACGAGAACACCCGGAGATAATGTGACGGATCGATTCGCCCGGACGGTGGCATGCCCGACATATGTCAACCGTGCCATCCTTCACAATAAATTTCCGGTAGTTATTCGTCATCATAACTTCATCCATAATTGCACAAACAAAACCTTCGGTTTCTCCAAAGAGTTCCCCGGAACGTAGCCAGGCTACGGACGCTGCATGGTCTACATCAGGCCCATGCAGGGCACTGAAGTAGCGTCCGTGAAGCTCCTTACTCTGCCATACTTCCCTGCGGTCATTAGTGTCAAGCACTGCAGGTTTGCGCCAGTTCTCTTTAGCCAAGGAGAGCGGGGTGAGGGCCTTGTCCATCGCGACCACATCTCGATGCATCCCCACGTCGGTTTTTAGGAAATATTCCCTGAGACTGCATATCTCGCGATTGTGGAGAGTCTTGGCGTTTAAAAAGCCTCGACCTCCACAACTCCGCGGGATATACAGTCTCATAACCGAAGAACGTGGGTGATGCATTCGATATGCCGTCAACAATGTACGGACCCTCCTATCCAGGGCGTCTAGTTCTGTTTGAGTCCATTTGATTACGCCGAAAGAGTACATCAAAACCGGCATGACCCAACCATTGAAGGCACGCACCTTATTTCCGCCTGATAAAAGACTATTAAATACTTTTCTCAGGCGGCCAAAGAAGCGCTCCTTCAACGATTGCTTCACGTCAACAGCATTGATGCCCAGCGCTTCCGACATACCCAAATACTTGTAGGTTTCGGTTGCTGAGAGGGATCTAAGATTTATGGAATCTGAGAGCTGGGTTCTCGCAGATTCCACAATCCCCCCTCGCTTTACATGCATGACCGCACATTTGTCCACACCAAATTCCATCCTGATGGCGCTACTGAAAGTTTCTGTTACCTTCAGTAGCTCCATCAGTTGCAAATTGTTGGGGGCAAAGAGTTTCAGGTCATCCATGTAAAGAAGGTGAGATATAACCTGACCACCTCTCCTCAACCGAAAGCCCAGACCTGAATCCTCCAGCAGCGTGCTTAGAGGATTCAAGGCTAAGCAGAACCAAAGCGGACTCAAACTATCGCCCTGAAAAATACCTCGCTCTATCCTTATCGGTTCGCTGTTCCCTTGGATATGCCGACATCCTGGATAGCGAAGGACTGTCCTCCATTGCCCCATACACGACATCAGGAAGGTGCGCAGAGTTGCATCAACTTTATACAATTCTAGCACCCTCATGAGCCATGTATGTGGCACCGAGTCGTAGGCCTTCTTATAGTCTATCCAACATGTCGACAGATCCCTTCGGGAACGCCGAACCTGTTGGTTAATGGCCATATCAATGAGGAGCAGCTCCTTAGTACCGCGGGACCCGTTCCTACATCCATTTTGAGAAGCGGACATGATCGAATTGTCATCAATGTGTTTGCTAATTTTAGCTCTCAAAATGGATGTAAGAACTTTATACACTGTCGGGAGACAGGTTATCGGTCTATAGTTTTTGGGCTCCGCAGTACTACCCGATTTATGGAGCAGGTGAGTTATTCCAGTAGTCAGGAATTCGGGCAGCGACCCTGACTCTAAGGCTGACTGGAATAGGGCCGCCAAGCGAGCGTGCGACCTTTGGATCCACTTAATCCAAAAGTTGTGCAGCCCGTCCGGCCCTGGAGATTTCCAGTTAGGTAACGGACGGACTGCACGAGCTACGTCTTGGGGGCTGATAGTGATAGCCCCCATTTCTGGAACTGGATCGCACACTCGCTCGACCACCCGAGTCCATTCACCCTCGGTGTGGCTGACAGGCACCGACCAGATGCTGCGCCAGAACGAGCACATGGCGTCATCATCCGGTAAGCGCGTGTCAGACACACCTTGGTCCGGTCGCTCCCAAGTCCTATAAACCCACCTTTCATCTCTTTGGAATGTGCGATTCAGAGTGTATCGTTCCACCCGCCGCTTATACCTACGGATACGGTTTGCCCATGCATACACTTTCTGCTTCAGGAAGTCGATGCGCTCTGTGATACGGGACATATAGTCTCGAGGACTAATATCAGTACCCGCAAATGCCCGCCTCACAAAGCGCATCACTCGAGGGCGATTGTTGCCCTCCCTGAAGCAGATCAGTTTGCCGATGAGTGTTCTGGCCCCACTAATACGTCGCTCAATCCTGCATTGCCAAGCCGGTACGGCAGGTTTAGGTCGTGTAGCTCTGTCATCAGAAAATTTGACATGAGCTACACGACATGCCGCTACAGCCGCACAATACAGGATTGAGTGAGCATCAGTGAGGTCTTCGCAGTTATCAAAATAGTTTGACAACTGCGAATCCAGAACAGCCACCAGCGCCCTATTTCTGTTATGCATGGGCAAACGAGGTAAGCGTGGTCTAAGTTCAGGCGACATGTACCGATATTCTCGAATCGCACCCTCCAAAGCACTCCTCATTTCCTCACTGCATTGGGTACTTACATTAGTAGCCATGTCATTACTCACCTCGTCCGCGTGATTGACTACTTGACTAGACTGTGGTGAAACCACAGCCTGCGACGGAGGGACAATGACGTGACTACTCTGCATTTCAGTTCGCAAGCGATCAAGTGCGGTGTCGTCCAACATATGATTACGTTGGATGACCCGCACCTGATCCGATAATCGTTGCGCCGACACGTTGACAGCTGGCTCAAGCACCTGAAACAGAGAGAGCATCCGAACACGGTACGCGGTCAGGTTGTTTCCTCCCTCTGTAGCCCCATAGTATGAGCGCATGACGTTCTCGTTGATGGCTTGAGTCCATCGCATGCGCTGCACACTTCCGCCGGGAGCTGGGACCCTATCAGAGGCCGGTGGGCCTCGAGGTCCTAAACCATCCGGCGGCCGGCGTCCTCCCCGTCGACGAGCAGGTGGTGGCGTCGTGGGCGGAGAGAAGTACTCGTCGCTGTCGCTCGACGCAACTGCCACGGCCGGCGTCACAGCACTCACGGTGAGGCTGGGTTCCGGCGGCGGCGAGGCGGAGCGGGGCGACGAGTCCGGAGGTGGTAGGAGTGCTTTTCGAGCAGCTGATCTAGTAAACATCGTCTTCAATTCATGATTTTATTTGAGGGGTTTTCATAGATGACATGCATGTCAAATTCACACATGTCATTTTGGGACCAGTTTTTTCTTTTCAGTATTTCTATGGATATTTCTTGAATTTTGTGGTGTGCTCGGAGATATATAGATATATAATTTATTTTAGTTCTAAAATCTGGTATGAAACTTAAAAAATAAACTGTTTAAAAATTTAAATTGTTGAAAATTATGGAAAGAAATTGATAGACGTCTTCACTTTAGTATTGCCAGCTTTATTATTATTATTATAAAACTGTAACTTCACTAAGATAAACTATCGGACTATCAAATTGACTAATCGACCATATCGTTTTATGACGTCCTAGTAACATTTAACCTTCCTCTGACAAAATAATTTTGAAATTCATTAATATTATATACTTCATTAGCACAGAGAAAAGCTCCCTAAGCTTAGCATTCTCACACAACAAACACAATACGAAAACCTAATGATCTAGATAGAGAAAATATTGATAGGATTCATATTATTGTAGTCGATAACAATGACTTGGTATTATTATTGTCTGGAACACAATATAAATAGTTATTCTATACTAGCTTTTGCTAATGACTTTGCCCTCTTCAAGGTCGAGAATCAACCCACGGGAACGTTCCACTGGGACAAAAAGAGGCAGTGTTTTATGTCCTGACTCAGAAAATGGTCCAACAGTGTGGGTTTTTGTTTAAAACGTTGTTGTGAATGTTTCCTGTACCGTGGGCGCGTTCACAAACATAAAAACTCACAAATAAAAACAGTCAAACCTGAGACAACTACATGTAGATCATACAAATATGTAGGATCCGGTCATTAGTACGGACAGAAAATGAATCGGCAAGCGCGCCAAAGGTAGCACGCGACCTACTTACCAGTCTACCCACACCTAAGCGCGCTTCTACAGAGTCGTGATGTTTCGAGCTCGCTGTGAGGCGGACAGTCTGTGTCTGACCGCGGTGGAGTCAAGACGTCCCGAAACTGTTCCCCGATTCGTGGTGCCTAGTGTTATTGTGTTGGATTGTAATTTCAAGTAATTTGTGAGTAGTAAGTGAGTTCGACAAAAGCAGTGTACCTCGTGTAGTGTGTGTTTTCATAGCACGGAACCCATGTTCTGCCCACATGATGACCGTGTCTAACGGAATAAATCAAGACAACTGCGACAAATATTTGTTTCATGCGGAATCGAACAAGGGTCACGCAGCAGCCAATAGCTAGGTCAGGTCTGAAAATTTAACAGACAGACAGTTATAGGTAATTTCGCATTTACGAGTATAATATTAATATGGAAGTATGGATTAGACTATAAGAATCTAGACGCCAGTAATAAAAACGTTTTATTAAGTCAGCGATTCGATATTGAAGGAATAAAGATGTTCATGTTGGTGATAAGTCGTCATATTAGAAAACGAGAGCACATTAATTACATTATGATGGTTTAAAGATTATAATAACCCGTTCAATAAACTAGTAAAAACCTACAGAATCTAAGTTAGTTTCTGGATGCTGATACAACCCGTCCTGGATTCGATTCGTAAGTGGGGCAATAGGTTATTGGGTTTTTCCATCAGGAGTTTTCAGTAACAGATTAGAGCACGAGTGATGACAATAGATTCATCCTGGGAAAAAAAATCACTTCCACACAACTCTGCATACAAGTGAGTGTGCCTGTACACCCACACTCCGCCAATATACAGGGTGTTGTTTTGCATCCTCGTCAAAATTCAGGATGTTTTCTCAAAATAATCAATATAAATTACGATACCTACGTGTTTAATAATTAAAAAAACACTGCTTCTTTTTTGTTGTTTAAATTTGTCTATGTTTCAGAATAACCCCCTTAACGTGGCTTAGGGTATAAAAAGTTATCGAATAAATGTTTGTATGTGTGTAAGCGAGGTTATAAGGCGAGGAGCACACGGGCCGCGTTTAAAACACGGGTGGTTCACACTTACCGATTTCCGTAAACAAGAAAAGAAAAAAAAATGTCGTACTCATTTTATTATTTATCGAGGTCGAGAATCATTAGCAAAGTTACCTCGTTGAATTTGACGAGGATATACAAAACAACACCTTGTATACGTTTTTTGGTATGGTGTTTTTTGTTTTCTTTGTTTGCTGCGGCTTGTTTACTAACAAACCTAAATAAACTAACCAACAAAGGTATATTATAAACCTCTGATGACCCAGACCACGGCAGCATGAATTTAATAACAATAAATCCTGACTTTTATGCAAATAACAGCCCGTTACAAAATGGCCCCGGTAAGCATGTTAAAATAGTGAAATTTATAAAGCACACAAAGTCGTTAAGTTGCTTCCGTTGTTTTATTCATATTTATTACAAGTGTAAAAACGTTATGCGAATAGAACTGTATATGGCTTGCGTTGAATCGAATTGTTGTGGCTTTTGTGAGGATACATACTTTTTCGGGTATGTTTTTTCGTATAAACATAGATTTTCAGTGGTATTAGTGGCCCTATTTAAAGGGATTTAAAAATAACTTGGAATACGTACACCTCTAACTCTTCTAGAAGTACAGGTGTGATGTTATGCTAGGTGTAGTTGCCAATGTTTTTTTATTATAATTTTATAATTGCAGACAGCCTATTTGCAAAAAATGTAAGTGGTCATTTACACCTATTTTTGACTTCAGAATCGTACTCTTAAATAGATAAAAATAAATAAATAAATTTATTTAAAAAGTATTATTTATTTAAAAGGAGTATCGTCCATAACTCAAGTAGCTGATGTTGAGAAAAAACAGCCAGGCTGAAGTGGGAGTGGGCAGGCCACGTATCACGGATGCACCCGAAGAGATGGGCAAAGATGGTAACACACTGGACGCCTGAGGAAGGACAGCGTCGTAGAGGTCGACCACGACGAAGGTGGCGTGACGATCTAGTCCTGTTTGCGGGGATAACATGGCCAGAGATCGCACAGGATAGAGAGGTATGGAAGGAGAAAGGGGAGGCCTTTGCTCAGCAGTGGGACACAAAAAAAGTATAACAAAAAGAAATAAAAAATATTACAAAAAGTGTACATTTAGGCGCAGTAGTATTATTTTTCATACAATGGTATAGTTAGTACTTATAAGTAAACTAAAACATATTCAAAGGTTGCAAGTAATGATAGTTCAATTCAAATGTTTGGTAGCGACATGCCCGAACTCGGTTTATTTAAACCTGTGTTTCATAATGAAAAGAAATAGTGAAAATTTTCCCGTTCTGCAATAAAATTAGTTGTTTCATTCAACCAATTGCCGAATATTACAGTAGAATTAATTAAAAGCAAGGAGTTATATACCGTTGCCAATTTTAATAAATACTACGCCCATTACTCCTGATCTGATGCTGAAAATAATTAAAACTAATTAATTGTGGCCATGTTTAAATGATAAAATTACTGATTCTCCCTGAAGCATTAAATTTTATTGTAAATGGGTTCCGTGTTATGTCTGCCCCGCCATTTTTGTTGTGGCGGGCAGATAATTGTAAGTGACGATAATGACGTTTTCTAAACTAATATTATAAAAGAGGAAAGATTTGATTGTTTGTTTGTTTGCAATGAGTTGGCTCCGAAACTACTGGTCCGATTTGAAAAACTCTTTCAGTGTTAGATAGCCCATTTATCAAGGAAGACTATAGGAGATATCATCACGCTACGACCAATAGGAGTGGAGCAGCAATTAAAAATGTTGCGAAAACGGGGAAAATGTGACGCAAACGAAGTTGCGCCGGACAGCTTCGATTTATAAATGAATAACTTACTACTTTTAGAATTTAAAGTGGTTTTTGTGCGGGTTTTTGGGAAATGTTTAGTTCTAATGTATATAAATAATGATGAAATAAGCAACACTGCTCATAAAGTTTTTTATTCATTTATTTTTTACGGCAACGCGTGCCGAGGTTCGTTTGAGGATGGCCAACCGTCCAATACATAGCGCCATCCTTCCGCGCCTTTAAAATTATGTTAAGCAGGACCCGGTTGTTATTCGCAGATATTTGATAGAAGCCCGACTACTAGTCTTATAAAGGAGTATCGTGATACTCAGTTACTGGGTTGTGGAAGTCTGCCGTTTCACGTAGAAATACTAAAATCCAGCTACCAGTAAGACGAGGAACCGACCCCATATACTTTTGAAAAGGCTAGGCAGAATATGATGATACTACTTTCGGTTTTTTTTTTGTTTGCCTGATCTTTCCCACTCCTGGGCAAAGGCCTCCCCCCATTCTTTCCACTTTTCTGTGTTTGTTGCCTCTTATCGCCAATTAACGAGAAAGCCATCCAAGAATACATTAGCTCACAAATATCAAATGGTTTACCATCCCTGTAAAGCTTATTAATTCAAGCGACAATAGAGCTATACGTATGCAAATGTTAGTAAAAGCAGCATGAAACAATGGTCCAGTTTTTGTTAGCGGTCCAAAAATATATGAATATAATGGAATTTTTAAATGTTTTGACGTATTTTTAGGTAAAGAAACAATGGGTGGAGAGAGATTTGTTTTGCAGTGAATTTGAAGCATCAATATTTAATGAGGTTGTAAGGAAACAAGAGAATTTTGATTTCGGCTCTTTGGGAAAGTTATGACTTTAAATAACTTAGGTAAGTCCGATGACCCTTTTATGGAACGGCTGTACCTATTGCTAGAAGACGTAGGGAAGGGATTTATCTAAGTACCATATGATTTCATCATTTCAGCCGAAAGACGTCCACTGCTAGACATAGGCCTCCCCCAAGGGGGAGTTTTGCCATAATCGCCACGCTTGGCAGGCAGGTTGGCGATCGCAGTACGGTTGTCACAAATGCACTGAGAACGCTGCTGCCCATTCTCTGGCAAGTCCCTTGGTCGCCTCTTACGACACCCACGGGAAGATATGGGATGGTGCTTTACGTCCGACACCATACAGCATACCATATGATATGGGAGTTAGAAATCTACCGAGCAACTGAGAAATTCCTAACAGCACCAAACTTTGTTTGACTCAGGAATCGAACCTAATAAGCCCCACATTCAGCAAGTATACCGTAGGCTTTTAGTCAGCGGAAGCCTTAATATCTAAGAGGTTAACACTACAAGGACGTTTGTATTGACCTCTCAACAGTCCTGAAAAGCACAAAGGGAGATTCTTTCAGCTACTATGTTGTAAAACTCAAAATTATATTTTTAACACTGACACAAGCCATCAAAAACCTTCTTCATAAAAGCCTCCCCCATTCCTTCTACTCACGATGTTGAGCCTCTTCTTGCCAATGAATTAAGACGCCATCCAAGGCCCCCGTCTACTTCTCCTCGGACTGCCGAGACCCCGTCTAGTTGTTTTAGGGCTCCAAATCTGCGGTATGTAGCCAGCTCAATCCCATTTTAGTTTTGCATCTTTATGAACAACGTCAGCAATTTGAGTTCTGGAGTGCAGCGTGGGGTTTCTTATTTTATCAGTAAGTTTATATTAATTAAATTATTGGTTGTGGAGGTCAGATAGGCAGCCGCTTCATGTAAAAAACTAGTATTCAGCTGCATCCGGTTAGACCGGAAGCCGACCTCAACATAGTTGGGAAAAGGCTAGGAAGTTGATGATGAAGTTTATTATAATTAAATAAAATTAGAATTAATTCAGCTCAGTCACTTAAACGTCGTAATCAAAAAGGATAAAACGATTACCTAGAATATTTCCCCAGCTAAGTATAAAATAACGGATGCATTTACCCGATCATTACTGAACAATATGCATCAGTAGTTTAGTCGGGAGCACTTTTATGCAGATTGTTCCCGTAATACTTTCTAACTGCTCCAGGTCTGCGCTGTTTTGCAAAGAATTGTATGGTAATGTGTGAATATTGGTTAAAACATGCTTTTTACAATTCTGCATCTGATTTGAATCCGATTTTAAAGGTTGTTTTTTGTCAAGAATTTGGATTGCAGGATCTTTTATGTTTCTTAACAGGTATCTCAACATATTTCATCCTGCCTGTCGTAATCTACGGTGGTGGTCAGACGTGGCCACTCATCGAGTCAAAGAAGTTACACATTGGAGTCTGCCAAAGGGCAATGGAACGCGGTATTCTGGTAGTTTAAAGACAATAACGATTTAGTTACACCAAGCTGCGTTCTAAAACGGGCATTAACGGGCGTCTGAAGAAGGCTCAAATAGGTTTGGGATTCGCATACTGCGAAAGCTTATTCGAGTTAACGCAAAACAAGAGCACTTAGCAAGATTTGGGGAAGCCTTTTACCCAGCTGTAGGACAGTAAGAGATAGAAAAATCTTTGAGTTCATTGTTAAAACCTGAAATAACTACTGAGTAAAGGTTTGGTGATATCGGTACATACAAATTAGGGATAATGAAGAGCTCGTGGCTAAATAATAACAGCCGCCCAGGTCGATCTTTAAGGTTAAGCCGTGCTTGCCGAGGTTGGTCTGTGGATGGGTGACCATAATTACATATCGAGTTTCCTCCGTGCCTCGGAAAGCACGTTAAGCCGTTGGTCCCGGCTGTCATTTGTAGATCTTTGACAGTCGTGACGAGTTCAGAAGCTAAAAGTCTGACATCCAGTCTTACCAAGGGGTATCGTATTACCCAGTTACTGGGTTGTGGAGGTCAGATAGGCAGTCGCTTCATGTAAAATACTGGTACTCAGCTGCATCCAGTTAGATTGGAAGCTGACCCCAAGATAGTTTGGGAAAAGGCTAGGCAGATGATGACAAATTAGGGATAAGGCTCCTCTATCAAATAGCCTTTTTTTGCTTACGGTTGGGAAATCATCAAATGACCCATCCTGCTCTGGGTGGAGCGGAAGGGAGTGTCGGACTTGTACTGGCTAAAACCCATCCATGTTCCTTCTTAGCCTTTTGTGTTCCAGGGCCACGGTATCTCTTTCGAACAGTTCCGCAGCATTGCATAGCCCTTACATCATAGAATACTTATTTATTGCTAGCTGTGCCCGCGGCATAGCTCACATGACCGCGTATTTTTTTAGCACTATCAGCGAAAATTACATGATATCGTGAAATCATAGTATATAGGAATATACTATGATTTCACATCCTCTACAAATTCATTCTTTAGGACCATTTTGGTTGAATAGATGTAGTTGCATGTATTGATGATGGGTTCTTCTTGAACACTTTAAATTCATATATCTTTTGATAGACAGCACGGCATTTTTTCAATTTATAGCAAAAACTAAAACCTCTAAATTACGCACAATATTTGGGAACTATCCCCGTTTTCGCAACATTTTTCATTGCTGCTCCGCTTCTATTAGTCGGATGATATATAGCCTATAGCCTTCCTCGATAAATGGGCTATCTAACAATACAATTTTTTTTCAAATCGGACCATTAGTTCTTGAGATTAGCGCGTTCAAGCAAACAAACAAACAACTCTTCTCTTTCAGCTTTATAACATTGGTAAAGATTAAAGCTAACCTCACTGGTTTTGTAATTTTAACGTGATGTCTGTTCAGATAATATATCCGAAGACTCACAGACTGTCAAACGTCTACAGATTTAGTAAAAATAACACAATAAACTGACAAAAAAAGACTGTACAATATTTAGGACTGAAACAATTGGCTGTTTATTCACTACAAGCCAACGTTTCAGGGACAACCTTTGAATTGATTTCACGGAGGTGGAGAGACAATACTACAGGTAGTCTTAGTCTGTTCTACACAGATAATGTTCTGAAATAATTACCTTCAGTGTTCGACGTCAGCAGCCAGTTCGCAATTTAATTCCAACTTTGCCATCGTACTACATCTCACTAAATGCAACACTCATTTAGTATTGAAATGGATGTAGATGCGTTTGTAATGTCTGTAATTTAAATCCTTAAAGCTTAATAATTAAACGATGAAAATGACAATAAAAAAAAATGTCTCAATTTCTGTAAAATAAATAAAAGAGAAGGTATGAATTACATCCAGTCATGCACATTGTTTGACGCGACGACGGCGCTCTCGCTACAGCTTTATTGCAATATGTATGTATTAATATAAAGGTAGGTATTACGGAACTGCGTTTTCGCACGCATGCAATATTCATGTCGTTAAGGAATCGCTTTATTGAAAATCCGTGCAGTGATGATTGGATTGCTTTCGGGAGTAAAGTGGGTTCAATGATTGTACTTCATTTTTCCAGTCTTTTGAAGGGTTTTATTCATTGAAATAAATACAGCCAACGCATGGTACATGAAGTCTGTTATAATGAGAGAACGAAATAAACAGTGGGTGGAACGAGGGTTCCAATGATGATAATGAAGAAATAATATATCACAGAACGCCACTTGCTACTTTCCATACTCCAAACATGAAGAAATATTAAAGTTGCAGGATATGACTGTATCATATAATATAGGCCCACTATATGATTGTTGGTCATTTGGTATTAAGACCGAGTGGTTTACGCCTTATGGCATTTCATACAAACTTTCAAGTCCTTGTTTTCCGAAATGACTAATCCGATTTAAATGAAACATAATACGCATAAGCAAGATACACAGGTCTAAAAAGTTACTAAAAATTCCGGTCATTTCGGAAAATAAGGACTTGAAAGTTTGTATGAAATGTCGTAAGGCGTAAACGCTTTTAATAAATTAGGTCTATCTTATACAATACAATACAATAGCCTTTATTCAACAATCTTACATATACATATTTTATGAATTTTAAACTTTGCTTTTAGACACCTATTGTGGACTGTATTGGTTACTTAATAAATGAAAGATTTCTTGATAATTTCACTGATTTATTCTTCACGTACTTTACATTCGAGAGCTTATTGACGACTGCACCGCATTTTTCTTAGGCCGCTATATTTATAGCGTGCGTCAATACTCGCAAGGAGCGGTTAGCCCTTGGCGTCTTTTGACGCGCTAACCAATAACGTTGCGTGGGTCGGCGGAGCCACAACAGACAGGTTCAGACCTGTCGGGACCTGTCGCCTACTTGCACCGTGGCTTCACCGACTCATGCTTCTCTGCCCAATCAGAGGGCTTACAATTTTCCCTATCCTTTTAAGGTAATCACAAATAAACCTACGTTACTCGTTGTGTGTTTCTCTTATATACTAACGAAATTTCTTTATTTACTAATCGTCTTAACCTATAGTAACATTTTAATCCTTATTCTAGTACGATTCTTAGTTCCTAGTTCGGCGTCCGTAACAGTTCTCCCCCCGGCGCAGCTCGCGTAGCCTCTTCTTTCTTCCATAGGACGACGAGCTTGCTCACCGGGCGTCGGAAGATGCCGGTTCTCGTTCGTACTTCGACGACTCGTGTGCTGCCGTCCGCTCCTGGATGCGCTCGCTCGACGACTCCCATCGGCCAGGTGTTCCGTGGCAGCGTGTGATCGATGATCATGACCACATCGCCAGCCTGCAGCGGGCGTGTCTCGTTCTTAGGCTCGCCGCGGGGTACCAGCGTAGGCAGGTATTCTCGGAGCCAGCGCCGCCAGAAGTGGTCGGCAAGCGCTTGGCTAGCTCGCCATGCTCGTCGGTCGGCCTCGTCGCATGGCCCCGTCGTCGGGAGACCGGTCGATGACCCCAACAGAAAGTGATTGGGTGTCAGGGCCTCAGGGTCTCTGGGGTCCACGCTAACGTGGGTCAGGGGTCGCGCGTTGATGGAAAACTCAGCCTCGGTGAGAAGCGTGCTGAGAACCTCCTCTGCCGGCGCCTTCTCGTTCAGGGTCGCCTTGAGGGCGGTCTTGACAGATCGTACCATCCTCTCCCACGCGCCACCTTGATTCGGCGCGCCAGGAGGTATGAAGCGCCACTCCATTCTATTCTGTAGCCCCTCGTCGTTCAAAGCAGGGAGCCACTCGATGTAGGCGTTGCGGAGCTCTTGATCCGCCCCACGGAAGTTAGTCCCGTTGTCGGAATACATTAATCGTGGCCATCCTCTTCTTGCGGCCATTCTTCTTAGCGCCATGATTGCTGAGTCAGTTGACAGGGACGCGACGAGCTCTATGTGCACGGCGCGTGAGGTGAGGCATGTGAACAATGCCCCCCACCTCTTCTCTCGGCGACGACCCACCTTGACCATCATTGGCCCGAAATAGTCCACCCCGCAGTTGGTAAACGGGCGGTGAAACGGGTCTAGGCGAGCATGTGGCAGGTCTCCCGTAGCCGGCGTCTGTGGTGTCCCCTTCAGCCTCTTGCAAAAGGCACAGTTCTTCTCTATCGTACGTACGGTTGGCCGTAGGTGGATGACCCAGTAACGCTGCCGCAGGTCGTTCGTCACGCGTTCTCTGTTGGCGTGTCCCGCAGCGCAGTGTTCCCGTAGCACGATGAGTCTTGACAGTGGATGGCGGCCGTCCAGGATGATAGGCCGCTTCGTCTCGATGGGTACGGAGGAAGCCTCGATCCGTCCTCGTACCTTCATTAGTTCGTCTTCTATTACCGGATCTAGTCGGTACAGCTTGCTCGACCTCGATAGTGGCCGAGCTGATTTGAGTCGCTCCATGTCTTCCCCGAAGCTCTCTCTCTGCGCCTGCTTGATCAGTTCTAACTCGGCGCGCTGGATGTGACGGTGTTCCATTCTCGTGGCTCTCTTCCGACAGATGTCTATGAAGGCAAGTGCTCGTGCTGTAGCCCTTACTAGGACCTCGTATCGGGAGAAGCGGGCAGGTTCTGGTAGCCAGCTATCTCTTCCTAGCTTCTCGGACGTGTGCAGGACCTCTTCTTCTTCATCTTCTGCAGTAGACATCGTGGGCCATTGCTCTTCTGGTTGGTATAGAAAGCTGGGCCCCTGGAACCATCGGTCGGTCGTGCTCAATGATTCGTCGGTGAGTCTTGTCGCGTCGTCTGCCACGTTCTGGTCGGTGGGAAGCCATCTCCATTCGTGCTTCTGGGTTAGTTCTGTGATCTCTCCTAGTCTGTGAGCGACGAACGGAGTGTACCGTCGCATGTCGTGGTGGATCCAATGTACCACCGTAGATGAGTCGGTCCAATAGGTAGTCTGACCGATCTTCACCCTGTGTTCCTTCTTGATGGTGCTGGCGAGTCGCGCTCCGATGACCGCCGCTTGTAACTCCAGCCGTGGTATGGTCTGCGCTTGCTTCGGCGCTACTTTGGCTTTGGCGGCTACCAACACTATGTTGACGCTCCCGTCGGTGTGTGCGATCCTCCAGTAGGCCACGGTCGCGTAGGCCTGTTCGCTGGCGTCACAAAGTACGTGGAGGTCGATGCGTTCATACTTCTTAGTGGTGTAGCAGCGTGGCAGTCTGAGTCGGGCGATCTCGCTGAGGTGTGATAGCCATGACGCAAATAGCTCGTTCTCTTCTGCTGGTATCTCTTCGTCCCATGTCGTTTGGAGGCGCCACAGGTTCTGCAGGATGATCTTAGAGCGGATTGTGTAGTGGCTCAGCAGTCCAAGTGGATCGTAGATTGACATCACGGCGCTGAGGGCTTCTCGCTTGGTTGGTGCGCGCGTTCGATCTCGTACCTCTGTTGGTACTCGGTTCATGGATGTATTGAAACCGAGCTCATCCCGTTCTGCGTTCCAGAACAACCCGAGGATCTTGTTCTCTGGTTGCTCTCCCCCCAGTTGTGTGGGTGTAGTGGCGTGCAGCTCAGGCGGCACGTCGCGTAGTACCCTCTTGTCGCTGGCGCTCCAAGCTCTCAACGTGAATCCTGCGATGGCGTTCACTGCTCTTGTTTCCTCCACTGCCTTCCAGGCTTCTTCTGGGTCGTCATAGCTCACTACTAGGTCGTCCATGTAGTGACTCTCTTTAATTGCTGACAGCGCCCGCGGGAACTCTTGCCCGTGCTTGTCTGCGTTGTGGTTGCGAACATAGTGGGCCATGTACGGGGAGCTCGCGGCGCCGAAGATCATGCTGGTCATCTTGTACTTAGCCGGAGGTGCTTCTCTTTCTGCCCCTCGCCACAGGAACTGTTGAGCTGGCTGGTCCTCAGTTCTTATCTTGATTCTTAAGAACATTTCCTGTATGTCTGCTGTCACTGCTACCGCTCCTTCTCGGAATCTGAATAAAATTCCTGGCAGTGATAACAGCAGATCCGGTCCCTCCAGCAACTCGTCGTTCAGACATACCCCTTGGCTCTTTGCAGCTGCATCAAATACCAGCCTACACTTGCCGGGCTTGTTCGGGTTCTGCACGGCAAAGTGTGGTAGGTACCAGCACACCGGGCTCGTTCGTTCCGAGCCGTCGCACGGTGTTGCGTAGCCTTTCTTCAGGAGGTTGTCGATCTGTTTGGAGTATTCCTCGGCGAACTTCGGGTCGGCGTCCATTCGTTGCTCGACCTTTGTGAGGCGTCGGAAGGCTTGGTTGTAGCTCGGCGGCAGGACGGTGTCGTCTCGTCGCCAGGGAAGTCCAACTTCGTACCCCTCGCTTGTCTTCCTGGTGGTAGCCTCGACGATCTTGATGGCCCTTTGATCTGCCTCGTTAATACGTGGCTTGCCGTTGACGCCGAGTGCTTCTATCTTGAAGTGAGCCTCGACCAAGTTGTGGAGCTCGTGGTCGCTCGCGGTCGTCGCTCGGTCTGGCTCGTACACGTGCAGCACCCTTCCTTCTTGTATGATGGCGCTGCGTGGTGCGGTACCGTGCACCACCCAACCTAAGTTGGTCTTGGATGCGGCAGGTTCGTTCGGGCCGCCGATCCGTAACTCCCGAGAGACGATGCACTCCCAGTGGTCAGTTCCCACTAAGAGCCCGGGGCGCGCGCGTTCGTAGCACACCTCGTCCGTCGGTAGATCGTTCAGATGCTCGTATTGCAGCAAGTTCTCAGGAACGGCTTGCTGGTGCAGCTGCAGGTTTCTTATGGTCCTCGCTCTGACCTTATATTTGTTTTCTTCCTTAGTTCCTCGGACCCCGACGGTGACCATTTGACTTTGGTTTTCCTCTTGCTTCATGTTGACGCCTTTTAAGTGCAGAGGCTGTGTTGGCCCCTCTGCCCCTATGCTGTCTGCTAACCCCTTGTCTATTAGCGTGATGGTTGCCCCTTCGTCTAGGAGAGCGTATGTTTGCGCCTCCCCCCGTGGTCCGGACACGATGACAGGACACATCTTCAGTAGCACCGTTCGCTGCCCCGTGGTTGTTCTTGAAGCTACTGACAGGACGGCTTCTTCCTTCGGTGTTTCTGTTGTCTTCTCGATGTCTGTTTTCGGTTGCGGTGTCTGGTGAAGGGACGCATGGTGAGGTCGGCGACACTGGTCTACGCCGCAGGGCTTGGCTTTGCAGGCGATTCGTCGATGTCGTTTCTGAGCACATTTGAAACATACTCTTTTTTCTTTCAGGAATTCCCAACGCTGCTCTATGGTGAGCGCCTTATATTTAGGGCACTGGGGTAAGGTGTGTGCTTGCTCGCACCCAGGGCACTGCTGCTTCTCTTCTGCTTCGTTGACGGTGTTGTACACTTGAGCCTTCTTCTTCTTTAAGGTTACGGCGGGTCGCGTTTCCTTCTTCTGGCTGGCGGCGGCGCACGTAGACGGGGCGTAAGTATAACGTAATGCCCTGTCCGCCTCCCTCATCAGGAACCGGGAAATCACGACGATCTCTGGGTCGGCCGTGCCTTCATTGTCGTAAGCGTAGTCACACCATCGTGAACGCAGGTGTGGACTCAATTTGTCCAGTACTTCTCGTGCCAGCAGGGGGTTGAAGAGGTATCCTCTTCTATCGATCGTCTTCAGTATGCAGATAATGTTCTGTAATTTCACGGCGAAGTTGTTCAGGTCCGCTGCTGCTGATCCAGGTTTTGGGAGTTTCTTCAAATCCTCGAGCGCCCGATCGATGATTATTTCGGGTCGCCCGAAGCATTGTTCCAGCGTCTTCATTATGGCGTCGGGGTCAGTGGCCGTGTGGAGTAGTGCGGCCACTGTGTCCCGAGCTTCTCCCTTTAAGCAGCTTCTTAACCGTTGGATGTTTTCTGCTGCCGATATCTGATACATTTGCGTCGAGTCTCGAAAGGCTGCTTTGAATGGTAGCCACTCGCCGGCGGCTCCGTTGAATGTAGGTAGGTCGGTGTGTCGCGGTCGCGGTCTTGCCATCCTCTCTAATGTGACGGCCAACTGTTCTATGCTGTTCCTTGTTCTGGTAGGAGTCGGCGATCGTGCCCGAGGTACTTCGAACCTTATGTGCTTAGGTTCCTCTCGTGTATCCCGTGCTGCTTCCTCCCCCCGAGTGTCGAGTGGGTTCGTTCGTAGCCACTCGTCCACCCTGTGATGCTGTTCTTCGTTGTTGGGCTCGTCGTTGACGCTTTCTTCGTCGTTGATGGCTGACACCTCGGCGGCTAACCTCTTCTTGACCAATTCCGTTTCTAATTCAAGTTGCTTCCTTTGTAGTGCAGCTAACTTCTCGGCGGCGTTCAATTCTGCTACCCGTAGCCTTGTTGTGATGCTTGTGGTCGATCGGTGTGACCTCGCTGGCGACCTCGCTCGTGTGTGCGTGGTCGTCGTGGTTCTTCCTGCAGACGGTCCTGCTGTGCATGTGTCCGCCAGCCTCGAGAAGGGTGAGGCCGGAGGATCCAGAGAAATTCTTCTTAGTCTCTCTTGTTCTATCTGCTGTTCTTCTTGGCGGCGCGCGGCCTCTCGTTCCTGGACGCGTCGCTGCTCTTCCACCTCGGCCATGTCTGATTGGCTTCTGGTGACCACCATGCTGTATGTTGCACGTGGATTCGTAGTGCAGTAATGATAATGCACCAAGCCCAGGTCCGCTTCGTTCGTCGTGGACCCAGTCAGGTCGGTACAGGTTCTGTATTCGTAGTCCGGGCCCGATCAGGTCGTCACGGGTCCCAGACAGGTCGCTACAGGCACTGTTGCTTCGGCTACCGACGTTTGGTTTCGTTTACGGCGACACTACTTAATTTCTGGCCGTCGTACCCCGTTGTCAGTCGTCACTCTCGTTCCTATTAGGCCTAATTCACCTTTATATAAGCTCTATTCTTCTTATATAAGCCTTATTTGCTTGTATATAGGCTTATTTTGCTAGTATATAGCCTTATTTGCTTGTATATAGGCTTATTTTGCTAGTATATAGCCACTGTTCTTCTTATATAAGCCTTATTTGCTTGTATATAGGCTTATTTTGCTAGTATATAGCCACTGTTCTTCTTATATAAGCCTTATTTGCTTGTATATAGGCTTATTTTGCTAGTATATAGCCACTGTTTATCTTATTATTTACTATAGTTCGCAAGTATTCTATGTGCTTAACACTTTATTCACTTTACTTTAATGTTCTATGTGCGTAGCTATTGCTTTTAAACTGTTCACTCGCGGCTCGTGTTACTTTTACGCGTAAGGATTCTCGAACGTTTCTATTATATACTCGCGCACTTGTACTTTCGGTTATAATCGCGCACTCGGACTGTATTCGCGAACTTTCGGTTATAATCGCGCACTCGGACTGTATTCGCGAACTTTCGATTATAATCGCGCACTCGGACTTTATTCGCGAACTTTCGGTTATAATCGCGCACTCGGACTTTATTCGCGAACTTTCTTGAGGGCACATACACAGTTTATAGCACATAGATTTGTAAAAGTTTATAGCACATAGATTTATAGTATACAGTTTTACTTACTTGCTGATTTATATTTTGAAACACTATTTTGCACTGATTTAAATACTTTTATATCCGTGTCGATGGACCAGACTATCGTGGACTGTATTGGTTACTTAATAAATGAAAGATTTCTTGATAATTTCACTGATTTATTCTTCACGTACTTTACATTCGAGAGCTTATTGACGACTGCACCGCATTTTTCTTAGGCCGCTATATTTATAGCGTGCGTCAATACTCGCAAGGAGCGGTTAGCCCTTGGCGTCTTTTGACGCGCTAACCAATAACGTTGCGTGGGTCGGCGGAGCCACAACAGACAGGTTCAGACCTGTCGGGACCTGTCGCCTACTTGCACCGTGGCTTCACCGACTCATGCTTCTCTGCCCAATCAGAGGGCTTACAATTTTCCCTATCCTTTTAAGGTAATCACAAATAAACCTACGTTACTCGTTGTGTGTTTCTCTTATATACTAACGAAATTTCTTTATTTACTAATCGTCTTAACCTATAGTAACATTTTAATCCTTATTCTAGTACGATTCTTAGTTCCTAGTTCGGCGTCCGTAACAACACCAGTTTCACGAAGATTGTCTTGCTTTCCAGCATAGGCCTCCCCTAAAGCTTGCCACAGAGTGCGATTATGTGTTTTTCTTCTCCACATACTGCCTGCTGTTCTTTTAATGTCGTCCTCCCACCTACGACGTTGTCTCCCTTTCTTCCTTTTGTACTGTCTTGGGTACCACTCGGTTACGTCTTTAGCCCATTTTTCTTTTTTGGTCCTCATCATGTGACCTGTCCATCTCCATTTTAGTTTTTTAATAGGATACGTCACACCCGTAACTCCGGTTTGTTTACGAATTGTTTCTAGTTTTATTTTATTTCTCAGTTTGATATTGAGCATGCTTCTTTCCATACTATGCTGGCAGGTCTCTAGTTTGTGTATGTTGTGTTCCGTTAAACTCCAGGTCTGGCATCCGTATGTCATAATGGGCAGGATACATGAATCAAATATTTTCTTTTTAGATTTAAGTGGTACATCCGGATTTTTTACTATTTCCTTGAGGGACCAGTATCTTTTCCAAGCCAAATTAATTCTGTTGTTAATTTCTTTTGTTGTGAGGTCTTTTGGGGATATTATTTGACCAAGATACGTGTATTCTTCCACATATTCTATCCTTTCACCATTAACTATGATAGGGATTTTATCAACGTTTGTCATTAATTTCGTTTTTGAGGTGTTCATTGACAGTCCAACATTACCGCTTTCATGTACCAGTTGTTCGAGCATTTCTTGTAGGCTTATCGCGTTGTTTGAAATAAGTATCAGATCATCTGCGAATCTCAGGTGGTTTAGTTGAGCTCCGTTGACACTTAGTCCATATTTGCCCCATTCGAGACGTCTAAATACATGTTCAAGAACTGCCGAAAAAAGTTTGGGTGACAACGGGTCCCCTTGTCTAACTCCTCTTTTTATAGGATAAACTTCACCCACTCTTTCTGTACGTATTCTAGCTTCCATGCTCGCGTATATGTTGTTAATGACACGTATATATTTTCTGCCCACTCCTTGTGTTTCTAACGCTTCCCATATCTTTGCGTATTTCAGTGAGTCGAACGCTTTATTGTAGTCTACGAATGCCAGATAGTAAGTAATTCCATATTCATTACTTTTCTGGATCACGTGTTTTATGGTGTGAATATGATCGAGCGTTGAAAAGTCACTTCGAAATCCTGCTTGTTCCTTTAGTTGGTTTTCGTCCAAAATCTTTGTTAAGCGTTCTAGTAGTATCTTAGAAAATATTTTGTAAATGTTAGACATCAGGCTGATGGGTCTGTAATTAGCGATATCATTTGTCTTTCCTTTTTTATGTAGAAGTATTATGGTTGACGATGTCCATTGATGTATTCTGAATATAAGATTTCATTGAATAACTCTGTGATGAAGTTTAATGTTTTGACAGATGTCCCTATTAGAAGTTCGTTAGATATGCGGTCCTCGCCTGGTGCCTTTCCTCTTTTCTGTGAGTTGATTGCTTTGATAACTTCATTTCGCATTATATTTGGGATTTCTTCCTCCTCTTTGCCCTCATAGACAGTTTCTTGGCTTGGTTCAGTCAGTAATTCCTCATCACTATATAGCTCGCGGTAGTAGTCGGTTGCGATTTTCAGTATTTCAATTCTCTTTGTCTTCTTACTTTTAGATTCTCTGTGTGTCATGTTTCCGATCCAATCTAAGGTTTCTCCCAATTCCTGCCATGCTTTTTTAATACCACCTGATTTTTCTATATAATAGTTGATTGTTTCTGTTCTTGTAAACTGTTTATGTTTTCGTATTTGCAAATTTATATCTTTACTTAGCTTTACTATTTCTTGTTTGTTGGTTTTCCTGTCTTTAAACAAGATCTTTCTTTGTTCCATTAAGCTTCTGGCGTTCAGTCCTAACTTGTCTTTTCTTGCTTTGTTTTTTACAATATTACTTTCTATTTTTCTTAATTCTGTTACTAGGGCATCATATTTTTCTTGAATTTTGTTGGAATTTTGTACTTTTATCAAGTTGGTTTCTAAGGAATCTAGGATGTTTTCGGGAATTGGCGAAGCTGATAGTTTTTTAATTTGTTGAATGTTTTTTCTTGACGTTTTTGGTTCTACTGTGTATAATTGGCCTCTAAGCATTCTGTGATCGGTATTGTAGTTGAGTTGGTTGACGACATCTATGTTGGAGAATAATTTTAGTTTTTTTGTAATTATGTAATCTATTTCGTTCCTTGTCTTGCCATCGGGTGACACCCATGTCCATTTTCTTTTATTTTTTCTTTTATAGTAGCTGTTTGTAATGTGTAAGTTGTTTTCCAAAACAAAGTTTACCAGTCTTTGTCCATTATCATTCCTTTTTCCTGTAGTATAAGGTCCAAGTATTTTGTCTTCATTTGTTTTTCTCTTACCGATTTGACCATTGAAGTCTCCTATTATGATTATGGTTTTATTAAGATTTGCTATGGTTTTGTTAAGTTTGTTGTAAAAATCGTTTTTTATTTCTTCCTTGGCAATCTCGGTTGGAGCATATACCTGAACAATTGAAGTAGGTTGTTTGTGACCAGGGAGCCTAATATTTAAAACAGCGATTCTGTCGGATACTCCTTGGAATTCTATTATATTGTCTTTAAGGTATTTTTTAACAATGAATCCTACTCCATATAACCCAGCTATTTCGTTTTTGTAATAAAATATGTAGTTTTCGTGTTCAACAATTTTCTCATCCGCTCTCCGTGTCTCGCTTAGTCCTATAATATCCCAGTTTACTGTTTCCAATGCTTGTTCCAGTTCCAATAAAGACTCATTGGACTTCAGTGATTTTGTGTTAAGCGTAGCTATATTTAGTTTAGTCCTGTGACTTATGGATAGTGTTTCCTTTGAATTACCTTCCACAAGTTTAAGCTTTTGGGGGGTATGGTCTATCACCCCGCGGTGACCAACCGTATTGGGGATCTGGTTGTTTTCTATTAGTTTGTTTATTTTGTTATATAAATTCTTCGCGTTTCCGGTGTCTAGTAATTCCTATGCCTTATTCTGTTGCATATGTTTGTCCGACAGTGAAAAAGATCGGGCCCTCATGTATACAAATGCATCAGTTTTGTGCAATTTAGAAGGGGCTAGAATGTTCTTTTCCGAGCCGTGGTAGCGAAGGGCTGCCCCCAAGGCGGTGTCCTCTCACCGCTACTATGGAACCTTGTAGTAGACAGCCTCATCAAACGTCTCAATAACAGAGGCTACTACACGGTGGGCTATGCTGATGACCTGACAATAATAATAAATGGAACACACGAAAACACACTATGCAATCTTATGCGCCAAGCCTTGAGGATAGTAGAAGACTGGTGCAAGGAATACAAACTAACAGTGAACCCTACCAAAACCGAACTCGTCCTCTTCACAAAGAAAAGGAAGCTGGCAACATTACAGCTACCAAGCTTCTTTGGAACCACACTAAGCCTATCAAGTGAAACCAAATACCTGGGTATCTTCTTGGACAAACAACTTAACTGGGCGAAACACACTGATTACATCACCACAAAAGCCAGTATAGCCCTATGGCAATGTAAAAGACTACTTGGAAGAAATTGGGGCATAAGCCCCAAAATCACCCACTGGCTATACACCACAGTTATCCGACCAATCATCACATACGGCTCCTTAGTTTGGTGGCCCAGGACCAATCTAAGTACGACACAAAAGGATCTCGAGAAACTACAAAGATTTGCTTGCGTAGCAATCACCGATAGCATGAGAACTTCTCCCACTGCCGCCTTACAGGTGATGCTGGGGCTACCACCTCTACACCTCGTCGTAAGAGAGGAGGCAGCAAAAGCGACTTTCAGACTCGAAGCATCCGGCACCTTAAGTAACGATTCCAGAATTAAACACACACGCATCAGAATAGATGCAATCAAAGAACAGCCTATGATGGCATCTCCCATCGACAGAACCCTGAAGTCCCACTGTTTCCAAAAACTCTACAACATCGTACTGACAGCGGAGTCGTGTGACTACTCAGGTACAAAAGAGCTAAGAATCTACACTGATGGATCAAAAACCGATGACGGGACAGGTTTCGGGGTGTTCTCCGACGACCTAAACATAAAAATATCCAAACCCCTTGGAATGCTCAACTCTGTTTACCAAGCTGAGTGTGTAGGTATAATCCAAGCGGCACACGCTATAGAGGCCAGGGAGGTTATGAATACCAATATTCGAATACTTTCCGACAGTGCCTCAGTTCTCCAATCCCTAAACAGTAATCAGATCACGTCGAGACTAATACTAGAATGCCATAATGCCCTAGAAAGAATCACGGTACTAAACCACAACACGGTAACACTACAATGGATCAAAGGACACAGTGGATCCCTGGGGAACGATGCGGCGGATGAACTTGCCAGAAGAGGATCCAGCACAAAACCCTACGGACCCGAACCCATTGTGCCCATTCCTTTCAAGCAGCTAAATAACTGGTTAAAGGATCACACTCGAACACAGGCCGAAAAATGGTGGACCTCGACACCAGGATGTAGGCAGTCCAAGGAAGCTATGCCGTCCCTTGACGCAAAGCTGACCAGGCGCCTTCTGCGTCTGGACAGGGATGGCCTGCGTCTGGTGGCGGGGACCATCACTGGACACTGCTCACTGAATAAACACTTCCATACTCTAGGAATCACCGACAGTCCCCTGTGCAGAGCATGCATGGATGCGGAGGAAACGGTGGCGCATGTGTTGCTTGAGTGCACCGGTGTCACCAAGATTCGCGAGGCGACCCTGGGAACACCAGGATCCCTTGCGGATGCCCTGAGTAGACCGGGAAGTGTGATCTGCTTCTGGAGGGAGGTGGGCTGGTTGGAGTAACGGCCACTATGGCTCACGCACAATGGTCCACTTAAGGGACTAAGTGCGGAAACCAAAACCCCATAAAGAAGAAGAAATGTTCTTTTCCTCTGTAGAGCGTGGTGGTGTTTGTACATTATTGGGTGACATAGAAGACTCCCTTTTCCTTTTTTCACATTCAGATTTTCCTTTTATTATAAGCTTATTGTTTTTAATGAATGCTATATTGCCACGTTCTTTTTCTTGCTTTAATTGCTGCTGTAGGTTTTTACGCGCTTCTATTGTTTCCTTTGAAAAATCTTCAGTTATGTAAGTTTGTTGTGGTAAATGTTTTTTATTTTTCAAAATTTCTGCTTTCTTTAGTTGTGACGTAAGGCCGATCAGAATAGGTCTAGTTTTTCCATCTTGCTTTTGACCAAGTCTGTGGTATTTATGTATTTCAATTTTTTCTATCTTAATGTGTAAATCCAACAATATGTTTTTAATTAAGGTAAATAATTCTTCAAAGGAGTTTTCAGTTTCTTTAACACCATGGATTATTATATTATTTTTCCTGTTCATGTCCTCGAAGTGCTTCATTTTTCTTTTCAATGTTTCGACTTCTGCTTTTAAAGTTTTATTTTCCTCTATTAAAGGTTGTATTTTTTCGTCTATTGATAGCATTAGTTTATCAGTTACATTCTGAGTTATTATTGTTGTTTGTTTCTCTAATTCCATTTTCATCAATTGAAATAGTTTTAAAATATCCTCTGACATTCCTGTGGTATCCATGATGCAGTAACTAAACGCTCAGGGATACGTGAAACGAAACGTTATAGTTGTGCCCGTTAAGATGGTAGTACTGCCAATGTGTCAAATTTCAGCGGCGGAAATAGTTAAATTTTAATTTTCGCGCTGGTAACACTCTTACGTGAGTGACAATGTCAATGTCACTGTCGACCTATGACAACTATGACGTTGCTTATAGTGCTCTGTGTGACACAAAATCTAACCTCAATCCGGTCGTTGTTGGTTCTTATTTTTGTTGTAAAAAGTTTTCATATCACGGTTAGTGCACCAGAGTCTATAGTTCCACACTTCCACAGCACTTATAATTGTGTTTTTTTACACTTTACACTGTCCAATAGTCACTAAATGATTTTTAAGCACAATAAGTTTGAGAGCCGCACTATAACGATGTTTACGCTTCAAGCACCGGAAACGGAAAAAAAATCTGGTCTATCCTATGCTTGTCTGTAAATATGACATTTATGAAAAAGATGTGAGAGGAACTATCGGTAGATGTTCTTCAGAGAGGTCAGGTACGTAGTACTCGGAACTGGCGTGCGTGTATGACCGGATGTATGAACATGGAAAAATGGAAGAACATCAAAATGTAAATGCAAGAATGGTAGCAGGTACCAACTGTCACTATAGATAATGCCTACCGCCACGGGAAAAAGGCTAGAATTTATACTCCCAAGCCCTTGATCCAGCTATCAAGCGAAAGACTCCGCAGATGTTGGTCGAAGCTTTTGGCTATCAAGCCATTGGCCGACACGACTATGGGCACAGTGACTGCTGTTGTCACGTCCCACATGTCGACAACCTCGCGAGCCAGATCTAGATACTTGAACTGCTTATCTTTCTCTGCTTTGACGAGGTTCTCGTCATGCGGGACCGTTATATCAACAATCATTGCGCGACGCTCCAATCGATCTATGAACACAATGTCAGGCTTATTGTCCCTATATGTATACTTACATGTTTAAATAGGGTGACAGGTAATTAGTGACCGATACCAAAACACGTGATTGTAGGTACTCATCAATAACAGACAACTTTCCCTAAGATACTTTTTTATACTCATTCACTTTTATCACAATAACACAACAGCAGTATGAAATTCGCGCACCCGTGCGCCTGTGACCTATCAGCTGTTAGCCACGTGACGCCGTTCTGTCTCATTACTATCGTACCGTGAAACAGTGGGTAAGCAGAATACTCGCACAGCTCGCAAGCCCGCTCCGTAAGCTGCAGCCATCAGCCGCATCATATGGCTGTTGTGTTATTGTGATAAAAATGGATGAGTATAAAAAAGTTCCTTAGGGAAAGTTGTTTGTTATCATGAGTAGAATGACGTGATTAGGTATCGGTCACTAATTACCAGTCACCCTATCTAGAAGCCCTATTATGGCCACCTACCTACCTACATTTTATAAATAAATATTTCACAATAAAATTCTGAAGCCGCAAACGATTTTGGTCTAGACTAAACCAAAATAGAACAATTGACTGCTTACATAATCTGTTACAAGATTAATCATTCGTTTAGTTAAAATTAATTGTAATTCAATGCCAATTAATAGTTTTACTATTTACTAACTAGATTAGGATTAATGGTTAAAACGCTTAATTAAGGTAAAATACGCTTCATCAAAATAAATAGTTTAATACCTTGAATAAAACGTAGAATGAAACGTATTATGAATATTTTATGAATGTAATTAACCAACAATTTATGATAACAATTTAACATGAAATATTGGTTTTCAAATACAAAAAATTGTGTCATGCTCTGCCGCAGAGCCACCATTCTAGAAACCGGTAAATTATATCTTAAAATGATGTACGTCTAACGTACATAATGTACGTACACCGTTATCGCTGTACGTGCATTAGGTAATGATAAAATAGACATTGATTGTGGCTCTGCTGCAGAGCATACTCTCTAGCAGAGCCACACATAACATGTACTTAGGCATGATAAACGCTACTGTTTTTTTTAAGAAAATGTTGTACGAATAGTGTTTATTGCGTACGTGTTGAAAAATATCATTTTAAGACATTGGTTTTATCTATTTTAACTTTATTAAAATGTTCATAGAAAGCGCCTGAATAATTTGTGTCAGTAAAAATTTTTGTAGCCATTGCTATATTGACTACTATTTAATATAATATAATACTAGCTTCTGCCTGCTAGCAATTAATACGTTAGTAATTTTGGACATTCAGGCGAGCGAAGTCGCTGCTTCGCCCACGTGAATGTCGAAAACTATCCCGAGGTAATATATTCCCGGGATAAAAAGTATTCTATATGATATTTCTGACTATATTCTATCTATGTGCAAAATTTCCTCCAAATCCGACGAGCCTTTCTCGCGTGATTGAGTAACAAACATGTGACACATCCATCCAAATTTTCGCTTTTATAATAGGTACTGGTAAGATAATATAATAATACTAGATTGAATTACTTTTCGAATGTGCATATAAATTTTATACAACTTATTATTTCCTTAATTTATTTAATTACATACTAATAACGTTTTTAAATATTTTTACAAAACGATATTTTTCATTTATAAATGTAAAAAATAGTAGCCCACCAGCATTGGGAACAGAGTCCGAGCTACCGGTGATCAGGGCTCTTGTGTGAGGAACCTTCTAACAATACGTGCCGTGTCCAGAAGTACTGCTTTCTGAATCAAGCCCATGATCCAGCTGTCAAGCGAAAGCATACTAAGATGTTGGTCGAGGCTTTTGGCAATTAAGCCACTGGCCGACACGACTATCAGCACAATGACTGCTGTTGTCACATCCCACATGTCGACAACCTCGCGAGCCAGATCTAGATATTTGAATTGCTGACCTTTCTCTGCTTTCACGAGGTTCTCGTCATGTGGGACCGTTATCAACAAGCATTGCGCGACGTTCCAATCGATCTATCAGGCTTATTGGCAACAATAGTCCTGTCAGTGAAGATAGGTCGATCCCAATACAACGTGATATTACCATTATCGAGAACTGGGTCGGGCGCATACTTATATTCCTCACCTTGTGAGGTTGTATTTCAAAGCAAGTTGGTGGTGGATAATCCTGGCAACGAGGTTTATTTTGTATTTGTCTATGCAAGTACTCTCCGTTAGCCAGACGAGAACACCCAGAAATAATGTGACAGATCGATTCTCCCGGACGGTGGCATGCCCGACACACGTCAACAGTCCCGACCTTCATAATATGTTTCCGGTAGTTGTTCGTCAACATAACTTCGTCCATAATCGCACAGACAAAATATAGTCCGGGGAATTTTCGCCGAATATTAGGCTAACTTTGCATTCATTAAAAACAGCGATTTTCTTCATTGAATGTGTAGGGTATGGACAGGACAGTATATTAAGCTGTATCCCGCGAAAAGTTCATCTCCGCGTATGTTTTTTTTAAAAAAACCTCTAATATGTATACTTGGTGGATAAAAATATAAACGGGTATGTTTATTTGGAGTATTTGTAGAACAGATTGAGTACTACAAGTAGGTCAGAAAATTAAACATTTTTCGTCCACGGAACAAACGTTTTTTTGTTTTTTTTTAATGTTAGCATTTGACTTCGTACTTAAGGCAAAAATATTAACAAGCCAAAAATAGTGCCAAAAGGATTTATATCACCATGTCTAACTATTATTATGAAAATTAAACAAATTCTGTCCGGACTTCACAGAAAATCAAGAAAATCAAAAAATCTTAAATAAGATGTAACAGGATTTAAATTCATTTATTAATGAAAAATATATAAGTCTAAACCTTAATCCCCCAAAATTAAACAGATTAGAGCGTTAATTAATATAGTTTTAAGTAAAAATTAAATTACGATGCACGGTGTCAGCGCTAAGCAGCGTGCGGCGTACGGCGCGTGCTAGTGTGCGTAAACAAGATAAGCGCTGCGTTCATTGTGTGCGAATGCCTGTGTTGTTGTTTGAGAGTCGGTGTTTTATTGAGTTACGCAATTGTACACCTTAAGTCTATTTCGGAAAGATCAAATTCCTATGAAAGTGCTGCGCCAAATACAAGAATAAAGCTTGCAGACGTATTTTACGTAAACATTAATTGTTTTTTTTTTACGATTTGCTTTAAAGTGTTTAATTTTCGTGTAAATAGAGCCTTTTGATGAAAGTCAAACTAAATTAAACCCTGTTACCTTTTTGCCTCAACCGCTATTGTAAAAAATCTGGTAATAATAACTTCCGGTAGTCCATTTTGTTTAATTTTGTTTAATGGCGGTGCAATATATTAATTTAAGTTATTTTATGTAAAAAAACTGCTGTTTATACTTTTGCCTTAAGTACAATCCAAAAAATTCGTAAATATTTTTTACCGTAATTTCCGTGGACAAAAATGTTTAATTCTAAAAAAATGTATTGTTGTCACCAATTCTTTACTTAAAGTAACTAAATTTGTCCTGTTAACTTTTTTTCCCATGTATTTATTCACAAAAACGCGTTTTCGTCTTTTTCACCTTGATCCGGTCTTGAAAAATGTTTATTTTTTTTATTATTTGGTGATGTAAGGTCAAGTACACGATTCAAGAAAAAAACGCTGTTTATATTTAATGCAAGGTTCAAATCTAAAAGCCCCGGACTAATATTCAACTCCACTCCACCTATTTCAGATACCGCCATCTGTTAGAATCGTTTGGAGCTAACAGATAATTGTGACTTAATTTGCAATAAACTAATATTGCGACTATAAATTGAGATGTAAGCTATCCTATCTTTCAAGTTGGATCAAACTGCACACGGTGTGCAAATTTGATTAAAACCTGACAAACAACGTGGCACACAATTTATATATATATATTTATAGATAGTAGTCAATATAGCAATGGCTACAAAACATTTTGCTAACACAAAATAATCAGGCGCTTTCTATGAACATTTTAGTAAAGTTAAAATAAATAAAACCAATGTCTTAAAATGATATTTTTCAACACGTACGCAATAAACACTATTCGTACAACATTTTCTTAAAAAAACAGTAGCGTTTATCATGCCTGAGTACATGTTATGTGTGGCTCTGCTAGAGAGTATGCTCTGCAGCAGAGCCACAATCAATGTCTATTTTATCATTACCTAATGCACGTACAGCGATAACGGTGTACGTACATTATGTACGTTAGACGTACATCATTTTAAGATATAATTGACCGGTTTCTAGAATGGTGGCTCTGCGGCAGAGCATGACACAAAAAATTAAGAAATTAAATACAATGGCAATGCTGCCAGTCTTTTGAGCACGTTTCCGTATGACAGCGATGTGGAGGAGTATTTTGTCACCTAAGCGTCCTGTTGTTTTTAGGTTAGTTTATATTTAGTTAGTTAGTTTATGTAAATATTTAGCTTTAGAAAGTAATGAAAGTTTGTAAATAAAGCTTTCTAGTTGGTCCAAAAAACAGAAAAAAATGTAAAAAGAAAACATTAACATTCTCTACTATCAATTTTATTCACACAATAATATAAAGGACAGCTGAGGACTTAAACAATAAGCAATCACCGTCAAAGCGTTTTGTGTTTATACAAAAAATTTCAAGGGAATTGTATAATTATGACAATCCAACACATTTTTACTTATTCACCGTCGTCACTGTTACTTTGCCTAGGACCTTCTTTTAGTTGAATTAATACAGGGAGAAAATCTATATTCTAAAATTGGAGAACATAAGTTTATCGAGAGTCTGAGTCAGTCAGTAATGCCTAAAAAGTAAATATCGCATTTAAGGTCCTGCCAATATAAAGGGTGTAAAACACCTCTTAACGAAGCCGAAAGGCACTGATTCTCCCTGTCATTGCGATCATTTTTTTGTTCTACACCATACCTGGGAACTGTAGCGTAAATAAAAATAAAAATCGTCACTACATGATTAATACGTATAATTTATCCGATATAAAAAACCTAATACAAATGTTTTTATAAAAAATTAAAAAGAATCAAAGGGGAAAAAATGGAATTGGCGATATAAAATGTGAATTTAAGAAAAGTTGCGAAATGGATTGTCTAGAATTGTATAAGATCTGTGATTTTGAAAATTAAAGCCAGAAGGTGAGAAGGGGTTGCAACACCTATTCGGCCCTAGGCGCGATCAAATTGTATCCGTGCTTAAATACGACACCGGAAAAAGTACATTGCGCGACCTTTTGACACGAATGGCTTAAAAATATAAAATGATGATACAAAAAACTACACTATTGCTATAAATTATAAAAAAGTGGATTAGAACGAAATTTGTTTGGTAGCTTGACACCGTGAGATGTCTCCCTGTAGGTCTGGATCTTCGCTCGTAAGCTAGCTGATGCTCCGGGTCTTTGGTCGCAAGCCACGGAGTCAACCGCTAGCACGCGCCTCCCGAACCCTGGTCGGTATTGAGACGCGGCGCCGAAAGTACTCGGGACACCAGTCCACAGCTAGATTTTATAGTCCCTGAACCGATTCTGAGCTAATCTATGGTGAGAAAAATAAGAGAAAATGAACATCATGCTCAAAAAAGAATCTTTCAAGCAGTAAAAAATTAAAATGTTTCAAATACATACCGGTTCTTTGTAAAAAACACTTATGCAACCGACTATCTAGTACGGTGCTAATAGATACAGCCACAACTTTTATTAGGTTCTTAGAAAAGATTAACCCGTCTTCGACACAATAATTTTGTTGTATTTTATCAATAGAAACCCATGTAAGCTTTCTATCAAAAGATTCATCGCCAATTGACAAGAAAAATTTTTCTTTGTCAAACCATGGAATGATCATACTTTTAAATTTGAACCGAAATAAGAAAAAGAGAAATGATTAGAAATGAGGTCGACTTACACGAACGGAATAGTTTTTATTCAGCCGAATCAATAAACAGCGTGATAATGCTGCAGAACCTTCTAGTTACGGAGATACCAGTATTAGGGGTCAAAGTTTCAACTTTTTGACAAGTATTTTTTTAAATACAAGTTTTAGTGTAAGATTTTTACTTTAAACACCTCCACGACCCTCGTACTGTTCAATCCGTCCATCAGCACAATGTTTTGAGTGCATTCAATTGAGTTCTACCTACAGGATATTACACCCCCCAAAAAAAAAGTCGTTTCCCAGAAATAATTTTTGCGTAAAGTTACTTAGTTTCATGTACAGAATGCTTGGTTGACGGCTTCGTGATGAGGTGATTTACACCCCGTATTTAAATTGCTCATCAATTTGTGATCTAAAGACCACACTTTGAATGAATGATTTTATTTTCCAAAATAGACCGTACATAATTATCTGATGGTATTAACAGCGGAGAGTTTCACAACATTCACTGTCAAAATAAGTCGACTAATTCATTCGCTTTTAAAGGTTACAAATTAACTCAATAAACTGAAATGTCACGTACATCGACACATCCCTGGCCCGTATGGTGGATTACGGCACACATACTCTCACTGAGAGGCCCAGTGTTACAGGAGTGGAAACATTATAGGCTGATTATATACAAACATAACCTAACATCAAGCCTGTAATCCGAAGTATTTTTTTAATATTTGTTCTTGACTCTAGTCTAGGTTAGAGATGACAGGGACAAAGTCGACGATGGTAAGAGCTTACTCAAAAGAAGTCTGAGAAGAAGAAGAGAGAAGAAGAAGACGTTTAAGCCCCATGTAATATAAGGAGCAGTGGTGGCCCAGCGGTGGCAGCCCTAACTTACGAGCAGTAAGTCGTAGGTAACCCAGGCAGGCGCATTACTTTGTGTAATTTATTTCATCACCGTTACTCTCAAAACAGTGAAAGAAAACATCGTGAGGAAACCGGCATGACCTAGAACTAAAAAATCGAAGACATGTGACATCTACCAACCCGCACTGGGCCCGCGTGGTGGACTTAAGCCCACTCCTTCTCATTGAGAGGAGGCCTGCGTTCCAGCAGTGTGAACATTATAGGCTGATGATGATGATGATGATTAACTATTCACCCTATGAGATTACCTTTCTTTTAACTTTACTTCAGTATCTTTAAAAGATTCTTTTAATTTTAAAAGATACTAGCACCTACAGCAAAATTATTCACTTCACTCGGAAAAATCTCAAACATTCTACCGATCTCTCTGTCTGGCTGTACTTTTAATTAGAATTCCAATTAATCTCGATTTCTTTGCGGCTATCGACTGAACAGTTCTCGTAGAAAGCGCAAATAATTACTGTATCTGATCGTGTGACCAGAAGACGGATGGATGTTGTAGGATAAGATTGGATTTTTTAAACGTTTTAAAGGACACATTACTTTTTGAGAGACTAGTAGTAATTTAATTTCGATATAATTTGTTTGTCTAGTTCTGCAATCATTACTTTTAGGGTTCTGTACCTCGAAAAGAAAAAACGGAACCCTTATAGGATCACTTTGTTGTCCATCCGTCTGTCCGTCTGCTGTCAAGACCCTTTTCCTCAGGAACGCGTGGAGGTATCAAGCTGGAATTTATATCAAACTAGCTGATACCCGCGACTTCGTACGCGCGGAAATTTTAAGGTGTATGTGTGAGACTGCCTCGTTGGTCGATTGGTCGCAAGCACGAATGCTGAGTTTGAGGTCCCGGTTTCGATTCTCGGATCGGGCAAAGTGATAATGGGTTATTCCATCAGGAATTTCTCAGTAGCAGCCACGAAGTCTGGATTTTATGTCGGGCCCGGTTGATGGGGCTCGCCCACTATTACATAGAGCTTCAACATAACTGGCGAAATGTGGATGTACGATTAAGTACACCTTCGGTAATTACAGGCGTGATGTTATGTTGTTATGTGTGAGAACTGACGGTCTGATCGTAATGTGATTATGTGGGTGATGACTACAAAGGGCGTGCTTTAGGGTGGTGTAATTCTGGGCGGCAGAGGTCCGAAACAAAAAGGCGTTGAAGCGACACTATAAAAATGGCTTAAAAGCTGGAACATATTTTTTTTAAAGTGAACAATACGGCGCATTGTTGGGCACTATTTATTTATATTTTCCAATAGTTTTGCATAAAATAAAAAATGTCGTAACAATGACCATCACCACGTGCAAGTTTTGGCATCATGAAACACGTGAATAATCAACAAATAATTGACCGTCTGAGAAGCATGGAGTAGGAACCCAAAAGAATGCCTGCCACTTTTTAGGTATGGCCCTGAAATTTGTTGATCGTCATTGCTAAAGCTTATTTTAAGGTAAATTACTACCTGTTAATTAAAATTGGAATGGCAAGTTATTTGGAATATTTGGCATGCGTCGAATTAAAACGCTCTCTCCTTTAGCAACTCCTGTAATAATGGTGGTTTAGGGGTATGAGGAACAGGGTGTAAAGTTCCTCAATACTCCATTGAAAAGGGGAGGATCCTCCAACCAGACAGGTGTTGTGTCTGGTGGGCAACTGCCCGACAAATGTTGTCGGGTTTCTCTATATAGTCTTAAGTCGATGTAAACTTTGCTTGCGAGATGTAAACAATTGATGTTAGTTCTTCCGTCGCGTCATTGATGGCACTGTAGTACTTTTTGTAGGTCGCTACATCACTCTCCTCAGGAGACCAGAGTCGATAGTCGAATGAGTCAGCTTGTAGTATTATGCCGTGCCAGTTGGAATTTCGTAGCTGCATTGTTCACGGTGAGTCGGAACAGACTGCGGTGGTGAGGCGAACCCCAGTGAGTCGGGGCTGGCGCTGCGTTTGCTCCAGTGCGTCGGACGTAGTGCAGCGCCGCGATGTGGCAGACAGTTAGAGAGGTGTCCACCGGGAGGTAAAAGCTCTCGACCGGCCGAAAATGCAGTGTGCTGTGCCAAGGTCGCTAGATAAGAGGCTGAGGGTGCTGACCAGGAATGCGCTCCGGCTGCATGCTGGTGGTCAGGAATACCCATTTGAAGCTGGCTGGCTGTGAGACTCACTGCTCGAAAGCTTGAGAGAAGTGATGATGATGACGTCACGTTGCTCGAAGGCTGCGCTGATGTCCATTTCGGGCTCACCAGTTTAGGGGTATGAGGCACAGGGTGTAAAGATCCTCAATACTCCATTGAAAAGGGAGGATCCTCCAATCAGACGGGTGTTGTGTCTGGTGGGCAACTGCCCGATAGTTGTTGTCGGGTTTCTCTATATATAGACAAACCTGAAAACCCGAATCGAATTAAGACTATAGTCTTAAGTCGATTTAAACTTTGCTTGCGAGATGTAGGCAATTGATGTTAGTTCTTCCGTCGCGTCATAGATGGCGCTGTAGTACTATTTGTAGTAAGTTGCTTTTTGTAGGTCGCTACAGTGACTTTTATAATATTACTGCTAAGCTTTGTGATACGAAGCCTGGTGCCGTTGCACAGTCTGGGTACATCAAAGTTTCGCATCAGCAGAACTAAAACGCCAAGTTTAAGCTTCATCTTATGGGAACGGTACGCCCGTTATCTCCAGGGAGTTGAAAAATTCAACGGGGTGTGCAGGACTACCGTCATTAGGCATCGTCCTAATAGAACGCGTTTGCGCGATCATCGCGCGAGTAAGCGATGCGACCATCGCGTGTTCGCGCGATGGCAAAAACTGGTTGTCCTAACATCGCGCGAATTGACGACGCAAGCGAGCGAGGGGCGCGGGCCGCCGACGCAATTATCGCGCGAATTTCAATTAGGACGCCTATTCGAATTCAATATGTTTGATCGCGCGTTCGTACGAACTCAGTTCGTGCGAATAGATTTACAAACATTTGAGTCGCGCGACCGCGTCGTGCGATTGTCAGTTAGGACACCTATTCGAGTTCAATATGTGTAATCCCGCGTTCGTACGAGTAACATTCACGCGAACCTACGATAATCGCGCATTCGCGTTCTATTAGGCCGATGCCTTAGCCATCACAGTATGTACGGATGTGTATACTTTAAAATCGCCAACGATCATGTCTTAAATTTCAATCAATATTTATTTTGAAAGGTTAAAAAAAGGAAAACTATTTTGTAATGATTTGAAAATCATAAAGAATTAAAATAAAAAAAAAATACCTAGTTACAAAAACTGAACACCGGTTGGGGATCGAACTTGCGTTGTTTTGGAAAACTTACAGCATTAAAAAAATACCTCAAAAAGTGCATACTGACTGCGGATACGAACTTGAAACCTATTGCTTGGCAGAGCGGTCATAGAACCGCCAGGCTACTTACTTTTATGACAAATGGTTTAAAATAGCCGGTTTATTCTAATGCTTGTCATGGCAGTTGTCAGTTGTCAAACAGTTGAGGAATGTGGACTTAATGCAATATTGCTCATCCCCCTAAGTTATTAGCGCGATAATATATAGCCTATGTTACTCGGTATAGATGTAGCTTTCTAATTGTGAAAGAATTTTTAAAATCTGTCGAGTAGTTTTTGAGTTTATTCGTTACATACAAAAATACAAATATTTCCTCTTTATAATATTATTATTAGTGTAGATACTCAAGTCTACAGTAGCCTTGGAGCTGTGAAAATCAAACTTCTAAGCCAACGCAATCAAAAGATACAGCCGTTTATGCCACAAATTTCCGCAATTTTTTGACACTCGCAAGGGAATCAAAACCTACAGGGTACTTCCCGTGAACTCAGAATCTTGAAATTTGGTACGAAGCAACGTCTTATAGCACAGATAAAAGAAAAATTGCGAAAACCGTAAATGGTTAGTTACATCATATAATAAAAATCCCTAATTAAGAACCCTCGGTGCGTGAGCCCGACTCGCACTTGGCCGGTTTTTTTACTTACCAGAAAAGTCTCCCTGCTGGGCAAATGCACCTCCTATGTCATTTCATGAGGTATTCTTTTTGGACGCCACCTCAAACCAGATAACAGAAATACCTATGTGTTTATAAATCTTCTGGAATAAATTTTCTATGGTTTGATGAAAATAGCATCAGAACTCGTCGTGTTATTATTAAGAAATAAGCGCACAAACAAACTGATTGACACGAAAAGGGACTTATATTATATATTTGTAGATTAAGTATACAAAGATGATGACTAGATGGCTATAAGTGAGGGATAGATCGAAGAACTGACTGACAGCCATGTTGGTCTAGTCGACGCAAGCGTGATTTCTGAGCATGATGTCCTGGGTTCGATTCCCAAGTCGGTCAAAGTCTTATTGGGTTTCTCATTATCAGCCTCGGAATCTGGATTAGTGCCCGGATGATAGCAGTAGGAGCACCCTTATTACTTGGGACTTAAACATCATGTTATGTAAAGTATACTCTTATCTATTTCTTGTTACTTTAGGCAAGCATCTAGATAACTAAAAACACCTATTTATAAAAACAGCCCCTTTTCTTATCTTACAAGAAAAGATTTTTGCGTGACCTAACATACCCAGATGTTGTTATATGGCCACAATCCCTCGGCTATAAGACATAATCGTATTCTTTTATGTTTCCTAGGTTTTAAATAAAGGTACTCGTTGTCGTTATGTTAGTACAACAGCTGCGTCTTACACAATACTGATGTTATGAATTTTTGAGATGGTATTACTAATACTACGACTACATACTTCTGCATGGAATCGAGGTAGTAAGGTAAGTTCGTTACACACTCACAATCGGCGGCACAACGGCACGGTTCGCGCAGTGATTGAGCGATCGACTGCTGCGCTGCGTATCGCGGGTTCGATCCCCGCACGGAACAAATATTTTAATGACCTACAGATAGTTGTTCCGGGTCTAGCTGTTTGGGTATGCTAATTTAAATGTTTGTAATCACGAGAAATTCCTAGTGTGGCGCAACGAACAAAAAAACCGGCCAAGTGCGAGTCTTACTCGCACACAGGGTTCCATAGCCCCAAACAATATTTTGAACTGTCATTCATTAGTTAGTAGTATTAGTTGTAAACTTCCACTAAACCGCAAAACTAAATTGGTTTTTCATAGTATGTTAATGAAAAACAAAGTTACTGCTGCAGTTTGATGAAAAAGTCCCATATCTCAAAAACTAAACATCATATCTTATTGAAACCAATTTTCGTTGATAGTTTTTTTTACGTTCTACAAACTTAAATATTTTCAGAATTTTCCTCCTCTTACTTTAGAAATTAGAGGGGGGGGGGACACACATTTTACCACTTTGGAAGTGGCTCTAGCGCAAACTATTCAGTTTAGAAAAAAATGATATTAGAAACCTCAATATCATTTTTGAAGACCTATCCATAGACACCCCACAGAAATAGGTTAGATGAAAAAAAAAAATTGGTTTTCAGTTATATGTATGGGGAACCCATACATATACCATAGACGATTATGTCTACCTGGGACAAACGGTCCAGTTGGGTAGGTCTAACTTCGAGAAAGAGGTCAATCGTCGAATCCGACTCGGCTGGGCAGCGTTCGGGAAGCTGCGTGGTATCTTCTCGTCCAAATTACCGCAGTGTCTCAAGACAAAGGTTTATGACCAGTGTGTGTTGCCAGTGATTACATACGGGACCGAAACGTGGCCGCTCACAATGGGCCTCATCAGAAGGCTCAAAGTCACCCAGAGGGCAATGGAGAGAGCTATGCTCGGAGTTTCCTTGCGTGATCAAATCAGAAATGAGGACATCCGCAAGAGAACCAAGGTTACCGACGTAGCCCGAAGAATTGCCAGACTTAAGTGGCAGTGGGCAGGGCACATTGCTCGCAGAACAGATGGCCGATGGGGCCGAAAAGTTCTGGAATGGCGACCGCGAACCGGGAGACGATGCGTTGGAAGGCCTCCCACTAGGTGGACCGATGACCTGGTGAAGGTTTCGGGGATCCGCTGGATGCGAGTCGCACGGGACCGATCAATGTGGCGACACTTGGGGGAGGCCTATGTCCAGCAGTGGACGTCTTTCGGCTGAAATGATGATGATGATGGGGAACCCCAAAATTAATAGTTTTTTTTCTATTTTTGTGTGAAAATCTTAATGCGGTTCACAGAATACATCTAATTACCAAGTTTCAAAAGTATAGCTCTTATAGTTTCGGAAAAAAGTGGCTGTGACATACGGACGGACGGACAGACAGACAGACAGACAGACAGACAGACATGACGAATCTATAAGGGTTCCGTTTTTTGCCATTCGGCTACGGAACCCTAAAAACAAGTGCTTTTGTTAATGTCAAAGCTCATTTTATAAAACTGCCTAGTCTTTTCTCGAACGCTATCCTAACCGTACATTCCAACGTCATCTTCTGCCTAGACTTTTCCCAAACTATCTTGGGGTCGGCTTCCAGTCTAACCAGATGCACCTTGGTATCAGTATTTTACATGAAGCGACTGCCTATCTGACCTCCACAACCCAGTAACTGGGTATTACGAAATCCCTTGGTAAGACTGGATTCAGACTTTCGGCTTCTAACTACTTCGACTACGAAGACTGTCTACAAATGACATCCGGGACTAACGGCTTAATGTGCTTTCCGAGGCACGGAGGAAACTCGGTATGTTATTATGGGCACCCATTCAGGGACCGACCTTGGCAACCATGGCTTAACCTTGAAGATCGACCCGTGTGGCTGGTATTATGTAGCTACGAGCTCCTCTCGGTACATTAACATGTTCAATTTAAAAACACAAGTTAGTTTTGTCAAACTATCCACTCACAGTCGCTTACTGGAAACTTATGTGGAAGTGCTTCACCTTATTTTTTTTTAGTTTGTAAGAGACTGTTTCACTTTACTTGTAAAAGGAAATTTCAGAGAATCTAAAATGCTGTAGCGGACTCATCATCTGCCTAGCCTTTCCAAACTATTTTGGGGTAGACTTCCAGTTTGAAAGGATACAGCTGAAAACCAGTATCTTGCATGCTTGAGCGACTGTCCAACTGATCTCCACAGCCTGGGTAAACGTGCTTTCCGAAACACGGAGGAAACTCGGAATGAAATTGGTGGTCACCCATCCACGGACCAACCTAGGCAAGGCCAGCTTAACCTGAAGACTAATCCGAGCGGCTGTTTTTATGTAACCACGAGCTTCTCCGAGAATGAGATAAGAACAGCACACCTACTACTAACAAATTCACAGTATCTGTGCAGTAATGTTAAAGCATTGCATGATTGCATCTCTTTGTATTCATCTCTTGAACACTCTTCCGAACTTCACAAATCCAAACAAAAAGAGGAATCACAAGTCAATTAATCACACATACGGAACACAAACCCCTGATTTGTAACGAAACCATTGTAGAACGTGTACGTGAGTACAATATTAATGACACAGAATAGTAAGTAGGTACAGAAGGCTCACTGTATACAATGAGTGAAAACACACGCACACATAGACACACTTCTCTTGATACTGGCAATCGGTTGATATAAAGCTACCCCGAACCTACAGCATCCACTTTACAGTACGGATGACAACATTTGTGTCACTTGTTTAATCTTGTCTTTTTGTAATATTTGCTTTTTTTTTTTGTTGTACCTATAGACTCTTTTCTTGTTTACCGATTGTTTGTAAATATGTGGACATTGTAGGCCTTATAGATTCTTAGATTCTTGGTAACTTTTTATCTTGTTCTACAGTTTGTAGTACCCAACGACTAATTGTCGGGCCTACGATGTCCTCCCATACTTAAGTACTAATGCTGTAACATGGAAATATTGTTAAACCAAATGATTTTAAAAGAGTAACTATTGAGTATGTTGCCGGTTCTTCTCCATAGGAAACGACCACCACACACCGATTACCTCTTTTTCGAAGTTTTATAAGTGCCCATGTAGGCCTATGTGAAATAAAATATTTTGATTTGATTTGAACCGTAAATGTGGTGCAGTTTCACAAACGATGATGGCACTTCATGTGGTAGCCTACCTGTCTTGTTGTGTACCTACAATTTACAGGAAAATTCTAAAGTCGAAGAAAAATTCTCCACAAACTTCATTTACTTTGCCATCGCCAGTCTTGAAGAAAAAAGAAGCTGATATGGGAAGCCTTAGTCGAATTAACTCTACGCAAATATTGCCGGGAAATGTCTTTTTTGTGGTGAAAAATAACGGTTTGTGTTATTGGATGCATTGAATAAATAGTACAAGGATTGTGGATTTATTTAAAGTAAAGTTATTATCTGTGAACCGGAAGAAGATGCGTTGGTAGGCCTCCCACTAGGTGGACCGATGACCTGGTGAAGGTTGCGGGGATCCGCTAGATGCGAGGCGCACGGGACCGGTCAATGTGGCGTCACTTGGGGGAGGCCTATGTCCAGCAGTGGACATCTTTCGGCTGAAATGATGATGATGATAATGAAAGTTATTATATTTAAAACTTGTGAAAATTTGGTTCCCAGGTATGGTCTAACACAAAAAAAAAAACACACACTAACGGCGAAGGCAACGGGGAGACCAAGTGTCTTGGCATCGTTATAGGTCTTTTTACAACCATTTTGTAGTTGACCTCCATTAGATCAGAATGCTAGGCTGTGAAGAAGATGGATGAAGCATGATTGCATGTAGCGTAGATGAAAATTTTGAGATGGATATGTGGTGTGACAAGAATAGAGAAAGTAAGAAATGTAAAGTATATTAGAGGAAGTATGAAAGTGTCGCCTGTTACAGAATAATTAAAAGGATGTTGTTTGTCTTAGTAAGGACGTGTAATGAGGAGGGATGAAACGTTTGTGACTAAAAGAATTATGTATATAAATGTTGGTAGATGGAGAGGGAGAGAAGCAAGAAAGAAAGAAAAAAATATTTATTTTTCGCAGGGGCATGACGTGCATACGAAATGACTAAAATAAAATAAAACAAAGATGAGAGGAAGGCCAAAGAAAATATGGATGGATTGTCTGAGGAATGACATGGAAGAAAAAGGAGTAAACGTTGTAATGACGTCTGACAGAGGAGAATGGAAGAAGAAAACGTTTTGCGCCGACCCCAAGTAGAACAGGAAGATGATGATATGTAGTTTACCTTCTGTACTAGCCTGTATTAATGGTGAACCCTTGAAACGGCGAAGGTCAAAGGGTTGCACATTACATGTCTATTTCGGGAACGAAACGGAAAGGAAAGGGTACGATGGAAGAAAAACATTGAATGTGTAGTATTAAGTGCTTTTTGTGCGGTATTGTTACAGCCAAATGTTTCAGGTTCGCTCTTTTGTTGCTGTAACTAAAAGGTTATGTTGCGCGTGTCGTATTTTGTAAATGTACTTTTGTTTGGTCGTTTCAGTTGCACTTGTTTAGATATATAAAAAAGAGAACTAATTTTTTGAGCTGTTGTTTAAATATTTGACATTTAAGCAGCACTCTAAGCGCCCTAACCGTAGGGTTCAGCAGCACCATACCGTCAGCATAGCTGATGTTGTTGACACTGACGTCGTCAATGCGACATCGGATTTTCTTGCTGCTGAGCTTAACGATTAGGTCGTCTACATACAGGTTAAACAGCTTTGGTGACGTAATCCCTCCTTGTCTTACCCCACATTCTAACCCATACGACTCAGACTGCTCATTGGCCCATCTCGCACTGTTAGTCTGGTGATAATACCAAATGGAAGATACGCAACAGCTCCGATGGCACTTTTCTCTCCCGCAGCTTTTCCCACATAACCTCATAAGATACAAGGTCAAAGGCACGAGAGAGATCTAAAAATTAAACGTGTCATTTATAGTTTGTAACTTTCCAAAACTGCTATATATACAACTGCCTCTTTAAATCAGTGCCTATAAAAAAATCTGAAATAGTATATTTCATTACGAGTGTGGAAAGTTGCAATGACGGTTCCGCACGTGTACTGAACAACTATTTTTAATACAGTTGCGAAAAAATTAAGCAATTTAATAAAGAAAATTTTTGGAAAATGGCGCCAACCGTAAAAGAATATAAGCAAAGATTTTTTTGTTTTGTTCACCCATTTTGGGTAGGCAAAGGAAACTATGCCCATACAGCCAAGTCTTCACTAATTTTTTTTATTGATATGAAATGAAAATGAAATTTAATGAGATGAAATGAAATGAAACTTAACCTAACTCAATGAATCAAATAATTAAATCTGATATTGAAACAAATTAGTAGCTTCTTGTTAGAAATATTTGCATGAATCATACAAACTTCTATATTTTTTTTATTAAAAACTTCGTGGTTGGTTTTTTCTTTTTAATAGACATTATTTTGACAGTTGGGAAAGAGAACGCACGAGTTCGGAAAAGATAAAGAAAAAGCTCGATTGTGTAATAGCCCACATTCCGAACGCTATACGTCCCTGCAATACGCCACTTTTTGAGCAACTGTATTAAAAACTATATTGTTAACTGGTTAAATCGGCAGATTTGTTTATTTGGATAATGAAAAATCCAATTATAAAATAGTTACTGCACTCACTATTTTTGAACTGGGCTTGAAGAGTCCTCGGTGATGACGCTGACTGCATCATCATCACCTGCCAGGCCTTTTCCCCAACTACGTTGGGGTCGGGCATCAGTCTAACCGGTTGCAGCTGAATACCATTATTTTACATGGAGCAACTGCCAATCTGACTTCTACAACTCAGTACTGGATAATTAAATAGTTAAGTTATTTCTATGAATTCACGTTTTTCTAGCAGATAACAATAAGTTGGCGGACAATTAAAATTGTTGATGTATTTATTACATTTAGGAGTCACCTATATATAAGTGAAAACGGGCTTCACCTACGAGTTATTTACAGAAGCGTTTAGTTCAGTAAAAGTGAGCAAGTTGAAAGCATAAAGGAAAAGATTCCTCGTTTTTTTTATGTTGACGTATTTAAAAGTAGCACTTTAAGTTGCATGCGAGATGTATCGGTGATGTATGTTCGGGCACTTCTTCACGCAACCTACATATAAGTACGGTGATGTGACATCTAAAATCTAATCTTTGTATAATATAACATCACGCCTGTTATCTGCAAGGGGTTAAGATTTAGCTTATAGAACACCCAAATTTCGCCACTAATGTTTAAGTCCCAAGTTAAAGGGGGCGAGCCTACTACCAGAAACCGGTCACAAATCCAGATTCCGTGGCTTTTACTGAGAAAACCCTCCCCCCATGGCAAAACCCAATATCACTTTGCCTGACCCGGGAATCGAACCCAAGACCACATGCTCTGCAGTCGTACTTGCAACCACTAGACCTAAGAGGTAGTCCACACGTCTTTGTCTTTCATAATACAATTAGTACATATCTATTATCCCCGGCAAGCTTCCAATCATGGCTTCAACGTCACTATATCTCACCCACACATCCCCTTAATATTAACCCACGTCTTAAACAATAGGTACCAATAATTAGCTTAGCTGGGGCTGAACATGAATACTAATTGTAGACAGCCCACGCATTGATGTACCTAATAACATAACGGCACGCCTGAGCGAGTAAGCAGATGTGTTCGATACGCCCACCTTTCGGTTATTATTAGAAGAGGTTGAGCGTATTACCATTCATCATCATCATCATCATCATCTGCCTAGCCTTTTCCCAAACTATCTTGGGGTCGACTTCCAGTCTAACCGGATGCAGCTGAGTGCCAGTATTTTACATGAAGCGACTGCATATCTGACCTCCACAACCCAGTGACTGGGTAACACAATACCCCTTGGTTGACTGGATGTCAGATTTTTAGCTTCTGACTACTCGTAACGACTGTCAAAGATCTACAAATGATAGCCGGGACCAACGGCTTAACGTGCTTTTCCGAGGCACGGAGGAAACTCGATATGTAATTATGGTCACCCATCCACAGACTAACCTCGGCAAGCATGGCTTAACCATAAAGATCGACCTGGGCGGCTGTTATTATTTAGCCACGAGCTCCTCATCATCATCATCAGCCTATAATGTTCCCACTGCTGGAACACAGGCCTTTTCTCTATGAGAGGGAGTGGGCTGTAATCCACCACGTGGGCCCAGTGCGGGTTGGTAAATGTCACATGTCTTCGAATTTTTACTTCTAGGACATGCCGGTTTCCTCACGATGTTTTCCTTGAGGGCAGCGGCGATGAAATAAATTACTCAAATTAATGCGTCTGGCTGGATTCGAACCCGCGGCTTACTGCTCTTAAGTTGGGGCTGCTACCACTGGGCAACCGCTGCTCTCCATCTTCATCATCTTCATAGGGTTTTGGTTTCCGCACTTAGTCCCTTAAGTGGACCATTGTGCGTGAGCCATAGTGGCCGTTACTCCAACCAGCCCACCTCCCTCCAGAAGCAGATCACACTTCCCGGTCTACTCAGGGCATCCGCAAGGGAACCTGGTGTTCCCAGGGTCGCCTCGCGAATCTTGGTGACACCGGTGCACTCAAGCAGCACATGCGCCACCGTTTCCTCCGCATCCATGCATGCTCTGCACAGGGGACTGTCAGTGATTCCTAGAGTATGAAAGTGTTTATTCAGTGAACAGTGTCCAGTGATGGTCCCCGCCACCAGACGCAGGCCATCCCTGTCCAGACGCAGAAGGCGCTTGGTCAGCTTTGCGTCAAGAGACGGCATAGCCTCCTTGGACTGCCTACACCCTGGTGTCGAGGTCCACCACTTTTCCGCCTGTGTTCGAGTGTGATCCTTTAACCAGTTATGTAGCTGCTTGAAAGGAATGGGCACAATGGGTTCGGGTCCGTAAGGTTTTGTGCTGGATCCTCTTCTGGCAAGTTCATCCGCCGCATCGTTCCCCAGGGATCCACTGTGTCCTTTGATCCATTGTAGTTGCGTTACCGTGTTGTGGTTTAGTACCGTGATTCTTTCTAGGGCATTATGGCATTCTAGTATTAGTCTCGACGTGATCTGATTACTGTTTAAGGATTGGAGAACTGAGGCACTGTCGGAAAGTATTCGAATATTGGTATTCGTAACCTCTCTGGCCTCTATAGCGTGTGCCGCTTGGATTATACCTACACACTCAGCTTGGTAAACAGAGTTGAGCATTCCAAGGGGTTTGGATATTTTTATGTTTAGGTCATCGGAGAACACCCCGAAACCTGTCCCGTCATCGGTTTTTGATCCATCAGTGTAGATTCTTAGTTCCTTTGTACCTGAGTAGTCACACAACTCCGCTGTCAGTACGATGTTGTAGTGTTTTTGGAAACAGTGGGACTTCAGGGTTCTGTCGATGGGAGATGCCATCATAGGTTGTTCTTTGATTGCATCTAATCTGATGCGTGTGTGTTTGATTCTGGAATCATTACTTAAGGTGCTCTCCATTTTATTCAACCGAGTATAATGTCAATGGCCAGAAAGGATATCAAAATTGTAATAGCCAAAACTAAGTTTGAAATGGCAAACTATTCACCAATTACTTTCTTCTTTAAAATCGTTTTCAGTTAACTTACCACCTCACAAACATTGGTATGCAGGCCAATGAAGAAATCAAGGCCATTGTTACTTCGGAACTTAAAAACAAAAGACGAAAACGTTACAAAACAAAGCAATAATGAAAAACCCTAATTTATTTCAGTTTCTTTACAAACGAAACGACGGAATTCCTCACTAATTAGTTTTAGATTTCCATTTTGTTTGATTGAAATTAAGCGTTCCGTTAAATTCTTGCTTCTGTTCAGTGGGCTTTCAATGGAACCTGTGAGGTCTGTAATCGGCAAGTGATTTAATTAATTTATACTAATTATTAATAGTATCTATTTTAGATGGTACTATTGTTGGATCCTGATTATGGGTTTATTACGTGTTGTGTGTCTTTCTTTTTCTGACGACTTCACACTTTATGGCCTTCTGCTGTGACAAATTCCATCGAAATCCTTTCAGCCGTTAAGCCGTGGAAAAATCAATCTTTCACATTCGTATTGTTTATTTGACTTTTGTTATGGGTGTTTTCCTAACGTACAGTATAAACAAAAAAACCGGCCAAGTGCGAGTCGGACTCGCGCACGAAGGGTTCCGTACCATTATTTATAAAAACGAGATTTATTTTATTCTGTTTTTAGTATTTGTTGTTATAGCAGCAACAGTAATACATAATCTGTAGACATTTCAACTGGCTAGCTATCACGGTTAATACAGATAGATACACGGTAGATACAGCCTGGTGACAGCCGAACGGACGGACGGACAGACGGACGGACGGACAGCGAAGTCTCAGTAATAGGGTCCCGTTTGACCCTTTAGGTACGGAACCCTAAAAACATTCAAAGGTTCTGTTTAAATACTTAAGAATATAATGTACATGTAAAATGTTCCAATGTTTAGTTTTAGCTTTATTTCCGGTCGTTATTCATCTAACCAAGGATAGAAACGACTTTAATTTTGTTGATCAGTGTTTAATCGTAGATGTATAATATTTACCGAACTAAATAGCCATATAGGTAACCAAAGACAACCAACGCCGTCCAACGTACTGTAGCACAGAATTGTCTCTGCTTACAACAACACTACCTTCGTTCCAAGGAAAACAACCTTAAGACAAACATCACAGATAGGTAGGACTCAAATTAGTTGTACTCACCGTCGTCCGAGTAGCCCACGGTTAATTGCATCCGGGCAGATCCGGGTAGATCTCTACATCCGTGATTAAAGTCCGTTTACATACCACAGCCGGTAATTACAACGGGCTCGGTGACGTGTCAACTTAGTTGAAAGACGTTGATTGTGTGCTGTGTGTGTCGTGTTTGTCAAAGTGCTGTTGTTATGGTCAGGTTTTGTGATGCATAGAGTTTCAAGTATGAATCTTTCAAACGTATTTGAACCTAGCAATATGAATTCTCAGTCACGTGAGATTCATCAAGCCGCACTAGGTCCGCGTGGTGGTTATGGTACAGAGAGAGTATAGAAAGGAGGGAATAAAGAAATAGAAAAAGGAGAAGATATAAGATTAAGGTACTAAGAGAAGGCTTGTGTTCCAGCAGTAGGAAGTTTGTTGGCTGATTATGCTTATGCTATGCCCATAATACCTGCTGATCTGAGATGAGAATGCTTAGAGAACAGAAAAGGGCTATGTGGCATTACGTGATTGACTGCAATTAATAATGACAAATATCGCTGACAATTAATAATGACAAATATCGCTGACAATTAATAATGACAAATATCGCTGACAATTACGAGTGATAATAAAATAGAATACTTCTTGGTCAGTGGATCGGCTTAGGAGCGGATTTTTAGGAGTTGAAGTATACACTTAGGGGCACTATGAGCAGCAAAGAAAATCATTAAAAATACATAAAAAAAAAAATTGTTTTTTTACCCCATCTCATAGTTTTCTACTAGAGCAACAATTTCCAGAAAAGGTTTTCATTTGAGCTACCATTTCGGAAATATAGGGCGTTTTGTAAAAACTAGAAAAATTAATAAAAAGCTCTTAACTCGGAAACAGTGCGTTGTAGGGCCATGCTTCTCAGAACCTAAATGATTTTTATGCTCCAAATTAAACTGATACTGTTATAAAATGGGAAATTTTCGAAAAAAAAAGACCATAGCGCCATAGCGCCTCTAAGGCGACACACATACACTCCAACCTGGTTTTTTATTTGTACAAATATTTTAACTACGGCATGCAAACAGTTTTGCTACAATAATAAAGACTCATTTAATATTTAATTATAACACAAAAGAAAAAATAAGTATATTTTTAATGGAAGTGTTAAGTTTTCTTGACTATTAATGGAAAGTCAATTATAAGTCGAGTAAAGTTTTTTGTAAAGAAGATACAAAATTGTGTTCCAACATTGGTAGTTTGCCTTGCAACCACGTTTTCCTCATAGGTTATACTAACTCGTACGTTTCATGACAAATGGCTTCCCGAGAGCATTAAGGACACATGTTTTGTGTTTATCACGATACCATTTAGTAGTAAATGGTACCGCGCAGTATTCCTTTTCTTGGTTGTTGGTAATAGGCTTGATCCCAATTACATAGGACTGGTGAAATGATAATAGGTATACCTCTTCCTATGTACTTGGGGATAACAGGCGTGATCTATGTAAATAAACCACCTTATAATTCCAGACCTGGTTATTGGTATTTCTAGGTAAAGCTTCATCATCATCATAATTTCAGCCCAAAAGACGTCCACTGCTGGACACAAGCCTCCCCCAAGTGTCACCACATTGACATCCATTGACATTGGCTCCGCCATAATCGCCACGCTTGGCAGGCGGGTTGGCGATCGCAGCACGGTTGCCACAAAAGCACAGAGCACGCTGCTGCCCATTCCCTTGCAATTAATTCCCTTAGTCGCCTCTTACGACACCCACGGGAAGATATGGGATGGTGCTATTCTTTACGTCCGACACCATGCAGAGCCAGGTAAAGCTTAGCTTGCTGCAACTATTTCACTGGATGACAAAACATTTCTCATTGCTCTTCACAGACTTATTCCTGGAAACAATTTTAGTTGGACTTCGCAGTCGTATCTCTGGCTTCCCAACATCCATAAAGACTATCATAGCTATTTATCATCATCATGCAATCCCTAAGTATTATCACATGGACTCTTACCTTGCTTTTCGTTCCCATCGGATTTCTCCGACCTCTGTGTGATTTTTGTTCCATTGAATATAATTGAATAACCTATACCATAAAATATAATACAATACCATAAATATAATAAATACCTAATATTGAAATGGAAACACAGAACTACAATTAAACTAATAATAATATACACGTATAAGTTTTAAACTGACATGGTCATAAACACTATCAATAGAATTTGTAACGGTATATTATTTGTTAGTATTTGTCTGCTCATAAACACCCACCCGCAATAACTTCAGTTTATCCGTGATCGGGAACTTGAAACAATTAATGGTAAACATGGTGAATATCGCGTTACAAATGTTATTGATAATAAACACGTATGTGTAATATTCCTTATAATATACAATAATGATAACGAATAATAATACATACGTGTATATTATTAGGTTAATTATATCAAAAACTAATATTACAATAGAAACTCGCAACTATTAAATAACAATAATAAACTAGATAGCCTTATTAACTAATATTAAAATGAAATTAGTGGCTGTGCAAAATGACAATTTGACTTAATTTACTAGGCAACAAAACATTATCCCATCTATGCTTGCACGAGCGATTTATATGTTTTGTTATATTTTTGTCACGTTTTTACCAGGTCAACGAGTAGGAATTATATATAAATCATATAAAGCTGTGATTTTGTATTAACCTTAGTGTTTATCTTCATCTTTTTGCCCTTGTCTCATATTACTTGGTATAGGCGCAATATTTTTTTCTCAAATTCTCAAAAATGTCTGGAGATAACTGTTATTTTGCCCAGAAGTGCAGTTATCAAGGACTGACCATCTATAATACCCGACCGTCAAAACTCTGACTGGAATTTTTGTAAGGCTAATAACATAACATAACATTCATTTATTCTCAGGCTACTTTGGCCCATAGATAAATACCTTACAGACTAACATTATATATCGTAAAAATACAACTCGTGTAATCTCTATTATGCATGGGTATTGCTTATATAGACTGGACTGATTTACAGCATATTTTAATTTTTGAAAGGCGTTCGGTTTAGTCGACAATGATATTCTTCTGATGAAGTTTGAATCTGTTTTTTTTTTTAACAAAAACCGTGAAAACGGTTTTGTGGGTCATAGTTCTTAAGTAAAGATTTGTATTAACCTGGTTTTTAGTAAATAAATAAATAATAAAATAAAAAATCATTGTGTTTTAGATAGCGTGACATGACATTACATATATTTTTTGTTTAATTGTATTTTTTGTATCCATTTAACTTTGACATAATATCATTTTATTTTACTTTGTGAATTCTTGTGATTATTTGCTATTTGACATTGTAATATGATGATTATTAGCATTTAAGCGCTTTGGGTAAGCCGTGGGTTTGAACCCAGGCAGGCGGCGGTGATGAAAGAAATCACACAAAGTAATGACTTTGTGTAATTTATTTCATCACCGCTACTTTCAAAAACGGTGAAGGAAAACATCGTGAGGAAACCGGCATGTCCTAGAACAAAAAAATCGAAAACATGTGACATCTACCAACCCACACTGGCCCGCGTGGTGGATTACAGCCCACTCCCTCTCATAGAGAGGAGGCCTGTGTCCCAGCAGTGGGAACATTATAGGCTGATGATGAAGCGCTTTGGTAAAAACTGTAAGCTTAAAATGTCTGTATTTCTCAATAAATAAATTTCCATACCAATACAGATGACTGACTCCCTTTCAACTTTTCTGTGACAGGAGCCACTTTCAAACTTCCTCTTAACTTACGGTTCAAACTGAGTCTATTTTAACAGAGATTTTTCTAAGAGTATGTCTTTTAGACTCCAATGACCTGGCTACACATCTGTCAACGTCGCAAAGACGGATAGCTTTTTCCCAATTAAAGGCGCCTCGGCAAGGCAAACTGATCAATATTGGTACAGAACTATCTAAAGGTATTTTATAGGTAAAAGGCACTAGCCTTATTTTATTGAAAAGCTATAATAATTATATCACAAACGAAGCTTTGTATTTTGATGAAACAACTACTTACAAAACAATCATAATTACATACCTAAGTTACAAAAAGGTTACGATTAATTTAACTCAATTTAACCAAAATCACTCCATTTTATACAAAATATTTTTTTTATCAATTCCTTTTGAATTTGGACAGCATTTTATTTATTTAAAGTTTAATTTAAAAAAATAAAAAACGTAACAGAGTAAATAAAGTCACCAGCAGACACTACTGTATGCTATGTTATTATTTATTTTATAGATGAAAAAACAAAATAATGAACTGCTATTCTTTTTCAGGACGAGATAAATTAACAGGCAGCCGGGTTGCCTTTTTATGAGGGCTGGTGAATTTTTCATCATTTTGTGTGTGAGGTATCAATATTAAAAAGAGCACTCTTTGTTGGCTAATAAAGGCTTGCTGGTATTATTTGGAGCTATATTTATGCTGTGTATAATAATAACGAGGGTGGTGGGTAATTCACCAATTCATGAAACGATTTTATAATTTTATTTTATTTTTAAAAAGTGGACTTTATAAAGAGGAACCTGGTTATCGTCTCGTGGAATCTTGTGATGAACAAGCGACAATCAAGGAAGGGGAATTGAGCTCACCTACCTTCACTCCTGGGGTTGAAAGTAAATAACTGCTCGGCATGATCTATGTTGGATGTTTAGTTGCGCTTGTCGCTGTCAATAGCGGACCGTTTTGTAATAAAAGGTTCATACTTTAATTGGAGGCGAACAGGTTGGGTTCGAATTGGTGAAAGAAAAATTCTTAAACCCGGTCTTAACCTGACAAAACTTTTAATGTTTAAGTAAGCCATCACATTAATAATTACTTTTATAAATCGAATTAGAAAGAAACGATCACTCTATAAATATAATTAGTCTATAAGGTTACCACTACTTGTGCACAGGCCTCCTCTCTGCTAGCGGACCCAGTCCCCAATTCACCAAGTTGGCTCAATGCAGGTTAGTGGATTAATTTATATGTCGTAGTCTGATGATTTATTCCGTTAGACTTTCATCGTGTGGGCAGAACATGAGTTTCGTGCTATGGAAACACTCACTATACACGGTACACTGTTTTTATCGAACTAACAAATTACTTGAAATTAAAATCCAACACTAGGCACTACGAATCGGGTACAGTTCCGGGACGTCTTGACTCCGCCGCAAGCAGACACTCCACTGTCGTCCTTGCTGCGAGCTCGAAAACATCACGACTCTGTAGAAGCGTGCTTAGGTGTGGGTAGACTGGTAAGAAGGTTCGCGTGATGCCACCTTTGGCGCGCTTGCCATTCAAATTCTGTTCGTACTTATGACGGGATCCGAAATATATTATATTTTAAAAATGTTATACACTCCAGAAACCAACGGATTTCGGAAGAATATAATTATGTAAGTAAACTCTGTAAAATCTTTACTTACCGTAAAAGATTGTGTGCGTAGATTATTATCATAATTATAATTAATCAATTACAAACTCAAGAGGTTTCAAATTCGCGGAAACCAGAAACCAGAGGTCCTAGTACGGACGCGCGACGTTAACGTAACGTATATTAGTACGATTTTAAATCGAAAATAAAATATCCTATTCTTTTTTGTATGATTTTTTTTTGCAACAAACACAATTACCATCTCTTATGAGTATAATTATGAAGAAAGTCTTAAAACTAAATCAAATTTATTGGAGAAATTTGAAAGGAGAATGGGCGATTTTGTATGGACTCCGTCCCCAGTGCCGGATGAAATCGACGTCTTGTGTCATTTGGAAGATCATAGCAATAGATTTATTTTTATTTCTTGCACCAACAGTTCTTTCCCTACACACATCTGACAATGTGTGTAGGGAAAGAACTAAAATTGGACTAAGATTGATTTTAATTTGAGTTACCTGGAATCGAATTGAATAATGAATTATTAAAGTTTACTTCGCGCATTTGTGTTAGATCAATTGTTCAATATACTTTCTACTCCCACATATATTAAACTCTTTAAAGGAGTTTTCAAAGAAAGTCATACAACTCAATTTGAAATTTAATTTCGTTCTAAAAACGGAGTGAAGCGGTTGTACGGTGTGTTCGTAGTTAACTTTAAGTAAACTTCGCTACTCGGCTATGAAATTTAATGTCTTTTAGTACAGGAGGTAGGGTTGTGGTTTCTTTTGTCATTTGATACTGTTTAAGTTTTTTATTTGATGTTGTAAAAAAAATGTGATATTCGTCGTGTGATAATTTTGTGTGAAAAAAGATTGTATTATTTGAACTCTTTGTGGATATTGGTCATTGTTTTTTTTAAATATAAAATATTTCAATAAATCTTCCCGTGGGTGTCGTAAGAGGCGACTAGGGGACTTGCCAGAGAATGGGCAGCAGCTTTCTCTGTGCTTTTGTGACAACCGTACTGCGATCGCCCGCCTGCCAAGCGTGGCGATTATGGCAAAATCCCCCCAATATGTGAATGTGGCGACACTTGGGGGAGGCCTATGTCCAGCGTGGCTGAAATGATGATGATGATGATGAATATGATAATGATCTCACCTTAATAACACCAATTATGCTAACGTTCAAATTTAATCAGTCTCTCATTGTCCAATCCTGCCTCATTTCTGAAGTTTCGTTTGTTCCGCAAATAAACATGCAACCCTTGATCGTTGTCAAGCCACATAATATATTTGTACTTGAAAAACGATTCCTCAATACTGTCTCAATTAGAGCAACTGAGGTCGAGTACTTTATAAATTTTGCACTGTTATTATCCCTAGAAAGATAATCATATTGAGTTATACGTAAAAGATAATCATACGTAAAATTGACTCCTTAGTTTTGAGTGGCTGTTAAATGAAGATTTTTTTACTGATTTGAGTAAAACTAAAAAAATAAGTTTTCTACTGCTGTAATCAATAAAATATAATAACATTTACATAATTATATTTATTCTTTTAATAATAAAAAACGGAAAATTACAAACTGCTTAATAATCAACAAAACTTATGAACTTCTTTTTTCTTCTAATTTTTTTTCATAATCTTATCATAAATTAGTATTTTTATATTATATTCTAAGTAGTAAAAATACTATAATTGAACAATAACATGAAAATTGTATAAAAATCCGTCATAATAGCTTAGGCTAGTATTCGACGAGAAGCCGTTGAGCAAGTCCCTTGTTGAGAGCTTTCTTCCTCCATGGGGTCAATTTCACAGAGAGTTGCTGCCTGGCCTTCCCTCAGTTCATCCACAACACCGTTTTCCTCATTGCTCTGGGCGTCATCCTCGCTCTCGTGATCTTCAACTTCGCTTTCGGTGTCAGCACAGGGCGGCTCCCTTCACCCTCTAAAAGAGCAGTCAGGATGTGGTCTTCATACAAATCTCAAATCCACATTATGCTGTAGCAGTATCAGGATAACTAAATAATATGAAAAATAAATAATACAATAAATAAACAACGCAAAAAACAATTTCACCAAATATCATAAAAGTCACGTAAAAGATAATCATACGTAATTTTGACTCCTGTGACTATGGTATCTCAAAATGGGGGGCACTTACCTCAATGATGCGATGGCCCCACGCTAGCTCCCAGCCTCGAATGTGATGTCTGAAATACACGACGCCGGATTCGCAACAGTTAAAAAGATACGGCAATATTTCGTTCGCGTGGGAGTCATTTTGACGTAGATTATCTTTCTAGGGTTATAAGTCTATTCATGTTGGTTAATACCTAATCAAGCAACATGAAATGACTTTGTCAAAATCACGCCATCTCCCAGTCTATTACAACAATGTTAAACTGACAGATGGAAAATTTTGTTGTATGAAAAGTTTTATGACGCGAATAATGGTTTGAAGTTGGGTGAAAAACATCTTAGTTAGTTTGTAAGATGTAATGGGTTAATAACATTGTTTTCGCAAGAAATAATGAAACTTATACGAACCACAGAAAAAGAATAATTATGACGTAAACAGATGGAGCTTATTTATTAACTGCGGGAAGTACTTTTGCATATTAATTACATTTTTCAATTCACATTAGGCATTGGCATTATTAAAAATAGAAGTAGTGCAGATTTTTCTGTTTTTATTTTTGTCAGTGTACTGTATGCATGTTGTTTGCCCTGTTAGGGTCTAAACTAGGACTTTCAATAAAAGACAGTGGACTGTATAAACTGATAAAGTATATAGTCCGGGGAATTTACGCCGAATATTAGGCTAACTTTGCATTAATTAAAAACAGCGATGTTTTTCATTGAATATGTAGGGTATGGACAGGAGAGTATATTAAGCTGTATTCCGCGAAAAGATCACCTCCGCGTATATGTTTTTTTTTAAGAAAACGTCTAATATGTATATAACTTGGTGGAAAAAAATATAAACAGGTATGTTCGTTTGGAGTATTTGTAGAACAGATTGAGTACTACAAGTAGGTCAGAAAATTCAACATTTTCGTCCACGGATCAATCGTTTTTTTTTTTAAATTTTATAATTTGACTTCGTACTTAAGGCAAAAATATTAACAGGACAAAAATAGTGCTAAAATGATTTATATCACCATGTCTAACTATTATTATGAAAATAAAACAAATTCTGCTCCGGACTTCACGGAAAATCAAGAAAATCAGAAAATCTTAAATACTACTTACGGCAAAAATGTAACAGGATTTAAATTCATTTAATAATGAGAAATATATAAATCCAAACCTTAATCCCGCAAAAATTAAACAAATTAGAGCGATAATTAATATTGTCTAAGTAAAAATTAAATTACGATGCACGGTGCCAGCGCTAAGCAGCGTGCGGCGTACGGCGTGTGCTAGTGTGCGTAAACAAGATAAGCGCTGCGTTCATTGTGTGCGTATGACTGTGTTGTTGTTTGAGTCGGTGTTTTATTGAGTTACGCTATTGTACACCTTATTTTTATTTCGGAAAGATCAAATTCCTATGAAAGTGCTGCGCCAAATACAAGAATAAAGCTTGAGGACGTATTTTACGTAAACATTAATTGATTTTTTTTTTTCACGGGGTGCTTTAAAGTGTTTAATTTTCGTGTAAATAGGTTAGAAATAGCCTTTAGATGAAAGTTAAACTAAATTAAACCCTGTTACCTTTTTGCCTCAACCGCTATTGTAAAAAAACTGGTAATAATAACTTCCGGTAGTACAATTTGTTTAATTTTGTTTATTGGCGGTGTAATATATTAATTTAAGTTATTTTATGTAAAAAAACCGCTGTTTGTATTTTTGCCTAAAGTACAATCCAAAAATTTCGTAAATGTTTTTTTACCGTAATTTCCGTGGACGAAAATGTTTAATTCTGAAAAAATATATTACTGTCAACAATTCTTGAACTAAAGTAACTAAATTTGTCCTGTTTACTTTTTTTCCCATGTTTTATTCACAAAAACGCGTTTTCGTCTTGTTCAGCTTGATCCGGTCTCGGAAATTGTTTAATTTTTTTTTATTATTTGAAGAGCTAAGGTCAAGTACACGATTCAAGAAAAAAATCGCTGTTTATATTAAATGCAGGGTTCAAATCTAAAAGCCCCGGACTAATATCCAAAATGATGTACAGAATCGGAAGTATGGCGCGCGTGTGTCGTCGATTGCTCTCGCTAATGAAGTGCCGCTCGGCTCCCGTACCCCCTCGCAGCTGCCCGAGCCGTCACCCGCGCTGCCGCCCGAAGTCTGACGAAGATAGCCGACGCGACGGTGCTTGAACATCATCCCTTAGCAGGAAAATTTTCTTTAAATTTCAGGTTTTATTTTTTTCCTTTTTAAGCAGTAATAGGTCACCGAGTCTTAGAAAGACTGCCACGCAGACCACGGTCTAAAGATACTAACATATTATAAGTCTTAATGTAACAGCCGCGGAAAAAATGTTGAGTTAGTAACGATAAGCCTTGTATAGATAGGACTTTCCATCCGGTATAAACAGGGTGAAATTGAAGTCGTGGGCATTATATTAACCTAAGGCACTACTCACGATACTGATTCCATTAGGGCTATTAATAAGCAAATAAAAAATATTATTACTTAATGCAAGTACGGCAAAAGTTCACGCACAATGAGTGACAATGATGCGTACAGCGCAGCGGCGCGGCGGCGTACGGCGTAGTGTAGGTACCAAAGGCAGCATTCGCTATCGCAAATATCGCGATGCGCAACTTTTGATACTTTGCATGGTTTACTACACAGGTTTTCCGTACTTGCATTAATAATATTTTTGATTTGCTTATTAATAGCCCTAATGGAATCAGTATCGTGAGTAGTGCCTTAGGTTAAAATAATGCCCATGACTTCAATTTCACCCTGTATAATAATATACAGGATGGAAAGGACACCGCCGCGCAAACAGTTACCACGTACTCAATACTGCATTTTAAATACCCACATATAAATTGTGTATCGGGAATTTTATAATTATAAATAAAATATAATTATAAAAACAGCTTTAGTGCAAAACCTATATGGTCATAATGTAATGTAACAGATGAACAGAATGAATGAATGAAGATATGAAGCAGATTTTAGTCAACAAACCCATTTTGATCTAGGGTCGAAATCACCATTAATATTGACAACCACTTACTTATTTAATAAGGTGATCGAACTGAAAAGGGACCAACAAACAAAAGGCATAAACTAAATAAATCTCACTCAAACAAAACGAGCCACGAAAGGGTTGGGTTGAGCTCAAAACATCATTTTAATATTGACCCCTCAATGTTTAATTCAAGTTTTGTATTCTATTTTAGTGACAAATTATTCCCTTTGCTATACAACATTCTCACAAAGGAACATCTGATCTAATCCTTTGATATAAAGTAGGTTTTTGTTAAAAGCTTCTGTTAATAGAATGCTAGGGGGCGCAAAACGTCACAGTCACTGAAACAAAAGACACCTTGAGAATTGAAAGCTATAAATGGTTAATACAGTATGTATGTTCAATAACATAGGAATGAAACACACAATGCTCCAGTCGGCATGATACAGCACCGCCGGGGCAGAAAAATCGGATAATATGTGGTTTGGATATAGGTACATTCCGTAAAAATCCGCTGGGTTTAGCTGGGTAGATACCGAACGGAGATTGTCGATCGGCACAAGGCGAATGACAGCTGATTAAGTGTACTACCGCGCTCACTGACGGTCGATCACTTTTCAACCTTATAACCCAGGGCATAAGAGTCTAGTAGTACACACTAGTAGCATATTCTTCTTCATAGCATATTAACAGTGATAGCTTAGTGGCGTGACCGACGGACTGCCAAGTTCGAACCCAAGACACGCACCTCTAATTTTTCAAATTCATGTGCGTATTGTAAAATTAAAACTTGCTTCGGTGAAGGAAAAACATCGTGAGGAAACCAGCATCATCCTCATCATCAGCCTATAATGTTCCCACTGCTGGGACACAGGCCTCCTCTCAATGAGAGGCAGTGGGCTTTAATCCACCACGCGGGCCCAGTGCGGGTTGGTAGATGTCACATGTCTTCGAATGTTTAGTTCTAGGACATACCGGTTTCCTCACGATGTTTTCCTTCACCGTTTTCAGAGCAGCGGCGATGAAATAAATTACACAAAGTAATGCGCCTGCCTGGGTTGGAACATACCTACAACTTACTGCTCGTAAGTCGGGGCTGCCACCACTGGGCCACCGCTGCTCCAGCTGGAAACCAGCATGCCTGAGAGATATTTCTCGGAGGCAACTACACGATAAAGAAGAAAGTATATCCTGGACTTTGTGATCAAATAAATTCCAAAACGAATGTGTCAACCCGAACTATGTAGCTCCTAATAGATTTTGTGAATCAAAACACAGTTCTTAATATGACCCCTTATTATTTTAGAATAGAGTCATACATATTTAATAAGAGAGGTCACAATGAATGACAGGTTATCCTTCAGAATAATAAATTGAAGGGAATATTCATTTGATTGCTGTCAGATGTCTTTATGTTGAAGAAAAATCACACGAATAATTTTATTATCTACAATGTTATGTTATTTTTGTTTTCGTTGGTCAATTGACTGTGTGATATTTATTTCATCACATACTACTCTGAAAACAGTGAAAGAAAACGTTTTGAGATAGCCGGACGTATCCTGGAACCAGAAATTCGAAAATATTTTTGTGAAATTCGATGAACACACACAGTCCTAACTCCATTCATTTGGTTAATTCGACATCATCATCATTTCAGTCGAAAGATATCCACTGCTAGACATAGGCCTCCCCCAAGTGTCGCCACATTGACCGGTCCCGTGCGACTCGCATCCAGCGGCAACCTTCACCAGGTCATCGGTCCACCTAGTGGGCTTTCAACGCATCGTCTTCCGGTTCGTGGTCGCCATTCCAGAACTTTTCGGCAACATCGGCTATCCGTTCTTATGAGCAATTTGACTTAGACCTAATTATAAAAGCTATAATCCACAGCTTTCATAGTTTACTTGAAAATTTTTCGATTAGTGATAAAAAGTGTGCTAGTAGACGTTCAGGGCCACTCGTCGGAAATGTGATGCGGAGGAATCAGGAAAATGTTTTAGGGAAAATGTTAAGTATGAATGTAGATGGCTATAAGTGTAGAGGAACACCAAAGAATCGATGGATGGACTGATGCAAGAAGATGACATGCTGCGCCGACCCCAAATAAATTGGGATAAGGGCAGGATAATGACGATGTTCAAGGCCACTTTTTGATGCTCCCGTAAACTCTTGGTTAACTTTTCCCTATAGTCTATGAAAAGAGTTTGTACGGGTAAGGGGACCTTTAAATGATCATCATCATTTCAGCCGAAAGACGTCCACTGCTGAACATAGGCCTCCCCCAACGCCATTTTGACATAAGGGGCTTTTACCATAAACGCCACGCTTGGCAGGCGGGTTAGCGATCGCAGTACGGTTGTTACAAAAGTACAGAGAACGCTGCTGCCCATTCTCTGGCAAGTCCCATAATCGCCTCTTACGACACCCACGGGAAGATATGGGATGGTGCTATTCTTTACGTCCGACACAATACAGAACCATTTTTAAATGATAGACTGATAAAATGATTGAATTAGTGTATTGAAAGAACACCCAAAACTGAAAACTGATCGACTCGTGGCGAATGAATCTTTTGTGGTAAGAGCAAACAAAAAAATATGGGACTACTGATCGTTGACTTAAAATTGTATATTTTATTCATACGCGTCGATGTCAGCATGAAATTGATACATGATTTGATTTTTGGGTTTGTAGTTTGGGAAAGGCTAGGCAGATGATGATGATGATATTGTACGGGTTTGCTACGACAGAGTTCATTGCTTTCTAGCCAATTATAGCCTGATAACACATTACGATTAGCAAAAACTTGTTAGCGAGCAGTTCTAGATAACTGATAATGATTCGTTGTACCATTGTGTTCGTAGGTAATTAGAAACTCATCTTTCAACACAGTATCTGGTACAGATGGTACAAATTCTACAATCTGTTATTTGTGTAATTAACAGCTAGGGAATATGATTAATTGCTTTATGTTATCGAATATTATATTAATTCTAGCATATGATTTAATATTAATATCAAAGTTATTTCTCTTATAGAAAGGTTTGCTGTAAGAAAACCCAATTCTGGGTTAAGCTCGCCGTTGTACATAAGCTATATATTATTTGTGTGCATATCTGTAAATTTTTGTGCGCAAAAAATAATAAGAAGAATGCGCTGCATGTGGGTTCGATCCCCGCACGGAACAAATATTTGTAAGGCCTATAGATAGTTGTTGCGGGTCTGGCTGTTTGTGTATGTAAGTTTAAATGTTTCTAAACGCACCCACGATACAGGAGAAATTCCTAGTGTGGGGCAACGTTTTTTGAAAAAAAAAAAACAAAGAAGGAATAAAGCAAAGATATTTAAGAAATCATTTTGCTATTGTCTCATGGTGGCGACGCGCGACGGACCAACACTTAAGATCGATTATTTCTAACAGGTTTAAATCTATTTGGAATAATACGTATTTTTGTTTTTGTATTAAGATTGCTAATAATTCCATGGTCAAATTTTGAACTTAGCCCTTAATACTTACATAGGGGAGACCGGGTCAAAATCGTATAGCTAAGGGTTGAGGGTTGTAAGTCTTTCAAATCAAAACACTAATTTATTTACTCAACAATTATAATTACTCAGTCTCATAAGGAACATAATCACTTGCACATATTTGGAATCATTAAAATATTAAACAATAAAAACCATCAATTATTAAACTTCTTCTAATTACGATTTTGCCCCGACACATGGGTAAAACCGTATATTAGGTACGATATTGCCCCAGAAATTATCTAGAAGCAACGCATCCCATACATACAAAATTATCTAAATCCTCTGGGTCATAATCTGTACAGCCTTCATGAGCCCAACCTTTACACTCCCCACATTGCACCCAACCTTCATCCACGCGGCTTGAACCGTATTCTTCAAGCAAATGTTTTCATTTATTATTTTTTGTTTTGGTTTTTTTCTCTTAGGCGGCTCTTAGGATGGTTATCAACTCATTTTTATAGGGGGAGGAAGTGATAACAGCAGTTTTTCCTCTTCGGTGATCGGTTGGTCTTTTTCGGTCCAGGCTTATTTTAGGAACTGGCATTATATCCGCTGGAGACACCGTTACACAGTTCAGATTCAACGTAGTAGGAACTGGTGGTGCAGTGTTAGTTAATGGCGTCGGATCAATGAGCAGCGGAGAAATTGATGGCATTGGGTGAACAAGTGGCGCAGAAGAAGTTGGTGGTGTCAGGTTGACATATGCATCAGCGGTGTCGGTGCATATGTCTAAATCGGTTTACTCGATCTTGTAATTTTGATTTTGGTACCTCAAAAGTTTTGGCAGCTTTCAAGTAACCCATGGTGCCATCAAATACGGCTTGAACGGCTTTTTTCATGCTATCCGGATCCCGTTCTTGTCTAGCAGTAATCCTTTTATAATTACGCGGCATTTTAACTGCAACTAAAATTAAAAAAAAAATAAGAAAGTTTATATTCATTCATGCGGGTCAAAATCGTATAGTGGCCGGTTTTGCCCCGTACGGTTTTGACCCAAGACTCAATGTATAAATATATCACTCACTACTCCACACGCAAACCAATTTTGCCTACTCTAATGTTTGTTAATTACGAGAAAATACACACACTTTCACATAGCTGATTGGACACTTACCTTTTATATTCGTAAATTTCACTATTATTGATTGAAATTGCACAAAAATAAGTTCAAGTACTCCGAAAAACAATAAAATCGAATAATTTGATAACGCGCGTGCCTGCAGCGACAAGTGTTTGTTGACAAATAGCTCCCATTGGTCGACGCCGCTGAGCAGCTAGCGCGCGGGAACTTTGAACTATTGACAAGAATAAACAAGCTGTACTGTTTTACCCCGGTATACGGTTTTGTACAGGTCTCCCCTACTACTGATGTTGTTCGCTTTTTCCCTTCTTATAAAACTACTTTTTGCTCTATGAAACTTACTTCTAAGGGATTTATGAATTGATACGTTATTAACTAACCCATGTGTCCGTAAAGGTTTCGCATGTACTATGCATAAATAAATGCCACTGCTCAAAATACCCCGATACTGTCATTGAGGGGCTTAAAGCTTTCCAAGCGTAAATAAACCCTTATCAAAAACCGCAAAATATCAACACGAGTGACTGACGTTACTTACTTTATCATAAAGGGGCTTAAATAAATGGCTATTAATAAAAATAGCTATTTTTAGCATCCGCACGTTTCGATCTTTAAGGTTAAGCCGTGCTTCCTGAGGTTGGTGCGTGGATGGGTGACTATAATTACATACCGAGTTTCCTCCGTGCCACGGAAAGCACGTTAAGCCGTTTGTCCCGGCTGTCATTTGTATATATATATGACAGTCGTTATGAGTAGTCAGAAGCCAAAAAGTCTGACATCCAGTCTTACTAAGGGGTATCATATTACCCAGTTACTGGGTTGTGGAGGTCAGATAGGCAGTCGCTTCATGTAAAATACTGGTACTCAGCTGCATCCCGTTAGACTGGAAGCCGACCCCAAGATAGTTTGGGAAAAGGCTAGGCAGATGATGAGCTATTTGCATTAGCTCATCATCCTTGCTTCCTGCCCTTTTCCATGTTACTTGGGGTTGGTGCAACAAGATTTTTTCTTCCAATCTCTCATAAATTGCTTGAAAATAATATCTTAAACTGTGGTTCAGGATTACGATGTTTGTTCTTCATTTGCGTCAAAGAGGTCGCTAGCGTTCTTTTTGTCAACTTAATTTTGTTCACTACCGTAAAAAACAAAAATGCAGGTGTATTTTGGACACTCCAGCAAGTGGGTCAACGTCTCATAAAATGAGACATAAGACGATGACCCACTAATTATAATTCAACATTAAAAAAGGCACTTATGTTTAGCGGTCATAGTCTACTGGTGGGAACAACGGACTGTCGAGTATCGGTCTCAAGTTCAAACCTAAGACACGCACCTCTAATTTTTCGGATTGATGTGCTTATTGAGAGCAGCGGTGGCCCAGTGGTGGCAGCCCCGACTCACCAGCAGTAAGCCGTGGGTTCTAACCCAGGCAGGCGCATTACTTTGTGTAATTTATCTCACCACCGCTGCCCTCAAAAACGGTGAAGGAAAACATCCTGAGGAAACCGGCATGTCCTAGAACTAAAAATTCGAAGACATGTGACATCTACCAAACCGCACTGGGCCCGAGTGGTGGGTTACAGCCCACTCCCTCTCATAGAGAGGAGGTCTGTGTCCCAGCAGTGCGAACACTATAAGCTGATAATGATGTGCTTATTGTGGTTGGCCCATGGGCGGCTTAAAAACTCTGACAAAAGGAGGGCAAGGGTAAGGCACTAATCACACGATAAAGAAATAGAACACCAAAAATAACGATGATTTAGAAATAGACCAAAAGCCATGTCCTATTCGAACAAACGTACTATTATGAATCGACAAGCAAAATTACCTCTGCGAGATCGTCATAAATTGGAGAAATTATGAAGGTATAATTGAATAATGTCAAGCAATGACGTGGGTCCAGTCTCGTTAAAAAAGGGACAAGTTGTGACTTGTTCGTGCAAAATTAATCGTTCTGCGGGGAACATGTCTGTTCCCCACGTTGGTCCCAGTAGAGGATGTTAAAATACAATTTGCTCAACCTCTAGATGTGAAAATTGAATATTGGCATTTGTGAAATGAGAATTAGGAGTCTCTTGTCTATTGTTGTGTCCTACAAGTTTAATATAAAAATGGCTAAAACACGTTTTGACAGTAAAATTAGGAATAGATCATCTTCAGGATATGATGATTCCTGTCTGATTATTACTCTTTTACAAACTGATTTGGGGTCGACTTCCAATTTCACATGAAGTAGCTGAAAATAGTAAGCAAAGATCGTCGATGTATTTAACCATATTTTCGACGTTAAGACGTCTTTCAAGTTTAATCAGAGTTAATGAATAAACCTCTAAATATAAAATAACAAGACCGACACTAAATATAACCCTAAAATAATTGTATTCGATACTGTGTAGGTAGTTGTTACTGCCGCCTCAGTATTTAATTAAAAAAATCAGATGACCCACTTTAAGACCAGCTCCCTCTTAACGGAAACCATACATTGCCTCTGGGATACAAAAAATATGAAACTTATTACAAACCCAATAACTCTAGCGAGCTTTTCCGTTAAGGGTCTACAACTGATTACAAATTAAAAACCACTTTTAATCATTTTACATTACCTAGTCAGAGCCATTTTAAGTCGCTTTGTCTCGAATACTCTGTTCACATCCTCAGGCGATACGACTTGTGTCAAGTGATACGCGCGTGCTTCACTTGTATTCTTTGCAAGACTACCGTCACATCGCGAATCGCGGTGACTTATGGCATACTTTAAACACTTTCTTTCATTTGTTTTCTCTGCTGTAACACGCATGTCGCTTGAACGAGAAACTCGTGGCCAAGCGATAATAGTTCTACTGAACGAAGACAGATGCCCCAATTTCAGACTCAGTCTGATCGACGATTTATTGGACAAGCCGCCGGACATTACTTGCCGGTATCCTCTCAATACGTCTCGATTTACAAGGCCCGTTACCTATGCATCAATCCGACCATCAAGTAAGAATTTAGGTACCTATTGTTATAGTTTTCGTAAGGATTCTGGACCTTAGCGAAACTGTGGTTCCTTCTCTATTGATTATATTTTCCAAGTTCATATTTTAGCATTTTTGTGAAATTGAAAATAAATTTGATCCAATTATTGGTAAAGCACTGCAGGCAAAAAAAATACGGCAGAGCAAAATTTATTTACCACATCTGATTTCAAGTTACGTCAAAACATTTAACAGTCATCGAATATCGATTCGATTCGATTATCGATTGAGAGCAGGCCGGTTCCGACTTACGAGCAGTAAGCCGTGGGTTCGAACCAGGCAGAGGCGCATTACATCGTGAGGAAACCAGCATGTCCTAGAACTAAAAATTCAAAGACATGTGACATCTACCAACCCACACTGGGCCCGCGTGGTGGATTACAGCCCACTCCCTCTCATAGACATGAGGCCTGTGTCCCTGCAGTAGGTGAACATTATAGGCTGATGATGATGATGGTGATGAATATCGATTATGATTCACTCAGAGTGGAAGAAAAGAAAACCTTAAATTAAAATTACGTTTTCGGAGAACCCACGTGCATGTACGTATATGATAAAAACTAAAACCTAGTTTTAACTGCTAGTTTTAAGCCTTAAGCCACCACTTCATTAAATCGCCTATCTTAGTGGTTGACTTAAATTACTAGAAGTGGCATAAAATGATACAAATCTGACTTTCTCCCCATAACATATGACCATGAACAAATACATCCATGTCATTTGCAATACAGGATCCTCACTATAAAATGTTATAGGAACCCATAAACTACGCATAAGGGGTAAACATGGGTACATTAGGTCGCTACAACAAAATAACATAAGGTACGTAACGTTCTTCGAATATCACCCTTCGGGATTTTATGTTTCATGAATACAGGGTAGGGCTGTCTATTACACCGATGTGTGTCATTGATTATTTTGTTTAAGTGCAGATTTTAAAAAGCAGCGCCTAAAAAGGTTGAAATAATATAAAATATTTTATTATACATAGGCCTTCATGGGCACTTCAAAAGGTTCGGGAAATCGTTTCCTATGGAGAAGAACCGGCAAGACACTCCATGGTTAGTCTTTTAAAATCATTTGGTTTTACAATATTTGAATTTAACAGCGTTAGTACTTAAGTATGGGAGGACAGCGTAGGCCCAAAAATAAGTCGTTGCTTACTACAAAAGGTAGACCAAGACAAAAAAAAAATATAGCAAGACTAAATTAAACAATTGACACAAATGTTGTCATCAGTGCTATTGTTGTTGATTCATATTAATTTAATACAATCTTAACCAGCCACGAGACAAAAATAATTCTTCTTTGCAGTTGTTGTTGTTATAGAACAATCCAAAGAACTGGAAGTAAAATTCGTTAATTTTGATAATGCTTTGATTTTTGTCATTGGTGTTTAAGGTGTTTTTTTTAGCTTTGAAGTTCGCCTTAATTTTCCAAGTACAGTAAACGAGAGCATCAAAGTTAATTTTTTACGACGTTAAGTATGATTATCTAAAGAATAACATCGTATAACAAACAATGAATACACCAAGTGGACGCACTCCGTCGTAACTTTCTCTTGTGGGTCAAGTATAGACCCCTGTGGAACTCCTCTACTAATTCCAACCCAATGAACACAACCGTCTGTAATAATATTATATCATTTACCAAAGTGTTAACAATATAATATAAGTAATCAGTAGGACTGTAGGAAAACTAATTTCGAGGCGATTGTCCAATTGATAAATTGCAGACACTTATGCAATATCAATCGAACGCCAGTCTAAATCCAGTTCATCGGTCAATTCAACCAATATATTTTACTTAAATTTTTAACTTAATACTATTTGTTATGGAATGTGAATAAAAAATGGCAAGTCAGTACTGTCAACCGTTGAGGAGTGCCCTCTTACGGAAACTTCACTTGCTGCGGCTCCAAATCCAAGTTAGATATAAGTTTAACTATGGAAACTGATTGTGTATCCCAAATGGTAAGCCAATGCTGTCAACCGTTGAGGAGTGACGGAGACGAGCCTGACTGCAATTTATTTGTTTAATGTTTCAAGGTAAAGCTCATAATTCATCATCATACATTTTAAAATACATTCTAACTAGCGTTAGTTAAATAGGTACTGTTACATATTTAGGTATAAAGCATTTGCGGTAGTAATTGGTATTTGGAACTGCTGTTTATGTATATATGGTTATCAAACACCGTTAAACCGTAATAGCGCGAGCGTGACAAACGAAGAAACATCTCAGTGTCACATTAAATTATAATGTTAGTTAGTATTTAGATACACATTTTAATAATTATAAATTCTTGTGAAAAACGATCCGCAGGTGTAATCAATCAACGTCTGTTAAAAAAATACGCACCACCTCCTTCTTAAACTATTTATTTTAAAATGCCAATTAGCTTTGAAGTTCGCCTTAATTCTCGAAGTACAGTAAACGAGAGCATCAAAGTTAATTTCTATGTGGATAGCTTTTACGACGTTAAGTATAATTGATTAAATAAAATAAGATTACTTATTTAATTAATTGCTGGATGGTTATAAAGACTAAAATAGCTAAGTACTTAATGTTAGTTAAGAAGTGGTTGAAAATAAATGCATTAATGGTGCAGATACTTAGAAAGTTGTTTTAAAGTTACTCAAACCTATTTAATATGATTTTATCAACCCTTTGAAAAGATCTGGTTTTTGATTTGAAGCTCTTGTTACTGTATGCACCCAATGGTTTGGCACGCGACGATGGCAAAATACTGGACGGCATGACTTAAATTTGTTTCCTTGGAAGATGGGTATAATAAGACTTTAGTATGAACGATGATAGATGTAGACGCAAATGGCGTCGATACTCTTGTGCCATTACAACTTCCAAGCTCATCGTGCTGTAATGGCGCTGCCGCTGCGGCTGCGGAGAATCTCTAGTGGCTTAAACATATTGTTATATTGTCAAGCCGTTTGGGGTTGAAACTCGGTGACCCTGGGGTCTGAGTGCTCACAGACTTTTTAAGAAAATTTTCCTAATGCCTAGTTGCCGCTTCCTGTGACCCAAAGACTGGGTTTTACCTTGGCCAGAGGCTAACTATTGCCATACAACGTGGCGACGCTGCCAGTCTCTTGGGCAAGTTACCAACAGACAGCGTTAAGGAGGAGTTTTTTGACGCCCTTTTATAATTTGTTGTTTTTTCTAGTTATTTAATTATCTCGTTTTTATTGTTGTAATGTAAACATGACATATCGTCTGCTTACGGGTAAAAAGTAATAAGTGGAGTTGGAGTCAATTCGAGTAAATGACATTTTAAGGTTTACATTTTAATTTGTTCTATTTCAAACTCTATAATTGAAAAACTATTAAAGCAAAATGTTGCACTAACTTCCCTACTTTTAAGATTTACTCATATAATATTTGTGGTAAGTAAAAACTGTATAAAATTAAATTAAGATCGAAAGGGGGTCGCATTTAATATGTTTTACCTGTACTTAACAAGCATGTTATATCTCCTTAGTTCATTGATTTTAAAAGCTTATTTCAGTTTTGTTTAATAGCTTATTGTATTTTACACTGATTACTTGATAGGAAAGATTTATTTTTGCATAATTTCCTAAAATATTAATATTTTTGATACATTTAACCTTTTTAATCTGTAGAGTTTTAGTGTAAGTATGTCACTTATTATGTACTAAATAAGCTTCATCCAAAGTGATCAATTAAATAAAAAACTGATTGGTGATCTATGAAGCGATAATAAAGAAACGATTTCTTAATGATCAATCAATTTTATTACTTATTTATTGGGTAAACGACATTTAATTTAATTAAGTATTTTAATTTTCCGATGACTCTTCGTCAACCGATGGTGCAGGTAAACGATCTGCTTCATTGGTTGCAGTTAGTAAAGAATAGTATTACCAACCGTGATAATCCTCAGGAATTATTTTCTTACTGCATAACTGAGAAGATTCTCTTTTTAGCTTCACTGATAGGTAAAGGATTCAGGTAAAGGTGTTTTAAGATAATAGAATTAGTCTGAGACGTGATTGGCCTATAAGATCTAATTTGAAACTGTTATGAAGGCGAATGGGTGGACCAAATCGCAAGCCATGACCTTGGGCCTCCGAGACCAAGCCGTAAACCATCCTTTGTGCGGCAAAAATTTAACCTACGAGCAGCTGCTGGAGGCGTTAGAGTCCAGATACGGCGACGTGCACCTGGAGCACGTATTTCGTGTTAAGCTGAAGGATCGCGTTCAAAGCAGAGCCGAGAATCTACAGTAGTGGGCCCTGAAAGTTGAAAAGCAGGTTCGGAAAGCATATCAGTCTGCCCCTGTACTCATTGATGGAAATCTGGTACAGGCTTTCATCGACAGAATATGCGACTTAGAAGTTAAAGCCGCTGTGAGACTTGCGCATCGTAAGACACTAAAAGACGCCTTTGCCCATGCCTCAGAAGTAGAGGCAGTGAGGCAAGACCACCAAACATACCGCATCAGGGAAGTTGTAGCTTCACCTGTATTCGACCGCCCGAAGTATACCGCCCTAGGTGCTACAGTTGTGGAGAAAGGGGTCATCTTCGGTCAAACTGTCCTAAGCGGAGCACACCGAGTGAAGATCTGTATCAAAATAGAAAGGTGGCTGAAGTGACTACCCAGCAGCAGCAGGGAAACGAGTAAACGCCAGGACGGGCAGATGGCAGGAAGGGCAGGTGCTGGCTGATATTGAAAGAGTCCAGAGGATCTCGATCTCGCAAGCACATGATGGAAACAGCCTGACCATCAAAGGCGAAGTCAATGGAATGCCATGCAAACTGACGATGGATACTGGAGCTTCTCACACGGTCGTTAATCCTCACTTAGCAAGTCTGTTTCTTTGGGACTAATTTAATAACCACGACCGTTTGCAACTAGTAACAGCTACCGGTCAGGACATAATCGTCCGAGGCAAGAAAGAGAAGTAGAGTTAAAATAAGTGACAGAATTTACCGGAATGATGTCATCGTGGCCAACATGGTGGACGACTGCATCCTGGGCTTGGACTTTTTGCGGAAACGTCGTTGTGGGATCGACCAAGTAAAAAAACGTAGTTCAGAAAGTGTATTGCTTGAAGAAGATTGTTCTTTCTCGCAGATAAGAAACAATTATGCCATTTAGAACTAGAACTCTGGACACAAAGTTCGATGTGTTCTGATGGAAAGGCTGAACAATGATTTTCCAGGCGCGAACTCTGGTAAACGCCACCAATGTCTCAGCAGTACGCATACTGAATCCAAGTGACAAGGAGCAACTCCGTCGTCGTAGAACCCTGTACGTACCTACATATATATTATGAAAAAGCTATGTACATACTAAAGCCACCATACAAGCAAACATTCCATAGGTAAATCGTTGAAAAAACAAAAGCTACCACACAAACTTCAAAATTTACAAATGTCATTTACCTTCAATTATTTTAGGTTTGTTTATCATGGACACTAATCTTTTTCCTCTGTGTTCCGTAGTCACAAAACACAGCTTCTTGTTAAATTATTCTAGTATTTATGTATGTATTTCTACGCGTCTATCACGTGGAGTGCGCGCGTACGCAATGTGACAACAGCGATCAATCGCTCTCGTTCTAACTGTTAAAAAAGCATAAATGTCATTTATTTAGTTTTTCTGTAGTGACATTAACAAACCAAGTCGAAGTATTTATACTTCGACTCTCAACTCAAAATGAAATAAAATGGAATAATTAACTTTAATACGATTATGTTGTTAAAATAATTTAAGGTTTATAATAATAAATGCGTTTATGACCTTTTATCAGAATAATTCATACCATTTTACTGTTTAAATTATAACATGTAAAAAACTTTAACCGCATTTATTGTTGTTTAACTATTTAAACTGAATAAGATTTAAGGCATAAGATTATTTATTATGTTATTCTAGTATATTTTTTTTCAAAATTTTAGAAGATATCTCTTTTACAAATTCATTATCTCTGCAAACTCAAACTCAAAAAAAATATTTCAATTAGACCATTACAGGCACTTTTGAAAGTCAAAAAACAAAAAAAAAAACGCGAAGCTACAGTCCCAGTCACAAGACATAATAACTTGTGAAAGTACTGTAGTTGCCCATTCCAAAGCGTAGATCTCTATGAAGAAGAATGGGCAAGAAACTCCATGGACACTCTTTTAAATCAAAACATGTTACAAAATTTTGGTTACATCAATCGTGTTGAGAATTACTAGTAGGTATGTGAGAACGATGTAGAAATACGGGCAAGTTAAGAGCGTCCAGAGTAAAAGACGAAATCAATAGTTCTAAAATAAAGTTTTAAAATAAAATAATTAAAATAAACCGTGGCAGCTAAGAGATGACCAGTCACAACTGACAGCGCAGCAACTGCAGCCATTGGACATAGCATTTATTCGGTTTTACCAATAGAAAGTGCGTAAAAAAATACATTTAACTGCATTCTTAACTCGATTTAGTAAAAAAAATGCATTTATCTTGTTTTACTAGTAAGCATACGATATAGTTAGTGTGTTTTAATTGAAAATTGATAGTTTCATTTTGTGTAAGACCTGCCCTTATCATATTTTAAGGGAATTATTTTCGTTCACTCAAGTAGACGAAAAACATTCGAATAGTTTTCAAAGTTACACGTTGGTGTGACAAATTCCACACTATTCTGAACTCTCAACAGAATCCTTACAGGAAATTACCCCTCGCATCTAGCTGGGCGGGAAAAATTTAACGATTGGTTTATCTTTCTACCACTTGCCAGGATATCAAACTACCGAAGGTCAGAGGAATTAGGAATGAGGGGAGGAATGCTGGAATACTAATCGTGGACTTGCCTATGGATTGTAGGAGGGTGATTTGTTATTCATTCGTTTTTCATTAGCTCTTATCCTTGAAGACGAAAGATTTCATGAAAAGGAAATGAGAAAAGATAGATATTTTGAGAAATAAAGACCGTTTACTTACAATAATTTGGAATATTTTGTTGTATGATCATCATTTTAAAATAGACTTTGGAGCATCGAAATGATTCCATATTTTCCATATAATACTGAAAACAGTTGCCCCAAAAACCTGGTATTAAATAGTTTGATAAATTTTGAGGATTGAATATATATTCGGTTGAGGGTGACATTTTTATAATAACGTATTTTAATACATGACATCTCAATGGAACGATTTTAAACCACATAAAACCAAGGTTCACAAAATCAAGATTCATTCATAGATAAATAAATATCTCTTAAGTTTTCTTAAGAAAATAAGCAGATGTTCCATTTAACATTTTATCTTCAATCCAAACATAAAATAGCACCATTCCACGCTTATTTTCCACCGAAAACAGAAAAACGAAAACACTAAATCCAAATATAATGTAAAAACAAAACAAAAATCCCTGATCCCAGCATCTATAACCCGAAGTGTTATATCTACAAAATCCTTTAGTTTATTGGTGAACGAAAACGGGCAGTGTTTCCCGTAAGCCAAAAAGCGGTAACTCAACGAATCAATGTTTCGAGGAAACGGAATACGTGAAAATATATGATCTCTGGGTTTCTGTACTTCTGCCCTTGAGTGAAAAATAATGTGGTGTTGTTCGACATACGATAGGACATTATAATTTAATATTGTGTTTTGTTTTTCATGTCGTTTGCACTTTACAAGAACTGGATGATGCCATCGGCACGCTTGGAACAAAAAGTAATAATCAGATTTTAATTTTTCATACTGTTTTTTATTATTTTAATAAAGAAACGATTACCTGAATAAGTCCCCCTGATGCAGAATGTTTAAAGTTGTGTAAGCTAAAAAAACCGGCCAAGTGCGAGTCTTACTCGCACACAGGGTTCCATAGCTCCAAACAATATAATAACAATATTTTGAACTGTCATTCATTAGTTAGTAGTATTAGTTAGTAAACTTCCACACAACCGCAAAACTAAATTTGTTTTTCATAGTATGTTTATGAAAAACAAAGTTACTGCTGCAGTTTGATGAAAAAGTCCCATATCTCAAAAACTAAACATCATATCTTATTGAAACCAATTTTCGTTGATAGTTTTTTTTACGTTCTACAATCCTAAATATTTTCAGAATTTTCCTCCTCTTACTTTAGAAATTAGAGGGGGGGGGACACACATTTTACCACTTTGGAAGTGGCTCTAGCGCAAACTATTCAGTTTAGAAAAAAAATATATTAGAAACATCAACATCATTTTTGAAGACCTATCCATAGATACCCCACACGTATGGGTTTGATGAATTTTTTTTTTTGGTTTTCAGTTCTAAGTATGGGGACCCCCTTAATTTATTGTTTTTTTTTCTAATTTTGTGTGAAAATCCTAATGCGGTTTACAGAATACATCTACTTACCAAGTTTCAACAGTATAGTTCTTATAGTTTCGGAAATAAGTGGCTGTGACATACAGACGGACAGACAGACAGACAGACAGACAGACATGACGAATCTATAAGGGTTCCGTTTTTTGCCATTCGGCTACGGAACCCTAAAAAGGAATTTAATTTTTTTGAGATATCGCATTTTGTCTTTCGGTGGCAAAACAGGGGTTCTCACGTAAATTCGATTATTTAGTAGGGACCGGTCTGATAGTAAGGAATTAACTAGCTTGTGGTCGAACTCGAGATTATTCCGAGTGTACTTGTTACACAGTAATTATTTCGTAGTATTGTGTTATTTCGTGGAATGTTCAAGAAGAGCAGTTGATTGTTGTGGCGTCTTTTGTAAAAAGTTTTGGTAATTCGTTGATGTTGTAATGTGATTACAAATGATTTTAAGTTCATAAACGGTTTAGATTACATAGATACATACAAAGTTTTAAGCCACTAAAACCAATCATTGAGTGTTTTCAGTTATTGAAAGTCTCACTCATGTAAAAAACGACATACATTATAATTTTTCAGATGAATTCGATAATGTCAATGCAGTGATTTTTCTGTACATTAATAACAAGCGAGTGGTTGAGTTCTCAGCAAAAAAAATAGGAGTTCAATTTTTTTTTTTCTAAGTAATTAACTCTATTTTTATTTAATTAACTTTACCTAATTAACTTTATTTTTATTTCCAAAAACGTTTTGCACGTCATACCTAAATGGCGCAATATGTAGCTACTTTTCATATACAAATTGGTACACATTAACACCTTAATATACTGTAAACGTTCACTCATGTTTTTACAAATTAAATCTACTTTAAAGTTTGAATCCCTTGAAAGAAAGAATATTCAAAAACCTGTCTTTAAAAAAAGAAAAAGAACAGATAGCTTTTATTGGTAAGACCGTTGACCATTGCCACCTTAAGTGAAATGTTTTCTGTTATAAATGTTACTTGTATGGTTTATTTAATAAATTATATTTTATTATTTCGTGCTCATCTTCCTTATAAAAGAAGCTCTTGAGGAATATTTCAAAGTTAGTGGAAAGTTTCTAGACCCAGCGGTTTAAGTTGGTGTGTCACTGAACTTAAAATTGGTGCACTTTCCTTTTTTGGCATTATTTATCCCATGAAAAAACTTGCGCCAAATTCAAACAGATTCAGATTCGCACGAATGTTCGTAGTTTCGATTTCGAGATCTTTTCATTTCCAATCCAGACCGTACATACCTTCACCGAGTTTTTCCATTCCATTAGTCCCGTAATAAGCCCAAGACTCCCAAAGCTAAGGTCGACCCCTACTTTAATGGGATTTGTACTAAACAACCCGCTATTTGAGGTTAAATGAGAATTTAGCCCCGTTCTTACGCGCTACGCACCCAATTTGCGTAATTTTAGCGGAGATTAGACTTAGTTTATTGCTTTTAATTGCGTAAATATGTATTAGGATTGTACCTTTTAGCTGCGTTGTTCGAGAAGTATGGAAATGTACACCTACACCCAAAGATTTGAATCGTTAGTGCTTGGGAGTAGTGAGCTTGCATATACCGAATGGAGCGATACAATTTTTGGTATCAGTGAATGGGACAGTGATTGATGTTGTACTGGGATTTTTTTACTATCAGAAATGTATCCGTTACTTGGAGTATGTATTTGTTGCCCGGCTAATGGCGATAGACACGCCCCTATTTATGGGACTTAATCGTAACTGATGAAATATGAGGGTACTATAGGTAAATCTCTGTCGAACCGTTCGGGAATTACAGGCGTGTCCTATGATTACTGAGACAACAGTTTTCAAATGTCAACTATACAGAAACGTCATCATGTTTTGACACAGTAGAGGTAATCTAACAATTTGAATCCTTCCTTCCCTCCTTAAAGGTATGGGGGTACTAAATGTTTTACGATCGAAGGGGATGTAGCATGTAGAATTGTAGCTATTATGGTACCTTCTTGCATTAATCATGCTTTAATAAGTGCGTTTAATTAAAGTAACTGGTGTAGTAAATGGTCTATAGAATGCTGTAAAATAACCGTTTTATTTTACCATGGTTGGTAGATCCAATGGTACCTTTTATTGTTTGGTTATAAGCAACTCTGATATCGATTATTAGTTATTAATAAAATTATGCAAATGATTTTCTTCTCCTTTTTGCATCGACGCACCATCTGTTACCGTGAACACACAGATTATAAGTTTTTCAGTGATTTTCAAGCGTTAACATTTTTCGTCAGTTTTTTATTAAAAAAATCTACTGTTTTTATTTTTATCATACTGCTATGTCCCACTGCTGGGCAAAGACCTCCCCCTCACTCTTCCCTTTTCTTTTATTTTTTTTTGTTTTATTATAGGGTAAAATGTATGAAACAAAATACAAAAACAATCCGTCTTACGAATTTTCGATCAGCACACGAGTCCTGACGGTCACGTGTCCTGACGCCAGTTTAACATTTTTTACCCATGACAAAAGTGCACAACGCCGCTAAAGAAGTTTTCACTTCAAAAATAATAGTGGTGGTCGGTTTAGAATGATTTACTGCAAATGATGAAACACACTATCGAACTGACCAATAATCACAATTTACTAAGTAATCTTATGTCTTAACTAACCACAAAATTCGTACCTTTCCCCTAATCAAAGAACTTGAAGAAATAAATCGATTCTCCCACCAGCAAAGAGATTGAGTGTCCTATGCTTAAAAGGATTCCTCTAATCCCCTCTACATGATCCTAATTCCAGCAAAGCTTTCAACACGGTAAAGATACCGCTATCCGTTACACTCGGCCCCTCGGTTAATCTTAATTCTGGGTTAAGTAAACTACGGTTAACGGAATGGTGCAATCCTTGATTACAGTTTAACTATAAACTCGGGTTATATGTTTTACTATAAACTGAACTGTGAATATAAGCCCAGTGAATGGTGTGATTCGATTTTATAGTTATTATTTTGAATCGGATATAGATTAATAGTATTTGGATTGAATGTGAGCGTTGTTTGTTTTCGTAAATTTTATTTTATTGTGTGGTTTTACTTCCTGTTTTGATGTTTTAGATTGTTAGTCCGTGAAAAGGATTAAAAGGCCTCCCACGAGTATTTAAGTGGGCTGTCGATTGGCTTTTGCATTGTTTTGCTGATAAGACCACTCTCTCTCATTAAGAGGAGGCTTGTGTACCAGCAGTGGGAACATTATAGGCTGATGATGATGATATCTGATAAGAGACAAGAAAGGGGTGAGGCTATACATTTTTGGAGACAACTGAAAACTACATGAAACAAAGTAACTTAATTTTAACATTCAAAAAGTACTTATACTTATTTTTACCCCCGGATGCCTGCTTGTTGACTTACAATCATCATCATCATCATTTCAGCCGAAAGACGTCCACTGCTGGACAAAGGCCTCCCCCAAGTGTCGCCACATTGATCGGTCCCGTGCGACTCGCATCCAGCGGATCCCCGAAACCTTCACCAGGTCATCGGTCCACCTAGTGGAAGGCCTTCCAACGCATCGTCTCCCGGTTCGCGGTCGCCATTCCAGAACTTTTCCGCCCCATCGGCCATCTGTTCTGCGAGCAATGTGCCCTGCCCACTTCCACTTAAGTCTGGCAATTCTTCGGGCTACGTCGGTAACCTTGGTTCTCTGACAATACTTGTTTTGTTTGACTTATAATACTATTTTTTATTTTAATGGTGTTGGCAATTGTCGTCTTAGTTGTTTGATAAATAATAATACTTTTACACATTTCAAGACAGATTTACTTTTTTTGACTACATTATTACGCGGTACCTAAACGGCAACCAAAAATACTCCCGTTATACATTAAAACTCATTTCCTCTTGCACTTACAATCGCAGCTCCCTCCATTTATTTAAACAAATATCATGAGAACAACATAATCTTTGTTTCTGTAAATAGAGCTCTCAACACGATTGTGATGCTGCTGTCGTTAAGGCCAGCGCACACCGGAGCAAGGCAAGGCATTTTATCTTTACTCAACGTAAATTCATGCATAGCTCACTAGCTATGCATGAATTTACTAAATACTGGATTTTGTTTTGCTACAGTGGTAGCAAGACACAAAATCCAATATTTAGCGATGGACCTCAAGGCATCGTAGGAGATTTCCCTTCGCGGCATTAAAGAGCGTACAAGAGAATGACGCGGCAGGATCCGACGGAAGGTACCAGCATGCATATGGACGCACTATTACTTCTTTTCCCGCTATACATCATTCAAATTCGAAAAAAGTGCTATCTTTTTGTTATTTTGATTTAAACAATACATATTTAATAACAAATGATTGCTGCGAGCGCGATGCGAACTAAGACTAACCGGCTGCGTGGTTGGCAGCGGATGCTGCGGCATGCCACGGCATGTCTCGATAGCTACCGGGCGGCATACCATGGCAAAATCCTGCCTTGCCGTCACCGGTGTGCGCTGCCCTTTACTTTTTATTTGGTTGCCCCTCGTCTGTATAGTAATTAAGAGTTTAATAAAATGGAGTTTATATTATTGTGTAATCGATTATAATATAAAAAGGTAAGATTATGTTATTGGCGTTCTTTTAAATCATAATAGAAACAAAAACCTTTCAACAACCCATTTTCTTCCATAATCATCATGAGAAGTTTTGTAACAGATAATTTTAATTTTCAGCAATGACATTGGTGTCAGTGTTCCAGAGGACCTGGACATTCTAGACAAGTGACAATCCGTTTTTGGTCCAGGTGGCTCCAAAACAAAAATAACACGGATGGAAAAGACATTATGGGTACGTCCCAACTGGTAACTCTTTGTTGACGTTGCTCTTTTTTGTCTCTCAATGGCACACTAAGGTTTGTTACTAGAGAACTCAATTATGAATTTCAACAGCAAGTTCTAGGAGAGCAGAATCATGAAGAAGATGTTGGTGCCACTAAAATCGTCTTTTCAGTGAATACTCTTCAAAAAGTACTAGGCTTGCGTGAATTCAATGTGGTATTTATTCTAGCAGTTCCGTCTGCACACAAAAAATCAGGGTAGGACCTACTTATTGTCAAAGTACTAGGCTTGCATGTATTCTAGGTGGCTGTTCTGTTACCATTTCTGACTTTTTATTTCATAGCTAATATTTTTTAGATTATCAAGTGTAGTAGTTCAAGTATTATTGGAACTATGTATTTGTTTACTTAGTTACAAAGAATTTTTGATTTTCTGCACCTACCTTGTTTGGATAGAACGTAAGTTAAAAATAAATAAGAGCTTGCAGATATTAAATGTGGTATTTTTTAGTAGTTCTCCTGAGTTCTAACAGTACTTGCCAAAGTTTATCAAACGGGAATGAAAACACCCATGCTCAAAAGCTGACAAAACGAGCCGCAATGTATGAAAATCAAAATTGTAGTTACGAAACGGCACTTTTGTGATGGTATTTCCTATATTTGGCGAAATGGGAAAGTTGCCAGATGGGACGTTAACTATTTTATGTATTGCTTTTTTGTTTTTTTGGAGCGCGTCGGAATAAGTCGCTTTTTTTTTACCCATGAGCTCCTTTTCCTTTAACATCTAAGTTAAAACATTACACCTTTGTCCAACAATTACACACTATCTTAAACACATAACCCTTACCTCGACTATACATAGCTAAGGTGCTATAAACGTCCCATTCACCACGTTATCAATACACCCCGATCATTTAGTACCTACAGGTCTATTGAAGCGTTGTCAATAGGGCGTCTTTAGTTATCTTGATTAGGTCATGTTTGTCGCTGAATAGAGAATCAAGGCTTTTCTTGTAGGTCAGCTGCGGGCAGACTAAATTTTGGGAAGAAAGATTTATATGCGTTGCTAGGGAAACAGGGTCCAGTATGGGGCTTCATTTGAAGATCTTTATCTGGTATGATGGCTTATACTTATGGCTTTAACTTTAATTATTTTCTAAAACTAAATATTTACATAAACTTACTAACTAAATATAAACAAACTTAAAAACAAAAAACAGGACGCTTAGGCGTCAAAATACTCCTCCCCATCGCTGCTGTCATCCGGAACCGTGCCCAGAAGACTGGCAGCATTGCCACGTTGAATGGCAAAGCTAATTCTTTGCCCAAAGCAATAGCCAGTCCACTGTCTCGCGAAGTGTCAACCAGTCGACGAGAAATTTCCTTAAAAAGGGAATGCGCACTTGGGCCCAATGACCCGAGCGTTTCGACCCCAAACGGCGCAAAACTGTAACTGCCATTTAGGTTACAGTATTTACGTTTATGAGGCCTTAGCAGCCGCAGCAGAATCTCCAGCATAGCCCGCCGTGCTTGCAACATCAGATATCAAAATCAAAATATTTTATTTTACATAGGCCTATATGGGCACTTATAAAACGTCGACAAAAGATGCACGGTTCGGGTTGGTCGTTTCCTATGGAGAAGAACCGGCAAGAAACTCCATGGTTACTCTTTTAAAATCATTTGGTTTTACAATATTTGAGTGTTACAGCGTTAGTACATAACTGTGGGAGGACAGCGTAGGCCCGACAATAAGTCGTTGCTTACTACAAAAGGTAGAACAAGACAATAAAAAAAAACTAATTTACAAGGCCTACAATGTCCACACATTCACAAAAAATAGGTAAATGAAAAAGAATCTATACAAAAGTAAAAATAAAACATTATAAGAACACTAAATTAAACAATTGACACAGATGTTGTCATCAGTGCTGTAACTATTCTGACCAATTAATGAACGGTGCAATTATTTGAAAACTACTGTAAAACATCTGAATAATAAAAAGAATGGAAAAGATAAAATTGGGAATAGTTAGAGACGACCACACATTTGTGTCGTTTATGAGCTACCAGGGAAGCCGCATGAGCAGAAGGAACTAGAGCCAAACTTCTTTATCTTCAACGTAGTCCTTAATTTTGTAATATGCTTTTTTAATTAGGACACGTTTGATGCAATTTTTAAACTTTCCATCAGTCAGTTCCGTAACTGACTTTGGTTTCCGTAACAACTCATTATAAAAGCGTATACTGTTTATAAGAAAAGACTTGCTAGTTTTTGTTAATCTAAATTTGGGTATTACAATTTCGTGTTTACTGCGTGTGTTTATATTATGGAAGTCGCTTCTAATTTTGAAAAGCCCTCGGTTTTTGCGGACATATAAAATACATTCTAAGATATAAAGTGAAGGCAGAGTCAGTATATCGATCTCTTTAAATTTTCTCTGAGGGACTCGCGAGGACCCATTTTATAGATCGCGCGGACTGCCCTCCTTGTTTCTAATATAAAAATTGAATCAACGTCAGCTGCCGATCCCCACAGCAGAATGCCATAAGACATAATACTGTGGAAATAAGCGTAGTAAACTAACCTAGCTGTGTCTACATCAGTTAACTGCCTTATTTTCCTAACTGCATAGGCAGCTGAGCTTAACCTCCCCGAAAGAGTTCTAATGTGTGCGCCCCACTGAAGTTTAGAATCGATAGTAATCCCTAAGAATACAGTTTCCGCAATAACATCGAGTTTTTTGCCGTCAAGATTTAGATGAAGGTCACGTTGTGTTACATTTGGTAAAGAGAACTTTAGACATTTAGTTTTGTTCGTATTCAGCAAAAGATTATTAGCTGCGAACCATTTCGAGAGAACAGTTAGACTTTCGTTGACATGTATGACTTCTGTATCTTTTCTATGAATTTTAAAAATTAGCGAAGTGTCATCAGCAAATAGAATTATATCCGATAATTTGGCCATCATATAAGGGAGATCATTAATATAAACAAGAAATAGGAAAGGGCCAAGAATTGAACCTTGGGGCACACCCATCTTGACTAAAGACCCGGAGGATGTCGCCCCATTTACATTTACTTTTTGCTGCCTGTTAGATAAATAGGAAAGAACAAGTTCAGCAGCTTGTCCACGAATTCCGTAGTGATGTAATTTACAGATCAGTGTGTTGTGGTCGACGCAGTCAAACGCTTTTGAGAGATCACAAAAAATGCCAATAGCGTCCTGGGAGTTCTCCCAGGATTCTAGAATGTGACTAATGAGTTTCACTCCCGCGTCTGTTGTTGACCTACCCTTCGTGAAACCAAACTGCTGACTATGCAGTATCCTATTAAAATTGAAGTGAGACAACATCTGATATAGAAACAGGTTTCAGAAAAGTAAACATCTTACGTTACGATTGTCTTGTATGTCTAGTGGTCGCAAACACTACAGCGGAGCACGAGGTCCTGATACGATTTGTGAGTCGGGCAAAGGTTTGTCGGTACCGCCCGAGGTCTTGATTTCTGCCCGATCGCTGGCAAAATTTCGCCAAAATCTGCAACGAGACATGGGACTTGGCACAACTGGCAAAATGGCAAATGGCTTTATGCATCGGAGACTGCAGGCGTGATGTTTAATCAGTAAAAAAACCCCGCAGTAGGTAATCCATACCATACTTAAGTAGTCACTAGGCTAAGCTTAGTTAGGTCTTTTTAAATCACGTAGAAATGCAAATGAGCAGGAATAAGTGGGGGTGTGACGTCATGGGCTGAGAAGGGCTATGAAGTTACATGATTCTACTTGGATCTAGCGTAATTGTTTGTAGGAAGTACTACTGCAGGGTAATAATGGGTGCAAAAGAGTTAACAAAGCCGAAAGGCACCAGTCTTTTTAGAGTTCCGTACCCAAAGGGTCAAACGGGACCCTATTACTGAGACTTCGCTGTCCGTCCGTCCGTGCATCCGTCTGTCACCAGGCTGTATCTCATGAACCGTGATAGTTAGCCAGTTGACATTTCTACAGATTATGTATTTGTTTTGCCGCTATAACAACAAATACTAACAACAGAATAAAAAAAAATTAAGGGAGCTCCCATACAAAAAGTGATTTTTTGCTCGTTTTTATAAATAATGGTACGGAACCCTTCGTGCGCGAGTCCGACTCGCACTTGGCCGGTTTTTTTTTGTACTGGACCATTCCTAGGAACCTTCTACATAGTTACGGATATATTTCAGGCCAAAATGCTTTGCACAGAATGCTTGGTTGACCACTTCGTGAAGAGTCTGACGACGCCTGGTTTACTCTTGAATCATGCTGCGTGATGACGATTTCTAGCCGTTATACGGTCAAGTTTCCTTACGACGTCTTTATATACTGCAAGTTAGTGCAATTAAAAGCTGTTTTCCAAGACTTAAGAGATATTTTTTAGGACTTACATGTTTTAAACTCGTAATCAAGACGTAGTTTCAGTGTTCTTTCGTTTTTAACATTAAACAACATGATCTAAAAGACCAGTCCTAAAATCAAACACCTCATCAGCCTACAACAGTCCACTGCTGGAGATAGGCCGCTCCAATCGCACGCCACTTAACTCGATTCTCGGCAACTTTCATCTAGCTTCTACCAGCCACCCTGCGAAGATCATCGCTCCAACGAGCCTGAAGACGTCCCACCTTACGCTTGCCGATTCGCGGTCTCCACTCAAGATCACGTCTCCCCCAACGGTCATCGGTTCTACGGTTAATATGGCCGGCCCATTGCCACTTCAGTTTACTTATTCTGTAAGCTATGGCGAAAACTCGCTATGTCGAATCAAACACAATTGAAAGCTGTTCTAGCTAAGAAAAACCATTTAAAACTGTGCTACAGCAAAAACAGTGACTTTGGAGTATCTGAAATGAATGTTGTTCTATAACAAACCAAACCACAATTATATTTCATATATTAGATAGCGTTTGACCGTAGCACGGACATTTTGGACATAACCCACAAGTAAAGCCCGGAATACAACACGTTTAGTCATGTTTTGTTATATTGTAGATCAGTACAATTTCCTGTTGGATAGGTTTTGTGCCTATGTGTTTGGAGCATCTAAGAGGAAGTTCTCTGGGTGCTATAGTAGTAGTGTATGGCAAACAAATAATTGCAGTACATTTTTAGGGTTCCATACCCAAAGGCTCAAACGGGACCCTATTACTGAGACTTTGCTGTCCGTCCGTCTGTCACCAGGCTGTATCTCATGAACCGTGATAGTTAGCTAGTTGAAATTTCTACAGATTATGTATTTCTGCTGACGCTATAACAACAAATACTAAAAACAGAATAAAATAAATGTTCATGGGGGGTCCCATACAAATAAGTTATTTTTTTGCTCGTTTTTAGGGTTCCGTACCCAAAGGGTCAAACGGGACCCTATTATTGAGACTTTGCTGTCCGTCCGTCCGTCCGTCCGTCTGTCACCAGGCTGCATCTCATGAACCGTGATGGTTAGCCAGTTGAAATTTCTACAGATTATGTATTTCTGTTGACGCTATAACAACAAATACTAAAAACAGAATAAAATAAATATTTATGGGGGGTCCCATACAAAAAAGTGTTTTGTTTTGCTCGTTTTTATAAATAACTAGCTGCTGCCCGCGACTTCGTTCGCGGGGTTTTTTATGGATATGAAAAATAGATGTTGGCCGATTCTCAGACCTACCCGATATGCACACAAAATTTCATCAAAATCGGTCAAGCCGTTTCGGAGGAGTATGGCAACGAAAACTGTGACACGAGAATTTTATATATTAGAAGATGTTACGGAACCCTTCGTGCGCGAGTTCGACTCGCATTTGGCCGGTTTTGTCCCTATTTTTTGGCTGGTGTTCTAACTGTTTTAAGTATTAATAATGAGCTTGCAATTTATTGTGGCTCTGTATGGTGTCGGACGTAAAGAAAAGCACCATCCCATATCTTCCCGTGGGTGTCGTAAGAGGCGACTAAGGGACTTGCCAGAGAATGGGCAGCAGCGTTCTCTGTGTTTTTGTAACAACCGTACTGCGATCGCCAACCCGCCTGCCAAGCGTGGCGATTATGGCAAAACCCCCCAAAATGTCAATGTAGTGACACTTGGGGGAGGCCTATGTCCAACAGTGGACGTCTATTCGGCTGAAATGATAATGATGATGAATTTATTGCTGCCTGATTCGGGAAAAAGCACGGGTTACAATGATTGCCATCCTCCCTGTAAAAGTATCCACCCCCGGCCAAATATGAGCATGCTTATACACTTCTGGCTGTTCTGTTTGGTAATACAGGCGTGACATTAAGTAAATGTGTTTAAATCATTTTTATAGCTTTATGTTTTTGTGTTATTTGCGAGAGATATATATTAACATTGCGAGTCACAAAAAATAATGATATATTTATATCAATGTGCTCCCTAATAATAACTCAATAAGATTGATCACATTTTACCTACAGAACGAAATCTGTGCCTTCGCATTACAATATTTACTAGAACCTCTGTAATGCAATCAATCAAAAATAATTAATTATTTTTCTTTTGTTAGTTACTGAGAGAAAAATATAATGAATGAAATTAAGAAAGAAATTGTGTTTCAAGAGAATTTGTGCTATGATTAATTGAGTCGATTTCTAAAGCATCAAGTATTGAATCAATTAATTTTATGAAAAATATACTAAACTTATATTTAATCTAGCCGATTGATTTTAAATTAAGTGAAGAATCGAAACTAAAAGCTATGTTTTGGTTTGTATCTTGTTTTTGTTTCATGATTGTTTTCTACGCTCAATGTCAGTGATTCTTGAATGTCAAATCCAGACAAAAGGTGGGGGCTCGCTGGAACCTTTTTTTGCAAACGTTTGCGTTATTATCTTCATCAATTCCATTTTTTTTACATTTTTTGCAGACATATTGTGTGGATCTTTACAGCATGCGTAGCCACTGTAGGAACGGTTAATGCCACCGAAAGAATCGTCAAAATGAAGCATTGTTATTGTCTATCTGTCAGTATGTCCATTCTTTCGTAGACAAAACTCGTTTCTACAGTGGTCATGCTACGTGTGCTGATACGGTAGCAGGGCGATTCTACAAAAAGGGTGGATGGGACACCCGTGCACAAATGTTTGTCACGTAGTTAGTACATAATTCTGAAGAAGTTTTTCCTAAGTAAAGTGCCGTTCTCTTAGAATATAATAATACTAGCTGTCTGACATATTTTCCCCGTTTCCGCAACATTTTTCATTGCTGCTTCGCTCCTATTGGCCGTAGCTTGATGATATATAACCTATAGCCTTCCTCGATAAATGGGCTATCATCTAACACTGATAGATTTTTTTAAATCAGACCAGCAGTTCCTGAGATTAGCGCGTTCAAGCAAACAAACAAACGCTTCAGCTTTATTATTAGTATTAGTATAGTGTATATTAGATTAGCTTTATAATCTAAGGCCGTTCCATGCACTTTGACCTTGTAGGTATTGCATTTTTGTGGGAAACATCTAATGTTTTAATATTACCGATTAAAAAAAATAAAGTGGTAAGCGTTTATCCGTCGGTGCCCTTTCACCTATCTATATAGAGATAATTTTATTAACCGACCGCCTTGAATGTTTGATTGTTTTATTATTTATTATTTATTAATTGATTTATTGAAATAACATTGATATATTTTTACACAATATTAACGGTGCGTAGGTTGGTAGAGTATTAGATTTTATTTATTTTTTCATAAACTAACTATTACGTATAATACCCACTTCCACTTGTGTTTCATAATCAAACAATCTTAGTCTTTGGCAAGCGGTGTCGTGCAAATGACGTCGGTCATTGCGTTTGTGTGAATGAATGATTATAATAATATTCAGTGAGGCGCTTGTTGGAACCGCACTGGCTGAATGCGGACTGTAGGTATCTAGGTATAATAGAGAGCGTTAATCTTCTCCAGTTTGGAGTGTCATTTCTGTTGTTGTTATGGTACTTTGAAGTTAGTGTGGGTTCCAAAATGTGCTTAGAAAAACACTTTATGCGGTCGTTGTAAAGTATGATTTATGTTATACCTTGTTCTTTTTGTTAATGTGTGTTGTAATATGTGTGTTTTGTTAATGTGTAGTTTGTCTGAGAAAGTTTTCGCACGTTTTACTCCTAAACAACCTTGCTACTATCTTACTTGAAAGAAACGAGTGACAAAAAAAACAGCCAGTTACATTTTGGAAACTACATTATAAACCTTATTTTCGGGAAATTCTAGATGCACCCAAAAAAACTTTTTTAACGAATATTTGAACACCAAGGAAAGATCCCTTATAGGGGTTAAATTGAACCGGAAGTTTGTCATTATTTCCGAAGAGAAATCCCATCAGAAACACGGTTTGTTCGTCAATAAAAAGACAAGCAATTCTAAAAATAAAACCTCCTTTCCGCCCTCGCATTTCAATTCTCTAGATTCACATGATTCATTTAACAACCCCCACTGGGTACAAGAATTTAAGCGTCCCTTAAACAACTGTCACATACAGATGTGTGGCCTGTCTTATGGTTAGAAATGTTAGGCAGATGAGACCCGCTGTAGGTAGTCAAAGAGCTATTCATCATTTTATGTAGGCGGTTGGGAATCAGGTGGGCAAATGGTGGGTAGGATTGATTTGTTTTAGGAACATTTTGAGATAGCAGTCGAAGTGTCACTAGACGCTTGAACGTCCATACATACTATATTTGTATGAGTGGACGTTCAACTGACTAGATATTCTTCCGATCAATAATTACGTACCCCGTGGCCAAGAAAGAAACGCGTCTTGTGAAATCGAATGCTGAGATAATAACAAATGAAAAACGTCGTCGTTTTTTATAGCTTGTCACGAGACAACGTGAAATGACTTGCAAAGCGGTGATTCTCACGCGAAAGAAACAACTGACGCATGCCATGCAGATTGCATGTCTCCTGATGCAAATCGAATCGGTCCAGCCCATTGCTTCCTTAAGATGTTTCTTTTTTCACTTAAATGTATTCATAAATCATTTGGCCACTCACGATGGGTCTCATCAGAAGGCTTGAAATTACCCAAACTCGCCTAATGTGAAGTGGTGATGTGGAGGTAGAGCGTAGCGTAATTTATACTGATCAGGGAGCAGAGAAACCGGCACTGAATTCCACAGACTGGCTCTTCGCATAATAAATATGGAACCAAAGAACATTGCCGAACCCAGTTTAGAAGATACGTGTAAGAATCAAACAATCACAAATGCACGAAGTGGATTAGAGTTGAGATATGCACTTCAACACTTTTGTTCTGTATGGTGTCGGACGTAAGGAATAGCACCATCCCATGTCTTCCCGTGGGTGTCGTTAGAGGCGACTAAGGAACTTGCCAGAGAATGGGCGTTCTCTGTGCTTTTGTAACAACCGTACTGCGATTGCCAACCCGCCTGCCAAGCGTGGCGATTATGGCAAAACCCCCTTATAATAATAATAATAATAACCTGGAAATATTTGGAAAAAACTGAAAATAGTAACAACAAAAACCTAAAAACCGACCAAACAGCAATGACATCTGTCAACGTTACACCGGCGAAGACGAAAGGAAAAAATTCAGTGAAAATGGCATGATTAGAAGAATGTTAGGATGATAACCAGAGCTGCGTCACAACGCGCACGCCTTCCACCCCCGGACTCGTCGCTGAGCTCCGCCTCGCCGCCGCCGGACCCCGGATCACCAGTGTCATCGGCAGCGGCAGTCGCGTCGAGCTCCAGTGACGAGTATTTCTCCCCGCCGACGTCGCCAACACCTGTACGTCGGCCGGGGCGAGGCCGGCCACCAAGAAGCTTGGGACTTAGGGGCCAACCGGCCCCGAGCCGGGTCCCCGCTGCTGGTGGTTGTGTGCCGCGCATGAGATGGACTTATTCCATTAATGAAAACGTCATGCGCGCATACTATGGGTCTACAGAGGGGGGAACTAACCTCACTGCGTACCGTGTTAGGATGCTGTCTATGTTTCAGGAACTTGAACCAACTGTCAACGTTTCGGCCCAACGGTTGTCGGATCAGGTGCGAGTCATCCAACGCAATCACATGTTGGACGACGCCGCACTTGATAGGCTGCGCTCAGAGGTACCGAGCAACCACATCGACTTGACTCCGGCGCAAACCGCGGTGCAAGCGTCAACTATGGACGCAATACCACCGCGGTCCAATCTTGGTGCTGTAGAAGAGGATGATAGGGTTGCCACGGTAAGTAGCCAGTGCAACGCACGTTTGAGGAGCGCTCTGGAAGATGCGCTTAACGTGTATCGATCCACTCCTGCCCAACTTAGGCCCCGATTACCACGGTTACCCATGCATAAGAAAAATAGGGCGCTGGTGTGTGCCTTGGACTCGCAACTCAAAAATATTTTTGAGAGTAGTGAGAACCTCGTTGATACGCACTCGATCTTGTATTGTGGGGCTGTAGCGGCTTGTCGTTTAGCTAACGTCAAATTCCCAAATTTTGACGTAGCTACTCGACCAAAACCAGCCGTACCAGCCTGGCAACGCAGGATCGAGAGCCGTATCGACGGGGCCAGGGTACTCATCGGCAAACTATACTGCTTCAGGGAGGGCAATACACGCCCACGTGTGATGCGCTTTGTGAGGCGGGCATTCTTGGGGACTGGAATCAGCCCTCAAGAATACATGTCCCGAGTCACAGAGCGCATCGACTTCCTGAAGCAGAAAGTTTATGCATGGGCGAACCGTATTCGGCGGTATAAGAAGCGTGTTGATCGGTACTCGCAGAATCGCATGTTCCAGAGTGATGAGAGGTGGGTATACAGAGCTTGGGAGCGACCCGAACAAAGTGTGACGGACGTGTGCCGCCCAGATGATGCTGCCACGAGTTCATTCTGGCGCAGCATCTGGTCGGTGCCCGTCTGTCATACGGAGGGTGACTGGATGCGTGATGTCGAGCGAGTGTGTGAATCCATCCCAGAAATGGAAGAAATTTCAATCACACCATTAGATGTTGCCAGAGCAGTTCGTCCGTTACCGAACTGGAAATCTCCGGGACCGGACGGACTGCACAACTTCTGGCTCAAATGGCTAAGTAGTTCACACACTCGCCTGGCATCTCAATTCCAGTCATGCTTAGAATCTGGGTCGCTACCAGACTTTCTTACAACGGGTGTTACCCATCTGCTCCATAAGTCAGGTAGTCCTGCGGAACCCAAGAATTATAGACCGATCACGTGTTTGTCGACGGTCTATAAACTTCTTACATCCATTTTGAGAGAGAAAATTAACAAACACATCGATAGTAATTCTATTATGTCGGCCTCTCAGAATGGATGTAGGAACGGGTCCCGTGGAACTAAGGAGCTACTCCTCATCGACATGGCCATTAGCCAACAGGTTCGTCGATCCCGCAAGGATCTGTCGACATGTTGGATAGATTACAAGAAGGCCTACGACTCTGTGCCACATACATGGCTCATGAGGGTGCTGGAGTTGTACAAGATTGATGCAACTCTACGCACCTTTCTTGAGTCGTGTATGGGGCAATGGAAGACGGTCCTTCGATATCCAGGATGTCGACAGATTCAGGGGAACGATGAGCCTGTATGGATTAAACGGGGAATATTTCAGGGCGACAGTCTGAGTCCACTTTGGTTCTGTCTAGCCCTGAATCCTCTAAGCACATTGCTGGAGGATTCAGGCCTAGGCTACCGGTTGAGGAGGGGTGGTCAGGTCATATCTCACCTTCTTTACATGGATGATCTGAAACTCTTTGCCCCTAACAAATTGCAACTAATGAAGCTACTGAAAGTAACTGAAACTTTCAGTAGCGCCATCAGGATGGAATTTGGTGTGGACAAATGTGCAGTCATGTATGTAAAGCGAGGAGAGATTATGGAATCCGAGGGAATCCAACTCTCGGATTCCATACACCTCAGATCTCTCTCCTCATCCGAAAGCTATAAGTATTTGGGTATGTCGGAAGCGTTAGGCATTAACGTAGCTGACATGAAGCAGTCGTTGAAGGAGCGCTTCTTCGGTCGCCTGAAGAAGGTATTAAACAGCCTGCTTTCAGGCGGAAACAAGGTGCGCGCCTTCAACGGTTGGGTCATGCCGGTTTTAATGTACTCTTTCGGCATACTCAAATGGACTCAGACCGAACTGGACGCCCTAGATAGGAGAGTCCGTACATTGCTGACCGCAAACCGGATGCATCACCCACGATCATCGGTGATGAGACTGTACATCCCGCGGAAGTGCGGGGGTCGAGGCTTTTTAAACGCGAAGACCCTCCACAACCGCGAGGTGTGCAGCCTCAGAGAATATTTTTTGAAAGCCGAGGTGGGTATGCACCGAGATGTGGTCGCAGTGGATAAGGTACTCACCCCGCTGTCCATGGCTAAAGAGAACTGGCGCAAACCTGTAGTATTTACTACTGATGACCGCAAGGAAATATGGCAAGGCAAGGTGCTTCACGGGCGCTTCTACCAGGCTCTTCATGGGCCCGATGTAGATTTCCTAGCGTCCGTGTCCTGGCTGCGATTCGGCGACCTTTTTGGGGAAACTGAAGGTTTTGTCTGTGCGATTATGGACGAAGTTATGCTGACGAACAACTACCGGAAACATATTATGAAGGACGGGACGGTGGACGTGTGTCGGGCATGCCACCGTCCGGGTGAGTCTATCAGACATATTATTTCTGGTTGTTCTCGTCTGGCTAACGGCGAGTACTTACACAGGCATAACCAAGTAGCCAGAATTATTCACCAGCAACTTGCCTTGAAATATGAACTTGTGGATTCTGAGGTACCGTACTACAAGTATGTGCCCGACCCAGTTCTCGAGAAAGACCATGTCACGCTGTACTGGGATCGGCCTATCATTACTGACAGGACTATTGTCGCCAATAAACCTGACATAGTGGTGATAGACCGATCAGCGCGCTGCGTAATGATAGTCGATGTTACCATCCCGCATGATGAGAACCTCGTGAAGGCTGAGAAAGAGAAACAAATAAAATATCTCGACTTGGCACACGAGGTTGTCAGCATGTGGAATGTGAACTCGGCTATCATTGTGCCGATTGTCGTTACGGCCAATGGCCTGATGGCTAAAAGCTTCGACGAACATCTGTCGAAGCTCTCACTTGGCAGTTGGATCAAGAGCCAGATTCAGAAGGCAGTACTCCTTGACACGGCCCGCATTGTGAGGAGGTTCCTGTCTCTGTAACCCTAACCACCGGTAGCTTGGACCCTGTTCCCGATACCGGTTGGCTACTATTTTTATATTTTTAAATGTTTTTTTATATCTTTTTGTAAAAATATTTAAAAATGTAAATGTATGTTAAGTAAATGAATAAACGGAATAATAATAATAATCATAATAATAAAAACCTGCTGGCAACACTAAAGTGTACTAACGTCATCCAATTTCTTTCTGTGATTATTTTCAATTTTTAATTTTTTTAACAGTACTTTTTCAACAAATCTGATATTTATCTCTTTTTTTAAATCTACTGGTTTTGCAATAATCAAGCACACAACACAATGAAGCATAAATATTTTTATAGATGGAAAAGAAAACCGGACCCTAAAATGACAGAATATGACATATGTCATTAACGAAAACTAAAATGTTATGAAAATAAATGGATGAAAATGTTGACCCGAGCAGCAGCTAAACTTGCACGCCTACCACCTCCGGACTCGTCGCTTCGCTCCGCCTCGCCGCCGCCGGAAACCAGCCCCACCGGGATTGCTGTGACATCGGCTGTGGCAGTTGCGTCGAGCGACAGCGACGAGTACTTCTCTCCGCCCACGACGCCACCACCTGCTCGTCGACGGGGAGGACGCCGGCCGCCGGACGGTTTAGGACCTCGAGGCCCACCGGCCTCTGATAGGGTCCCAGCTCCCGGCGGAAGTGTGCAGCGCATGCGATGGACGCAAGCCATCAATGAAAATGTCATGCGCTCATACTATGGGGCTACAGAGGGAGGAAACAACCTGACCGCGTACCGTGTTCGGATGCTCTCTCTGTTTCAGGTGCTTGAGCCAGCTGTCAACGTGTCGGCGCAACGACTGTCGGATCAGGTGCGAGTCATCCAACGTAATCGTATGTTGGATGACACTGTACTTGATCGCCTGCGAACTGAAATGCAGAGTAGCCATGTCACTGCTCCGTCGGTGCAAGCTGTGGCACCACCACAGCGTAACATAACACAAAATAGCACTAACGACGTGAGTAGTGACATGGCTACTAATGTAAGTACCCAGTGCAGTGAGGAAATGAGGAGTGCTTTGGAGGGTGCGATTCGAGAATATCGGTACATGTCGCCTGAACTTAGACCACGCTTACCTCGTTTGCCCATGCATAACAGAAATAGGGCGCTGGTGGCTGTTCTGGATTCGCAGTTGTCAAACTATTTTGATAACTGCGAAGACCTCACTGATGCTCACTCAATCCTGTATTGTGCGGCTGTAGCGGCATGTCGTGTAGCTCATGTCAAATTTTCTGATGACAGAGCTACACGACCTAAACCTGCCGTACCGGCTTGGCAGTGCAGGATTGAGCGACGTATTAGTGGGGCCAGAACACTCATCGGCAAACTAATCTGCTTCAGGGAGGGCAACAATCGTCCTCGAGTGATGCGCTTTGTGAGGCGGGCATTTGCGGGTACTGATATTAGTCCTCGAGACTATATGTCCCGTATCACAGAGCGCATCGACTTTCTGAAGCAGAAAGTGTATGCATGGGCAAACCGTATCCGTAGGTATAAGCGGCGGGTGGAACGATACACTCTGAATCGCACATTCCAAAGAGATGAAAGGTGGGTTTATAGGAGTTGGGAGCGACCGGACCAAGGTGTGGCTGACACGCGCATGCCGGATGATGACGCCATGTGTTCGTTCTGGCGCAGCATCTGGTCGGTGCCTGTCAGCCATACCGAGGGTGAATGGACTCGGGAAGTCGAGCGAGTATGCGATCCAGTTCCAGAAATGGGGGCTATCACTATCAGCCCCCAAGACGTAGCTCGTGCAGTCCGTCCGTTACCTAACTGGAAATCTCCAGGGCCGGACGGGCTGCACAACTTTTGGATTAAGTGGATCCAAAGGTCGCACGCTCGCTTGGCGGCCCTATTCCAGTCAGCCTTAGAGTCAGGGTCGCTGCCCGAATTCCTGACTACTGGAATAACTCACCTGCTCCATAAATCGGGTAGTACTGCGGAGCCCAAAAACTATAGACCGATAACCTGTCTCCCGACAGTGTATAAAGTTCTTACATCCATTTTGAGAGCTAAAATTAGCAAACACATTGATGACAATTCGATCATGTCCGCTTCTCAAAATGGATGTAGGAACGGGTCCCGAGGTACTAAGGAGCTGCTCCTCATTGATATGGCCATTAACCAACAGGTTCGGCGTTCCCGAAGGGATCTGTCGACATGTTGGATAGACTATAAGAAGGCCTACGACTCGGTGCCACATACATGGCTCATGAGGGTGCTAGAATTGTATAAAGTTGATGCAACTCTGCGCACCTTCCTGATGTCGTGTATGGGGCAATGGAGGACAGTCCTTCGCTATCCAGGATGTCGGCATATCCAAGGGAACAGCGAACCGATAAGGATAGAGCGAGGTATTTTTCAGGGCGATAGTTTGAGTCCGCTTTGGTTCTGCTTAGCCTTGAATCCTCTAAGCACGCTGCTGGAGGATTCAGGTCTGGGCTTTCGGTTGAGGAGAGGTGGTCAGGTTATATCTCACCTTCTTTACATGGATGACCTGAAACTCTTTGCCCCCAACAATTTGCAACTGATGGAGCTACTGAAGGTAACAGAAACTTTCAGTAGCGCCATCAGGATGGAATTTGGTGTGGACAAATGTGCGGTCATGCATGTAAAGCGAGGGAGGATTGTGGAATCTGCGGGAACCCAGCTCTCAGATTCCATAAATCTTAGATCCCTCTCAGCAACCGAAACCTATAAGTATTTGGGTATGTCGGAAGCGCTGGGCATCAATGCTGTTGACGTGAAGCAATCGTTGAAGGAGCGCTTCTTTGGCCGCCTGAGAAAAGTATTTAATAGTCTTTTATCAGGCGGAAATAAGGTGCGTGCCTTCAATGGTTGGGTCATGCCGGTTTTGATGTACTCTTTCGGCGTACTAAAATGGACTCAAACAGAACTAGACGCCCTGGATAGGAAGGTCCGTACATTGTTGACGGCATATCGAATGCATCACCCACGTTCTTCGGTTATGAGACTGTATATCCCGCGGAGTTGTGGAGGTCGAGGCTTTTTAAACGCCAAGACTCTCCACAATCGCGAGATATGCAGTCTCAGGGAATATTTCCTAGAAGCCGACGTGGGGATGCATCGAGATGTGGTCGCGATGGACAAGGCCCTCACCCCGCTCTCCTTGGCTAAAGAGAACTGGCGCAAACCTGCAGTGCTTGACACTAATGACCGCAGGGAAGTATGGCAGAGTAAGGAGCTTCACGGACGCTACTTCAGTGCCCTGCATGGGCCTGATGTAGACCATGCAGCGTCCGTAGCCTGGCTACGTTCCGGGGAACTCTTTGGAGAAACCGAAGGTTTTGTTTGTGCAATTATGGATGAAGTTATGATGACGAATAACTACCGGAAATTTATTGTGAAGGATGGCACGGTTGACATATGTCGGGCATGCCACCGTCCGGGCGAATCGATCCGTCACATTATCTCCGGGTGTTCTCGTCTAGCTAACGGAGAATACTTGCATAGACACAACCTTGTAGCCAGGATTATCCATCAGCAACTTGCTCTGAAATACAGCCTTGTGGAATCGGAAGTGCCGTACTATAGGTATGTGCCCGACCCAGTTCTCGAAAATGGCAATATCACACTGTATTGGGATCAATCCATCATCACTGACAGGACTATTGTAGCCAATAAGCCTGATATAGTGGTGGTGGATCGATCAGAGCGGCGCGCAATGATTGTTGACATAACGGTTCCACACGACGAGAACCTCGTGAAGGCCGAGAAAGATAAACAAATCAAGTATATTGACTTGGCTCGCGAGGTTGTCGACATGTGGCCTGTTGACTCAGCGATCATTGTGCCGATAGTCGTATCAGCCAATGGCCTAATTGCCAAGAGCCTCGACCAATATCTGATGAGGCTCTCGTTAGGCAGCTGGATCAAGGGCTTGATTCAGAAAGCGGTACTCCTGGACACGGCTCGTATTGTTAGGAGGTTCCTCTCTCTGGAGCCCTGACCGCCGGTAGCTTGGACCCTGTTCCCGATACCGGTGGGCTACAATTTTTTATATTTTTAAATGTTTTTTTATTATTTATAAGGAATATTTAAAAATGTAGCAAATTTGTACATATAAATGAATAAAGGGAATAATAATCATTTATTTCAGGTCCGTGACCCATATAAAACAAAAATAAATAAAATAAATAAACAAATAAAAATCCACACACAAATTACTGGTCGGCTTGACTGTCCCAGATTGCAAAGCTTAGTAAAAACATTATTTAATTCAATCAAAAGTCAAAAGTAAATTTATAATAAATGTCAAATTAGAATAAATGTCAAGTAATTAGTTAATTTATATACATACTTAAGGACAAACATTGTAATAGCGAAAAAAGTATCAGCTGACCCATATTAAAAAAAAAATAATTTATAATTTATGACAATTATTATAACAATGTGGCGTTGGGGGAGGCCTATGTCCAGCTTTGGAGTCTTTCCGCTAAAATGATGATGCACTTCAACCAATAATGCATAGTCGATTCTGGCACACCTGTTTAAACGCACCCTTACGTTATAAAGAAAAGTGATCACTTAAGATAACTTTTTCGACTGTAGCGTAGCTAAAGTAAGGTACCTTTGGCACGAACATCTGGATTTACATAACGACATCGTAATGTGTTTCTCGCTAGGTAGGTTTTGCATAACTTGATAATATAGGGCACAAAAAGTGTGCGCGCTCAATTCTTATACAATTGTCGAGTAAATATTACCTTAACGTGACCTTCACTTAACTAAAGGAGCCCGTGGCTAAATATGCTCTAAAAATATGCTCAGGTCGATCTTTACGTTGACCCCTGCTTGCCTAGGTTTGTGTGTGTGAGCATCTAATACATATCAAGTTTCCTCCGTGCCTCGGAAAGCACGTAAAGCTGTTGGTCCCGGCGTCATTTGTTGATCTTTGACAGTCGTTCCCGGTAGTCACTGGCCCGAAAGTCTGATAACCAGTCTTACCAAGGGGTCATCATCATCATCATCATCAGCCTATAGTGTTCCCACTGCTAGGACACAGGCCTCCTCTCTATGAGAGGGAGTGGGCTTTAATCCACATCGCGGGCCCTGTGCGGGTTGGTACCAAGGGGTATCGTACTTATAATTGGGTTGGTCAGAGAGGTCCTCGTTCCATGTAAAATACTGGTACTCAGCTGCATCCGGTTAGATTGGAAGCCGACCCCAACATAGTTGGTCTAAGCAGATGATGATGAATGTTTCCTACCTTTACCTTTCCAGGGGCACCCGGTTCGTCACGTAGTTGTAGTTTTGACTTCTGAACTTCGGATCTTGGGTTAATTCCCATCGATTTGATAAGTCAAGTATTTTTCAGCTGATTTTCAGCAATGTTTAGGAGTATGTATCGTAGGATGGAGTTTCACAGAAAGTTTCCCCAAACTCCAAGTCTGCCTTGTTGGTTTATTGGCCGCAAGTGCGACTGCTGAGCCTGAGATCCCTGGTTCAATTCCTGGGTCAAGCAAAGTGATATTGCGTTTTCCATGTGAAATTTTTCTTGGAAATATGTGCTTACAGCTCTGTTTTGATGTTCTACATGATTGTTTAAATTGTCAGAAAGAAAATCACCCATTTATGAACACTTTTGAGCATTCCCAACATACCTGAAGTCATTACTCTCTGTGTTCCTCGCAGTTAGTTTGAAACTACGCTCTCGGACCGGCCTGAGGAACTATAAAGGAGTTTATAAATCAACGCGGTACTGTAAAGGATGTTCTAATGTGGACATAATATTTGCATAAGTACTTTTGACTGTGTTTACTATGTAGTATGTACTTGTGTTGTATATTGTGTTGGAAACTTGTTTATGGAGGTGAGTTTGGGAATTTGCCTCTGGATTTTTAATGGCTATTCTAATTTTAATTTGCTGTTTATTCGTGAGTGGAATGGTTCTTAGTTACGATTTAAGCTCATACGTATTGTACAAGACCTGTATTGATGATAAGGACAGACGAATCACATGTGACTAAAAGATTTATAAATAGTTGTTGGATGGAGAGGGATAGGAAGACCAAGGAAACGATGCATAGATTCTGTGAAGAAAAACGCGTTGCACCAAAGAAACATGGGATAAGGGAAGGAAGATGATTCACCTTATTTTTAGAAACTAGCTGATGCGAGGCTATGTCACTATAATGCTTCTTCACCTTATCATAAGAGCAAAAAGTTCAAATAAGAAAATCAAAAGTAATTTATTCAAATTAGGCTGATTATCAGTACTTTTGGGACGACAAAATAATAAGAGACAGTCCCTCAAAACGCCCGCCCTTCGCCACTTCCTAGTATTTTGGCTGGGAAGAAGAAGTGGCGGAACAAACTCCCCAGCAACACATCTGTCTGTTCGGTTAACGAACCAGATTCTATACAATAGTGTTCGAGTTAATATAAACAAAGAATCCATTGCATTAAATTAATGTCACATGTCAGCTACCAATAATAAAATAAAATGTTAATAAATATAGGTACTCAAGAATAAATAACCGCTCAAGAAGTCAAAAGGCCTTCAAGTGCGCAGGTGACAGCTCTGTGGGAAAAGCTGCATACACACCGGTCCATGAACCCCCATCTGTGGAGATTGTCTTTGGTCCGGCCGACTTGGGTTCGAAGTCCATTTAGAGATTTTAAGTCGAGATCACGGCAACAAGTGCACACATCATCATCTGCCTAGCCTTTTCCTTTTCACGATGGTTATAAATGTGAATTATAGGGATGTGTACGTTGAGCTTAACCCTGTTCTGGTAAACCAAAGACAGTCAATATAAGCGGTGCGGTGAAGCGGATCTCATCTCTCTCTCGTTGCATTGACATGTATGAAATCCCATGATGCCATACAAGTTTAAAGTACGTTTAGGTATGTTCTCTACGCAGCTCGAGCTAACCTGACGGGTGTACCTATACACGTAGCTTGTAGTACTCCACCCGACCGCGCGGACGAGCGTTGCCAAGTGAGAATCGTCATACTCATGAGATTAGTCAGTACTTTTAGTCATTTCTGTTTCTTAACTTTCAGTAGTCTCGTATCAAGAATGTGGCAAGAGTCCAGTCATTTTTCCTGATGTCCTTCTATCGCAGGGATAACCTATTAGAATGCGTCATGCAAAGAGGCGATAAACTTGTTGTTTTGCCTTTTTGTCCAGAGTATTGTGCAATAATACAAATTAACTGTGATTCCATTCACCAACGCTGTAAATCCTCATTTAGCTGAAAGGCATATAAATCTGGACATAAGACTTCATCTAACAAATGCTCCATTAAGGATTAATAATACTCCAGAATAACAAACCCTAATTCCAACAAACTCCGAAACTATGTCATAGTTAAATGGGATTATTTAAATGAATATAACACGAACAGTTTCGAGTGTTCGGTAGATATTAATTATAATAGTTTAACAATGATCTCGGGTGTGTATTAGACACGCGTGTTACGCAAATGCAAATAACTTGTAGTTACGATCAGAAAATGTCGGTCGGATGATTATCCGGGCGGGTTTTAAGGACTGGTTCCGTGCGTGAGACTGTAAAGCCTCGGGCTTTGTAACTTGCGACACATCTTGCGTTATGCGACACGCTTGGTTCTTTTGTCTGAGTACGGTCGCTTCGCTGTACACATAAGGCTCCGGACACCACCAAAGCCGACACGAGCAGAGATGTGCGAAGTGGAGTGGAGAGGAGATGCGTAAAAGCTAGGGTGTATCCACCTAAGCTGTGTGGAGATATGCAAGGCGGAGAAGGCAGAAAAGGAAATGTACAAAGCGGCACGTCACTCACAGCACACCGCCGCCCGCAGCACAATCATCATCATCACCAGCCTATAAAGCTCCCACAGCTGGGACACAGGCTTCCTCTCTATGAGAGGGAGTGGGCTGTAATCCACAGTGTGTGTGAGTGGGTTGGATGTCACATTTCTTCGGATTTTTAGTTCTGGGACATGCCGGTTTCCTCACGATGTTTTCCTTCACCGTTTTTGAGGGCGGCAGTGATCTGTCAGTGGGCCACCGCTGCTCTTTAATTCTGTTGGTGGTTTACAACACATCTATCTCCTCTCCTTCCCTCTCGTATCGTCTCCGTTTCGTTAGAGTCCGGCTCTAAAGCCTCGGGCTATGCAACTTGCCACGCATCTTGCGTCAAGCGACACACGTGTTTCCATCGTGTGAGTACTCGCGTTGCGGTAAGTAGTAGCCGGCTCTGAACTACACATTCCTATATTGGTTTTGTCGGTAGTTGATTGCCAAGCATAACTAAGAGGTAATAGATAAAAAGATACCCGAATAATATTACGATGGATTGGTTTTAATAAACTGGTGCTTGTACGAGAAACTTTGAATTATTAAAAAATATGTGAAAATTAAAATCTCTAGTTAATAGAGTGTTGACGTAAAAATGTTTATTCCCTTAAAAACCTTTTAATAATAAAATTATTTTTAAATGTTTTTTTTTAATGAATATTTAAAAGTATAATCAATTTGTGTGTTTTTTTTTTTATAGAATATTTAAAAATATAATCATTTGTATAGAAATAAATAAAGGACGAAGAACTGATTTTTGTAATTTGTGTAAATCACAGCAAATCACTAAAATATCATTTCCACTCAGATACAACGCCAAATGGAAACCATTTACCATTCCCAATTAAAAACATCCGTTCCTAAATTGTCACAATTCCTTACTCCAGATCACAAATCATTGAAACGCGATCACTCATTCATAACTAACACAAGTTTGAAATATGACTGTAAATAGTCTCATTTTCTCGTTTCTCGGATATTGGGTGCCGCGGGAACGCTCCTAAAGTCAATAAATAAAATATCCTCTCTCTTTTTTATATATTTCGAGAAAATTGAGAAGCACCACTGAACTGAACTACCACTGAGTGGTTTGAATGTTGCTTTGTCAGTCGTCAATTTCGTTTTTCTGTCTCTTTTGTAGTTTTGTGTGTTGTTTTAGAAACGTGCGGCTTTGAGAGGGTTTTTGGCGTGTTGTTTTGTATACTAAGTGTTTCTAAAATGTTTTTGAGTAGTTTTGGAGTGTGCTAGTTTTCTCAGTTGAGTCTAAAATGGAACAAAGGAGGAAAATTTAGCCAAAACTATTGCAGCAACTTTTTTTTGTGAATTATGACTATTTTCTTATGAAGATATCCTGTTGGTAAGACAATTCTTACCGTCTTTCGATGGAAGTAACGATTTGACTCGGATCAGTTTATTCTTCTTTTTCAATTACAGGAGGTTGATCATTAGCACCAAATACTTTTCCTAGTCCTTTGCAAGGTGACAGCTCTCGTGATTCCGATGGGATCCAACATTCGAGAATGTTTCTCAACAAAGACTTTTCTTCGGCAAAAACTGCGTTTATCCGCTACTTTTTTTTACATTTCCGCACACTTGCAATTTCTTCAGTATCGTGGGTGCGTTTACAAACATTTAAACCGACATGCACAATCAGTCAGATCCGGAAAAACTATCTGTAGGCTTTACAAATATTTGTTACGTGCGGGGATCGATTCCGCGACACGCAGCGCAGCAGACGATCGCTCAACCACTGCGCCAACCGTGCCGTCAAACTTGTTTACTTGTTCTTGTATTGTACTTTGCCCAGTACATTAGCATTGGCTGCGGTAAATCTTACCTTTGGTAACGATAAATGATTTACATGGCCCTCCTTTTTATTATTAGGTACTACTCACTTCAATTTCACCAAGCAAATTTAGAGATTACGAAAACGCAACAACAAAACCACACCCTAAATCAGCCAGTTCCAAAATTTAGTCAAGCACAAGCATCCTTTAACTCGGTCGCTAATCCTGATATAGTGTAATTAGAAGACCCTAACCCGGGGAAGCTTCGAGTGGTTTCCCCTGTATGCCTAATGAGGTACGGACGGTGCAGGATGAAACTCATCCTGATCTGTTTTGACTTAGATCGGATAAGGACACCATATTTGATTCTGTGCTTGGTTGGTAATTTGTTTAAAGAGATGTGGGGCGTATTTGGAAAACTTGTTGTGATAAAGATTGATGGGTATTTTATATGAGTTTTAGATTTTCCTGTGTCCCAGCAGTGGAAACTCTATAGGCTCGATGATAAGTTTCCATTACCTAATTAATGTAGCGTTGTGGCTTCATAACTCCAAAAACTCGAGTATTACTAATATAACATGGTCAGTAATTACCATCACAACCACACCACTTAAAAACTAAACATAAACTGTCACTGATTCCCCTGGCACTATATTCCGTGTATTATTTAAAACATGTTTTGCTATTATTGTATGAAAATTTTGTATGGAATGTAAAGTTTCCTTCGTGCTTTGGAAAGCACGTTATGCCGTTGGTCCCGGCTGTCAGTTAGCGTAAAAACTGACAACCAGTCTTACGAAAGGGAATCGTATTACCCAGTACTAACTGCGTTACCGGTACTGGAAAATACTAGGCTGATGATGGTATGTAGTTTTAGTAGTTTTCTCTTAGCTCTATAATGCGGCATCTACAATAATCACTGTTTTTCTTTTTGTGTGCGTCTCGTGTTACATAACCTCACTATATTCTTTCTGTAATTGTGCTTCGTTGTTATTGTACATCTCTGCCTGTTTACCGTTTCGATGTATATGAGCTTACTGTCCATCCTACTTTTTATAACTTACTGTAGCCTACCGTAACTTGGGTTGTTGACTGTATGTACATAAGACAATACAGCACACGTCTCCAATAGCTGTTAGCAGCACTATAAGTACAGTATGTAGTGCAGTTTTTGTGTTTATGTTTTTTGTTATTGTTGTATTATTTGTATTGAAATAATTATATCAGCCCGGAATCACTCACTGCTTGGAATACGACTCCCTTTTTTCTGCCACACTTCCCGGTTCAATGCATACCTTTTCCAGGTATAACCCGCGTCTTTGATGATATTGTCGACCCAACAAGCTTTAGGACGGCCCTGGTTTTTTTGCCCTAACCTTGGCTACCACTCGGTTAAAGGCTTGCGCCATCGGCCATTTCTACGTCTAGCCATTTGATGTGTGTTATGAATTAAATATTGTTTTTTGTATAAGTAATAAGGACCTATAGAGCTAACACATAGTAAGAGGTTCCTGTTATCAAATCTGGTAGCGCATTATTCTTCGTGATACCAGGGTTCCACCTTCAAAGCTATTCTACGCTGAGGCTTCCAAGCCGCTAGATATGAAATTGCGGACACTAGCGCGATTCACACTCTTGCTGAGTTATGTTAGCCTGGTCTTCAAATATATTTCTCCTTGCTAAGACAAAAGTGTTATGTGCGTTGGGAGAAACATCTTCAGGGAATTTGCAGCCTTTGTATGAAGCAGTAAATAAAACAAAACAAATTCGACGATCAATAGATTTATTTTCTTAAATAACTTCTTAATCATACTATATTTACACAACCGTATTACATCGATAGACTATAAAAATCAATATTCATAAAGCTTAAATTATCCTTACAATCTAAGTCATCGATTGAGATGACTTATTAGACTTAAGCTAAATCGTTATATTAACATTATAACTTATATTTCATCCCTTTTAAAAGTATTAAATTATTAATACGTATCCTATTTATCATAAAATTTTAACATAGGTACTAAACTAGTAGTTATATATTAAATGCTTGAAATAAACACAACGACACGAATCGGTTTTATATAACTACTTTATCAATACTTATTTACAAATGGTTTTTTAATTCTAAAAGATTGTTGCGTTATTTTTATGTCATGGTATTATTCTGTTTTTGGCAATCGTATTGATCGATTTTTAATAAACTCTAAATAAATGAAATAATCTATAGCGATTCTAGGAAGTGATATTGATGAAGATAATGTTATTATTAAATAATGCAACATACTGATTTTAACAATAACTATATTCATATGGACTTACATTGTCTTTATTTTATAACATTTTATTTACATCGCGCTTGAAAACGCGTAGCAGTCAACCAATCATTTCAGAATTATAATATATTCAATCACTGCGTCCAAGACATTGATTAATTATTTTCGTTAAAACAATAGATGTATGTTATTACCTATTCAAAATCCGTATGGATTCATCGAAAATTTTAATACAATGTTTTTCTCTGAATAACTTTGCACAATAAGGTCAAAATACGTTTATAATTGTAGTCCCAAATAGCAGGGCCGAAGTATGATCCCTGGGGGATCCCTATAGGTCAATTCGGACTACGACCTTCAAATATCCTAAATTAAGGTAGGTTTGCAACCCAAGTAATTACCTTGTGGAGTCTGCGTTAAGTTGTAACACAAGTAAGCAGCTTAAGTAAACACAACATATACTTATTTGAATCAAAGTTAAGCACAGAGACTCAAAAGCCAACCTAGAATTAATTTACATGGACAATCTATTAGTAGGTACTTGGTACAAGTCAGGGGTTGTTTAACAAATAATTTATTACATGGCTGTTTCACCCTTCAGTGATAAATTAAGATGTACGCTTTGAAGTGACTTGTCTTGGAACGACGTGTCTCCGAGTGAAACTCTTGAATAAATTATTTCTATAAGACAATTTTTGAGTTGAATTGCTTTCTCATTTTTTTTTTTATATTGCTCATTGGATAAATAACTGTGACTGTAGATGACAGATTTGTTAGTCAACGTCAGTCTAGAGTTAATTATTTGCGATACGGTACGTGGTTTGAGAGCCATATTTAATGAGATCGATTGTTGAATGTCACATGAAGTTCACAATATCATAACAGTTCTCTAGAATTGACAAATGAAAAAACAAATCAAACCATTTATTTCTTTGCAAACATCGGTAATAGCATAGATATTCGATTATAATAAGGTTATCTATATTTAACAGTCACGTGGGCATGCAAATATTAGGTTTGCAATTTAAATAAGTGGCATGTCAATAGAATTACAATAAAATAAAATTGACATTGGAATTACTACATCGCCAGCATCGCATTGACATCGCTGTCCTTGGTTTGTCATGAGTATACTAAATTAAACAAAAGTTTAAAAGCGATGGGCGTTAAGAGCATGCTCAAAAGGGTCCATCTGAACAAAAGTCATAAAGATAAGCCTTGAAAAAATATAAAATAGTTATTCGACAAACATGTTTGTTGCTTGGGCCGCAAGGAAAGTAATAAAACTTTGATATGATAAAACTTTAAACGGCCAGTTGAAGTAATAAGAAAAGAAGCTAACAAAACGTAAAAGAGTCTTACAAAGTAAACTTCAGACAGGATTTTTGTTTGCTGGAATGGCGTGCTACAAGTTGAAAAACAGTTGCACGACATGACCACAATATCAAATGTTACAGACAATAATGTTGCACTTCTTTTTTTATACGAAAATGAGACATTTTGCGAGAAACACAAAAAACTCATTGAAATAGCAATTCCAGCCTTGGACAAAAATATCCTGCTAACGAACAAGAAACAAATATATTTAATTTTATGAACTCGTGAACTTCCAAAAGTTTCCATCATCTTGTCGATTCGATTAATTATCGGATCTATATTTGGCTATCGGAAAACTAGTATTATTACTTTCGTCTGCGGCGTTTTCTCATTGAACCACGATAAATTTATCCAGCAAAGAATTCGTTGAGTTTCACAAAATAACTCAATTACTTAATTGCGTTGTTTTATTAAACTGATCCATTACATTATTAAGATTCGTTGAAATCGTATACAAGGAAACACTAAATTCAATATTGGACGTAATTTTGTGACACATAATAATAATACCACGCTTCATAGTTTCCGTGTGACAGTTTGACAAATCTGTCCAAATTACCTGTCCAACACTTGATTTACCACTCCAGAAAACACACCTCATTTTCGTTAATTAATACGGAAAGTAAGCGTGTTTTTCTCGGTATATTGCCATAGTTTTAATAGAAAAATGTGGGGACGCACCCTCACCACGCCATCTGTGACGTCACATGCAATTTGCTCAATCACGCACTTAGAGGAATCCCAATTTCTGAACCGTATTGACTTTGTTAGGATTTGGACGTACGAGTTTTTGTGTTAGTGAAGCTGAAGCAACAATTTGTTGGTTAGATATCATTGGTTCGTTAGCTTTTGTCTTATTTTGGTCATCTTCCACTCAAAAGCCGTTCATAATGAAAGCCAATATTCTTTGTGCACAAAGTGGTGTTATTTTTAATCTCGAACCTCAATCTTGCTTAATGGAATGCGTTGGGTGAAATCTTTATCGAGCCTGCCCAGAAGATTCCTTTTTATTCTTGCTTTGAAGCCAAACGAGTTGTAGGTGTGAGTGAACACGGACGCTGGCGGACACAGCACAGAGTTGTATTATACAAAACGAAAAGTCCAGAAAACAAACCCAAACAATAATAGTATGCTGCCGTTATCTAATTCTTCCACGAAAACAAATACTATCAATCTTATCTCACCTCCTCCTTGATGTCCTTTGCCCACTAATCCATGGGTCACCGAACTCCCACAAGAAGAAAATTACGCCTCATGTTATATGTATTCGCGTTTGACGTTTTTAACGTGGGTAACATCGTCAATTGATTATTTATGAATCAGACTCGTTTGGGAACCTGACAAGAATACAGTGAGATTATTGGGAAGAATTCAGGGAGCTATGAAAAAATAATCATTCTGATGTACCGTTGCGTAATCGGGTTGGCGGTTAGATTCTATTATTTACTGAAAGCTGGTTCATAGTTGATTGGATTTCTGGAATACGATAATTGTATCTATTATTTTGGACGACAATTATGAAATTTGATCAATTCATGATAATATTAGTTACTAAGGTAGGTATGTTCAATATTCTTACCACAATGTCTTTTTTGTTAAAGCGCAGAAAGTTTATGTTAATGAAGGTTATTTGTTTCTTTTGAAATTCAGGTCTTGTCATACAATTTTTTTATCTTATTACATGTGGCTTATGATACCAAACAGCAAATTGATTTAAAAGTATCAATTTAATAATTTCCAATTAAGTTTAAGGTGACGAACTTTTCTAAGCTCATGGACTTACAGATGAGAAGATTGTTACAATCAATGATATTACACATAATAATATTTATATTATAACAATAGCCATCATACTTTTTAAGTATATTTTACAAAATGTTCAAGTTTTACTACCATCCAATGGTCTTGAAGATGACCAAAAGGACCCTACGAGTCATACTTTCAGAAGGTTAAGTGCAGCTTACCAACACTGTTGTAAATGTGGCACGTCGAGCTTAAGAAAGAGATATCAAGCTACAAGTAACAGAGACGACGCTCTACAAATACGAACTTTTTCTTGAACTCGGTGTGCCAACAAACAGGTAGGTACACGAAGTAGAAAGCAAATGGATTCTCAAGGAATCAGAAAAGAGCCCTAATCAGAAGGAGTCCAAGGCCTTGGAATATTCGTTATTTGATTTTGAAGGTCAAATTGCAATCGCTTCAGCAAAATTATGCTTACTTAGCCGCGTGTGGATAGACTGGAAGCCAATTCCAACATAGTTGGCAAACAATAGGTGAGTGTCTGCATAAAGAGGTGAGCTGCGTCATATCATCATCATCCGCATAGTCTTTTTTAACTATCAGGGTCGGATTCCAGTCTAACCAGCTGAATACAAGTATTTTACAAAGAGCTAACTGTCTATCTGACCTCCACAACCCATTTGGCAACACGATATCTCTTTGTGGAACTGGTTGTAACCGCTTCACGCACCTCATTAAAACCTGACTCAAAAGGATAGTAGAGACTCCATTTACTTTCCATATATCGACAAAGATGGCCTCAATGCAGCCATCGTACTTATCCAAGGTATATAATACAAAACTGTCAAGCTATTGATACTAGCAGCCCATGAGGGTGACGATGACGCTGAGTAGTGCTGCTGAGAGAGGGTATTGGAGACGAAGCTGTCCACCATGCTGCATGGCAGCTGGGTGTTCACCTGGAGAAGAAAAAATTGGTTAGTATGTTGGCGCTCGTGAGGTTTGGTAAAACCAGTACTTTGCAGAAGCAGGTCCGGATATCGGAATCTACGAGGATGTACTGAAATCTGTCAGAGTCTTGACTTCGTAGCCAGTCCACAATTTCTGTGTACCAGTAAGACTTAACCTTAAGTCCTTGACTTCATGGAGATCCTTGAAGTTCAAACTTATTTGCTAGGAAAACTAGCTTGGATGATACATTTTCAAATGCATGATAAATATTTGAAAATGAACTGCAGAAGAAGTGTAAATGATAATTAATGTTTATCTTGAAATCTGTTCCTAATTTAAAGCAAGGAAAAATAAGAAAGAAAGTTAATTGGGTGTAATCTCACAAACCTTGATTTTGACAGTTTAAGAACTAATTTAAAGTTCGTTGATTTTAGTAAGTTTTAAAAATTCACCTTCATTGAAACTAAGTTTTAAAGTATTGCTGCTAAATTGAAAGCTATTACTAACATCTGATAACCGAGATACGCTGCTGAAACAAATTATTTTATTTCAATGTTGTTGCATTTTCTAAACCTACATCTAGATAGTGAAACCTACACACAACCTGAACACATTTTGACTGCTCTTTCTAATTAACACTTTCGGTGCAAAGCATCCAGCATATGGGTCAAAGAGTAATTCGTTTATGTGCCCCAAACCCACCTCCCGAGTCGTCCATACATAGCTATAGATTTCCACATTCAATTAAAAATGGATTACCATTGCACGGGGTGAATAGAGATGCGAGGGACAATAAGGACAAAACTTTGAATAGGATTTCATCGTTGAATACAAATAATTTGTCACTAAAAAGCTATTGGGATCATTTCTGTTTTAATTTAATAAACAATACAGTATTTTTAGGCTGCCAATAATATTTAAATAACGTGAAAATGCCTTTCAAATTTTCGTCCCGATTAACCCCGTGTCCCTATTCACCCCATTTTACGGTATATGACCTTGGCAGCGAAAATGTTAAATTTAAAATGAATAGATAGATAACTCAACTTACCGCTCAGAACATGGACAAGTACAGATCTCGGGTTAGCATTAGCAGGGGCGCAGGTGTACCGGCCCGAGTCGGGGGCTTTGGCCCTCTGTACCAGCAGGTGCGACGTGGTGGTCTCCCCCTTCTCTGTGATGACTGACACCCCACCGCGGGGGGAGTCGTAGTTGATCTCCTGAGAAAGAAATAGATATATTAAGGAGCAGCTCTCATCCTATTAATATTACAAATACGAAAGTTTGTGATGATTTATGTTTGTTACTCTTTCATGCCAAAACTACTGAGTGGATTTGGATGAAATTTGGCACACGGGTAGTTGATACGATCGATCGTATTACCAGCATAAAAACATGAACAGGATTAACACATACTTTTTATCGCGACAATACGATACCGTGGGATAATTACCGAACACCACGCATGCGAAGTCGCAGATAGAAGCCAGTTTAAACTTAGAACATGATGACACGTATGTAGGTAATCCTTAAAGAATTAGGTACAGCTGTATCTATACCATATTCACGTTCCGCTAGTTACGACTGCTTATGTCAAGAACTCATTTTGATAGAGGAAGCCTATTGCCCGTCATATTTTCACGTGTTTGTTTATATTTTCGAGCGTATGGCACTCGAAATGTTTGGTGTATGGTTCTTTCGTGGGCTGCAGCTGAAAATCAGCGTGGTACACTATGTGTTGCCATCTGGCATTATGCTGAGCTGAGGGCCTTTTGGCATTATTAGTCTTGTTTGTCTATTTATTTTGTATAATTTTTAAGGTGTTATTAATGCCAAATAAAATCAATTTTCTTTCTTTCTTTCATCTCATCATCATCAGCCTGTAATGATCCCACAGCTGAGACACAAGCCTCCTCTCTATGAGAGGGAGTTGGCTGTAATCCACCACGCGGGCCCAGTGCGGGTTGGTCGATGTCACATGTTTTCGAATTTTTAGTTCTAGAACATCCCCGCGTTTCCTCGCGATATTTTTCTTGACCGTTTCTCTCATCTACCGGGCACATAACTCCGGATTGCATAACCATGAGGTTAAGAATGAGCTTAGCAGTAACGCTTGCCAACCATTATACTAACGAGGAAGGCTACAGAACATTCTGCATCTTTTATTCAAATCAAAGCATTCATCACTTATCAAACGTGCCTGAAACCATTTTAGAAACTCAAAAATGAATCTAAAATGTAAAAAAACTGAGTTCCCAGTTCTCGAGGGTTGGAATGTGAAAAAACCAAACTAAAATGGCCGCCGTGCAAAATGTAATGCTTTAAATCCTCTTCATTTTTCGTGTAAACTTTTTCCAGGATTTTTTTCTGGTTCTATTTGAATGGATTTTTCATCGTTGGATCATTCTATCGAAAAAGCTTAGTAATTTTATTTTCCGTAGCCATTTTTATTCAATTATAAACTATTGTGTAGTACATGGTTTATCAAAATGGTTCAAGAAAATGTTGATTTTTGTAGTCATTAAAAATAAAATTTGGCGTTGTGTGGGTGTACTATTAGGTGCTCCTCTGCTTAACCCTTTGGGCATTACAGGCGTGATGTTATGTTATGTTAATTACAACAGACCATGGCACAAATGTTTGCAAATAGCAGCCTCGACCTGCCAGAGACATTCAAGTGTCAAACATACCATACGGCACTGTACTGATCAAGACCAATCTAAACTAAAGATTTTTTATTTATTTTTTCAGCTACACTAGGAAGTAATTATCAGCCTAATTTGAATAAATGACTTAAAATCTTAATACTTTGAGGACCTCCCCTACCCTCGCTCGAGCCAGCCCGCGATGCTGTGCCAGTAGTTTTAAATCAGCCCCTAAATAATGATATCATTCAGATCCAGCCTGTCGCCATGGTATATATGCCATAATTCTATTTAAGCTTCTAATTTATGAAATTTTAACGAAATATGCACTGATGATAATATGTATTTTGCTAAATGAAGGAATTTATTTTACTCTATTATAATGACGACTAAAGGAGAAAAGTATTTTAAAGTAGGTTTTCTTAATGCTGGGTCATTGAGTACAGATCATGATGATTTGATTAGTGCACTCGAAAAGCATTGTTTTGATGTTATGGCCATCAACGAGACTTGGCTCAGACCGGGCGAGGAGGGGCGTGCTCCGGTGGTGCCCGGCTATCGTCTGCGTCACACGCCGCGGCCGGCGAGTGTTCGCGCGGGCCGGGGTGGTGGCGTTGGGTTTTATCTGCGGCGCGGGCTGAGCGCACGTATTTGTCCTAGCACGGTCGATCCCAGGTTCGAATCGGTCGAACAAATGTGGCTTACGGTCTCTCTAAACGGCAAGAAAATTGCCATAGGCACGGCTTACCGTCCGCCATGGCTTGACCTTGTCCTTTTCTTGGATGCCATTACTGACTCCATTAGTTTATTGGGAAACTGTGACCACTACATACTACTTGGTGACTTCAATGTTAATCTACTAGACACAAACGGTATAAAAACTAAAAATATTAATGAGTTTCTGAATTCCCTCAGTCTTACACAATTGGTCACAAGACCTACTCACTACACAGCATCCAGTGAAACTCTCATCGACCTTATATGTACTGACCTGAGAGCAAGATATTCAGCAGTGGAATCGTTTGGTTCAATCAATGGCCACTGTATTGTAATTAGTGAGTTTAACATTAAGCGCGAAAAATTCAAACCGCACCTAGTAAAATATCGGCCTCTAAAAAATGTTTGCTCGGAGAGTTTTAACAAGGATCTATCATTATTAAACCTGGGAATAATTTCGTTGCTTGATACCATTAATGATATGGTGCATGAATTTAACACTCGTCTTACTTTCCTGTTTCATGCTCACGCACCAATCAAAACATGTACTGTCAAGGAAAAATCGTATCCGTGGATTACAGATACTATCAAAGTTATGATGCGTTTGCGTGATGATGCACTAAGTACTTATAGGAAAACGAAATCTGACACTAAAAAACAATACTACAAAGACCTGAAACGATTGGTGATTACTTCGCTGCACAGTGAAAAAACTGCATACTTCAAACATAACATTAATAATAAAATTAAAAACCCTAAATTGCTATGGAAAAATCTGAAATCCACCTTATCCACCTTTAAACCTAAACAAGACCTTCCGTCACATTTTACTGATCCTGATTTAATAAATAGAAAGTTTTTGATTGTCCCCGGTAACCCCGTGACATGCGTATCGCTTATTAATTATTACGAAAATCATAAACATAGTGAAGCAATTTTCACAGTCACCCCAGTGGACCAGAACGATGTCTTACGCACTATCTCTAGTCTCAACAGTAACGCCGAAGGCTACGATAACATTTCCTTGGATATGGTTAACATGACCCTGCCGCACGCGTTAAATGTTATAACGGACATAATTAACCGCTCCATAATGACATCAACGTTCCCTGACCAATGGAAAATTGCCTCCATTAGGCCCTTGTCGAAAAATTCTAATCCATCCACGATAAAAGACCTACGCCCTATAAGCATATTACCTTGTCTATCTAAAGTGTTAGAGAAAATTGTCAGCCGCCAACTTACGCTTTTTCTGGAAAATAATAACATTCTACCTGACTTACAATCCGGGTTCAGAAAACAGCGCAGCACTTCTACTGCTTTACTAGATGTTACTGACAATATATTATCTGCCCAAGATAAGGGAATGTGCACAATACTGGTTCTATTGGACTTTTTACGTGCTTTTGACGCTATTAATATACCTCTATTACTATCGAAGTTGAATTACTACGGTTTCGACCCTGAAGCTGTCTAATGGTTCCGTAGCTACCTCAGTAATAGGAAACAACTGGTTGCCCTGCGTTTGACTGACGGCACTATTCTTAGGTCAACACTTATTCCCGTAGAGAGAGGAGTTCCGCAGGGTTCTATTTTAGGCCCAATTCTTTTCATTCTGTACTGTGCGGACATAATATGATGCCTACAGAGATGCAAGTACCACATATACGCTGACGATGTCCAACTTTACATTTTGTTTAGGCCTGACGAATATGACAGTGCCATTAAAGATCTTAATGAAGACCTTCAGCGAATCGCCGTTTGGTCTGAAGATCGTTAAACCCATCAAAAACGAAGTATATGGTGTTTGGCACTAGACAACAGCTGGCTCGTCTGCCTCTGACTTTTGACTTGGAACTAATGGGCGATCCAATTGAGCGAGTGTTTGAGGCGCGAAACCTAGGTCTTACAATGGACAAAGACCTTCGTTTTGAAAAACACATAGCGGACTCGGTAAGAAACTGTTTCTATCGCCTGAAGGTCTTGTATAGGATGAGGCCTTATTTGTCCGAAACACTAAGGGAACAGCTTGTAGAAACATTAGTTCTTTCTAGGCTGAACTATGCCGACACTGTGTACGGCCCTCGCATACTAGCTCGTACAGATCGGCTCATACAAAGGGTACAAAACGCGTGCGCACGATTTTGTTACAATATTCCCCGCAGAAGTCATGTAACACCCTTCCTCAATAAGCGTTCTACTTTAAAAATGAAATCCAGACGAAAACTTCACCTGGCGTGTCTTTTGTTTGGTGTTGTTAAATATAGGAAACTGGACTACTTATTTAAGAAACTTAGTTGGGTAGCTAGTACACGGAAATGTGCAAGAAGGCAATGCTCGCAGCAACTCTCGACTCACCCACATCACACAGCAGCATTCAGGGGTAGCTTTCGGTATGCAGCATCCAAAGTGTGGAATAACCTGCCACCACCAATTAGACTGATAAACACAATAGACACATTTAAAAGACGTTTACGGCAGTATCTAGTGGAAGCGCAACGAAAACTCGATATGGTCGAATTAAATGTGTCAATTATATAATGTTTACACTTAAAAATGATAAAACGCTGTCGCGTTTTGATTATAAGTCCGTGGTGCTTGGCTGCTCGCAGCGTAAGTAATAAAATTAAGTGTGCGTTAGAAATGTGGCAACGTGCGAAACAGGTTTCTAGATATCTTAGTCTGTTGTCATGTGTTCATCCCATTTGTTTACCTTCTTATTTCACTGGCACTTATCTTGGTATTATTATTGCGTAGTTTTTATTCTTATTTGTTATTACTATTGCTGTACACAATCGTATTTTATTTAAACACCCGTTTCACATACACATACACTCTAACACAAAATATGAAACTGTTTTACGTCCGTCACATCACATTCGCAGGTCCAGTTGAAAACCAGCGTCAGGCAGCCTAGCTGCCCGGCATTTTGCTGAACTGGCCCTATTTGGCGCAGCCGTGAGGCACACAATAATTATCTCTATTTTTTTATTTTTCTTTAGATTTAAGTATTTTTTGTTAATTATTGTTTATTGTTGTGTGTACTTGTGGCATGTGCCAAATAAACTTATTTTCTTTCTTTCTTTCCATGCAGTCCTCCCCCAGCGACGCCCTAAGCCGAGGCTCGTACCCCACAGGGGGTGCCCTTAGCGTGTAGTCGCTTAGCTTGTAAGTTTTTATGCCCTGGCTGGAGGCCTTACTCTTAAGGCACCCACAGGATAGTCTGGTTAAGCAGACGACTACCTCCTAGGTTGAACTGCGAGATGCCATTCCCAAAAAAAAAAAAAATACTTTGAGGTTTCAAAGAGTATTAAAACTTTCAGTCCGAAGTCCGAGAGTAATAAAATTTTACAAACGCCCTATAAGGTAACAGGGCCATTATTCACAAATAATATTCATCGAACATAAACTTAATAAAATATTATCTCTATTTCTTTAACAAATCATTCCCTAATTAATCAAATTAATTTCCGAGTCACAATCGCTGCTCGTTCACGCCTCTTTAATTTCTGGAGAGTAGCCAAATGAATAAGTTAGTGGAAATCTTATTAGCACGAGTATTATAGACAGCTTTACGATTCGTTGCAGACTATTAAGAAACTGGGTTTGAATTTGAATGGATTGGTCAAAACCTGGCGATTGTTTTCTGTTTTACAAAATCAATAACCCTATAAAAAAAAAGTTATGTGCCCGATGCGATTTTCTAGCGGCAAATGATGAACCAAACAAATGTTCATCCCTTTAGTGACTTCTATATTATGTATGTCATGATTTTTCTTTCGTTATTTAAGGTCATATATCAATATGAAGGTGAGTTCATAATGACGAGTAAAACGACTTCTTAAGAGGTTTCTGGTAAAAATAAACTTTAGTTGTATTGGTCGTAGGTACCAACCAAGGCATGCTTAACCCACTTGGGGTTTATTATTATATCACCACTTTCTAAATACGTGTAGCGACCAACAAAAAGCAACTTACTACAAAAAGAACTACAGCGCCATCTATGACAAGACGGAAGAACTAACATCAATTTCCTACATCTCACATGCAAAGTTTACATCGATTTAAGAGTATGTAGAAAAACCCGACTACAACTGTCGGGCAGTTGCCCGCCAGACACAACACCTGTCTGGCCGGAGGATCCTCCCTTTTCAAAGCCCTAAATACGCAGTACATCGTGAGGTACATGTTTCGGGCATGTGTTACAACTATTTTTTTTAATTTTTTAGTTAGCCTGATCTTTTCCACTCCTGGGCAAAAGGCCTTCCCTGTTCCTTCCACTTTTCTCTGTTTTTTGCCCCTTCTCGCCAAATAACGAGAAGGCGATCCTAGGCATCCCGCCATCTGCTTCTCGGTCTGCCGTGACCTCGTCTAGCTGTCTCAGGGCTCCAGTTTTGTGAAAAATGGGCAATCAGCTTTGCATCGGCAAGACATGGCCAGCCCAGTCCCATTTTAGTTTGGCAGCTTTATAAGCCACGTCAGCAATTTGAGTTCTGGACCGCAGTGTGGTGTTCCTCATACGATCGGTAAGTTTAATACACACTACGAAAATACTTTAATACACATTACGAAATACATACACCGCTTTATGCTTAAAACAATTTTATATCTAAAAATAGTATCTTCCTTAAACTCAACAGCTTGCAAGCTACCCTTATAAGTTACGCAAGATGCTCACAGATTCAAAGAGAAAGCAAGTACTACTGAAATATTCAGAAAGACAAACATGGAAAATATTTAATAAGCCTCTGCAAATGTGTTTAAGGGATTTGAAAATGTTTCGTAAAAGAAGATTTTGTCAAAATTAGAACAAACGTTTTATTTTTCATGTACGATTGTAGCTTAGCGCCAAAAAACACCGACGAAAAATTTCTGTGTGGCGAAGTTCAGAATAATGCACTGAATCAGTGTAAACAGTTTAAGCGTCGACGTCTCTTCTCCCTGTACGTGAATTAATGAATGATAGATATATTTACAAGAGACTCGTGAGGATCTCGTGGCTAATTAACAATAGTCGTACGGGACGATCTTTAAGGTTAAGGTTAAGCCGTGCTTGCCGAGGTTGGTCCTGGGTGATCATAAATCGATACTGAGTTTCCTCCGTGCCTCGGAATGCACGTTAAGCCGTTGGTCCCGGCTGTCATTTGTAGATCTTTGACAGTCGTTACGAGTAGTCAGAAAAAAGTCTGACATCCAGTCTTATCAAGGGGTATCGTATTACCCAGTTACTGGGTTGTGGAGGTCAGATAGGCAATTGTTTCATGTAAAATACTAGTACACAGCTGCATCCGGCCCCAAGATAGTTTTGGAAAAGGCTAGGCAGATGATGAAATATATTTCCTAGAATATAGGTAGCTAACATGAGCTCATGAGTATGGTTTTCACTAATACTCGGCATTAATACGAGTACTATAGCATAAAGTACACATTTAATAATTAGCAATAACATAAAAATAAAATGTAAAAAAGACGTTTAAAAAATAAAAGAATGAGGTCATATAATAGTTATGTCAAAATCCTGTAACAAAGAAACACTGAACAAAAAATCGGCACAAAAACCCTTCAGAAAAGCGACATTAGTGTTAAAAATAACGAAGTAACTACACAATAGATGCCGGTTACTTTTATTTTCTGAAAGTTCCAATTGTTGAAGGAGATGTCAAACGCAGTGCACTTTCTACAAATGAGTTCCAATTTCAGAAACGAATCGTAGTCGGAACAGGATACAACGCCAATGTACTAATAGAAACCTTTACTGGAGTTTCTGGAGTTTTAAAAGATGGTCTGCAGTCTGTGGTACGTTGATACTGTATTCTTGTTGTGATGAGTCGGACAGGACTTCAGTATCCCACATAATCCATAATTTAAAGAAGTTGACTGAATGGTGAAGAATTTTGGGTGTCTGTATTCGTTAAATTTTTCAGTGTATGACTATAACATAAATAATTTATACTGAAATTTGAAATGTATAATAGTTTAAACATTATGGCTTGTACCTACTTATCATACACACTATTCATAATCTTGAGGCATTTCAAATAATAAGTTATGTTTACCCTGTTAATTGAAACTGTGTTAAAGATTTGCAATATACTCATATGTTTATAAATTCCGCATCAAACTAAAGAAGAATCACGTAAATTAAATATAAAAAAAAAAAACCGACCAAGTGCGAGTCGGACTCGCGCACGAAGGCTTCCGTACCATTATTTATAAAAACGAGCAAAAAATTCACTTTTTTGTATGGGAGCCTGCCCCCCTTAAATATTTACTTTATTTGGTTTTTAGTATTTGTTGTTATAGCAGCAACAGAAATACATAATCTGTAGAAATTTCAACTTTCTAACTATCACGGTTCATGAGATACAGCCTGGTGACAGACGGACGAACGAACGGACGGACGGACGGACGGACGGACGGACGGACGGACGGACGGACAGCGAAGTCTCAGTAATAGGGTCCCGTTTGACCCTTTGGGTACGGAACCCTAAAAATCAATCATCAATATAATTTCATTAACACAATGTCAGCGTAATCGGTACCCCGATTCATCATCATTCATCATGATTTCAGCCGAAAGACGTCCACTGCTGGACATAGGTCTCACCCAAGTTTCGCCACATTGACGTAACATGGGGGGTTTTGCCATAATCGCCACGCTTGGCAGGCGGGTTGGCAATCGCAGTACGGTTGTCACAAAAGCACAGAGAACGCTGCTGCCCGTTCTCTGGCAAGTCCCTTAATCGACTCTTACGACACCCACGGGAAGATATGGGATGGTGCTATTCTTTACGTCCGACACCATACAGAGTACTCCGATTACGCTGATATTATACATACATAAAAAAATACCGACTTGAGAACCTCCTCCTTTTTGAAGTTCGTTAAAAATAACAAGGAACTAAAAACAACGCTATTAACGACAGCAAAATACCACCATTACTTACATACAAAGTAAAGGTTTATTGCAGATAATTCATGCACTTACTTAAAAGTCGATAAAAAATGGACTTTAGCAGTTTCAAGTAAGAGCCATAAATTAGTCTGGACTAAATTGCAACGGCCCATAAAATATTGTAGGTGGATTTTTAACGACCGCCAATAACCAAGCTACTGCTTGATTATTTATGGCTTCATAATTTTCTGCATAAACATAAAAAAATATTATTGTTATAGGTTAAGGATTAGCTGGAAAATTAGCTAAAAGCTAAACGGGAACAGCTTATGCTGTGGTAAAACGATGTCTGATTGCAAGGTTGGGAGTGGGCCTGGCACTCCAGTACTAAAGTATCAGACACTCAAGGAGGTTCTTTTACAAACAACATAACAACATTACGCTTGTAGACCCCGAAGGGTTAGGCAGAGATATACTTAATAGAACACCCACATTTCGCCAGTTTGTTTAAGTACCATGTAATAGGGGGCGAGCCAATTGCCATCAACTGGGCATTAGTCCACACTCCGTGGCTGCTATTAAGAAATTCCTGATGGAAAAACCCAATAAAACTAACACGACTGCCTTATCCTTTGGAGATTATCGGCGGGATGTTACGTTTTAAAATTCAATGAAGTCTTTGTACCTATTATCAATAATACCAATTTATGAATAATAATTTAATTGGTAATTATTTATTTGAGCCGTTTGGGGTTGAAACACTAGGGCCATGGGGCCCGAGTGCCATCTTGTGTTTCGAGATATCGCCAAACGGATGGTCGACGCTTCACGGGACTCGTCATAAAATCAGCATTGTCATCCAACGTGGCAATGCGGCCAGCCTTCTGGGCACTTTTCCTGTCGACAGCGATGTCGACGAATTTTTTGACGCCCTGTAATTTTGATACTTGTACATATTTAATTTATATTTATTTGTAGTTTGTAAATAATGTACATATGTAATATACAAAATAAAACTACTATTCCATAATGTTGAATATTTATGAATCCGAAATTTCATAGCCTTCAAAATATACACGGTCATAAAAATAATCTCGATAAAATACCAACATACTGGAAACCACAATTCTATTGAAATAAATGACGTCTCATATCTTGGCAATCCTTTCGTAGCCAAACTGGCAAGAATTCAAATCAAGTTGTTTATGAAGAGGCGCCATAGAGTCTGTGGCGCTTAATTTAGTTCAAATAGACCCATATTGAATACTAAAGAGTACATCATTGAAATGTTATTATGAAGAAAAACCGGCCTAGTGGGTGTGGAACCGGGGTGAGGATTCTGTTTTCGGGATGAGTGTTGTTTATGCTCATAATTTTGATTATTGGCGAAAGAATTATGAGTATCCAAATTACCAAATGATTTTTGGGGTTGCAACTTTATAAAAGTTAATGAGAAACATTCATCGATATCGATTGAAATGACACACAGCGCTGGTGAACTTCTTGGGAAAGACCGTTTCGTGCCATCGGCATCGTGGTGAATGGATTAGTCAAGTAGACTCTGCGTTACTGTGTGCTAGGTGTCCAGGGTGCGCCGGACGTTTGAGGGTTTAGATACCGATTTTTAACGACACTTTGAGAGGCTTCTGGCGAAGTTCTGGGCTAACAAAATATACAAAATTTACGTGCCAGTGACGCGAAGAAGAAATTTCAAAATGTTTTGAAGAATGGGCTCCAAATATACATCGCAGTTATGTGCACTGATATAAATGAATGTTTTTCATCAGTACATACACACAGTACATTGTACTGTGTAATGTACACACAGTATATTACACAGTACACAGTACAAGCGGGGAGAAGAACGGACAGAGAGACAGACCAGACGAAATTATAAGGTTTGTGTTTTTTGCCATTTAACGACGGAACCTTAAAAATGCTTAGTCTCTCTTGCTTAAACAAAAGGGTAAAAGCATTATTCTCATGCACGAAGAAACGCTTTCTCACTGCGTGTTGGCGCCAGATTATTATTAATTTCAGTCCATTAAGCCCCAGGTTAGCTAACAATGTGGCCTTTTAGATTGAATTTGGATGACATTGAAAAAGTCACATTTTGCCTTGTCAGGTTTATAACCCAGGCTTTGTAAAATACATTTATGTAGATTTGTAAATGCTGTGTGGAAAAGAGGAAATCGTGGCAAAATTTTATTATAATAGCCGCTCGCGTCGATCTTGATCTTGCCTAGATTGGTCCTGGCTGTCAATTGTAGATTTTTGACAGTCGTTAAGTAGTCAGTAGCCCGAAAGTCTGGCAACTATTCTTACCAAGGGGTATTACGTAATACTAACTGGGTTATGGAGGTCAAAGAGCAGTCACTCCATGTAAAATACTGGTATTCAGCTGCACCCGGTTAGACTGGAAGCTGACCCAACATAGTTGGGAAAAAGCTAGGCAGATAAGATGTGTACTTAAGTATATTGATGTGTAATAAGTACACCAAAGACTACCTGCAGTATTGTCTCTACCCATTCCTGTTACCCATTCAAAGGTTTTCTTGAAAAGATTGCTTTTAGCGATAAGATCGCGTTTTGTGTCACCTATGAGAAAAAATATATTTTATGAATGTCACGTGTTTGGTGTAAATAATAAAGATTATTTTATTATATTCTATTCTTTTACTTGAAAGTTGATATGAGATGGAACGTGGAACGATAATTTTGTAAAAGTATTTTGACTTCCATGTAAGCTACTTGTATAATTTGGTATTTAAGATCATAATCAATTAATTAAAAATCAAAACACTACTCCGATTTGGGAAAAATCAATATTTTAAATTGTTTTTTGAGGTCGACTTCCAGTCATTCTGAATATAGCCGAATATCAGTATTTTACACGGAACGTCTGCCTATCTGACCTGACCTTATAGTAGTTTCAGTGGCTTGGGAATGGTGTGGAGGGTTTGCCTATCTGACCACCACGACCCAGTTATTTGGTAACAAGGTTAGACCTTTGTACTGACTGAGTTATCAGACTTTCAGGATTCTGGCTACGCATAAAAACTGCCGGTACATGATAGTCAGGATCAACGGCTTAACCGGTTTTTCGAGGCAAAGAGAGAAGGTTTTCGATACTATTGATTGTTTTAACTGATTCCCTCCTTCCCTTCTACACTACTAAACGGCACCACTAGAAGTGTCGTGGGGATTTTTTTTTCCCTTCTACACTACTGGTCCAGTGGTACCGTAAGTAATTGTAAAATACCACTACTAGTGGTGCGGTTTAGCAGTGTAGAAGGGAAGGAGGTAACTGATTGGTTATTCGATCACCATCATCTTTCTCAAGCTCTTATCGCAATTTATTTGGGGACAGCGCAGCATGTCTTCGCTCTTCAGTACTTCTCTATTACTGGTCATCTCATCAGACACCTCCTTTCTTGCCAAATCATCCTTCACACAGTCCATCATTTATTTGGTCTTATCATATGCTTTAGGACACGTTTCAAACCAGTTAAGCATCAGTTTCTCAGCTTAATCCAACAGTCTCCATTATGAAATATCAAGTTAAAACGTCGGCGTACGATCGCTCAATTTCGTGCAAACATGACGCACATTTGTAGCGCGCCTCGGCTGAATACTAATACCACAGAATACTAATACGTCGGTTATACGATGAAGGATTCACTGAGCTACATCAAATGGTAAGCTTTAGATTTAGTTTTGCTTCAAATTATACTGACATGGAACTGCGGAAGTTCTAATTAGTATGTGCTTAAGAGCTTTTATGCCTTACGACATTTCTTACAAACTTTCAAGTCCTTATTTCCGAAATGACTGAATCGATTTTAATGAAACTTCATACATATAAACAGGATACATAGGTGTAAAAAGTTACCAAAAAACATTATCGAAAAATTGTGTACAGCTAAATTAGACCGATTACAAATTATCCCTAGATAAAGAAATTACAAATTATCTTTTTTTTTTAAAGACAGAATTATGTTTCCTGCTTATGCGTATTAAGTTTCATTAAAATCGGTTCTGTCATCGTGTCGGTGCAGCATCTCTTCTCTTTCCAAATTTCAGTTCAATTGGATAAACCTGAATATTGCCTATTAGACATTTTGATCTCCACGGGCCAGTTTACTGGCTTTGAAAAACGAAGAAGAAGTGTCAAATAAATGAAATTCTCTTCAATTATGGTCGTCATTTATTTACCCATAGGAAGGTCTATAGTTTAAGCAACATAAGTAATTTCAAAATAGTTCGAATTTACACTGCAACTTGAATTGACCTTTATAATAAAGCTCATAAAGTTTAAACAAGGCGCCAGAGAGTCAACAATCTTTCAATTTGGAAGACGTCACTACATTTGTTATACTGGCGTTGCGACAAACACCACGACTTGAAACATTGACTTATACAATAGGAGGTATTTCTTTTAAAATGGCCTTTTAAAGTTTTCATCATTCATCATCATTTCAGCCCAAAAGAATTCCACTGCTGGACATAGGCCTCCCCCAAGTAGCGATACTTGGGGGAGGCCTATGTCCAGCAGTGGAATTCTTTTCACATTGACAGGTTGGCGATCGCAGTACGGTTGTTACAAAAGCACAGAGAACGCTGCTGCCCATTCTCTGGCAAATCCCTTAGTCGCCTCTTACGACACCTACGGGAAGATATGGGATGGTGCTATTTTTTACGTCCGACACCATGTATGGTGTTAAAGTTGAAGTTTTCATGTTCTTTGAATTTCGCTAATGCAATAGACTTCCTCGTTGGTTTTGCAGTCACAAGAGCTACTGCTGACGATTAGGTTTTCGGTTCGATTCCCAAGTCAGGCAAAGTTTCGGTAGTTGAGTTTTACCAGCAGTTATTGAGTTTTTGGTTGATAACAATAGACTCGGCCTCCACTCATGGGACTTGAAAAACATAACCGTCGAAATGTCTGTGTTTTATCCTTGATTCCATTAGACTGTCGGAAAGTTAGCAATGATTCAAGTAACCATATTTATGAGCCTAAAAAAATAAATAGAAGTAATAAAATCACTATCTGTGATTAATCTTTATTTTCAAAGACATAATAAATTACATTCTTATTCTTTGAAAACATTGATTAATCAATATTGAGTGCTTTTCGTTTTTTAAGGGTTCCGTACCCAAAGGGTCAAATGAACATACTAAACTATTACTGAAACTTCGCTGTCCGTCCGTCCGTCTGTCACCAGGCTGTATCTCATGAACTATGATAGTTACCCAGTTGAAATTTCTACAGATTAATTCTTATCAGATTCTTATTTCAGATTTCTGTAATGGTCTAATTGAAATAAATGCTTTGAGTTTGAGTTTGAGTTTGATTATGTATTTCTGTTGCCGCTTTAACAACAAATACTAAAAACAAATATTTAAGGGGGCTCCAATGCATAAAAGTGACTTTTATAAATAATGGTACGGAACCCTTCGTGCGCGAGTCCTATTTTCACTTGGCCGGTTTTTTATTTTATGTTACTTAGTCAACAGATCATACCGACTACAACTCTAGTCAAAATCCAACTATCTTTTCGTAACTAGAACATCTTTTCTAGCCACAGTTTCAGTCTGAATCTTATCTATAGTACTTAAGCCACGCTCACCAACTTTGATAATGTTACTTTCTCGTTTTACATTATCATAAAATGCACTCCAGCTTTTGTGCCAATCTTCGATGTGAGCTACAGCTATTTTTAGGGTTCCGTACCCAAAGGGTCAAATGGGACCGTATTACTGAGACTTTGCTGTCCGACCGTCCGTCCGTCCGTCTGTCACCAGGCTGTATCAAATGAACAGTGATAAGAAATTTCGCCAGTTGAAATTTGTACAGATTATGTATTTCTGCTGCTGCTTTAACAACAAATACTAAAAACAGAATAAAATTAATATTTGAGGGGGCTCCCGTAAAAAAAATTTTTTTCTTTGCTCGTTTTTATAAATAATGGTTCGGAAGTACCCCTTCGTGCGCAAGTCCGACTCGCACTTGGCTGGTTTTTTGGGTTCCGTAACCAAATCATCTAATGAAAACCCCCTAAAAAATTAAATTAAAAATTTAAAAAAACCCCCGACACAAAAAACCTCAAAAAGCCAAAAATAAATTAATCCAAGCGTCGTAGCGTCGGGGGTCCGCTTTGTTCTGTGCTTGTACTAAGCGTTCTTCTTAGCGGTCCCCCGACGCTACGACGCTTGGATTAATTTTTTTTTGGCTTTTTGAGGTTTTTTGTGTCGGGGGTTTTTTTAAATTTTTAATTTAAATTTTTTTCATGCTTTTTAAACTTATATTATTTTTTCTTAGCCTTGACTGTCCTACTCCTGGGCATAGGCCTCCCCCTTTCCTTCCAATTTTCTCGGTGTTGCGTCTCTTCTCGCTAATTAACGAAACCAAGGAAAGATACACAATTATAAAAAAAAAAAAATGTGGTGGGGTGTGTACCCCCCCGTCCTCAGCAATGCCCATGGTGATAAGCGACATCATTTCAAATTTCAAATAGACTACCTGTGAAAATTGTTTATATTCCTTCATCAACTAGAAAAGAGGTGATGATCTTCAAATGGCTGAGCAGATTTTCTCAAAACATAGCTAAGAACACTCTCGATTAAAATACCTTTCAAACGATACCACTTTTATCAAAATCGGTTCATCCGTTTAGGAGCTACGATGCCACAGACAGACACACAGATACACAAATACACAGATACACACGTCAAACTTATAACACCCCTCGTTTTTGGTCGGGGGTTAATTAAGTCATGTTCGTATGTCACTAAGCATTTATTTACCTACTTCCTTGTTTATCGTGTGTTTAGTGCCTAACTTGGTGTCAGAGACTTAACATCCCGTCGAGAAATATCTCTCAGGCATGCTGGTTTCCTCACGATGTTTTCCTTCACAATTATATCATGTTATATTTTTTTTTAGTTTTTACAATTTTTTTTTCTGTTTCGTTATATTTGTAAGTTTTTTATTTTGTGTACTTGTGGCATGTGCCGAATAAATAATTTTTCTTTCTTTTCTTCACCGAAGTAAGTGATATTTATATGTCGCCGCAAGAGCGTCTATATGCTAAGACTATTCATTAATCTTATTAAGAATCCTCATTTGTCATAATATTGATGAACCTGCCATGCCATCTGTGTGGGGGCAGCATAATTATTACGATAATCATTTGACTAAACGCCATCTATTGGCTTGTGTGTTAACTACTGCGCAAATAATAGATTCGTTTAGCTTAAATGGCGAGTAATTTATTAAACAAAAGCCTTTAGCTTATATATATTATATATATTATATTTTATGATAACTGGGATTTTAGCAATGACAATTTGGATTTTAACAATGGCTCATTTTGTGAGGCGGCCACCCAGTCTTGTGGGAAAGAGCGCCGAATAGTCAATTAGTGAATTTATAATTTGTAGCAACAATTAAATCAATTTCTAGAACTAACTACAAACTTAAAATTAATAAGATTATTTTACAGAGTATTTTATTAGTGGTAAACCAGTTCTCTGTATTTAATCCTTTGATCTGCCGAAAATGGTTTTAAGCATGCGATTGTTGTAAAAAAGTATTAAAGCTACTAATTAAGCTTGTAACTTAATTACGCCTTTGCATTTGTGAATATTGGTATTGTTTAATTACTAAAATAATTAATTGTGAAGTATTTAGTATTGTTTTAATGGAGTATTACTGAACTAACTATGTAATGAATAACTGGACTGATCTAATGAGTGTGTAGTACATCCGCCCACTCAGAACCGTAGGCGCAGCGAGACGAGATGTCATTTGAGTTAGCTCGCGATTATAGAATTGAAATATTAATGAATTGAAAGTAGTTTTTAAAATGAGCAATATTAAGTTGTGTTATTAAGAACTGTAACAATTGAAAGACAGATCCAAAAGACACACATTACATCAACCATGTTTGTGAATGGGCGGCTCAACCTATGGAAAGTTTATAAGTGCTTTAAAGTGCCTGTAACTGGTTTATTAGAAATAAACATAAGGAGTTTGAGTCAAGTGTTGTGTGTGATTTCAACTACCCATCCACCTAATTAACAACCATGAAGAATACAGTTGCACAGTTAGCGACTGAAAGGCAATATGGCGTCGATAATTATGTAAGGTGGAATCCCCGCCTTGATATATACAATACGCACATGAATCCGAAAAAAAACAAAAAGTGCGTGTCTTGGGTTCAAACTGGAGACCTACTTGGAGACTATTACGCTACATTAATGAAATGTCAAAGGTTCTGTATGGTGTCGGATGTAAAGAATAGCAACATCCCATTTCTTCCCGTAGGTGTCGTAAGAGCCGACTAAGGGACTTGCCAGAGAATGGGCAGCTGCGTTCTCTGTGCTTTTTTAATAACCGTACTGCGATCGCCAAGCGTAGCGATTATGGCAAAACCCCTTATGTACACTTGGGGGAGGCCTATGTCCAGAAGTGCACGTTTTTCGGCTGAAATGATGATGATGAATGAAATTTTGTTGGAAACCTGTTTGTATAAACACAGCGTAAGAAAATAACGCTACACCGTATTAGAGTGGTGTCCCGCCATACAAGTACCTAGAGATGAAAAACTCATACGACGATTCAAGATTCAAGATTTTTTATGAAAATATGAAATAATATGGTATTTAATGGTCTTATAAATGTGTGTGTACTGTTTTTTTACTCTTTTCTTTTTTTTCTCTTTTTTTGAGAGCATCGGTGGCCCAGTGGTCGCAGCCCCGTTTTACGAGCAGTAAGTCGAAGGCTCGAACCTGGGCAGGCGAATTACTTTATGTAATTTATTCATCACCGCTGCCCTCAAAAACGGTGAAGGAAAACATCGTGAGGAAACCGGCATGTTCTAGAACTAAAAAATCAAAGACATGTGACATCTACCAACCCGCACTGGGCCCGCGTGGTGGATTACAGCCCAGTCCCTCCCTCATAGAGAGGAGGCCTGTGTCCCAGCAGTTGGAAAATTATAGGATGATGATGATGACTGTTTTTTTTCTCCGGTTTTATCCCTTAATTAAAAAGATTATTTTGCTTTCAAGTTTAGTAACCTTTAATTTTGAAACTTGTTTTGGTTGCAAATGAAAGCTATGTGCGTACAATTCCATTCATGTCGATTAGGGAACCCCTCATTTTTGCCAATTTTTTTGGAACAACATCGTTATAATATATCTTGTCAGTCCGTTGACAGAAGATAATTTCGCTGACGCTTGGTCCTCGCGAGGGGGACTTTCAAAATGGCGGACTTTTAAGGTCTCAATGTCACGTTCTCGCGTTTGTAGACAGCTTGATAAATGTAATTATTATTCCTGTGCTAAGGGTCCAAGGAGGTTGGAAGTAGGGCACGTTTTTAGATGTAGCTATTTATAAAAGGTTTTTATTGATTTTTATTAATCCATGGCTACATTTCACGGGCCATTAAGTGCCTATTACAAATTAGAACTAGGAATATAATCACAAATAGATTAATAAATAACAACTAAACTATTAGGTATTAGGCTCATTAAAACCATTATTATTTACAACGACAGTCATTAAAACTTGAAGTGGGATATTTACACAATGCTAACTATTTGTTTTCAGTTTCAAACAAAGGCCCTATTGCCATCAATTAGGCTCAAATTATTAATTTCTAGCTGTTGTCCATGACCTTTGACCGCGTGAAATTATTATAAAAATATTATTGAATCAGATTTTGTTAATTTCAAGGGTTTTAACTATTTTGCACCTTTTTCCAAAATAAAAGTAAGTGAAAAGCATATGTGACTCATTATAATATCGGCTATCTGCCAGTAAAAGTCCCGTCAAAATCTGTCCAGCCGTTTCGGAGATTAGCCGCAACAAAAAGACAAACAGACAAAAAATCAAAAAATGTTTTGGTTATATGTACCGTATATACTTTTATATGCATTCAGTAAAACACATTTCTCATTTCTTGAAATTACAAACAGACACTTCAATTTAATTTACTTGGACCAGTAGAATTATCAGTGTGTGTATGTCTAACTTACAGCCAACATTTTGCAACACAAACTGACAGGAATCAAGCATCTCATTAACAGTTAGACTTACAAAGTTAATACCTACTACTACAACTGGATTACCTACACCCTTGTCACACTAACTCACTACTCACACTTTACTAAATCACATACGAAGCCAAATGAACATCCATCAAAGGCAACTTGCAAACCTCAACGCTGACAAAGTTTCGATTACAACAGATACACTAATTTATTTTCAAGAGAGAAACTGCCAGTTTCAATCATTTGAAACGTACCGAGGTGAAGTCATGCAAATTGAGAACAGGTAGCATACCATGACGTCTTAAAACATTATTGTTTTACTCCTTTTCCAGTGTGGAGACGAGATGGCGCTAGATATCCTGTATAGCTCCGTCTCTTTCCCACACTGGAAGAAGAGTAAAACAATACTGCTTTAAGACGTCATGGTGCTGCGGGTTGTTCGAAAGAGATACCGTGGCCCTGGAACACAAAGGGCTAAGAAGAAACATGGATGGGGTTTAGTCAGTCAAGTCTGACACTCCCTTTCGCTCCGCCCAGAGCGGGAGAAGTCATTTGACGATTTCCCATTCGAAAAAAAAAAGAAGACGTGATGGTAGGTCAGCAGATGTAAATTGTTCAGCTCCAACAATTATTGTTTGTCAAAAGCAATTGGCAAGAATGGGTGGTCGTGGACTACAAATAAATTCTTGTGGTTCTCATTGAACGGTCTATAATGTTAGCGTATTGTTGAGAGGTACAAAGGGATTGCGTCAAATTGATCGCAAAGGCATTTGATCGTGTTTTAGGACGGATAACTGTGGTGACTGATTCTTGTGAACTGTTGTGGTGATTGTTTATTAGCTGTCCGGCGCAACTTCGTTTGCGTCACATTTTCCCGTTTTCGTAACATTTTTCATTGCTGTTCCACTCCTTTTGGTCGTAGCATAATGATATATATTTTATAGCCTTCCTCAATAAATGGGCTATCTAACACTGAAAGAATTTTTCAAATCGGACCAGTAGTTTCGGAGCCTATTCAATACAAACAAACAATCAAATCTTTCCTCTTTATAATATTTGTTTAGAAAATAGTGGAGTTGTATTTCTAAACCCTAACAATAGACTGGCATGTTGGTCTAAAGGTCGTGACTGCTGAGCATCAGGTTCTGGATTCGATTCCCGGGTTGGGCAAAGTGTTTTTTTCCCCCTGGAAATTTTTCAGTCCGGATTTCGCGGAGTATGGATTTGTGCCCGGCTGATGGCAACAGGCTCGCCCTCTATTACATGGGATTAAGACATAACTGGCGAAACGTGGTTGTACTAATAGGTACACCACTGTTTAACCATTCGGGGATAACAGGCGTGATGTTATGCTATGAAAAGTAACAAAAAAACTAAATATTTATTGTAATAATATTAATAGTAATTGGAATTTATAATCAATACTAACTGCTGCCCGCAACTTCGTTCACGTGGTTTTTTTATGGGTATGAAAATTAGATGTTGGCTGATTCTCAGGCCTACCCGATATGCACACAAAATTTCATGGAAATCGGTTAATGGGTAACAAATCGGGTAACAAACACCGCGGATATGACAATTTTATATATTAAAAAGATTTAATTGCAGCATCGAGTGATATTCCATTTTATTAAATACTAGCTGTCCCGCGCAACTTCGTCTGCGTCACATTTCCCAGTTTTCGTAACATTGTTCATTGCTGCTCCGCTCCTATTGGTCGTAGCGTAATGATATATAGCTTATGTCCTTCCCCAGGTTGAAATCTATCTTCTTGCCAAATTTCATAAACATCCAATCAGCCGTTTGGTCGTGAAAAGGTAACAAACAAACATCAAAGAAACAGAGGGACTTTCGCATTTATAATATAAGTATGGATTATTAAAGAAATTCATAATAACTGCGGTATATTTGTCACCATTTAACATCAAATGCATTGCCATGCATTTTATTTTTTTCACACCACCTTCATTCGATTGAATCACCTAAAGATAGAAAACGTATCCTTACCTCATCATTATGAGTCCATCGTATAGCTGGTGGTGGCTCCGGGGAATGCTGCACCACACACGTCAAGTTGATGGTGCTCCCCGTGTTGATGAACAGCTCCGGACCGCCCAGGATTGTCGTCAGGGGCTCTGGTTGGAGAAAACAAGTGGTAAGTATCACTTAAAGTAGTTAGTAACTGTTAAGGAGATCGTGGCAAAATAATAACAGCCGCTCGGGTCAATCTTTAGGTTAAGCCTAGCTTACCTAGGTTGGTCTATGGATGGGTGACCAGCTATTACGGTAAGCAATGGGTGATCACTCATGTTTACCTCATCCCTCAGAAAGCACGTTATGTCATTGGTTTCGGCTGTCATTTTTAGATCATTGACAGTCGTTACAGTGATGGAGTCAGTGGCCCGTAAGTCTGATAACCAGTCTTACCATGGGGTATCATTTTACCCAGGACCAACTGGGTTGTGAAAGTCAGATAGGCAGTCGCTCCAAGTAAAATACTGGTATTCAGCTGCATCAAGTTAGACTGAAAGCCAAACCCAACAAAGTTGGGAAATGGCTAGGCAGATGATGATAGGGAAATCTTAGTAAGGCTAACACTTCGAGGACATTGGTTATGATGATTATATTTTATGTTTAAAACTAACTGAATTAGTATTATACAGCGTACATCAGAAAAATGTAGTCACATTTAAGGGTGTGGTACAGACCATAAAACTAGTCAACTTTTTCCATAGGATCAACATCCTAAAACCCAAAATTTGATCAGCTGCTGTCCCATACTTAATTTCAGTACCAACTCGACACACATGTATGGAACAGCTGATTTAATTAATTTACATGTTTAAGAGCGTTTACACCTTACGGCATTTCGTACAAAATGTCAAGTCCTTATTTTCCCAAATAACTGAACTGATTTTAATGAAACTTAATACGCATAAGCAGAATACATAGGTTTAAAAAGTCACTACAAAATATTATCGAAATGTATTTTAAAACAAGATAATTGGAAATTTCTGTTTCTATAGTTAATTTATGATCGGTCTAATTTAGCTGTAACACTATTTTTAGAAAATATTTTTAGTAACTTTTTAGACCTATGTATCCTGCTTATCTAAATCTTAACTAATATTATAAAGAGGAAAGATTTGATTGTTTGTTTGCATTGAATAGGCTCCGGCTCTGGCTTTTGTAGAAAGTGGAGCAGTATTTTTGTAAAACCGGCCAAGTGCGAGTCGGACTCACGCATGAAGGGTTCCGTACCATCTAAACTATTATTCTAAAGAGGAAAGATTTGATTGTTTGTTTGTTTGCATTGAATAGGCGCCGGAACTACTGGTCCGATTTGAAAAATTCTTTAGTGTTAGATAGCCCATTTATTGAGGAAGGCTATAGGCTATATATAATCACGCTACGATGAATAGGAGTGGAGCAGCAATGAAAAATGTTGCGAAAACGGGGAAAATGTGACGCAAACGAAGTTGCGCCGGACAGCTACGTGTACTAAATTTCATTAAAATCGGTTTCGGAAAATAAGGACATGAAAGTTTGTATGATATGTCCTAAGGCGTAAACGCTCTTAAGGTGTTTCTCGCATCAGAATTAGCATTAAATGTATAAGGGTTTGTAGTACCTACAACTGTAAAGACAGTTGTCCTAACAATCCCATCTCATTTTCACACCTTATACGAAAAGCGGTACAATTTGAACATGAAATTCATATTAGGTCTTTACCTATGAAATTGCCGTTTTGTTTGAAAAAAGTTAAAGTATTTTTTTTTCGAACTTATTTATTTCTTTTATTCAAAGTAATCACCCCTGCAATCAATGCATCTTTGCCAACGCTGTGGCAGTTTATGGATGCCCTTCTTGAAAAAAATCAGCCGGACGGGAGACAACAAACTCTTCAAAGGCGTTTTGTACTGCCTCTCGGGAATTGATTTTTTTTCCCGCTAAAAAGTTGTCCAAATTTTGGAAAAAGTAATAGTCTGAAGGCGCAAGATCTGGTGAGTATGGCGGATGAGGGAGAGGTTCCAAACCCAACTCATGCAGCTTAGAGACGGTCTGTTGTGCAGTATGGGGCCGCGCGTTGTCGTGAAGTAGCAGTGGAGACGACCGATTGACCAAAGCTGGTTGCAGACGTGCGAGTTTCGCCATCATTGTGGTCAGTTCTTCAATGTACACATCTGCAGTAATGCTCTCGCCGTTTTGTAAAAAGCTATGATGAATCATACCAGCACTAGACCACCAAACTGTGACCATCACCTTTCTAGGGGTCATTTTTCGTTTTGCACATTGCTTTGGTACCGAACCAGGATCTAACCAACTTGCTGAGCGCTTTCGATTGTCAAAAAGAATCCATTTTTCGTCGCACGTAACAATTCGGTTCAAAATTCCTTCATTTCTGTGCCTGTTAAGCAGCGCAAGGCAAGTCTCGACGCGTACGTTGCGCTGGCGATCGTTAAGTTCGTGGGGCACCCATCTATCAAGCTTTTTTATCTTGCCAATCTGTCGCAAATGGACCAATATTGTTTTAATGCTAACATCAAAAGCTGCCGCCAGCTCAGCTGTAGATTGAGTTTCATCAGCTTCAACAATCACCTTTAATTCATCATTGTTGACCAAAGTTTCCGGACGACCACGAGGTTCATTTTTCAAGTCAAAATTCCCAGAACGGAACCGAGCAAACCAATAACGGGTTGTGCGTTCGTTTGTACAGTTCTCTCCGTAAACGTCGTTGATGTTACGGGTCGTTTGTGCCGCGTTGGTGCCTCGACGGAACTCATATTCCATAATTACACGAAATTTCAAAGTATCTATTATGAGGAAAAATGTTGAAATGTAATGAAAATACAACGCTAATCAATAAACAAAAGACTGATTTTGTAAATAGAATGTCATATTTTTAAAACAAAATTAATTTGAATTTAGAACTCATAGCCAATCAAAACTTTTTTTTGTTTGAAAAAGTCTGTACTGCAATACGGCAATTTCATAGGTAAAGACCTATTATTTAGGTACAAATCTAATTATTATGAAATTACTTAATTTTATAGCAAAGAACGGTAATTAAAGAAATCTGAAAATCTTTCCTTCGTAATTTTATGAAAATTATCTAATGACCCTTTTGGATTAGCAGAAATTAAAATGACAAGGTTTCATTGCTTAGTAACGTTTAAACGTTAATTATAATTTTTATGTTCTTTCTCCAAATTAGCTTACTGATACAACTTCATGCATAGATTTTTTACTTTATTTTTTTCGTCTGCATGCACGTGTAAGCGGACACGCCCTTTATGTCTGGAGACTTTATTTATTCTTGATTATATTTTTCAATTTTTTATTTTATTATTGGTGTCTGCTAACTGACATACATGTGACATTAATTTGATGTAATGGATTCTTTGTTTAAATAATCTTGAACACTTATGTATAAGAATCTGGTTCTTCTAACTTAACAGACAGATGTGTTGCTGGGGAGTTTGTTCCGCCACTTCTTCTTCCCAGCTAAAACACTAGGAAGTGGCGAAGGGCGGGCGTTTTGGGGGACTGTCTCTTGTAATTTTGACGCTCAAAAAGTGCTGATTATCAGCCTAATTTGAATAAATGAGGTACAATAATGCCAAAGCCCCCTAATCGCTATGACATACCGCAGCAACAGGACTGGTTTCTATTTAACTATGAAAACGGCAACAAGCGGCAATACATCGGAAACTACCTTTAAAATACTACAATAAATCCACACTTAAAGAAGACGGCCATAATATCTGTGGCGTAGATAATCCAGTTGACAAAAGGAACGCTAGCAACATCCATGACGCTAATTTAGAACTAAAACCCTGCGTCGCGCTATGTAAGTTAAACACGAGTTCGACAAAAACAACAACAACAATTTTACTACAACCGTCAGGGAGTAGCCCACCGGACACACTACCCGCCTGGTCGGAGGATTCTTCCCTTTCAATGCAACGGGAGGCAACGAGGAACTTTAAACCCCATTCGTCATACTCCTAAATATCCAATTGTTCCTACTCAGTTCTGTAAATCGTTCTTAAATAATCACTAAGTTTAAACAACAAATAAAGTATCAAACGTCCTTTTCTTGGTGCCTTTATGAAAAGGCAGGCAATTGAAAGTTCTTAATAACGAAGAACACTTTGATATCAATCTTCAAAATCGTAAGCAGTATTATTTGTTTTCAGTCAACGGTACAAAGTTTGGGAACAAGATGAGCCTCTTAGGAGCTACTAAGTGGACTCAAAGATGTAACTTTTTGTGTATATAAATGTGTTCAAATATTTATTATTGCTTTTTAGGTGTCATTTGAATTTATTTATGCCATTTTTGCCAAGGAATCAGCATTGCCATCCAACGTAGCACTGCTGCTAGCTTACTGGGCAGTTTTTCTATTGACAACGACGTGGACGAATTATTTGACGCCCTGTATTTCTTTTTCCATTTTAATACTATATTATTATTTTATATCTATTTGTAGTTTGTCAATAATGTGCATACATAAAATAAAATGCATCCCTATCATTTTAAATAATAGTTATCTTGTGTATCGTTCAGGACTGATTAAATTTCCATCAATAATATAATTTATGTTAGCTACATTAACGTGCAATGTTCTTATAGAATTACAATTATAAAAATTATTTTTATTATATACAGGGTGTAACGGAAAGGGTATATACATACTAAATGGTGTGCTACAGACCATCAAACTGAACGTGTTTCTACACAAACAAACATCGTATAACGAAAAAAATATCTGCTGCCCCATACAAAATATCAATACTATTCGACCCAAATATATGGGGCAGCTAATATTTTTTTCGCTATGATGATGTTGGTCCCATGGAGAAACATGTTCAGTTTGATGGTCTGTAGCACATCCTTAAGTATGTATATACCCTTTCCGTAACACCCTGTATATTTATCTCACGTGAAGACACAATTTAAAGAGATAGAAATCTAGGTAAACCTGCTCTTCAAAGACATTTTAATACGTTAGGGGTGTCCAACAACTTAATCCAGCTAATATCTACCTGATTACGATTTTATAAACAAAAAAAATTTAGACACATAACTAGGCTAAAGATAGAATTCGAAACCAACACACAATCCACAGCAAAATTTTCTAAAATCCACAAAATATTCTCAACCAAACTCATATTTATCACTGCCAAAACCGATGACTCGAAAATCGAATCTGAATATTTTCTCGAAGCTCGTATGAATATGAAATCACGTCACTAGATGCCAAGTTGAACGGTCTGTCCGGACTTATCTCTAATGAACCTTTTGTGATGAAGCGGGAACGTGGTGGACATTCGTACATCGTCGTCATGCGCATATTTAGATAAGACTCGAAGAGCAGACGATTTTTTAGAGATTGTAGCGTCAGTTTGGTGTTTGATCGTTCATCACGTAGTTGGGGGTTTTAAGTACTCAGAACGAACCTTAGTACAAGTGTGGAATTAAAAAGTGGTACCAAGTAAATGGGACTCATCATCATCATCAGCTTATAATGTTCCCACTGCTGGGACTCAGGCCTCCTCTCAATAAGAGGACTTTAATCTACCACGCGGGGCCAGTGCGGATTCGTAGATGTCACATGTCTTGGAACTTTTAGTTCAAGGACATGCCGGTTTCCTCACGATGTTTTCCTTTACCGTTTTAAGAGCAGTGGTGATGATATAAATTACGCAAAGTAATGCGCCTGCCTTGGTTCGAACCTATGACTTACTGCTCGTAAGTCGGAGCTGCCACCACTTGGCCACCGCTGGTCTCCATGGGAAATGGGACTCTCTTGGTGGAATTCCACATAACATCTGTTGTTGAAGAGCGCACCTATGACATTATTACAAACTATATTTAAGTCTATGTCATGAGAGCGAGCCTATCACCTATTGTCAAGAACAAATACGAACACTATGCTACTACAAAAAAGGATGGAATAGTCCAAAACACTTTAACCAACCTGGGAATCGAACCTCACAATCAGAAGCATCCCTTGCGACTACGACACAAAAAAAAAACAACTTTTTTTCACAGCAATTGCTCAATTTAAATTTCTTAAAGGGTAATTTAATGACAAGTCTGAACAATAACACAAGGCAACGAGATTTTTGCTTAAAACGCCTCTCGTATTCCTCCAAATCATACCCATACTATGGACTAAAAAAGAAAAGTCACAGCGAAAGTTTAAGGCCACGCAAAAACTGCCTGTCATTACTCAAACCGTTTTTTTCTTCAATTAAGCCATTACAAGCAGTTTTGAATGCTCAGAAAATACTTTTGAGCAAAAACTGGAAGGAAACTTAGTATTTAGTCTTTTATTCCTTTAATTGCTTACGGGCTTCCGTGCATTAATGGTTCGTTTATTAAAGGGTAGAATTATTTTTAACTTAATAATCGTGATGAACCTTTTTTTTTGGTGTAATCGGGCTTTTATTGTTACAACGCCATCAATGAGAATTTTGCTGGTCAAATGATGAGTGATGTAGGTTCATCTTTTGCTAAATAATTCTTTGATATTGACAACCTTGGTAAAAGGCAGATTTATTCTCACTATTTCTTTAAAATCTTGATTAAATATAAAAGTAAAACATATGATGTAACATTAACGTAAAAAAAAATAAAGAAACTATTTAAAAGCAGATGCATCATCAACCCTCGACAGATCATTAAGCAAAAATATTGAGATGTGCCGAAAAGATTCCTTTAAAAGGAAAACCAAAATGGAACCAAATATCGTCAGTAACGTCTATAATACGTCACCAATTTCACAAACATGTACGCGGTATTTCCTGCGACAAAATTCTGGATTTTTCTGGTATTTTGTGGCTGAATTCCACTGAGACCGGTTTGACAGTCCCTCGAAATTTTCTGCTCAAATCGGCTGTTTTATTTTGATGCATATTTTGACGATTACGAACCTTTCAATGTACAATGGTTTCCGAGAACAATGTGCTGTAACTATGCTAGAATTGACTGGCGGGTTTAGTTGTTGTTGAGTTCCTTGCTGAATAATTATATCGTTTCATCAATATTACAAGTTATTTTATTCATCTATCTTTTTGTTGATTGAGTGAGTTATTCTAGTCCTTTCTTTTCTTTTTTGTTGATGTATAGACTCTTTTTCTTTTTTACCGATTGTTTGTAAATGTGTGGAAATTGTAGGCCTTATATATTCCTAGATCCTTAGTAAATTTAAATCTTGTTCTACGTTTTGTAGTAAGCAACGACTTATTGTCGGGCCTACGATGTCCTCCCATACTTAAATACTAACTTGCAGCGTTAGTATTTAAGTAATATAGAAATATTTTAAAACCAAATGTTTTAAAAGAGTGACCATGGAGTTTTTTGCCGGTTCTTCTCCATAGAAAACGACCAACCCGACCCGAGCACTTTTTTGTTGACGTTTTATATGTGCCCATGTAGGCCTATATGAAATAAAAATATTTTGATTTTGAGTGATTCAGGTTGGACTTCCACTATCCCCAGAGCAGAGTGCTGTGCCCTCAACGCTGCTTACACGAAGGTTCGGTTCTTAGTTCGGTAAAAGTTTAATTGAGGATTCCTAACTGGGATTTCATGTAGCCCCAAAGAGACCACACCTGTGCCCGATTAAAGTTAAAAGTGTCGGTTTTGTTACATGGGACTTAAATACATATAACTCCTATTAAGAGCAGCGGTGGCCCATTGTTGGCAGCTCCGACTTACGAGCAGTAAGCCGTGGGTTCGAAGCCAAGCAGGCTCATTACTTTGTGTAATTTATTTCATCACCGCTGCCTTCAAAAACGGTGAGGGAAAACATCGTGAGGAAACTGTCCTAGAACTAAAAATGCGAAATCATGTGACATCTACCAACCCGCACTGAGTCCGCGTCTCGGATTTCAGCCCACTCCTTCTCATAGAGAGGAGGCCTGTGTCCCAGCAGTGGGAACATTATAGGCTGATGATGATGATGATGAAATGTAACTAGCAATATGTGGGTGTTATAGACGTCCGCAAAACCCATCAATTGCTTAGGTAAGTATGTGTCTAGTATCCAGGGCATAAAACTTGTTAGCATGATCCCACCTGACTTCAAAGTCGTGACTATCAAAGGAAGTAATATAAGTTATTTACCCGCAACTCATAAAGATGAGGCTGTAAATAAATTTTATGTTCCTCCCTTTGATGATCGGGGATTAAAATTATGTTCTTCGCGATATTTTTGATATGACTTTCAAGGGCTTGATGCAAATGTAAAATTTACATTTCTGATCTCCATTTAATGGAGAAAAGCGTATTTTTATTAAGATTTTTTGTAGAAAGATGATATAAAAATCTTATACAGGGACCCCGACGCAAAAACGGTTACCACGTAATCAGTACACTCACGGACTTTAATAGATGAGCTTACCACTGTTCGTATTTTAGCCGTGTTATGCAAATCGGGTTTAGTCGGTTATATTCGTACATAGTACAGAGTGACTATCCAAAGTCAACCAATTGCAGGTCTAGCAACCGTTACCTAGCGACAAATTGTTTCAGCGTAGCCATAGTAACGCTTAGCATACAAGAAATTATGATTGGTTTGACATCGGATAAACTCGAATCCACGATTTTATCTGAACGCGTGGCATCCAAGATGACGTTCATGATAATTATTCGATTCACCAAAATTCAAAATAATCGTCTCTGACATCGACATTTCAACTGTCTGAAAACCAATCCAAGATTTTCAGAAATAAAGAGTATTTAATGAGCTCTAATTCAAAGAAGGTCAGTAAGAAATAAATTTGATAAACGTATGTAACATTTTATGGATTTTTCATTGACAACTTATTAGTCATTCTTCAACCTCTATTGATAAGACTATTTCCGATTATTAGTAATAGTAATCTTGTTTACGAGCATGCGGTTTGAGTTCGGGTTTAATCGTGTAATTTCGTGAATGGATAAAACTGAAAAAATGGAAAGTTTAAAAGTGGTTCATCAATTAAAGTCCGTGACTGTACATCATTCTGAAGAACAAAGTTCCGTACATTTAGACATTGTAGGTATTGTAGAATACAGCTGTTTTTTTATTTTATTAAAAGATGTTTTTTTCGGTACTATACATTTTGATAATTATTATTAATAAAATTAATCAAAACAAAAACATATTTCACAGTTATAATTTCTGACTTTGTGAAATTTCAGAATGCCAGCTCATGACAATACATTTTTTTCATGTTCAAAATTAGAACGACGAAATGGGATTACACAAGGAAGAAAACATGTATTTGTATATTGTCACTTTACAAAATTAAGACCTTTACCTGTCTTCTTAAACCGGGAAAAATAAATTACGAAAAGAATATTTCTGTGATCAAGCACCTAATCCCAATACTAATGAAAACCGAAGATTCAAAAAATACTTGACGTTAAATAAATAAGGTGTCCTTAGGTAATTTTATGTGGAAAAAAAATTAGACGTTTTTTTGTACTGAGCATCCAGCGAGGCCGTGCTCATAAATAATGCCTAATTCTGTGTCGCTAGAAATTCCTTTATTTTTATTCAGGATTTTGTGTGATTTTTGTGTCAGTATAAACCTTTATGCGAATCTTTAGGATTTTCGCAAATTTGTCTGAAGGAAAACATTTATATTTTTTAACTACTTTTTTGTTTATTTGGATAACATGAATAAATTGTGTCATTTTACTTAAGATTTATTTTGGTACTTTATAGTATCTACGAAATAGTCTGTTGAAACCAGTCTTACAAAATAACCATCGCGTTTCTTTTCATATACCATAAGACCATACTTAACAAACATAAATAATTCTACAGCCGTAATCCCTGAAGGGTTAGGAGATGGTATGCTTGCAGGGGGCACAGAGTGCTAACCACCTTGTTTTCTTTTATTATTTCTGCCACTTCCCCTAGTTACCTTGCTCTTTCAGTACATTTGTGCCAACCATTAAAGGAATCAGCGCTCATCACAAAACCGCGTGTTTCAGTGTCCCTCAAAGTGATCCTATGAGGGTTCCGTTTTTTCCTTTTGAGGTACGGCACCCTAAAAACAACTCCACATAATATCCTTGCAATATCATCATCAATTCAGCCGAAAGACGTCCACTGCTGGACATAGGCCTCCCCCAAACAGGGGGGTTTTGCCATAATCGCCACGTTTGGAAGGCGGGTTGGCGATCGCAGTTCGGTTGTTACAAAAGCACAGAGAACGCTGCTGCCCATTTTCTAGAAAGTCCCTTAGTCGCGTCTTACGACACCCATGAGAAGATATGGGATGGTGCTATTCTTTACGTCCGACACCATACAGACGAATAATATTATAAACGTCGAATAATATCCTTGTATTATGCTGGAATACCGTAGTCTTTCTTATCTGTCCATGCGCATAAAACTCGTAATCAGGCCATAAAAGTGGGAGCATTATGAAACCACCACTATCGGCTAATCAATATTGATTTTTACTCACTGAACGATTTTATGACTGGCCTGGCCTTTGTCGAACATCCTGTGAGATAAAATTATTGCTGACCTTAAGAAGAACGAAAAACTCTTAAAATCAAGCATAGTGCTATCGCCTTGCCATTTTTTATGCTACATAAATTAATGATAGTTTGTTTCAAATTAACGATATACATAGATGAGCATATTTATAGGACTAAAATATTTTTTTAAACTTGAAATTCGGACCCTTGACAATGACTAAGAATTAGTTCATCAGAGTTAGGTATTTCATGTTTAATAGTGACTTTTTAACAATGCCATAGTTTTTATTTCATTTGCATAAAAGCTGCTTTGTATTTGCATCAATTAATTAATGAGTTGAGTCCCTTGACGTGACACGTCACGATGAAAAACTGACAACTTTGAAGTGACGTTTTAATGTATTTGCTTGCTACACGAACTATTCTTCAATGTAAATCGCATGTAGTGAAATCCAATATTTAATGGCCCAATTTTTAACAGACAGTACCAGAAGAAAAGAGGAGCTCGTAGCTAAATAATAACAGCCGCACGGGTCTAGCTTTAAGGTTTAGCCGTGCTTGCCGAGGTTGGTCCGTGGATGGTTGACCATAATTACATACCAAGTTTCCTCCGTGCCTCGGAAAGCACGTTAAGCCGTTGGTCCAGGCTGTCATTTGTAGATCTTTGACAGTCGTTACGAGTAGTCAGAAGCCAAAAGTCTGACATCAAGTCTTATTAAGAGGTATCGTATTACCCAGTTACTGGGTTGTGGACGTCAGAAAGTCGCTTCATGTAAAATACTGGTACCCAGCTGAATCCGGTTAGACTGGAAGCCGACCACAAAATATTTTGGGAAAAGGCTAGGCAGATGATGAGTACCAGAAGAAAAGATTATAATCCATGACCTAATTAACCCTTGAGAACTTGGTTTGCTTCATACATAAATAAAAAAGTCCATTCCGTTGATTTTTTCACATTCAACATTATTTATTTTTTCTAAAAAGACTTCTCCTGGGACCATTAACTCAGTAAGACGAATAAATTAACTGGCATTTGTTCTGTTCAGTCTTATTTTATGGTGATTCTAGAAATAAGGCAAAAAATAGACTGCATGCAGTGCTTCCTTGCTGTGATTTCAATCTGTTTTATTTAAATAGCATTCGAAGTCAGTATATTAGTTACTTTAACATTTCTATTGGAGATAGATACTCGTAGATACTATTTTATACCACTGCCGCTCGAAAAAGGGCATTTGTTTTATCGATTAAACAGTGATTAAAACGCTCTTTACTCTCTAGAGAATAAAAATATATTGAATTTGGAACAAGCACGAATTATACGTCCGCATACTGAAAGTTTCTACGAATTATGTAAACAAAAACAGAAATAAAACGTACTGACAAGAATGTAACACTGAATTTCGAAAACTGTCGTTTTGTCTGTCCGTCTGTCTGTCTATGCAATGGTTGATGAGATATTTGCTTCCAAAGTCGTAAAAATTTGTAAAAAGTAGAAATTTACAACACGTGAAAAAAAAAAACATTTCGTTCTTTGTATCCCTCGCTCCGCTCAGGATTCTACTCTAGAATTTCTTGTTTTGCTCGGGATTCTACTCTAGAATCTTTCGCTGCTCTCGGGATCCAATTTAGTACCTCGAATTAAATTCCCCTTTTTTCACTTTTTCACAAAAAAAAATTCGAATATATTGGTACAGCTAAATTAGACCGATTATAAATTGTCTTTAAAGACAAAAAAGTCCTATTATCTTTTTTTACACATAAAGATGTTTTTTAGTAACTTTATAGTACAGTCTGTCTATAAAGTCATGAAATTAATGTTTGAGGAACTAACATTATTCAAAAGTAGGGCAACACTAAATCAAAGTACATCGAATGTCATCGGCTGTCATCGACTTGTTTTGTAAATCGTTATCTGTTGCATTTTTAATTGCTTTTTAAATCTACGTGGATAAAACTTCGAAGAAACGTGTTAAATATGAGGAAAACAAATCGAAGTGGAGCTCGGGAAATTATTTTTAAAGTGTATCAGCGATGTTTGTTAGAACACCAAGCTGGTCAAATTTTATCAAATTTGGATGATATTTAAGCTCGAACAGCAGTTAGGACAGGTATGTAATCGTGTTACTGTTTGTTTTTTATCTACCAGAAGTTACAAATTTACTAAATATACGATTTTAAGACTAAATTAAGGATTGTTTACATTGCGCATTAATAGGTTATATTGCAAACATAAGTAGGCCATTATTGTAGTGCGACCAGAACTCTTGATACTTTTTGGTGATCAAATTTACCACTGATTTTGAATCTGATTATGTTATAAATCATGTCTGAAATTAAAATAGTTTATTTATTTTCTGTTAGCATATACATATTAATTTTTTTAAATCATTATTTCAGGAAAATCTTGGAGTAGGTACAGTGAAGCGTATTGTAGATAAAGGCTATAAAAATGATGGCAAACTTGGAACCCCTGGCAAATAGATCAGACCGTCATAAGAAAGAAATGGACGACTGTGCAGCTGACAATAAAATAGTTTTTTAACATAGAATATTTGAAATCAGACGATAAAGTAATTATAATTAATTACTTATGATATGTGATATTTTTCATTAATAAAAAGTAAGGTAAATCATATAATAAAAATATGTATATACATTTTTCTTTTATTTATTCATTTTATTTGAACGACAGAGACCATAGATTTCTGCTTTCTCATATATTACTATACTTTTTGTGCTATCTGATCGTATAAGCAAACTAATGAAGGTCTCATCTTTGTCTATGCTTTTTTTTTTAGATTTTTTAATAAGATCTACGGTTTTACGACTTCGCCTTTTGTATCCAGTTTAAGAAAAAAGCGTCTATGAGTAAAAATAATGTTTTCATTAAAATCAGGTTTGCTTCTAGTACATAATAATGTGCTAGTATCAAAATCAATTTAGTCACACTATACAGGGTTGCTACATCCACGACCGCAGCGCCCTCATTTATTTTCATGACTTTATAGACAGACTGTACTTATCTTGCTTATGCGTATTAAGTTTCATAAAAATCGATTCAGTCATTTCGGAAATGGACTTGAAAGTTTTTATGAAATGCCGTAAGGTGTAAACGCTCTTAAAACATGAAACAGTTGTACATAAAAGAAAAAAGAACTTTTGAAAGTTGAAACTTTAACCCCCAATATCTCTGTAACTAGAGGGATTGGTCTTTACAAAAAAAAAGTATCGCAATGACGTGAAGAACAAGGGCCTTTAGGGTTCGTTCAAAACGTCTGTTGCAGTATGACAGCTTATAAATAAAGGCGAGCTTAGCCTGTATAGTTAAAAAAACTAAAATACTGACATAAAAACATAACCTGTCGTGTAGTCCTTTCGTGACTTGCAAGTAGAACTAACATAGTCACAATTATTTTATTATTATAGAAAAGTTATTATGGTACTTACCGACGACGGATAGAAACATCCTGTGCCCGATGGGAGGCGTAGTACCGACTTGGCACTCATAGATGCCAGAGTCACGACGCTGCGGAAACCGAATCTGTAAGTAAAACTGTAATTTAGTACCACAAAGTACTTCATCATAATTATCATCTGTCTAGCCTTCTTGTTGTTCTGTATGGTGTCGGACGTAAAGAATAGCACCATCCCATATCTTCCCGTGGGTGTCGTAAGAGGCGACTAAGGGACTTGCCAGAGAATGGGCAGCAGCGGTCTCTGTGCTTTTGTAACAACCGTACTGCGATCGCCTACCCGCCTGTCAAGCGTGGCGATTATGGCAAAACCCCACTTGGGGGAGGCCTATAGCCTATATCCCAGAAAAACGAACGTAACAGGCCATTATTGCTTTTTCAAAATTTTTGTCCAGAGCATATTTCGTAAAACAACAAAAACATAGGCATAATTCTGTATTCTTCCAAATGAATCGCGATTCCGATTTAGATAAAATTCCATCTAAGACTAAAAACATTTTTCAGTTCAGTACATTTCCCATTTTCTTAAGAACACCAACAGATTTTTAGTCTTAGTCATCGTACGAAATACAATGTAATATGAGATAAGCCGTGGGGGCGGGGGGTAGACGTCACAACATTTTAGGAATGTTCGGGATACTGACGTGACGTCAATGTGGATGACGACATCAATGACCTTGTATGGCATTATTAAGTTCACAGATTGTCTGTTATTAAACGAGTGGGTATAATTATAATTATGTTATTTCTAGGAAACAAACGAGGCTCAAATTAAGCCGAAAACTGGGAGATGTTTCATATAATACTTTGTTTATAATAATAGTTTATCAAAAATTATCCGACGGTTGCCTACTACTGAAAAAAGTATCAAGTATGTCTATCCGTATGCTTTTCATTTCGATCAACTGAGAATTTAGGGCGTGAAGTCATGACAAACTAACTCAGTTTCACATTTCTAATACATACTAGCTGCCCCGGCATGCGTTGCATTGTACAGTTTCCTGATTACTATCTGGTACCCTACCTACCTAGCCTCCTCCTACCCACCCTACTCTACCTATACCTATCTACCTACCTACCCTACCCTTCCTACCTACCCTACTCTACAGACCCTATCTACCTACCTACCTACCTACAAGGTATAGGATAGTATAGGTAGGTTATTAGGGTAGCCTTTTAAACCTTCCTTGAGCTTATACAAATAATTCAAAACTAAAATTAGCCAAATCGTGGGCCAATTTGGCTAATTTTATATATAAAGAATAGTCAGTATTCGACATTTTTGGTATCCGAATGTGACGTCAATGTTAGTGACGACATCTACGATCTAATATAGCATAATTAAGGTCTGAGATTGTCTGTTATTAAACGAGTGGGTAACATTATAATTATCTTATTTCTAGGAAACAATAGTTGTTTCAGTTAATGAGGCTCACAATTAAGCCGAGAATTGGGTGTTTCATACTTATGTTTGTTGTGTTTGCTCTGTATGGTGTCGGACATAAAGAATAGCACCATCCCATATCTTTCCGTGGTGTCGTAAAAGGCGACTAAGGGATTTGCCAGAGAATGGGCAGCAGCGTTCTGTGCTTTTGTAACAACCGTACTGCGATCGCCAACCCGCCTTCCAAACGTGGCGATTATGGAAAAACCCCCGCTTTTTGCGGGAGGCCTATGTCCAGCAGTGGACGTCTTTCGGCTGAATTGATGATGATAATGACAAGGATATTATGTGGAGTTGTTTTTAGGGTGCCGTATCTCCCCAAAATGTCAATGTGGTGACACTTAGGGGAGGCCTATGTCTAGCAGTGAACGTCTTTTGGGCTGAAGATACTTACTGAATGATACTTATGTTTATAATATAGCTTGGTTTCATTCGCATGGGTGTCGGAAATATTAGCACGGGAACGTAATACCGAGATAGATCTTATATCCTGGTGGCATGGTTTTGTGCATCATACAATTGAGAAGGGCAGTAAGTCTTTTTATGGCTTTTTTTAAACATCATGGCATGTATCTCTCTACGTATGTTATGACGTTGGCATGCTCTTATATGACCTAAAATAATGGATTTAAGTAAATGATTTAATTATTTTTTAATTTTTACTTTTTGTTCACAAACGTTTAGTCTATATTTTTATTGTATTTCTCGAGTAATTCTTAATGTATGATAATTTTTATTTTCATTCTTTAAATATGATAATTTGTATTTTATGCTCCTTTAATGATTTGTGCCTTTTTTTTGCCAATCTCGACATGTAATTTTGATAATTATTAATAAATAAACTAAACTATCCTATGACTGTTGGGGGGTAGGGACGAGGCCCATACATAACCCCCAGGGTAATTTCATGACGATTGGCTAAGGAGTCAAAGCTGTAAAATCAAATAAACTAACTCACTTTCACATAACAGTCAGGATTACGCATTTTCGGGATATTGACGTGACGTCAAAGGGGATGATGTTATCCACGACCTTCTATCGTATTAATTATATTGTTCACAAGTTGTCTGTGATTATACGAGTATAATAATTATCTATTTCTTTTATATCCTTATTTCTGAAAAACAAGTAAAGCTAGCTAGCAATTACGTTCTTGGTATTATGTCGAAAATTGGGCGTTTCATAGTTGTTTATATCATAATAAAAGGTTGGAATTGACGTGTTGACGTAAGCTAATACAATACCAAATTAAATTGGAAGCTAGGCATCGTTTTGTTAACTCCCGTGGGGATTTATAAATATTTTAACGACATAGAAGTGCCAAAACATTTCTTTGGACTTTCTGAAAAATCGCTGGCAATCAGGTAGAGATCTATGAACGTTTCTTAGCTTTTTGTATTGTCATAAACATGTCTTTATTTCTCAATTGTAATTTGATAGTTGTACGACCTTAACAGGGTTAGCGCTCAGATAAAGTACGTGCTAAGTAACGTTTATTGATCTTAGCTTCAATGCCATTCAAAGTGAAGTTGATAAAAATGTTCCTTGAACTAGGCTGTTTCTAAAAACTGTGACGTCTAAGAAATCCAAAATAAAAAACATAAAAAATCGAATGTAGGTACCTACACAATTAATGTATGTTGTATGTTCGACACAAATGTAAATTTGTTGAAGAATAAATAAATAAAAATATTCATGTGAGAAAAGCCACTTGAACGGTTGCTATTATCATGACCATACCTTCAGTATCCAGTCCTCGGTGTGAGGGTTGTGTACACTGATGAACCTCTGGTCTGACGTGTACGTCATCCGCCCTGACGTCAGCAGGTGGATGTCACGATGTCGGATCCATGATACCTAGAAATAAAAATAAAATATTAGTCGGACAATATTGGCACACTTATGTTTTTTTGTCAAGTATGAGTTGAGTTTGAAGTGGGACAAATTTTATAAACTAGTTTTTCAAACTGTATTGAACCTCTTTATATTTTTAATATAGTTTTATATCTACTTTTGTTTTGTATTAATGTTCAAAGGAGTAACGCCAGACTCGTTGAGCTTGTATTTACGAGCTATCCAAAAATTTACAAAATACTGTCAACAATATAAGTTATTTAAACAACAAGTAATATTTTCATAAACCTGACATGAGTTCAAGCAAATCATTGTTATCAACAAACCTTTTCAGGACGCCCAATTCCATGGTTATTTCACACAATAATAATTTAAATTGTTATATACAAAAAGTCCGCTTACTGCGCTGTAATCCGCGTTTTAGATATTTTTGTGTTCTGAAAATCTCACTATTATGGCCTTTTGTATGGATTGAGTGGATAAACGAGTTATTTTACTCGTTTTTGCTCGGCTTCGAATTGCTAGCTAGTCTATGGTTCCGTTAAATATATATTTTTTGACATAGATTAATAGATGTTAGTCTCCATTTTTAGGGTTTGTACCCAAGAAGTCAAACGGGACCCTATTACTGAGACTTCGCTGTCCGTCCGTCTGTCACCAGGCTGTGTCTCATGAACCGTGATAGTTAGCCAGTTGAAATTTCTACAGATTATGTTTTTCTGTTGATGCTATAACAACAAATACTAAAAACCGAATAAAATAAATATTTAAGTATTTCTTTTTTGTTTGTTTTTATATGATGGTACGGAACCCTTCGTGCGTGAGTCCGACTCGCACTTGGCCGGTTTTATTTTTATTTTGTACGTTGTGTTGTTTTAAATTATTTGAAGGCAATATATAATGGATACTGGTACGATTCTTATTATTTCCAAAAAATCAAACATGTAAGTCGTTAGAATCATTACAATTTTAACTGAGCCAATTAACATAAAATAATATCACGCCTGTAATCCCCCAAGGAATGGGCAGAGGTACCTACCTACCTACTACCTACTAGCACACCCAAATTTCGCCAGTTATGTTTAAGTCCCATGTAATAGGAGGCGAGCCTATTGTCATCAACCGGGCGCAAATCTAGGCTACTACTGTAAAATTCTTGATGGAAAAACCTAATAACACTTGGTCGACCTAGGAATCGAAAGCCCAGGACCTCGTGCTCAGCAGTCCAACTGCGCCAAGTTATGAACAAAGCCTTTTCACTGACACGAACATACGCTTCTCTTTGAACACCGTCACCGTTCACAACTGTGTTTAACCAGGACTCTCTAATGACTAAACTGCGTCAATTAGCTCGACTGGTTTCTGGTTTCCAGTAGGTTTCTAACCAGTCGTGCGCAATACTAAACTTATTGATAATACATGAATGGCGCTTACATTCAAATACTCGACTTTTCAGAGTATTACATGCCAAGAGTTAGTTTTCACTAACACCTAGCCTTACCAAAATTAATACCTAAATAAAATAAGAACGATTTTCAACACTAGGCTCGAATAGTGCCTGTTCATAAGTACGTATTTATTTAGGTACCTACATGATACTTTAGTATCCCTCATATAATCGTTTTATTATTTATTAACTATGTATACATTATTACTATTAAAAACTAGATAAACTAACAACAAACTGTAAAAAGTCATCAAAACTCCTCCTCAACGCTATCAGCTGGTAATACGCCCAAGAGACTGGCGGCGTTGCCACGTGATGACACTTAGCCTCTGGCCAAGGTAAAAACCAGCTCTTGGGGCACGGGAAGTGTCAACCAGGCATTCCGAAATTTTCTTAAACAGGCTGTGAGCACTGTGATCCCCATGGCCCCAGAGTTTCAAAAACTATTATTAGTAAAAATGAGCAATAATGTCAGAATTAAAAGTATTGCGCGTTATTGAGAGCGTTTAAATCTTATGGCATTTCATACAAAGTTTCAAGTCCTTATTTTCCGAAATGACTGAACCAATTCTAAATAAACTTAATACGCATAATCAGGATACATAAGTCTCAAAAGTTACTAAAACATTTTCGAAATGTCTTTCAAAAAAAAGATATTTAAAAAAATATATAAAATTGCAAATTTCTGTTTCTATAGATAATTTATAATCAGTCTTTAATGGGTATTTAGCTGTAACACTATTTTTCGAAAATGTTTGTAGTAACTTTTTAGAACTATTTATCCTGCTTATGCGTATGAAGTTTCAATAAAATCGGTTCAGAAATTTCGGAAAATAAGGACTTGGAAAGTTTGTATGAAATGTCGTAAAGCGTAAACGCTGTTGATGAAAAGTAACGCTCTTAATTAAAACTAACATCATATTTTACGCTCTTTTAAAGATTACATCAGATAATTGTAGTTACAACCTCCACATAAAAGGGCTAGCCTTTTAATATTACGTTACAATGTTGCCACAGTACTTTTTAATATTAATAAAGTTTTGTGTTTGATCTGCAACATATTAATAAACGTTAAAACTCAGACAACGTCTGTCTTAATTTTGATAAATTTATAATCAAAACAAGTAATATATTATACCCTACATGTACATGATAATGTACGAGTGAGTACATGGTGGAATGACATGACTTATAAATTTGTCATCGGTAATTTCCAAAAAAACTGCTATTTACCTAAATAACTCCAATACCAGGTAGGGTCACAGTGTATGGAAAAGCTGTTTTTATTTAATTACCGATGATAAAGGGGTTGGGAGATTTTTGTATAAATCGTGGACTACCTAACTTCCGCCATTTTAATATTTTCTCAAAGTTGTGGCAACGCATATGACCTCTAATAATCAATCATCATCATCATCACCAGCCTATAATGTTCCCACTGCCAGGACACAGGCCTCCTCTCAATGAGATCTTTAATCCACCACGCGGGCCCAGTGCGGGTTGGTAGATGTCTTCGAACTTTTAGTTCTAGGACATGCTGGTTTCCTCATGATGTTTTCCTTCACCTTTTGAGAGCAACGGTAAAGAAATAAATTACACAAAGTAATGCGCCTGCCTGTCGCGCATTCGGGGCTGCCAACACTGGGCCACCGCTGCTCTCAAACAATCAATAGCTTGATTCAATACAAACTAGTTTTGTCTGAGACAAAATCTTCTAAAGCGTCACGTTTTTGAGATATCCAAGGAGTTCGGATATGTGCCTATATAATGGCAATATGCTCGCCCTCTATTACATGAGACTTATACATAACTGTCGAAATGCTGGTGCAGGTACTATTGGGTACAGCTCTGCCTAACCCTTTAGGGATTACAGGCGTGATGTTATGTATGTAAAAAAAAAAAGTAAAACAAAAAAGCTAAAAAAAAGAAAAAAAAGGTAACCTGTTAAAAGCTTACCTATTCAGTGTTAAGAAAGAAAAATAAACTATATAAAACGAAGAAACTCTAAACTCTCTAACGATGCTTACCTACTGAAGTGTCAAAGGATTTAAATTAGTGAAGAAACAAATGACTCCTTTTAATATCACTTGAAACTAAACGATTTCATTTGTTTCTCTGACTTGCTGTTCCAAAGGACCATTATTTTGCAAGTAAAGGGATGTTCTGAAGTTTACCGTGCAGTATATTTTATTTTTAATCAGGGCTCTAACATTACACGGATAAAGTATTTATTTGATTATAATTTCGATTATTTGACGTAGTTGTAGTATATAATCGTTTTATGAAATTAAAAGTATTCTTAACATTGCAAGATAACAAAGAAGTGTCTTCAAAGACATTATCATCAATTCATGCAAAAATACGTCTACTGAAAGACTTAGTAAATAATGCCTTATTTAAAACGCGCTTTTGGATTTCAGCTTTCAACACTGGGCAGAGACTTTAATATCCATCAGCACGCTTCGTTTAAGCATTCATTCAAGAGACACTTAGGTAAAGAAAAAGGTTTTCTTGTATTCACATCATCTAGTCTTGTTGTTAACTCCTATACCCGCATTACGGGATCTCTACTTGAAATCGAATGACCTGAGACACTATGCGATAATCCTAATCAATCACAATAATAGATCTCCAATAAAATCATCATCTGCCTTCGTGCTGCTGATGATTCGAGCTTATAGTTATTCGAGATTTTGATGCATCGAGGTAGTGAATTGTCGCGTTCATAATCTATCGAGATAACTTTTTCGAGCAAGTGTTATTCGATCTCACGTCATTCGATTTTAAGTAGGGAACCCCCGCATTACAGTTAATATAATTGATATTAATGATTTCTTTCTTTACAATCAACGTTACTGGCTGATAAAAATCTCAAAAGTATACTCACAGTCCTATTCCCAAGGTCATGCACTCTGCAGTTAAGTTGCGCAGTCTTCCCGACCAGGGCTGTCACATTCTTGGAGTGCGGTACATCGAAGCGAGGCCCCCGCTGTGTCAGTCCTAGGTCTACGTCAGTGTAGTCCAATTCCTGGACGCCGTCTGTGCCCAAACCGTTTGTGTTGTCCGTGCAACCTGTAGGCAAAAGGATAGATGACAGTTCAAAACATGAGCAATTTTGTGTTTTGCAAGTTTGTGAGGATATCTGGATGTTTGTTACTCTTTCACCGAAAAAAATAATTAATGGATCTGGATGACATTTGGCACAGGAATAGATAATAGTCTGGAATAGTACATAGGATACTTTTTATCTAGGTAGTACGATCCTGTGGGACAGTTAACGAACAAAACGCGAGCAAAGACGTGACATAAGCTGGTGGTTAATTAGATTCTCTGATTTTTCCTTTTAGTAGATAAGAATTTTTTTAGGCAATCTGGACTAATTCTTAACGAATTGGTCGGTAAAGGCAAACGTTAAGGAAAATATGAAAGCCATGGGAAAGCCTTTGCCCAGCAGTAAGACAGAGTAGGCTTACATAAAAAAAAAGTTGGGGTACCTACCTGAACATGAACTTATTGAGGACTGTGCCAAAGATCGCAGAGATGGATGGGCTCAAATAAAAGTAGCTATGGTCATGTTTTCAGGCCCCTAGTAACCGATACACCTGCGTGTCAAACATCGGTTATGCTGAAACGTACTTTCCCATTAAAAAAATAAAAACAAACTAAAAATAAAGCATTTACTTATACCAGAACATGATATAATGGGTTTGAAAATACCCTTAAGCCGAAAGGCGCTTGTTCTCCCCGTAATTTTTAATTAAATACAATTTTTAAAGTTATAACTTTAGTTTGTAACTCCTCGTCTTAATGTATCCTTTAACACAATGTTTTGAATCCTATAAAAGGTGATTTGATGTAAGTACATAATGATTAGGTGACTGCTTCGTGAAGTATCCGTGTACACCTTATATTTAAACACCTGTTCAATTTGGCAAACTGAAACATCGAGCATAACACCCGTCTTCGTCACTTTTGTACGATTTTCGATTTATTTTATGATAACAAAAAAAAAATTCATTGACTTTTTATTATATCCACGATGATTAATTTTAAATCCCCAAACTTTTCAAACTCGGAAGTGAAAAAGCTTGTAAAATGTTTCTTTATGGCGACAAATAAGGTTAATGCAAAAAGAATGTTACTTTTAAGGTAGTTACCACACCAATCGATCGATCGTCGATCGATGGTAGAGTGGATTAGTCCCTGTTTAGTTCCCTTGATGGTTGAGTTGAATGATGGCTGATCCATCCGTCATGTTCGTGAACAGGCGCTGTCAGTTGTACCTGGTCGTCTTTTAGCTGCCACGGCTCATTTCGAACTAATTATTTTATCTTTTAATTGTTCTTTTTGTTTTTATTAAGGACACTTTTAACATACAAGTCTAGCTACATCGTTCTCACATAATGTACCATCTCAACATGAATGATGTAACCAAGGTTTTTGTACCAAGATTTTGATTTAAAATAGTGTCCATGGAGTTTCTTGCCCATTCTTCTCCATAGAGATCTACGCTTTGGAATGAGCAAACACAGTACTTTCACAGTTATTATGTCTTGTGATTAGGACTTTATCTTCATTTTTATTGTTGTTCGACCATTCAAAACTGCCTGTAAATAGCCTATTTGAAATAAATGATTTTGATTTGGTTTCTTGCCCATTCTTCCCCATAGAGATCTCCGCTTTGGAATGAGCAACTACAGTACTTTCACAGTTATTATGTCTTGTGACTGGGACTGTAGCTTCATTTTTATTGTTGTTCGACTGTTCAAAAATGGCTGTAACTGGCCTACTTGAAACATCACTCTCCGCCAGACCGCCGCCGCGTACGGACGTGCCACTACCTGCTCGCATTCCTGCTCGCTATCAGTGTGTGTCATCGGTTCGTCGCTTCCCAGTGTCGTGACGTCATCAGTAGTCCTTGACTGCACCCCCGAACAATTGTTGTCTTTTTATTAAGACAGCACTTGTTCATTTTGCTTCGGATATTATTCCGATTTAACTTTCTTTGCCCCATTAGGGAAAATCCTCAGTTTCGAGGTTCTTGGTGGGAAACCTAACGGTGCCAATGAAACCAAGAGAGGGTGGTGACCCAATCCGCCCGCCTAACCCCTTCAGGGTCTAGATGAAAAAATTGGGCTCCGTCGCGAACGTGTGCGCCGCCGATTTACTGTGCTAGTGTTTCCCGTTTCAACAAGTTCCTGAAAGCAAAGTTCCCTGGACTGGAGTTGGAGTTGCTACCAAGCCCGAACCCTCGGACTGTGGCTGCGGGAAGGTTGAAGCGGGTGAGTCGCTGGACCCAGTAAATTCCCTACATAATTGTGCAAGGAATTAGGTTGTTAGGTTGTTAGGCGCGCTGAGCTTCACTCAAATGTCTGCTAACTCTTAGCAGATAATATGGCCCTTGACGCGGATGAGGAACGGTGACAGGTGCACTTTGCGCACGCAAAGCAGCTCGCAACCGAGCCACCTTTGCTATGGGTAGGCTTCATTTCATGATTTCGACAAAAAGCAAGTTGTCACTCAAGTGCAAGTTGCGCCTTTACACCGCGGTGATCCGCCCCATTATGACGTACGCTTGCGTCGTGTACGCTCACACCAAGCCTAAGTACATCCATAGGATACAAACCTTGCAGAACCGGTTCTTACGTAGAGTCACGGGAGCCCCTTTTTATGTCCGTAATGACCGTCTACACGTAGACCTTAGAATGCCCACCGTCCTTCAGTTTATGTAACGTCTTTCGAAGCGTTTCTTCGATAACGCCATTAAACACCGTAATCCCCTGATCGCAGCGGCCGCCCGTTACGAACCCTCACGCATTAGTACAGTACGCCGTCCTCGGCATACCCTCGTCACTCCCGATGATGCTATCACCCTCCTTCAGGAGAGTAGCAAAAAGACTAGCACTCTTAAAAAGTTCAGACACAAACCGCCGTCGTTCCGACCTCGCCGTCGAGGTCCGTCGCGACGTCCCGGTCCATGCCCTCCCCGACCCTCGCTCGAGCCAGCCCGCGATGCCGTGCCATTAGTTTTAAATCAGCCCCTAAATAATGATATCATTCAGATCCAGCCTGTCCCCATGTAGTCCTCCCCCAGCGACGCCCTAAGCCAAGGCTCGTACCCCACAGGGGGTGCCCTTAGCGTGTAGTCGCTTAGTTTGTAAGTTTTATGCTCTGCCTGGAGGCCTTACTCTTAAGGCACCCACAGGATAGTCCGGTTAAGCAGACGACAACCTCCTAGGTTGAACTGAGAGATGCCATTCCCAAAAAAAAAAAAACCTACTTGAAACAAACGATTTTGTTTTTGAGTCGAAGTCGATCTACAGTTTCCACTACACCATTCGATGGATCGATCCATTCGTCGATCGGTGGCATCGATCGACGATCGATCGATTGGTGTGGTAACACCCTAAAACTCATCACATTGCAATGTTGCGAATAAATCAATTTGGAGCCACTTTAGTCATCAGAATAAACCTGAAGTTCTGGAGCTTCTTTGTTGAAAGTTCACTTCTTCTAGTTGTAGTGATGTGATCATACTAATATTCAAAACGTACACGTTTTTGAACTACTGGCCTACCATGACGTCTTAAAGCAGTACTGTTTTACTCTTATTCAAGTCTGGGAAAGAGACAGAGCTATACAGGAAGTCTAGCGCCATCTCTTTCCCACACTGGAAAGGAGTAAAACAATAACGTTTTAAAACGTCATGGTAGACCAGCTGGATGGAATCCATATTTCAACTAAAACACAAACTGGGCTACAATGTAAAGAAAACTGGTAAGAAGTACTTCAGATGCAATAATCTTGAAGGAATCGCGGAGTTTATAATGTTTAAGTGAATATCAAGACTTAATAACCAAACATACTACATTACTAACTAGCTGTCCGGCGCAACTTCGTTTGCGTCACATTTTTCCCGTTTTCGCAACATTTTTCATTGCTGCTCCACTCTTATTGATCGTAGCGTGATGATATATAGCCTATAGCCTTCCTCGATAAATGGGCTATCAAACACTGAAAGAATTTTTCAAATCGGACCAGTAGTTTCGGAGCCTATACAATGCAAACAAACAAACAATCAAATCTTTCCTCTTTATAATATTAGTTTAGCAAACAGGTTTTGGTTTTTCTTTACCCAGAACAATAAGAAACCAACTTTTTGTTACTTTTACACTAGCTTTTGCCTGTTATGGTCGGAAATTATCGCACCAGATCGCTTCAATATAGCCTATGCCACTCGCTGATAATATCGCTCCTCGATAATCGGATCAGTAGTTCTAAAGATTATACCCTGCATCTTAAATTGCCAACATACAAACGTTACCTTTGTATAATAATAAGTATAGATTTCATCATCATCATCACAATCTGCCTAGCTTTTTCCAACTATGTTGGTCGGCTTTCAGTCTAACCGGATGCAGCTGAATTGCGGTTTTTTTACATGGAACAAATGCCTATCTGACCTCCACAGCCCAGTCAGTACTGGGTAATAAGAATACCTCTTCTATATACAATATATTTATATTAGAGTAAGAAAAACAACAGCCAGACAGCCTATTACCGATCCCAACTTTCGATTCAAAGGCTTTGTAAAAGATGTAATGAAATATCAATACAAAATGATCAGATAAGTCTAATATCCCGGAAAGTTTAACGATACTGGAAAGTTAACCTTTATGACAGCCGGAAATTACAAATTCCAATGGAACAAAACCACTCATTCAATCATTAAATTAAGACGATTTAAATAAAGCTTACAAATCCAGTTACTACGAAATAATCAATTTAATTTCCTCATTCAAATACACTCACGTCTTTAAAACAACTCTTTTTTCTCGGAACTCAACTAATAATCGACTAAACTAAATAGTATTCAAAGCACATCACTACGCTTCGGATTACAAAGTGTATTTTTCCGTACTTGGAACCTAAGTACACATTATTATGCGAGTTTGTGCACGTCCTAGCACTAAATCTTAGTTCCTTATACAAAGAAAATTTTAATTTAATATGGAAATGATGTTTTAATGAAGAGACGGCATTGGATAGTGTACCTAGTTGGTACCTCGTGGTACTTTGTCAAAACTCTCTAGTTAACTGGCTGTGGATCTAATTAGGTGAGTGGGTTATTAGTGGGAAAGAATATGAAGACTTTTTCTTTACTTTTAATAATTATGTCATTGCTGTTAGACCTGACCTCATTCACATACCTTCAACTGCTTTTTGAATTATTCACCAAAAATCATTATTTAAAAAAAAATCCTAAGATACAGGTTCCCGCCTAGTTCAGGGGTATGGTCTCTCTCTCTCTTGCACCTATTACCACCACAGATTTTTTTAAAGGTTTTCATGTACAAAGGTCAGCAGGTCAAGCTACTCGAAACTGTAAAATTTTCCCAATCAACCTTGAACCTTACACTTTGACAATAAAGTTAAAAATTATTGAAGAAATGAAATTTGACAGATTGTTCAGTTGCAGGTTGATGTGTTTTTTTTTTTAGCGCCGTTGTGCACTTTTTTGATGGGTAAAAAATGATAAATTCGCGTCAGAACACGTGACCGTCAGGATAGTGTCCTGATCGAAAATTCGTAAGACGGATTGACAATAGTAATTTGATTCCAAAACTGGATCTTATGCACAAACAAAACCTTCAGTTTCTCCAAAGAGGTAAAATTCGTGAGACGAATTGTAACAGTTCTGAAGTGTCAAATTTTTAATGTAATATAATTTGTCATGTTTGTGTACGATAGCGCAATAAATGAATATTGTATTTTACCACATAAATGATAGTAAGTACTTTTAAACTGATAATTAAAGCAATTCGTGCAAAATGTTTCCCTAACCATTCCTAAATATCAAAAATGCACGACGTTAGTGTTCAGGTTTTCACTTCTGCCGGCGGCATTCCCGGAGTACAACCCGTTTTTTAAAATCTTGTAATGAGTTAGATAGATACAAAATACTTTGTTGTACATGTACACACTATTTTACAAAATTCCTAATTGTATGGGTACAATGGCGAGCTTATCGATGATAGTGATATCTTCCAGACAACTTTCAACAAACTCATAACATAAAATCCTGCTTTGCGGGCAGAGACGTAAACACACGTTTCGCCAGTTTTTTTATTTATTTATTTGCGATGGGTTTGCTCTTGACTCTAATCTAGGTCAGAGATGACAGAGACAAAGTCGACGATATTACGAGCTTACCCAGAAGAAGTCTGTTCACTCTAACTTTGAAAAGATTAAAGTTGTAAGCGTTCGGAAACACAGACGCAGGCAGAGAGTTCTACTCCTTTGATGGGCGCATTATGAAAAACGTTTGAAAACGCTTAGTGCGAATCGGTCGATTAGCAATTAGGTAGGGATGGCAACTTGCAGTGCGTCTAGATGTCCATTGGCAGAAGGGGGCCGGTGGGATGAGGTCGTTGAGTTCATGGACACACTTACCGAAGTCCAGTCTGTAAAAGACCGACAAGCAGGCAACCTTGCGGCGATGAGGCAAGCTGTGAAGCTTAGCATCCACCAATTTTTCGTCAATCAGTGTCTTTGCTCGGCGTTCCACCGAACCACCGTTATATTTAAAATCCATGAAGGTAATAGGAGCGACACTCTCATGTGTTACCAATGTCACTGGCTACCGTTCTATACATTGTTTTTTTTTTTTATTACAGATAGGCTACAGAAAGTTGACAGTTAGTGAAAGAAGTCCAATTAAAAGTTTTGACTGAAAATATAAGGGTAGCACAAGAAACAGTAGACAAGCAAGAGAAAGTAAGTTGTAACCACTCGGAGAAAACGCAGTACAATATTCTGTGATCTTCAAAGAAGTCTTAAGTTTTTTTTTTTGTTTAGGAACAGTTGTAGAGAATATTAGGCTGTCAGTCAATACATCAACTGGATTCAGACCTATTTAATAACGTTACCTTCTTACGATAGACCACTTTTTTTTTGGGAATGGCATCTCGCAGTTCAACCTAGGAGGTTGTCGTCTGCTTATCCGGACTATCCTGTGGGTGCCTTAAGAGTAAGGCCTCCAGCCAGGGCATAAAACTTACAAACTAAGCGACTACACGCTAAGGGCACCCCCTGTGGGGTACGAGCCTCGGCTTAGGGCGTCGCTGGGGGAGGAATGCATGGGGACAGGCTGGATCTGAATGATATCATTATTTAGGGGCTGATTTAAAACTACTGGCACAGCATCGCGGGCTGGCTCGAGCGAGGGTTGGGGAGGGCATGGACCGGGACGTCGCGACGGACCTCGACGGCGAGATCGAAAAGACGGCGGTTTGAGTCTGAACTTTTTAAGAACGATAGACCACTCGTGTCGGCCTACCCTTATATTAAACGAGTTTTATATATTTCCCTGCATCATCCACCCAGCAACCCTTGGACGAAAGATAAATGACTTGGCGATTATGGCAACCATCTTTTGAGCTTACATCTTGCAGGTTACTTAAGTACTTAATGCGATGACTTATCCTGACCAATGTCAGTCAGAGGCTATAATGATTAAGAATAGTCATTATAGCCACAGAACGACAAAGAAAAAACATGTTTTTTTTTTAATCTTTTGCTACCTTTTGTAGTAAGCAACGACATATTGTCGGGCCTACGCTGTCTTCCCATACCTAAGTACTAACGCTGTAATATTCAAAAATTGTAAAACCCTAATTATTATAAAAGAGTAAATATGGAGTTTCTTGCCGGTTCTTCTCCATAGGAAACGACCAACCCGAACCGAGTACCTTTTTGTCGACGTTTTATAAGTGCCCCTGTAGGCCTATGTAAAATAAAATATTTTGACTTTGATATAGAATGAAGGTTTTATAAATTTTCTTTATTGCATTTGTTGTAATACTAATTTTATTTTTTTAGAAACTTCTATAAAACTCTTTTAATAATTTTTCTATAACTTTATAGTACGAAACAAAGTTTATTTTCTTGCCTGTCATTCATCATTCATCATCATCATTTCAGCCCAAAAGACGTCCACTGCTGGACATAGGCCTCCCCAAGTGTCGCTAAATTGACATTTTGGGGGGTTTTGCTATAATCGCCACGCTTGGCAGGCGGGTTGGCGATCGCAGTACGGTTGTTATAAAAGCACAGAGAACGCTGCTGCCCATTCTCTGGCAAGTCCCTTAGTCGCCTCTTACGACACCCACGGGAAGATTTGGGATGGTACTATTCTTTACGTCCGACACCATACAGCCTGTCATTGTGACCGCGATGTTCTTTGAAACTACAATTGTCAACAACACGTAGAGTTATTAATATTAAACTCATACAATGTAACATAGAAATCACGACGTTTAAACAAGTTTAACAATCCGTGCGAAGCAGTGGTGGGTTGGTAGTATTCAATAAAAAAATACACACAAAATATATTAAAAAATAAACGTTCCATTCTACGTCCACGAGCATTTTGAAATTGTTTTCACTAAATAAAGCAAGAATTCACTATACAATGTCAGAGTAACATACTGAAAATACAATAGGAACCAACATTGTCGGGGCGTCGTGAGTTGCGATAAATATCGTGTACAAAGTTTAATATCGAAGACAGTGCTGCTATCTGGCGAACAGTTTTGTCGTCGTAACATTATAACATTATGGCTGGCAAAGACAACTATTGTTTGTTTTGAGTTATGGAACTAATTTTCTGGGTAAGTTTTGAAGTTGGCTTCAGTTGATATTTTTTGGATGATTTATTTTACACTTTGTAGTGGACAGTTGCGGAGTAGTTTTGTTGTCAAACTGTGTCATGGGTAAAATGAAGTTTAGTTCTTCATTCTTCACTAGAAACAGAAATACACCCATAGCGATATTAATGTGCAACAATTGAACCTAAACCCAATAATTGTTGCTTGGAACAGTTTTCAAGCATAGAAGACTCGGAGCATGCAATTTAAATAACATAAAATGATCGTCTCGTAGACGATTCAAAAGTGCCTATAACTTTTGAATCGTCTACGAGTCGGTGATTTTATTAAGAAATGGAACTATATGTTAAATAACGCACAGATGAGATAGGGCAAGAAAAGGGTTGATAAAAATATTAAGGCTGATAGCCATTATGGAAAAAGAAAATACTGTTCCAAATGAATTTGCTTTTACATCTATTCCAATGAGGCCGAAACACTCAAAATGTTGACCAATACAATTCCCAAGCATAGCCACTTCCCAGAGGTCTCGCTTCCAATTAGTAGCCCCAACATTATACCATCGCTTATTGCACCTTCATAACAATTCTCTTAATTAACTTTCCCATCTGACAAGGTTATATCCCACGTCTGATCCCTCTATCCGAGCGAATCGAACCATCCAAATCTCACGCAATTGTCTCTAGGACATTTAGCTTAAGTTTGGGCGGCCATCTTTTTTATTTTTTTCATCAAATATAAAGAGCGGGTCTTGATTAAAATGGATCATGACAAAATGTAATTTGGTTCTTCGAATAATGTTGCGTTATCGTGCCATCTTCTCATCTTGTGATTTCGTCCGGTTTTCTTTTATTCGACTTCTTAAGTTTTTTTTTGTGTCTAAAGTTGTTAGTTTTCTTTGTCACAATATTTTTAATTGTTTCGGATGTAACTCGTAAACCAGAAAAAATAACGCTGGAACAATTTTGAGTCATTGCGGATCAAGTGCGGACACCGAACACTGTGTCCGGTGTCAGCACTTAATCCGCACAGTTACTTCAGAAACACGTAAGGATTCAGTTATGTTTAAATCTTATGTAATAGGGGGCGAGCCTATTGCCATCACCTGGGCACAGATCCAGACTCTCTGGCTGCTACCTAAATATTCACATAACATCACGCCTTTTAATCCCCGAAGGGTTAGGCAGAGGTGTATCTAATATTACCCCCATTTTTCGCCAATTACGTTTAAAATCCCATGTAATAGGAGGGGAGCCGACCATACATTCTTCAAACTTCGTGGTTGACGAAAAGAAACAACAGCTACATTTGTCGCACAGGACCAAAAAAAAATAACAATAAAACTGAATCATCATAAAAAGTGAAGTCTCTCAAAAACGGTAAAGGAAAACGTCGTGAAGAAACCGACATGTGACATCTACCAACCCGCACTGGGCCCGCGTGGTGGATTACAGCCTACTCCCTCTCATAGAGAGGAGGCCTGTTTCCCAGCTGTGGGAAAATTATAGGCTGATGATGATGATATAAAAAGTAAACATAAAAAAAATATAAATTTATAACTTTTTCATTTATTATTCAATAACTATTTCAATAAATGCCATTATTCGTGTTAACATTTTCGCAACTTTCAATAGTGAATCAAACGCCTAAGTACGTAGGGTAAGGATGTAGGTGTCGTTTCCTAAGCCCTCAGGCTAATCGCTCCCTTTTCTCCTCAAGTGAGCGCCCTAAATGCCCACTCTCCCCCGGAAACAGCGTACAGACCCTTTGCTAACCTACAGTTCTATGTACATGCGTATATTTATTTATAGTATTTGTAGGTGTTTCTCGCGACCTCGTTTTCTCTTTAAGGATTGACTTTGGGAAACTACTGTGTATGCGAACATTTAAAAGTAAAATAGAAGTATTTGGTTGCTAGTAATTTACGTAACAAAACATAACGCCTGCAAGAGGTCTTTAGAATTCAAACAAATTTCATCAAGTCACATGTAATAAAGAGCGAGCCTATTGCCATCAACAGGGCACAAATTCAGACTCATCATCATGGTTGTTACTGAGAAACTCCTAGTAGAGAAACCCTGTAACACTGTCTAACCCGGGAATCTAACTCAGGCCAATGCTCAGCAGTAGTGCTTCCATCTACTAGACCAACGTGGGTGACGAAGGGAGAAGTTACTTTACTTTAACATTTATTGAGCTATCCAAGAAAAAAGGCCAAATACTTCCTTCATCATCATTATCATCATCGGCCCATAATATTCCAAGTGCTAGGACACAGGCCTCCTCTGATGAGAGGGAATGGGCTGTGATCCACCACGCGGGCCCAGTGCGGGTTGGTAGATGTCGGTTTCCTCACGATATTTTCCTACACCGTTTTTGAGGGCAGCGGTGATGAAATAAATAACACAAATTAATGCGCCTGCCTGGGTTCGAACCTACGGCTTACTGCTCATAAGTCGAGCCTGCCACCACTGCTCTCCTTCATGTCAGTTAAAGCTAAGTAATAAAGATATACTGTGATATCGGAAAAAATAGAACTTCAATTCACATTCATTCACCGAGAGCTTTCAATCGGCGTGCCAGCTTAAAACGAAAACATTATCCATCCAGTCACTAGGGCAGAAAAAGTTTTCATCCATCAATCGATCAGGTTTGATAGCTCACCACTTATCTCTGTCAGTACCAAACGGTCCCTAATCCCCCTTTTCATATTAACAAAGATGCCCTTGTTTAATAAAACACCATTTGTCCGGATTGAAAACGATTTTTGAGACGAAAAAATATGGCAGTTTTCCGGGAATGCCGTCTCAATAACAAAGGTTTTCTTATTGAAGGCTTTAAACGAGGTCGGGCAGGGGACAGCTTAAGGCCCGGTTTCCGCGAAAGCGGAGGTGACCGAAGAGATGCGGAGATGTGAAAGACTCGACCTATCATTGGAAAGACGAAAGACTTGATGTGGATTACAATTAATGTGCTCCGTTCCACTCCTCTTTGGTTGAAACTGGGCTGGGGGTGACCCACCACAGACGATCAGTGGAAAGAGAAGATAGGGCTAGCAAAATGCATATAACGAGTTGGTGAATTGTTGGCAACGAGTGTGTTGTTGGGAAAGTTTTGTCGCTAGGATATGAACGAGTGCACGAATCAGGTACGCGCACTCAGGTCTCTCAGGGTGTACTTTTCCGCAGCAAGTGTCGTTGAGCGAGTTTTTTCTTTAAAGAACTAGTGGATAGAGAGTTTTTGCTGGCAGTGTTAACAGTCAGCGATCAATAATATAATATCACGCTTAAGGCGATATCCGACCTGGGAATTGAACCCAGAACCTTATGTTACAATTGCGTCCACTAGACATCGTGGTAGTAACTGTTAATATATTATATGTATATACTAGCTGTACCTCGCAACTTCGTCTGCTTCACATTCTCCCCGTTTTCGCAATATTTTTCTCTGCTGTTCCGCTCCTATTGGTCGTAGCGTGATAATATATAGCGTATAATAGCCTTTCTCGATAAATGGGCTATCTAACACTGAAAGAATTTTTGAAATCGGTCTAGTAGTTCCTGAGATTAGCGCGTTCAAGCAAACAAACAAACAAACGAACTCTTCAGCTTTATAATATTGGTAAAGATATTTACTTTTCTATCACTGGACTTACTAACTTCTATTATAGGTCAATTTCTTCAGCAAGAAGCAGTCGATAGCCAGTCGCTTTCTCACTGAGGCAGATGCCTTAGCAAACGACAATTTCATGCCGCTAACGACTGACAAAGAATTCGGGTGAGCTTAGAAGGCGTATTACGTCAGAGCCTGTGTAAGCTGCGCTTTAAACGCGAGCGTAATCAACTAAATGCTTTCTTGTAATGTACTGAGTGAGGGTGAAGTGTGGAGGCGAAAGTGGCGCTGCTAGCGGGTATTAGGGGAAAGGGGGGTATAAAATGGTGTTCTTTCGCAGTGACTCATGAGATGACTAGTAATAGAGAAGTACGGGAGAAGAAGACATGCTGCGCTGACCCCAAAGCAATTGACATAAGACCAGTAGCATGAAGATGATATACGAGTTTAAAGGGTGGAAAGGTATAAAGAGAGGAGCTCGTAGTTAAATAATAACAGCCACACGGGTCGATATTTAAGGTTAAGCCGTGCTTGCCGAGGTTGGTCCGTGAATGGATGACCATTATTACATACCGAGTTTCATCCGTGCCTCGGAAAGTACGTTAAGCCGTTGGTCCCGGCTTCCTTTTCTAGATCTTTGACAGTCGTTACGAGTATTCAGAGGCCAAAAGTCTGACATCTAGTCTTACTAAGGGGTTTCGTATTCCCAGTTACTGGGTTGTGGAGGTCAGATAGGCAGTCGTTTCATGTAAAATACTGGTACTCAGCTGCATCCGGCTAGACAAGAAGCCAAGCCCAAGATCGTTTGGGATAAGGCTAGGCAGATAATGAAAGGGTGGAAGGGAAATCGACGCTAAAACGGTTACCACGTTCATTAGTTATGAAAAAAATATTTGGTTGTTCTACCCATATTAGGGTGGAATTGCAAATAACCCTTTCTTAGTGAAAACCTACTCTTCACAAAGAACACATCCTTCAAATTTCAGGTTTCTAGGACCAGCGGTTTAGGCTTTGCGTTGAAATCTCAGTCAGTCAGCTAGTCAAGAAAATTTTCTATATATCGATTGTAGCTGTTTACAAAAATTTCGAATGAAATAAGCATATAACATTTTAATCTTGAAACAAATGTGTATTGTATTTCAATACGATCTGTTAAAGTCTGTATGGTGTCAGACGTAAAGAATAGCACCATCCCATATCTTCCCGTGGGTGTCATAAAAGGCGACTAAGGGACTTGCCAGAGAATGGGCAGCAGCGTTCTCTGTGCTTTTGCAACAACCGTACTGCGATCGCCAACCCGCCTGCCAAGCGTGGCAATTATGGCAAAACTCCTCCTTTTGGGGGACGCCTGTGTCCAGCAGTGGACGTCTTCTGGCTGAAATAATGATGATGATGATCTGTTTTAACTCTCTGATAAATTTGATGCTCTAAGCTCTATATCTGATCTCTATTATTAATTTTGAAACTCATTATTACTTAATATTAAATTAATTAATTCAATTTCAATATTTTGATTTGGATTTAATGTATAATCCATACCTATTTTGTTCTCGTGTTAGATAAATATGTAAAATCGAATAGTACCTACCCGTATTTATTTTAAAAAAATGCCTCAACATCTATAAAAGCAATTACATTCAAATATATATGCCTGTAAAATAAAATAACAAAAAAAAATCACTTTGTTTTATCTCTAATTCAATTTGTAATCGGAATGTGAGTTTACAATTTATTTATTTTGGTTCTAAACAAATATTTATGCTACACATTTATTTCATAGCCCGTTTTATTAATGTATTTTAGAGTTTGAATTTTCAGTGCTTTAGTGTAAATACGGTTGATATCGGTTGGTTTTAATACAAATAACTTTGTAATAACATCGTTGCAATCAATGAAAAATGATGGCAATAGAGTCTATTAGGGGCTTAAACATAACTGGCGAAATGTGGGTATCCAAATACTAATAGGTGCACCTCTGGTCCGTAGGAAGTTACAGTTGTCAGGTTATGTTTGTCTATGGAAGTCTATTTCGCTTAGCCCAAGCGATGGGTTTGACAGCAAATAATAAAAAGGAAATCAAAATGGCGATTTCAGGCACAGACCTGTTTTCTTTCAGTGATTCGGTTTACGTTACTTTAATTTTGAACTGATGTTTTAATTAATACTAAGGGCTTGTCCACATCACCACGGCACGACGTCGTTAACGTAAAACGGTGTGGTGTCACGGCGCGTCACGTTGCCGTGGCGTGCTAATTTACGTTGCCATGTCGTAAACATGCACGTCACGGTACCGCATCGTTAGACGTTGTCGTATCTTGTCAAATTCCGGTATACTTTTCACTTACGAACCTGTGAATTAGCAGTCTCTTTCTAGATATGGACCGAAATGATTTAATTGAATGAAACGACCGATGAAAAATTAAATAAAGAAATATAGTTCCATAATACAGGCAGCACGAATATAGTTCAAAAAATTAAAAATCATCTGAGGGAACACATCGTAAATACGTACCGCTTCCGTTGCGGCATCATGACGTACATTTTCACGACACGGCAACGTGACGCGCCGCGACACCGCGCCGATTTACGTTAACGACGTCGTGCCGTGGTGATGTGGACAAGCCCTAAGAATTTTCTGCTCCTTCAATAAGAAACGAATGTCACTGACATTCTTTTGAAGCGTTAAATACTTTGTCAGAAGGGTTCATAAACATTTAGTGTTGCCAAAGAGGAAAAAAAAAACGTTTTGGGAAATATCAGTAACACTTGAAACGGGATATTTACCATGTTTACTATTTGTTTTGAGTTCCCGATATTTCGGCACCGTTGCAAAGGCAATGATCACAGATAAACTGAAGTCTGACTGACTGCTTTGTGAAGTTTTATAAAAAATAAGATGCGGCATTAGTTCAGATTAAGGTCTCGTGTTTATGGATCCAAGTACAACTTACAATATAAATACTTACATTTCTATAGAAATGTAAGTATTTACATATATTGTAAGTCGTACTTGGAACACGGAGGGTTTTTGAAATGAACCTTCGTGATTTAATAAAAAAAAGTGTTTCAAATATATTTTTTAAATCCCAGTTAATATGGTAAAACCGAACAATACCTAAAGCTTAGAATGACTTAACTATCCGTATTAATGCTTCGTGGTTTCACATAAATAAAGGCCCCTTCTCACCTGTGCGGCTGATGAGTGCCAAAGCGCCGAGCGCCGCGAAGAGAAAAGCCGCAGACATCGCTAGTTCACGTGTCCATGCATAATCCCACTTTCACGGCTCAAAACACCCTGTATACGCCGCAGCCTGCGAACAAAAATAAAACTTATAAGCATAATCTCTAAGTCTATTTTTAAACATAACCTGCTATACAAAGACAAGCAAATTATAATACACTCTGTTGTTCAAAAGTTAGGGTCGGTTTTCCAATGTGTAAAAACGTTAGTGGAGTAATGTGTCTATGCGTATGGTGGAGATAGGACACTGTTTAGAGGACGCCATGAATACAATATGCGAGTCATGTTATTTTCTTTTTAAGTTCATAAAAAGGTTTTATACCTGTACAACGCGATCCGTGTTTTTTTACTCCTACTTTAGGCCCCTACTATTTACTGCTTTATCGAGGTGGTGATAAATAGACGTAAATCTACTTAACATCCACACTTGTCGAGAATTTAGGAGAATAGCTTGGATTTGGCCTTTGACCAGAATTGGACTGCTGTAGGCTAATGATGATGATAAACACACTACGCACTACTCTGTAACCATTGATGGAGAAGAAATAAAACACTATGCAAGGTGTTGTTTTGCTTCCTCGTCAAAATTCAGGAGATTGTCACAAAAGACATTAATAATCAATTAAAATTACGGTACCTAGTTGATTCTCAAAAAACGCAGATTTTTAGGGTTCCGTACCCCGGTACAAAGGGTCAAACGGGACCCTATTACTGAGACTTTGCTGTCCGTCCGTCCGTCCGTCTTTCACCAGGCTGTATCTCATTAACGGTGATAGTTATCCAGTTGAAATTTCTACATATTATGTATTTTTGTTGATACTATAAAAACAAATACGAAAAAGTGATTTTTTTTTGCTCGTTTTATAAATATAGGTACGGAACCCTTCGTGCGCGAGTCCTGACTCGCACTTGGCCGGTTTTTTGGGTTGTTTAAGATTGTCAGTATTTCAGAATAAACCCCTAACACGTGGTTTAGGGAATAAGAAATTATCGAATAAACGTTTGAGATTGTTTATGCGTGTGGAAGCGCGGTTTTAGGGCGAGAATCAGACAGGCCGCGTTTAAAACCCGAGTGGTTCACATTTACCGATTTCCGTAAATAAGAAAAAAAAATTACCTTACCCATTTTATTATTGATTCGGGACGAGTATCATTAGCATAGTTACCTCCTTGAATTTGACGAGGATGAAAAACAACACTTTGTATAATATTTTACTATGGTAAAATTGGCGTACAATACGAACAACGGAATACCACACGAACAACGGAACAAAATCTACATTTAAAAACTGCACAGAAAGCTAGTAACTGTCCTCATCTGAATGAAGACAGAGAGACGCAGATAACAATTGCGGTGTTTCTTTAAAAGTAGTTGCGTACCACTAAAGAGCTCTGTATGGTGTCGGACGTAAAGAATAGCACCATCCCATATCTTCCCGTGGGTGTCGTAAGAGGCGACTAAGGGACTTGCCAGAGAATGGGCAGCAGCGTTCTCTGTGCTTTTGTGACAACGGTACTGCGATCGCCAATCCGCCTGCTAAGCGTGGCGATTATGGCAAAACCCCCCATGTTATGTCAATATGGCGAAACTTGGGGGAGGCCTATGTCCAGCAGTGGACGTCTTTCGGCTGAAATGATGATGATGATTATGAAAGAGCTCAAGCGCACTATCTTTAGTACGTACTGCACGTCTTTTTACGCTTGCAGTCTGTGGGTTAATTATACTTAAAAATCATACAGCGCCCTTGGCGTCCAATGCAATAACGCATTCAGGGTGCTGATGGGGTTGCCCCAATACTGCAGCGCATCAGGGATGTTTGCTGAAGCTCACGTGGACTGTTTCCACACTGTGGTGCGCATCCTTGGTCCGTAGGGTGCGGGACAGCGCCAACAGCATCTTATCTATGATAGCGAGCAGGCTTGACTGTGAGTCTTTGAACCACTGTTACAAGGTTTCGGCTGGGCCTGTCACCTTGCAGCAGTAATGTCACAATCAGTTTCTGTTTTTGTTGTAATTTTTTGTAAGTGTATTTCTAACATAGTTTGTAAGTACATTGTTGCTAACACTGTGAGTCTTGTTGCTCGAAATGATAATTAGACATTTTCAAAAGCAGACTGGAGACATGATCTGATGATGGCAATAAGCTGGTCCCGATAACATGGGACCGGTGATATGTTGGTAACACAGTACACCTTTGCCTAAGCCTTCGAAAAAAGCGTAATGCCATGCTTTGTTACTTTATTCCACCCCGTGGCAAAATAATCAAATAATCGATCCCCGTGTATTTATAAAGCCATTGAAAACCGACCTGTCCGGGATACCACGGGTGAATGGGAACCCTAATGAGTTTATTCAATAGGAATAGACTCCAATGGGCGTTAAAAGGGGTCATTATGTAAAGAGGGGCATAAACCAACGAAATGTTTGGGACGAGTTGCTGAAATTGAGAATTTAATGGTCACCATACTCGGTGTTGGCGTCAAATATGGCTTATTAGCCTGGATTGCCTGCAGCGTTTGGGTGAAAATTGGGGATATTGACCAATGTGTCTTAATTGAACTTGGATATTATGGTTAGCTCCGCTTTTTTTTTAATGTTGCCCCACATTATGAGTTTCTCCTGTATCGTGGGTGCGTTTGCAAACATTAAAACTCACATACATAAACAGCCAGACCCAGACCAACTATCTGTAGGCCATACAAATATTTGTTCCGTGCGGGGATCGAGCTCGTGACACGCTGCTCAGCAGTCGATCGCCCAGCCACTGCGCCAATCGTGCGCTCAATTATCAGTAATTATATCAGTTATACTTTCGAATATCATGAATTGATATGTATTTTTTGAGAAAATAGGTGCGTTAAGTTTTAGCTAATATTTTTTTTCGTCATAACATAATTTAACATCGTAACTGTTACTCCCAAAGGGTTAGGCAGCAGTGTAAACTACAGTATTAACCCATACTTCTCCAACAATGTTTTAGCCCCTTGCAATAGGGATTAGCTTATTATCCTCGTGATACTGTTTTTCATTTTTTAATTAAAAGAGGCTAAGACGTAAGTGGGTCATAAAAAACAGCTTATACCATTATTTTTTTCACGAAAAACATTGTTAAAATTAAAGCACACACTAAAACATAAAACTTTTCTTCTAAAACAGTTCAACATTTCAACGCCAAAGTTTGGCCACAAAATTCTATTCTAACTTTCTTTATCGTCGTAAAATCACTAATTATAAAATTACGTCACTGTTAAAAATAAAATGGCGAACAAAAGTTGATACCGCGTTGACCGACTTCGAGTTCCGTAGTTTTTTTTTTCAAACTGTCCAAGTTGGGAGGAAGCCAAAGGGGGGGCAGTAGATGGCTCGAGTTAGTTCATTAAGTGAACTATAAGTAAACCAGAAGTGCGACGGTGGCTAGGGGCAATCGATCAGGGAAACTATTTGAAGATCGGTGGTATTCGAGATTTTTTTCTACGTCCATTGTGGAATTTCCAACTCATGGATTGTTGATTGGACACTCTAATAATACTGTGAAGGTTTTTTGTTTATTTTGCCTACTTGGTAATAATAACATCACGTCTGTTATCCCCGAAGGGTAATGCAGAGATTTACGTACTTGGTGAAGTTCTAGGACATGCCGGTTTCCTTACGATGTTTTCCTTCACCGTTTTAATTGGTTGTAAAATAAATCTGAGCAATTTGGTTTAAACTAAAACCTAACGTTATGTAAAACCGTCCGTCCGTCTTGTCCGTTATGTATCAAAAGATGTACAATCTAGAAGTATTCATGGGTTATTCGTTATAAAGAAAGAAATACAAAATGCACATTAACACACAAAACAATCATTGCATGAAAAAAATATCTTCACTGACCCGGTCTCATCCATTTCAATCGTACACTAATGCTATAATTAAGACCCGTATTTCGAATACCAAGAAAGTTAATATGAAAATATTTGCAAAATATTTCTTGCTCATAATACCCTAACTTATGTTAGGGACGGACTTAATAAAGGGGTTTGACGACAACAGATGTCAGCCTAGAATTCCAAATAATACGTCCTAGGGACACTGAAGAGAATGGACTAAAAACATTTTAGACAGCTTTTTCGTATCCCAGAGCATGTATTTTTCTTCTAAATCACAACAATATGTTACACATATAAGGCTATTTTGTATTTAAAATGCTGGCAGCATATGTTTGTACCCCTGAAATTGAATCCAAGACCGCAATTACGGGAGCATCTAGCTTATAAGTGGAACGAAGAACTGAATAATTGTGTTTTTTTTTCATGCTGATTTTGAGTTCTAAGGGAATAAAATTGTACCAGCGGGTTCTATTTTAGTATGCACTGACGGAGACAATTTAGTTTTCTATGTGAGGCTGCTCGAAGGTATATATTTTTTCATCCCACCATCTCGGAAAGAGTATTTTTAATCTTCAATATCTGAGTGGAAAAGCCGTTTTTATTCTCTAGAGGATAAAGTAAATTGAATTTAGAACATCGTGTGCACTAAGTTTGTGAGTTAAAAAAAACATTAAACCTATTTACTGCTACCTCTATGGTGCCGAATATATCATACAACTTTTTTTTAATTTGTTAAAAACTCAGATTCGGAACCTTCTTGGTGTTCTTTTTTCATTTTGCTTTGTACGCGGTTCTTTACACGGCATTTTTTCACGTCATTGTTAATTATACCGTAATATTATTTTGTTATAATTTAAAGATTATTCTGTAATACTTACCTGTCATAATGTAGTAATTAATACCTAAACTGAAATAAAAGTGTACCTATCTTGTGATTGTAAACGTTTTTTTTTTTGCATTTAGTCATTTCCTCGCTGAGGTGGAATGAAAAGTTACGTGTTGCACTCGAGTGCAAAGATTTTTCACCTCGTGCTCTTTTGATTCCCTCGCTAACGCTCAGGATTCTAATTTTGAATCACTCGCTGCGCTCGTGATTCAATTTTAGAATCCTTCGCTTGCTCGGTCATCAAAATTGAACACGCGGTTAAAAAGCAACTTTGCACTCTTGTATAACAAATAACTATTATCGTGCTCTACAGAGCATATTGAGGAAAACCGGGAAATCTGATAACTAAAAATCTTACTTTCATCAACCCGCATTGGACTTACGCGATGGAATACAACCTACTTTTTTCACAGAGAAAAGATTAACGACCCAAAAGACAGGACATTATAGGCTGATAATGGTATTGCGGGCGAATGATGATGATGATAATAGTCATAGAGTTTTTTGCTCTTTATTTCAAGTCACCATAAAATCTCGTACTGTCTGTGTCACTTGACGGAGTATTTGAGCGACAAAAATAGTTCATGAGCAACTTAAAGTCAAGAATCTTTTAAAAATTCGAACGAAACGGATACTTTAAAACACTCTAGTTCTTTATTTGTTCCCCACATGAACGAAGACCGACTTTTATGTTATTCAATTTTACTTTTAGCTCAAGAAACAAAACGGTGACCGGTGACCGTTAACGTAGAAGTCAATCACTCAGCCAAGACACCAGACGTGTCATCATAAATAGCATTAAGAGATTAGAATAACCTCCGCGACCAGGGCGCTTAAGTTGTGACTCGGATACCGCCTTTATCATCATCTGAAATCTTCGGAATCTTATAATTGCAACTTCATTGATATTTTTGTTTGTTCGAAATCGAAATTTAAGTCCAATGTTTTTAAAATCTTATTTAATGACAATAAGAAGTCCTTTATTCTCAATTTAATAAAATTCAACTAAATATTTATATATATTTTTTTTAATTTTTAAATGAATTGTTTTGTACTGTTGATTCCTTTTTTCATAATTTAACTTCTTAACTGTGATACTTAATAAGTGACAATCGCTCATTTTTTTTATTTAATTTTATCCAAAAATATATATATTTAATAGCCAATATTTTCTGATTTCTGATTAATGCTAATCTAGTGGCAGTTTTTTAATTAATCTTAATTTTTTTATCATGAGGATAATGTAGTGGGCTGCAATATTGTTACTAACCTATTTATTATTTGTAAAATTTATATTGTAGCTGTTTATTGTCCCATAATAAATAAAATAAAATAAAAATCTGCCTGGCTTGCAGGCTTCCAGTCTAACCTAGTTTACTGATTACCTGTATTTTACATGGAGCAACTGTAATCCGTACTTAAGAAACTAAAAACAATTTCGTTCGTAGTTTAAGTTTACGAAAACATAGAAATATACTCCTGTACGTGTATCTACCTAAGTTATCACCTAACTGTAATAGTCATAACGTACTTACCACAGGAAATACACCACGAACCCCTACATCTCATGAATCGGGGTCCAAAATAACCAAGACAATAGCAACTTTACAGAAGTTGCTATTGCCTAAAACTGTCTTCGAACTGCTAACCCCACTGCAGTTCTTTGAAAGAAACAGTATTCGAAGTTTAAAACAAGAGTTCACCACAAAGGAAGATAGAACGGGCCAAGTGTGAACCGGACTTGCACACGAGGGATTCCGAAAGAAAGTTCTCAATGGATCATATAAGGACCACCTATTTTTAAGATTTGTTATTTCAGCGGCCATAGATTAGATATACACGCATCCGGTGAAAATTTTAATTACCTATCTAATTTGGTTCAAAAGATACAGCCCTGTGATATATAGATTGACAGAAAGCGGGGCCTTAGTAATAGGGTCCTGTTTGCACGTTTGGGTACAGTCGTACCATCGTGTAGTTGGGGGAATCTTAAAAAGTAAGATGTTGGCCTAAATGTTGGAAAAAAGTTTGAGGCGCGTGTTTGACCCAAATGTTGGAGACAAAAAGTTGGAGATAAATTGATTGGGTAAACACTGGAGAAGTTTCAATCGAATTTGGGTGACAAGGAGATAATTTGATAGAAGAAGGTTGTCTGAAAGTAAATAAAATACAAAAGACTTTCTATATCACTAAATTGGTCATTGTTTAGGTGTTATTTAAAACTATCATCTAAAACATTTCTAAAGGTTGAAAGGTATTCCTTAACTAAGACAAATAGTTTGAAATCAGATTTGTAAGTTGTTGCTAATAATCTGACTACTGAGCCATTTCAGCCTTGATGATATCACAAAATCTATCAAAACGCAATAAAATTCGCGAGCTACACATAAATTGTGCTACGCCGTAGCAACTTCGTAACACTCGCTGACGTCACAGGGCTACGCGACTACGAGATCGTAGCGAACGGTTTTGTGCTGCATCGGTCGTATTTACTTTTTCCTACGCTACCGGATACAAACTGTTTATTTCGTATATGGAATATGTTATTTGATATAACAAACTGTATATCTTTGCAAATACAAAGACTGATTCAATCAATAATTTTAATTCTTCTAAAATCTCCATAGCTCTCGCCGACAGTGTCTAATTAGTGTTGATTAAGTTTTATCTACTGTAAGATTTATTTCTAGCAGTCAGCTTTTTTTACTAAAATAAGGTCTAATTAGTTGCGACAAAAAAAAACAGTCATAAAAAGGTTACCAACCAAAAGGCTGACCTCGAATTGTTTTTAATATTCTATTATTTGAAGACTAGAATGCCACGATATATACTAATACATTGTGACATTCTAGCCTTTATCGAAGAATCGCGTGTAACAGTTATAAGAAGAAGACACGTGTCGATTACTGCGACCTTTAAGTCTATTTCCGTATAACGTTTCAAAGGTCAGGCGAGAAATAAAAGTATTCCTTAAGTAACACTAGCTTTTGTTTTCAACTTCGACCACGTCGATTCAGAAATTATACGGAAACGTACTTAAGAGCGTTTATACCCTACGGCATTTCATACAAACTTTCAAGTCGTTATTTTCCGAAATGACCGAACAGATTTTAATGATACTTCCTACGCATAAGCAGTATACATAGGTCTAAAAAGTTACTAAAAAAACATTTTCAAAAAATAATGTTACAGCTAAATTAGACCAATTTTTAATTATCTGTAGAAACAGAAATTTCCACAAGCCGGTTTCCCAACGATGTTTTTCTTCACCGTTTTTGAAGGCAGTGGTGATGAACTAAATTACACAACGTAATGCACCTGCCTGGGTTCGAACCCACGGCTTACTGCTCGTAAGTCGGGGCTGCCACCACTGGGCCACCGCTGCTCTCCTATACGCACATGAATACGAAAAATTAGAAGTGTGTGTCTAGGGTTCGAACTCAAGATCTATGACATGACTGTTAGACGGTCACACCAGGTCATCACTGCTATACTTCCTGGATAAAAAGTATCTTATGTCCTTACCCATTAGCCACATCAAAACAATTTCAACCATTTAGCAGCGTAAGGATAGCAGACAGACGGACTGAGGTACTGTTACTTTTTATAATATTAGTATACCTGCTCCTCTCCAGGACTTAAATAAGGCAAATGGAAGAGCTATCGGGTCACTTAGTTTTAGTCGAACAAAATTTTTGTCGTCGATTTGAGAAGAAGAGAAATATTTGTATGGAGTGATACTCAGTCTAAAAGTTTCATAATATAATAGAAACAGAAAATTGAAGGTTCAATTCAAGGATATACACTCGCAGAATTTGGCAACACGTTTCTCCGTAATGAGTTGTGCAAATATGAAAACATCTTCTCTATATTTGCCCAACTGCTACTTTTGCAAATATAAAAGAAAATGTCGAACGGGTTCACAAGAATAAACTGTTATTATGTATATAAAATCGAATGTTTGTACAGATTGCAAATTAATTTGAATTGCAAGCAAAGAAATTATCTTTTACACACTGCTGAGATAGCCATTGTTTTTTTTTTTTTGCAAAACATAAAAACTGGCATCAAAAACACAAATGGTGGTTAAATAATGATTACCAAGCATAAAACCTATATTTACCTATAAAATTTGAAAAGTTCCCTCGATTTTTCCAGGATCCCATCACCAGATCCTGACCTGATGACCATGGGATCACATGGGCAGTATACTGTTTCAAACAATGCACATAAAATTTGAGTGTTGCCCATTTTCCTGGGATCCCATCATCAGATCCTGATACCTTTCAACATCAGCTCAGCAACATGAGATGATGATTACCAGGCACCAAAATCAGATTTCCGTTAGAAAGTATATAAAAAACATAGAATCCCGTGATCAAATTCTAACATGGTGTCAATGGGACAAACTCAGGAGCATAGGCTATCGAATAAACACAGAATTTTGGAAATCGGTCCAATTGGCGGAGAAATCAAAGAACATACAAAAAAAATACAAACAGTCGAATTGAGAACCTGCTCCTGTTTTGAAGTTAACAATAATGATAGAGAAATAAGGAAGAAGATAATAATGTGCTGCGCCGACACGCTTAAATTGGGAACGGGCAAAACGCATATGGCTACGGGAGTTAAATTCCATGCTAGTACAAAATCATAAATCTTTATTTATCTCGAAATCAGGAATTACAAGCGCTGCTTCACGTATGCACAATCTTATACAAGGTGTTGTTTAGCATCTTCGTCAAATTCAAGGAGGTAACTATGCTAATGATTCTCGTTCCGAATCAATAATAAAATTGGAAGGTATTTTTTTTTCTTGTATTAAACGCAGGCTGTCTGATTCTCGCCCTATAACCGCGCTTACACACACACAAACAATCATCACTCTCCGCCTGACCGCCGCCGCGTACGGACGTGCCGCTACCTGCTCGCATTCCCGCTCGCTATCAGTGTGTGTCATCGGTTCGTCGCTTCCCAGTGTCGTGACGTCATCAGTAGTCCCTTGACTACACCCCCGAACAATTGTTGTCTTTTTATTAAGACAGCACTTGCTCATTTTGCTTCGGATATTATTCCGATTTAACTTCCTTTGCCCCATCAGGGAAAAGTCCTCAGTTTCGAGGTTCTTGGTGGGAAACCTAACGGTGCCAACGAAACCAAGAGAGGGTGGTGACCCAATCCTCCCGCTTAACCCCTTCAGGGTCTAAGTGAAAAAATTGGGCTCCGTCGCGAACGTGTGCGCCGCCGATTTGCTGTGCTAGTGTTTCCCGTTTCAACAAGTTCCTGAAAGCAAAGTTCCCTGGACTGGAGTTGGAGTTGCTACCAAGCCCGGACCCTCGGACTGTGGCTGCGGGAAGGTTGAAGCGGGTGAGTCGCTGGACCCAGTAAATTCCCTACATAATTGTGCAAGGAATTAGGTTGTTAGGCGCGCTGAGCTTCACTCAAATGTCTGCTAACTCTTAGCAGATAACATGGCCCTTGATGCGGATGAGGAACGCCTTTTTGCGTTTTTCAAAAGCGTTGTCCTGAAAGACCCAGATTTTTTAAAGAAATATGGGTCCGATGTCGCTGCCTTGCAGCAACCCAGTATTGCCGTCACTGACTTCAGTGACGCGCTCGAGAGCCCTTTGTCGCCGCCACCTGCCGACAGAGGCTTACCGCCAGCCGTCGCCGCCGCGATTAAGGCTACCCCAAGACCCATTCTTGTGAAACCCTTTGTTTCGCAAACAAAGGTCCAGCCCGCACCTGCGTCCATTGTTCCCGTTTCCGAGAACATGGACAAAGGCTTACCGTCAGCCGTCGCCGCCGCGATTCCGGCTAAACCGAGACCCATTGTTTCGAAACCTTTTGTTTCGCAAACAAAGGATCAGTCCGAACCTGAGTCCATTGTTCCCGTTTCCGAGAACATGGACACAACTGAGCCAATCTCCGACTCAGAGTCAATATTAGACGCGTGCTCTGCCTCCTCATCCTCTGAAGACGACTATCAAGTCGTCGGAAAGGGCAAGAGGAAGAAGGGCAAAAATTCCCAGGCCGCCATGACCAAAAAGATCGTCGCGCTCCCTTATGCCCCCTCTCACGCGGCCTCCCGTCCCAACTCCCCGGTCCCTTTACCTACGTCCGCCGCTGCTCATACCAGTAGGCCAGTCAGCCCTAAGGCTAAACCTTCAGCCGCTTCTTCAAAGAAGCTGAAGCCCCCTCCCCCGTTGTTCATTCAGGACAAAGGGAAATGGACAGATGTGTCCAAAATGTGTAATGAGCGCCGCATACAATATACAAGCGCAAAAAGCACACAGCAGGGAATCAAAGTAGTGGTTCCTACGACCACGGACTTTAGGGAACTTACCCGCCAGCTGATCGGAAGGCACATAGCCTTCCATACCTACTCCCTTCCAGAGGAGAAGCCCACCCGCGTGGTGATCAGGCGGATCCCGAAGGAAATCCCCACGGAGGACATCCTCAATGACCTCCAAGGCCAAGACATCCCGGTCGCAGCCGTCCACCGCCTTCATAAGGCGAGAGGCGGAGACCAGTACGATATGGTACTGGTCATCTGTGACCCAGTAGAAGGTCACCACCCGATCTTCAAAGTGAAGTCGGTATGCTCACTCACAGGCATCACAATAGAGAAGCCTTACCGCTCAAGCGTAGTCGGGCAATGCCACCGCTGCCAGATGTATGGACACAGCCAAGCCAACTGCCATGCGCCGCACAGATGCGTAAAGTGTCTAGGCGACCATGGCACGGCAGACTGCCCCCGTCCCAAAGACAAATCGCTTTGCACGGAGCCACCGAGCTGTGTGCTTTGCGGCCAGTCGGGCCACACGGCCAACTACCGCGGCTGCTCGAAAGCCCCCAAAGGCTCCTCCTCTAACCTGGTGAAGCGTGCAAGCGCCCGTCAGCAAAGAGAAAGCCCTTCGGTGAGGCTACCCTCTGCCCAGATGCCGGAGAGACTCAGCCCTCAGAGGCCCTCTCCCTGGACCACGCTGAACCACCAGAGAGCCTTCCCGGCACTCAGCAAAGCCAAGTCCAGCCCCATCCCCGGGCTACTAGATGCCCCTATCCCCACTCCCCCGGCCCAAGCGAGCGCACCGGCGCCCGCTCGTCCCACGCCACCCGGCCCCGCGGCCGTGGACCCCTCTCACAACGTAATTTTAGAAACGCTAGCAGAGTTAGTCACCCCCGAAACAGACCGCATGGCGGCTGATCTCAGGGCGGCTAACACTGGTGGCGATAAACTAAAAATTATCCTCAAGTCCCTACTCAAGTTAGGCGACCTCCTCCGCAACCTTAATCTTGACTAACTCCAATGGATAATACGAGATTAACGTGCACCAAACCCCGATCCCTAAAATTAGGGTACTTTAATGCCAATGGCATTAGAGGCCAGCGTGATGAGATTGCCACCTTCCTCCGCGACCATCAAATTGATATCCTCCTCGTACAGGAGACCTTCCTCAAGCCCAGTCACCGCGATCCGAGAATTGCCAACTATCGCATAGTTCGCAACGATCGGTCACGCTGCCACAAGGGCGGTACTCTAATCTATTATAGAAAAGAACTGCACTGCATCCCCTTAGATCCCCCTCCCATGGAGTCTCTACTCGAGACCTCAGTGTGTCGACTAGGCATGACCGGCCATCAACCGATCACTATCGCCTCTGCGTACATCCCTCCCGGCGGAACGTCCGAGGAGCACACTCTATTCACCAAAGACCTTGCCGTCCTCTTCGGCTTGAGCGACTCCGTTATCATAGCGGGCGACCTCAACGCCAAGCACCCCGCCTGGAACAGCACGACGACCTCTGCCAGAGGACGTCACGTGTATAACCTGGGCGAGTCCCTCAACTTCGATCCCATCGCTCCTATGGAGCACACCCACTATCCCCACGACCCCGACCAACGTCCGGACGTTCTCGACATAGCGCTACTCAAGAATGTCAACCTTAAGTTACATTCCATCGAGACTTTACATGAGCTTAACTCAGACCATAGACCAGTGCTCATGCACTTAGTTCCCCGCTCGGGTCCTTCTGACCCCAGCCAGCCCCCGCCGACCCAAGTGATAACCGACTGGAGGAAAGTCAGCGAAAAGCTGAAATCCACCACGTCGCCTCACCTGGAGGCCATCCCCGACCACATAGTCTCAGTCGCAGACACGACGGCCGCCATCAACTCGTTTACAGAACACGTGCAATCCGTACTGAAGGACTGCTCACGGGAAGTCCCAGCAATGAGCGATCAACGCTGGATACTACCCGCTGACGTACGTGAACTGATAACCGAAAAGAACGCGGCCATCCGTGCCTACAGCAGCTTTCCCTGCGAGGCAAACAAAGCCCACATGCGTAATTTACAGCGTGCTGTAAAGGATCGCACCAGTGAGCTTCGTAATAATCAATGGGACAAAACGCTAAGCGAACTCGAGCCTACCCACCTAGCCTTCTGGCAGCTGCAACGCAAGTTGCGCTCCACCGAAGAGGCTTCGATGCCTCCCCTCACCCGACCCGATAAGAGCGTCGCATTCGACGACTCTGAGAAGGCCGAGTGCCTAGCCGACAGCCTGGAGTCCCAGTGCTCCCCCAGCTCTCAATCAGTAGACAAGCGACATCTCGATGAGGTGAACGCATTCGTCGAACGTAGAACCGCCCTGCCCCCCGAAGAAGACCCTGATGATCCTCTGCCTCCGGTCACAGCTGACGAAGTGCAAGACATCATTAACAAACTTCAACCGCGGAAAGCACCCGGCTCCGACGGAATCACCAATAGGGTGTTCAAACTCCTCCCCGCTCAGCTCGTCGTGTTAATGGCGGCCATCTTCAATGGCGCCCTGAGCAACAACGCGTTTCCCCAAATATGGAAAGAGGCCACGGTCATCGGTTTCGCAAAGCCAGGCAAACCCAAGTCTGAGCCTTCGAGCTACAGACCTATCAGTCTCCTGAATGCACTCGGAAAAATCTACGAGAGACTTATGTATAAGCGACTCAAAGACTTCGCCGAGGCTAAGAGTCTCATCCCCAACGAACAGTTCGGCTTCAGGACCGGACACTCTTGCATTCAACAGGCCCACCGCATCGTAGAACACTTGAGCGCTGGCTTCCAGCGTGGAGCGATGACGGGTGTATTGTTTTTCGACATAGCAAAGGCATTCGACAAAGTCTGGCACAACGGCTTATTATATAAGTTGTACAAACTGGGAGTGCCAGACCGTCTCGTGCTCATCTTACGAGACTTTTTGTCGGATCGCACCTTCCGCTATCGCATCGGGAAGGCACTGTCTTCCCCCCACCCCATTCGAGCCGGAGTCCCTCAGGGCTCCCCGCTCTCTCCCCTTATCTTTACTCTGTTCACCAGTGACATCCCCAAGAGCAAGAAGGCACAGTTAGCCCTGTTCGCGGACGACACGGCCATCTATTACACTGGCCGTAGTCACGACGCTATTTACAGCACCCTCCAAACCTCAGCCAACGTCTTAGGCGCTTGGTTCCGGAAATGGAGAATCGAGGTGAACCCCGACAAGAGCCAGGCAGTTCTTTTCTCTAAACCGCGTAAAAATAAGCCACCCGCGCTCAGCCCGATCACTATGTACGGTAAGCCTATCCCTTGGGAGAAGCAAGCCAAGTACTTAGGAGTCTTACTTGACAACCACCTGTCTTTCGCGGCGCACATCAAAGCAGCTCGCGACCGAGCTGCCTTTGCTATGGGTAGGCTTCATTTCATGATTTCGATAAAAAGCAAGTTGTCACTCAAGTGCAAGTTGCGCCTTTACACCGCGGTGATCCGCCCCATTATGACGTACGCTTGCGTCGTGTACGCTCACACCAAGCCTAAGTACATCCATAGGATGCAAACCTTGCAGAACCGGTTCTTACGTAAAGTCACGGGAGCCCCTTTTTATGTCCGTAATGACCGTCTACACGTAGACCTTAGAATGCCCACCGTCCTTCAGTTTATGAAACGTCTTTCGAAGCGTTTCTTCGATAACGCCATTAAACACCGTAATCCCCTGATCGCAGCGGCCGCCCGTTACGAACCCTCGCGCATTAGTACAGTACGCCGTCCTCGGCATACCCTCGTCACTCCCGATGATGCTATCACCCTCCTCCAGGAGAGTAGCAAAGAGACTAGCACTCTTAAAAAGTGTAGACACAAACCGCCGTCTTTCCGACCTCGCCGTCGAGGTCCGTCGCGACGTCCCGGTCCATGCCCTCCCCGACCCTCGCTCGAGCCAGCCCGCGATGCTGTGCCAGTAGTTTTAAATCAGCCCCTAAATAATGATATCATTCAGATCCAGCCTGTCCCCATGCAGTCCTCCCCCAGCGACGCCCTAAGCCGAGGCTCGTACCCCACAGGGGGTGCCCTTAGCGTGTAGTCGCTTAGTTTGTAAGTTTTATGCCCTGGCTGGAGGCCTTACTCTTAAGGCACCCACAGGATAGTCCGGTTAAGCAGACGACAACCTCCTAGGTTGAACTGCGAGATGCCATTCCCAAAAAAAAAAAAAAAAACACAAACAATCTCCAACGTTTATTTGATATTTTTTATTCAACCACGTAATGGGGGTTATTTTGCAATACTGACAAACATAAACCAAAAAATCAGCGCTTATTGATAATTAACTAGGTAATTAATAATAATTTTAATTGATTATTTATGTCTTTATGACAACCTCCTGAATTTTGAAGAGGATGCAAAACAACCTTGTATAGAGAAAGGTGTCTGAAGTAGGAAGGTCCTGAGTTGCAAATGACCTCTATGGCTCTCTTATTTTATTCTATTAACTTTTTACTTTCTTAACTTAAACGGGCGACATCACAAATCAGTAGTTAGAAATGTACATATGTATAGAAAATAGTAAGCTGACTGCATAGCTATTTCTTTCGTCGGCAATACTATGTTTCGTAGTCTTTGTCAAACTAATACTGTAAAGAGGAAAGTTTTGGTGAAAACATTTTGTTGGGAAATCGTACAAAAATGTTTGCAGTAGTCATTTTGTCTGGCTTGGTATTTTATTGTCTCGTTTTGTAGTATACCGTAAAGAAAACAAAAACTATTTGTGGATTGATTATGTTGTCTTGGATCCAATGTTACCACCACAAAAGCGAGTAGTCATCTATGAATAATTGTGCATTGTGTTAGGAAAAAAAAACGGCCACTACTTAACATGATCTCAGAATTTTTATGCCACACATGAGCAAGTGACTTAACTTTCCATGCCGTCAAAAAATATTTCTTAGGCATGCTGGTTTCCTCACAATGTTTTCATTCACGGAAGAAAGTGATAATTATACAATACGCACATGAATCAAAAAAATCAGAGGTGCGTGTCTTGGGTTCGAACGCAAGACCTATCACTCGGCAGTCGGACGGTTACACCTCTAGGCTGTCACTGCTTCATCATCTGCCTAGCCTTTTCCCAAACTATCTTGGGGTCGGCTTCCAGTCTAACCGGCTGCAGCTGAGTACCAGTATTTTACATGGAGCTGCCTATCTGACCTCCACAACCCAGTAACTGGGTAATACGTTACCTCTTGGTAAGACTGGATGTCAGACTTTTGGCTTCTGACTACTCGTAACGACTGTCAAAGATCTACTAATGACAACCGGGACCAACGGCTAAACGTGCTTTCCGAGGCTCGGAGGAAACTCGGTATGTAATATGGTCACCCATCTACAGACTAACCTCAGCAAGCATGGCTTAACCTTAAAAATCGACCCGTGCGGTGTTATTATTTTATGCTATCACTGCTTTGCTATGAGTAATGGTGTTACTTCAAAGTAGTCCTCTTAGTCGTCTCGTAGACTTGTGCAAATAACAGGTATTACTTTACTGAAAAGAAAACTGCTTACAATAATCATATTCAAAAATCAAAACATCCACACTAAACACCAAACAACTAAAACTATTTGTGGATTGATTATGTTGTCTTGGATCCAATGTTACCACCACAAAAGCGAGTAGTCATCTATGAATAATTGTGCATTGTGTTAGGAAAAAAAAACGGCCACTACTTAACATGATCTCAGAATTTTTATGCCACACATGAGCAAGTGACTTAACTTTCCATGCCGTCAAAAAATATTTCTTAGGCATGCTGGTTTCCTCACAATGTTTTCATTCACGGAAGAAAGTGATAATTATACAATACGCACATGAATCAAAAAAATCAGAGGTGCGTGTCTTGGGTTCGAACGCAAGACCTATCACTCGGCAGTCGGACGGTTACACCTCTAGGCTGTCACTGCTTCATCATCTGCCTAGCCTTTTCCCAAACTATCTTGGGGTCGGCTTCCAGTCTAACCGGCTGCAGCTGAGTACCAGTATTTTACATGGAGCTGCCTATCTGACCTCCACAACCCAGTAACTGGGTAATACGTTACCTCTTGGTAAGACTGGATGTCAGACTTTTGGCTTCTGACTACTCGTAACGACTGTCAAAGATCTACTAATGACAACCGGGACCAACGGCTAAACGTGCTTTCCGAGGCTCGGAGGAAACTCGGTATGTAATATGGTCACCCATCTACAGACTAGGTTAGTCTGTAGATGGGTGACCAGCAAGCATGGCTTAACCTTAAAAATCGACCCGTGCGGTGTTATTATTTTATGCTATCACTGCTATGCTATGAGTATGGTGTTACTTCAAAGAAGTCCTCTTAGTCGTCTCATAGACTTGTGCAAATTATAGGTATTACTTTACTGAAAAGAAAACTGCTTACAATAATCATATTCAAAAATCAAAACATCCACACTAAACACCAAACAATTTAGAGAAATCATACTATTGGAAAATTTAAGTAGGTACTCCAAGCGACCAGACTTTCCACTAATGTTGGACTCTCAAGCGACAATCCAGCGCATAAGCCGGTGAGCTTCAAAGGAGCTATTACTTTAAGTGTTTAGATCCCCAGTCGCTACTACACTGAAATATTCGAACAATTCTGTAATTTATTTCTGGTTTTAATATCGTTCGGTCTCCAGGTAATATTTATTCATTAGGTCTAGAAATTCTAAAATGTAAATTATACTCATTTGGCCGTCCCCATTTCTACACGATTGTGTTTGGTAAAATTTTCAATCATAAATAAATGGATGTTTATAATGTAAAAGAATTGAAATGTAATGTCGAAAAAATATCTTGTATTTATATCAAATTAAACCACGTAATACCAGAATAACATTATTAGGTTCTATAATATACTAGCCCCCCCCCCCTCCCCCTCTTTTTTTTTTATGAATGGCATCTCGCAGTTCAACCTAGGAGGTTGTCGTCTGCTTAACCGGACTATCCTGTGGGTGCCTTAAGAGTAAGGCCTCCAGCCAGGGCATAAAAACTTACAAACTAAGCGACTTTACGCTGAGGGCACCCCCTGTGGGGTACGAGCCTCGGCTCAGGGCGTCGCTGGGGGAGGACTGCATGGGGACAGGCTGGATCTGAATGATATCATTATTTAGGGGCTGATTTAAAACTACTGGCACAGCATCACGGGCTGGCTCGAGCGAGGGTCGGGGAGGACATGGACCGGGACGTCGCCACGGACCTCGACGGCGAGGTCGGAAAGACGGCGGTTTGTGTCTGAATTTTTTAAGAGTGCTAGTCTCTTTGCTACTCTCCTGGTAGCAGGTGATAGCATCATCGGGAGTGACGAGGGTATGCCGAGGACGGCGTACTGTACTAATGCGCGAGGGTTCGTAACGGGCGGCCGCTGCGATCAGGGGATTACGGTGTTTACTGGCGTTATCGAAGAAACGCGTCGAAAGACGTTTCATAAACTGAAGGACGGTGGGCATTCTAAGGTCTACGTGTAGACGGTCGTTACGGACATAAAAAGGGGCTCCCGTGACTCTACGTAAGAACCGGTTCTGCAAGGTTTGCATGCTATGGATGTATTTAGGCTTGGTGTGAGCGTACACGACGCAAGCGTACGTCATAATGGGGCGGATCACCGCGGTATAAAGGCGCAACTTGCACTTGAGTGACAATTTGCTTTTGCCGAGATCATGAAATGAAGCCTACCCATAGCAAAGGCAGCTCGGTCGCGAGCTGCTTTGATGTGCGCCGCGAAAGACAGGTGGTTGTCAAGTAAGACTCCTAAGTACTTGGCTTGCTTCTCCCAAGGGATAAGCTTACCGTACATAGTGATCGGGCTGAGCGCGGGTGGCTTGTTTTTACGCGGTTTAGAGAAAAGAACTGCCTGGCTCTTGTCGGGGTTCACCTCGATTCTCCATTTCCGGAACCAAGCGCCTAAGACGTTGGCTGAGGTTTGGAGGGTGCTGTAAATAGCGTCGTGACTGCGGCCAGTGTAATAGATGGCCGTGTCGTCCGCGAACAGGGCTAACTGAGCCTTCTTGCTCTTGGGGATGTCACTGGTGAACAGAGTAAAGATAAGGGGAGAGAGCGGGGAGCCCTGAGGGACTCCGGCTCTAATGGGGTGGGGGAAAGACAGTGCCTTCCCGATGCGATAGCGGAAGGTGCGATCCGACAAAAAGTCTCGTAAGATGAGCACGAGACGGTCTGGCACTCCCAGTTTGTACAGCTTATATAATAAGCCGTTGTGTCAGACTTTGTCGAATGCCTTTGCTATGTCGAAAAACAACACACCCGTCATCGCTCCACGCTAGAAGCCAGCGCTCAGGTGTTCTACGATGCGGTGGGCCTGTTGAATGCAAGAGTGTCCGGTCCTGAAGCCGAACTGTTCGTTGGGGATGAGGCTCTTAGCCTCGGTGAAGTCTTTGAGTCGCTTATAAATAAGTCTCTCGTAGATTTTACCGAGTGCATTCAGGAGACTGATAGGTCTGTAGCTTGAAGGCTCAGACTTGGGTTTGCCTGGCTTGGCGAAACCGATGACAGTGGCGTCTTTCCATATTTGGGGAAACGCGTTGTTGCTCAGGGCGCCATTGAAGATGGCCGCCATTAACACGACGAGCTGAGCGGGGAGGAGTTTGAACACCCTATTGGTGATTCCGTCGGAGCCGGGTGCTTTCCGCGGTTGAAGTTTGTAAATGATGTCTTGCACTTCGTCAGCTGTGACCGGAGGCAGAGGATCATCAGGGTCTTCTTTGGGGGGCAGGGCGGCTCTACGTTCGACGAATGCGTTCACCTCATCGAGATGTCGCTTGTCTACTGGTTGCGAGCTGGGGGAGCACTGGGACTCCAGGCTGTCGGCTAGGCATTCGGCCTTCTCAGAGTCGTCGAATGCGACGCTCTTATCGGGTCGGGTGAGGGGAGGCATCGAAGCCTCTTCGGTGGAGCGCATCTTGCGTTGCAGCTGCCAGAAGGCTAGGTGGGTAGGCTCGAGTTCGCTTAGCGTTTTTTCCCATTGATTATTACGAAACTCACTGGTGCGATCCTTTACAGCACGCTGTAAATTACGCATGTGGGCTTTGTTTGCCTCGCAGGGAAAGCTGCTGTAGGCACGGATGGCCGCGTTCTTTTCGTTTATCAGTTCACGTATGTCAGCGGGTAGTATCCAGCGTTGATCGCTCATTGCTGGGACTTCCCGTGAGCAGTCCTTCAGTACGGATTGCACGTGTTCTGTAAACGAGTTGATGGCGGCCGTCGTGTCTGCGACTGAGACTATGTGGTCGGGGATGGCCTCCAGGTGAGGCGACGTGGTGGATTTCAGCTTTTCGCTGACTTTCCTCCAGTCGGTTATCACTTGGGTCGGCGGGGGCTGGCTGGGGTCAGAAGGACCCGAGCGAGGAACTAAGTGCATGAGCACTGGTCGATGATCTGAGTTAAGCTCATGTAAAGTCTCGATGGAATGCAACTTAAGGTTGACATTCTTGAGAAGCGCTATGTCGAGAACGTCCGAACGTTGGTCGGGGTCGTGGGGATAGTGGGTGTGCTCCATAGGAGCGATGGGATCGAAGTTGAGGGACTCGCCCAGGTTATACAAGTGACGTCTATCTGGCAGAGGTCGTCGTGCTGTTCCAGGCGGGGTGTTTGGCGTTGAGGTCGCCCGCTATGATAACGGAGTCGCTCAAGCCGAAGAGGACGGCAAGGTCTTTGGTGAACAGAGTGTGCTCCTCGGACGTGCCGCCGGGAGGGATGTACGCAGAGGCGATAGTGATCGGTTGATGGCCGGTCATGCCTAGTCGACACACTGAGGTCTCGAGTAGAGACTCCATGGGAGGGGGATCTAAGGGGATGCAATGCAGTTCTTTTCTATAATAGATTAGAGTCCCGCCCTTGTGGCAACGTGACCGATCGTTGCGAACTATGCGATAGTTGGCAATTCTCGGATCGCGGTGACTGGGCTTGAGGAAGGTCTCCTGTACGAGGAGGATATCAATTTGATGTTCGCGGAGGAAGGTGGCGATCTCATCACGCTGGCCTCTAATGCCATTGGCATTAAAGTACCCTAATTTTAGGGATCGGGGTTTGGTGCACGTTAATCTTGTATTATCCATTGGAGTTAGTCGAGATTAAGGTTGCGGAGGAGGTCGCCTAACTTTAGTAGGGACTTGAGGATAATTTTAAGTTTATCGCCACCAGTGTTAGCCGCCCTGAGATCAGCCGCCATGCGGTCTGCTTCGGGGGTGACTAACTCTGCTAACGATTCTAAAATTACGTTGTGAGAGGGGTCCACGGCCGCGGGGCCGGGTGGCGTGGGACGAGCGGGCGCCGGTGCGCTCGCTTGGGCCGCGGGAGTGGGGACAGGGGCATCTAATAGCCCGGGGATGGGGCTGGACTTTGCTTTACTGAGAGCCGGGAAGGCTTTCTGGTGGTTGAGCGTGGTCCAGGGAGAGGGCCTCTGAGGGCTGAGTCTCTCCGGCATCTGGGCAGAAGGTAGCCTCACCGATGGGCTTTCTCTTTGTTGGCGGGCGCTTGCACGCTTCACCAGGTTAGAGGAGGAGCCTTTGGGGGCTTTTGAGCAGCCGCGGTAGTTGGCCGTGTGGCCCGACTGGCCGCAAAGCACACAGCTCGGTGGCTCCGTGCAAAGCGACTTGTCTTTGGGACGGGGGCAGTCTGCCGTGCCATGGTCGCCTAGACACTTTACGCATCTGTGTGGCGCATGGCAGTTGGCTTGGCTGTGACCGTACATCTGGCAGCGATGACACTGTCCGACTACGCTTGAGCGGTAGGGCTTCTCTATTGAGATGCCTGACAGGGAGCAAACCGACTTCACTTTGAAGATCGGGTGGTGACCTTCTACTGGGTCACAGATGACCAGTACCATATCGTAAAGGTCTCCGCCTCTCGCCTTATGAAGGCGGTGGACGGCTGCGACCGGGATGTCCTGGCCTAGGAGGTCATTGAGGATGTCCTCCGTGGGGATTTCCTTCGGGATCCGCCTGATCACCACGCGGGTGGGCTTCTCCTCTGGCAGAGAGTAGGTGTGGAAGGCTATGCGCCTTCCGATTAATTGGCGGGTTAGTTCCCTGAAGTCGGTTGTCGTAGGGACCACCACTTTGATGCCCTGCTGTGTGCTTTTTGCGCTTGTATATTGAATGCGGCGCTCATTACACATTTTGGACACGTCTGTCCATTTCCCTTTGTCCTGAATGAACAACGGGGGAGGGGGCTTCAGCTTCTTTGAAGAAGCGGCTGAAGAGTTAGCCTTAGGGCTGGTTGGCCTGCTGGTATGAGCAGCGGCGGACTTTGGTGCGGGGACCGGGGAGGTGGGACGGGACGCCTCGGGAGAGCGGATTAGAGGAAGCGCGACTAACTTTTTGGCCATGGCGGCCTGCGAGTTTTTGCCCTTTTTCCTCTTGCCCTTTCCGACGACTTGGTAGTCGTCTTCTGAGGACGAGGAAGCAGAGCAGGAATCTAAAACCGATTCCGAGTCGGAGATTGGTACGGTTGTGCCCCCTCCCCCTCGGGTCCCAAACTATCTTTATTTCAGGCTGGAACCAACCACAAACATTCTAAAATTCCATTGAAATCGGTTGGGGGGTTTCACATAGTGATAGAGTCGTGACTTGTTAATATTAAGCTAAGATATAAAGAGGTTAAACAGAGATGTACTAAAACATCCATATTTCGATGGTTATGAAGGGAAATGAAGAAAAACTCAAGAATGAAAAACGCTAAGTTATTAATTTATTTAACAAACTTGTATTGACCCAGTGCTAGGCAGAGGTTCACCAATATATTTCCACATTATTTGCATAAAACTTAAACACATAAGCTTATTCATTGCACAATCACAAACATTTTCATGAAAGACTCTTTATAAACGCTTTTCACAATCTGCATCGAGGCTAATCCGCATTTTACAAAAAGCACCAATTGGCGGGTAAAATTAAATCCCCCCTTTAGCTTTTCTACTGCAATTCGAGTGCCTGAATGCAATCACGAGTACCGAGATTCGATTCCCGGAACAGACAACCGGGATCTTTATCTCCGAGGAAATAAATTAGTTTTACTTGTTGTGGTTCCGTGGGATGGAATGAAATGTCAATGGTATTAAGAACTATGCTTTCTTTCTTTCCTTTCTTTTTCATTCCTATCTTATTTTCTTTCGATAGAGAGTCTGAAGGATAATGCGGATTGCCTCCTTTTGTGTGTTTGGTTTTTAATCCGTGGATTAGTCGTCGGAGTTTGAGTAATGTAATGTCCTATGCAGATCTGAGGATAAAAGGATTTTCTTCTTAGTTCATTTCATTTCATCGTTTTGAAAGGATCTGTGTTCTGGCAAGGCAAGATTGGATAGTTGACATTTTGCATAGTAATTGTGAAGGTAGTCGTGATTTTTTTCGTATGATTACGTCATTAAAGTGCAGAAATTAGCTAAACAGTAAATCTGTTATGTGTTGAGTGTTATGTTATGTGTTGACAGTTGCTTCATTCCGTTGTCCACACATAGTTATTCAATCAATATGCCTAACGACTCTAAACTACGTCGAGACCAGAATTTAACATAACAATACGATACCTTTTCGTGAGACTGGTTTGTCACATTTTCGGTCTTATGGCTACGCTCTCGTGGTCGGAAACCTACGTAATTTCTATAAGGACACATTCGTATTTGTATTAAAGAAAAAGAAAAATACAGTTCAAGACATCTCTAAATAGCAAGTTCCATTTAAAACATTTCATTGACTGTAATTTCAGTTGCCAAAGTTATTTTAACCACAGAGACAAAATGAAAATATACACCACTCTTAAACGGGACGGAAATATTGGTTCTAAAATGGAAGCAAATTAGGTGAGTTTATTCACAAAGTCGGTTGGCTCTCGAGGTTTTGAAGTAGCCCTGGAGTGCATTGCGGGATAGGCACTCGAATTATGTATTATGCTGATTCCACTTCTCGTTATAAGAAAAATATTTTTATCGACGTTTTTTATGCATCGAGTATGTTTGAGGTCTAAGTTGAATTTACAGTGGTTTGTGACTAAAAGACTGGCAAATATAAATGTTGAAAGACGGAGAGGGGGAGGAAGACCAAGGAAACGATGGGTGGTGTAAGGAATGATATGTGCAGCGACCTACAAAAAGCAACTTGCAACAAAAAGTACTACAGCGCCATCCATGACACGACGGAAGAACTAACATCAAATTCCTACATCGCGCAAGCTAAGTTTACATCGACTTAAGAGTATATAGAGAAACCCGACAACAACTGTCGGGCAGTTGTCCAGCAGACACAACACCTGTCTGGTCGGACGATCCTCCCTTTTCAATGTAGTATTGAGGAACTTTACACCTTAGTCCTCGTACCCCTAAATATGAAACAAAAAGGAGTAAATGATAGCGTGACAGTTTAGAGAGGAAAATGGAAGAAAAAAACGTTTTGCACCGACCCCAAGTAACATAGGACAAGGGCAGTAAGATGATGACGACATCGTATAACATAAAATAGTTCGTGTTTGTCTGCGTAGATTCCGAGTTTCCTCCGTGCCTCGGAAATCACGTTAAGCCGTTGACCCCGGCTGTAATTTGTAGATCTTGACAGTCGTTATGAGTAGTCAGAAGCCGAAAGTCTGACATCTAGTCTTACCAAGGGGTATCGTATAACCCCGTTGCTGGGTTGTGTAGGTCAGATAGGCAGTCGCTTCATGTAAAATACTGGTACTCAGTCGCAGCCGGTTAGACTGGAAGCCGACCCCAAGATAGTTTGGAAAAAGGCTAGACAGATGATGTCTGTCTGTGTAGATCTGAAATAGATTTTCATGACTAAACAATAGGTGCAGATAAAGGTTTCACCATCATTTGGGGAACCATTTTCGAAAGCCATACTATATGTGACATTTTACCTAAATAAAGCACAGAAATCTTATCATTTTGATATGACGCCACGCAAGACAATGTACTAAGATAGATGGTGCACACCAAATAAAAGAAAAAAAGTGAAAAAGAACTCACTGCAATCAGTAATTTATGTCATTTTTGCCATAATCAGAAATGATTCCGATAAATAAGCTAAATAATACAAATAATTTGTATTATATATCTATTAATTTTTTCATTTTATTTATTACATTTTTAAATATTTCTTAAAAAACATAAAGAAAAAAAACATTTAAAAATGAAAAAAATAGGTTTTTCCGCCGTTGTCGGGAGCAGAGTCCAAGCTACCGGTGGTTAGGGCTGCAGAGACAGGAACCTCCTCACAATGCGGGCCGTATCAAGGAGTGAGAGCCAAGCCAAGTGAGAGCTTCGACAGATGTTCGTCGAGGCTCTTAGCCATAAGGCCATTGGCCGTTACGACAATCGGCACAATGATAGCCGAGTCCATATTCCACATATCGACAACCTCGTGAGCCAAGTCGAATATATTTCTATTCATCTATTATTACTGGATTAGTATTATATCTCTACCCTCTTCCAATTGTGATATCATTTCAAGAAGTGTCGCGTTTCTGCCTCGAAACCCATACCTTCCAAAACGCGGAAAAGTTATGTCTTACCAATATACATACACCAAAGAATTTCCACTTTCCCAAAAAGGAAGCCCCCGAAGACTAAATTACCTTACATTTGTATATTGAATATGCGGCTTTGGACCTCCAATATTTACTCAATGGAGACGCTTCAGACCACACAAAAGGACAGGTCACGGAACCTTTGTAGAAGAAAATGTCAAATTAAGTCTGAGAAGAATTTTAACACCGCTCAGAGCCTATGCAAACATAGAATTAATTTATTTTTGTTGAATATGTATGTATTCTGACGGTTTTACATTTATAGGAAAAGGGAGCGTAACGCTTAGAGGTTTGTTAAATTTCTAGTTAACAGTAAAATGGAAGCTTAGTACTTGAATATTCTAGTTTATTAGGTAAACAAACTGTTTCTGAAATTTGACATGCGCGTTACTTACCAACCAGTTCGCTGATAACAAGAAGGAGTAAAACAATACTATCAAAATATAGGGGCAATTATTTTAAAACTAGCTAATGCCGGCTTCACCTGCGTTTTTTTCGGTAAATTAATGTCCTATGGAAATGTGCTAACGGGATAAAAAGTATCTTATGTGCTATTATCTATTATTATACATTCAGCAGTGTTTGCTTGAAAGAGTAACAAACATCCTCACAAACTTTCGCATTTATAATATTAGTAGGATTAAAGTTCCAAAACACCAATATCGTCATTATGCCTAGCCTTTTCCCAAAATATGTTGGGGTTGGCTTCTAGTTTAACCTGATGCAGCTGAGTACCAGTATTTTACATGAAGCGACTGACTATCTGACCTCCACAACCCAGTAACTGGGTAATACGATACCCCTTGGTAAGACTGGATGTCAGATTTTCGGCTTCTGACTACTCGTAACGACTGTCAAAGATTTACAAATGACAGCCGGGACCAACGGCTTAACTTGCTTTCCGAGGCACGGAGGAAACTCGGTATGTAATTATGGTCACCCCTCCACGGACCAAACTCGGCAAGCATGGGTTAACCATGACATCAATAGTTAAAAGATAGAAAGTGACGTAAAACTGAATGAACCAGCAAGGTCGTACAGTACTAACAAAACTGTTCCCAAAACTTTAGAAATGCTTAGATCTATAACAAAAATTTTGTGCACACATATCAAATACTTCACAGCCGAAACGCCAAGGAGTTGCCAGAAATATTCCATATCATAATAGACGATAAATTTTATTTGTCCCACTTTCTTATCTTATTCGTATTATATTCCACTGTAACTTTCGTAAACCTGCACTTAGATATGCCGCGATAGAGTTTTTTTTTGCTGAGCTGCGCAAAAGTTGGATATTTAAAGTATTTTATATGTATGTGACTTTCTGAAACTCATTCTTTCATACTGTTCAGCTCTTTTTGTAGCCTAAATGTTAATAAGCTTTTTTTATTGCAACTTTTGTTAGGAATAATTTTATATTTATGTTTGTTGGCGAACTACTTTCAGGCAAACTTCTTATGCATGATATGATAACGGTAGTTTGATACAGAAATCCAGGTCATCAGCACTAATTAATAAAACATGCCTTTTCTCTGACTGCTGCTAAAAACAATTTCACTTTATACGATGATTTAATCCATTTTAATACGATGGACAGCGTCACATGAAAAACGACATCCAATGAAATTCACATTCGTCATTAATCCTCGAATCAACCCGAGAATCCGATTAAAACTTAATTTAACATCACACGGAAAATTCGGACAACACATATGTTGTCCGAATTTTCCGTGTGAATGAAACGAAAATTTAATTACATATAATTAAATTTTCGTTTCATTCGGATCTTCAATATTTGAGTAGACTTATTCTGAGACTGGAAAGTTTGGGACCAACGTGGTACAATGTAAAGGGTGTAAATTAACCCTTAACGAAGCCAAAGGGCACTTGTTCTCCCAGCCATTGCGATCCTTCTTTTGTTCTAGACCATACCTGGGAACCTTCTAGTTACGGAGATATTGGAGGTCAAAGTTCCATTTTCTTCACAAGTTAAAAAAAAATACTAGATTTAAGCTCAGAACTTTACATTAAATACCTTCATGACCTGTCTCCTCCTGGCTCTGTATGGTGTCGGACGTAAAGAATAGCACCATCCCATATCTTCCCGTGGGTGTCGTAAGAGGCGACTAAGGGATTTGCCGGAGAATGGGCAGCAGCGTTCTCTGTGCTTTTTGTAACAACCGTACTGCGATCACCAACCCGCCTGCCAAGCGTGGCGATTATGGCAAAACCCTCCAAAGTGTCAATGTGGCGACACTTGGGGGAGGCCTATGTCCAGCAGTGGACGTCTTTTGGGCTGAAATGACGATGATGATGACCTGTCTCCTAGTGATTTCATCCATCACCATCATCATTTCAGCCCAAAATACGTCCATTGGACAATGGCCTCCCCAAAGTGTCGCCACATTGACATTTTGGGGGTTCTGCCAAAATCGCCACGCTTGGCAGGCGGGTTGGCGAACGCAGTACGGTTATTAAAAAGCACAGAGAATGCTGCTGCCCATTCTCCGGCAAATCCCTTAGTCGCCTCTTACGACACCCACGGGAAGATATGGGATGGTGCTATTCTTTACGTCTGGCACCATACAGAACTTCATCTTCTCTTCAGAATTTCATCCATCAGCACAATGTTTTGAGTGCGTCACATTGAGTTTTAACGTGAAACGTGATTTTTCACCACAAAAAAAAAGTCTTCTCCTAGCAATATTTTTTGTAGTAGTGTTACTTAGTGTGATGTACAGAATGCTTGGTTGCCAGCTTCCTGGAGGGGGGGGGGATGTTTACACTTTGTTTGTATCACGTAGGTCCAAAAATTTCGAGTATTTCGAGCCAATACACATTAGATTAATCAGGGATACAAAACCGTCATGACAGTAAATTACTGTCATGACGGTTTTGTAAGTAAATTACTTTTCTCTAGTTACCAACAGTAAATAAGGAATATTTCTGTTCAAAATAGTCTTCCTTTATTTCAACCCATTTTTGTTTGGATATTGTTAGTTTTATAGTTCAAGCCGGAAACTTTTGGACCTTACCATGTTATAAAGACCAGGTAAACATGAAATTAAAAAATTACTTTTAAAAGAACTCGCTAAATCATTGTGATCAAACCTTCCGTTTCTACTCGAACAAATGACTGCATCATCTAAATCATCATCATCATCAGCCTATAATTTTCCCACTGCTGGGACACAGGCCTCCTCTTTATGCGAGGGAGTGGGCTGTAATCCACCACGCAGGCCCAGTGCGGGTTGGTAGATTTCACATGTCTTCGAATTTTTTGTTCCAGGATATGCCGGTTTCCTCACGATGTTTTCCTTCACCGTTTTTGAGGGCAACGATGATGAAATAAATTACACAAAGTAATGCACCTGGCTGGGTTCGAACCCACAACTTACTGCTCGTAAGTCGGGGCTGTCACCACTGGGCTGCTCTCATCATCTAAGAACTTGTAATGAATCTGTTAGTTGACATTGAATCTAAAACTTCTAATTGATCTTATAACCTTTAAATGGTTTAGGCGCAGAATGCCTAATTCTCAAAATGGCAACTGAGTCGCAAAAGGACTAGTTCTCAAAATGGCCAATTCTCTAAAAGCCTAATTCTCAGAATGGCTAATTCTCTAAAAGACTAATTCTCATAATGGCCTATTCTCTAAAAGCCTAATTCTCAGAATGGCCAATTCTCTAAAAGCCTAATTCTCAGAATGGCCAATTCTCTAAATGGCTATTTATCAAAATGGCACATAATCTACAAGTCGTAGTACCTAGTCAATAAATTAAAGCTTTCTGAATTTATTTTATACAAGGTGGATGTTTTCAACGCCACCTGGAGGGAAACTCCTCTAAATACTGGATATAGCAAATTTTACTCAAAGGAAAGTTTTCTTTCTTTAAAAAATGAACATATCTGAAGACATAAAGATTTTATTTGAAAATAGATTTGATAACTTGAACTTAGATTCAAACAAACGGAATAAGTCTCAAACATTACTTAGAATTTTTTGAAAGTAAAAAGAGCTAAAGACACTTTGTATCGAGCGAGAAAAAATATTTAAATAGTGATCGACTGGTTTTTCAAGAGTTGGGGAGCAAGCATCTATACCGGAAGCTTTAAGCAGACATTTTTTAGTAGCAGAAGATGGAAACAATGATAAAATACTGGTTTTGATAAGTCTTAATTTCTTTAATTGTGGGATTAAACAAAAGTATTACATAAAATTGGCTTGATTTTGTCTGAACCAACACTATTAGTATTTCTAACCGACTTCTAAAAAAAGGAGGAGGTTTGTTCGCGCATAACTCCGTCGTTTGCCAAACCGATTAGAAAAAATCTTGTTTTGTTGGAAAGGGTATACTTTCCAAATAGTCTCATGAAAATTTTATCGAAATCGGACAAGCAGTTTTTGAAAAATCAACAAAAAAGTATCTACATTACGATCTTTTCGTTTACATTGCGTTTTTTGTTCGCGCATTACTCCGTTATTTACGAACCGATTTGAAAAATTATATTTTTATTCCAAAGCCTATGCTTTCCAATTGGTCCCATAGTCACCAAGTTGGGATCTGATGATGGCATCTTGGCGAAATCGAGGAAACTCTTCAAATTTTATTGGTAAACGTACAGCGATTTCGGTATTTTCTACAACAAGTGAAGCATTTGCGTTCAATAAGAACCATTTTACCATCAGATCTGATGATGAATCCAAGAGACAGGCACCGGAACTCCATAATAAGACAATGTATCTTAGCTGTGTTTGGGCTTGTTGGAATTGTAACGGTATGCACTTTCCAGGTGTACCACTAACTTCTTGACTTTCCTTATTCAATCTACGTAAAACGTTCTCTGCTTTGATAGTCTGTTTTTGCGCTGGTCAGGGTTCTCATTCGAAATGCATTAAGCATATCTTTGCCTAATTTATTTTATTGGTTTCCCTTTTTCATTCTCAGTTTCAGTTCGACGCCGTTTTCTCATACGAGAAGCATCTTTACTAAGCCTACCCATATTTTATATTGTTAGATGAAAAATATGTCACTAAAGATGAACAATTTTTTTTTTTTGCAATATACGATACCTAAATGATAATATACAGACTAGGCCAGAAAAAACAAAACATAAATCTTACAGCTTCCAAATATTAATTCATTAATTAATTCAAATTGTATTGCTTGGCTTGGCACCGACTCCAAAAAAAATGTTTAATTTTATTATAGGTTAATCGTAGGTTAGGTTAGGTTTATTGAATATAGGTAGGTTATAGTTTTATTTTTAACTTTTTTGTGCTTTTAGGATTTTTAGAAGTCAGTTTTATATTTTTTTGCAAATTTTTTTTTTCTTATGCTTTTTAAAATCTTACAATTTCAACTCACTGATTAAAGAAATACATATATAAAAAGTCTTTCATTTATAAGATTACTACCATTTATAGATAATGTGCCATTTTGATAATAAGCCATTTAGAGAATTTGCCGTTCTGAGAATTAGGCTTTTAGAGAATTGGCCATTCTGAGAATTAGGCTTTTAGAGAATTGGCCATTCTGAGAATTAGGGTTTTAGAGAATAGGCCATTCTGAGAATTAGGCTTGTAGAGAATTGGCCATTCTGAGAATTAGGCTTTTAGAGAATTGGCCATTTTGAGAACTAGTCCTTTTGCGACTCAGTTGCCATTTTGAGAATTAGGCATTCTGCGCCTAAACCCTTTAAATTTCAATAAATTCTTAGCGTTATGAAAACAGCTGTGACATATAACCAGGGCTTAGGCTTAAATGTACAGATTTAAACCATTTATTATCATTACCGGTATCTGATGATACCCAGCACGTAAGTCTTTTACTGATTCCATAATTTCATGGGTAACCCCATGAAATTATGGAATCAGTAAAAGACGCCGGTATGAACGTAAAAAATGTGGAGCCGGGTATTAACGATGCTTTGTGAAACAGAAGGCATGCCTGGAATACTTTTTCTAGGCATGCGTCGAACAATGGTCTACCGGGACGCATAATAAATGAAATGAATTGAGTGACCCATATAGACCGGTTGCAATATTTGCTTTACAGTTCAAACTGTAGTATTATTGGCTTGAGTTTAAGAAGATTAAGATAACTACTTTTTTTTTTCATTTGGTTTTTTATTATTGATATTTCTGTTTTGTACTGTGATGGCTTTTGGAGTAACATAGAATTTATTATTATTTATTTATTTATTACTGGCTTATTACCTATGGCTATCTAAGTTATGTCACTCACATTTGTCTAGTTCAGAAGTATGGAAAACTAGCTGTACGGCGCAACTTCGTCTGCGTCACATTTTCCCCGTTTTCGCAACAGTTTTCATAGCTGCTCTACTCCTATTGGTCGTAGCGTGATGGTATATAGCTTATGTCCTTTTCCAGGTCCAATCTATCTTTTTTCCAATTTTCATTAAGATCCCATCAGCCGTTTAGTCGTGAAAAGGTAACAAACAAACAAACAGAGTGACTTTCACATTTATAATATTAGTAAGTATGGATTAGTATGGAAACACAAAATGTCATTTTAGTAGAGATCGAAATGGAGTATTCCTAGTCAGGGATTTTGAATAAAACCCTACAGCAATTACATGAATCCATTACCCAAAGACCACTATTACCTTTACGCACTGGTTTCGAACTGAAACTGGACTACACAAGTACACATACATTCATACATAAATAAAATCACCACATTTTTCCATGGGTGTAGATAGAAACCACAGAAAGCCACCTGTTTCGATATTTACATATTCCTTTTGCCTCATCCACGTTCATACATCTGGTCATAAACGCTCGCCAGTTGCGTGATTATTATAACAGGATTACACGATGATTCAAAATTGGAATTTATACTCAAAATCACAAACTGCATCAACGGCAGTTTCACCATAAACATTTTATACTTTTCACTTTGACAGTTACATTTGACTCCATAAAAATAAATTTCCCTCCAAACTTTCCGTCACAGCTTCAATTTTATTCGTAAGTAATCCCCAATATTCCATTCTGTGTAACGCTGTTTGTCATAATACGACAATAAACGGCACAAAAGGGAAGTTTGGATTTATTCTCCGTTTGTTTAGTGCCAGCATTCTTCAGATTAAAAGCAACGAGATGATACTCTGGTAGAAGTTTGATATTTGTGGCCATTTTTTGTGTTTTCTTGTTGAGTAAATAAGATCTTTGTTGCTTTAGGTTTTAGTTACTTCAGATATTTCTCTTTCAGAATGGGAAGTAATGGAATTGGATTAATAACATCTTGCCAAAGAATATGTAGTAGATAAAAAGAATACATGTAATAAAAAAAACATTACTAAAAGTGCTCGTTTTTCTTGATGCTTTATCTAAGAAATATGAATTTTTCACAAGTCGAACTCACTACCAGTATCTTGTATGGGGATGTGGAATGAGGAAAATGTCGTGTGCAAAGTTTTGAGTATGAATGTGGATGGGTATAAGAGCAAGGGAAGACCAAAGAATCGATGGATGGACTGTGTGATGAATGATATGGCAAGAAAGATGATATCTGATGAGTTGAAAAGTAATAGAGAAGTAAGGAAGAAGAATATATGCTTCGTCGACCCTGAATAAATTGGGATAAAGGCAGAAGACCGAAGCCCATGGGCGGCAAAAACTCTGACACCAGTTATGATATTATTAAGAGTTATGATATTCCAACATACGGTAATAACTCACTACACACGGTAATATATCACTTAGAAGTAAAAAAAAGTCTTTGCAAAGAACTTTTAGGGCCTATACAACTAAACAAAGAGGTTCTATAAGGATTTCGTTTTTTTCCTGTAGAGTTACAGAATCCTCAAAAATTTAAATTTGTAAAAGATCGTGTAAAGTGTAATCGACTAATTAAATTAATACCCATGCATAGTTACTATATGCAACACATTGAGAAACTATATGAAATTAAACTACCTATATGTTTATAGTAGGGCCATACGGAACCTGTTTTCGGTCCCAAAGTAATACCCGGGAAAAACCGAGTTTTACTCGAGGACCGAAACCCGGTTTCATATGTGTGGATGGCTCTAACTAGTCTCAATCAGATTTTTTTTTCCTTTCTTTTTAATCAGATGTTTTACAATAGTATTTAAATCATTACACCTTTTGTTTAGAATAGTTACAGCACGGATGACGGACAGACGGACTTCGCTGTCCGTCCGTCCGTCCGTCTGTCACCAGGCTGTATCTCATGAACCGTGATAGTTAGCGAGTTGAAATTTCTACAGATTATGTATTTCTGTAGACGCTATAACAACAAATAAAAAAAGAAAAAAATAAATATTTAAGGGGGGCTCCCATACAAAAAGTTTTTTTTTTCGTTTTTATAAATAATGGTACGGAACCCTTCGTGCGCGAGTCCGACTCGCACTTGGCCGGTTTTTTTTTATTACAGTCGAGAAATTTATATGGGGGTTCAAAATGATATATTGAGTACGTGGTTAGCGTTTTCGCGTGGGTGGGTGTCCCTTACACCTTGTATGTGAATTCTAGACACAATACCTGCCTGATCTGGTGAAGATACAAAACGTAAGTTGTTATCATTAACGGACAAAGAGAAAGTTTACGAGTGTTGCTCATTAACAACACAGTAACTCAATCTATCAACGGCTTTGCTTTTAAGAGCAAATAAAACTACTTTGTTGAGTTTAGTTGACACTATGAAAATGATCTTTGTAGTCTTCATCAACTAGTGTTATGAACTACTGGGTACAGTGTATTCTTTCAAACCAAAATTTTGAACTACACATAATACCAATTCTTCAAAAGACCATCTCAGACATATCTAACCTGCATGGTCCTCATAATAATATGATTTCAACGATTGAACGATGTCTGAACTTTAAAAGAGATATCTGGGTTTGTTTCGGCTGTTTCTTCTAAGAGTAGTCAGGTACGCAACACCGGCCTCATCTAGTTTAAAAACAAGAAGACATGTTTATTTATGTTTATCTAACTGGATATCTGACAAACTTTGATTTCTATTATTTATTTTAGTATATGTGCATGCACCTACCCATTTTACTGATTAAACATTACCACAGTACACCTCTTTGTTGTATACCTACTGGCTCTTGACCAGCTTTTTTATTGATAAAAGGAATAAATGCATGTCTGAGGAAGGGGTCATTTTGCGAAAGGGACATTCTGCGAAAGGGACATTTTGCATGTCTGAGGAAGGGGTCATTTTGCGAAAGGGACATTTTGCGAAAGGGACATTTTGCGAAAGGGACATTATGAGAAAGGGACATTTTGCTACCTGTAGTCATTTTGCGACAGAGCCATATAAAATGGTATGCTTGCATGAATGAAATTTTACATGGTATTTTTATTCTAACAATTCTGTTTGCACACACAAAATCTGGGTAAGACCTACTTGTGACTAATGTACTAGGCTTGCATAAACTCTAGGTTGCTGTGCTGTGCTAACAATAATAAATTAACTACGTGTGTGATAAGAGTGAAAACAGTGTTTAAAAATTTGTGCCGTGAATTGTTGGTGAGTAGACTTATTTGCTATTATACAAGGTGTATACGGACCATTCACGAAGTTGTCGTCAACCAAGTATTTTGTACGTCATACTAAGTAACTCTACGCAAAAATTATTGCTGGGAAACGACTTTTTTTTTTAGGGTAAAAACTCACGTTTTACGGTAAAACTCAATGTAAACCTGTAAAATATTGTGCTAGTGAATGCATTGAATAGTGAACGGGTCATGGAGCTATTGCAAGCAAAGTTGTAACAATAAAAACAAATATTTGAAAAAAAGAGTTGTGAAATAGTTGGATCTTTGACCTCCAATATTTTCGTAACTAGAAGATTCCCAAGTATGTTCCGGAGCAAAAAAATTATCGAGTCTTAGCAAAATAAACATAATTTCATCAATTCCCTTTGTTTACATCCTACCAAAATGTGATAAAAAATCCACTCTACTAGGAGGTTGATTCAACTCAGAGAGTTTTTAATTTCCCACCATCTATTTACTTACTGAAAACATTCTGACCCATTTCCAAGATCACTCTTTACGTTTTTGTTTAAATGTATACAAGTGCCGTAATTTGAGAGAGCAAAAAGCGAAAAAAAAGAGAATTCAGAGCGACACAAAATCTAGGCATAAAAAGAGATAAATGTCAGCTGGCAAACACGCCCTAGATTAACGTTTGGTCAAAAGAAAACATATTTTTGTTATACTCTACAAATTGGAAGGTATACCGTACGTTATATTTTGAAGAATGATTAAAATGTATGTTGATGCTGTCTTCTTGAAAAAAGCATTGCTTGTTATTTCAGTTTTAAAATTAAAAACCACGTGTGTAATGTAGCAGAAATGATGACTGAGTTTCTTATTGTGAAACCACCTTATTAATATTGAAATCAAAGGATCATTATAATTTTCCTGACCTGATCACCATCATCTGCCTAGCCTTTTCCCAACTATGTTGGGGTCGGCTTCCAGTCTAACCAGATACAGCTGAATACCAGTTTTTTACAAAAAACGAGTGCCTATCTGACCTCCACAACCCAATAACTGGGTAATACGAAACCCCTTAATAAGACTGGATGTCAGACTTTTGGCTTCTGACTACTCGTAACGACTGTCAAAGATCTACAAATGATGGAAAGACTGGTTGTCACAAATTTTCCTGACCTCGTATGAGTGAATTTGGGATGAAAAAAAAAATCGAACTGGTCAGCTATATTGCTTTGCATTTGATGCAACAATGAAAATATCATTCATTCATCTCTACTGCTCTCAAAATGGTGAGGAAAGAAAGGAAGACATATCTAAAGCCGTAAATGCGAAGAGCCTGAGTGAGCCTAGCTGTGAAAAAGTTAATAGCTAGTTTGTATCGCTATCAGTAAACGTAATACATAATGAGGTAACAACATCCATCACAAACATAAACTTACTAACGCACAACAAGACACCATTAAGGGTACACAAGTCGGTCATTCTTCCATACAAACGTAGTATGGTGATTACTCGTCTGTTTGACGGTGTAGGTCCCAAACTAAAAATTTTATCAACTGGTCTTGTCATTATCTAGCCCTGTATGGAAGCAGAATTGGAAAAAAAATATTGGTTTGGAAGTTATGAGCGTCGAAACTTCCGCATTTCTACACTAATTTAAACTCATCATAAAAAATTAACAAATGTAGTATAATAATGGAAAAAGTGAAACCGTACAGGGATAGATAATTTATTCAAAAGTCCAAATAATTTATTTTGAGTAGATACATCCAGTAGTTTTCCCATAAATCTATACGGCCAAAACTCAATTTATGAAATTAGACGCGCTCATATTCGCTATAAATCGTCGTATATTTCACTAAACAAGTAAATAAATATATAGATAAGTAAATTAAAACTAGATAAATGAATACTAAATAAATAATGAGAGCAGCGGTGGCCCAGTGGTGGTAAACCCGACTTACGAGCAGTAAGCCGTGGGTTCAAACCCAGGCAGGCGCATTACTTTGTGTAATTTATTTCATCACCGCTGCCCTCAAAAACGGTGAAGGAAAACATCGTGAGGAAACCGGCATGTCCTCGAACTAAAAATTTGAAGACATGTGACATCTACCAACCCGCACTGGGCCCGCGTGGTGGATTACAGCCCACTCCCTCTCAAAGAGAGGAGGCCTGTGTCCCAGCAGTGGGAACATTATAGGCTGATGATGATGAAATAAATTAAAAACTTACTAAATCAGATGCATATTAGCCACGCCCGCCAACGAGTTCGAGCCGTCGGTCGACTTGTGCAACCTTAACCGACGGACAGGGATCGACTCCCTTAAACTATGTCGATCGATCTACATTACTATCTGGATGCACCAGTTTCTGAGACGATCTAAATTATGCACTTCAGCTAGACGAACTTCAATGGACCGTCAGACACAATGCTTCCATGATTGGATATCTACGGTAAACTGGAAGATAGCATGGCTTCGCGAATATTTAATCGATTGTATCTTGGTTTCTATCGGACGTGGGTGCTATTGAGAGTGTAAGGAACGACATGTGAAGATGTGAGGTGAAGATTTTTGTAAATGTGATTTATAAATAGAAATGGTATATTTTTTTGAATAACTACAGTTGGTTTTAGAATTGTATTTGCCACGAAGATTTTTATTGCCTATGCTTTTATCTTTAGAAATACTTTCTTTACATTATCTTTACTATATCATATCATCATCAGCCTAACGCAGTCCACTGCTGGTCATAGGCCTCTTCAATTGCTCGCTACTTAACTCGATATAATATACTATAACATATATACTATTATTATCAAAAAGGAGAGTTTGTATGTTTGATTGAACGCGTTAATCTCGGGAACTACTGAGTCAAATGTTAGTGTTTGATAGCCCATTTATCGCTACGACCAATAGGAGCGGAGAATCAATGAAAAATGTTGCTAAAACGGGAAAAATGTGACGCAGACAAAGTTACGCGGGTCAGCTAGTCAGACATACTTACCAATGTATTTAGATAACCTTGTTCAATATCCAAGTAAAGATGCTGAAGTAGAAAAAACCATTTTACACTACGTGCATAATTGCTAAAGTTTCTCATCAAACTTCGTACCCAATATCCACAACCTTCAATTGACTCTATTAAGATAAGAAACTGCCACATGGTTTTTCCTCTCATCGAAATTTTAGCATCATCAATCATGTTTGTACGAGCTTCAATAAAGTTTTATACATCCATTAACATTCGGTCTAGACTAGATAAAGTTTTGCTAGCATCAGGATGAAAATATTGAGTGTAGGCAAGAGGGAAAAACTAGCTAAGCTGGTTTCAAAATTTCGGGGTAGGTACTACTAAAGTGTAATGTTTTATGGGTCAGGTAACGAATGAATCCCAGAGGCATCGTAAGACCTAACTAAGGGTTCGTGTTAAGAACACGAGCAGTGGAATCTACCCGTTATTGTGACGCCATTTATTCACCTTTTTGTAAATACAGCTGTGTATAATAGAACTAGCTGTCCGGCGCAACTTCGTTTGCGTAACATTTTCCCGTTTTCGCAACATTTTTCATTGCTGCTCCACTCCTATTAGTCGTAGCGTGATGATATATAGCCTATAGCTTTCCTCGATAAATGGGCTATCTAACACTTAAAGAAATATTATCATTATCGGACCAGTAGTTTCTGATCCTATTCAATGCAAACAAACAAACAAATCTTTCCTCTTTATAATATCAGTTTAGATACATAATTTATATATTAAAAAAAACACATTAATATTGGTAAATTCTACATTGACAATTATTAAGGAGTTATCAAAAGTTCGTGAAAGGACTGACTCGTCTGTGAACAACCAGGCGCGCGAGTTTCCCTTCCACTCACTGAGAGGAGGCTTAGGTCCCAGCAGTGGGCACTTTGTACGTTAATTATGCTACTATTCCATCAACAATGACAGTCAAGGCAGGCTCAAGTAAGTAACAAAGAACCGTTACGATTTTGTTTTCAAATATGAGCACACAATACAATTATAGAAAAAACAATGGTAAAGAAATGTAGTTCCAAACTTAACAAGCGTAAAATTATTTTCTTACCCAATCCCATTCGTGATAAACATCTTCCAATTACCTGCTACATTTTTTTAAATTCTATTTCCAAGACCGAGTTAAGTTATCGAATAACCCGATTAAATTCTCTTGTTGTAGACCAAGAAACAAACCACTCTGCATTGAAAAGAGAAATCGAATAACACGCCAGCCGAGTTCCTTGCGGCGTTCGTGATCAATTGAAGTGAATGTTGAACCGAGGAGCGACAACAAACTATATAGAATACCTGTACTATCTAGATTTATGTGAAATATTGTCGAGTAAAAGGATAGCTGCATTTTTCGGTAAATTGGGAGGTGAATTTCGCGGGTAAAACTATTACGCGACCGGGTTACTTTGTTACTCAAGTTGAATTAGAAAAAGAATATAGCTAATTTGTAGTTGTTAAAATCTCTTGGGAAGACAGTTTGATAACATTGGCAGATAAATTATTCATCTTGAAGGAATGGTGTCGTGTTAGTGAGAGATGATCGAAGCAGCGTTGGCAGAGCAACAGCCAAATGGATGGAGGGGGACGTAGATATCCTACAGGAAAAAGTGGATTACTCTGAAAAAAAAAAACATCGCAATATAGAGACACTCAGAGGCGAGTTTCTCTTAAAATCTATTCATTTTTTTAATTTTTTCCGCACTAGGCATTTTTAGAGTATCGTGAATTTAAAAACATTCAAACTCACATACACAAACACTCAGACCTTCTGTAGATTTTATAAATGTTGGTCCCGTGTGGATCGAACCCACGATATGCAACGCGGCAGCCAATCGCTCAGCCACTGCGCCAACCGTGCCGTCTTGATTGTTGTTTTCAATTACAATATTGAAAATAATAATCAATAACCTAAGGTATAAGGTTCTTGATTATTAGAAGTTACTAGAAAGAGCTCGTTAAGTCTCCAGTCTGACCGAGCTCTTTCTAGTAACTTCGTGTACATTATACGTAGTAAATACGTTAGTAAAAATAACTCAGATAAACTAATCTAGTCACAAGTTCCGCAACATAGTAATTTATAATTCTCTGATCTAATTTAATACAGCTGTCCGAAGTTCTAACACCACCATATTACAAAACAAACTAGTTATAGAACGCGAAACTAATCAAAATAATTTAAACATTAATCTAAACTAAATAGTTTAGACATGTTTATTAAACACAGTATCTAAAGTAAGTAAATATGGTACTAAGTAGCGAAGTGTTTGGGAATGATAAGCTTCTCACTATCAGACATGAGTCTAAAGATTGAAATACCATTAATACATATTAAAAAAAACGGGTTTTACTCTGGGAGTGCCGGCAGAAGTGAAAACTTGAATATTAACGTTGTGCATTTTTGATATTTTGGAATGGTTAGGGAATAATTTTGCACGAATTGTTTTAATTATCAGTATAAAAGTACCTTCTATCATTTATGTGGTAAAATACAAAATTCATTTATTTCGCCATCGTACACAAACATGACAATTTATATTACATTAAAAATTTAATCAGAACTATTACAATCCGTCTTACGAATTTTACCCCTGGAGAAACCGAAGGTTTCGTTTGTGCATAAGATGATAATCCAGTTTTGGAAAGCCAAACTCAATGACAGATGTCATAAAGTTCAAATTTCTTCGTAATCTAATGTCAATCCGTCTTACGAATTTTCCAGTTTTGGAAATTCAAACTCAATGACGCAACCTAAGTGACCTGACGCGAGACCTGACGCGAGTTTAATTTTTTTTACCAATCACAAAAGTGCACAACACCGAGAAGTTTTGACTTTTTCACTTCAAAAAAAAAAAAAACAAGATAAAGGGTGCAGAAAATGTATGCACAATTTCGAATTGTGCGCACTTTTCACAGCTTGCAAATTCGAACTTACGCCGACCACATGAAATTGTTTTTTAAACCCGAGCAACGCAAGTTATGACACGTTTCTAATTCAATTCCCGAAAAACAATGGATTTCAAGCCGTGAGATAACATGCGTTGTTCCCATTTAAAGAACAACTTTATGGGGTCGGTATTAGTTGGAATTTGGGTTTAGTCAAGCTGAACTTGTGATTTTTTATTTAATTTTATTTTTTTAGTTTAATTTATCGACGACCCTTTTTGATGTGACATTTGCAGCTGTGCATCTAGGTTTGTATTTTATATTTAATATATCAATGTATCGAACACGAAAAAGTAAGTCCAGTATAAGCAAAAATACGAAACGCATTGATAGTAATTGCCACTGGCCTAGGCAGTGGTTCCAGACCAATTGCGAAAGTGCTACGTGACACTTTATTAAGTCACAAAGTGCTATAAATGAAACTCAACGATAAAATAATTCCCAACCCTGAAGTAGCGATCTCTAGAGAGAGAAGTATTTCATTCGATTCCCAAAGCAGATGAAACAATAAATAAAACTCTTATACAATACCTTTTAATCAAATATTAACCGTCTATACGTGCCCTTAATCACATGAGACCAAAAACATCGATAGAAAGTTCACCTGACCTTGACGAGGTCACAAGCAAGACAGCCTGATATATGAAAGTAAAGTTATAGATTATAAGTAAACGAGTATTAGCATATAAAATATTCCCAGGTATTATAATAAAGAAAGCAAACATTCGTCCTACGTTTGCTTTCATGTCGGGATCAGCCAATATCAATAGCAATTTGTGCCTTAAAAGCTTTGTGATTTTCGTGGTAAATATTTTTGCCGAGAAAGTTCTGGTGCAGATTTGAAAGCAGATTTCTGCCAGTGATACTTTTTATGTACTTTCTTAGTGGATGTAAAATGCTGTCTTGTTGACTGTGTAGGCAAACATATTACATATACTGAGCATTTCAAATATGCAATATGAAGTATAAAAAGCAATGTATCGATTGCGTCTACAAGGAAGTCGCTTGAAAAACAATCTGTCAAAATGGGGTATTATCAGTTCATCCAACCCTCAGAACAATTGTGGTGCAGTCTGATCAGAAGTCTGACTACGTCGCACGTGCTGGAGTATCCAAAATGCCCGTTCACGTACACCAAGCGATATGGACATGGGCCACGCCTCTGACGACGCAATGAACGTGGCCATACTGCTCCTTCAAAGTATAATATACAAAAAGAAGAAGAAAGTCTTATGTTCGGACTGGGAGGATGTAGACAAGATGATAAGCCTGTATATCACAAAAATTGTCTTGCAAAGTCATCATCATCATCATTTCAGCCTAAAGACGTCCACTTCTGGACATAGGCCTCCCCCAAGTGACGCCACATTGACCGGTCCCATGCGCCTCGCATCCAGCGTATCCCCGCAACCTTCACCAGGTCATTGGTCTACCTAGTAGGAGGCCTTCCAACGCATCGTCTTCCGGTTCGCGGTCGCCATTCCAGAACTTTTCGGCCCCATCGGCCATCTGCTCTGCGAGCAATGTGCCCTGCCCACTGCCATTTAAGTTTGGCAATTCTTCGGGCTTCTTGCAAAGTATTTTTAGTTAATCATTGCCTTTGTAATTTGAGGTCTACTGCGCTAAACTTAAAAACTTTTACACACAATCCAAACTTCTTTGTTCACCAGATAAGGTTGAAATAAATACACTCCTCCAAGTTTAAGGTTATTTTTATATGAATTGACAGCCTGCCGACGACGCTATCATCCAACGGCTGAACTGCAAGAAATACGAGCGATGCTTTTATGGATATTAAGTTTTATTATTTTGTCCCTTGCTGAAGGGGGAGTATAGTCAATTCTTTTGTACCTTTTTCAGTATTCAAATTTCTCGTTTACTTGCCTTTTGAAGCTTAATAACAGAGCGAACTATTGTATGGGAAATTAATCTTTATTAATTAATAACTAAGGTCAAAATGGCATACACCACTAATGACTCGAGTTAACATAAAACATCAATCTAGCAATGAGTAGACAAAAATTGTTCGTAATGATACATACATACGTACGAGTGGGTGGGTATATTTGCTGTGACTTTATCTACGGAAAAAGTCTGGAGCTAAAGCAAACGTTCGATACTTATTACTCAAGATTTAATGCCCTTCGTTGTAAATAGCGCTATCACGAATCTCAATTCATTCGAGAAAGAATTACATCTGACGGCACGGTTGGTGGCTGAGAGATCGACTGCTGCACTACGTATCGCGGGTTCGATCCTCGCACGGAACAAATATTTGTATGGCCTACAGATAGTTATTCCGGGTCTAGCTGTTTGGTTATGTGACTTTAAATGTTTGCAAACGCACCCAGGATACAGGAGAAATTCCTAGTGTAGGGAACTGTTATAAAAAAAAAAAAAAACTTCAATTGCTGTTTTGTTTACTTGACTGCAATGAAGACAAAAAGCAGGATTAAAGTTTAAAAGGCAGTAGACCACTTGGCCGACGTGGCAGCTCTCATACCTATCCAGTATTGCCAACACAGTTGAAAAATCTATCCATTAATGTCAGAATCTCCCCTTTATCTTATAGCACTTTTTTTCTTGCATTGTATGTTTATTGTACTACTTTATTTTTGTATGCACGTCATGTCCCTGCGACAAATAAATATTTCTTTCTTTCACTTAAATAAATATTCATTATATGAATACAAATACTAAAGCAACTACCACTAAAAGATTAGTAGGTCATCGTGAATGCTCAAGATTCATTGCCGTTCTACTAAACCCTGATTTACGAAAACATTAAACATGTTTCCCGAGACAAGTTAGACCGGCATAATATATAGACTTATGGGCTAGGCAATAAATAATGTCTAGACCACGTATTTACTTGTAAATACCAACTTGTAATAAGACGTTGTAATATTCTTGGTAATAAATATACTGGTTATAATGATATTGTTTTAATATCATTTTGTGACGTGCCTTTGTTTACGAGCTTGATACTTTTTTTGTAGGGTATCTCATTATTGCTTTCTCTTTTTTCTGAACTAATTCGAATGCAAAATAATGTGGGGCTGATTGTCATCATCATCATCAGCCTATAATGTTTCCACTGCTAGGACACAGGCTACTCCTCTCTATGAGAGGGAGTGGGCTGTAATCCACCACGCGGGCCCAGTGCGGGTTGGTAGATGTTACATATCTTCGTATTTTTAGTTCTTAAACATCCAACATCTTAAACGGTTTCCTCACAATGTTTTCTTTCACCGTTTTTGAGGGCAGCGGTGATGAAATAAATTACTCAAAGTAATATGCCTGCCTGGTTTTGTCAGGGAAGTCTGGGCTGCCACCACTGGGCCACAGCTGCTCTCCTGATTGGGCTGATTGTATGAAAACTTATTAAGTGCTCATGATGTTTCAAGTTAAGAAATCATCTGCCTAGCCTTTTCCCAAACTATGTTGGGGTCGGCTTCCAGAAAGATTTCAAGAAAAACTGTTTAATCAAGGTTATATCCAATTATCTAGCGAATTCACACCTGTAACCCCTAAAGGATAGGCAGAGGTGTACCTACCTAATAGTACACCCACATTTTGCCAGTTATGATTAAGTCCCATGTAATAGGCAGCGAACCTGGAAATGGAAAAACCCAATAACACTTTGCCTGACCTGAGATTCGAAGCTGTGCTGAGCAGTCGCACTTCCGACCACTGGACCAACGTGGCAGTCAGTATAGATATCTAAACATAAAATAACACAAAAAAAAATTGACATCGACGGTTAAGAGCTTAGGCAGAAAAGAAGCCTCTCGCTATCAAACGTAAAAGTTTGGCGAGTTTAGTCTTAAGTAACACCTCTGTATTGTAATTTAATTAAATAAATAAATAAATAAAAAAAAATAAGCAGTAAAGAGTGATAAATATAGGCATTCCACAAATTTGTGTCCTCACAATGGTAATAAGTGCCGCAACAATAAACTAAAAGAAGAATCATTGGATTTGCCTAACACCAGTGTTGATCCCTTTATAAATTCAGCAAAAACAAAAGCTCTAGAACTAAAGCCACCGGTTTCAAAACTAAACTGCGAAACTGATTTGAATAAAACACGTCGCTACGCCGAGGTGCGCACGTCACTAATAAAATAGAAATCAAATATGGCGGCCGGTAAAAATAAAATGTAAAGCGAACCGATTTGAACAAACATTGTCGTTGGATTTTGTGCGAGTGCTCAAAATGTACGATGGTTTAAATTTTGATGGTGAAGTGTGATGTCTATCGTATTTGTTGAAATGTAATGGAATTATTAGTATGTTTCCAGAATTGTATTTCATTTAAATAAGCTTACCATAATCAATCGATCGTGCGTCAAGTGCTACACTATTGGGTTGGCTTGACTCGGAATAGACCACGAAATATCAGGCAAATCCCAACATATTCAAAGCACGCCCGGGGGCTTGACTCCACCAAAAGAGAGATGAGCGTAGCGGAAAAGAGCCGTGCAAGATTCAGCCAATCATTGGAGAGACAAGATATATGATGTCGATTTCAATTAGTCTGATTGGTTGATTCCTACGTTCCTCCTCACAACTCCACTCGTGTCCGCTTTGGTGTAATCCGACCTTTAAAGTTCGAACAAGTTGCAAACTGTGTTTGGACGAGGTAATTGATATTTTGTTATAACAGTACCTACATTATAAAACGCTAGCGAGATGATTTGGACTCGTTCCTGGTCCTGACTGATAGGCCAGCGAAGGTAAAACACCGAGAGAGTTGGAAGGGAATATGGAAGCATTTGCCATATTCCATTATGTCGTATTGTCGTATGACATTATTTTTCCAGTGTTCGGATACGCATCGGCAATTTGTCCGTCCATACTGACTTAACCATCCCTTTAGATGTGCACGGAGAGGTTTTCCACGATACTTATGTAGTTCATTTGTTTGCCAGACATGCATTCGTGCGTATCATGGTCGGGGGTCGTATTGGTTGAACCTTCCTACATTTTTGTACAAAGCGAAACTAAGTGCTCTTGTGTAGCTTAGCCAAACCTTTATTTTCGGCGTCAATGATGAATGGTGAATGTGCAAGTATTATACACTTATGTGTATTCTATTGCGTGGTAGCTGGCGTTATTTGATTGATATCACGCGCTTTAAAAGTTTCTTTAATTTTAAAATGATTTGGAGGAAATCTGGGCAAAAGTCTGTTATTCCCAACAAAGAAAACAAGAACGTTTGTCAGAGATGAAGGTCAGACTGAAAATGATACCAACGATGACAATATGAAAACAAATACCAACCAATTATTCTAGATTGCCAATCACAAAACATTGTTAGACAATATAGACCTAAATGACATAGTATCAAAGGATCAATACTCGTTGAAACAAATATTCAGTGTTTGTAGGCCACAAACACTAAATATTTGTTGGAAATCTGTCTGTTTGTACTTTCGATTCGTATTTGTATTGCGCCTACGACATTGAATCCAACCAGGTTTAGTTTGAAGAATTATTCGAGACCCATTTTCCTAGACCAAGGTTTTAATGGGAAGCTGCTAACTGTGATAAATATGTCGTAAACGACGTACTTTGATGGTGTGCTAAGGTCATAACGTTCTCAGCAAACTCATCATGTTTGTATGCGTGTATTAAACAACAAGGAGACCATACCTGTTTGAGTAAAGGCTTGGAGTAAGTATGATGAAGTGTGGGACACTTGGTAGGTAATATGATCGTAAAATTTTTACTTCCCTACTGTTGATGTGAGTGAAGACAGATAGAGTATAAAATCTGTCATGTGTGATAAGCGAGATGAAAAGCTTAAAGTTTGTCGTTTATTGTGATTTTTAACCGACTTCTAAAAAAGGAGTAGGTTCTCAATTCGGATGTTTGTATTTTTTTTTTTTTGTTTGTTCGCGCATTACTCCGTCGCTTGCCAACCGATTTGAAAAATTCTTTTTTTGTTTGAAAGTGTATACTTCGCAAATGGTCCCATGAAAATTTTATTTAAACCAGACAAGTGGTTTCTGAAAAAATCAACAAAAATTAAATATTTCTAACTTTACGTTTACCCTGAATTGCGTTTTTTGTTCGCGCATAACTCAGTCATTTACGAACCGATTTGGAAAATTATTTTTTTATTCCAAAGCCTATGCTTTCCCTTTGGTCTCATAGTCACCAAGTCGGGATCTTATGATGGAATCTTGGCGAAATCGAGGGAACTCTTCAAGTTTTATAGGAAAACGTACAGCGATTTTGGTATTTTCTACAACAAGTGAAGCATTTGCGTTCAATAAGAACCATTCTACCATCAGATCTGATGATGAAGCCAAGAGACAGAAGACAATGAATCTTAGCGGTGTTTGGGCTTGTTGGAATTGCAACGGTATGCACTTTCCAGGTGTACCACAGACTAACTTCTTGACTTTCCTTATTCAACCAACGTAACATGTAGGTCCTCTGCTTTGACAGTCTGTTTTCGCGATGATCAGGGTTCTTATTCAAAATGCGTTGATCATTTCTTTCCCTAATTTCTTTTAATCGTTTTCCTTTTTCTCAGTTTCAGTTCGACGCCTTTTCTCACACGAGAAGCATCTTTACTAGGCCTACCCATACTTTATTATTAGATTAAAAATATGTCACTAAAAATTAACAAATAAAACTTTTTATTCCAAAAAAAAATCCGACTTCAAAAAACACTTAACGCACTAAAAAGTTAAAAATAATACTATAACCTACCTATATAAATAAACCTAACCTAACATACGATTAACCTATAATAAAATTTAATAATTCTTTGGAGTCGGTGCCAAGCAATATAATTAGAATTTATGAATTAATTAATATTTAGAAGCATCCTGGTTGGATTGCCCAGAAGGCTGGCAGTATAAAACAGTCATGATCGAGTTAGAAAGAGATTAATAATACTTTGAAGCGGTTATCAGAAGGAATGGCATTGAAAAACAGAAATCTCATGTTTCAGGTTAAGCCTTATTAATACCTACACCAGCCAATTGCGAGTAATTGCACGAATAATACAAACCTGTTCATTGTGCCTGGCTATCGTAAGTTTTAAACATCTTTGATCGTGATAAACACAGGCAACTTGTAAACTTTGCACAGTTTTACACAACACGTTATTTATAGACACTCGCCTCCTTCTACCAGGCTACACAAATATAAATTTATATTCCCGCACAACCAAATTTCCTTTAGCGAAATTCCGTCCAACACATATCTTTAAAAACTCCTCCAACGTATGCTCTTACGACGTAGAAATATTTCACTGGGGCGAAACTTCTCCAGAATAAACATATATCAGCTATATTCAAATTAAATAAGCCATAATTTTTAAAAGTCCCAAGTTATAGCGTGGTTATGCAGTTTTTTCTGGTATTACAAGCGTTCGCATAATGCGATGTGTCTACGAAGTACGTCTAACTTACTCCAAGAATTTCAAGACTTTTTTTTATCATCTTCTTAGTTTAATGTGCACGTAAAGGTTTTAAATGGTGTTCCAACTTTGCATAACGTGGACTTTTTAAAAGTTTCAGATAGAAGTTTATACAAAGATGCACAATTGCGTCTTGCAGCGAAATTGTTTTTTCGAGTGGTTTAACTATTTGAATAGCGTGAGGAAAACGGGTCAGAGCCCATTCGTCCCCTAAAATTCGTCCCCCAGCATAAAAGTTGTAGATTCGGCCCCTATCTAGGTGCCCATTGGTCTCCTGGTAGGGGACCAAAAAATATTATTTTTAAGGTACCCATTCGTCCCCTCTAATATATATACAATATAAGTTAAAAAATCGTTGTGCCTTTTGGTCCCCTGAGATAAAATTAGCTATATTTTACATAAGAAACGGTTAACATAGTACACTAGTGAACAGTTTATTAACGGAATTAATTTAATAAATCATAACAGATCATTGAAAAAAGAGCTATGATGAATGATAATCCGTCATGATAATAATATAACCTGTCGATAGGCTTACGATGTAAAATTGTCTCACTACGAATGGCTTGTTAAAAAAACGGGTTACAAATAATAGATAAGGTGTTTAAAATTGGTAAGTACTTACTCTCCAGATGTGCGCGGGGTGTGGAATGCCGAAGCGGGAGGGGTAATCTTAGCCAGAGTCTCTGCGCGCGAGCAAATAACAAAGGCGTAGTCCAAAACAATAGACGCTCGATGAAAGGACTTGCACCTGATTGGCTAACACCAGTACTAGACAACTTCGGCGTATTTATTCCAGGAATGTGTTACTACATTTAGGGCCGATTTTTCAATCGTCAGATAAACAACCAGATAGACTTTATTCATTGAATAGTAATATTCTGGGTTTTTCAATGGTCAGATAGTAGTTAACTGTCGAATAAAGCCTCTAACGGAGGAATATAGTTACCTGCTACATTATGGGTCAGTTAGGGTTTTATCTCCCCAATAAGTATGATGTTTTGGGTTATGTTTGACAGTTTCACTAGTTTTGTGCGTTTTGGTAACACGACATAGGTACCGTGATTTGTTATGAATTTATGGATGGATGTGTTTGAAACAATTTACGACTTTGAAATCGAGGAAGAAAGTGAAATCTTTAATTATTTAACCACCTGAAGAAAACACTGACTTTTACGAGCGAATAATTTTAACTCACGGGACGACAATGAATTTCGGAGTAGATGCTTGAAAATGATACCATAACCTACTTTCATTAATAGATTTACACGAAACAGAAATGTTTTAACACAAATGTGAGGCAACAATTGCTTACAATAATGAAATCAGATATAAATTTTCTTACAATTTCTACACATCAACATAATAACTTACTACTCAAGTACTCACTCCACGATTCTATGCAACTGCCATTTTTTATATAACAATAATAAAATTTGCCGAACCATTGTTTCTAGTAGTCCCATGTGTTAAATACACGTTTTGTTGCTTATCTTATCTAACAAGTTGAATACTGTATCTGTGCATCTCGCTTGCACTTCAATAGTGTGAAGTTGGCTAGTATGAACCACTGATAGCTATTCTATAGATAATATGCTACTGAAAAATTGAAAATATTTATTCGCTTGATAAACAGACAGATAATTTTAAACGCTAGATAGTTATTGGACGACTTAACTGAGGATTGAAAAATCGGCCCTTAGGGGAAAAAAAACCACGGACTAACTATCAATGTGTCGTGGATTGGCTAGTGGCCTCTCCATGAGTCAAAAGTTTGTAGTGCGCGACCCAATCGCGTTAAATTGTGAGCAGGCCTCCGCTGGCCGCCACCGAAGTCCCCTGCGCCACCTCTGGCGCGGGCTGTGATTGGTCGGACGCCCACTTTTTTTATAAATCGAAGTGAGGGTAGGCGCGTTCCAAATTTTTTATTCATACCGCCCGAACCGCGTTTTTATTTTAAAAACATTTATCGTCGGGAAAGGTTCCTGTTGTGTACCCATGGGTACGTAGAACCTGTGGGTTCACAGCGGGTGCCACCGTGCTGCCCGGTGCAGCAGCACCGTAGCGGTTGCGGATTAGGCCACTCCTATTACGATGCCTAAACGGACCCAAGTGCCAGCCAACCCCAAGGGGGACCGAGCGCCGTCACTACCGACGATTTGGAGCCCGACGCCCGGCAGTGCCTCAGACGCCTCCGATGTCAGCGATGTGGAGCGAAGGAGGGCCTTCCCGGCCTCACCTCCTACACTACCGCCACGCAGCAGCCCAGGTACGGCTTTAACTACACCACCATCTGTGCGCACCCCGGCGGTACCTGTTCGCCCGCCGGCGTTCCGTCCAGTGCCCACCCAGCCCCCGGGTCCTCCCGGGACTAGTAGCCGCGCGCCCGCTGCTCGCGCTGTCGCTCCCCCCCTACGCTTCGAGGCGCAGGCGGATAGAGCGACCGTGAGTCACGCGCCCCGCGCCGCAAACCCGCGCCCTGCGCGCCCACCCACCGCCGCCGTCGACACCAAGGCTGCGCCTGCCACGTCGCGCCCCGCTGCCTGCCCAGTCACGCAGGCACGGCCCGCCGCTGCCGCCGCCGCACCGAGAGTCGGGCGTGCCGCATCGCCCGCACCCCGCCGGCTGCAACGGGCCCGATGTCGCCGCCTCCACCGCGTAACTCGGCTCAGGATTCGCCCGCGCCCAGGTCGCCTTGCTTCTCTGACGAGGAAAGCGACATGGACGAGGACATCGAGGTAGGTGCCCCTACCTCCCCCCACTTAACCGACAACTTAAAGGCGCTCGGGCCCGATACCCGTGCCCAGCGCCGCCCTCGAAGCTCGGACGACGAAGCCGCCGAAGAGGCGAAGCGCATCTGCCCCGACTCCCCGCTCCCACAGCGTGAACCGCGTGGTAGAGCCAGGGTCGGGTCGCCGACGTTCGCCGAGGCGGCTCGCCGCTCGCCCACCGGACACGACGCCTCACAAACTGTGACGCCACCTGCCGCCGCAGCCTCTGCGCAAGGCACGAGCGCAGCCGCAGCTGCCAAAGCCAAACAAAGAGACAAGCCACGCTACCCTCCGCTGGTAGTGGAAAGGATGCCCAACTGGGCCTTTCATTTTAGGGCCGTAAGGACCATCTTGGGTCACCTCCCTAATGCTCGTCCTTTTCAGGGCGGGATTCGCTTCCTGCCTGAAACGGAGGATGAGTATAGGGTGGTCCAAAGGTACCTTACGGACCTGGAGAAATCGGAGGGCCTTAGTTGGTTCTCTTACTCATTGCCAGCGGAACGTAGCCTTAAGGTGGCCATTAGGGGCCTGCCTGCGGACACGGACCCAGAGGAGATCCTGGAGGAGTTAAGGCAGCGTGGTTTTGAGCCGGAGTATGTCCGTAATATAAAAGCGCGCGGCGGACGACCCGGCTGCCTTTTCCACGCTGTCCTTAAGAGGCAAACCGATTTTAGACGTATCTACTACACCACCGAGCTACTTAGCATGTGTGGTGTCCGCATAGATGCCTGGAGGAGTAAACAGGGGCCCGCTCAGTGCCACCAGTGCCAGAAGTTTCGACACAGCTCGCACCAGTGTCACCGCCCGCTCGCATGCGTCAGATGCGGCGAGGAGCACGCGGCCCGTGATTTCCCGCGCCCCAAAGAAGAGAAGCCCACGTGCGTGAACTGCGCAGGTGATCACCCGGCCTCAAGCAGTGCGTGCCCCGTGTTCCGGAAAGAAGTCCGGAACAAGCGAGCGGGCACTGTCGCCATCTCACAACAACAGCGCCCACCCAAGAGCGCTGCCACCAACACCGAAGCTCACGAGGCCCCAAGCGCGTCGCTGATGGCGACAGCCAACGGGCCCTCCAGCAACACCGAAGCTCCTGCCTCGAGGCGGAAGAAGAAGAGGCCACGCGGGGGGAAAAACAAAAGGGGGAAGAAGCCCCAGCCTCCCGCGACTCAACCCAGGAAGGATCCTGGCCCTGTTCCAGCGCAGGCAACGACACAGGCGCCCGCGGCAGCCGCCACTACCTCCACCACCGCCACAACATCCGACGCCATCTCTGGCGCCGGCAAGAAGAAGGGGAAGCGGGCGGCAAAGCCCGCCCTACCCACAGACATGGCTACGGTCACCGCACACAGCGCGGCGCCCACCAGCACTGCCCAGCCGCAAGACGGCGCCCGAGATCAAGAGCGGCGTCGTGTCGCGCCTCCTAAGAAATTCACCACCTGCGCGATCAATCTGCTGCTGGACCTCATCAAGGCCATCAGTCAGGGTCAGGACATAGAGATGGTAATCCTCGACGGGCTCGCCAAGCTACTTCAACTATATTCTGCAGAAATGCTGCTGCGCTGCGGTGTGACGCTGTATTTAGCGTCAAGGTCCGGCGTGCTAAGTACTTCTTGTATTCTTCCAATATACGTGTTTCTCCCAAGGGCTGGATGTGGCGCGGTGCTGACCGACTGATGGCTGCGGCGCGGTGCTGGCCTAGTCCAGCTAGACCTTGGTACTCCGAATTTCTTCTCTGATCGCGTCCTGTCACGGTCGCCAATTATGTCTACTCGTGAGACACTGGAGCTTGGTGCTCAATAAAACGACGTTTTCTTCTAGTAAATAAGAGATTTAATTTAAAGACAATAAGACAATGTAACTGTCGTTCTATTTTTTGAATTTAGACAATTTAGAATTATAATCGTGTGTGGAGCGATGTTCGTCCTTTTAGAATTTAGTCTAATTAATTTATCAAAAAGTCAGGTAGAAGTTTTTCCTTAACATAATATTTTGTGGGAGAAGTACCCTCACATAAATAAATTGTATCTGTGCGCCTGATCAAAAACAGCTAGCAGTGACTAGACGCTGATGGCGAGTAAAGTTCAGTTGTCAGGCGCAAACACCATGACTAGCTCGTTGAGGATTGTTCACTGGAACGCCCGCGGCCTCAGAAGGAAGGCCGCCCCATTCCGCCTCCTCCTCAAGGACCAACGAATCGACGTGGCGCTCATCAACGAGACGCACCTGGGACCAGCTGACAAGATCAAGTTCCCGGGTTACGTCTTGTACAGACAGGATGAGAAGTCTCCACACGGCATAACCTACCGCGGTCTGGCGGTATTGATTAGCCGGAGAGTCGTTCACCAACCACTCCCTCCGACGCCACTGGGCACCTTCTGCGCATTAGGTGTCCAGCTCCACATCGCCGGCGAGGATGTTAACATCTACGCGTGCTACTGCCCGCCCGTGGCCCCGCCTGACATAGCGGAGCTGCGGGCGCTACTCTACCAATCGCCACACGCGACACTCCTCGCTGGCGATTTCAACTTGAAAAACCCGGCGTGGAATAGTCGGGTTACGAATACCGGAGGGAGGCGGCTCTTCGCCGACGCAGAGGCCCATGGATACATGGTGTCCGGCCCTGATGCACCCACCCATTACCCAGATGACCAGGCCTACTTACCGGATGTGCTGGACATCATTGTCTACAAGGGCCTAGGATGCCAGATCGCCCAACAGGTGATAGACGACGAGTTACAGTCGGACCATCAACCTGTACTCGTCGTCTTGTCGGGCATGCCGACGAGACTCTCTCCTCCAGCGCCACGTCGTAAAACGGACTGGACTAAGTTTAAGGAAGTGATGGAGACCACCACTCCTACTTGGCCCACTGTCTCCGCCGCGGATGTCGACGGGCTAGCCGGAGAACTCACCGCTTGCTTCCAGCGCGCCTTTAACGAGGCGACCATTATTTCGACGCAGCAACAGGGGCTCCTTTACAAGCCTTTGCCCACCCACCTACAGCGGATCGGCTCCGACGGAATCACCAATAGGGTGTTCAAACTCCTCCCCGTTCAGCTCGTCGTGTTAATGGCGGCCATCTTCAATGGCGCCCTGAGCAACAACGCGTTTCCCCAAATATGGAAAGAGGCCACTGTCATCGGTTTCGCCAAGCCAGGCAAACCCAAGTCTGAGCCTTCGAGCTACAGACCTATCAGTCTCCTGAATGCACTCGGTAAAATCTACGAGAGACTTATGTATAAGCGACTCAAAGACTTCGCCGAGGCTAAGAGTCTCATCCCCAACGAACAGTTCGGCTTCAGGACCGGACACTCTTGCATTCAACAGGCCCACCGTATCGTAGAACACTTGAGCGCTGGCTTCCAGCGTGGAGCGATGACGGGTGTGTTGTTTTTCGACATAGCAAAGGCATTCGACAAAGTCTGGCACAACGGCTTATTATATAAGCTGTACAAACTGGGAGTGCCAGACCGTCTCGTGCTCATCTTACGAGACTTTTTGTCGGATCGCACCTTCCGCTATCGCATCGGGAAGGCACTGTCTTCCCCCCACCCCATTAGAGCCGGAGTCCCTCAGGGCTCCCCGCTCTCTCCCCTTATCTTTACTCTGTTCACCAGTGACATCCCCAAGAGCAAGAAGGCACAGTTAGCCCTGTTCGCGGATGACACGGCCATCTATTACACTGGCCGTAGTCACGACGCTATTTACAGCACCCTCCAAACCTCAGCCAACGTCTTAGGCGCTTGGTTCCGGAAATGGAGAATCGAGGTGAACCCCGACAAGAGCCAGGCAGTTCTTTTCTCTAAACCGCGTAAAAATAAGCCACCCGCGCTCAGCCCGATCACTATGTACGGTAAGCCTATCCCTTGGGAGAAGCAAGCCAAGTACTTAGGAGTCTTACTTGACAACCACCTGTCTTTCGCGGCGCACATCAAAGCAGCTCGCGACCGAGCTGCCTTTGCTATGGGTAGGCTTCATTTCATGATCTCGGCAAAAAGCAAATTGTCACTCAAGTGCAAGTTGCGCCTTTATACCGCGGTGATCCGCCCCATTATGACGTACGCTTGCGTCGTGTACGCTCACACCAAGCCAAAATACATCCATAGGATGCAAACCTTGCAGAACCGGTTCTTACGTAGAGTCACGGGAGCCCCTTTTTATGTCCGTAACGACCGTCTACACGTAGACCTTAGAATGCCCACTGTCCTTCAGTTTATGAAACGTCTTTCGAAGCGTTTCTTCGATAACGCCAGTAAACACCGTAATCCCCTGATCGCAGCGGCCGCCCGTTACGAACCCTCGCGCATTAGTACAGTACGCCGTCCTCGGCATACCCTCGTCACTCCCGATGATGCTATCACCCTCCTCCAGGAGAGTAGTAAAGAGACTAGCACTCTTAATAAGTACAGACACAAACCGCCGTCCTTCCGACCTCGCCGTCGAGGTCCGTCGCGACGTGCCGGTCCATGCCCTCCCCGACCCTCGCTCGAGCCAGCCCGCGATGCTGTGCCAGTAGTTTTAAATCAGCCCCTAAATAATGATATCATTCAGATCCAGCCTGTCCCCATGCAGTCCTCCCCCAGCGACGCCCTGAGCCGAGGCTCGTACCCCACAGGGGGTGCCCTCAGCGTATAGTCGCTTAGTTTGTAAGTTTTTATGCCCTGGCTGGAGGCCTTACTCTTAAGGCACCCACAGGATAGTCCGGTTAAGCAGACGACAACCTCTTAGGTTGAACTGCGAGATGCCATTCATAAAAAAAAAAAAAAAACTACAGCGGATGGTCGCCCACAGGCGGCTCCTTCGCAAGCGGTGGCAATCTTCAGGCAGCCCACGTGACAAACGCGAGCTTAATCGCTACGCGGAGATGGTCAGGGTCAAGCTACAGGAATTCAATACCGAGAGCTGGGAGGAATGTATCGACGCCGCCGAGGGGGACATGGCGTCGCTACATAAGCTGTGTAGACAGCTCTCCCATGCCCCGGCTCCGGTACGTCCGCTACTCCATAGCGACGGGGCGCCAAGATACGCCGCGCCAGACCGCGCGGAGATCTTCGCCGATCACCTGGAGCGTCAGTTCGTCCCAAACCCGACTGTCAACAGCGAGCACATCGCAGCAGTCGAGCAATACCTTGGAGAGTACTTCGCCCAGCCGATAGCCTCCGATGACGACCCAATCTCCTTCTCGCCTTGCGTAGTTAGACGCGCCATCCTTAACACTAGGTTAAGGAAGGCCCCCGGAGCGGACGGTGTGACCAACACAGCGCTGCGCCACCTGCCCTACCGCACGGTAGCGGCGCTGGCGCGCCTGTACACGGGCATACTGCGCACCGGGGCCTTCCCGACCTCGTGGAAGGAAGGGCGCGTCATTATGCTGCCCAAGGCGCATAAGAACGTGCTGAAGCCGGAGAGCTATCGGCCCATCACGCTTCTTTCCTCTACCTCCAAGGTATTCGAGCAGCTCCTGCTACGAAGCTCCTGCTCGTTGCTTTTAAAAGCTTAGTTATAAATCATTTTCATTCTCTGTAATTTCATTCAGTCAAAATTTGTCACCATTCTAGTTTTATTTTTGCCATTTAATATTAAAAACACAAACATCTAATATATTTTTGTTTATGTATTATATTTATATTATACATGTATAAGTAGATAACTTTACTTTTGTTATTTAAAAATTTTGTGTAGTACACCACTGACTACCCCTTTTTATTTTAATTCCATAATGTCAATCCAAAGGTTGTCTGGAAGATATCGCTATCAGCGATAAGACCGCCGTTGTAACCATAAAATTGTTAGTTTTGTAAGCCCGTTATGTTTAATTTTTGGTGTACAATAAAGTTTTATTCTATTCTATTCTATTCTACGACACCTTAAACAGCATTTCTCGCCTCGGGCGGAACAGTTTGGGTTTCGGGCCGAGCACTCCACGACGCTCCAGCTGTCGAGGGTACTGCACCTGCTAGCCGCGGCGCTCAACAAAAAAGAGCAAGCAGTAGCAGTATTCCTCGACATGGAGAAGGCCTTCGACCGGGTCTGGCATGCCGGCCTTCTTTACAAGATGGCCCAGTCTGGCACGCCTCGTCGCTTGGTCACGGTGGTTTCCTCTTTCCTCTCCAACAGGACTTTCCGGGTGGTGGTCGACGGCGCGTTATCGGGCGTCCGCCCGATCGCTGCGGGAGTGCCGCAGGGCAGCTGCGTCTCGCCCTACTGTTACTCACATTACACCGACGACATCCCCACCACACCTGACACCACGCTCGCGCTGTACGCCGACGACGCCGCGTACATAGCGACATCGCTAAATACGCGGCACGCGACCGTCAAACTACAGCGCGTGCTCGATCTGCTGCCTGACTGGTTGTCAAAATGGAGGTTGTCGGTGAACGTGGGTAAGACGCAGGCGCTTGCTACCGGCGGCACTAAACTCCCACCACCCCTAACACTACAAGGAGCCGACGTCGCATGGACGCCCCAGGCCAAGTACCTCGGGGTCACCATCGACCGCCGGCTCACGATGGTAAGTCATGTCCGTGGCACTATCGCCAAATGCAGGAACGCCCGCTTCCTGCTGCGCCCAGTGCTCTCATCCCGCCTCCCACTGCGTGCCAAGCTGGGCGTGTACAAAACGTACATTCGCCCACTAATAACGTATGCCGCCCCAGCCTGGTTCGCCCTCACGAGCGAGTCATCCAAGAAATCCCTCCGCGCGCAACAAAATCTTGCGCTGCAGACAATCGTCGCCGCCCCTCGCTACGTGAGGAACACTACCATACAGCGGGACCTGAACATGGAGAGCCTGGACGACTTCTGTAGCCGCCTCGCGTCGAGCATGTTCGCCCGCGCTGACGCCTCTGCCTGGCCCCACCTGGCACAAATAGCGCCGTGGCACACGCGCCCGCCTGACGCGGGGCGAGCTAAGCGCACACGTCGCCTGCCGCGCGACCTCTTGCCTGCGGATGTGACTTAACCATCCCCCCCCTGATTGACTCACTCGGGTAAGTCGTATCCATCTACACGCGATTTACCCAACCAATAAGACTCCACAATCACAACACACACTCGAAGCGCGTCGTGTTCTAAGTTAATATAGGCACGACGCGCCCGACCAGATACCCATGTTACTCAACATGCATAAATACTTACGCGACGAACGTGCGGCGCGGGCTCGCTATTCGTTCGCTACATGAGCGGTGTTACGCAAGTACATTGCCGCTCAAACTCATTCACTACGGCCCCTCAGTCTGGAGCGTGATCGGCTAGCTCTGAGAGCGTTGCAGGCGGGGGCCATCATCCTTAGCGGTAGGGTGCGCCCCAAAGTCACCTCTGGCCAGGACTGCACCTGCCAGGCCTCCCCCGGGCAACCGGAGGTCTCACCTGGCGGTGACAGACCGCCGAGGTGGCGTGAAGATAGCGGCGCTCGCTACGGTAAAGTTTCGCCGTAGCTAAGCGCGCAGCGCTTAGCGCCGCTGGCGCCTCCTACCGGACATAATGTCAACCACACACTGGCGAGTCGCGCTCTTTACACGCACTCGCCAAATACCATGCCTATATCGGCACTCTAAGGAGGTGCCCGTTTCTACGGGCACAGTTTTGACCTCCGCGGGGAAAGGGCTTGCCCACATCCCGCCAGCCGCGCCCCCTGCCGGGGGCGTAGCGATTTCTCGACTACATTTAGGGCTGATTTTTCAATCCTCAGATAAACAACCAGATAGACTTTATTCGTTGAATAGCAATATTTTTGGTTTTTCAATAGTCAGATAGTAGTTAACTGTTGAATAAAGCCTCTAACGGAGGAATAAAGTTACCTGCTACTTTAAGGGCCAGTTAGGGTTTTATCTCCCCAATAAGTGTGATGATTTGGGTTATGTTGGACTGTTTCATTCGTTTTGGTAAAACGACATGGGTACGGTGGTTTGTTATGAAGGATGTGATTGAACAATTGATGATTTAGAAATCGAGGAAGAACGTGAATTCTTTATTTTTTTAATCACCTGGGAGGAAAAACCGACTTTTACGAGAGAAGCCTAATAATTTTAACGCACGAGATGACAATGAATTTTGGAGAAGATTTTGCTTGAAATATAATACTATAACACACTTTCATTAAATGAGGATTAAAAAAATAATTCATATATTCATATTTAAGGAAAAGCAAACATTAATACAATATAAAGTAATCATAATATTATTATCTTAAATATTACAAATTACAAAGTCTTTTTTTTTTCAAACAAATGTTAAGTTAACAATTTTTTACAATAATTAAATCAGATCATAGTAATCTTACAATTTTTACACATCCATAAAATAACTACTAAATTACTAATCACCCTACGATTTTATGCAACTGGCATATTTTAAATAACAATAATAAAAGGCTAGCCATTGTTTTTTTTTTTCAAGCGAGTTCTCCAAAATGTTATTCATGTCGTCCCATGTGTTAAATACACGTTTTGTTGCTTTTCTTGTCTAACACGTTGTATACTATATCTGTGCATCTCGCTTGCACATAAATAGTGTGAAGTTGGCTAGCATGCACCACTGATAGCTATTCTCTAGATAAAATACGATTGAAAAATTGAAAATATTTATTCGCTTGATAAACAGACAGATAATTTTAAACGCTTGATAGTTATTCGACTATTTAACTGGGGATTGAACAATCGGCCCTTATAGTTGCAAATCAAATCCAAGCGTACTGATTTTTATACTGTATCGAGTGAAAGTTTACTCATTAGCGTATCCTGTAGGATTACTTATTAAATTTATTTATTAATGGGTGAAGTGATCAGTGCATGTACGTGAAGGAAAAATACGTAAGTTCTACTATTTACCTATACATCCCTATTTCAAAAGACTTACATGTATATAATTGGAACGACGACACAGAAAAAAAAAATCAACTGCTGCTACTTTTTAATAGTTACTATTAAATACTTTATTTTATTTTAAGGTAAAACGTAGATTTTTAGTATGCTACTACTAGTAAATATACAAAAAAATAAGAAGTGATTATTTACTGTTGATATGTGTTCTATTTTTTTTGCATATTTTATATTTAATATTGATTTATATGATGGTCAATCAAGGCTGATTTTTGTAAAAGAGTTGTATTTAGTTAGTTCTAGGACATTGTGATTTTGTAGGTGTTAATCTTATTTGAAATAAACATGATATCTACCGAATTACTATATTTTTTATTTTAGCCTTTTCTGCGCGACCGTACCAGGACTACCAAGCTGCAGTATACACATATACATGTACTTATATTAGAAGAATGAATAAAAATAAATATTCTTCAGGGGACGAATGGGCCCCTCAAAAGTTCCAGGGGACGAGTGGGCACAGGGTGCGAATCTTAGGGGACGAATGGGCTCTGACCCAGGAAAACGTAGACCGTCTGATGCTTGCTACCGCGAAAGTTTTATAAGTAAAATAAGGGAGATAAATGAGCCATGTTTTACTTTAACTGTCAATGCTGTTAATAGTTATGCACCATTACATGTTTATGATTTAAAATGTATGTATAAAAGAAAGTGCATGGACATAAAAAGATTATAAATTTATGGACGATGATAATAGTGAAAACGCTGAATAATTTGATCTTCTTTTCAGAAAGTTTTATTTTATTGCACTAATAAAAGAAAATGCACGAAGTCTCGTCTATCTGATATTTAATTTCTTAAAAGACGACCTTTTGTTTAAAATATATATGTAACTGAACAGAGACGTGTCAATCAAATTTATTCAATTGTACGTTTCAAAAGTTATAATTTGAGTATCATAGCCACAGGTGACATTTTTTTCTTTTTTTTTCAAAATTCGAAGACATGTGACATCTACCAACCCGCACTGGTGGATTACAGACCATTCCTTCTCATAGAGAGGAGGCCTGTGTCCCAACAGTGGGAACATTAAAGGCTGATTATGATGAAACCCATCTCTAATAAAAAATCTAAAACCTTCCACAATCTGAAAATATCAAAACCCAGAATTCAGACGCGCCTAACCAATGACTGCCAATCATCGTCCAACATAAAAAGAAGAAAAACGTTTAACTAAATAGCCGCCTATAAACCAACATCAACAAACTTGGCGAACTGAAAAACTTGGATAAAGAGCAATTTGTCAAACTACAGCGATTTGTTGCCGGATCAAATGATGATGATATTATTCTGAGAAAAGTATGGTGGAATGTATTTGATGTGTGGGTAATAGTGGGGTAATGTGGCTATCTTATAAACTAGGTATTCGCAAGGTTAGCGTAATCTGCCTGAATTCAGTAATATCTACAAAAAAAATGGTATACGTGATGACCATGTGAGTCTTGTTTTGATAGTTACCAATCCGATACCAAACGAATACAGATGTTATATTTAAATTGCGTAGTTTTTGTCATTGAATGTGAACGCAAAAATTGAACACAAATATTTGTTTTAGGTAGCTGTGGACAAATATATATGAAAAGACAGAGATATAGATAGGGAGAGACTTTTCTACCCGTAGGTCAATACAGGAATGTATTTTTTTTTATTTAATAAAAAAATAACAATAACAGAATGCATGATCAAGGATACCTTAGGGTGTGTTGCTATGGACGGTGAGTAATGGGCTAGCTCACCGTCCGTCCGTCTTATGACGACAGACCGTGCCGACGGCGCGTTCGTGTTCCACGCGCGCCTCAAGGAGATGTCAGCAAATCGGAAGGGGTCCGAGAGGGCCGATGCCTGCCAGGGCTGCGGGTTGTTCGAAAGAGATACCGTGCCCCTGGAACGCAAAGGGCTAAGAAGGAACATGGATGGGTTTTAGTCAGTCAAGTCTGACACTCCCTTCCGCTCCGCCCAGAGCGGAAGAAGTCATTTGATGACTTCCCATCCTAAAAAAAAAAGGGTGTGTTGCTATCCTAGAGAAAGTAGAAAATATCTCATGTGCAAGGTACTGGTAATAAAAATTTCCCGGGTGAGCTCCTACACAAACCTCTACTAGTACCACGTGCATTCAGTACACTACATTAACTCTGATACTTACATGTCACTGAAATGAACGTACCAAAACGAAATCTAGAGGATACAATTTACGGTACAAAATCTTTGTACCATGTTACAAAATGCTCGACATTTCAAGTTTTACCCACGGTCGCGTGCATTTGAAAACGTTAAGTTTACAAAGTACCCATGAAGCTTTACCCAGGGTGAACGCTCGGTGAATAGGCAGTAGCGAGTGCGGTATAGTGAGCGATTTAACAGAATCATAATTCTTATCATCAATCACTCGAATCACAATAATATAACAGGATAATAATATGAATTACAATCAGTCAATTCGTAAAATAGACCAAAGTGACAATTCAATCATAAAATTAAATGCGTCTAAAATCATTTTAAGAATTTTAACATGATTCCTATTGTTACCATATTATGACGCAAAAATGGGCCTGGTCCATACTGCATTATGCGAGTAGTTGTTGCAGATAGTAGAGGCTATACGACATACTTGTTTCCACTCAGTAACAGTAGACGATTGCTCGATAGCTAAGGTATTCTTTTGCCCCATAACTGGGTTGTGGACTAGAAAAGTTAAGTTACTTCTTGTCAAATATCTTGTATCTGGTTAGACTGGAAGCGAATTCCAATATAGTAAGGACAAGGTTAGGAAAATAATGGTCACTCGGTAGATAGGTAGCTAAGTTTGATTGCAGCTTGCAGAGGCAGCTTTCGTTATGCAGCCTTCAAAATATGGAATAACTCATCCCCCTCGATAAGACAGATCAACACATCTTCACATATACACTTTTACACAAAGTTTGAAACTGTTTTACGTCCATCACACCACTCTCTCAGGTCCAGTTGAAAACCAGCGTCAAGCAGTCTATCTGCCCGGCTTTTTTACTGAACTAGATCTATTTGGCGCAGCCGTGAGACACAAAGCAACTATCTTTTTTTGTGTTTTTTTGTGTGTGCTTCTTGTTTTTTTTTTTTGTATTTTTGTGTGCACATGTGGCCTGTGCTAAATAAACCTATTTTTTTTTCTCACCAGACGCTGACCATCCTCATGGATGTTATGATGTCCATAATATTATAGGCAGGTATCAACAGTATAAATTAGGAATGCCATACTGATACTGATACTGTTAGCCTGTGTCATCCCACTGCTGGGCAAAGGCCTCTCCCCATGACTTCCAATTATCTCGGTCCAGGGCCAATGTGGACCACTGTTTGCTGGTCTTGTCTAGCTCGTCCCGCCATCTTCTACGAGGTCTACCACGACGCCTTCTGGTTGTGTCAGGGCTCCAGAATGTGGTTATTTTGGCCCACAGATCATTGGGCATGCGGCAGACGTGGCCAGTCCAGTCCCACTTCAGCTTAGCGGCTTTTTGAACAACATCAGTAATTTGTGTTTTGGAGCGCAGTGTGGTGTTGCGTACACGGTCGGTTAGTTTTACGCCTAGAATACTGCGCTCCATGGCACGTTGGCAGACCTTGAGTTTGGACTTTTGATTATTTGTCAAAGACCAAGTCTGGGATCCATAGGTCAAAATGGGAAGAATGCACATGTCCATGATTTTTCGCTTTAGCGACAAAGGAAGGTTTCCCTTCATAAGCTCCTTCATGGACCAGTAGCTCTTCCAGGCATTTTCGGTTCGTCTTGTGACTTCCTTGTCTTGTCTGGACTGGAAAGAGACTAACTGGCCCAAGTAGATGTATTCATGGACATATTCCAATTCTTCACCATTTACTCTGATCCTATGATTAATAGTGTTTGACATCAGTTTGGTCTTTGACATGTTCATCGCCAGTCCAACCTCAAGGCTTGCATTACTGAGTTGGTTTAACATTAGCTCTAGTTCTGTCGCCGTGGAACAGAATACGACAATGTCGTCAGCAAAGCGAAGGTTGGTTAACCGCGCCCCACCGATTTCAATACCGCTCCTTTCCCAACTAGCCGTTAGCTTTTTGAACACTTCTTCAAGTGCGCTATTAAAAAGTTTAGGTGAAAGCGGGTCTCCTTGCTTTACGCCTTTTTCTATTAGGAATGATGGTCCGGCTGTTTGTAGCCTAATCGAAGCAGTGCTGATTAGATACACGTTACGGAGTAAACTGATGTAGGTGGGATCAACTTCTTGGTTGTTGAGAGCCTCAAATATAGCATCGTGTGTCAAACTATCGAAGGCTTTGGAGTAGTCGATGAAGGCAAGATAAATGGGAATATTGAACTCTTGATATTTTTCTATTATTTGATTTATTACGTGTAGATGGTCAGTAGTGGAGAGGCCAGAACGAAAACCAGCTTGTTGAGGAGGTTGGTGTTTTTCCAACTGGGGTGAGATACGGTTGTCTATTACTTTAATGAAGGCCTTGTAGAGATGGGATACAAGACTGACTGACTGGAATGCCATAATGGACATTTATTTGTTATTTAATTTGCAATTACGTTGCAAATTAAACAACAAATAAATGACTATCTCTCAGTGTTTGAAGTTGAAAATACCACGGCACGCTCAAAATGTCTTCCAAAATATGGGTTTGATACTTCGTGCCCGCCTCAGCACCCGCTCAAGCTCGACACTCTAGTCATAGCCCTCGAAAGAGATCCGGTAGAAGATATTATTCATGCACCAAAAGTTTACAAAGTCCCTGATTCGTTACACATCACTATGTCTGTAAGTTGCGTCATAGTTAATTTGAACTTCTACAGTAATATCTTTATATATGTTACGGGCAATGTGATTAACTGGGCATTATTAATAAGGACCGGCCATTATTAATAATTCCCAAGAGCGATGGGCAAAGTGTATAATTTATCACTGTAGAATGTAATCATCATCATCATCATCATTTCAGCCGAAAGACGTCCACTGCTGGACATAGGCCTCCCCCAAGTGCCGCCACATTGATCGGTCCCGTGCGACTCGCATCGATGTAATAAGTCAGTGTTTTAGATAGCTTGAATTTATCACTTGGACCGGCCAGTATGAATAATTCCCTACTTGTAGCCGGGCAATTGGGTTAGGTTAGGTTATTTTTTGTTAACTTTTCATGAAAATTTTGTAAGTTTAATTTCATTTAATAAACAAAAACACTTCAGTTCACTTATTTTATTACTTTGCCCAAGATAGGGTGGGCATTATTCATAATGGCCGGGAAAAGTGATAAATCATTAGCATTATGAATATAGACCGGCCATTAATAATAGTGCCCGGACTTATCATATTGCCCGTAACATATATATAATTCTACTGTACGTGTGTATGTCACTGAACTCCGCACCGATTTGAATGTTTTTTTTTGTATGCTTTTGGGTGGTGGATGGATGGATTAGTTGGTTATAGGTGATGGTTTAGATCAGTATATCATCATGCTACGACCAATACGAGCGGAGCAGCAATGAAAAATGTTGCGAAAACAGATAAAATGTGACGCAGACGAAGTTGCGCGGGACAGCTAGTTTAATATAATTTTGTTTTACACTTCTCAAGTTAGCTTAAAGAAGCGAAATTACTTTGAAGTGGACGAAATCTAATATAGTTAATATTTAAATGACTTTGATATGGATAACGATTTCAAGTTTTCTTATGAATTAATACGTAAATTAAATAACCTTGCGAAAATAATTATTCACTTCTGAGAAGTTTCTAGGCCGATTTCGTGTTAAAATCAAACAAATTTTAATAAAAAACCACACAAAAGTTTGGTAACGGCAATTGATTCTCATCATCATCATTTCAGCCCAAAAGACGTCCACTGCTGGACATAAGCCTCCCCCACGTGTCGCCATATTGAAACTTTGGGGGTTTTTGTCAATTGATTCTAATTAATATTACATAATAAATTGCGATCGCAAGAACAATAGAGAACTTATTAACTCCAAACCAACTTAAATATTCAAAATACCTACCATTACCCTTCTAGCAAGCACTCAAACTAAATCTGACATATCACGAAATCGATAAACACATATAATATAACACGATCAAAGCAAATAATATTTCAGGACAAAATTTCCATACGTCTAATGTAAGTGATACACAGAGTAAGGGTCTGAGGATAGTTCCTTGAGGGACCCTTTTAGTGGGCACCAATAAATCAAACCCTAATGGAGTGTGTAAGCCTCTCGCAGGGTCTGAGCGCATAATATTTTTGAATTTTACAGTAGGCAGGGATGAAACCGACCCAAATGGTCCGAATATTGATGGCACCCCATGTTGACATTGTAGTAAGCATTAGATAGAATGATTGGACGAAAAAGTGAAAGTTTTCTCTTGTTAGGTTTTTGCTTATTCATGGGGTCGCTTTTTATTGATTATGTGTGTGACTTTGTGATAAGAAAAGTGTTCAGAATATTTCTGAAAGGCTATTAGGGTGCCAGAGGGCTGTTGTAATGTCGTCATATGAAATATTAATGTTAAACAAGTTTTATCTTAAAATTACACTAAGTATCAATATTCTGTTAGTTAAAGTTCAGTTTGAGTAATAACGTTTTTAGCTATTCACCAAGTAAAAGTTTTAACGAGTCTAGAGGTTATTTCATAATTAATATTTGAAATATCTGAATAGACTGTAGGTTTAAATTTGTAGAACCAAGTTTAAATTCTAGATTAAATTAAATTACATTATACTGTTACCAGAATGTTTGTTGAAATCAAATTCTCCGAGCCTACCTGAAATGAAAAGAAAAATTCAATTAATTCATTTATTCTACCAGTTTGTAGGTAAACCTTGGGCAAATATACACTCATATTAAAAGGATTTAGGTTTATTAATGAAATAATTTAGATGGTCATGTTATTAAAGCTCCTGAAAACAAAGCTACTATTTACTTTAATTATGGTACTTTAAAATATAACATAAAATATACAAGTCACGAGTTTTAACACGTTAACAATTTTATAGAAATAGACGCATTCATAATAAATATTCCAAACACGAAAAGTGCCAATCGAGTTCCAACGGTACACTGTAAATAAAGTTCATGATTTATTCAGAGCTGCTATTGATAGATTCATACATATATCTGCCCACCCTGCAGATAAAAAAGAGACAATCCTAGTCATAACAAGGCTCGTTTCACACTGTCACACAAAACTTCCGGAACACGAAGCCAAAGAAGTTTTGTTTTATATTCAAACGCTAATTAATGGTACTTTTCGCAATTTAGGCCCATTCACATTTAATATTGAAAAGGATTAGGGTCCCAGTTGTTTTGAGGAGAGCAAAAAGAAAAAGTTTCTATAAGGTCTACCCCTTAAACTGACTTGGGTTTAAGTGGACGTTCTTCGTAATATGAAAAGTTTGACAGTTAACGACAAAGTGGGGTAAAAAGTGCCCTTAAAACTCTGTAATGGTATTAAAAAAAATACTGGTATAATGTTGTTGTAATGTCTAATAGAGTTTTCTTATTTTTATTTGAAAGAACTTCTTGTGAAATGTATGGGATTGTTCAAATTTAGCGTTCACTTCTATTAGTAATGTTTGTTTGTTGAATTCTAGACACTTAAGCAAGTAATGATTAATAGTCATTGCTACTACATTATTTCGACTTACAAGCTTGCTTTAACTTGGCAAAAAATCAACAAAGGCCTAGATGCTTCTCACTTAAGCTACACAGCATTAAACATTTGAGGGCTGTAAATGAGGTAATAAATGTACAAACTTTTATTTAGATAAAATTAACAACATCAAATTAAACAAATAAGAAATCTAGGTAATGATAACCAGTTATAAAAAAAACAAACAACACAGAAATACCTTTCCTTCTTTTAGTAAAGGACTATGCAAAAAATAGTCCCATATCATCAACAGATGCCAAACATATCTCATTAAATACATCTCGACATTATGATTATTTTTTACTATGGCGACATCACTGTAGGATATGGGGTTATCGTGCAATAAAAAAAAATATGTTATACTTATACAGTTTTATTAAGTATTAAGAATCGAATTAAAAATGTACTATTTAACTAAAAAAAACTCGAGAGAGAACAGCCGTAAGACGTACTTTACCCTCCCTCCTTGCTCCGTTACCCCGACCGCACCCTTTCGACGCCTGCGCCCGCGCACCTCCCTCAGTCGTGGCTAGTACGTTCTTCGTACGTGGTTAATTAGAGGACGAATACAATCTCGACACGTTAGATCGCGCGTTTATTATTGTTACATATTAATAAACCGAAGTGAAACTGGCAGACGTGCTATTGAACAGTGGTATTGCACATGCCTAACAGGGGCGCGTACGGTTGGAAGTTGTGCCCATATAATATCAATTATATGGTATATGGGCAAAGGTCGACATATCGACTTTAATCTACCAGCGGCAATGTTATCGACTATTATAATAGATGAATAATATAACGTTATTTTTGTCTGGATAATAGTTCTATTGTTATTAAGTGTCTACTTGCACAATTGTTTTTGTGTTATTAATACTTAAAATGTCTAGTTGAACAATTGCTTTTTGTAATTATCGTCTAAAATGTAATTTTTTATTTTAAAATAAAAATACTTTATTTTTGTCAAAAGTCTTTTTAAAAAAAAAACCCCGTCGAATTCCGAACTAAAAATTGGTACTGACTTTTCATGGGACGTAATAATGATATTGAAACTTGTCCCATGTCTGTTGATGGGATGGGACACTGCCCATACATTTTTTTGCATGGTCCTTTGGTTAAATAATTAAAACCCTTAAATAACTTAATATTTCACTGACCCAAAATAGCATAAAAGGGGCCCACCGCCGAAATTAGGTAAAGTTTCCGCCGTAACCATTTTCCACCCCGTTGGGAGTGGAATATGAAAAAATAAACTTATTTTTAGAGTAAATCCAATGCAGTACAGGAAAACTTTTAAAGTAATTTGCGTATTTTATGAATTTTGTAATTTGTATCTCAATCCTGTATCGCAAATTTTAGTACACGTCGACAGTCAATTGCCTGTTTCGATTTGACGTGATACTACAGAATTCGGTCAAGCAGCTTTGGAAAATGTTTTTTTCGTCTTTTCTTTATTCGGGTTTAAAATGAAGGCAGTAAATTATACTTATTAAGATTGTGGTGTTTTATCGTGTGATTTTTCTTTAAGAGAATCATAACGACGAATTTCACACAATTCTTTTGATATGTTTATTTCTTGATCCTTTTCTAAAAAAAATGCCTATTTCCAATTTCAACTTGGCAATATTTTTTCTTGGTGTGCGAACAAAAAAAACATATAACGTTAGTTTGCCAAAAAATAACAATGTCTACAATTACCATCTCGTCCTACCACACTCATTTTAACCACAGCCACAAACGACAATACCTACATACTTCCTAACTCTCGACACCCATTAAGGCAAACGCGCCTTTCCATTCCATGTAATATCATAAGCGGTTAGAAAAGATTGCCCCACCGCTGTTACATCCAAGTGCTTCATAGGCCACGAGGGTGGAATTGCTCCCGAATGTAGACGAAGTCAGTCAAATGCGCCCCCGAAATGGGAAGCCATAGTAAGCAAGCGTAACCTTTACTAATATAACGTGTATGAAACTGAAGAAGGGTCTTCGGTAAATGTTTTGTTGTTCAATCGTGTTTTGAAAATAATTGTTAGAAGAAGAAAGGTGACACAACTTTGTGATATAATTGTGCACAGTGTACATACCTATACTTAATATAATAAAGCGGAAGAGTCTGTTTGTTTGTTTCAACGCGCTAATCTCTGGAACGACCCGTCGGATTTGGAAAAATCTTTTTGTATTTAATTTGATTACCCTCTTAGGAGCCGAGCGGCGAGTGAAACCTAGTTAGGCTAGAGAGCAAACCTAGAGGCTACGCTAGTTTAATTAAGTTCTTTACACGAGTTGATTGACATGCACTAACGCTGGTATTAAAAGACCGTAAGACACAACAGACGCCAATATTTATAGTTCGCGAAAACAACCTGTTATCAACAGTAATCAGTATCACTTTTAGTGAAATAATTATCATTCTAATTTTCAATTTTGTTTCGAGCCCCGTAACAAAGAAACGATCCATGAAATCAAAATACTCAATTCCACAATACGACCCATCAAAAATTGTGACTCTGTGATCACAAGCCATACCTACTAAAATAAATGAAGACACTAAAACCTGTAGCAAGAGTTTGCTACCACATAACACCTAACAAATATTGTCTTTGCGTTTCCAAGTCCTTATTTGAAAATTACTCTTTTCTCTATTACCCCACACGCCATAAAAACACAGCTGCTTGTGTTTTCATAGCGGAGAAGACAATATCATCTGTTTTTATTGGTCAACGATGTCAAAAGGTATCAAATGTAAGTACGGGCTGTTGCATTTTACTGTATATCTGTTTTACTGTTACTACTGTTAGCTTTACACCTTATTATGTAGCTGTGAAATCTGGTGGATAATCATAAGAAAAAAATTGAAATTCGGTTTTAACACCAGTAGAAACTTTATTATTTCACAACTAAATTTTACTGAGTTTTATTTTCCTACGGAAATTATTATCAATTCTACTTTCTTCTTATTGACCATACTTCTGCCCTTATCTCAATATATTTGGGGTCAGCGCAGTCTGTCTTCTTCTTTTATAGTTCTCCATTACTCGTCATCTCATCAGACAACTCCTCTCTAGCCATATCATCCTTCACACAATCCATCCATTGTTTCTTTCATCTTCTGCTTCTTCCTATTAAAGGGTCAAATCCAAACCACACTATTATAATACTTATACGCAAAAATAATTACCGTCTTTTTGGGATAAACTGCCCTCTCTTTTGCCAGTCCAAACCATCCGGGGTATTGCAACTTCGGTTTGAAATCTTAATGTTGATCGAATCCTGAATTTAAATTAAGAATTGTCAACTGTATAGCGTGCATCGTACAGTCCTTGTATCTCCAAAGCTTTCCAGACACTAGAATTACTGTCTGGAATGTTTTGGCTTCCACCATTTTGTCAGACAGCGTTTCTATTGTTTTATCCACACAATTCTTCTGATTAAAGTTGTCTGAAATGTTCGTATTTACCTAAATCTAGTGTTTGTTTAGTCAAATTTGATTGTAAAATACCTCTTCTCCTGTGTCTTTTGTTTAAAAATGCTATTGTCTGTTTCAAATAGACCGTGTTAAGGAAAATCAAGGTGGCCATTAGTACTGAACTCATTCAAATTAAATAAAAATAAAATTAAATAATAATAAAATAATACTTTTGGTGGTCAGATGATGATGTGTTTTAAACTTTGTTATGCGTTCTATTTCAATCGCTGGACTTTTGGTTTTATTACCACCATGTATTTTTGCATAAATATTGCGTCTATCTCTTATACTAAGTAACTATGCACAGCAATGTCTTCATTATTGAGTATCTATTGTACAATTCCTGAGCAATGTTTCGAATAAAGTTTAGTTCAATGCAAATCAATCTACATGATGTTAATTTCGCCTTCTTGAAACAAAATGAAACAATGTTTCAACCGAGTTGAAGACGTAGAGAGGTCTTATTTAAAACTAATTGGAAGTTACAGTACAGTTTCTTCATCCATGTATTCATCATAAAGTTAAGGGAAATTGTACCTACCTGCTATTGTGACAGTTACGGTGCTATGCCTTTTGTTTTTTTGAAGGTATAAACCAATAAATTCCGTCATCTACAGACTACTTTTGAACAGAATTAAATTAATGGTTGTATTTGCGCATTTGTTGATATAGTTTGTAACAGTGTTTTGTTACAAAATAAACAAGCAATCATTTTCAAAATGAACGAAACATTTTTGTGTCATGTTTAACAAATACATTCAACATTATTGATATAACTTTGTCAGTTGCTGTTAATCACCACCACTACTTTAAGTATATCTCTTTGTCTAGGGCTCCTGGTAAAGGAAACACTAAACCACATTTTATACGTTAGTATTTACTTATTATTGTAGAACCTGAGTATATTCAGTAATTTAGTTTACTACTCTGTCAGTCAAATGGAAATTATGTTTTTCCTATCCCTCCGTTATTAGTTTTCTGATTAATTTCGTTGCAGGATCTTAGACAGTTAAATTGTTTCCCTGGGATTTCGTCGAGCTTCTTTGTCTCGGCACTTTTCTGTTAGTCGCCACTGGTTTGGGAATAGCGTGACGAGCTTGACACAAAAAATCTACTCCTCTGTCTAAACAGTTTCGCTACCCACTTTGCTGTCTGGTCAATTTTTCCAACAATTGGAGCTATTTTCATTTTTAACCGACTTATTTTTATTCCATTTTCTTTTTAACTATTTTTTTTTCGATAAAAATGTCGTATAAATACAGCAGTCCTTCATTAATACCCAACAGCAATTTTAATGTAATGCAAATTGAACTTTGCAAGCGAAACACGTTGTTTCCAAGTACAGACCAATCAATATTAATATTACAAAAGTTTTATGATTTATTGCTTCTATCTACCTTTTAAGTGGTTAATTTAGTAACTTTGCTGTTGATAATAATGAAAGGATGAAGGTTTTCATTATAACAATGATTGGTCGACAACATTGATGAGTTTTGAACTGGAAAATTATCAGCTTAGATCCCTGCAAAATGGCGGTATGATTTCGCTACAATAACACAATATGAAGATATTTATAAATAACAGAATGAAATGTTTATGATTTGTGGTGGATTATTTAAAGCTTTGAGACCCCTTGAGACGACTACGGAACTCCACGCGGGCTAACCCAAGCACATAAGTACCAGATAATTATACAGGCTGACAACAGAATATCCCTGTATGCCAAATTCAATCCAACTAAAGCTGTATACTTCATTACAAAAACTTAGAGAATTTATTTATTATCTCAGGGGTAATAAGAGAAATTTTGACGGCCCATAAATGTGTTAGGAAAGAACATTAAGTTCTTAGAGAACTGTTTTATCTGTAATAGAGACTTTGTTGAAATTTTAATGGACAGAATTTCTAATGTGGTACTGAATTTTAATTTCGGTGTGAATTAATGATTGGGTAGTAGGAATGGTTTGTAGAGGTTCCTGTTGCAGTACCTTTGCGCTGTTTGTTATTTTATGTATATTGTGTTTTGTGGGTACAAATAAATAAAGATTAAGTATTAACTATGTGTCATTGTTTTATCTACCATTCTCTAATCACTATTTTAAATATCTGAGTAGTTCAATTTATCATCATCTACCTGTCTTTTTCCCATATTACTTTTTATCGGTACATCACGATTGCTGATTTTATTTTCAATTTTGTATTTCTCACAAAAACTATTCAAGTTTTCATTAGCATCTCCATACAATCAAGTTGATTTTTATCAAAGTATGATTCTGCAGCAGAAAATCAATCAGCCGCCATTTTTAATGCCGTCACTTTAGAACATGACTCTTGATTTCGTAATTGGACAGCTTTGACCAATGTTGACGAATTGCCGATTTGACGAATATCAGACTTGACCAATGTCGTTCAACCCGTTTATTCTTATCAAAACTGACACTACAACAGCCCTATCTCTCACCCAATAGACAAAACAAATCTACAATAAAAACCAAACACAATTCACGAACTCCATCAAAAAGTAAATTACAAGAATTTGCTGAGCCACGCAATTTGATGTAAATGGAAACCTTTGTTCTAAAACGGGGTTCTAAAAACCTTGGGTTCTGTCGCCGGTCCCATTACAAATAACACTCTTAAAACAACCGACTGCAAATAAAGTAGGACATTGTATTTAACAAAAGGCACACGTGAAACGTTGGGGCTTGTCACCTTCCTATTATGTAGGGTGCAAGTTATAAGCTCGGCTTTTGAGTTGTGGGGTTTGAATTACACGCCACTGAAAAGGTGAATGGAAAAGAAGGATGTATGGATCGTCATGTGTGGACTTTGGTAATAACGAAAGTGAGAAATGATATTCTAGAGGTTGTATATAAGGGAAATTTATATCGTCTACATATACACAAAGCATCGGGACTGTATTCCCCGAAGACAAGAAGAGTTGTAATTTTCCCATGTAATACTTTGTACGTAGAAGTGAGTGAGCAATGTAGTTGCCATTAAGAGCAGAAATGCCCGGGTACTAAAAATGGAAAAAAGTCCTAATGGAAAAACCGAATAACACTGCCAGTCTATTTATAATTTATTTTCGTACCAAATTGAAATATAAGACCTACTTCAGTATTTTATCTCAGACTTGTTTTTGTCGTTCATAAACTAAAACATAAATTCAATTATTTATGTAAATAAGCCGTAATATGAAGATAAATATCTCTCAGAATCAGATAACTAATAAAAAGCTTATTTAAATTGAACTAAGAAAATACATAAAACATTAAAGGAATAAACAAAAAACATGAAAAAACATGTTGTAAAGAAGTAAATATTGAAATAGAATTTATTGGTAAGGTAAATAAAATAATGAATTCAAAGCAGAAGTAACACCATAAAGGTAGAAAAGATCGAAGAATAGATTACGAAGAATCCTGTTAACTTAATATAACACGTTTCTTGGAAACAGTAATTCATAATGTAGTGCACTGAAGTAGGTAGTCCTAAATTGGAGATAATCAAGTCGTGGACGCTGAGAGCTACGAACGCTTTCGGCGAGACCGCTACAATGAACGATACTCCAGGGAAATTGTCGTCATTACCACACTAAGACTTGGTAACTGGTTTACTAATTGTATTAGCATCATGTTTTCAATACTAAAGGGAGAACAGTCCTAGGGAAAGAGAGCAGTAATGATAGTTGAAGGTATGATTGTTCTTCGAGTGAAAGTGTCATAGGAATCAGGCAAAAAAATAAAAAAAGAGAATGCTAAAACACAACAGTAAGTAAAGAGAAATGATTCTGTCAATACCAATAACCAGGACCATTGGTAGTTGACGAAGAAATTTTTCCGATAATAAAAGACAAAATTGTGTTGTTTTTCTTCGTTGCTTCTAGGCTCCATTCAATATATTTGAGTGATACATTATCTGGAAAAATAGATAGGTATTACGTGAAATTGGATTGCGGTCAACATGATTCCATCTTCTGAGTTGTTCGGACAAAAGTCTAGGTAAATAAGTATTAATGTGTTTTTGATCTGGAAAATATGAGAACTGAGGTAAAAAGCTGATGAGGTTCCAAAGAATTGCGAAGTTATCAAGTTATAATAATATAAGATAGTCCCTAATGGTTTTTGATAACAACGAATCAGTCATAAATGTACCTACAAATTACATTTTCATTGACATAACTTGCTTATTAAAGCAGAAATTTAACACTCAATAGCTACAATTTTCCGTTAGTAACATTGACAAAAATAACAATTTGAGTCGTTTCTGGGAAAAAATATAATATAAATATTTACTCACTGTCCCAACTTTTCCAGAACCAAATTGTGGTTGACAAAATAAACAAACGAACAAAGAACTGATCGAGAATACCATTCCAACACCAGAAAAAAATGGCAAAAAACTGATATTCCGAAACGACAACATGTCATCCAAGTACACGAGCATGAGGCTATAAAACACTTAAAAACCCAACCCTCAGCTACACAACGGTCCCGTAAATATTCTTATTTAAATTTTCAACAACAGCTGACACTCCTAACGCCAGCAATTCCAAAACGCCCACACAGCAAGTCTACACCACACGAGCACATTATATGTTAATCAAGGCAGGGCCCGTTTGGAATTAGTTGGCGGCCCTCGGGACAAACATTGGACACCGCATCAACATGTTTATAGTGTGCACACAGGGGACCTTTCAACGGCCAAGCCACATGGGCATGGACGGACAAGCGTGGATTAAGGATGTCATTTCTCGCACCGGTCCACTCGAGCGAGACTTGGAATAATTTAGGAGAGTCTGTTGTTTCTGCGACGGGAGTGAAGGATAATGTTTTGTATAATTGGATGTAGTTATGCAAAAACGTTCTAATCCACAAGTCCCTGAAAACTGAGATAATGTGATCAGTCTATCTGTTTTGGCACCTATCATATCAGCAAAAATGTATCAGACCTAAGTGCATATATCTTGATTACAAATCTTACGATACGTTCCAAACCGCACTTTTTCCAAACAAGGGTCTTCATTTTTTTTTTAAAACGTTTCGTACTTGCTGGAACGTTTTTGTATAACTGCGTTCACTTATACTTGGAGTTGGTTTGGGAATTATTCAATTGTTTTATTTGATTGTGATTGTGTTTTTGGATGTTAAAAAGTTGACTAAATTCTAATAAACTATTCATCTATTTAAACGATAGTTTTTTTTTTTTTTTAAGTTTGTATCATGTGTCCACTTAACCAATAAAAATACAGAAAATAAATTATGTAGTCAAGTGGACTCATGCGTCCAGTAGCGAGCGGGTGCAGTTGAAGAGTCAACGTATAAGTATATATAAAAGACATACGTCCTTAAGTGTTTATTCAACTGAGTTATAGTTATTTTTGTCAAAGTATTTTTTTGTCCCATCGAACATATCTACACCAAAAAAGCATGCCAAATATTCATAAACTACGACAAATTGGTATTGCAATTGCTACCTGGTGAAACTCTTTAGCCAACACCACTACTATTGCTTGGCTCCAGCCCCTCGTTTAACTTTTAGCATCTCACCTCCTTGGATACTGGCCAAGAGATTATAGTTTGCCATCCTGGGAAATTTAGGGCGTTGCTAAAGAAATTTGCTGAGTAAATAATGTTTCGCCTGGGAGCTGGGGGATTAATGTTGCTGTTAGTACACTTTTAAATTTTCCAATTTAAAAGTTAGGAGTAACATTGCCGTATTGTTTATTTCTTTTCTTGGGTTTAAGTGGGATGTACGAAGGTAAACTGAGGTCTTTTCGTTTAGTTTTGAATGGGACTTAATGGCTCTATTTATTACTTTCTAAAGATGGAGATATGATTTTATTACCAAACAATTTTAGATTTTATTACATAATGATGAGGCTGCTCATTCAAATTACCGACTTAGACTCAAATTTTGCCGATATTAAAGAACAAAAATCTCAAGAAAAGCGTGAGAATATTATTGGTACAGCCAGATTTTGATGAACTAATTTTAAAGATGTTAGCTGTTAAAATAAAACCAAACAAAACAACGATGCTTAAATTGATTTGCCCGAAAAGGTCACGTTTTAATCATAGGTAAAGTTGGAAGTAAAAAAAAAACTTGTTTGGGCAGGGACCTTTATCGAGATGGGTTGGTGTTGAACGCGCGGGTCATTTAAAGAGGTCATTTAAACTTGTAATAACTTCGTCGAAAGTCAGTCAGCTGGTATTATGGCAGTTGTCCACTTTGTGTTGTTGTTTCGGGTAGAATATCCAAGAGGAAGGGGAGGGTGAGGAAAAGGGGTTCTGCTTAAATTTAGAACAGTCGACGATCGATAACTTGCAAAGCTAGGCCGTTTTATTCTATTAGTTTAAGGATGGTGACATTGCTTTGATAGATTAAATGTTTTCATGCCTCGTAAATACGCAAACGAAAGAAAGTTCAGATTTCAAATCCTGGATGTTATAAGTGTTATTACACTAGATGATAAGAAAGTGAGAGCCGCGGTGGCCAAGTTGTGGTAGCCCCGACTTACGAGCAGTAAGCCGTGGGTTCAAACCCAGGCAGGCGCATTACTTTGTGTAATTTATTATAATCATCACCGCTGCCCTCAAAAACGGTGAAGGAAAACATCGTGTGGAAACTGGCATGTCATGGAACTAAAAATTCGAAGACATGTGATATTATATCTACCAACCGGCACTAGACTCGCATGGTGGATTACAGCCCGCTCCCTCTCATAGGGAGGAGGCTTGTGTCCCAGTAGTGGGAGCATTATAGGCTGATGATGATGATGATGATGATGATGATGATAAGAAAGTTAAAGTTTGACATTTGGCAGCATCTGGTAAGAATGTAAGCCAAATTGATAAACAAATCTCCATAGTAAGAAATTGTAAAATGTTTCATAAAATTCGTCATCCTAATAATGAAACCTTGTTTAGACAAATATACTGAATTAATGGGAAACACAACTTGTATCTAATTACAAAGATACAAACACGAACTTAGATAAAGCAGGTGTTTACACAGTGTAACGTTACCCAACCACCCACATTCACCGACAAGGTAAAACAGCATAAATGTAAACCGTACAAATACAAAATACCTTGGAACCACTTGAAACAGTACCGCGGTTAAGTGTCAGTTAATCCAGACGTATTATAATATACTGAGCGTAGAAATGTTGGCTAAGAACTTGGTAGTTTATGCCACACAAGGAATTAATAATACCACTCGCGGTGTTCCCAACTCTGTATAGGGATGGTCTCATTAAATAGTGCTTGCAGGGTTCTAAGTAAACAGAGTAAAGATAGACATTGATGTGATCCAGAAAAAAAAGTTTATAGTTCACATTACGAGATTACTCGTAATGTGAACTGAAAAAGACTTTCTACCTAGAGAACTACCAACAAGGGCGTAAACGCTCTTAATAGAAGTTAGTGGTTACTAACTTCTATTAAGAGCGTTTACGCCCTACGATATTTCATACAAACTTTCTAGTCCTTATTTTCCGAAATGACTGAACCGATTTTAACGAAATTTCATACGCATAAGCAGGATACATAGGACTAAAAAGTTACTAAAAACATTTTCGAAAAATAGTGCTAAAGCTAAATTAGACCGATTTTAAATTATGTATAGAAACAGACGTTTAAATAATATGATAAAAAAGACGTTTCGAAAATGTATTTTTTTTATTTAAATCGGTTCTGTCATTTCGGAAAATAAGGACTTGAAAGTTTGTATGAAATGTAAGGTGTAAAAGCTCTTAAGAGAAGTAGGTAATTCTACTTCCAGAAGAAGACATGCTGCGTCTATACGATAATATGGGCAGTAGAATGATGATGATCGTTCGACATGATTTCTCACGGCCATTTTCCTTTTTAAATTAAATTTTATGTTCTTTAAAAAAAACGTAATTCCAAGAATTCATAAATATGTAGAAAACTTTATAGTCTGCCAAGACTAAAATTCTATAGAAATTCGGAGTACCAAGAAAACTATTGTAGAAAATGAATCAAAAACATAGTAATGCCTAACCAAAAGCTAGACAATTCCTTTCTAACAGCAGAAAGTAATTAAAATGTCTTGAATCTTACTAACAAGTATGAGTTGGAACTAAGTTTCTTGTTGGAAAATAATATTGGTTTTGTTAAAGAACATTCGCGAAATATATTACAATTTTAACCTGTTACTGGATTTTCGAACTGGTTTTTAGGTTACAGTTTTTTTTTAAAATTATAATTATGAAATTAAATGTAAGAAAAAGTGAAAAGGGAGTATGAGAAGATTCGTTTGTTGACACAAACTTCTTCTGTGTGGAATAGCCATAATTAATCCACCATTTCTCGAACGATCGAACGCATGAATCGAACTAGTGAGAATGTTTCTTCTCACGTGTTCGACCGTCGAACTACTGAGTTTTTTTCTCATTTGTTCTTTAAAGGCAGCGGTGATGAAATAAATTACACAAACTAATGTGCCTGCCTGGGTGCCTAGTAGGTACCGCCTAGGCATTTATTAACACAGATAACTTTCATAATTAAAAAAAAAATGCGTTTTGTAATTGCACGATTACTTAATTTTGAGTATATTAAAAATATTTATAAATTTTTGATTCCCGTGTCCTAAAACTTCAATATTTTTAAACAATATATCTCATAAAATTGAAGTTATAATTATTTTATATTTACACTTGAACGAAGCTTCAGTTGAATTAAGTTTTAAAAGTACTGTTCATGCACAAAGCTGTATCCTCTTTGGCAAATACTCCTGTTAAATAAGGTTTGCTGTAAGAAAACCCATTTCTGGGTTAAGCTCGCCGTTGTAAAGCTAAAAATGAAAAATGTGTTTATTTTTTACAAAAAAGCTTCTTATACAATTAATTGTGTTTGGAGCCTCCTTTTAGACAAACAATGCCTGTGTTAGGAAACTCCGCTCTTCCATATCTTAGATGTAGCGTTACGGTTAAATATCTAGTTATCTATATAAATCAATACTATAACATCTTAAGTATGCATCTTGCGGTGAGAAGCGTGGTGTGTTTTAGTTTGGTGTGGTGTGTGTGTATAAGATGTAGTGTGGTTTGATGTGATTTGATGTGATGTGGTGTGGTGCGGTGTGCGGTGTGGTGTACTGTGGTGTGATGTAGCGTGGTGTGGTGTGGTGTAGCGTGGTGTGTTGTGTTGTGGTCTAGCGTGTTGTGGTGAACAGTAGTGTAGTGTGTGGAGTAAAATGAGGTGAGTATCGTTATGGTGTGAGATTATGTTACTCATGATATACCAGAAGAGCTTCCGTATCCTCGTCAGTAAGAGACTTAATCCAGTTTTTTAGTATTTTTTTACAGTCGTAATAGTTTCTATTGTGTACATACATGTTTTTATTAATCCTATTGTATAATTGAGCTGAGAAATAGTAGAACTGTCTGCTTGCAAATTGGGTTTTACATTGCGGAACCTCTGCAATAATATATTTTCTCCTTTTAAGTTTTTTATTATAATATGGTAGAGTTTTATGTTTTTTTAGAACCGTTTGGGTTATGTACAGTTTTCTGACCGAGAGTAAATTACTGATTTCGTATAGGTTTTTAGTAGAGAACCTTTTATTTTTAAAATACATAATTTTTATGAGTGCTCTTTGTGCACGTTCCACGTCCATAAATCTAGTCTTAGCTGCGCCACCCCAAATGGGGATACAATATAGAAGGACAGACTGAGCTAGAGCAATATAAATTTCGTTCAGGAGGTGTCTAGGTCGTTTATCACTTCTCAACATTTTAGCCGGGGCCACGTGTCTTAGTGACTTAAAGATCCAAGAAAGCTTTCTGACCCTGCCAATCACCTGCTCAAGGTGAGGGTACCAGGATAGAAACTGGTCAACCATCACGCCTAAGTATTTCATCTTAGAGACTCTGTTTAGGCACGGACAGTTACAACATATGCTTTTTGTATCTCCACATGTGTGTACTTTCAATTGCAGGTCTTCATTGGGCTGTGTCCGGTTACTAACACTAGATATTATTTGTGTGTATATCTTCTAATTTTATGTGCAATAAACAATAAGAATAATCTTCGTTACGTTTTACATTCTTTGGGTCCAGTTTAGCCGGCCTTCTTTTATTTTATTGCCTTTATTAAAGTAATAACAGTTAATGTTGCTGTAGTAATAACACGGTGCATAAATATAACACAACAGTATCGATTTCAGACATTAAAACGAATATTAAATTCAGATAAAATATTCCGACATTTTATTTGAAGTTTTTCAATAAATTACATTATATTTTACAATCAGTTTATAACCTACAAAAGTTTTCAAATATTTAAACAAAAAAAAAACCCAAATCTTTATGATAAAATCTAATATTTTACTAACCATTCTTCATAAAAGGCAGGATAACATAGCAATTCAAAATAAATATTACCCAATTCTATACCAATTTGTATAAACATACACAAAAAAATATAAAAATTATTGTAACGTTCAAATGAAATTTTAAAATTTCAATTTGTCTAGCTGAGGGATTTGGTAGACTAAATTGGTAGGTAGGTATTCGACCATTTTGTTTAAAGAATAGGTATTGGGTAGGGCTAAAATAATTTGTTATTGATCTTCAGTCTTCTATTTTTATTTTCCACTAAGAGGCTTATTCATACTTTTTCTTTTGCAAGATAGATTGACATATTGTTGGTATCGTAATAAGTATCATAGAATATGTCGTCGACAAGGTATCAAATGCATGATAAGATAGTACCAGAATAAACATGTTTAATCGTCAATATGACTTATTTTTACTTTGGAATAAAAAAACGAAAAAAAAATCTTTAACTTAAAATCTTTTATTCATTTAGTACCTTTTGTAAATTCATACCACACCTACACTTAGCATAAAAATAAAGCACCTGAAGAAAAGCCTTAAAACCAACAAACAATTTTAAAAATTCCAAACAGCCTTTTTCTTTGAACTTAAAAGAAAACTTCTTTGAAGCAGAATTCTTTAATAAACAAAGTTGTTCGTACTAAGTTGCATATTCATAAAATCATGCAGAACGTGTAATGAAATCTCCATTGCATGCTACTTAGATCGTCTTGGCCCAACACTCCTTGCATGTTAAGCGGATGATAATTTTTGTAATTATTTCTAATATCTCCTTTAGTAACTTGATGAAGAAACTTAGCTTACTTATTGGATATTATGTATGCAAGATGGCGATCCCAGGGGTTTAATAAGCAAGTAACGTGGAGATTAATAATGTTTTAAGTTTTTTTTTATGGTTCAAGTAAATGATGATGGTAATTTTGTTTTGTTTAGGAGGGCCGTTAATTTTAATGGTTCTTTGGAGGAGTGCTTAAGGAACAAAGAATTTGGGATGTATTCTTTAGTATTATGGATCGATTAGGCAGCTGTAGAAATACGATTAGAAGTTGATCAAGTGAATAACCTTATTGGCTCTCATTTATTAACTTCACGTCATTCTAAAACATTACACTTATAATGTATATGTATCGTAATAAAATATAGGTATAATCGTTTTGATCAGATCCGTTTTGCAGTTAGAACTAAAACTGCTCTTAATACTACTCCAACACACAAAACATCCACTTTGCATACACAATCACATCGACAAATGCGCATGAAAGGCTTAAATTAAAATGAAATTAAACCTAGTCGCAAACTAGCTCGCAAACGGAAAATTGTCAAACTTTAATAATATAATCATCTCATTCTCTCTTAACATGAACGTGACCAGAATCTACACGTGAAACTATCCATCCATCTCTTTCATTTGCTTAACTTATATTATTTGCTTGTCTTACGCTCGTTTGCCTTGCAAAGGGCTCACAAATCTGAGTACTTAATACGAATAACAAGTGTTTCGGGACAAGACTTTTTTTGGGAATATTTTTCCTTTCTTGACGAACAATAACAACACCATGCAGGGTAAGACAGGATTGTAGGTAAGTATAGCACACCTACATATGTTGCCAGTTATGTTCAAGACCCATGCACTGTAGCAGGGAGTTAGTCTATTTGTTTAGCTCGACTAGTTACAAATTTCGTGAGCTGATAACAGAACAGGATACTAGCAAATGGCAATCACTAAAAAATTGTTCTTATCTGAATAGAACAGTTTCTTCGACTCCCAAATCCTTAACAGCCAAACATTTCAGCTCGCAATAATAGTAAAATTTCTGCAACTTAACATAATCATCTCATTTTTTGTCAAAACGTGACCCGAATATAGCAAACCACCCTCGTCTAAAGGCGTAGCGTAAGCATTTGACTGTTTCGAACACAGAAAAACAAGTCGACAACATTTTGTGCTTTTACAAAGGGGTTTCTTACTGCGTTCAGCCGTTTTCTGATTACCTTAGAGTGTATTCTTGGCTGAGAAAAACGTGACTGTCATTAGGCCTTGATTTATTGCGACGACACTCAAAGGGGTTCCTCAAGGGTCCTTCTTAGGCCTCCCGTCCTTCAGGACACTTGTACACATGTTTTGGGTAAGATCTGGACTGACATGTATTAATGTTTTTTCGTTTTAGCTGCAATCCATTATATCGTGGTATTTATAGAAAGGGTTGATAATAAATTGGTTTTGCCGTTTATCAAAGGTCATTTGGTACTTTTTGGGTTGCAGTGGTTTTTGTGAATACATCACGGCCATTTATTTTTAAATGTAATGCTACCATTACATGACCAAAGGGTGGATTAAATAACTTGAATTCAATTTCAAAATAAGTCTTAATAATATGTGCCATCAGCAAATGGCCGAAACTCTCGAACTCTTTTATAGTATTTAAAAAAAAGTAAGTATCCCAAAACCTCGGTGTATTTTCTACACAAATATTATACAAGTAAAAATAAATGAACAAAGTAATACGCGGTACTCTTTGGTTGAGGTATTAAACCTAGTTATCACGGTTGGCTTGCTTGTACTAAACCTAGATATTAAGTAAATTGACAATCAAAAAGTTATTGCTAAGCCAACAGTAGAAACCACCTATTATTGTACAATTGAGGTTGATAGTTAGTTTTGTTCCGTTTTATTCAAAATTCCTTAATAGCAGCTCGGAGTTTGGATTAAAGCCCGGTTGATGGCAAAATTCTCATCCATAGGACCTCAAAATGACGACACGGTTGGCGCAGTGGTTGAGCGATCGACTGCTGCGCTGCGTGTCGCGGGTTCGATCCCCGCACGGAGCAAATATTTGTATGGCCTACAGATAGTTGTTCCGGGTCTGGCTGTTTGTGTATGTCAGTTTAAATTTTTGTAATCGCACCCACGATACAGGAGAAATTCCTAGTGTGGGGCAAAGTTTAAAAAAAAAAAAAAAAATACTACAGGAAACACCGGTGCCTATCCTATTAGGAAATTTTAATTAGAAGTTGCTTAATCCAAGGCCGTATCAAAGAACAAGATCTTACTTCCTTTACAAATCCCCTTTTAATTTACGCAAATAAATATCAGTACATTAAGAACATTTGCAGCACTTAACGTTTTATACTTTTAGTGGGTCCGGAAACGAGCCATGTCGGGGCATGGTGGCCACGCTACGTTAAACACGAACTGCTAGCGTTTAAGAGATTTTTCTTCAATGGACTCTGTAAAGAATTTGGTGTGTCTGAATCTTTAAGTTAAAATACAATTTTATTTTGCTTGCACGTGTTTGTGGTCCTTTCATGCTAGATTACCGATGTGTTCAAAAACGAATTTTGGACACGTGTTCAAGTATCACGATACTCTTTTAGCTTTGTTAACTTCAGACTTTTTAAACCGACTTTGTTTGACTGACATAATTTTAAAGTATTATTTTAAGTTTTAGTTATAGAACTAAAAACATCAACCCTATCGGCAGGGATTTTTTTGGATGGGGCTTTACAAAATCACTGTTTATGGCGGTCACTGTGAGAGTCACTCCATTTAAAGTACTAGTATTCAGCTGCATTCGGTTACACTAGAAGTAGACCTCAACCTGGTTTGGAGAAACTAAGCAGGTAAAAATAATGATAACGTAAAACCCATCATTACAAAATTCCAAGAAAAAATCACTTAAAGCGAAAACCTTATTTTCAAAACATATCACGAAACCAATTTCAATACCAATTTTAAACCACCTTGCCTTCTCAGATCATAAACCAATGGAACAGCCCACAATACAGCCACTGTAATTACGGTTTAACTTGATGCATATCACGTTCAACGTGTATCGTGCAATATTATTGGCCGGGGATATGCTAATACTGGCGCGCGTTGCAACAGATTATCAAACACCAACATAGAAATGCTGCTAGTTGAGTTTGGATTATAGGATTATGATAAGGCTGTATTTGCATGAATGCTGGATATATTGTCGGTGTTTGTGATACTGGGGATCTTTTGTTCTGGTTATTCTTCTCGATAAATAAAATGTAAGGAGTTGGCCAAGGCCATGTTTTGGCTACTGCCATGTCTTAAGTAATTTTGACGTCGAAAAAGAGGAACCAAACAAACTCTGTATTATATTGTCAGTTCTGTATCATCAAAGTTAAAGAAAACTACTTTTTTTACGATTCAGAATATCGATGACCGCTTCGTCGCGTGTTAGCCTACTCAATTCATTCTTTCTTATTTCAAAGTCATGTATTTTATACATATTACTTTTATTGGCCAAAAAATCAGCATTGCCGTCCAATAGAAACGAATCAGAATTGACAACGATGGGGACGAATTTTTTGAGACCCTGTCATTATATATAATAATTCTTTTCCCATTTTGATACTTGTGAATGTATTCGTACATACTTAATTCAAATCTAGATACTGTTGTAAATTAAGTGGATTTAAAAATTACCACTATTAAAGAAAGAGTAAGTTTGAAATACTGTAAACTGAACTGCATATGCGAAAATATATATAAAGGTTTTTCCAACCGAAACAGTTTAGATATCCCTTCCAGTGAAACTATCTCTGTTAGCAATATGATGACATCGAGTCAAGCGCTGATTATTATGCACGGTGTATTGTTCATTATTCATGCAATATTGGTTATTAATATTGACTATAGCACACTATAGACATTATATAGACGCATTATATTCTCCATCCTTCAAGTTTTTGAGTGTACATTGTTATTAAGCAAACATTTCCCAAGACTGCTCTTTTGGTTTAATAGTCGCAAGGGATAATTGTTGAGCATGAGGTCCCTGGTTCGATTCCCAGGTCGGGCAAAGTGTTGTATGGTTTGACATCAGAAATTTCTCAGCCGCTGCAGCCCGGCCCGGAGTCAGGGTATGTGCACAGTTGATAGCCTATTGCTAACTGTGCACCTACGCTGGCCTAGCCTTCTATATCATGGGATTTAAACGCAACTGGCGAAAAGTGTCAAAAGTACTCCTCTACCTGATCTTTGGAGGATTACTTCGTGGTGTTATTTTATGGTAGTTAACAAAACAATATGGAAATGCTTCTAAGTAAAGCATATGTACTTTGTTGAGAAAATTTAGTTTAGATTAAATTAGAAGTTCGTGTTGGTGTTGAACTTTGTGTTGTAGTAACATATGAGAAGGTGTTAGCACACAAACATAAATGTTGGAAAGTTTGTAGATGTTATTTGAGATTCTAAGCGGTAACACAAACTTACGGATCTACATAAGGCGTATGTCCCATCGAAAAGGAAGCGACTAGCTGTTGACTATTTTCTCGCTCAAGAGTCGTACAACATATTGTAGCTTTCATTCCAGTAAAAGATTTAATCATTTAGGGTGTAAAGTTCCATATCCCTTCTGCCCAAAGGGGTGTTGTGTCTGGTGGGCTATTACCCGACATTTGCTGTCAGGTTTTTTATATAATGTTAAGTCAGGAATAAATTTAACTGCGCGATTTTGAATTTTGATGTTAGTTCTTCATTTCTGGCATAGATGGCGCTTTCGTACTTTTTTTATAGTGCCTATTCACCATCGTATTAATAATTGATCGTTGTCTGTTCACTACGCCACCGGAGATGACTTTTCCAAACAATCAGCAGTCACTCGTTCTCGCTAATCGCTCACGGTGCGGCAGGTATGTATCACTGTTATCAAAGAATTATCGAAGTTTCCGATAGCAAGTTCTGTTAATTTTTAATTAAGGTCAGTATACTGTTGTTCTTCTAAGGCATCCCCCCCGGCGTTGCCAGTTACCCCTTTGTAAGTAAATACTTTTTTATTAGTCGCCTTTCACTCATCCTCTTCACATGACCAAACCATTTCGCGGGCCTGACGGTGAGTAATGGGCTAGCTCACCGTCCGTCCCTCTTATGACGACAAGCCGTGCCGGCGGCGCGTTCGTGTTCCACGCGCGCCTCAAGGAGATGTCAGAAATCGGAATTAACAATTTTAAAACATGTCATTACTGTTTCAACAGATAACAATATTTTAGTGCAACTGGCTTAAGGAACCCTGTTTCAAATTCAAATTTATTTATTGTTTGTCACAGGTGATATCTATGTCAAGGAGATGTCAGCAAATCGGAAGGGGTCCGAGAGGTCCGATGCCTGCCTGGGCTGCGGGTTGTTCGAAAGAGATACCGTGGCCCTGGAAAACAAAGGGCTAAGAAGGAACATGAATGGGTTTTAGTCAGTCAAGTCTGACACTCCCTTCCGCTCCACCCAGAGCGGGAGAAGTCATTTGATGATTTACCATCCGAAAAAAAAACAAACCATTTAAGCATACTTTGTCGAATTCTTGTCACTACATCTTCTTAAAAACAATAAGACAGATCTTATTCCAAAAAACAGTAATACCTTGTCTGCCTTTCCCAAGTGAAATACTTATTGAAACCTCGTTACACGAAAGAGACACTTAATGACATATGTGCGTATGAGCCCTCGACGACCCTCTAGAGTGCTATCCAGTCAATGGTGCTCAAAATTTGGGGAAAGCGCAATAATGAGCACTGCTATATTATTGATATGGTAAGTATTGCTATGGCATAATTATGGGCTGATTTGAGAGGTCTATCATTAAAAGCATGTGAGCCCTTTTGATTTTTAATAGATTTCGAAATGCTGACTGAGGTTCCATGAAGTATGGTTGTAAGATCTCAATTAATGGTGGTATACTGCACAATAAGGAGGACCTCGTGGCTAAATAATAACAGTCGCACGGGTATCTCTAAGGTTAAGCCGTGCTTGCTGAGGTTGGTCCGCGGATGGGTGACCATAATTACATACCGAGTTTCCTCCGTGCCTCGGAGAGCACGTTAAGCCGTTGTTCCCGGCTGTTATTTGTAGATCTTCGATTGTCGTTACGAGCAGTCAGAAGACAAAATCCTGACATCCAGTCTTGGATTTCGTTTTACCCAGTTACTGGGTTGTTGAGGTCAGATAGCAGTCGCTTCATGTAAAATACTGCACCTGCATCCGGTTAGACTGGAAGCCGACCCCAAGATAGTTTGGAAAAAGGCTGGGCAGATGACTGCACAATATAGAGACAATACTGCTGCTGTCTCAAGTAATAGTGAGCTTATTGTCATCAAACCTGCATGAATCCAAACTACTAATAGCTAGTGATAGATACTTGATGACTTAACCCAAAAACACTTTTAGCAACCTGTTGATCGAAACTAAATCTTATACTCAGCGGTACACTAACCACAGGATAAAGACGAAGAAGCGCGATAAAGACTCTTCTGTTAATATTAGAATTTCCGCGATTACAAAAGTGTGTTGGAGGAGCTCGTGGCTAAATAATAACAGTTTTTTTTTTTTTTTATGAATGGCATCTCGCAGTTCAACCTAAGAGGTTGTCGTCTGCTTAACCGGACTATCCTGTGGGTGCCTTAAGAGTAAGGCCTCCAGCCAGGGCATAAAAACTTACAAACTAAGCGACTATACGCTGAGGGCACCCCCTGTGGGGTACGAGCCTCGGCTCAGGGCGTCGCTGGGGGAGGACTGCATGGGGACAGGCTGGATCTGAATGATATCATTATTTAGGGGCTGATTTAAAACTACTGGCACAGCATCGCGGGCTGGCTCGAGCGAGGGTCGGGGAGGGCATGGACCGCGACGTCGCGACGGACCTCGACGGCGAGGTCGGAAAGAGGACGGCGAGGTCGGAAAGATATAATAACAGCCGCATTGGTCGATCTTTAAGGTAAACCCGTGCTTGCCGAGGTTGGTCCGTGGATGGGTGACCAAAATTACATTCCGAGTTTCCTCCATGCCTCGGAAAGCACGTTAAGCCGTTGGTTCTAGCTGTCATTTGTAGAACTTTGACAGTTGTTACGAGTAGTCAGAAGCCAAAAGTCTGATATCCACTCTTACCATGGGGTATTACCCAGTTACTGAGTTGTGGAGGTCAGATAGCAGTAGCTTCATGTAAAATACTGGTACTCCGCTGGATCCGGTTAGACTGGAAGCCAACCCCAAGATAGTTTGGGAAAAGGCTAGGCAGATGATGATGACAAAAGTATCAACGACATCAATTGCTAGAAAAAAAATAAAGTTCTACAAAATGCCACTATTCACGGTACAAATCGCTGGAGAATCCCAACACAGTTGAATAAAAACCCTTTGTTTGCCAGGTATTATAGTTTGCATTATGCAAGCTGCACAATTGACTTAATTCGGAGGCACTCAATCAATTATGCAGCTGCTATGGACATGAAGTCATCATTCAATGTTTACTCCTACATGTCGATCTGGGGTTTAAATTAAGCTATGTATGCTCTAGAGGGCAAATGGCAATTTGATTTTCAGGTTTTAGCTTTTAGATGACACCGCTGTTAGTACTGTAATAATAAGGTGAACTCCAAGATGGTTTTTTTTGAGTCTATAATTTAGGAGCTCGTGGCTAAATAATAACAGCCACACGGGTCCATTTTTAAGGTTATGCCGTGCTTGCCGAGGTTGGTCCGTGGAAGTGTGACCATAATTACGTACCGAGTTTCCTCCGTGCCTCAACACTCTCCGCCTGACCGCCGCCGCGTACGGACGTGCCGCTACCTGCTCGCATTCCCGCTCGCTATCAGTGTGTGTCATCGGTTCGTCGCTTCCCAGTGTCGTGACGTCATCAGTAGTCCCTTGACTACACCCCCAAACAATTGTTGTCTTTTTATTAAGACAGCACTTGCTCATTTTGCTTCGGATATTATTCCGATTTAACTTCCTTTGCCCCATCAGGGAAAAGTCCTCAGTTTCGAGGTTCTTGGTGGGAAACCTAACGGTGCCAACGAAACCAAGAGAGGGTGGACCCAAGCCGCCCGCCTAACCCCTTCAGGGCCTAGGTGAAAAAAATTGGGCTCCGTCGCGAACGTGTGCGCCGCCGATTTACTGTGCTAGTGTTTCCCGTTTCAACAAGTTCCTGAAAGCAAAGTTCCCTGGACTGGAGTTGGAGTTGCTACCAAGCCCGGACCCTCGGACTGTGGCTGCGGGAAGGTTGAAGCGGGTGAGTCGCTGGACCCAGTAAATTCCCTACATATTTGTGCAAGGAATTAGGTTGTTAGGCGCGCTGAGCTTCACTCAAATGTCTGCTAACTCTTAGCAGATAATATGGCCCTTGACGCGGATGAGGAACGCCTTTTTGCGTTTTTCAAAAGCGTTGTCCTGAAAGACCCAGATTTTATAAAGAAATATGGGTCCGATGTCGCTGCCTTGCAGCAACCCAGTATTGCCATCACTGACTTCAGTGACGCGCTCGAGAGCCCCTTGTCGCCGCCGCCTGCCGATAGAGGCTTACCACCAGCCGTCGCCGCCGCGATTAAGGCTACCCCAAGACCCATTCTTGTGAAACCCTTTGTTTCGCAAACAAAGGTCCAGCCCGCACCTGCGTCCATTGTTCCCGTTTCCGAGAACATGGACAAAGGCTTACCGTCAGCCGACGCCGCCGCGATTCCGGCTAAACCGAGACCCATTGTTTCGAAACCTTTTGTTTCGCAAACAAAGGATCAGTCCGAACCTGCGCCCATTGTTCCCGTTTCCGAGAACATGGACACAACTGAGCCAATCTCCGACTCAGAGTCAATTTTAGACGCGTGCTCTGCCTCCTCATCCTCTGAAGACGACTATCAAGTCGTCGGAAAGGGCAAGAGGAAGAAGGGCAAAAATTCCCAGGCCGCCATGACCAAAAAGATCGTCGCGCTCCCTTATGCCCCCTCTCACGCGGCTTCCCGTCCCACCTCCCCGGTCCCCTTACCTACGTCCGCCGCTGCTCATACCAGTAGGCCAGTCAGCCCTAAGGCTAAACCTTCAGCCGCTTCTTCAAAGAAGCTGAAGCCCCCTCCCCCGTTGTTCATTCAGGACAAAGGGAAATGGACAGACGTGTCCAAAATGTGTAATGAGCGCCGTATTCAATACACAAGCGCAAAAAGCACACAGCAGGGCATAAAAGTGGTGGTCCCTACGACAACCGACTTCAGGGAACTAACCCGCCAATTAATCGGAAGGCGCATAGCCTTCCACACCTACTCTCTCCCAGAGGAGAAGCCCACCCGCGTGGTGATCAGGCGGATCCCGAAGGAAATCCCCACGGAGGACATCCTCAATGACCTCCTAGGCCAGGACATCCCGGTCGCAGCCGTCCACCGCCTTCATAAGGCGAGAGGCGGAGACCATTTCGATATGGTACTGGTCATCTGTGACCCAGTAGAAGGTCACCACCCGATCTTCAAAGTGAAGTCGGTTTGCTCCCTGACAGGCATCTCAATAGAGAAGCCCTACCGCTCAAGCGTAGTCGGACAGTGTCACCGCTGCCAGATGTACGGTCACAGCCAAGCCAACTGCCATGCACCGCACAGATGCGTAAAGTGTCTAGGCGACCATGGCACGGCAGACTGCCCCCGTCCCAAAGACAAGTCGCTTTGCACGGAGCCACCGAGCTGTGTGCTTTGCGGCCAGTCGGGCCACACGGCCAACTACCGCGGCTGCTCAAAAGCCCCCAAAGGCTCCTCCTCTAACCTGGTGAAGCGTGCAAGCGCCCGCCAACAAAGAGAAAGCCCATCGGTGAGGCTACCCTCTGCCCAGATGCCGGAGAGACTCAGCCCTCAGAGGCCCTCTCCCTGGACCACGCTGAACCACCAGAAAGCCTTCCCGGCTCTCAGTAAAGCAAAGTCCAACCCCATCCCCGGGCTATTAGATGCCCCTGTCCCCACTCCCGCGGCCCAAGCGAGCGCACCGGCGCCCGCTCGTCCCACGCCACCCGGCCCCGCGGCCTTGGACCCCTCTCACAACGTAATTTTAGAGTCGCTAGCAGAGTTAGTCACCCCCGAAGCAGACCGCATGGCGGCTGATCTCAGGGCGGCTAACACTGGTGGTGATAAACTTAAAATTATCCTCAAGTCCCTACTCAAGTTAGGCGACCTCCTCCGCAACCTTAACCTCGACTAACTCCAATGGATAATACGAGATTAACGTGCACCAAACCCCGATCCCTAAAATTAGGGTACTTTAATGCCAATGGCATTAGAGGCCAGCGTGATGAGATCGCCACCTTCCTCCGCGACCATCAAATTGATATCCTCCTCGTACAGGAGACCTTCCTCAAGCCCAGTCACCGCGATCCGAGAATTGCCAACTATCGCGTAGTTCGCAACGATCGGTCACGTTGCCACAAGGGCGGGACTCTAATCTATTATAGGAAAGAACTGCATTGCATCCCCTTAGATCCCCCTCCCATGGAGTCTTTACTCGAGACCTCAGTGTGTCGACTAGGCATGACCGGCCATCAACCGATCACTATCGCCTCTGCGTACATCCCTCCCGGCGGCACGTCCGAGGAGCACACTTTGTTCACCAAAGACCTTGCCGTCCTCTTCGGCTTGAGCGACTCCGTTATCATAGCGGGCGACCTCAACGCCAAACACCCCGCCTGGAACAGCACAACGACCTCTGCCAGAGGACGTCACGTGTATAACCTGGGCGAGTCCCTCAACTTCGATGCCATCGCTCCTATGGAGCACACCCACTATCCCCACGACCCCGACCAACGTCCGGACGTTCTCGACATAGCGCTACTCAAGAATGTCAACCTTAAGTTGCATTCCATCGAGACTTTACATGAGCTTAACTCAGACCATAGACCAGTGCTCATGCACTTAGTTCCCCGCTCGGGTCCTTCTGACCCCAGCCAGCCCCCGCCGACCCAAGTGATAACCGACTGGAGGAAAGTCAGCGAAAAGCTGAAATCCACCACGTCGCCTCACCTGGAGGCCATCCCCGACCACATAGTCTCAGTCGCAGACACGACGGCCGCCATCAACTCGTTTACAGAACACGTGCAATCCGTACTGAAGGACTGCTCACGGGAAGTCCCAGCAATGAGCGATCAACGCTGGATACTACCCGCTGACGTACGTGAACTGATAACCGAAAAGAACGCGGCCATCCGTGCCTACAGCAACTTTCCCTGCGAGGCAAACAAAGCCCACATGCGTAATTTACAGCGTGCTGTAAAGGATCGCACCAGTGAGCTTCGTAATAATCAATGGGACAAAACGCTAAGCGAACTCGAGCCTACCCACCTAGCCTTCTGGCAGCTGCAACGCAAGATGCGCTCCACCGAAGAGGCTTCGATGCCTCCCCTCACCCGACCCGATAAGAGCGTCGCATTCGACGACTCTGAGAAGGCCGAATGCCTAGCCGACAGCCTGGAGTCCCAGTGCTCCCCCAGCTCGCAACCAGTAGACAAGCGACATCTCAATGAGGTGAACGCATTCGTCGAACGTAGAGCCGCCCTGCCCCTCGAAGAAGACCCTGATGATCCTCTGCCTCCGGTCACAGCTGACGAAGTGCAAGACATCATTAGCAAACTTCAACCGCGGAAAGCACCCGGCTCCGACGGAATCACCAATAGGGTGTTCAAACTCCTCCCCGCTCAGCTCGTCGTGTTAATGGCGGCCATCTTCAATGGCGCCCTGAGCAACAACGCGTTTCCCCAAATATGGAAAGAGGCCACTGTCATCGGTTTCGCCAAGCCAGGCAAACCCAAGTCTGAGCCTTCAAGCTACAGACCTATCAGTCTCCTGAATGCACTCGGTAAAATCTACGAGAGACTTATGTATAAGCGACTCAAAGACTTCGCGGAGGCTAAGAGTCTCATCCCCAACGAACAGTTCGGCTTCAGGACCGGACACTCTTGCATTCAACAGGCCCACCGCATCGTAGAACACTTGAGCGCTGGCTTCCAGCGTGGAGCGATGACGGGTGTGTTGTTTTTCGACATAGCAAAGGCATTTGACAAAGTCTGGCACAACGGCTTATTATATAAGCTGTACAAACTGGGAGTGCCGGACCGTCTCGTGCTCATCTTATGAGACTTTTTGTCGGATCGCACCTTCCGCTATCGCATCGGGAAGGCACTGTCTTCCGCCCACCCCATTAGAGCCGGAGTTCCTCAGGGCTCCCCGCTCTCTCCCCTTATCTTTACTCTGTTCACCAGTGACATCCCCAAGAGCAAGAAGGCTCAGTTAGCCTTGTTCGCGGACGACACGGCCATCTATTACACTGGCCGCAGTCACGACGCTATTTACAGCACCCTCCAAACCTCAGCCAACGTCTTAGGCGCTTGGTTCCGGAAATGGAGAATCGAGGTGAACCCCGACAAGAGCCAGGCAGTTCTTTTCTCTAAACCGCGTAAAAATAAGCCACCCGCGCTCAGCCCGATCACTATGTACGGTAAGCCTATCCCTTGGGAGAAGCAAGCCAAGTACTTAGGAGTCTTACTTGACAACCACCTGTCCTTCGCGGCGCACATCAAAGAAGCTCGCGACCGAGCTGCCTTTGCTATGGGTAGGCTTCATTTCATGATTTCAGCAAAAAGCAAGTTGTCACTCAAGTGCAAGTTGCACCTTTATACCGCGGTGATCCGCCCCATTATGACGTACGCTTGCGTCGTGTACGCTCACACCAAGCCTAAGTACATCCATAGGATGCAAACCTTGCAGAACCGGTTCTTACGTAGAGTCACGGGAGCCCCTTTTTATGTCCGTAACGACCGTCTACACGTAGACCTTAGAATGCCCACCGTCCTTCAGTTTATGAAACGTCTTTCGAAGCGTTTCTTCGATAACGCCAGTAAACACCGTAATCCCCTGATCGCAGCGGCCGCCCGTTACGAACCCTCGCGCATTAGTACAGTACGCCGTCCTCGGCATACCCTCGTCACTCCCGATGATGCTATCACCCTCCTCCAGGAGAGTAGCAAAGAGACTAGCACTCTTAAAAAGTTGAGACACAAACCGCCGTCTTTCCGACCTCGCCGTCGAGGTCCGTCGCGACGTCCCGGTCCATGCCCTCCCCGACCCTCGCTCGAGCCAGCCCGCGATGCTGTGCCAGTAGTTTTAAATCAGCCCCTAAATAATTATATCATTCAGATATAGCCTGTCCCCATGCAGTCCTCCCCCAGCGACGCCCTGAGCCGAGGCTCGTACCCCACAGGGGGTGCCCTCAGCGTATAGTCGCTTAGTTTGTAAGTTTTTATGCCCTGGCTGGAGGCCTTACTCTAAAGGCACCCACAGGATAGTCCGGTTAAGCAGACGACAACCTCCTAGGTTGAACTGCGAGATGCCATTCATAAAAAAAAAAAAAATCCGTGCCTCAGAAAGCACGTTAAGCCCTTGGTCCCTGCTGTCATTTGTAGATATTTGACAGTCGTTATCGAGTAGTCAGAAGCCGAAAGTCTGACATCTAGTCTTACCAAGGGTTGTCGTATTACCCAATTACTGGGTTGTGGAGGTCAGATAGGCAGTCACTCCATGTAAAATACTGGTATTCAGATGAATTCGATGAAAAAAAATTGAAAATATTTGGGAAATGATTTAGGCAGGTGATGATGACGTTTAGTTAATAGATTGAACGTGCTCGGCTTAACATGCTTTCCGACGCACGAGGCAATCTTTGTATGTAATGGGTGGTCACCCATCCACAAAACAACCTACACAAACGCGGCTTAACCTGAAGATTTATATTTATGTATTTATTGATTATTATTTGTCCGAGCGACTATTATTATTTACCAACGAAGTGTATGAACTTTAAATAAACTAGAACTCAGTTTCTGCTTAAACAACAGATAAGTAAGACTACGACAAAATCTAGCGACAATTTATTTGGACCCCTATTAGACCCAATAAACGAGTTCGGGGTGTCTACGCCCCAATCGGTTCGAACCGAGTACATTTCATCGGTGGCTTAAAATATTTAGGACAGTTTCCCTTGACCCTTTCTTATACATAATGGAACGCTAAATCTGTATGTTTATTCGCTTTTATCTTAGGAACTACTGAATCTGATTCTGTGTCGGATTTTGTTTGCTTTGCATTTTTCGTCATTGGTTCCTGATATTATGTCTCGTTATGGACACACACGACCCAGTTGCTGTGTAATACGGCACCCCTTGGTAAGACTGGATGTCAGACTTTTGGCTTCTGACTACTCGTAACAACTGTCAAAGATCTAGAAAAGACAACTAGGACCAATGGCTAAACGTGCAGTCCGAAGCACGGGGGGAAGTCGGTATGTAATGATGAGCACCCATCTACTAACCGACCGAAGCAAGCACTGCATACCCGTGCTATCTTTCTCCTATCATATTGAGTTCTTGAAGTCCTGCGGACGGCCTTAACAAACAAAAACTTCTCAAGCTCCTTCCAGGGACATTCTACAATCAACGTATATCCATTATCAATACCGTACATCATCATCTGCCTAGCCTTTTCCCAAACTATCTTGGGGTCGCCTTCCAGTCTTACGGAATGCAGCTTTGTACCAGTATTTAACATGAAGCGACTGCCTATCTGACCTCCACAACCCAGTAACTGGGTTATACGATACCCTTTGGTAAGACTGGATGTCAGACTTATGGCTCCTGACTACTGGTAACGACTGTCAAAGATCTACAAATGAAAGCTGGGACCAACGGCTTAACGTGCTTTCCGAGGCAAGGAGGAAACTCGGTATATAATGATGAGCACTCATCTACTAACCGACCTAGACAAGCACTGCATACCCGTAAAAAAAGGCTTGAAATACGGGGTGTAAATCACCTCATCACGAAGCCATCAACCAAGCATTTTGTACATGAAACTAAGTAACTTTACGCAAAAATTATTGCTGGGAAACGACTTTTTTTTTGAGGGGTGTAAAATCATGTTTTGTAGTAGAACTCAATGTAACGCACTCAAAACATTGTGCTTATGGACGGATTTAATAGTACGGGGGTCGTGGAGGTGTTTAAAGTAAAAATCTTCCATTAAAAACTTATATTTAAAAAAATACTTGTCAAAAAGTTGGAACTTTGACCTCTAATATCTCCGTAACTACGAGGTTTCCAGGTAAGGTGTAGAATAAAAAAAAATCGCAATGACAAGGAGAACCAGTGCCTTTCGGCTTCGTTAAGAGGTGTTTTACACCCTTTATGAGTTTGTTTGTGTTTTCGAGCGTATGTTACTCGTGGGCTGCAGCTTTAAATCAGCGTCAGGTGGTACACCTTGGGTTGTCATCTGGCATTATGCTGAGCTGAGGCCTTTTTGCCACTATAAGTCTTGTTTATTTATTTATTTTGTTTAATTTTTAAGTTGTTATTAATGCCAAATAAAAACAAATTTCTTTCTTCTTCTTGTCTTTCTTTCTTTCCGTGTTATATTTCTTGATCTCCTACACACGGCCTTAACAAACAAAAAACTCTCAAGCTCCTTCCAAGGCACATGGTACAATCAACGTGCATCCATTGTCGATACCGTACATCCATTTGTAATTCAATTCTACATAACATGGTCTGGAGCAGGCGCTGAGATTCAATTTGATCCGAGCGATTGGACATTGTAAGCTACGCTTGCTATGGTAAGGTCGCATGTATCCAGATATTATTTGGGTGTATTTCTGCTAGGGTTGTAAAGGAACTACCCATCTGTTTTCGGGAATACGGAACTTTCGGAGAAATTGCACGGTCGTATCCGCATTCGCCAGCGCTCGTTTTTAGGGTTCCTTACCCAAAGGATCAAACGGGACCCTATTACTGAGACTTCGCTGTCCGTCCGTCCGTCCGTCTGTAACCAGGCTGTATCTCATGAACCGTGATAGTTAGCCAGTTGAAATTTCTACAGATTATGTATTTCGGTTGATGCTATAACAACAAATACTAATTCAGAATAAACTCAATACTTAAAGGGGCCCCCAATACAAAAAAAGTTAATTTTTTTGGTCGTTTTTATAAATAATGGTACAGAACTCTTTGTGCGCGAGTCCGACTCGCACTTGACCGGTTTTTAAATAAAATCGGGTGGAAAATGAGCGAAGTCCTTTAATTGTGGTACTAGTACTTAACTCGTAGTTCAATACCTAGGACTTTTAGCAGGGATGTTGACTTGGAGTTTTTCACCAATTTGTTGTATAAATTGTTTATTGGTATTGACCAGGCAATTACTTATGCAGCGCTAAGAAATCGTCTAGACGGCGACAAAGTCACAAAACTGTCTTTTTTATATTTTCCCTTCTAACTAATAGGTTGATATTTTATTATATTTTCATCTTTTGTTATTTTTCCATCTCCATATGCACTTCAGTTGAAGTACTTTTACAGTTTGTTACCTTTCACAGGAACAAACAAAAACCAACCTAGTAAGAATAAAATTACCGTACCGTAAATAAAGTGGCTGCAAACCAATAGCAACCTTGTTATAACGACTATAAAGATCACAGTGATTTTGAGAGTGACGAAAAAAAGAGGTGAAGTTTAGTAAAGTCAATTTAAGTTGTAAGTTCGCTTCAGATACATCCATAGTAAAGAGAGACTATTAGAAAAAATGTAATTAAAAAAATTCGATCCCATGTTCGCCTTACAACCAAAATAACATTTAACATTTGTTAAAGTGGCTGGAAGAAACTGGATAACCATAGCACAAAACCGCGAAAAGTGGAGAGATTTGGAAGAGACCTACACTCAGTATTACGTCCCCAACTGTTGAAGAAGAAGAAGAAGAACATGACATGACAGCAACTAGTGTGCTCTTCCAAGTAGATATAGTAGATGTGGTTATTGTGTTCGTGTTCACCCGTCCATCGTACATTTAAATGTCTTTGATTTTAACCAAGCAGAGTCGGGCAATACTTCTTGTACTAACGTTTTATAAAATACTAGCTGTCCGGCGCAACTTCGTTTGCGTCATATTTTCCCCGTCTTCGCAACATTTTTCATTGCTGCTCCACTACTATTGGTTGTAGCGTGACGATATATAGCCTATAGCCTTCCTCGATAAATGGGCTATCTAAAACTGAAAGAATTTCAAATCGGACCAGGAGTTTTGGACCTATTCAATGCAAACAAACAAACAATCAAATCTATCCTCTTTATAATATTAGTTTAGATTATAAATTCCAGAAATTGAAATGTCTTAAACACTTGATACAGCAGTTATGTAATTGACAGATTCTGAACTATGTACCAAGACTACTATTGAGAAAATGTTATATAAAACATATTTCTTAGTAAGAGGAAAACGTTATACAAATACATCATATTTATTTTCAACCACAGCAGAGTAAGATATTTCAGTGAAGCCCAAAAATGAGAAAACCACGCTCTGACAAATCAGATCGTCGTAAATAGTTTACCTTATAATGAGGTTATAGGAGACCTTCCTCATGTCTATTGAATTTGCCGATGGCACGGAAGTATACTAGGAGTATAGGAAGGGAAGTATATGGAACAGCCACATGTGTTCTACATAGAGAAAATGATATAAGATATTTTTCTGGCAAGCGAAGATTTTTGTTTTGAACTTGTCGATCATTCTTGGATGGTTTTTGTTGATAAAGTTTCTTGTCTACAAAAAATATATATATTAATACTTAAAGTCTGTAGTAAGAAACGAATAATTAAAATTAGGAGATGAAATAAGTGCGTCTCAATTTAGTGTTTGATGTCAACGAAAAGCTTCTACCGCACCAAAAGTGCACAAGAGTATCAAAACTGAGCTAATTAAACTACGCAATAAACACAGAAGCAAAATTAGGTCAAAACTAGTCCAGTCATAACCACTAAAACAAAATATAAACTCCTCGAAACAGTTCCTCATGGCACGATTAAAGCGTATTGTTGGAGAAAATAAAAAGGAATCTGAAAACTTGAACACTATTAACGCAAATAAATCCCGTTAACTACCAGACTTGACTCTAGAAATCTTTTCTCAAGTTGTTCTTAAGGTAGAACCGACTGGGTGACGTTTTATGAAATTTTCCGGTCAGTGTCAGGTTTAATGTTGATTGATATAATTATGATATGCGGCCGTAAAACGTGCGTATTTACATAATTGTCGTCATTAAAATCATCAATAAAATCCCTTTACTCAAAAATGCATGTAATGTGGTCATTATTTTGACAACCTTGTTTGAGTAAAGTCGACCTTGCCGTTCTGTTTCAAGGAGCGGCCGGCAAAGTTTTGCTGGCCGCTCTAACAGGCCGACAATGTTTTGCCGGCCGCTATTTTGACGTTTCAACGTTTAAAAAAATTAAATCCAACAAGATTTTATTTAGAACACAGCTGTTTGTATCTATAGAGATAGGTACAAAAAGATTTTATCCATATTAGGCTGTAGTTCTAACTACCATTGCTAAAAAAAAAACAAAGAAGTAACAAAAGCGCGGTTCAGCGAAAATTTTAACTAATATATTTTTTATTTAAATTACTTGTTGGTTTTATTTAGATTACGTACTTGCATTTTTGAGTAAAGCACTATACAAACCTTGGCCCACAACGACTGCTTCGCTGGTCACGCTATGATTGCCTCGAGCTAGCCTAGCTACGCTCAAGGCCTTTCAGCTTGGCCATCATTGCAGCCCTTGCTGTCCTCGCTGTAAAGGCCTCGACCTACGGTCTCGGCCTTTATCTCAGCTCGTCCATCAAGTGCTGCACGCTGACCGCGTTGTGTCGGCCTGGAGCTGCGCTACGCTGCGCTGTCGACAAAATCAGCGCGACCAGCAAAGTAGTCATTATAGACCGCGGCAGTAATGTACTATTAAATTCATATAATCTCAATGAATGACTATTTAATGAAAAAGTCATTCTAGGGTTAAATGAACTTAATGGGGTTGTATTGATGATTTTAATGACGACAATTATGTAAATACGCCCAGAGCGGGAGAAGTTATTTGATGATTCCTATCCTAAAAAAAAAAACAAAGGGGTTTGTATTGATGAATTTAATGCTTGTATCTTAGTAAAGCCATATTGATTACGAACGCATATCATATTTTATTAAACATAAAAACTGACACTGGCTGGCAAATTGTAAAAGTAAAAAAAGTGTAAAAAATTGTAAAGAAGTAATAAAATTTGAATTTCGCGGGCCACCCTGTTACTTCCAACTTAAGGAATTAAACCGAGTAATCACAGGGAAGCGCTTACTAAGGAAAGATACAATATTATAATATTCGAAGACGTAGAAGCAACTAAAGGAGCGTTAATGCTCGCTAATCGGTTTGTCGGTGTGATTATTGGGGAAGCTTGTCATGGCTATTATAACGTAATGTCCGAAGGACGTTTAGATAAGGAAGAACATTATTTTTGCTTCTTAATTTGTAGATAAAAATATATTTTATTATTATTTTTCTTGTAGCGTATGGTATTTACCGACCGAATTTCCCATGAGCGAAAATGGCGATCTTTATCATAATTTAACCTCAGATCAGTCTCAGCTGAGTGGTCTATATACTCACTCTTTTCCTTTCTGCATCACAATCAAGTTTTTGAATCATAATTGGTGCCAAACTTTCAACATTCTAAACTCATGCGGTTGCAGTTTAAACTTTGCTTTTAATCAATCCAGAACCCGAGTTTAGAACTTTTTAATTGACAGCATCATTTAAAAACTAATAATTTTCGTTCAGAAATCGTACAACTTTTTCGCAGTCAGTTTTTTTTATTAAATGTTTGTTTTAGTTTCGTCCTCAATCTATTTTGTTTTTAAAACCAAAACGGCTCTAATCAAGTCTCTATCTATTTCAGAATCATTTACATGGAAATTAAGAGAAATCTTCGTTTCTCGTGTTTCTGCATCGAAGCTAATTCTTGGATCTAGTCGCACAGCAGTGTTCAATTTATCAACATTAACGCCTGACAAGCTGAGGTCTTGCCGCGAATTGTTATAAATTACTAGGAATGCGACTTTGACGTCGGCGTCGCTTGTAGAATTTGCTTAAACATTTTCTTAAGGCTTTAGTTTGTGTCCTGCAATTTATTTTCCAGCTTTCAAACTGGTTAAGCTTGGTTGCAGAAATGGTGAGTGTTTGATTTTATTGTTAGAATTGAGATTAGATTTTAGTTGCTTACTAAAATCTAATCTAGATCTAGACTGAATTATTGAACTTGTACATGTAACCGAAAAATCTGCTATTACCATCGATAAGCTCAGAGGACAATCATTATGGTAAAGTAAATACAAGTTAAATTACATTTTAATTTTATTTATTATAACTTTATATACAAGTATAACAGAAACTAATAAATATAACGATAAATCTAAATAAAATAAAACAAAGTTAAAAGAAAAAAAATAGTAACAATTTAATTTTGAGACGAGTCCACCAGCTTCTCAAGTAAGTTCAATTTTATTTTCATTACAATAGCTTAATGTTATTTCGACCTACACGTCTGGTTATTTTGGTTAAATCCATTATAAGTTTCTATTCCAGACCATTACCAGACGGTACAACTTGTTTCAGGACAGCTAACTTAGTCATTTAGTTCCCAAAGTCTTAAACCCCTCGGTCCTAATGTTAATTTCTAAATCCCGAGACCCAAGTTCGAACTCCCAATGGCTAGAATATTATATTTCGAGATTATTGTTTCAAATTTGAAACAGAAAGACATGAAGAGGATTCAAATTATGATTAGAACGACCAAACTTTAGATTATATAGGATAGTCTGCTAAAATTGATTTTATTCTTCCAATACTGTTACGAAATATTCAAGCAAAATTGATTCTTGTATTTAGCAAGCGAAGACTTTTATTTTTTCTCGTTCGTTGCGAAAATTGAGGGAAATGGACGTCCAAAAATCCCGCAATATTTTGAGTATGTGATGTCAGTGCCTCATCTCCCTAAAACATATTACAAGATTTTCGTTGACTAGAAAACATAGAGTTGTCTAACACCATAATGTGCAAAGTAAATGTCCTTTTGAAATTGTTTTTCGTGAGTTCCCCTTTGAAAAGTAAATATACGCATAAGTGCTTATTCTGGTACATATGGATATTTGGAGAGGCTGTTTTCCTTTTCAAATAATTTGCAGTGTTTGTTTTTTTAGCGTCTGCCAAATGAGAGAAACGAGAACGTTCACACTTGTTTGAACATGTTAATTATGAGCCGAGTTTGGACTTGTTACGAGTACTTGAAGAAATTGTCGAGTTGAGTGTGCCAGAGTATCAGGATTTTCTTGTTCGGCATAAATTTGAAGAGTATTTGTCAAACTTCGTATGAGGAGTTTGTTTTGTCTTGTTACTCTCAACGTCTCACGTTCTTAGGGTTTTGTTCGTGCTATATTATCTTCATTTGTAACGTATTAGATAATGATATTGAGTTTACAAGGAACCCTCGAAAATATAGGTTTTTGTTTAATTTGCTCCGCTACATATTATCGGCCTGTTCAGGCAATAGTAGTATAATTTAAATAGTCCAATTGCTTATTATCTATTAAGATAACTTTGGATTAAAAGGTCTAATTAAATGAAAATTATTTAAATAGCTGGCTGAAAATTTGTTTCTTTTTAATTTTTATGAAAGTACTCGTAACAATATAAGAACTACAGCTAACGATCCAAATGGTTACTTCCAATATGTAAAATGCAAAGTCGACGAACGCAGCAAAAAAAGACAAAGCGAAATAGCCGAGGGAGCTGACCTCACTGCTGTTTCACTGAAATTATAACGAGTGAAAGAGAAAGAAACAACAAAAAATCAACAATATACCTGATAAACTTTGCTCCTTCCATTTCCATGTCATCGGGAATGTAAAACAAATGGCCAGAAAGTTAAATAAAACCAACGTTCTTTATAAATGCAACAGCAATTTCCCTGAGGGTTATTATTCATGCATCTGAAATATTATCCAACTATAAAACTGCTGATATCCGATATTTTACGTCATGATCTGACTCTGTCCTGAAATCAGCTTTTAGGGTTCCGTACTCAAAATAGATGCCAAGCGCTGTCCAACCTGTCTGTTACAGGGCTTTATCTTTAAACCCGTTATACGTAGGCACTTGGAATTTTTCTAGAGTTTAGTTTTTTTTTTTTTTTTGGACTTCTCCGTTATAACAACAAATAATAAAAATTAAATGAAGTATACCTTAAAAGGGGTCTCCATACAAGAAACGTTTTATCAAAACATGTAGTGTTAAATATTTTACAGTGGTACGGAACCCTTCATGTGCGAGTCCGACTCTCACTTGCCTGGTTTTTGTAATTATAGCCATGATTCTCGTGAGATTGAATTTTAATTAAAACACGGTAATCTTTTGAAGGTGATTTTCGGAACCTTCTTATGATTTTAAGGATTACAAATATTTTGATGCTTGTGAGTTGCGAGATTGAAGTCTACAATTTGACTTCCTCGATTTCCAAGTATTATTTGTAAATAATTTTAATGATCGTTTACCTGCATTCTTAGAGCTACTGTTTTTTTTGATGAGTATTATACTAGTTTCTTCCAGTAATTTTATTTGATTTTCAATTGCAATTGCAATATTTAAAGTTTTTTTTTTTACTAAATAGGCTTCCGTTTGACCGCCTGGTGTGAAAAAATGATGCAGCCTAGGATGGAACACGCCATAAGTTACCTATCTCAACCCGAAATTGTTATACTGCACTTCTAAACAAAGTAAGGTTTCATGCTACAACAATGGACTATATTTGGGAACTTGGGGAAATAGGGAATCACCTAATTAAAGGGTGTATGCATCAACAAGGATGGATCCCAAGAGTTTAATAGGTACCTAAAAGTTATAATGCTTCACAAATCCATTAGCCGATATTAACCTAGTGCAGATAGAATTAGAAATGCTACAAAGAGAAACCATTGCAACAGATACACTGATTTCAAAGAGATTATGTGCGTTGAATTTAAAGTGGGTAGCAAGATTGCACGTACAATAAAAGGCATTACCGTGATGGATGCAAAACTTGGGTAAAACGATCGCTGCACGTCTTGTTCTATTGCTAGTTTTGTTACTATTAGAAGCACTGCATACTGATGAACACAGCAATGCTAATGGTAGGATTGGTCGGCTACGTTCGATTCTATGGCAGGTAGGGCATCATCATCATACAACGGTCCACTGCTGGACTTAGGCCTCTCAAATTATGGCGTCATCAACAGTGCACTGCTAGACATAGGCCTCTCCAATTGTTCGCCACTTAACTCGATTTGCAGCAACTCATACAGTCACACACACACACAGTCAGTACCACAGATATATAAGTCAGTACAGTTGCTGAGATTAAAGTCGCCGATAAGCCAGCCTAAACCGGGTGTCTGATAAGCCACCCTGCGAAGATCGTCGCCTTACCTTACGCTTGCCGATTTGCGGTCTCCAACCGTCATTGTCATTGCTTATAATTCCCTTTATTCATTTATACATACAAATTTCATACATTTTTAAATAAACCTTAAAAATAACAAAAAAAAAAATATTATAATTGTATAGCCCACCGGTATCGGGAATAGGGTCCAAGCTACCGGCGGTCAAGGCTCCAGAGAAAGGATACTCCTAACAATACGAGCCGTGTACAGGAGTACCGCACTCTGAATCAAGCCCTTGATCCAGCTGCCTAACGAGAGCCTCATCAGATGTTGGTCGAGGCTCTTGGCAATTGGGCCATTGGCTGATACGACTATCGGCACAATGATCGCTGATGATGATGATTATTATTATTGTATTAATCCTGTATTCGACACAAATGTATTTTTGTTCAGAAAAAATGACTAATGACAGCAACCGTGCAAAAAACTAGACTCCATGACTGCCCAATGACACTTTGCCAAACCTAGGAATGGAATACTGGACGGAAAACGGGAAATAAATAAATAAATAAATGGTTATCCCGTTTGTCTTATAAAAGCAGGCATGCCATGGGATAATAGAATTCTGGATATAACCCTCGATCTGGCAACTTATTTTGCAACTCGTATTAATCAGTAGCAGCCCACTAAATGCTTTTTACAGATTCCCACGCTATTTCATAGGATTCGCACATTAATTGAAAAAGTTTTTTTCCCTCCTTTCGACAATATATTTTATCATCATCATCAGCCTATAATGTTCCCACTGCTGGGACACAGGCCTCCTCTCTATGAGAGGAAGTGGGCTGTAATCCACCACGTGGGCCCAGTGCGGGTTGGTAGATGTCATATGTCTTTGAATTGTTAGTTCTAGGACATGCCGGTTTCCTCACGATGTTTTGCTTCACCGTTTTTGAGAGCAGCGGACAATATATATGTATTATTGTATAATAATTTATAATTATACTGTAGAACTCATGGTAACCATTGGCCCTTCATTGACCCTAACACAGTGTTGACGTTTGCTTACCCTTTCGGAAATTACAAGCGTGATATTATGTTAGGTATCGAAACTAGCTACAAGACTCGGGGTCGTTCAGCCGATACTGTAAGTCAGAGGTAAAAGGTACCAGGTGAGACGTATGACCGTTTTCGGGTCATTGGACAAGTTTGATTCGATTTTGGAAGGTCATACAGAAGGCAACGTACGATATAAATGTTATTTGGCCTGTTTCCTTATTTCAAATAAAGGTAAATTGATGCTTTATTTTTAGACCAAGAAGTAGTAGAATTCGCTTATAGGGAATTTGTTCAAATAAAAAGGTGTGGTGTATTGGTGGTGTGGTGTGGCGTGGTGGTGTTTATACAGGGTGAATTTTCGACGTTTAAAAAAACTACAGTTTTTGTTTTCATCACTATTCCTCATAATTTCAGATTTGCCCTTCCACGCCCACTCGAAAAATTCACCTTGTATATTCTTGTATACGATAGTTGGTATGCTAAATGTATGTACGAGTATGAATGTTTTTATACGCCTGCCTTTAGTTCACTGCTCGCTCGGTGACAACCGGTTTGTAATACTTGCTATTATGATTTTATGCTCTATTTTCTGTCTGCAGCATTTACTGTCTTCAACGGTAGTTGCATTTTGCTATTTGGTCGAAATCTGCTTAACATCTATTATTTTAAAGTCACTTTGCGCCGGTTTTTTTGCAACTCTGTCTACGTGTTCATATACTTTATGTACTTTTATCTATTTAATTAAATAATAAAACCTTTCAACGATTACTATGGCACCTATTAATATTTACTATCAGATCGTACGAGGACTACGGAAAAAGACAGCTGTTTTCTTTAGGAATGTGTGCAATAATGGTTTTGATGTTATTTGTTTGACTGAGACGTGGCTGATGGATGGTATCTGTGCTCACTCGGAATTCTTTGATGACCGGTATCTTGTGTGGAGACGTAACCGGGACTACACTAATACTGGTCAGATGAGAGGAGGAGGGGTTTCAATTGCAATTAAGCGTGAACATGCCGCTTACACCAGCAGTGAATGGTGCTCGTCCACGGAGGATTTCTGGGTGACGTTGACGCTGAATTATAAGACACCCAAAGAAGTTAACGTTGATACATTTGATATGAGATATTTTTTCGCCATTACGATGTTTGTCCGATGAAGTAAGATGTTCAGTTTAATGGTTTGTAGCATACCCCTAAGTATGTAGATACCCATTTTGTTACACGTTGTTTAAATATTATCTATAATCAATTTTCTGTTTCATATATTTTATATACTACATGTGGAAACTTGTAACTGGCCATATTTTGTTTAAACTATAACTCATTGTCTGCTTTGCTGTAAGTTTTCGAAAGAAAAAAAAAGTGAAAAAAAATAACAGGATTTTCTCAAAGTGCAATGTCGAATTGTACATACATTTTTCTTTCCACACTATAAAAATCGCATTTACAACCAATAAAAACCCACTAAACCGAAAAATTCCCTAATCGCATCAGCCACAAAAAACAGCCAAAAATAAATCATCTGAGATACAATTTCAGATAGCCAATGCTTTCTCCGCGAAGCATGAAGCCCAAAATTGTTTTAGGCCAAAAATGGCTGAAGCAATTATACGTGAACTTATTTCTCGAGCCATTACAGCTTTAGAACATTGTTCAAGGATCGTTGAAGCTTCGTTAATGGAAGATCATGGCTTTTGAACTGTGCTGAAAGATGAAAGGAATGAGAAAAGTTTATGAAGTATTTAGACTGCATGGATTTGCGAAGATAGGCTAAGTTTTGAATGGGGTTGACCGACTTTGAAAAATGATCGGAATAATTGTATCTAGTGTCCCACATTGCATTATACAAGGTGCAGTTTTGCATTCTCGTCACAATAGACATTTATATGTAATTAATGACTATTTAGGCAAATATATAACTTGAATAAATAGAATCCGATTAATCAAATTTACTAACTAACCTCGAAATCTTAACTTTTAAAAACCATTGCATTAAAAAAAAACTATGAATAATTTAAAACGATAAAATAATAAATTCTTATACTGTTAGTATACGAAGCAGAGTGAAGCAGCGGTGACCCAGTGGTGGCAGCCCCGAGCAGTAAGCCGTGGGTACAAACACAGGCAGCCGCATTACTTAGTGTAATTTATTTCATCACCGGTGCTGTCAAAAACGGTGAAAGAAAACATCGTGAGGAAACCGGCATGTGCTAGAACTGAAAATTCGAAGACATATGACATCTACCAACCCGCAGTGGGCCCGCGTGGTGGATTACAGCCCACTCCCTCTCATAGAGAGGAGCCCTGTGTCCCAGCAGTGGGAACATTATAGGCTGATAATGATGATTATGATACTGTTAGAGAACGGTTTCGGTTTAACCATATTGTCGGCGACGAAATCCCAATAACATCTGTAGAGTAAGCAGAAAACTTTGTTCTACGCATAATAACGTAACTTGAAAATCGTCTTTTTAATTTGAAACTATTCGAGATTAAATTTGTATAAATATATCCACACTAGCTTCTGCCCGCGGCTTCGCCCGCGTGGAGTTTGGAAATTGCCTACATATATGTTACCCCCGCAAAATAATGTCGAAAATAGTAATTTAACTGTTATAGATAATAGTTGTTGGCTGCAGCTTTGCTCGCACATAAGTGTATGTATAGGATAAATAGTTGTGTTAAAGTCTGTGATTTTCAAAGTAAGAAGTCAGATAATTAATTCTGGTTAGAAAAAGTATGTCTTGGTATTTAACTCCCGGAAACCAATATAAATAATGAATTATCATACCACCTCTTTGTAAATGACGTTTGCGTTGTTTCCTTGTGGGGTTAAAATTACTAAGTTACTCGCAGAGCTCATTCCGGAGCATGCAGCATAAAACTGCCCATGTGAGAAACATGTTCTCACATCAATGCGAGAAATAGCCTAGGGAAGGATATTGAGACATTGTGTATTTTAAATTTCATTATTTGCACCTAGAAAATGAGGTCAAAATGAAAATCCAATACGGCGCCGAAGAAAATTCTCATTTTCATTGTCAGCGACCCCGAAAACCACGAAAACGACACCCATTAAGGAAAACAGAAAGCTTTCCTCGGTGTCATCTTGGATTTTCATTTTGACCTCTGCTTCATTGTCCCAGAAAACCACGAAAACGACACCCATTAAGGAAAAACTGAAAAGTTTCCTCGGCGCCATGTTAGATTTTCGCGACTCGGATACCACGAAAACGAATTTTGTACTTTTTTAAACATATTTGTCCATACAAACGTGCTAACACTTCAAAACAAAAATATAAAAATGTCACCCCTTTTGTCGTGTGAGGGTTGGAATTTCCAAAAGCGTCGAAATACGTGTTTATCAATTCAATCAAGAAACACAAATAGTAAATTTCAAGCAGATCAGACCGTTTTTGTTATACCTACTAATGTTTCCAACCCTTTTCTTCCGTTTGAGGTTGAATTTCCCAAAACCAAAACGAAATAATTATGTAATCATTTATTTTTGCTCATAAACTTCAAAGTTTATTTTAATACTTTTTACTTCAAAAGTGACGGATTCCGCATTTAACTTTCAACCCCTATCTAACACTCTTAGAGGTTAAATTCTCAAAAACGCTAACATATGTATTTATTTATTTCTAGCTTGTATATGAATGTTCATGCTACTAACTTTAAAAATGACCGATTTTCATACAAACTTTCATCCCCTAATTAACTCCCTTAGGGGTTGAATTTCGAAAAATCCTTCCTTATTCCTTGTCTACATTATAAAAGGAACCTCTTTGCAAAATTTCAGCTTTCTAGGTCCAAGGGTTTGGGCTGGGCGTTGATGAGTCAGTCAGTCAGGACTTGTCTTTTTATTTAAATAGATAGATAGATAGATATAAGATCAGGTATATTGTCGGAATTAGCCCTATATAAATTAGCTATATAAATTGTATTTGCACTAAATTTCGGATATTTTAGTCAATTAACACGTAGAAGCCGTTGACACTGTGCTATCGAGAAATTCCTTTAACATTCGTCACAAACATGGCGACCAATCGTGGCGCAGTCATGTGATTCTTTTAAAATTTTGTCATGTTGAAATTGGATATAGAACATTGAAAAAAAAAAATTGGAGTTGTTCGCATCGACTATTATTAAATTCATGATACAGTTTTTAAAATACATAAAAAGTTTGTAAGTGTATTTTTCAATAACCCATTTCAATTAGGTTTAACCGTTTATTCTCAATCATAAACTCTAATATTTTTTAATTAGGTACATGCAACCAAAATAAGTCAAACCTTTTAAAGTTTTTAAGTAGAAATAGTCATGGCGATATTTTTTTGTTTTGGGCTATACTTGGGAGCCTTCTAGTTACAAAAATATTGGAGGTCAATATCCAATACCTTCGTAACTTTTTAAAAAAATACTAGTTTTTAAGGTATAACCTTAAAAACTAGTATTTAAAAACAAAACTGGCCAGGTGCGAGTCGGACTCGCGCACGAAGGGTTCCGTACCATTATTTATAAAAACGAGCAAAAAAATCTCTTTTTTGTATGGGAGCCCCCCTTAAATATTTATTTTATTCTGTTTTTACTTTTTGTTGTTATAGCTTCAACAGAAATACAGAATCTGTAGAAATTTCAACTGGCTAACTATCACGGTTCATGAGATACAGCCTGGTGACAGACGGACGGACGGACGGACGGATGGACGGACGGACAGCGAAGTCTCAGTAATAGGGTCCCGTTTGACCCTTTGGGTACGGAACCCTAATAATAGGGTCCCGTTTGACCCTTTGGGTACGGAACTCTAAAAAAAGTTAGTTATGGAGCTATTGCGAGTAAAGTTATAAAACTTTACTTACAATAGCTCCATAACCAGTTCACTATCCAATATCTCCACTAGCACTATGTTTTGGGTGCTTAAAATTGAGTTTTAACGTAAAACGTGAGTTTTACCCCAAAAAATAAAGACGTTTCTTAGCAATAATTAATTGTTTATTTTTTTTAGCAATAATTTTTACGTAAGAGTAACTTAGTATGGCGTACAGAATGCTTTGTTGACGGCTTCGTGAAAGATCCGTTTACACCTTGTATAATAGTAAAATAAGTCTACTCATCAATAATTCACATACAATATCATAAATTTTTAAACACTGTTTTTACTCTAAGCACAAACGTAATTATTAGCACAGCAAAGCAACCTAGACTTTATGCAAGCCTCGTACTTTGATTACAACTAGTTCCTTCCCAGATTTTGTATGTGCAGACGGAACTTTTAGAATAAATACCACATTGAATTCATGCAAGCATAGTACTTTTTGTCGATCCTAGTGATTACCCTTGTATTCACTAAAATTATAATTTTAGTAGCACTGACATCTTTTTCATAATTCTGATCTCCTAGTACTTTCTGTTCAAATTCTAAATTAAAATAAAACGAAAAGATTCGGCTTTACTCCGTGACTGTACTGTTATTATAAAATTGGGCAGTGGATCCAGTCGACGAAAATGTGACTTGGTCGAGTGATCCCGCGGGTCCATTTCGAGTGGGTCCAGTTGGCCAAAGACTAGTAAATAACACGTACCTTTTATGATTTAGCGTCGCCTTGATTTCTGTTTAACCTGGAAAGAAGAAAAGGCATACATTAATGACATAACTTCTTAGGATATAAACCTTTTTTATCGTGTGATTAGTGCCTAGCCATGGGTCAGAGTTTTTAAGCCGCCCATGGGCCTCTGTCTTAGCTCAACATGCCGTTGAGAAATATTTCGCAGGCATGCTGGTTTCTTAGAGATGTTTTCCTTCACCAAAGCACGTGATAATTATACAATACGCACATGAATCCGAAAAAATCAGAGGTTCATGTCTTGGGTTTGATCTCGAGGCCACACAAATAACATCTACACTACACAACACACTATTGGGCTATATAGAGATCATTTCAATTTTACCAAAAGACTTCCATTGTTGGAAAAATCCTCCCCTTACAATATAAATAATGGCTTACTAGAATGGGTACAGCAATATCACAAAGAGGATTGTCATCGTAGGAAACAAAGTTAACTAGTTTCCTGTTAACATTTCAGCGTTTGTGCTCGATTGATGGCAATAGGTTCGCCCTCTATTGCTCATGCAATCTAGGACTAGGGACTTACACATAACTGGCAAAATCTGGGTGTACAATAGTAGGTCGGTCAAGTTTAAGTATATCCTGTTTAAGTATCTAAGTCGTCAGACCATACAGACCCAGGGAATTGACCAAGGGCGGTCTGTGTGGACTCGCGTGTTATTTCAACGGCATCTGTGTACCCTTCAAAGCGAACAGCAAATTCTGCATGGTGGGTCAAATTTGCATGTACGCAAATTATATTTACAGTGGTAATAAATACTGGGTGTTAGACTCTTCCACGCAAAATCGGTTACTATGAATGAAGCACATAAATGTAGACCCCCAGAGTCAACATTTTCCTATACTGATTTTTGGCCGTGGAGATATTGTACTTTTTATGAACAGTGTTTTTGCCTGTTCATGATACTCTGGAATAGTATATAACTCCAAAATAACCTGGAATCCAAAACCAGCGATTCCACCCAAAGTTCATCACAGCATTTTGAACCCTATAAAGGAAACAATTATGTTCTGAATCTCAGTTAATTATGACTGCTATAACAACGGTAGTCGTAAACCAATCTCGTAATAACATTTGCCCGTGTTTATTGTGCAATTAGTTGTTGCAATAACAGTTTAATTATTTGAGCCATCTCGAAGTTATTAGCTTCGGAAGACATTATTAGATTTGAAATGGTTGTAGGCCTCAATGTGGTAAAACTCAAGATTAGGTAAAATATAAACAGTCATATTATTATAATGATATTTGAAAGCTGCTCTCAAATACGGTGAAAGAAAACATCGTGAGGAAATAGGCATATTCTATAACTAAAAATTCGAAGACATGTGACATCTACCAACCCGCACTGGTCCGGCGGGGCGGATTACAGCCCACTCCCTCTCATAGAGAGGGGGCCTGTGTCCCAGCAGTGGGAACATTATAAGCTGATGATGATGATGAAGTAGTCAGACGCTAACTTTTTTTTTTGTAAGGTCCGTTCCGTCCGAAACGTAAGTAACGTCATATCAGAATCTTATTGGACTTGGAGTACAATCTTAAAAAAAAATCTGAAAAAACAGTTGTTGGTTAAATTAAAAAAGGTGATCGGATTCATCAACACTCTTGAAATTAGGCGATACCAAAACCGCTTTGAATAATTACAAAAACCATTTCTACGGAACAAGGGTCCATAATATTACGCACGCAATTAGAGCCAATCAATTATTTCTCAAAAATTAAGAAGACCCTGCAGAAATTCCTAGAGTAGCGAAAAGTTTTTGAAAAAAAAAATGTGGTCTGAGTAACCACATTTTTTTTTCATAAACCTTTCGCTATTCTAGGAATTTCTCCTGTATCGTGGGTGCGTTTAAAAACATTTAAACTCACATACACAAACAGCCAGCCATATAAATAATTGTTCCGTGCGGGGATCGAAACCGCGGGCCGCGACGCAATTGCTCATCCACTGTGCCAACCGTGTCGTCAAAACCAAAATTCCTACTGGGTAGAAATCATAATCTTGTCTCGCTATTTCAAGTCCTTTAAATTGAATATCCTTGTGTATCGTACAAAAATCTCCTCCGGCACAACAAAAAAAAAAACGAGTGTAACGATAAGCCAAAACTGCCAACATCTTAACTTTTTTTAACAAAAATATCTTCATGTAGCAACTTCCTTATGCCTCTATTAATCCCTCGAGTCTTCCTTGATCTTGCAAATGCCATTGCTTTTTCAGAATGTCTCTCAAGTGAGTATCCATAACTCGATGTTTCGAATACGGCCATAACCGGAACGTCCCGTCGTTCCACATAAGTTGCGTCACTCCGGCCCGTGTCAGCGGAAAGTGCCGTATAAGACCCGGTCCGGTTTGCCGTTGCGGAAATCTCTTAAAATAATAAGGAATAGAAAGATGGCGGACGGGCAGTCTCTGAAGACGGTTTGGGCTTGCATTATTCATTGTAATAAATTGGAGTTCACTGTCTACAAGGCATGGGGTTTGTACCTAGCTAATGGGATTTCTGTATGGGTTTTTCGGCAGTAATAAAAAATATTTATGAAGAACTTGCTGCTATTTTGTTTGAGTTACTTTAATGTAGCTGTTAACTTTGTTTTTGCTAATAATGACACAACTTATTGTTATTCATGTTAAATTTTGCTATTTTCTAAATTGTCATTTTTGCCTGATTTGTAAAAAAAAAAATACTTTTATCTACTTCGGTTTCGTTATATTCGAATTACAAAATGGACAGCGGTTTCATTATTATAACCATTACGACTAATAAAGACTAAATCAAAAGTGGACGCGGGAAAAAAATTCTGAGTGAAATTTTATTCCAAATTTTATTAAAAATGTCTTCAACACCAAGTGATATTGAAAATACTCCACCAGATATAACAAATAGAGCAGTTGCGGCTACAAATAATTTACTACCAGAAAAATCAAGACATGTATATGAAAAATGTTATGAAACCGAAGTAGATAAAAATACTTATTTGTCTATATCTGTGTTTAATTCCTTCCTTCGTAGATAAAATCTTGTATGCAACTGTACGTTATTGGTCTTTTAATAACTCGTGCCCACCTATTTCAGTACGCGCTACGCTTGTACCGAAAAATGGCACTCGTAATAAAAGACCATCTATAACGTAACAGTTGCATAAATAGCTATTCTTAAATAAACGTAATTTATAAGCGTAATCAACTTATCAATCCAAAACAAACAGTGAACAATGAATAATATCAAAATCATTATGAAAAAAGTCTTTCATTTGCTTTTAATTGAAATTAAATCAAGTTACAAAGAATAAGAAACGTCTCTGAACAAAGTTCTCCAATTGTCTCATTCAATCGTAGATTTTGCAAACTTTGTACTCCAATCGAACAAGTTTTTACTACACCAAATTATATTCACTATCTCTTTCTTTATTTCTCGATAACTTAGATTATATTTGGATACTTTATGGATCGTTTATTCCGAAGTGCGACCGTTTCGGGTGACTAACCGAATGATTTGTCTGAAAATCCCAATTGCAGCGAGACTTCACATAAAATTTCGTTCGAATTTTCGTCTCTCATATTTCTTGGGTTCCGATTTGGATAAGGTTACTTTCATTCTTTCCTTGAATTCTTTTATCGATAAGTTATTTCGAGCTTCAAGGATTTAGAGAAACGCTCGTTGGTTTCGATTTATTTCCGAATTTTTATTCAGAAAATCAGTTGCTCTTTTGTTAAATTTGCAATACGTAGTCATCATCTTAGCTTAGCCTTTTTCCCAAACTTTCTTGGGGTTGGCTTCCAAACTAACCGGATGCAGCTGAGTAACAGTATTTTATGTTAAGCGGCTGCCTATCTGACCTCCACAACCCAGTAACTGGGTAATACGATACCCCTTGGTAAGACTGGATGTCAGACTTTTGGGTTCTGACTACTCGTAACGACTGTCAAAGGTCTACTAATGACAGCCATACGTAATAACTTGCTATACGTACTTAATACAAAATTACAAATAGTTAAAACACAAAAAGCTCTTAAATTCCATGTCCGCAGCATGTAGCATTAAAAATAATAAGAATTCACTAATTAACGAAGCGTTCACATGCTCGCTCCAGATTTTGACAAAGAAGTAAAATGTTATAAGTTTTTAAACTGACATGGTCACTGACACTGACAATAATATCGAGAGCTCGAAATAAATAGTAAACATGGTAAATATGCCGTTACAAACGTTATTGATAAGCAATGTTGTGTTGAATGTGGACAGTTTTAGGGCAAAGAGGCTATGGAAGTCAACACTGGAGAAAAGCTGGAGATGAAATCTGACTATAAGCCTATATTTGAGCTTAAAGGAATACACGTTTAAAGTAAAACTGTTTTATAGCTGACATCATCATTATCAGCCTATAATGTTCCCACTGCTGGGACACAGCCCGCCTCTCTATGAGAGGGAGCTGTTACTGAGCTGGGACTGTAGCTGTGCTTGAATTCAAACCAAAATGTTATAACACGTGCCACATTTTAGAAGTTATTCGGGTCCAATTCTTTCATAAAATTCCTACTTTTCAAATATTTTGAACAATCTGAAAATGGCAAATATCAGAGAATCCTTTGGTTACTGCCGGCCGTTGAAACGGCAGTGTTACAGGATTTATGAGGTTTAGATAAATCGTATTGTAACATTGATACCGATATGGATTTCATAGAAAGAGTTCCTTTTTGAACGTCAGCCTTTTGAAAGGTTTTTCATCTGCTGTGACACGGGTTTTTGTACTTACAAATAAAGGGGGTCGTGACACATTGTTGTAATATGTTTCAAAGCCTACACGTGTGTACACTTAAGTCTGATAAAAATAATTTTTCATTTCTTCGGATAATATTGGGCTAAAGCACACATAATACACAGCGAGAATATTAAATATTCTTTCTTATGTAAGTGGGTAGTACTTACATAGGACTAGTGTGTATATTTTTTATAAATTCTTTATTATTTTTTCGTTTCGTTTCTCCTAAATTCTAAAAAATATACAGCAAAAAATACACATAGTGAAATATATTTCTCAGTAGAATTGAAAACATCATAACATTGAAGTACTGAACATTTCAAATAACATTTTGCTAAAGTCGTAGACTTTATGTAAAACATTCATAATCTTTAATCAAAAAGGTAAATTAAAAATTCACTGTCTACAATATTTATGTTACGTTTTAGAATATAGTAACTTTTATAAGAACACTAGCTGTCCCGCGCAACTTTGTCTGCGTCACATTTTCCCCGTTTTTGCAAAATTTTTCATTGCTGCTCCGGTCCTATTGGTCGTAGCGTGATGATATATATAAAAGTATGGTAAAAGAAGTGGCTAAAATATATATATGTCGCAGTGTGCTGATTTTATTCCGTTTAGACTTTCACCATGTGGGCAGAACATGGGTTTCGTGCAATGAAAACACACACACACTGTACACTGCTTTTATCGAACTAACAAATTACTTGAAATTACAATCCAACACAATAACACTAGGCACCATGAATCGGGTTACAGTTTCGGGACGTCTTGACTCCGCGGTGGTCAGACTCAAACTGTCCGCCTCGCTGGGAGCTCGAAACATCACGACTCTGTAGTAAGCGCGCTTAGGTGTGGGTAGACTGGTAAGTAGGTCGCTTGACCTTTGGCGCGCTTTCGATTCATAGTCAGTCTTGTATCCGTAATAATGACTCCGACTCCGACACGGCCATCCTGCTAGCACACGTCCTCGTGTGATGGGTACCCTGCAAACAAATACTCCACGACAGAAATTTGTTCCACTCGGTCACTCCTGACCAAACTTTAGATTCAACGGGGTGGTGGGAATAAGAACATTGTAGAACTAGCCGTTTCGTTTTAACCGAACCGATGGGAAATAATCGGAACTACAATAATGATAACCCTGGGCCATGTACCATAGTCGTTCAAATCAACCTTTAAAACTCTACAGCAACAAAAAAACTACCAAGCTTATAGAAACTCGAGTAAAGCCACTAACGTCACGGCTCTCTAGCCGACCAGCAATCGCATTGCTCTCACACATCCAGCTCATGAATCAAAATTAAAAATTGGATCAAACAAACAATTAGGTCAATTAAAACGCAAGAGCAACCAAGTACCTCTTCATCCATCTAATTACCACATAAAGCAGGAATCTCATCCGTGGCCTATGGGCAACACTCAGGCCCCCAACAAACCTCTGTTTGTTTTACTACGTTCCTCAAGAACGCCGAGTCCCACATGCATGACTCTATGGTCTCTACAAGACCCGACCTCCGCCAGAGCCACCCGCGCACCGCGCATCCACAGACTACTATAAGCAGACACCGACTTCTAACGGACTACTGCTACGAAATGGCTACTGGTACGGTCTGACCATCCGAACCAAGATTCCACACTATCTCTCAACTCTAAATCATTTACTTCAAACGGTACTTGACCCTCGGGCATTCTCCTTAACCCATCATGTGCATACTTGTAAGTACGCTTAGAACTTAATGATCTCAATGTGTAGCGATCCCCCTCTAGCACTTGGACTGGTACGTGACCCGCTGGCACCTTCCTTAGCCTACCGCGTGCGTATCTGTAGGTACGCTTAGAATTTAAAGCTTTCCGTGTTAAGGATAACCGTCTAAAACCTCAATCACTCTAAACAGACCTTTAATCTTCAACAACCCAAAATCACCAATCGCAAAACGTTTAATTTTGCCATCGTTTCGTCTACTCGGCACACTTGTCATGTTAAGCTAAGCTAACTCGTCGTGTCTATACGAACCGTGTACCACCGGCTCGTCACCTTAGGTATCGGGTGCAATTCGGCTTGTACTTTACCGGAGTGAGACTTCGCTACTTAGCACGTAACGCAGCTATTTACGAATTTTCAAAAATACTGAGACTTTCCCGGGAACTAATTACAATCGAAAGGCTTTTCAGTCGTCTTTTTAGCACCAAGGTGAACGATAAGGGTCGCGAAAATTACTGTTTACCGACCATCGGAGAACACGAGCTAAATAGGGTACGCATTTAGACCTACCATTGCGTTGAATATGACAGTGAAAGACGCCTGAACTTAGCACTTAAGTCTTGGCTACTCATTGCCAGTTACATTCGTTGCGATAAAAGTTAAATACCGATTGAAACTTGTTACCACTATTATGCCTCACCGAACGTACACAAAAGATTTTCATTAACGAAAACTCCCTTGCCGTCATGTTTGCAACAAAACACCGATTTAAAATCTCGCCACCTAACATGACGTCACTTTGTAAATAATTATCAGGCAAACATTGCAACAAAGTTTCGATAGGGTATTCGTTAATCACTACACAACATAAAATCTGTTCTGTACTGAATACTCCTGTCTGAACTATACCAGTCTTAGCAACATCGTGACTAATATGTTTGCCATTAAATTTCGATAGAAAACTTTCTTTCACCAACGAGTATTTAGAATCAGAATAATAAGTAACAACTCACCCCTTTGATGTTACGTGCCCGCGATGTTGCTTGTACGACGCAGACATCGACGCGCCGCTTGTTTGGCGCCCCGCCGCCGTCGGCGGGCCCGCTGTACACTGCCATTGCATGCTGTCACCGACGCACGTACGCCGGACGGCTACGTGAACCGGCATGACACTTGACGCACAGCAAGGGCTTCGCGGCCCTTTGTCGCTTGCCCGATGCCCGTAGCAGCCGGGCACAGGCAGCGGCTTCTTCGTGCGACAATGCGCTTCGTTTAGTCCTGGTTTCTCCCTGGTCCGCGAGCATGGCACTTGATTTGCGGAAGCGATGAACACTTGTAACGTTTTTCTTTCCTTTGGTTTTTCACTACTCAGGTTAATGAGGGTAGTCATAAAAGTTACGGCGCACACGAATCTGGCCTTGAACAATTATTTAAACTGGTACCACGTCAAACCTGGATAGGTTCTCAGTGTTTCGCAAACATTTGTGTTCAAGGTACATCTAGAAATTCGGTAGTACATTTTGGAGGTACACCGTAGATGGAAAATCACCTTCGTTTTCCGAGGCACATCAACTAATGACCACAGTACACCAGTGTGCCGCGGCACACTATGTTACAGCACTGTTACACTATTGTATTTGGACTGCTCTTCCGCGCGCACTCAGAGCTAGACGTGTTGCGAGTCGCTCCGATAAGGAATCAACTATTTTACTGTATTAAGTTATATTTTAACCCCAGTCATAACATATAATGATTAATTAAAACAAAAATAATAGTGTGTGATACAAGTCAACAATATAAACAAACGAAATTATTGAATACTTAAGTAACAAGAACACAACAAAGGACTGGAAGTGGAACAAAGAAACAAGTCATTAGCAGTGAGTCACACAGCGCGCTCCGCTCCTATTCGCCAACAGCCGGTGAGTCAGACCACACCGCACGACGAGAAACGCTACCTTATATGGTCACAAACCACTACTTTAATCTTCGCTGTGACACTCCTAGTCAGAAATACATCAGCTAATTCAATTCCAATTGCTATGTCCAAATAGCCGAGTGAGGAGCACTTGAGATACGTACGTAAAGAGACGTGAGTTCGATTCTGGCTGCTTGTATTTCTTTTTGCTTTTTTTAACAACGCTTTGGCCACTTGTATGACAGTTTTTTACAAAAACATTGCTATTGCTGTTCTGCCAGGCTTTATTTGTTGACTTGCAAATAATAATATTTTTTCTACGAAATTATGATGCCCCTAAGACGTACACCTCCGAAGACGACATGTAGTGAATCAGACGCACAATCAACTGCAGGCAAAGTAATTGAGCAAACAGCTGTATCCACCCCAAATATGCCCGCTAGCGAACCTGATTATGTGAATTCACGCAAACGCAAACGTGACAACGATTGCTCAGCCTTCATGGAGGAGATTCGTGAACTATTAAAATCTCACAAATCCCAAACAGATAGCAAGCTGAAATCCATTCAAACGGCCATGATTGAAATTAAGGAACAAAATGCTGGTATCAAAGATTCTGTAGACCATATCTCTAAACAATATGATGATATGGTAATTCAACTGCAAAATTTGGAAGCGGAACGAAAAGTTGACCGCTCTTACATTAATCAGCTTGAAGAGAGAGTGGAAAACCTCGAACGGATGATGAATTCGTCTAAGATTGAGATTAAAAACATCCCGAAAAAGCAAGGCGAAACGAAGGAAGACTTACTTAATGTTATCACAGAAACGGCAAGCGTTCTGGAAACCCACCTGCAGCGCCAAGATATAAAAGACATCTACCGTCTAAATAAAAAGGATGGCGTTTCTACTATCATGGTTGATTTTACTACCACAGCACCAAAAGATAGCATACTAAGGAACTTACGACAATTCAACAAAAATAACAGCCAAAACAAACTAAATACTACTCACATTAAAAAGCAAGGCCCGTCAAAACCAATATTTATCACTGAAATCCTGACGCTTAAAGCACAACGACTTTATTACCTTGCTAGAAACTATGCTAAGGATAACGGCTACAAATTTTGTTGGACATCATTCAGAAAAGTTTTTCTACGAAAAATTGAAGGCGGTAAACAAATTTTGATTAAGAGCGAATCTGACATCCACAACCTTCGTCTGGACAAATGACTAGCGATTATATCAAGTTTTCCCAATTGTAACATTAACATAATTTTCTTTTATCTACTGATGTTTGTCATAATATTGTTAGTTTATTATAATGCTTTATCTGCCCAACGCAAACCCACACATTTTCAATACACACTACAACACAATTACACATTTCACATCCACATATTATTAAACCATTTAATGCATCACACAAATATAATTACACACATACCAAGTGTCAAGACCATTGCTGATCTATTCCAAGCATTCCATTATTACAAATATTTATTTGACAAAGCACCAATTATATGTGACATAATCTTCAATTCTTTTCCCAATGGCTAATAATTCCAATACAATTTTATTCGATTTAGATACTATCTCTGTGGCAAATAGCTATTTTTGTGACCCTGAAACTTGTAATTCTGTGTTACATAGCACTGCAACGTCTTTGAAAATCATAACACAAAACATTCGCAGTATTTACAAAAACTTCGATAATTTTGAGGCCCAACTAGCTAGATTCTCCTTTGACATCGACATTATAATCCTCACTGAATGCTGGCTTAATGAACACAAACCTATTCCTATTATTGAAAACTACGAATCTTTTTCTTCCAAGACTAGGCTTAATCAAAACGGTGGCATCGTTATTTATGTCAGGAAAAATATAAAATGCACTGTTGAAGAACCTAAGTCAAATGACGCTAGTTTTCTGTTGCTTCAAGTTTACCCTGATATTAACATATTAGCTGTTTATAGATCTCCATCTGCACACTGCACACATAGCTTTCTCACTTCATTAGATGCGATCATACGTCCTAGCAAAGCTAAACACATAATTATTGCAGGCGACATAAACATCGATATTAAATCGAACAATGCTGACAGAAACAGCGAATCTTACCTTAATCTAACGGCAGAACTAGGGCTACTTCCAGCACACACGTATCCAACGAGGCTTGCAAACTGTCTAGATCACATTATGGTAAACACATCCTATTCTGCTGCGGCCTTTGTGATAGATTCAACAGTGACTGACCACGCCTCAGTCCTCTTAAGCCTTTGTTGTCTAAATCCTGATATCAGCCGAAATAATGTGTACAAGAAAGTTGATTACGATGCTGCCCTTGCACACTTGCAAGCTGCTGATTTTTCCTTTATCAACAGTGACTCTGACGCAAATATTGCCGCTGCACTTTTTGTTGATCATCTATCAAGTGCACTAACACAACACTCGATCACAATTTCCCGACCCTGTAGGAAAAGATTGCTTAAACCCTGGCTTACCCTTGGATTACTGCGATGTATCCGCCACAGAGATAAACTGCACAAAATTCATAAGAAAAATCCACAAAATACATCTGATGAATTAATATACAAAAGGTACAGAAACATTTGTAACGTTCTTCTAAAAAGATAAAAAGGAATTACGAAAAATCTTTACTAGAAAATGCAAACTGTAATAAAGATAAATGGAATGCTGTCAAATCCATTATCAGTACCTCAAAAGAGAAAACTGCTGGGGACCACCTTTTAGTACCACAGAAAAGTGGTGCAAGTGCTGTAAACGAGATAAACACGTACTTCTCTAATATTGGTAAGCAACTAGCAGATAATATACCTCTAGCTCAAAATAATTATAAATTTCACGTAACCCCCATCCCAAATTCAATCGTGTTACTTCCGCCAGATGAAGCCGAAATTGAAGCGTTGATTATGAATCTCAAAAATTACTGTGCTACTGGCTGGGATTCTATCTCAGCCAAGTTTCTTAAATTTGCTAGACACATTATCGTCCCTCATCTGACTAAACTAATTGAGATCTGTCTTACCCAGGGTGTTTTTCCGAAGGTCTTTAAGAAGTCCCTTATTACTCCTGTCCACAAGGTAGGAAAGAAGGATGATGTTGGAAACTACAGGCCCATCTCAGTCCTTACTACTCTTTCAAAAATACTAGAAAAGGTTCTAAACAAAAGGCTCACAAACTTTCTGCAGCACAATAAGATTCTGTCAGAAGCCCAATTTGGGTTTAGGTCGGGAAAAAGCACTGAAGATGCCATAAACCAGCTGGTAGATCACGTCGCATTTAAAAAAAGATCAAAAACAGAAATGCGTCGGCATATTTCTCGACCTGGCAAAAGCTTTCGACACCGTCATGATTCCTCTCCTTGTGGACAAGTTAGATAAGATCGGTGTTCGCGGAAATGCTCTAAACATTTTTAAGGATTTTCTCTGTGACCGTACGCAAAGAGTTAAAATAAAAGAATACATTAGCTCTGATGCCGACGTTACCTATGGCGTCCCACAAGGCAGTATTCTTGGCCCGAGTCTCTTCTTGATTTATATAAATGACCTGTGTCAGCTGCCACTTGTAAACGGCAAGGTCGTTACTTATGCTGACGATACGGCATTAATATTTCATGGGGGGACTTGGGACGAGGTTCGACGAAGCGCCGAACTGGGACTGCATAAGGTAAGCCATTGGCTAAGATCTAACCGACTCACTTTAAACCTTTCAAAATCCACATTTCTCCAATTCTCTTTTTCTAAAATTAAACCACCGAATTTAGATATTAGATCACATGTCTGCAACTTGGCTTCCCCAACGACATGTTCATGCACTGTTCTCACTAAGTCTTCACATGTAAAATACCTTGGTGTGATTGTCGATGAAAAACTTAGTTGGCGACAGCACATAGACCTCACTACAACGCGAATCAGAAAACTTATTTGGGCATTTAAAAAACTTAGACACGTAGCTAACTTCGAACTCCTTCGCACTGTGTACTATGCGCTCGTGCAGTCAGTCGTGGGATATTGTGTTACTGTGTGGGGTGGTGGATGCAAGACTTTTATGATTCACCTGGAAAGGGCCCAAAGATCTCTACTTAAAGTCATGACTTTCAGACCCTTTAGATTTCCCACCAAAGTCTTATACGAGAAGTGTGAAGTACTCACAGTAAGACAGAATTATATTCTGCAAGTTGTTTACAAGCAGCACAGTATTGCACCATATAATGCGCAAAGTAATAAGAAGCGCACTATACAAAACGTTTGCTTACCTATACGCTGTCACACGGCGTCCGCTAGGCGACAGCGGTTATATCTTGCCACTTATCTTTATAATAAGGTAAACAAAATCCTGAACATAAATCCCCTTACGACTCGTGAAACAAAAAAGAAGGTAAAAATCTGGCTACTGACACAGGACTACAACGCAACTGAAAATTTATTGCAATCAACATAAATATATATGAACACAAATAAATGGTATACACACACCCATACACACACACCCCCACACACACCCACGCCCTCACACACACACACACCCACATTCACATACCTGCACCCACTATTCCTAATTTAATTTTGTTTCATCCTGGCTGTATTGTAATTTGCCCTAATTTTATTTTACTACAATCTTTAATTTAAAATTTATATTGTTTTAAAAATTATCCTAATTTTATTCGAATATTGTTTAAGATTTAAAAAGATTATTTAACTTGCTTTTGTAATTTCATTTAATAATTCTATTTTTAATATTTAATTAAATATAATGTTTAACTAATAAACTTAACTTTAAGTAATATAATTTTGTCACCTTTTGCTGCATAAAACTTGCCCAACTGTGACCTAAATGGAAGAAGTCACTGGCTCTTGAAATACAGGTACTCTAACCTAGCTCTTGAGCCAGGGTCTCATAAAACTGTAACCTGTTTTTATGGCAATAAAGAAATTTATTATTATCTCTTTATTCATTTTAATCACATATAATTTACATTTTTAAATATTTTTACAAAATTGTATAAAAAAACATTTAAAAATATAAAAAATAGTAGCCCACCAGCATCGGGAACAGGGTCCGGGCTACCGGTGGTCAGGGCTCTTGAGAGAGGAACCTCCTAACAATACGTGCCGTGTCCAGAAGTACTGCTTTCTGAATCAAGCCCTTGATCCAGCTGCCAAGCGAAAGCCTACTAAGATGTTGATCGAGGCTTTTGGCAATTAAGCCATTGGCCGACACGACTATCGGCACAATGACTGCTGTATTCACATCCCACATGTCGACAACCTCGCGAGCCAGATCTAGATATTTGAATTGCTTATCTTTCTCTGCTTTCACGAGGTTCTCGTCATGTGGAACCGTTATATCAACAATCATTGCGCGACGCTCCAATCGATCTATCAACACAATGTCAGGCTTATTGGCAACAATAGTCCTGTCAGTGACGATAGGTCGATCCCAATACAACGTGATATTACCATTATCGAGAACTGGGTCGGGCGCATACTTATAGTATGGCACTTCTGATTCCACAAGGTTGTATTTCAAAGCAAGTTGCTGGTGGATAATCCTGGCAACAAGGTTGTGTCTATGCAAGTACTCTCCGTTAGCCAGACGAGAACAGAATTATTATTATTATTCCCTTTATTCATTTTATACACATTCATTTTACATTTTTAAATATTTTTACAAAATTAAATACAAAGACATTTAAAAATATAAAAATAGTAGCCCACCGGTATCGGGAACAGGGTCCAAGCTACCGGCGGTCAGGGCTCCAGAGAGAGGAACCTCCTAACAATACGAGCCGTGTCCAGGAGTACCGCTTTCTGAATCAAGCCCTTGATCCAGCTGCCTAACGAGAGCCTCATCAGATGTTGGTCGAGGCTCTTGGCAATTAGGCCATTGGCTGATACGACTATCGGCACAATGATCGCTGAGTCAACAGGCCACATGTCGACAACCTCGCGAGCCAAGTCAATATACTTGATTTGTTTATCCTTCTCGGCCTTCACGAGGTTCTCGTCATGTGGAACCGTTATGTCAACAATCATTGCGCGCCGCTCTGATCGATCCATCACCACTATATCAGGTTTATTGGCTACAATAGTCCTGTCAGTGATGATGGATTGATCCCAATACAGTATGATATTGCCATTTTCGAGAACTGGGTCGGGCACATACCTATAGTACGGCACTTCCGATTCCACAAGGCTGTATTTCAGAGCAAGTTGCTGATGGATAATCCTGGCTACAAGGTTGTGTCTATGTAAGTATTCTCCGTTAGCTAGACGAGAACACCCGGAGATAATGTGACGGATCGATTCGCCCGGACGGTGGCATGCCCGACATATGTCAACCGTGCCATCCTTCACAATAAATTTCCGGTAGTTATTCGTCATCATAACTTCATCCATAATTGCACAAACAAAACCTTCGGTTTCTCCAAAGAGTTCCCCGGAACGTAGCCAGGCTACGGACGCTGCATGGTCTACATCAGGCCCATGCAAGGCACTGAAGTAGCGTCCGTGAAGCTCCTTACTCTGCCATACTTCCCTGCGGTCATTAGTGTCAAGCACTGCAGGTTTGCGCCAGTTCTCTTTAGCCAAGGAGAGCGGGGTGAGGGCCTTGTCCATCGCGACCACATCTCGATGCATCCCCACGTCGGTTTCTAGGAAATATTCCCTGAGACTGCATATCTCGCGATTGTGGAGAGTCTTGGCGTTTAAAAAGCCTCGACCTCCACAACTCCGCGGGATATACAGTCTCATAACCGAAGAACGTGGGTGATGCATTCGATAAGCCGTCAACAATGTACGGACCTTCCTATCCAGGGCGTCTAATTCTGTTTGAGTCCATTTGAGTACGCCGAAAGAGTACATCAAAACCGGCATGACCCAACCATTGAAGGCACGCACCTTATTTCCGCCTGATAAAAGACTATTAAATACTTTTCTCAGGCGGCCAAAGAAACGCTCCTTCAACGATTGCTTCATGTCAACAGCATTGATGCCCAGCGCTTCCGACATACCCAAATACTTGTAGGTTTCGGTTGCTGAGAGGGATCTAAGATTTATGGAATCTGAGAGCTGGGTTCCCACAGATTCCACAATCCGACCTCGCTTTACATGCATGACCGCACATTTGTCTACACCAAATTCCATCCTGATGGCGCTACTGAGAGTTTCTGTTACCTTCAGTAGCTCCATCAGTTGCAAATTGTTGGGGGCAAAGAGTTTCAGGTCATCCATGTAAAGAAGGTGAGATATAACCTGACCACCTCTCCTCAACCGAAAGCCCAGACCTGAATCCTCTAGCAGCGTGCTTAGAGGATTCAAGGCTAAGCAAAACCAAAGCGGGCTCAAACTATCGCCCTGAAAAATACCACGCTCTATCCTTATCGATTCGCTGGTCCCTTGGATATGCTGACATCCTGGATAGCGAAGGACTGTCCTCCATTGCCTCATACACGACATCAGGAAGGTGCGCAGAGTTGCATCTATTTTATACAACTGTAGCACCCTCATAAGCCATGTATGTGGCACCGAGTCATAGGCCTTCTTATAATCTATCCAACATGTCGACAGATCCCTTCGGGAACGGCGAACCTGTTGGTTAATGGCCATATCAATGAGAAGCAGCTCCTTAGTACCGCGGGACCCATTCCTACATCCATTTTGAGAAGCGGACATGATCGAATTGTCATCAATGTGTTTGCAAATTTTAGCTCTCAAAATGGATGTAAGAACTTTATACACTGTCGGAAGACAGGTAATAGGTCTATAATTTTTGGGCTCCGCAGTACTACCAGATTTATAGAGCAGGTGGGTGATTCCAGTAGTTAAGAACTCGGGCAGCGACCCTGATTCTAGAGCTGACTGGAATAGGGCCGCCAAGCGAGCGTGCGACCTCTGGATCCACTTAATCCAGAAGTTGTGCAGTCCGTCCGGCCCTGGAGATTTCCAGTTAGGTAACGGACGGACTGCACGAGCTACGTCTTGGGGGCTGATAGTGATAGCCCCCATTTCTGGAACTGGATCGCATACTCGCTCGACTACCCGAGTCCATTCACCCTCGGTGTGGCTGACAGGCACCGACCAGATACTGCGCCAGAACGAGCACATGGCGTCATCATCCGGCAGGTGCGTGTCAGCCACACCTTGGTCCGGTCGCTCCCAACTCCTATAAACCCACCTTTCATCTCTTTGGAATGTGCGATTCAGAGTGTATCGTTCCACCCGCCGCTTATACCTACGGATACGGTTTGCCCATGCATACACTTTCTGCTTCAGGAAGTCGATGCGCTCTGTGATACGGGACATATAGTCACGAGGACTAATATCAGTATCCGCAAATGCCCGCTTCACAAAGCGCATCACTCGAGGGCGATTGTTGCCCTCCCTGAAGCAGATTAGTTTGCCGATGAGTGTTCTGGCCCCACTAATACGTCGCTCAATCCTGCATTGCCAAGCCGGAACGGCAGGTTTAGGTCGTGTAGCTCTATCATCAGAAAATTTTACATGAGCTACACGACATGCCGCTACAGCCGCACAATACAGGATTGAGTGAGCATCAGTTAGGTCTTCGCAGTTATCAAAATAGTTTGACAACTGCGAATCCAGGACAGCCACCAGCGCCCTATTTCTGTTATGCATGGGCAAACGAGGTAAGCGTGGCCTAAGTTCGGGCGACATGAACCGATATTCTCGAATCGCACCCTCCAAAGCACTCCTCATTTCCTCACTGCATTGGGTACTTACATTAGTAGCCACGTCATTACTCACTTCGTCAGCGCGATGGTATAACTGATTAGACTGTGGTGGATCCACAGCCTGCGACGGAGGGACAATGACGTGGCTACTCTGCATTTCAGTTCGCAAGCGATCAAGTACGGTGTCGTCCAACATACGATTACGTTGGATGACCCGCACCTGATCCGACAATCGTTGCGCCGACACGTTGACAGCTGGCTCAAGCACCTGAAACAGAGAGAGCATCCGAACACGGTACGCGGTCAGGTTGTTTCCTCCCTCTGTAGCCCCATAGTATGAGTGCATGACATTTTCATTGATGGTTCGCGTCCATCGCATGCGCTGCACACTTCCGCCGGGAGCTGGGACCCTATCAGAAGCCGGTGGGCCTCGAGGTCCTAAGCCTTCCGGTGGCCGGCGTCCTCCCCGTCGACGAACAGGTGGTGGCGTCGTGGGCGGACAGAAGTACTCGTCGCTGTCGCTCGACGCAACTGCCACGGCCGGTGTCACAGCACTCACGGTGAGGCTGGGTTCCAGCGGCGGCGAGGCGGAGCGGGGCGACGAGTCCGGAGGTGGTAGGCGTGCACGAAGAGCAGCTGATCTAGTCAACATTGGTCTTCATTCTTCATTTTATTGTGTAAATTTTTTCTTGTGACGTGATCTGACACTGTATGTCAGATCAATGAATTTTTGTGGTTTTTTCTTTTTTCGGAAACATTTAGCCATTTTATTGATATAATATATTAGAAAAGTCTATTTGAATTGGATGGAGTAAATTAAAATCACAAGTTCAACTATTAAGTATTAAATATTTAGTAAAAATGGTAAATCAGAATAGAAGACGTTTATGTGACGTAAGTGTTGCCAGCTTATAATTATTATTATTATACCTTTATTCATTTTTTCATCTTATTAATTACATTTTTAAATATTTCTTAAAAAACAAAAAGAATAAAAAAACATTTAAAAATATAAAAAATAGGTTTTTCCGCCGGTGTCGGGAGCAGGGTCCAAGCTACCGGTGGTTAGGGCTGCAGAGACAGGAACCTCCTCACAATGCGGGCCGTATCGAGGAGTACCGCCTTCTGAATCTGGCTCTTGATCCAACTGCCAAGTGAGAGCTTCGACAGATGTTCGTCGAGGGTCTTGGCCATAAGGCCATTGGCCGTTACGACAATCGGCACAATGATAGCCGAGTCCACATTCCACATATCGACAACCTCGTGAGCCAAGTCGAGATATTTTATCTGTTTCTCTTTCTCAGCTTTCACGAGGTTTTCGTCATGTGGGATGGTAACATCGACTATCATTGCGCGGCGCGCTGATCGGTCTATCACCACTATGTCAGGCTTATTGGCAACAATAGTCCTGTCAGTAATGATAGGCCGATCCCAGTACAGCGTGACATGGTCTTTCTCGAGAACTGGGTCGGGCACATACTTGTAGTACGGTACCTCAGATTCCACAAGTTTATATTTCAAGGCAAGTTGCTGGTGAATAATCCTGGCCACTTGGTTGTGCCTGTGCAAGTACTCGCCGTTAGCCAGACGAGAACAACCAGAAATAATATGTCTGATGGACTCACCCGGACGGTGGCATGCCCGACACATGTCCACCGTCCCGTCCCTCATAATATGTTTCCGGTAGTTATTATTATTATTATTACTATGTTATAGCACTGTTACACTATGTTACACTGTGTTACACTATGTTACACTATGTAGATGTGGAGCCCTTCAACGCCTTGCTTAACGTCCAAATAAGCTGGATTCCTTCCACTGCACTCAACAAGAAAAAATCAAAAGTCACTTCATTCAAACTAGGCTTATAATCAGCACTTTTTGAACGTCAAAATTACAAGAGACAGTCCCCCAAAACGCCCGCCCTTCGCCACTTCCTAAGTGTTTTAGCTGGGAAGAAGAAGTGGCGGAACAAACTCCCCAGCAACACATCTGTCTGTTAGGTTAGAAGAACCAGATTTTACACAAAACAAGTCAGCGATAGATGACGCATTACTAGCGCGCATCGCACTCTGTGAAATGTGGGTATTCTATTAGGTACACTCTGCCTTACCCTTCGGAGATTACAAGCGTGATGATATGTTATGTTTTGTCGGGATCAAAATCCGCTAACACACTAAACAAAAACACTAACCGCAAACACTAGCTTGCTATTCACTGGCTGAGTTTTAGTTCGTATCGCGAGTGCAATTATTCGTTTTGTATTTCAAAAAGTAACCGTCACTGATTGTTATTGTCACTGTTCTCGCGTGTGATTGCATTAGCACGATTTGATCGCACTTCTGATGTCGCAGTGTGCTGATTTTATTCCGTTTAGACTTTCACCATGTGGGCAGAACATGGGTTTCGTGCAATGAAAACACACACACACTGTACACTGCTTTTATCGAACTAACAAATTACTTGAAATTACAATCCAACACAATAACACTAGGCACCATGAATCGGGTTACAGTTTCGGGACGTCTTGACTCCGCGGTGGTCAGACTCAAACTGTCCGCCTCGCTGGGAGCTCGAAACATCACGACTCTGTAGTAAGCGCGCTTAGGTGTGGGTAGACTGGTAAGTAGGTCGCTTGACCTTTGGCGCGCTTTCGATTCATAGTCAGTCTTGTATCCGTAATAATGACTCCGACTCCGACATATATAATATTGGTAGAAAAATAAATTATGCTAGAATCAAAAAAAACTTTGACCACCTATGGAACCACTACTTCTACCATAAATCTATACAACCACCAGCTTAGATGTTTGAAACACTGACATCCACAAACAATATACCACAATAAACTATGTATTCTATAACACTCCAACTTCAAACGTCTTCTATTAAATACAATGTAAGAAACAGATCACTGGAACAACAAGATTCTACGGTCAGTTTGCATTGTAGTCACACATGCATTACGAAAATCAACCTTACTGCAGCGACATAAAGACGATGTCCATGTCAAATTGACACTTTGATGTTCGTTTGACTCTCCATGAATATTATTTCCAAGTATTTGTATTAAAAACTCTGCACAAATTAAATGACTGGATGCGATAGTTGCCATCCTTGTATCCGGACTTAGTGATGTCTTTTCCAGTACTTTGATATTCGCATTGATATAAAATAGCTTTTAGTGGAAACAGACATTTATTTAAATTAGCGATACTGGGAATCCGTTTAAATTATGCGGGACGTGATGTCGATTTGATATAGGTAATTATTTTACTTGTGAAAATGGTTTTACTAGCAGATGAAATCGGGATATAGGGAAGTTAAGGAATATTCGAAAGATGTAGCATAACATAAAATCACGCCTGTAGTTCTCAAAGGGTTAGGCAGAGGTGAGTACACCCCACCTTTCGCTTTTTGTTAAAGTCCCATGTAATAGGGGGACAACCGACTAGGTGGACAGACGATCTCATTAAAGTGGTCGGAAGAAACTGGATAGCCATGACACAAAACCGCCAATCGTAGAGAGATTTGGAAGAGTCTCACTCAGCATTGGGTGGCCAAGGGTTGAAGAAGAAGAGAAGAAGAATAGGGACGAACCATCAACCGGGCTTAAATCTAGACTCCGTGGCTGCCACTAAAGAAATTCCTGATGGAAAAACCTGATAGTAATTTGCCCGACCCGGGAGTCGAACCTAGGATCTCATGCTCAGCAGTCGCGCATGCGACCGCCAGACCAACGAAGCAGATTTTAAAAGTATTGTAGGCTTTAGCATCTTCAAGAATTGTGTTGCTAGACTCCACACAACAAACCCGGTATGTCAGTGACCATACGGATTCAGTTGACAAGTCGGTGACATAAAGTTGACAAGCCGGCGACATAAAGGCTGTGCAGTATATAGGCTCTATTAGGCATTTGCAAACAAAAAATCACTAAATTCCGTGTAAACTTCGTTACCTATCAAATGCTTCGAAGATGGCAGAGCCCGAATGATGGGCTTAGTATTAATATTTAAAGTAAAGGCAACACAACACAAGACGTACTTAAAGTAGCCAAAGATGAGGTGACATTAATACAGAAAGTTTCACTACAACTTTGACTAAGTTATTAATGGCACATCATCTTTGGCTACTTTATGATATTAACTAAAATAAATCCTATTTGAATTTCCAATTTTCTTTTTCACAGCTTACTTACTTATATCGCCCAACCCACAGTGAAAACATCAACTTTATTCCTACAAAAAACGTAGATAAATCTCCAGATTTTTTAAATATCATTACTATGCCTATGTAACCACGGTTCATTTTACGATCTCTGTAACAAGCCAAGCAACATAGGCGTCTTCCTTTGTTTTTTCACATCTCTCACGGGACGTTCAAAACATGAATATAAAATATATTTTTATATCTTCCGTTACGCTTTAGTAACGCCCACGTGTGTAGTTAAGAGCTTATGGAGATGTTGGAACGGTATAAGATTCTGAGTTTATTGGTAGTTTTTTTTTGTTACGTTTACTTTGGATTCTATGTAAATAATCTCGCTGCATCATCATACTCTTGAGGGTAACATTCTTATTCGTTGTGTTAATGTTTTCTTTAGGTAAAAATCGACCCTGCCACTTAGACGGCGTTATCAGTGGCTTCAGACAGTTCCCTCAAGATGAAATTGGAGTTCCATTAAGAGCGTTTACGCCCTACGACATTTCATACAAACTTTCAAGTCCTTATTTTCCGAAATGACTGAACCGATTTTAATTAAACTTCATATGCAAGAGCAAGATACATAGGTCTGAAAAGTTACTAACATTTTCGATAAATAGTGTTACTTACGGCTCAATTAGAGCAATTATAAATTATGTATAGAAACAGAAATTTCCAATTATATTTTTTTATAAAAAAACATTTCGAAAATGTTTTTTAACATCTTTTTAGACCTACGTATCCTGCTTGTTGTGCATGTAACAATACGTGTCCTAAATGAACATAAAAGAAAATACCTTCGATTCGTGTCGTGTTGTATTATATCAGTTACAATTTCAGCCGTAGCCCCCGGGCGCAGCGGAGACTTAATGAATTTCTAGGTGATGGATTAGATGTTTAAGCACTCTTGCTGATGGAACACCCGGCTGATTGGATTCGACGAACATTTGCGTTAAATAACGTATTGATTTACTTTCAGAGCCCACGCTTGGAGGGATTGATTTATTAATAAAAATTACATCCTTGACCTTATTCTTATATGGCGTAAGTCATAATTGTCCGGGATGCGGAAAAAACATTTTGATTTCCAAAACAAATAAGAAAATTGCTTTACTTTTTACATTCAATTACAATGCAAAGCACCATTGCAATCCAACAAGGACGTTTGGAGGGATTGATTTATTAATAAAAAATTACATCCTCGACCTTATTCTAATATGGCGTAACTCATAATTGTCTGGAATGCGGAAAAAACATTTAGATTTCCAAAACAATAAATTATAAATTTATTAAATTAGAACTTTATTCCTGAAGACGATGGTTACACCGAACAGCAACATAAAGGCAATGGATCTGAATGGACAAGATGAAAAATGCTTGGAGGTTCAAGTAGTATTAACTTTATGGTTTATACGAGGGGAAATTATCATGATTTTGACAACTGGGCGAAAATAACTGGGGATGAATCATGGAACTGGGAAAATACTTTTCCATATTTTAAGAAAAGTGAAAGGTTAGTCGATCCTATCCTTCAAGAGTATGATGCTGGCGTTTATCATGGTACGGATGGATATTTTGGAACTATCAGATATTATACTGACGAAGGTTGCCAGTACCTTGCAGCTTTCAAAGAAACTGGTCATAAAATTGTTAAAGACATAAATGGTGACACTCCAGTTGGATATACTGAACCTATGTTTACCATCGCTGACAATGTAAGGCAAAGCACTGCTCAGGCATTTTTGCGTCCGATCAAAAACCGACCCAATTTGTTCGTGCTTAAAAACACACTGGTATCCAAAGTTCTCTTTGATGAAAAAAATAATGCAATCGGTGTTGAAGCTATCTTAGAAAACAATGAAACAGTCACTTTCAAAGCAAAAAAAGAAGTCATAGTATCGGGAGGAGCTATTAATACCCCGCAAATCTTGATGTTGTCTGGAATAGGTCCAAAAGAGCAGTTAGATAATCTTAATATAGGCTTGATTTCTGATCTTCCCGTCGGTCAAGCATTGCAAGACCATGTTATGGTATTGACGATACACGCAATGGGAAATTCAACTTCAGAGCGTATGAATCCAACCAAGTTTCCAGTTCCGCTCGTTATGGGTTATATCAGTTTGAATAAAAGTCAAGGTTATCCAGATTACCAAACATTCAACTTTATATACACCGGGCCGTCCGGTTTGTTGCAGTTATGTACTTACTTCTCTTTTGATGACGAAATATGTGACGCTTTATATGAAGGATGTGTTGGGAGAGCAGTTTTATTAAACGTGGTCTACTTATTGTACCCAAAATCTCGTGGAAAAATCATATTACGAAGCAAATATCCCAGAGATAAACCAATTATTTACACTGGATATTATTCCGTTGATGAAGATTTAGACAAGCACGCGTCATATATACAAGATTATTTGAAAATTCAAGATTCATCATTTTTCAGGAGTGTCAATTCTAAAATGGTTATTCCCGAAAAGTGTGGTTGTGGAGAGTTCAATGATAGCCAGGAGTACTGGAGATGCTATGCGCTATGCATGATGGTGACAGGATACCATTACGCTTCTACCTGTCCTATGGGGGTTTTAGTCGACTCCCGTCTTAATGTCATTGGGGTGAACAGGCTAAGGGTAGCAGATGCTAGTGTCATGCCAGTGGTTACTGGAGCCAATACTAATGCTCCAACTATTATGATTGCTGAAAGAGCAGCTGATTTTATTAAAGAAGATCATGGTTTATGTATGTAATCCGGAAAGAGTCGGTTTCCAAAAGACGAATTAAATGTTTATCAGTAGACAAATTAAAAACGTGTATTTGTTCACGAAAACATGTATTACAGTTTTACTGTATGATGTAGTTTTTTTACCATTGTCTTGAAAATTACATTTGCGATGTTAAATCGACACTTTATTAAATAAAAATAAACTGAAACATGTTTTTCTAACAAATCCTTTTAATAATAGAATTGTTACAAAGATGTCTGTTAAAAAGAGGTGCCAATATCATCTCAAAATCATCAATCCTTAGTTCTGAGTCCTTACCTAAAAAAAAAATCAAAATATTTTATTTTACATAGGCCTACATGGGCACTTATAAAACATCGACAGAAGAGGCACGGTTCGGGTTGGTCGTTTGCTATGGAGAAGAACCGGCAAGAAACTCCATGGTTACTCTTTTAAAATCATTTGATCAAGAAGAGGATGTGTCTTAAATTACAGACCTGTCACTTAGATTAGACACCTATTAATTTTACTGGTACAGCAAAGTAAGTCATATTAATGTATTTGGCTTTATTGGTCATAAGTTTTCTAAAATTTTTCTTTGTTTGGGAGCCTCGTCATCTATCACTCAAACACTGATCGGCTTTTTGGTAATACCTTTTTCGAACTACTGGAAACACTGATACATTTCCGAAGGTAGACGATGATTGTCGAGTCTTTTTAGTCTTCCTGGCATATCTGTTGATGACACATCGATTTCATAGGCAGCTGTTCATACGGCGACGGATTCACACACCTACACACCCTATTATGGATAAACCATCTAACTATTATGTGACACATCATCAGCCAAAAAGTTGAAATAATTAGGTACATACTAGGTAATTATCTCATTTTATTCAGCGACTAAGAATTAAAAAGTAAAATGATGTTGTGACAGTTGTGCAAACAACAAATTGGTATGTCTTAAAGGAAGTATACAGAACATAGAAAGGTGTCGTCATATTTAAGAACCATCAAGCTGAACAACATTATCAATGAGACCAAAACCGTTTTGGCGAAGAAAAATACTGCTGTCTCATAGATTTGGATTGAGTAGCTATTGTAGCTATATGGATGTAGAACATCTAAACTGCTCATGATTTTTGGGAAATTTCAACTGTTGGGAAGGCTTGTGACTAAAAATTACAACCATACGGGTAGACAGAAGGTTTCTCTTCATTTGCACAGATCAATACGTAGGTAGAAACCCGGAAGTCTGACAACCAGATTTACCTGGGTATTGTATTATGTAACCGACCAGCAACCTAGTAACAGGGCTATGGAGATGAGAAAAGCAGTGTCTTCGATACAAAATATTGGTGTACAGCCGCACGCAGGTAGACTGAAAGCGGACCTCGTCATAGTTGTGAAACGGCTAGGCAGAATTCAGATGTGAAGATGTGTAAATTTTAAATTGTAACCTGTACGTGCCGTTTATTGCACGCGGTAGACAAGTAAAAACATCTTTTAGGTATTGTATTAACTTTTGTGGTTTTAGGTGTTTATCCAAGGTAACGACAATATATGTACTAAGTCCCAATTTATGCGAATTTTAATAAGCCATAAATTTGGTCCATTTCGTGGAAGGGGTATATATACTATATTCAATTATACGAAAATTAATAAAGTAGAAGAGATTTTGGAATTTGAAGTTATAAAAGCTAGTGAAATATCCAATCATCATATGCCTATAATGTTCCCAATGCTGGGACACAGGCCGCCTCTCAAAACAACAATGAGAGGGAGTGGTCTGGTGTAATTCACCACGCGGGACCAGTGCAGGTTGGTACATGTCACATGTCTTCAAATTTTTAGTTCTAGGACATTTCCTATTTCGATCGATTTCCTCACGATGTTTTCCTTCACCGTTTTTTGTGATGAAATAAATTACACAAAGATAAGCGTCTGCCTGGGTTCAAAATCACGGCTTACTCGTAAGTCTGGGCTGCCACCGTTTAGCCACAGCTGCTTTCCTATAAAAAATATCCTAGCCGTTCATCAATTATTCTAGTATCATTTTCATCTTCTTTTTTCTAACTTTATCCTACTTTAAGTGTTTGTCAGCTCTCCTTAATATCTAGCGCTAGGACAATCTGTCTTGGTTTGTCGGGTCTGGCAGTTCTCCTTCCAATAGGAGCTTCGTCATGCTTGTCCACCACGTCGGAGGACGTCCTCTAGGTACATGTCCTAAAATACACCCTAACACCCATTTTCAGTCCAAGCGTTACAAATGCACTAAAAAGCTCGCCGTTCTATTTTCAACTTTATTCGCTGAGACTAGAACTGAAAAGCTAACAAAGCGTTTTATTTAGGTGACTACGTAAAATTCAAATTCTTTATTGCGAACTAAGTGTAGTCTTGAAGATGGGCATTGCAATACAATTTTTTTTTTTTTTTTTTTTTTCATTATGTTGTAACCGAATGGTTACCTCATAACAATTACAATCTAGCCTTGAGGCTAATAAGTAATTTAAATTTAACTTAATTTCCTAGTAAATTTATACTAAAGAATGTGTCCATTGGCACTTTTCTTATTGTCTCTATTATGACGGAAAGACACTTAGTTCTTGTGTTCTTAAAAGGTAGCACTCACTGCACTCCGTAACAATCACTAAACTAATTCAAAAGGCTTAGTCCTTTTCAGTCTCCTTACTATGTCCGTGGTGTCAAGGAGCTGAATAGCCTCGACATTCACATGTTTATGAAGTCTTTGTTCATGAGCTTCGGCGTAATTTTTTATAACTTTAGCGACAAGGTCCACTCCTAAGTCCCGGTGGATGTCCTCGTTTCTAATGTACCAGGGAGCGTTGACTATGCTCCGAAGTACCTTATTTTGAAATCTTTGGATTATTTCAATATTGGTGCGTTTTGTACAGCCCCAAAGCTGTATACCGTATGCCCATACAGGCATAAGTAGTTGTTTGTACAGAAGTACTTTGTTGTACACTGACAATGATGAATGTCTGCCAAGTAGCCAGTACATATTCCTGTAGCGTAGATCTAACTCCAGGCGTTTCTTTTTGACATGAGCCTTCCAGCGAAGTTTTGCGTCAAGCGTCATGCCCAGGTATTTGGCTGTATTTTCGTAAGGTATTACGCAACCGTTAATGTATACCGGTGTATAATTAGGTCTTCGGTTTGTGAAGTCTATATGAGTCGATTTGGATTCATTTAACTTAATTCGCCATTTTTTTGTCCAGTTGGTGATGGAGTTGACAGCAATACAAATGGTTTTTAAATATAATAAAAATACACACACTCAATATTACAGTTGTTACAGTTTACAAAAAAAGGCGTAAAATTTATAGAAGTTTTTGCATAATTATCTTTGTATAAATATTACTGCAACCGAATTTTGGTGCAGTCGTGTGTTTTAGTGTTACAAAGGTACATGTTCTTATTATTTTCTGTAGTTAAAAAAATATTTAAAACAATTCAGAGTTTTTAGATAATTTTTAGATTTTGCTGTCTCAAACGAGATATTTTATTTAAAAAAGCTTTATGTTACAGATTATTTGAGATAAGTCGTTATTCTTTGGGGGTGATGAGGAAACGACCATAACAACAAAACAACAACAAAATATTGAAAATGAATGTATCATCGGCGTTACAGGGCATTCATCAAATCCAAGGAGCTCTCAGTATTCTGTCTGCTTTACAGATGACTACGGTTTATTTTCCAGAGCAGGCACAACCTAGAGGTAAGATTTAAATCAAAATCAAAATATTTTATTTTACATAGGCCTACATGGGCACTTATAAAACGTCAACAGAAGAGGCACGGTTCGGGTTGGTCGTTTCCTATGGAGAAGAACCGGCAAGAAACTCCATGGTTACTCTTTTAAAATCATTTGGTTCTACAATATTTGGATGTTATCAATATTAAATGTTCGTATTAACTATAAAGTGCAACAGAATTGGCCCAATAATACTTGGCTCTGACTTACGAGTTAGTTTATGAGAGAGTGCGGTGGTAGGCTCGAATTTCTTTTACCATCACATCTCTCTTAACAGTGAAAGAAAACATCGTAAGGAAACCGGCATATTTTATAACCAAAAATTGAAAATATTTGTCATTTTGTTTTTTTGTTTTGGGAATATTATGGACTGATTATTTTATGAATGTTTATACTGACATATTTATATTTTTTCAGTGAATCGTAGTTTTTTTTAAAGATAATAGTGGCAGCCCATGTCTAGACTATTATGTTAATGTTGTAGATTTTAACGTGACCCACTTTGGTACGTATTATAGACATGTATGACTCTGTAGCGAGCCAAAAAAAGCAACTTACAATAAAAAGTACCGACTACAGTGCTATTTATGACACGACGGAAGAACTAACGGCAATTTCCTACAAGTCGCAAGCAAAGTTTACATCGACTTAAGACTGTATAACAAAACCCGACAACAAGTGTTGGGCAGTTTTTTTAGTCTTGTAAACGATGACAATAAAATAAAAATATTGGAAATCTCACAGCGTCAATAAAATATTACAACAAATCGATTTGTATTTGTATTCGGAATCAGAGTTTGAACTTGCGACCTCGTAGATTTTAGAGCGGGCATGAAACCGCTAGGCTGTTTGCTCCGTTGGCATGAACAACAAACAATTGAAGATTATGGGCATAATGCATCATTGCTCACCCCTTAAGCGAGTAGCGAGATATTATAACCTAAAATTTAAAGAAAATTGGAAGATTCTGTTGAAATTTTGCACAAATATTATTCATTACAGAACTATTCCTTTGTACAGAATCTATACGGTAATTTTGGCGCCAACTTAGAACATCGAATTGGATTTTTACGATTTTATTAAATGTATAGACTACAATTTTGTGATACAATAAAGTTTGTCTCTCTTATGTTACTTTAGGACTAGAAAAGTCGCAATGCTTCTAAAGCGTTTGATATTATTTTTAGCATTTCCGTTATCATTATCACTCATAGAAAGTCATTCGCTCTTGGCCAAGTTGATTTAATCATCAAATTCATTCATTTATTATTTAGTCATAGTTACGATATTTGGTGTATATTTTTCAGAGGACTACTGCTATGACTTCATAATAGCCGGTGCCGGGTCAGCGGGCAGTGTGATCGCCAATAGACTCACAGAGATTAAGAATGCTACAGTTCTTGTAATAGAAGCAGGCGGAGATCCACCTATAGAATCTATGGTACATTTTTTTTATACTCTTTGTTAAAGCTTTTTTTCTTATGCATATGCAGTACACCGCGGAAGAGAGCATGAAATCTTTGTATAAGGTCAGTGAACCACATTGGTTTGTTAACAAAAAGAGAGTCAAATTAAATGGACAAGCCTTTTTATAGCTATTCTTTTCAATGCCTTGTTTAATGATATCATCGCAATGATGTGATGTTTCGTAGATTTTCAATCATATGGAGTGAAAAAAACTGAGGATAATAGTATAAATGAATGTATTCATAAAAACTCAACTCCTGACCTGAAGTCTCTTTTCAATAAACAATAATACATTTTCTTCAAATATTATTATTCTCATAATTAACTTTACGATTTTAAATGTTAACAGCTATCTGGATTGGTTCAATATCTGAAAAATACTTCAGTTGATTGGAACTACGTAACTGAAGACGATGGTTACAGCCAACAGTTTCATAAAAACCATGGAGTTGGAATGACAAGAGGAAAAATGCTTGGAGGCTCAAGTTCTATCAACTTCCTAGTATACACGAGAGGCAATCCTCATGATTTTGACACCTGGGCTAAGATGACTGGTGACGATGCATGGAACTGGGAAAACACACTACCATATTTCAAAAAAAGTGAAAGGCTAGTCGACCCTTACATGCTTAATTCTGATGCAGCTTCTTTTCATGGTACTGATGGATATTTAGGAACTACCAGAAACTATAATGAAGTAGTGCTAAAGTATTTTGAAGCATTGAAAGAAAATGGTCATGAAATTGTTTTGGACACAAATGGCGATACTCCTCTTGGGTATACTGAATGTATGTTTACCATTGCTGACCATGTTAGACAAAGCACTGCTCAATCGTTTTTGAGTCCGATCAAACATCGACCAAATTTATCTGTGGTTAAAAATACACTGGCATCAAAAATCCTCTTCGATAACGACAAGAACGCTATCGGTGTTGAAGCTATCATGGAAAATGGTGAAACTGTTACTTTCAAAGCTAAAAAAGAAGTTATAGTATCGGCAGGAACTATTAACACCCCGCAACTCTTGATGTTGTCTGGGGTAGGTCCAAAAGAGCACTTGAAGGACCATGGCATAGAAGTGAAATCTGACCTTCCTGTCGGACAAGCTGTACAAGATCACGTTGTAATAAGTCTGACTCTAACAACTGGACCATCAACTCCGACCACGTCAATAGATTACACAAATTTTCCTTCTCCACTCATCAATGGGTTCGCCAGATTAAATAAAAGTCAAGATTATCCGGATTATCAAAGCATTAATTTTGTAATGAACGAACCGACAGGAGTGATGCAATTCTGTTCTTTCTACTACGAATTTATTGATGAATTGTGTGAAGAGTTGTATGAGGGCAGTTCTGGAAAATCCGTATTGTTAAGCTCGATGGTTTTAATTGACCCAAAATCTCACGGAAAGATCTTACTGCGAAGCAAAGATCCTACAGAACAGCCATTGATATACACTGGATACTATTCTAACAATGAAGATTTAGAGAAACACGTGTTATATCTACAAGACTTTTTGAGAATTCAGGATACGAAATTTTTCAAAAGTGTTGAATCTGAACTAGTAATTCCAAAAGTTTGTGGTTGTGGCGATTTTAATTCGTCCATTGAATTTTGGAAGTGCTATGCGCTGTGTCTGATGATGCCAGGATACCACTACGCTGGCTCTTGTCCTATGGGGGTTGTAGTAGACTCTCGTCTTAATCTGATTGGGGTAAACAAGGTAAGAGTAGCAGATGCTAGTGTCATGCCAAAAATAACTAGCGCCAATACCAATGCTGCGACTATTATGATAGCAGAAAGAGCTGCTGATTTGATAAAAGAAGATCATGGTTACATATAAATAAGTAGGTAAGCTGGATTGATTCACACTCCTGGCGGTGTCGTTGTATATAACAGAATTAGTGCAATACCTTCAGACCATCCAACTGGACAACATTCCTTAAGGAACAAGGGTCAAAACAAAAACTTATTGCGTCAACCAATGCGATATTTTTGGGAAGTCCAATTTTTTTGCACCTTCTGTTACTCCTGTATAAGGTCGGTAATGTGTATTTTTTCCTATGTTTTCCTTAATAAAGACATTGAAAAGTAATAAGTATTTATTTCGACTTTTGCTTTTACTTTGCTCGATTACCTAACTAGTACAAAATACCAGCTTATTTACTGCCCCACTGATAGACCGAAACCTCTTGTCATTATAAAGAATGCATGATCAACAGCATTGATCACCAAAGAACGACAGGTACAAAGTTTTTAGTTTGGTTATCTATTTACGTTCAGCATTTTGACTTGGCAATCAACGATTAAAACTCTAAACTATTTATATAAAAACAGTTTAGAGTTTGTGGTGTTGAAGCGTAAATATTCCGATCCATTGCCGGTCGTGTTGGTCTACAAATTCAAGGTCGCTTAGCGAAAGGGCTATGCTCGGAATATCTTCGAGAGACAAAATCCGAAATTAAGCTGTCCAAAACATTGATTTACAGACAAAGCCTGCAGAGAAAGAAAGTTGACCTAGCGGTGGCCTGGCCTTGAGAGAAAACAAGCCCTGAAGTATAGGTAGATTCACCAAGCGTAGTGTAAGACATATAGCATAGGCTCTGTATGGTGTCGGACGTAAAGAATAGCACCATCCCATATCTTCCCGTGGGTGTCGTAAGAGGCGACTAAGGGATTTGCCAGAGAATGGGCAGCAGCGTTCTCTGTGCTTTTTGTAACAACCGTACTGAGATCGCCAACCCGCCTGCCAAGCGTGGCGATTATGGCAAAACCCTCCAAAGTGTCAATGTGGCGACACTTGAGGGAGGCCTATGTCCAGCAGTGGACGTCTTTTGGCCTGAAATGATGATGATGATAACTGTAAGACAGACCCCAGCTATTTGAATTGACAACCTTAACAAAATTGCCAGGTCAGAGATGTGGAATCCGGGTGACAAGTAGTTTTGGCACTGTTTGAGAGAGAACCATGTTCAGCAAAAGACCGCGATGGAATAGGTTGATTTATTGTCCAAATAGTTCTAGTTAATGAGGTGTGGAGGTCAGACAGGCAGTCGCTCTATATAAAAATACTGGTACTCTGCTGCATTCGGTTGGCCCGAAGCCGAACCCAACATAGGTTTTTAGGAAAAGGTTATCTTCATGCCTTCGTTCCGTGTTACTTGACTTGACTGACTTGACTCACTTCTTTTACGTTCTTCATACTTTACACAATTCCTCCATCTATTCATCATGTTTAGAATCCGTAACCAAACTACTTGCGAAAAATATTAATTTTATATAATTACTAGCGCTATGCAAGGGGCTTCTTGTCGGGTCCAAACCAATCACAGTCATTCGCAAAAATTTATTGAATTCAGTTGCGTGGTTTCGGATATAGCGTGTACTACTATAGCGAAATCGTAATGTCTTTGCTTTTTCTACGTACAATATTATTAATACTCACAAACCTTCCTGAACAAATACTGTAAATTATGATGAAAACCGCATTAAAATTCACTGGGTAGCTCAAAAGATACAGGTGGTGATAAGAACAGACAAAACAGTGTAGGTAGTAGTTTTTTTTTTTGGAATGGCATCTCGCAGTTCAACCTATGAGGATATCGTCTGCTTAACCGGACTATTCTGTGGGTGCCTTAAGAGTAAGGCCTCCAGCCAGGGCATAAAAACCTGCCCTGTGGGGTACGAGCCTCGGCTTAGGGCGTCGCTGGGGGAGGACTGCATGGGGGCAGGTTGGATCTGAATGATATCATTATTTAGGGGCTGATTTAAAACTACGGGTACAGCATCGCGGGCTGGCTCGAGCGAGGGTCGGGGAGGGCATGGACCGGGACGTCGCGATGGACCTCGACGGCGAGGTCGGAAAGACGGTTTGTGTCTGAACTTTTTAAGAGTGCTAGTCTCTTTGCTACTCTCCTGGAGGAGGGTGATAGCATCATCGGGAGTGACGAGGGTATGCCGAGGACGGCGTACGGCGTACTGTACTAATGCGCGAGGGTTCGTAACAGGCGGCCGCTGCGATCAGGGATGTGACTGATATACAAGTAGCGTCCTCTGTTGTCTTGTAGCGGAAGCAGGAGGTTGAGAAGTCTTTCTGTTTGTGATCTTGGTCACTAGATGGCGCTCGGTATTAATGAATGGCTTACGCATAAATATCGATTAATGCCCGCTTCTCGACACTGGAGGCGCTGTTTTATGAATGGCTATTGTAATATAATGAATGAATGTCGTAGTACTCGCTTCTCGACACTACGAGGCAGCACTTTCAAGAAACTGTTTGAACATTCTAGAAACTTCTAGAACCGGATGTTGGTTGTAAAGCAAATTGTTTCCGCCCACATTTTTAATGTAACGTTCTGTTCGCTTCCAGACACGAAAGAGTGCACTAGGTTTAAATAGAAAAGTTGAGTTTTTGTTAGAATATTGAACTGTAGCCATCCTTAGCCCGAAACTAGCCCCTAGCCCGAAACTAGTGAATAATAGTTGTATTAGATAATAATACTAGTGAATGTAATAGTTTTAATCTGTGGATATACCGACACTAAATCTTAGTAGTGATCGTGTGTTTTTATCATTGCTAGATTTGTCCGCTGTCCTCAACATTGGTCCTTCTAACCGGATTCGGGCATTGGTTCTTTCGAGTCTGATTCGGGCAGGTATAGCTTTGGTTCAATATTACGTGAAAGTGGTAGTGTGGTGTATGTAATACCGTCGACATGGTGAAGACACGCGGTATGCATGAACCCGACACAGCGGCCACGGAAGGGGACGAGTCCGTCTCCACGGAATTGGCGACAGCGGTGGGACCGACAGACCCGCCCAACTATTCCGTCACAGATTCGGACCAACCCCAATCTCACAGCCCTGGGGCGACGACACCTCCACACAGACAACCACGAGGCGAGACGAGAACCAACAGGAAGGCGTTGGCGCGAGCGAGATTGGAACTCGCCGCCGCTAGGCTAGCGCTCTTGGAAGCAGAATCAGCAGACGAAGAATTATTGGAGGGTAGCTCGACTGCAACATCGAAAAGTCAGACGGACGCCGCGGACACACTTAGTGAACACCGCGACCACATCCGCCCGCCGCAGTCACAACCTATGACGCCAAACACCGAGCCGCCGCCCTTGCCGCAACGTGGCGACGAGGGGAGCCTGATGCAAGGACTGACTCAGGCATTGTTAGAGGTAGCGCGGGGAAAACCCGCTGCCAGCAGGTATGAAATTGATTTACCTACCTATAGTGGCCATCCCGGCGAATGGCTGCATTTTAAAGCAGCGTATAATGAGTCTGCGTCAACTCACACAGAGGCAGGTAATTTGGCCCGTCTCAGAAAATCCTTGAGAGGGACAGCGTTAGACGCAGTTAAATGCCTATTCCTAGGATCCTCGGCCGTTCAAATTATGCAAAGGTTAGAATCTCGATTTGGACGACCCAACGCATTAATAACTTACGAATTAAATAAATTACGTCAGTTACCTAAAGTATCAGATAACCCTACAGATATATGTGTGTTTGCATCGAAAGTCACAAACGCTATTGCCGCGGTGCAAGCTCTGAAAAGAACAGAATATTTATACAGCCCGGAGATGATTTCTGCAATCTCAGAAAAGTTGTCAGTTACGCTAAGGAGCCGGTGGTACGATTAAGAGATGGCTGCGGGTGACGCAGAGCCTGGCCTAGTAGTGTTGGGACGATTTCTCGATAGAGAGGCCGATCTCAATGCACGTCATGCCTCAGCAGAGGTGGAACCTAAACGAGACCGTCCACAAAAACCGGCTCACAAGACATTTAGAATAGCAGAGAGTGATAAAACACCGTGTGTGGTATGCAACTATCTGCTCTAACTTTAAAAAAATGTTGATAACTGATAGATGGGAAACTGCTCGTAAAAATAAATTATGTTTCAGGTGCCTAAGCCGACGGACGTGGAAGCATCGATGCAAAAGCAAGCAGTGTGAAGTGCAAGACTGCGAGCATTATCATCACAGGCTACTGCACAGTGACAATAGACGGGGAACGAGCACCGCAAACGACTCGGATGAGCGTCCTCGTGTCACAGCGACCGGGCACGTAGCGTCGCGGGACGACTCAGCGCCATGCGGTGACATCGAGCTGCACGCCGTCATCAATAACACAAGCACGCCGCGCACGTACAGCCAAGTTTTGCTGAAAGTAGTGCCAGTGACACTATCGGGACCAAACGGTAAAGTAGACACATTTGCTTTGTTGGACGATGGATCGACAATAACTCTACTTACTACTGACATCGCGCAGCGGATAGGCGCAGAAGGTCCCAATGAGCCATTTTACATCGAGGCCGTAGCAGGCGCGCGCATTGACGCTACGAACTCGCAACGAGTCAAAGTAAATATACGAGGAAAATACACAACCGAAGGCATTGACATCGAAGCCAGAACCATTGACAGACTTGAATTATCAGGCCAGTCGATACGCGTTAATGACCTGGCAGGCTTCGAGCACCTGACACCCATAGTCGAGCAGCTAGCATATGACGCTGGCGTACCAACTGTCTTGATAGGCCAGGACAACTGGGCACTCCTGCTCGCTTCTGAAGCACGAGTGGGTACAAAAGATCAACCAGTTGCGTCACGCACACCACTCGGCTGGATTTTACATGGTAAAACCTGCAGCCTGACAAAAGTATATGTATTACCACAGATCGGAGAACGTTGCGGTCATGTAAGTACAGATGAATCTATTGAAAAACTCATACAAGAACATTTTAGCATGGACTCATTAGGAGTGCAGCCACGTCGCCCGCAAGCAGACCCAGAGGTGAGAGCATTAAACATACTAGAGGAAACTACACGCGCTCTGCCTGGAGGTGGTTACGAGACGGGCTTGTTATGGAAGAATGAGAATAGGTGTTTTCCAGACAACTACGCCTCCGCGCTCAGTCGACTACAAAACACTGAATCCCGTTTACTCAAAGACCCAACTCTGAAACAAAAATATTCAGAGCAGATGAAGGCACTGCTATCAAATGAGTATGCTGAACTAGTACCAACGCCATCTAGCGAGTACAAGTGGTACTTGCCACATTTTCCAGTAATTAATCCATCTAAACCAGGTAAGGTCAGAATTGTGTATGACGCAGCGGCACGCACGCATGGAGTGTGCCTCAATGATTATCTTCTGACGGGCCCTGATCTCCTACAATCACTCCTTGGCGTGTTAATGCGATTCAGGCAAAAACCTGTCGCCGTTTCAGCAGACATAAAAGATATGTTTCTACGCATAACGGTGAGAGTAGAAGACAGAGACGCACTTCGTTTTCTATGGCGCGATGATACGACTTTAATGCCCATCGAATATAGAATGAAAGCGTTATTGTTTGGTGCGACATCTTCACCGAGCACTGCGATTTACGTTAAAAATTATAACGCACATGTTCATGAGGCTGACTACCCTGAGGCAGTGAATTCTATAGTACGGAATCATTATATGGATGATTTTTTACAGAGCTTTGACAACGCAGAAGAAGCGAACCGAGTGTCTAAAGCAGTCGACGCGGTACATCGGCGAGGTAACTTCGTGTTGCAGAAGTGGGCGTCCAACGACCCGGCCGCTGTCGCTGGTCTCGCTACCGAGCCCGTGGTGGAGAACACTGTGCTCAATAAGGAGGAGAAAATTCTCGGTCTTATCAAAAGATATTATGAATTATGTAATTCGGAGTTTAAAAATATGCATTTTCCTGAATTGTTTTATAATTGTGCTGATAAAGTTTGTAATAACGATGAGCATAGACGTGGCTTGCAAAAAATTTACCAGGATATTGTAGGTATTTTGTCGAGGGCAGCAATACAGACCCATAAAGGTGACCGGCCGCTGGGAAAAAAGCGTATAATTGGTTGGAATAGGCATGTTCGTGCTGCTCACATGGAGGCGAGGGTTAAGTATCAGGCCTGGTTGTCCTACAATAAACCTAGTTCTGGCAGAGTTTGGGAAGAAATGAGAGAAAGTCAAAGGATTTTTAAAGGTAAGCTTAAGTGGTGCCAAAATAACCAAAATCAAATTAAAATGAACATTATAACTTCTCAAAGGTCATCTAAAAACTTTTGCCAGTTCTGGAAGGCAACATCCCGGCTTGATCTTAAACCAGCCTTGTCGGTGAAAGTGGCGGGCTGTAGTACACCAGAGGGAATAGCCAACACGTTCCTGAACCACTTTCGCGTTTCCTCGCCGCTGAGCCCTTCAAAATCAATGGTTGATGCTGAGATCTGTCACAATAGCCCTCTCATCCGTTTCTCAACTAAAGAAGTATCACAAATAATAGAAAAAATGACTCGAGGAAAGTCTCCAGGGCATGACGGTCTCAGCATCGAGCATTTGAAATATGCGGGTATACACTGTCCAAGAGTGCTATCCATGTTCTATTCTTTATGTGTAAGTCATTCCTATCTTCCTCCTGAGTTGATGCACACATTAGTGATTCCAATCGTGAAGAATAGAACTGGTGACGTATCAGATGTGAATAATTATAGACCCATATCGCTTGCCACTGTACTGGCTAAAGTATTGGACAGTCTTTTGGATAAGATTCTCAACAAATGGTTGAAGGTACATGACGCTCAGTTCGGTTTCAGGCCTGGACTATCCACTGAAAGCGCAATTTTAAGTCTTAAACAGACTGTCCAATATTACACTGACAGACGCACGCCTGTGTACGCGTGTTTTCTCGACCTTTCTAAAGCTTTCGACCTTGTGTCATACGACATATTATGGAAAAAGCTCGGGGAAGCATGCGTGCCAGCCGAAATTATCCGTGTGTTTCAGCACTGGTATGGCAATCAGGTGAACCGGGTCAAGTGGAATAACACACTCTCTGCTGCGTATGGGTTGGACTGTGGGGTGAGGCAGGGGGGTTTGACCTCGCCCAAGCTCTTCAACTTATATATTAATGAGCTGATCATTGGACTTAGCAGTAAGCGGAGTGGTTGCTGGGTTGACAACGTTTGCTGCAATAATCTCAGCTATGCGGACGATATGGTACTGCTGGGTCCAACGGCCGGCTCTATAAGGGAGTTGTTAGGACAATGTGAAGATTATGCTGCTCGCCACGGTCTAGTTTATAATGGCAAGAAGAGTGTCTTTATGATATTTAAGGCCCCCGGCACAAAGCTGTCATATGAGCCAATCATAAACCTCAATGGCCAGCCCATACTAAGGGTGAAACAAACAAAATACCTTGGACACTGTGTAACGGAGGACCTTAAAGATCATGAAGACATCGAGCGCGAGCGCAGGGCTCTTGCAGTGAGATGTAATATGTTGGTCCGCAGGTTTGCCTGTTGTAGTAAGGAGGTTAAAGTAACACTATTTAAGGCTTACTGTCAAACCTTCTACACGGGCAGCCTGTGGGCCAACTACACGAAGAAAGCCCTGGATGCTCTTAGGGTCCAATATAATAACGGCTTCAGAATGCTCTTGGGACTACCGCGCTTTTGTAGTGCTTCTGGCATGTTCGCTCAGGCTCATGTGGACGATTTTTACGCGATTGTGAGGAAGAAGACGGCGTCACTGCTAGAGAGAACGCGGTCAAGTCCGAACAGCATTCTGAAGATGTTAGTGGATAAATTTGACTCGCCGATAGTTAATCACTTCGTGCATGTACTGGTGAGGCAGGAGTGATTTGCTGTGGCGAGTGATTTTGTATGTAGACATAATATTTTTTCATAGTTACACTAACATAGTTTTTTAAGCCTTTGTACACTAACCCATGGACCATTTTGTTGTCTGAGTAAATAAATATTATTATTATTCCCTTTATTCATTTGACATCTTATCTAATATATTTTTAAATATTTCTTAAAAACAAAAAGGTAAAAAAAACATTTAAAAATATAAAAAACAGGTTTCCGCCGGTGTCGGGAGCAGGGTCCAAGCTACCGGTGGTTAGGGCTGCAGAGACAGGAACCTCCTCACAATGCGGGCCGTATCGAGGAGTACTGCCTTCTGAATCTGGCTCTTGATCCAACCCCCAAGTGAGAGCTTCGACAGATGGTCGTCGAGGCTCTTGGCCATAAGGCCATTGGCCGTTATGACAATCGGCACAATGATAGCCGAGTCCACATTCCACATATCGACAACCTCGTGAGCCAAGTCGAGATATTTTATTTGTTTCTCTTTCTCAGCTTTCACGAGGTTTTCGTCATGCGGGATGGTAACATCGACTATCATTACGCGGCGCGCTGATCGGTCTATCACCACAATGTCAGGCTTATTGGCGACAATAGTCCTGTCAGTAATGATAGGCCGATCCCAGTACAGCGTGACATGGTCTTTCTCGAGAACTGGGTCGGGTACATACTTGTAGTACGGTACCTCAGATTCCACAAGTTCATATTTCAAGGCAAGTTGCTGGTGAATAATCCTGGCTACTTGGTTATGCCTGTGCAAGTACTCGCCGTTAGCCAGACGAGAACAACCAGAAATAATATGTCTGATGGACTCACCCGGACGGTGGCATGCCCGACACACATCCACCGCCCCGTCCTTCATAATATGTTTCCGGTAGTTGTTCGTCAGCATAACTTCGTCCATAATCGCACAGACAAAACCTTCAGTTTCCCCAAAGAGGTCGCCGAATCGTAGCCAGGACACGGACGCCACAAAATCTACATCGGGCCCATGAAGAGCCTGGTAGAAGCGCCCGTGAAGCACCTTGCCTTGCCATACTTCCTTGCGGTCATCAGTAGTAAGTACTACAGGTTTGCGCCAGTTCTCTTTAGCCATGGACAGCGGGGTGAGTACCTTATCCACTGCGACCACATCTCGGTGCATACACCCCTCGGCTTTCAAAAAATATTCTCTGAGGCTGCACACCTCGCGGTTGTGGAGGGTCTTCGCGTTTAAAAAGCCTCGACCCCCGCACTTCCGCGGGATGTACAGTCTCATCACCGATGATCGTGGGTGATGCATCCGGTTTGCGGTCAGCAATGTACGGACTCTCCTATCTAGGGCGTCCAGTTCAGTCTGAGTCCATTTGAGTATACCGAAAGAGTACATTAAAACCGGCATGACCCAACCGTTGAAGGCGCGCACCTTGTTTCCGCCTGAAAGAAGGCTCTTTAATACCTTCTTCAGGCGACCGAAGAAGCGCTCCCTCAACGATTGCTTCATGTCAGCTACGTTAATGCCTAACGCTTCCGACATACCCAAATACTTATAACTTTCGGATGAGGAGAGAGATCTGAGGTGTATGGAGTCCGAGAGTTGGATTCCCTCGGATTCCATAATCTCTCCTCGCTTTACATACATGACTGCACATTTGTCCACACCAAATTCCATCCTGATGGCGCTACTAAAAGTTTCAGTTACTTTTAGTAGCTTCATCAGTTGCAATTTGTTAGGGGCAAAGAGTTTCAGATCATCCATGTAAAGAAGGTGAGATATGACCTGACCACCTCTCCTCAATCGGTAGCCTAGACCTGAATCCTCCAGCAATGTGCTTAGAGGATTCAGGGCTAGACAGAACCAAAGTGGACTCAGACTGTCGCCCTGAAATATTCCCCGTTTAATCCATACAGGTTCATCGTTCCCCTGAATCTGTCGACATCCTGGATATCGAAGGACCGTCTTCCATTGCCCCATACACGACTCAAGAAAGGCGCGTAGAGTTGCATCAATCTTGTACAACTCCAGCACCCTCATGAGCCATGTATGTGGCACAGAATCGTAGGCCATCTGGTAATCTATCCAACATGTCGACAGATCCTTGCGGGATCGACGAACCTGTTGACTAATGGCCATGTCGATGAGGAGTAGCTCCTTAGTACCACGGGACCCGTTCCTACATCCATTCTGAGAGGCCGACATAATAGAATTACTATCTATGTGTTTGTTAATTTTCTCTCTCAAAATGGATGTAAGAAGTTTATAGACCGTCGACAAACACGTGATCGGTCTATAATTCTTGGGTTCTGCAGTACTACCTGACTTATGGAGCAGGTGGGTAACACCCGTTGTAAGAAACTCTGGTAGCGACCCAGACTCTAAGCATGACTGGAATTGAGATGCCAGGCGAGTGTGTGAACTACTTAGCCATTTGAGCCAGAAGTTGTGCAGTCCGTCCGGTCCCGGAGATTTCCAGTTCGGTAACGGACGAACTGCTCTGGCAACATCTAACGGTGTTATTGAGAGTTTTTCCATTTTATTATTTTTTTTATTATTATTATTATTATTATTATCTGGCGACAACAGGATGACACTTTAGGATTCAACTTCAGGAAAGTAGACCCTTCTTATTTGAGCAAGCAGGTTACGAAACGTCAGTTATTAAAAACGACAATGTCCTTATATGACCCACTGGGACTAGCCGCGCCGTTTACGACACAAGCTAAGGGCATATTGCAAGACGCTTGGCGTTTAAAAATCGGTTGGGACGAGCGCCTACCTAAAAGTCTAGAGCGTAAATGGCACGACTGGTTGATTGCTCTACAGACACTGAAAGGCGTTCGTATTCCACGCTGTCACCTGGGTTATAATGACTCGATTAGACTAGAATTGCACGTATTCGTGGACGCGAGCGAACGAGCCTATGCCGCGGCAGCATATTGGCGTTCAGTGAACGGCATAGGGCAAGTAAATGTGTCGCTCGCGGCAGCGAAAGGGCGCGTCGCGCCCCTTAAGGTCACATCTATACCTAGACTTGAATTACAGGCTGCTGTGCTCGGCGGGCGACTAGCACGCTGCGTGGAAGAAGAGCACGATCGTCGCGCCGACCGTCGAGTCTTCTGGTCCGACTCGCGCACGGTGCTAGCGTGGCTGCGCGCCGGCGCACGAGCTTTCAAACCATTCGTCGCGCACCGAGTAGCAGAATTAGAAGAAACCACCGAGCGAAGAGAATGGCGCTGGGTCCCCACCGCTCACAATGTCGCCGACGACTCGACTCGCGATACACCGACTCACTTCACTGCAAGCCACCGCTGGTACATCGGCCCTTCATTTCTCTATGAAAACGAAAACGCCTGGCCGCAGGAAACAGGCTCACACCCCTACGTCGACACAGGTGAGGAGCGTGTCATCATTGCTGCTGCTCACGAACGGTCGACCTTAACAGAGGCACTACCTGACGTCACACGTTTCTCTTCCTGGCTACGACTCATCCGAGCCACGGCCCGCCTTCTTCAATTCATCGACAGACTTCGAGTTCACACCACAACAGCTACCACCCGCAAACGCAACAAAGGCGTCTGTGTAGACGACCCGAACTGGACGGTGAAGAAACGAGAAGGTACGAGAAAGCGACCCGGAGTGCAGAACCGCAACCTCAGCGTAACACCGACGGTCTACATACCCCTTGGCACCCAGTACACAAGTCGGGCCGAGCTCCTGTGGACTCGTGCTATACAGGAAGAAAGTTTCGCAAATGAATTGCGCCTTCTCACCGGCGGGAGAACGGTACCAGCTGACAGCCGGTTGAAGCGATTATCTCTGACAGTCGATGAGCACAAAATATTGAGAATACGCTCGCGCATCGCAGCGGCAGCCGAAATATCACGAGAAACACAGTCACCAGCAGTACTAGATGGCAATCACCGTTACTGCCACTTGTACATACTCTGGATCCATCGAAAGTTACACCACAGCGGCGTGGAATGCGTCGTGAATGAAATACGACAACGTTATTGGATTCTACGTTTAAGGCCGTCCGTCCGTGCAGTAATAAGGTTCTGCCAACCCTGTAAACTACGTCGAGCCGTGCCGCCAGAGCCACTGACAGGCGACTTACCACCCTGTCGACTGGCACACCATCAACGTCCATTCACACACACGGGACTGGACTACTTCGGGCCACTCTCCGTCACAGTAGCGAGACATCACGAGAAGCGCTATGTGGCATTGTTCACATGTCTAACTACGCGTGCTGTCCATTTAGAAGTTGCCGCCTCGCTATCAACGGATGCCGCTATACTTGCGTTGAGGCGTATGATGGCACGTCGTGGATGTCCTGAAGTCATTTGGAGTGATAACGGCACCAATTTCCATGGGGCAGATGCTGAGCTCCGTAAGGCCGCCCTAGAATCTCTTCGACATGAAGCAGAGGTACGTCACATCGATTGGCGCTACATTCCACCAGGAGCGCCGTTCATGGGCGGAGCCTGGGAACGGTTGGTACGCACGGTAAAGGCCGCATTGAATGCTACACTTATCGATCGGCATCCGTATGAAGACGTGCTTCACACACTTCTTACAGAGGTAGAACACACGGTCAATTCCCGACCCTTGACCCATGTATCGGTTAACCCAGACGACGAAGAAGCTTTGACGCCTAACCACTTTCTGCTCGGCGCGCCCTCTAAAGTCCCGTTGCCAGGGATTTTCACAAGGCCGGATGAACTACGCCGTTCACATTGGAGAGCGTCACAACGACTAGCGGATTTATTTTGGCAACGATGGGTACGCGAAGTACTGCCTACGCTTCAAAACCGGCGGGAGCCGCATGGACGCGGCGATACGGTCAAGGTGGGCGATTTGGTTGTCGTAGTGGACCCAAACTTACCAAGAAACATATGGCCAAAGGGGAGAGTTGAACGTATGTACCCAGGTGCAGATGGTGTCGTAAGAGTCGTCGACGTCAAAACCAAGAGTGGTGTAATGCGCCGTCCTGTTAAACGTCTCGTCGTTATACCAGTAGGAACTTAGTTGTCATTACTTGTCATCATGTATTTGTAGACACTTGTTTAGAGTAGAATAAGTTCTCATATATGTCTCCTTTTCTTGGCGTCACTCCAGGATTCTGCTACCAGGAGGAGTTTTTTTTTATTTCAATTTGATCTAATATATAGCAGAGCAAGGATTCTGGAGTGGCTACCCTTAAACTCTATCTATGTATGTATATGTACTAAATTGTTATCTTTTAAGTCATTGAATTGTTAATTGCATTCAATTGTTGATATTGTGAAGTGTATACCAGTCACTAGTGGTACAAATTATGTACATTGTTGTATGTACACGGCGGGAGAAATGTGACTGATATACAAGTAGCGTCCTCTGTTGTCTTGTAGCGGAAGCAGGAGGTTGAGAAGTCTTTCTGTTTGTGATCTTGGTCACTAGATGGCGCTCGGTATCAATGAATGGCTTACGCATAAATATCGATTAATGCCCGCTTCTCGACACTGGAGGCGCTGTTTTATGAATGGCTATTGTAATATAATGAATGAATGTCGTAGTACTCGCTTCTCGACACTACGAGGCAGCACTTTCAAGAAACTGTTTGAACATTCTAGAAACTTCTAGAACCGGATGTTGGTTGTAAAGCAAATTGTTTCCGCCCACATTTTTAATGTAACGTTCTGTTCGCTTCCAGACACGAAAGAGTGCACTAGGTTTAAATAGAAAAGTTGAGTTTTTGTTAGAATATTGAACTGTAGCCATCCTTAGCCCGAAACTAGCCCCTAGCCCGAAACTAGTGAATAATAGTTGTATTAGATAATAATACTAGTGAATGTAATAGTTTTAATCTGTGGATATACCGACAATAAATCTTAGTAGTGATCGTGTGTTTTTATCATTGCTAGATTTGTCCGCTGTCCTCAACAAGGGGATTACGGTGTTTAATGGCGTAATCGAAGAAACGATTCGAAAGACATTTCATAAACTGAAGGACGGTAGGCATTCTAAGGTCTACGTGTAGACGGTCATTACGGACATAAAAAGGGGCTCCCGTGACTCTACGTAAGAACCGGTTCTGCAAGGTTTGCATCCTATGGATGTACTAAGGCTTGGTGTGAGTGTACACGACGCAAGCGTACGTCATCATGGGGTGGATCACGCGGTGTAAAGGCGCAACTTGTGCTGTAAATAACGTCGTGACTGCGGCCAGAAGTAAGTAAATACAGATATTGCACTTTTGTAGATTTAAGTGTTCACCCAAGGCTATGGTGGATATACAGTATTTAAACGCGGATACTTACTATATTTAAAGAGTTTCCATTAAGTGAGCCGCGTGTGTCAGTGTAAGTAAAGAAAAACATTTTATATAAAAATAAATATTTTTTATATTATATTTGCCTAAATAAATAATAACAGCCGCACGGGTCGATTTTAAGGGTTAAGCCGTGCTGTCCGAGGTTGGTGAGTGGATGGGTGACCATAATTACATACCGACTTTCCTCCGTGCCTCGGAAAGCACGTTATGCCGTTGGTCCCGGCTGTCATTTTGTAGATCTTTGAAAGTCGTTAGGAGTAGTCAAAAACCAAAAGTCTGACATCCAGCCTTACTAAGGGGTATCATATTAACTAGTTACTGGGTTGTGGATAGGCAGTCGCTTGATGAAAAATACTGGTACGCAGTCGCACCCGGTTAGACTGGAATCCAACCCCAAGATAATTTGGGCAAAGGCCAGGCAGATGATTATATTTGCCTTACCTAAACATTTCGTAATTGTCTTCTCTAATCAAAGAAAACAATGTTAAACAATTTTACAACAAACAACTTCTCAATATTTATCGTTACAGATTTGACGTGACTTGGAACTATACAATATGAATGCAACTTCAACCGTACAGGGTATTCAGCAAATCCAAGGAGCCTTTAATGTACTTACTGCGTTACAGCTGACTACGTATTTATGGCAAAAAAGTGCACAAGTTCAAGGTAAATTTAATAAAATCTAATAAAGAACAAGAGGAGCAAAATGTTGCAAAAACTAGAAAAATTTCACGCACACAAAGTTGCGACGACGATTGTTGTTCATATTTATGTAGTTAACATCAACAATTGAATAGGTAACAGTATTACTTAACGTGTACTGTATTCATCAGATGGCGATTGTTTCGACTTCATTGTCGTCGGTGCTGGATCAGCAGGCAGTGTGATAGCCAATAGACTCACAGAGATTAAGGATGCTACAGTTTTACTTATAGAAGCTGGCGGAGACCCACCTGAAGAATCTGTGGTACTTACATATTTTTGTTATATTATTACATAGTGTTCTGTATGGTGTCGGACGTAAAGATTAGCACCATGCCATATCTTCCCGTGGGTATCGTAAGAGGCGACTAAGGGACTTTTCTGAGAATGGGCAGCAGCGTTCTCTGTGCTTTTGTAACAAGCGTACTGCGATCGCCAACCCAGGCGGGCCAAGCGTGGTTATTATGGTAAAACCCTACTTGGGGGAGGCCTAAGTCCAGCGTCTTTCGGCTGAAATGATGATGATGATGATTACATAGTTGTCAGTAATGATGATCATCTGCACGAAAACTTCGTGCGTGAGATTTTTCCGTAGTTATTTGATTTTAATTCTATTTCAGGTACCAGGGCTTTTTCTATTTCTGAAAAATACATCTGTTGACTGGAACTACGCAACTGAAGACGATGGCTTCAGCCAACAGTTTCACAAAAATAATGGAGCGGATCTGACGAGAGGAAAAATGCTTGGAGGCTCAAGTTCTATAAACTTTATGGCTTATACGAGAGGCAATCCCCATGATTTTGACTACTGGGCTAAATTGTCTGGTGACGATTCATGGAACTGGACAAACACACTCCCATATTTTAAGAAAAGTGAAAGGCTAATCGACCCTGTCCTTCTTAAAGCTGATGGTGGCGTTTTCCATGGGACTGATGGATATTTAGGAATTTCTAGAAATCATAAGGATGAAGTCCTGGAATACTTCGGTGCATTCAAAGAAACTGGTCATAAAATTGTTTTGGACACGAATGGCGATACTCCTCTTGGGTATACTGAAAATTTGTTTACCATTGCTGACGGTGTCAGACAAAGCACTGCTCAGTCATTTTTGAGTCCGATCAAAAACCGTCCCAATTTATTTGTGCTTAAAAACACACTGGTGTCAAAAGTTCTCTTCGATAACGACAAAAATGCGATTGGAGTTGAAGCTATTTTAGAAAACAATGAAACTGTTAGTTTCAACGCCAAAAAAGAAGTCATTGTATCTGCAGGAGCTATTAATACCCCACAGTTATTGATGTTATCTGGAGTTGGACCAAAAGACCACTTAATTAAGCAAAATATAAATGTCATTTCGGATCTTCCAGTCGGTCAAGCTTTACAGGATCACATAACGGTTATCATGTCTCACACAATGGGAAATTCTCTTCCAACAAAGCCTGTGGATCCTCATGGTTTTCCAACCCCAGCGGTTTTTGGTTATGCCACTTTAAATAAAAGCCAGGATTATCCAGATTATCAGACCTATAGTCTTCTAATAAATGATCCGACCGCTATGTTGCAGTTTTGTGCTTTTTACTATTCTTTTGACGATGAAATATGTGATGCTTTGTATGATGGCAGTGTTGGAAAAGCATTGCTACTGACGTCTCACGTTTTACTGTACCCAAAATCTCGTGGCAAGATCTTATTGCGAAGCAAAGATCCAAAAGAAGGTTCCCTATCCATTTGCATAAAATTTTAAGACCTAATATAACTTAGCATAATTTTGTTTGCCATAATTATATTTTCGCATAGTATAATTACGCATAACAGCTTACGCATAATTTTTTTAAGCATAATTTCTCTAACTATAATAATGATTAAGCATAATATTCTAAAGCATAAATTTATTAAGCATAAAGTTCTAAAGCATAACTTTTTTAAGCATAATATCCTAAATCATAAATTTATTTACGCTTGTTTTTATGCTTGCTTGCATGCTGCATGCAAGCAAGCATGCAGAATACAAAAAGCATGCAGCATGCAAACAAGCATGCAGCATGCAAGCAAGCATGCAGCATTCAAGCGAGGATGCAACATGCAGCAGGCAGGGTTTCTGTCACGGCTCCGGCGCTGCGGGCCTCCGGCGGCCCCACACGTGCTAATCGTCGCAGACGGCTTTCGCTCACCACAGCAGCTTCGGCTTGTTGGCCGGCTTTGCCGGCCAGCCTCAGCCACGGCGGCTCGCTCGCAGCCGCCTGCTCCTCAGCCCGCGGGCCGCCTCGCCCCTCCACGCCTACGCGATTTTAAATTACACTCTAGTGGTAGGACAAACAAGACTACGTGGAGTCGGTTTTGCAGCGATTCGGTTCTGTCACTAACTTTTGTTGCACAGCATATAAAATTTTTAACCAACAATATAATTTAATTGTTACAGAAACTATAGCAAATTGGTTTAATTAGAATTATGTATGGGGCACTACAAGTTCACGACCACCATTTCCACCCAAAGTCTCACAACATCTAATATATTCATCAGATAAAAGTTATCTCACGATTGAAAAATCGTTTAAGTTACATAATGTTATGTATAATAAATCATTTTCATGAAAATTGATTTTGTTATTTATATTAATTTTATGCCTAAATATTATTATGCTAATAGTCATTAGGCCCACTAACGTTATGCGAATCAAATTTATGCTAAAACAAATTAGTCTTTAAGATGATTATGCCAACATAAAATGTATGCCTATAAAAATTATGCCGAAGTATTATTATGCCAAAACAAATTGTGCCAAAATCGTTATGCCGAAGTATATTAGGACAAAGCATATTATGCGAAAAGAAGGGATCCCCCAAAAGAACAACCATTGATAGAAACTGGATATTATTCAGTCAAAGATGATTTAGCCAAACACGTGACGTATATACAAGATTTTTTGCGTGTACAGGATACGGAGTTTTTTAAAAGCGTTGAATCTGAATTAGTCATTCCTGAAGCATGTGGCTGTGGAGATTTTAATGATACCCAGGAATACTGGAAATGCTATGCGTTATGCATGATGGTGTCTGGTTACCATTACGCTGGATCAAGTCCGATGGGAAAAGTGGTAGACTCCCATCTTAGTGTGTATGGGGTGCAGAGGCTAAGGGTAGCAGATGCTAGTGTCATGCCAGAGATAGTTGGGTCAAACATCAATGCTGCTACTATTATGATTGGAGAAAAAGCAGCAGATTTTATAAAGGAAGATTATTATGTAGACGCAACAGCTGGATAAGTACGAGCAAAGTACAGCTGGATAAGTACTTCAGCAATGGATGAAACACATCCACAATGAATTAATGTATGAAATAAAACTGTTTGATGTAGCTCTTTACCTTAATAAACACATTTTGAACATACTAGGTTCTAATAATAATATACTGCTATTTTGACTTTTATTCGGATTACAAATAAAATGTTTTAATTGTAGCTGTTCGTGACGGTCTGGATTCGTTACGAACGGATTGGTCGGAGAAAGCAAATGTTAAGGAAAATTGGAAAGCCATGGCGGAGGCCTTTATTTTATTATAGCTGTATAACATTTTAGTAAGAATCCAACTTTGCTTTCAGTAAGTTTACACTGCAACTTGGTATTTTTTTACATCTACAGAATCGTTAGTTACTGTCGCACGATTAACTTTCAGTTTGTTAGTCACAACTGCAGGTAAAACCTACTTACAGGTAATTTTATGTAAAAGTTCTAAAACCAGTACAAAAGGACCAAGTTTTTCACATAATTTTATAACCTTGTTAAAGTTGGCTACACCGCCACAGAGAAACGTCATTTTCATCGTCTAGAGTCTAGTTACAAGGGGTAAAGGATGTGAGGGCCGATGCCTGCCAGGGATGCGGGTTGTTCGAAAGAGATACCGTGCCCCTGGAACGCAAAGGGCTAAGAAGGAACATGGATGGGTTTTAGTCAATCAAGTCTGACACTCCCTTCCGCTCCGCCCAGAGCGGAAGAAGTCATTTGATGATTACCCATCCTAAAAAAAAAAAGAAAAAAAAGGGGTAAAGGATGTTCTATTTATTTCAAAATACATCATCTTCTTGTCCTAATTTATTTGAGGTCGGCACAGAATATCTTGTTATTCCTTACAGCTCTGTTCATATTCACTTTCTTTTTTTCAAATACGCAGACTCTGAACGCTAGGAATCTCCTGAATCGTAGGTGCGTTCGTAGGTGGTACATCTAAAGTCACATACAAAAACAGCCAGACCCAAAACAGCTACCTATAGGCCATACAAATATTTGTTCCGTGCAGGAATCGAACCCGCGACCCGCAGCGCAGCAGACAATCGCTCAGCCACTGCACCAACTACCATACCTTCAAACGGTTACTATCATCTCATCATCACTACTGCAACACATAAGACTACCGGTAACATAAACAGGCTTAAGGCGAAGACGTGGAACCCTAGTCATCAATATTTGGACGAGCTAACCGCTTCTAATATTTAGGTAACCTACCTCCGTCTTGGTAAGTCGGTCATTAATCATAATTGTATGTGAGAGCAGTCATTGATCCTTGAAATATTGAAACTATGTAGTAGCAAACAAATTACTCTTAAAAGCCCTAAGTAAATGGAATTTGAAGAAGGTACCTAATAGAAGCCAGTGTTCATTTTATGAGCTACCATTGCTGAAATAAATGCTGTTTAAACCATCGTCCTTACAGAGCCTATGGGTGGAAAAAGAAAAACCTGTTAGTAGTATATAGTTCATGAACCATTTTAGAACCTCAATAATTTTTACATGCATTTTACGTAGCAAGGCAGAAACTAAACATTAATTCTTTATAACTTTAATATGCTACGATTCTTTCACCCGATCCACATCTGGTATGGTACCTTGTTCGGCCTTGTTCTTGACGGCACGGTTGGCGCAGTGGTTGAGCGATCGACTGCTGCGCTGCGTGTCGCGGGTTCAATCCCCGCACGGAACAAATATTTGTATGGCCTACAGATAGTTGTTTCGGGTCTGGCTGTTTGTGGCTGTTTGTGTATGTGAGTTTAAATGTTTGTAAACGCACCCACGATACAGGAGAAATACCTAGTGTGGGGCAACGTTTTAAAAAAAAAAAAAAAAAAGAAACTTAAACGGTTTCGATAAACTTCTATTACAGGCACAAAATACAGAAAACATGTAACACCATGACTTCTTCCCTCTGAAACAGGAATCTTTAATCAAAACCGGGTACTAACACTCGACACGCCAGCATTTGAAAAAAACACGACCCCACACGCAACGACTAAAAGGGAAGAGGACTTCGAAAATTGCTTTGAGGTCCTTCACACAGATGTGATTTTGACGTCTTCCCCTGCTGGCCTACCAAGACGTCTTAAAACATTGTTTTACTCCTTTTTTAGTGTGGGAAAGAGATGGCGCTAGACATCCTGTATAGCTCCGCCTCTTTCCCACACTGGAATACGAGTAAAACAATACTGCTTTCAGACGTCATGGTACCACCTGTAGTTTTACTTCAGAAGATTAAAGAGCAAAATAGAGGTCTTTTCTAACAACGTTATGAATTAAAATGAATGCCATTGCAGTGAAGTTCCTTGCAATTCCTCAGTATATCTAGTCTAGTTTGCACTACGTCTGCCTGTGCATCATCATCACCTGCGTAGCTTTTTCCCAAACTTCTTGGGGTCGGCTTCCAGTCTAACCAGATGCAGCTGAGTACGAGTATTTTACATGAAGTGACTGCCTATCTGACCTCCACAACCTAGTAACTGGTTAATACGACACCCCTTAGGAAGACTGGATGTCAGACTTTTGGCTTCTGACTACTCATGACGACTGTCAAAGATCTACAATTGACAGCCGGGACCAACGGCTTAACGTGCTTTCCGAGGCACGGAAGAACCTCGGTATGTAATTATGGTCACCCATCCACGGACCAAACACAAACAAACAAACGCTTTGACAGAGAATGGGCAGCGGCGGTCTCTGTGCTTTTGTAACAACCGTACTGCGATCGCCAACCCGCCTGCCAAGCGTGGCAATTATGGCAAAACCCCCCAAAATGTCAATGTGGCGACACTTGGGGGAGGCCTATGTGCAGCAGTGGACGTCTTTTGGGTTGAAATAATGATGATGCTGATCCACGGACCAACCTCGGCAAGCACAGCTTAACCTTAAAGATGCCGTAACCGTGCGGCTGTTATTATTTAGCCACGAGCTCACGTCTGCCTATGCAAAGTTTAAAATCTAACAGGTAAAATTCGTACGCAGGTTCGTTAGGTAGGTAGGTTCAGGTGCGTGGTACTTGCAACTAGTGTACGAGTATGACCAGATAGATATATATGATGATGCTTAAAGCGGTCGTGGAGACCAACCCCGGATTGGACTTGTTTTCTAATTAATGGAAGACGTTCGTGGATGTTCGTGGTTCTGTGAGAAGACTGAGTAAAAGGATTACTTAACTTTATTAAGACAAGTATTAATGGCTTGTGCTAAATCTAATAAATAAAGACATAATAATTAAGTATCGCAGCAGGTGTCCTGTGGTTTCAGCCTACGCCCATTGGAAAACATTTTATGTTTTTATGTACGAGCATATCTTTCTACAGTTTTATAAATATGAAAGTTTGTGAGGATGGATGGATATTTGTTATTTTTTGACGCGAAAACTACTGAACGGATGAAATTTTGATTTGGATGAAAATTGGCACACATATAGTTTATAACTTAGATAAACACATAGAATACTTTTAATCCGTGGTAATACAATCCTGTGAGACACTTACCGAAGTTCGCACGGTCAAAGCCGCTGGCATTTTTTAAATTATTAATCTCATCTTCGTTTTGTCATTACACGTAAACGTAACTGCAATGTAGTAACTTACTGCAATACAATAGTAGATAATACCTTTCTTCTTTTAGGTATATGGAAAAACGATTTGAGTAATAAGAAAAATAGACAGATATAAAATAAATAAATAAATAATACTAATGGATTATTGTCTAAAGCTAAAAATAAGCATATAAAAAAGGATATATGCAATAACATTAATAACCATTAAAAATTGGAAAATAATTAACAGACTTACAATCAAAATTGTGAAGGCTTTAGACGAACATCATCTTGAGATCTTTTAGATTAAAACCTCAATTAATATCAAATAAGTTTGCTTGTGACTTTGACACAAAGTTGTATACAAAATTCTCCAATATTTCTATTCGCCTTAGCAAGATAAATGACAAAATGATGTACAAAATAATTTGAAATCTCAATGATAAATAAAGCCCTTTGATCAGATTAAAGCAAAAGATATTAAGCTTGTATCCAAAGAAATAACACGTGTTCACACACACACTAAGTTAATAGGTGTATATCAAATTCGGTTTATCCATATCACTTAAAAATAGACACAATAAGACCCTTGCACAAAAAGACAGTTACATGTATACAATTATAGAACAATTACAATCCTTCCTTGCATTGATATAATTTTGAAAAATATTTTGGGAACGTTGTTAACGAATTTTTGTCAAGCAATAGCATAATTAATGAAAAACAATTTGGAATTGCTATCATAGTTTACAGATGAAATCAACGATCACCTTTACAAATCATGTTATCACAATTATGATAGATTTCAGTAAAGCTTTTGATACGCTAAATTATGAGGACTGTACACAACAATGCAGTAATAATGGTATATGGTCCAATGCTGGAGTGGTTCAAAGACTATCATAAACAGAGGTATAATGTGGTCAGTATAGCAAGGGCGCACAGCGACTGAGTTCCAACCTATCATGGAACTGCTCAAGGATCGATCCTAGGTCCGATTAAGTACCTACTGTACGTTAACGATATGTGCAACTTATTCCAGCATGCCTCTGTCTACCAATTTGCTGACTACACATGTTTTATCACAGCTCACAGGGATCTAAGTACTGCGGAGAAGTTAATGCAAACTGAGTTTAACCTGCTATATAAATGGGCACATGACGTTGGTCTAACAATCAACTATCAAAAAACTAAGCTCATGCACATTCATTTACCGTACTTAAAAACACAAGGAACACCAAGACTGGTGGCTCTTGAACACCAGTGTATGCACCGGTGCTTGGATGTCTGTGACTGTAAGCCGATTGAAGATGTTAAAGAACATTTTGTCCGATAGCGCACATAATCTTACCTCAAAAAGATTGAGCGTTATTCTAAAGTGATTATTTAATGAATGCATGCTGAAATAGTTGTTTTTTTTTACCTTGTACTATCGTAATTAACCGTAATAATTGACCAGTGTGATATTGAAGGATATAATTAAGTCCATTCGATTATTGATTATCCCAAATTATTGAATAATATGTATCGTCCGTATGCCTGTTTATTAGTTAATAACTTCACTTTCACTGTTGTTTGGACAAGATTACCAAGGGCTTCAAAGAAATAATTTTTTGGTTAACTTTTACCTAAAAAAAATATTACTATGAAGCCTATATTTATCGTTAGCCTTAAATGTCCCGGCTGTCAGTCTTTTGGGCCACTAATTACCTGTAACGAATTTCAAAGATCTACAAATGACAGCCGGGACCAAAGCCTTAACGTTTTTTTTTTTTTGAGACACGTAGTTAACTCAGTATGTAGTGGGTGGTCACCCTCGAAGGACAAATTTAGGCAAGCACAGGTCAATCTGAAGATCCAATATATCTTAACCGAGCGGCTGATAGGTATTATTAAGCCATGCTAACATACGATTATCGAAGTGTAAGCCATTTAAACTGCATAACGAAAAAATCGCATTATTAAATTGCGCCTGTAGTAGAGCTCTTATTCAAACTCACAAGTAAGCAAAAACCAGAAAGTTTTGCAACGCGTGTCATTGTGTTTTCCTTCAATAACCTACACAGACGTGAGGGGAATAGTTCTATGTTAATATGCGTCCCTGGTACCTTGGATTAGCGTCATAACTGTTTAAGACTATTATTGTCTCCCGTATTTTTTTGTCTGTATTAGTTTTGTGGGGCCAAGTTAGAAATAGAAGTATTCATACGAAGATAGAATTTCTGGGGTGCTTTTAGCATAATTTTAAGGCGAAATCAATATTATTATGTTTTAATAAGATTAAATTTTGTTTATTTTTTATGAAAACTCTTAACCCACATTAATAACTAAACTCATTTGACACGTAACATTCGTCGAGCGGAGGACGCATTAAAAAACGTAAACATAGTCAAAATTATTTTATAAAATGGAGACTTATCGCATGGCGCAAAAGATAGGTTTAGTAGGAACTAATCAAGAATAACATATGAAGACAAATATTATTACACACAGTAACTACCATATATTAACATTATTGGGGCACAAATTTTGCATTTCATGCATCATTGCCAGTGTCTCGATGAATTTCTTCCTCGAAATTATCCTTAACTCCTGAGGCCGAGATGCCCGATACTTCTTCATTATCGTCGTCCGTTTCAGCGTTTATCCATTGTCTTATCTTCTCATCTTGACTCCTCAAATCCATCAGAAAATAATGTATATTCAATAATAAATTATAATTAAATATATATCACTTGAGAATAATATAAATTACCTATATAGTAACAATTAAAATAGATAAACCTATTATAACAACGAAAGTACACATTATATAGCTTATCTTCAATAATTTGATGAAAAACATATTCAGATGAATATTTTTTTTTTATAAATATAAGAATTCATTGCATATTTTGCACTGTAAAATAAGAAAACTAAAAAAACTTAAATAGACATACCTTGACATAAATGTTACGTAGTAACTAAACTGTCGTCGAAAAGACGATGACAGAGTAGGCCACTTCCTAAATGTTGTACGACGACAAATATGGCACGCATTGCACTGTTTATTTAAATTAGGAAGGGAAAAAGAGCGGAGGGCTGGGGGCATGAGGAAGTTTGTGTACTTGATATTCGCGCGTAGTGACGTCATCGTCGCGCGGAAAAATGTTTAATTATCTTAGTTAAAAAAAGATTGCGGAGGTCATCATTCATCATCATTTCAGCCCAAAATACGTCCACTGCTGGACATAGGCCTCCCCCAAGTGTCGCCACATTGACATTTTGGGGGGTTTTGCCTTAATGGCCACGCTTGGCAGGCGGGTTGGCGATCGCAGTACGGTTGTTACAAAATCACAGAGAACGCTGCTGCCCATTCTCTGGCAAATCCCTTAGTCGCCTCTTACGACACCCACGGGAAGATATGGGATGGTGCTATTCTTTACGTCCGACACCATACAGAACCTGACACCATACAGAACTTTGCGGAGGTACTTGAGTTATTAATTCAAAATATTTCTTTATAGTTTTATGAGAACTAAACTACCCATTATCCTAGAACAGTAAAAAACTTGAAATAAACACAGTTTTTTCCTTATTCTATGTCGTAATTTATTTAAGTTATGAGGTAGACTTTGTGTAATTGCGTAGGTAATAATTCAAAATATTTCTTTAGCGTTTTATGAGAACAAAACTACCCATTATCCTAGACTTATAAAAAACTTGAAATTAACACAGGTTTTTCCTTATTGCATGTCGTAATTTATTTTAGTTATGTAGACATTTAGTTTTTTTTTTTTTAAATTAAATTTAATTGACGGCACGGTTGGCGCAGTGGTTGAGCGATTGACTGCTGCGCTTCGTGTTGCGGGTTCGATCCCCGCACGGAACAAATATTTGTATGGCCTACAGATAGTTGTTCCGGGTCTGGTTTTTTGTGCATATGAGTTTAAATGTTTGTATTCGCACCCACGATACAGGAGAAATCCTTAAGGCCGGCAAAGATTAAAAAAAAAAGAACTTTTTTATGACAGTCTATGAACAACAAGTTTACTCATTTAATAAATTAAGGCCATCATTTAAACACACATTGTTTAAAACAAATGGCCATAAAGTGAATTGCAAAAAAAAACGAAATTGAAAAATAATAGATCCATTCTCCGAATTACCCAACAATTTTTCCTCTACTGTATTTTTCTTTAACAAATTTTGTTTGCCAGCTGAGTGTTATAAGAAAGTATTTCTAAAATTCTTTCAAATTTATTATTATAAACAACAATGGTGGTAGAGAGAAACGGGACAAAAGAGAAAAATGCATTGTAAACTCGGACTTCCTCCTTTTAGCGTGAACAAAAGGTAAACAAGGAGAAAATAAAGAAAATACACCATAAACGTTGAGTGTTCCTGAGGGTATAGCTTTAGTTACTGCTTTATAGTACAACAATCTGTCAATGGTGTGTCATTAGCTCTTCTTATTTTTATTGCTCTTCAAAGGATCATCTCTCACGATTGTTTTCTGTTGTGTATCAAATGGAAACGTGTGAAAAGGGTTACAGTTAAAGTATGTTAATATTACGGGTGAAACCTATACCAAAGGTACAAAAACTATAGGAATTAACTATCTGTCAGTCGTTCTATCGGTTTGGTTTTCGGCCTCAACCGCTGCCTCAAGGAGATTTGTCAGTAAACCGGAAGAGGTCCGACAGGGCCGATGGCAAGCATCGGCTCTCTCGGACCCCTGGAGGCAGGTCTGCGGGACTGTTCGAAATAGATACCGTGGCCCTAGAACACAAAGGGCTAAGAAGGAACACGGATGGGTTTTAGTAAGTACAAGTCTGACACTCCCTCCGGCTCCGCCGAGAGCGGGGGGAGGGTCATTTGATGACTTCGCATACGTAAAAAAAGGACTCAACCGCTGTATCGACCGTTATATATTTTTTGCAGATAATCTGCGACCTGGAAATGTATATGGGCTACTTGGTCCTAGATGGTAGACCAATTCGTGACAACAGCTAGAACTAAGTAATATAAGATCATTGCATTGTTGCATTTTAGTGACTACCATGACACCAAAAAATAACTTGACATGCCATCGTGCCCCTACTCTTAACAATTTCATGGTCTTATTCATTTTTAGTCGTTGCAAATCACGAGCGCGCATCATCACTTTCAGTACATTGTAATAAGGTATAAATTCAATCAATGTTTGCTTTGAACATTGAAGAAAGCAAATGATTAAAGTCATCTGCTTTTAATGTTCTCAAAAATTAATCAGCGGAAGATGCAGCATAAATACAATATGACGGCACAGTTGAAGGCGAGTTTAATGATAGTTGTCATCAAATTAATGTTTTATTTATTTAACAGTTTAAGCTTTTAGGGTAATGCCATAGCCATAATCTACCATTCACACACATAATTCAGCACATGGTGACTTACTGCTGTGAAAAGTTTTCTCAATATTTCCACTCCTTGCGGCAGTCCGCAGCCGTCTTATAACTTTATGATGTCAAAATATATTAACGAAAACAATTGCCTATAACACACACACACACACAGGTGTATAAATACAATAATAAATAAATTAACATAAAAAATGACCATCAAAATACATCGACCATCCGCTAATAAATACTATAATGATCTTCTTTAATAAAATCAGCTGCTTTTTCTCCAATCATAATCGTCGCAGCATTTGTATTAGCTCCAGTTATTTTTGGCATGACACTCGCATCCGCAATCCTTAGCCTCTGTACCCCAAACACATTAAGACGAGAATCGACAACGACCCCCATAGGACAGGAAGCAGCGTAATGGTATCCTGACACCATCATACAAAGTGCGTAGCATTTCCAGTATTCATGGGTGAAATATAAATCTCCACAGCGACAAGCAGTGGGAATAACTAGTTCAGCTTGAGCGCTTTTAAAGAACTCTGTTTCTTGTACTTTCAAAAAATCTTGTAGGTACCTCGCATGCCTGTCCAAATCTTCATTTTTTGAATAGTATCCAGTATAAATCAATGGCTGTTCTTTGGGATCTTTGCTTCGCAACAAAATTTTGCCGCGCGATTCTGGGTAAACTAAAACAACCAAGCTGAAAAACACTTCTTTACCAATACTACCTTTGTATAAAGCATTGCATATTTCATCGACATAAGAGAAGTAGTAAGAACAAAATTGTAACACACCTGTCGGTTCATTCATTATGAAATTGAGGGTTTGATAAGAATCTATATAATCATGACTTTTGTTTAAGGTAGAATACCCCAATATGAGAGGATAAGGTAATTTTGTCGGAACCGCTGGCTTAGATGGTGGGGATTTCCCCATCTTATGAGTCACCATAACCATAACATGGTCTTGTAAAACTTGACCGACAGGAAGATCAGAAATAACATTAATATCGTGACTTTGTAAATGATCTTCTGGACCTACTCCTGACAGCATTAATAGTTGCGGGGTATTTATAGCACCTGCTGATACAATCACTTCTTTCGTGGCTTTAAAACTAACAGTTGTATTATTTTCTAAGATAGCTTCAACACCAACAGCATTATTGTTGTTGTCGAAGAGGATTTTCGACACCAGTGTGTTTTTAAGCACATACAAATTGGGTCGTTTTTTTATTGGATGCAAAAATGACTGAGCAGTGCTTTGTCTTACACCGTCAGCAATGTTAAACATAGATTCAGTATACCCAAGAGGAGTTTTACCGTTTGTATCTAATACAATATCATTACCGACTTCGTTGAAAGCTTCAAAGTATTTCATAACTTCTTCATTATAATATCTGGTAGTTCCTAAATATCCATCAGTACCATGGAAAACTCCGTTGGCAGAATCACGAAGGAGAGGGTCGACTAGCCTTTCACTTTTAATAAAATATGGAAGTACGTTTTCCGCTTTCCATGAATTGTCGTCAGTTATCTTCGCCCAGTTATCAAAATCATGGGGATTGCCTCTCATATAAGCCATAAAATTTATAGAACTTGAGCCTCCAAGCATTTTGCCTCTTGTCAGTTCCACGCCATGGTTTTTGTGAAATTGTTGGCTGTAGCCATCGTCTTCGGTTTTGTAATTCCAATCAACTGATGTCTTCTTTAGGAAAGGAAACAATGCTGGTATCTGAAATTAATAGAGTAAGAATTTAATAGAAAATAGAAAGAGATACTTAGTTAACTGTCTAAAGTTGGTTAGATGGTAAAATAAATAAATATTATTCAGCGTTGGGTGTAAATTCATGCACTATGAGGATGGTAAGCTTTATTTTATTTTAAACAGTATTTGTTATGAAGGTAAATCATAGCTTCAAAGAAAACCGGCCAAGTGCGAGTCTTACTCACACACACGGTTCCATAGCCCCAAACAATATTTTGAACTGTCATTCGTTACTTTGTAGTATTAGTTGTAAACTTCCACTCAACCGCAAAACTTAATTTGGTTTTTCATAGTATGTTAATGAAAAACAAAGTTACTGCTGCAGTTTGATGAAAAAGTCCCATATCTCAAAAACTAAACATCATATCTTATTGAAACCAATTTTCGTTGATATTTTTTTTTACGTTATACAAACCTAAATATATTTAGAAATTTCCTCCTCTTACTTTAGAAATTAGAGGGGGGGGGACACACATTTTACCACTTTGGAAGAGGCTCTAGCGCAAACTATTCAGTTTAGAAAAAATATGTTAGAAACCTCAATATCATTTTTGAAGACCTATCCATAGATACCCCACAGGTATGGGCTAGATGAAAAAAAAAAATTGGATTCAGTTCTATGTATGGGGAACCACAAAATTAATTGTTTTTTTTCTATGTTTGTGTGAAAATCTTAATGCGGTTCACAGAATACATCTACTGACCAAGTTTCAACAGTATAGTTCTTATAGTTTCGGAAAAAAGTGGCTGTGACATACGGACGGACAGACAGACAGACAGACATGACGAATCTATAAGGGTTCCGTTTTTTACCATTCGGCTACGGAACCCTAAAAATGTTTATGAGAGAATACAAATAAATAAACCTAAGTACTTATGATTTGGTTAATTATATTACAACAAAAAAAAAGTGAATAAAAGGACGCTTGTATATGACAATAATATTTAATCACAAATCAAATTCGAAAAATTAACAGTATCATCATTCTATGTGCAGTAATTTCTGCTGCTGACACTACAAGTCTTAGAATAATTGTATTTATTCTTAATAACATCATAGTGTTAGCTCTACAATCATGGGCATGACACTAGCACCAGCTACTCTGTCTTTGCATTCCATAAACGCAAAGATTTGAACCATCATCCACAAAGCATAACATTTCAAAAATTCTTTACGTAAATCAATATTATCAAACTTTATATTCAATTTTAGTCGGCAAGTCCAGTTGCTCTCAAAAATAGGTCTAAAATACTTTTATAGTGTCACTACTGTTTCAATTTCTAAAATACATACAAATATGCTATGTCAATTATTTTGTGTGACATCTGCATTAAGTGTCTTGACATTATAAAATACATCACTTACCACAGATTCTACCGGTGGATCTCCGCCAGCTTCTATGAGCAGAACGGTAGCTTCCTTAATCTCTGTGAGTCTATTAGCTATCACACTGCCTGCTGATCCAGCACCGACTACGATGAAGTCGAAAGAAGCGCAATCTGAAGAACAAACATTAAACAGTAATGTTACTTACATCTTTTTCAAAAGTTAATGATGAGACTAGGTGAATAATGTGAACGGGAATAAGAAGTTTTAGCAAACTTTTGGTCGGATTAAAGTTATTCCCGCGCAGGATGGAGGTGTAAACAGATGTCGTAGCGTAAATACTCTCGTGACTTCTGAAAGTCAAAATTTTGTCTAACTAATGCGTACCCCGATCAAAGACAAAATTCTCTCGAGACGATTGAGTCTGTTAACTTGTATGGTGTCGTTAAAACTAGCGCAAATCATTGCGACACTTCTTAATCATTGATACATCATTGATTTTTATTAGAATAATTATTTAGTAGAACACATATATGGGTTTCGCCTCAGTTTAGTAAATAATCTTTTCTACAACAGTTGCAATAGTTTAATGTGCATATTGATGTAGATAATTACTTATGACCGCCGCAAGAACTGGTAAATTAAAACTGGGTAATTAATTAATATGAATGACATGATTATTTATGTTAGTTTTTTTTGGATATAAGGTGTAATCGTAAGTGAAGTAAATTAAAGTCCTTGACTTAATGTTGACATAGCTATGTTCAAGATAGTTTTAGTCATATAAATTGTATCAATCTTGAAAGGTTAATGCTGAAAAAGGATAAATTATGTAATATCTTCAAAGTGTCGATACCAAAAAAAAAAGTTTGCAGGTGTCAGGGCATGCAAAAATGTGGTACATCGCAAAAGAAATGAGAACAACAGATGGATCGAAAAACTTGTAAGTCATGTGGAGAGGCCTTTGTCCAGCAGTGGGATGACTGACGGTGGGCTAAAAGTAACAGTAACAGTTAATCTATGTCATAATTCGAGCAGGTAAAGTACCTAAGGACTTGTGTAATACTAGCGACAAACACTGATTAATTTTTCAAATAACCTTCTGAAATAAATTAGCCAAATTAGAGTCAGAACTGCAGCAAAATCCGTTGGGTAGATCACACAGACGCTAGAAGTGACTTTGATGAATTATAATATGTTTAAAGAATTTGAATAAAAATATCAACTGGTACGCTGGCTATCAAAATAAATAAAATTACCTGATTTGAGTATTACCTGGAACTTGCGCATGTTGTGGCCATAAAAACGCAGTCATTTGTAAGGCACCCAGTATACTGAAGGCACCTTGCATCTTCTGAATGACTCCTAGTACTTCTGATGTTGCATTCATTTTTGCATATCTTTAGTTCAAGTTTTTTTCTATTGGTTAAGAGTCGTTAGTCTCAAAGTTTACGAAGTTTAGGAAATAACCTGAAACGTTTTTTTTTTTTGTGAGAAATTGAAGTCAAACGACGTTTTTAATGCGTTTTAATTAAGGAATAAAAAAAAAACTTACCTATGTTATGCAGAATTGTAGTTGACTCTTGCTCTTATAGCTAGGTAATAACAAAAACACGGTATATCCTTCGTTACTTTTAATTCTTTAGTGAGAACTTCATTATTGTTTCGTATAATTTTGATTCCCACGCGTTTCAACAAGAACATAAGATAAGATACATAGGTACTAAAAAAAATATAATAACAGTTCCCTTTGAATGGCTAACACCAGACTAAATGAAATAACTCGATCAAGTAAATAATATTTATACCTAGTGATGAGAACCGAGTGTCCGATTGACGTATTAATATAGTTGATTTATAAAACTTATGCTTACTTACGAAGCACGAAGATCACTAGCGTGGTCCTTCAACTTGCCAGAGGCCTATGATACTATCAATGCAAAAAGATTATTGGTCTAACTATCTGGCATGATCGATGATCAGGGTTTTATCCGTGTAGGGTTAGATGCTGTAAAATAGACGATACCAAGTTCTTTTAAACTCTAAAAAATATCAGACGGAGAGGACTAAAGAATGGCCTGCTGCAGGGAAGTGTTCTAGCGCCCATCCTCTTCAACATCTACATCAACGACCAACCTACTGTTGAACATTAGGAGAGCTTTCTATACGCCGAAAACCTCACAAAAAAATTCCTTTGGCGTCATAAACATCAATTGTTTGGGGAGGCTCAAGCAATTTAATTTTATGACGCCGAAAGGAATTTCTGAAGCAGGCATACATGTTCTGGGAATTCCACAAAGACAGCCATGCATTTAATTCAGCCAGGCAGACTCTGAACATCAACTGGCAACGAGTCCTCATTGAACACTTCAGTAACCTTACCTACTTAAGAATCTTCCTTGACAGAGTATTGACATTCCCTTTCTACACTCTATCTACGAGTATATCTCCAGACCTCATTCTTTCGTCATTAACATTTTAACTTATTACAATCAATTGTTATTTAAATGCTAATTTGGACATGACACATCTATTAATAGAAAATTGAATTAGTGCAATTCATCTTTCTTACTTTTCAATAATTGTAGTAAATGAAAAACAATAAATGTTTCAAATAAATTAATTACACAATTAAGAAGAAGAAGAATTCATCAGAGTGAACAGGCTTCTACTGGTTAAGCTCGTTCTTCGACTTTGTCTCTGTCGTCTGAGATGATAAAGACAAAGACTAGACTAGAGTCAAAAAAACAAACCATCTTAAATTAACAAAAAAAGAAAGATTGTGTAAAGTATTATATTCAACTACAGAGTAACGAAACTTGTTTTATTTTTTCAGTGTCTCTAATTTAAAATAATAGGTTTATTAGATACAGTCTTGCCTCTACAATCAGAACATGGCATTGTTGCTTCAGTAAAAATAAAGGATAATCTTAAGTTATACAGAATCATACATACATTTCTTATTATGAACAAAACATAATTTCGAAATATCGATAAAAAACTACCGGAATAACGCACCTCTTTACAGTTTTAAAAATTGTACTTAGTTCCTTTACTTATCTTGTAATTGAACACATTTCCTTACCTGTGCGCGTATATTCTACTTATCTTTAAATTGTTAATGAATTAACTTTTATGCCTAAAAACAAATAGTTTTTTTTTTATCAGTAATTGAGTTGAAGCAACAGCAATTATTTGAAATAATCCAAATTCAATGCCTTTTATACGTTTGGGAACTATAAAATGACCCCTCCTGCTCTGAGCGGAGCGGAAGGGAGTGTCGGACTTGTACTGACTAAAACCCATCCATGTTTCTTCTTAGCCCTTTGTGTTCCAGGCCCCCTCGGACCCCTTCCGATTTGCTGACATCTCTTTGAGGCGTGCGTGGAACACGAAAGCGCCGTTGACACGGCCTGTCGTCATAAGACGGACAGACGCACGGTGGGCTGAAATCGCGAAGTTGGGACTTAAGGATTTTTAAATATATATTTGCATTGTATATACTTATACCATACTTTTATGTTTTGGAACTTTTTTTTAAAGTAGGTTATTACCCTAAAATTTCAGAGATTTAATTTGTATGAATAAAACAAAGAATTCGATGCATGGTGCATATTATTAGGATTATTATTATTAGTTTGTTGTAAATATTTTGTGCAACTGCATTCCACACCACTCTTTCCACAACACCAAAACCGGTTTTCTTATCAGTAGACGAGTCGTCATTAGTGACGTGCGCCAATCAGAGGGCAGTAAATTTGCAGGTAAAAAATATTTGGGGTAGCAAGTTGAAAACAATGATATCAGTTCGTTGTAACCACCCTTTACATACGGACTACCCGCTCGTTACTTGATTTTTGTTAAAAGTTGATTTTCGAGAATTTTGTGAAAATGTTTAGTGATTTAGTTACTAATGTTGATATGTTTGTGAAATTGAAATCAAGTGGTAGTATTAAGGATCATAACTTTTTATACAGTGCTATCAAGTCAAAATTGTGTGATTTAAATCAAGATAATGATAATTTGCTAAAGGAATTCTGCGCAAAGTATTGTTATAATACTTATAAAAAATGGGAAAATGCTAAACGAAAAGAACATACATTTAGAAGTAAATACAGTGATTGGTTGGCATCGGAGATAGTTTGGCCTGAGTTTATGAAAGATTTTGCAAAAAACGACGACGAACCAGTTCCTAGCACATCAACTACATCTCATGAAAAGGTGTCTGTTGGTACATCAACTCAAGTAAGTCCGAGAAAACCATTTACAGAATTAGGTCCTAAACAAAAAAAGAGACGTACGGAACTTACTACGCAAACTATTGCTTCAGAGGAGTTGTCACATGCCCATGTTTTTAACTTAAAAGCAGAAGGAAAGGAAGATGTTGCTGACATATTACAGCATCTGCTCAAGCATCCACAGGACGTGCAAAAAGTAAAAGATTGTCTTTTTGGAAATAAAAAGAAATCAGTATTCTCTCCAGATGAAGCTTTAGGCTTGTTTTTGTCTTTGAAATTGTCAAAATGGCAATATAATACGCTACGAAAAAGTATCGCAGAAGTAACTGGTACCAACGTATATCCCTCTTACTACGCACTGCAAAATGAAAAAATTAAATGTTATCCACCTAAAACTGCTATTGTAGTAACAGATAAAACGGCTATGATAGAATTGCAGGCACTATTGGATATTACTGTGAAGAGAATTATAATGTCAAACGAAATTAGTGAAACTTGTAAAGATTTGACACTGATTAGTAAATGGGGATTTGACGGAGCTTCGAATCAAGCCAATTATAAGCAGAAAGTTGGAAGAGAAAATGAAGAAGATGAGGACTTTGACGATTCTAGCGTATTTATGGGTAGTTTGATTCCTATCAAATTAGTGTCTGGTGACAGAGTTATATGGGAAAATGATTCCCCAAATTCCTCATTATGGTGTCGTCCGCTGTTTTTTAAATTCATGAAGGAAAACAAATTCAGCATTTTGCAAGAAAAAAATGCGATTGAGGCAGAGATTAACAATTTAGTTAAGACAGTGGTTGATGATTTGACCATCTCGCACAACCTAATACTAACCATGATAGATGGTAAAGCGACTGCAGTTCTTTGCGATACATCAACACAAAGATGTGACATATGTAAAGCTACTCCAAAGGAAATGAATGATTTGTCCTTGGTTTTGGCAAAAGAAATTGATGTCGATTTATATAAATATGGTTTATCGTCGTTACACATCTGGATACGATTCATGGAATGCATTCTTCATATAGCGTACAGATTAGATTTGAAGACATGGATGGTGAAAGGTGACAGTAAAGCTATTATGGAGAGCAAAAAGAGAAATATTCAGGAAGCATTTAAATCCGAAACAGGACTTTTAATTGATGTTGTGAAACAGGGTCATGGTACAACAAATGATGGGAATACTGCGAGGAGATTTTTCGAAAACCCCGATATTGCAGCTTCGATCACAGGAGTAAATGAAGAATTAATAAAAAGATTTAAAACTATATTAGAAGCAATTTCGTCGGGTCACCGTATTGATATATTGAAGTTTAAAGATTATACCGAAACCACCATGGAACTATACATTGAATTATATAATTGGTTTTACATGCCTGCAAGTGTTCACAAAGTTTTAGCTCACGGAGCAGCTATTATTGAAAGCTTGGGTATAGTGCCCATTGGAAAATTATCCGAAGAAGCAGCTGAAGCACGCAACAAAGATTTTCGGAGATATCGTGCTCATAATTCGAGGAAATTCTGTAGAAAAGCTACTAATGAAGATATTTTGAACAATTTGTTAATCAGCTCTGATCCACATATTTCAAAGATACGACACAAACTGGTGCGAAAACACAAAGCCTTTTCAGAAGAAGCAACAGCTTTGTTGATCGTTAAGGATACATTTGTTGACGATGATGATCAAGAAAATTTAGGGGTTTTAACTGAAGACCCGTTATTGTCAGAGCATGGTGTTGAGCATGGTGCAGGCCCCTCCTAAAAATATTGGTAAATGATTTGAATTTTGAATTTGTCTTTGTAAGTCTCACACATACAGCACACAGATTTGTAGTCGTGGATTAGGCCTATTGGGGAGACCACTGATAAAAAAAACGCGCCTAGTTCTCTACCTCTGGGGTGGTGTGGAATAGAGAATACAATAATTATCACTGCTAAGTATTCTAAGATTTAGGTGACTTTTAAGATATTTTCGTTCAAAAAAATCTAAAAAAGTCTAACTACCTACTAAGTCACAGTAAACTACAGTAGACGATTAGATGCAAATAAATTGTACTATTAAAATACTTATCCAACAATTGGAAGAAATTTGAGATTTTGTAGACTTAAATGCGATTTTAATAAGAAAAAAAAATTAAAAAAAAAATTCTCCTAAATCGCAGCAAAGCGCAGTAGCTGACTAGTTGTAAAAATAAGCTAATAAATAGTACTATTTTAATATATACATCGCAGTTGGAGATGTTTTCAGATTTTTGAGATTCTTTAGATTTTATGATTTTTTCTATACAAAAAAATATTTAAAAAATTGTAGTACTAAAAATAATGCGTAAAATAAAAAGTCATAGAACAATAATTTACTGTATTAGATAGTAGAACAAATTTGCATCATTAATCAGTAAAAATAAGATGACTTTTTTTTTAATGTCCTAAGTCCACTACGTATATAAATCAACCCACCGTGAGACGGTGAGCTAGCCCATTAATTACCAACTACAGGCCCGCGCCTACGGTGGCCCCCAGCGCCCGACGAGTCTCCCGCGGCGACTGGGACGGGACGCTCTCCCTCTCACGTTTCGCCACTTCCTTCGCTAGCATGACTATTTTGCAGAAGGAGGCGACGGCTTCCCATTTCCTCTCGCTCTGGACCATGGATTGAACCAGGGCCGGACGCGAGAGGTCGCAGCTACCAATCGCCGCTAAGAGGACACGACGGTGCTCAGCCCAAGCGGAGCAGAGCTCCACGGTGTGCTCCACCTTGTCCTCCGGGCGATCCTTACAGTGGTGACACTCCGGCGTTTCCTCCCGCCCGATTCGGTGCAGGAACTTCCCAAAACAACCGTGTCCGGTGAGGACCTGCGTCAGGCGAAAGGTGAGGGCAATGCCTTTAGACTTTTATGTTTTAGACCATTAAGAAAAACAAAATGAAATAAAAGTACCAACACGGTCAAAATGTATGGACAGCTGACATTTGGGGAGGGTGGGGAGGGTGGTGGAGGGTGGTGGAGGGTTCAGAATGATGTACCTACGATACGTTGTAACCGTTTTAGCATCGAAGTTCCCTACCACCCTGTAATAAGTAAAAACAGCAAGAGTCACTAAATGTCATGTTTATTATATGCCGCATTGAAACGGAAATTTAAAACTTGACATATTTTTGTCATCACATTCCTACTCCTGAGAACTAGGCTCGGTTATTGCTAGAAACATCTACCTTCTGTGAGAACAATCATTTATAAAAACAATGGTTTGAAACGGCCCTCCAAGTAAACATGATCAATAATCACCTACGTACTGTGGGAATTCTACTGTAATAGAATAATAAAAGGCGATGTATATTTATTTTGAAGCCACAATTTCATAAAAAACTTAACAAATTGTAGGTACAACCTATACTTAAAAGTTTATCTGCCTTATTCTAAAATAGATATCCAATTTCCTGTAAACGAAACTACCTTCCTAGATACTGGCATAACAAAAATGTTTTGGTAATTACAAAGATAAGAACCCCTTTCCAATATGCCTAAGGATAAAAACATAATGGTACCTATTCGTAGAAAAAGTTCTATTGAAGGAAATTTAACTTGATATCACTAAGAGTCATCGCTCTTTATATCTGCACCTATTACAAATACTGAAAAATACTACCTTTATCAAATTGTTATCTTACATTTTGACGTCACCTAACATTTCTATAATAATTGTAGGCATGTAAGGCTGCGGCTAGAGAGATCGTTTGACTGTAGCGACAACTGTAGGTTGATGGCAAAAAGCGAAAATGCTCGGCAAATAAAATGTTTATAGGCGCCTATTTTATGGTGTATCTGTCGACTTGTTTTTAGGCCGCTTTCACATTAGTAGCGCGGCAGTAACACATGCCTTCACATTATAAGAACAGCCGCGTGTTAGCAGCGTGGCTGCCGCGCCGTAGTTCAGAGCAGTGTGGCGCACTTCATTAAAAAAATGACGAGTAACATTTTGTTTCGCCCGAAGGAAAAGTACCGTGGCAGAACAACAGGATATAATTAGGTACCTAAATACAATAATACGAGATACCTGCTGCAGTTTTTTAGGACCCACTTTGATTTTTAAGCGCCTATTTTATGGTGTATCTGTCGACTTGTTTTTAGGCCGCTTTCACATTAGTAGCGCGGCAGTAACACATGCCTTCACATTATAAGAACAGCCGCGTGTTAGCAGCGTGGCTGCCGCGCCGTAGTTCAGAGCAGTGTGGCGCACTTCATTAAAAAAATGACGAGTAACATTTTGTTTCGCCCGAAGGAAAAGTACCGTGGCAGAACAACAGGATATAATTAGGTACCTAAATTTCGGGTCCCGTTTGACCCTTTGGGTACGGAACCTTAAAAAGTTCAGTTGAGATTTCCGACATTCCGTGCATGATAACAGTTTTTTTGTGTGATGTTATAGGTATTCGCGTTCTTTTATTTTTCGCTCATCGCTACATACTTGATTACCTTTACACTATACCTATATGAGTTATTTATCAACTTAATTTAACTTTCAAATATATTCATTTTATCAGTAAGTAATTTGTTTTGCTAAAATTTAACGACTGGTATTTGATATATGTTGTAAATGTGGTATATAAATAGAAGAACGGTTAAGGAATGAATAATTTTGACTGTGACTACACGTAGGTAAGTCTTACTCTACTATTTATTTTCTCTTTACATTGAAATAATCAAAGAATTCTTGGAAAAGTTGATATAACTAAGTAAAAAATCAGCTTTGTATTTGTAGTTGTAAATAAACCAAAGAACAAATAATATGTTAAGTAGGTACTCGGACCATGTTAAGCCGTCCAAACTCACTAATGCAACCATATGGTCGTGTTTTGCCAGTAAGTGGCTATTTAACCACCACGCAAAATTTGCCCGTATTGCCTGCTGCCTCTAATTCTTAAATATCTTCATTGCAGATTTCTCTTATGTTATAAACATTCACAAACACCATGGAGACAGCTATGCGTATATTTAAGGACGTTATAAAGAAACAGAACATCCTCAAAATGTTGAGATATTTAAACATGGCCTTGTTTTTATGGCCTCCTCAAGCTGTTGTAAAAGGTATTTTAATTTATTTTTATAATTATATTGATACTTGCACTACATCACGCTTGTGATCTCCGAAGGGTTAGATAGACATGGACATTTAGAACGTCCACATTTTGGTAGTTATTGGAGTTCCAATGTAAAATATGTGAACCTATTGACATTCATCATCTTCCTGCTCTTGACTCATTTTATTTAGGGTCTGCGCAACGGGATCCCTTCTTTTCGCATAATGTTCTTTGTCCTAATATACTTCGGCATAACGATTTTGGCACAATTTGTTTTGGCATAATTTTTTTAAGCATAGATTTTATGTTGGCATAATCATCTTAAAGACTAATTTGTTTTGGCATAAATTTGATTCGCATAGCGTTAGTAGGCCTAATGACGATTAGCATAATAGTATTTAGGCATACAATTAATATAAATAACAAAAACAATTTTCATGGAAATGATTCATATCATTATGTAACTTAAATGATTTTTCAATCGCGAGATAACTTTTATCTGAAGAATATATTAGATGTTGTGAGACTTTGGGTGGAAATGGTGGTGGTGAACTTGTAGTGCCCCAAACATAATTCTGATCAAACCAATTTGCTATAGTTTCTGTAACAATTAAATAATATTGTTGGTTAAAAATTTAATATGCTGTGCAACAAAAGTTAGTGACAGAACCGAATTGCTGCAAAACCGACTCCACGTAGTCTTGTTTGTCCTATCCCTAGAGTGTAATATAAAATCGCGTAGGCGCGTAGGGACGAGCAGGCGTGAGGCAGCCGGAGGCCCGCAGCGCCGGAGCCATGACAGAAACCCTGCTGCTGCATGTTGCATGCTCGCTTGAATGCTGCATGCTTGCTTGTTTGCTGCATGCTTGCTTGTATGCAAACAAGCATAAAAGCAAGCGTAAATAAATTTATGCTTTAGGATATTATGCTTAAAAAAGTTATGCCTTTGAACTTTATGCTTTATAAATTTATGCTTTAGAATATTATGCTTAATCATTATTATGGTTAGAGAAATTATGCTTAAAAAAATTATGCGTAAGCTGTTATGCGTTACTTATGTTAGTTATGCGTAACAAAATTATGCTAAGTTATATTAGGTCTTAAAATTTTAGGCAAATGGATAGGGAACCCTGCGCAACACGTCTCTTTCCTCCATTCTCCTATGTCATTCGTCATGCTATTATTTACCTGTTTTTCCTTGATATCATTTTTTAGTCAATCCATCTGTAGCGACGGACAAAAAGCAACTCACTACAAAAAGTACTACAGCGCCATCTATGACACGACCGAAGAATTAAAATCAATTTCCTACATCTCACAAGCAAAGTTGACTTCGACTTAAGACTTAGAGAACCCCGACAACAACTGTCGGGCAGTTGCCCATCAGACACAACACCTGTCTGGTCGGAGGATCCTCCCTTTTCTAAGGAGTATCGAGGAACTTTACACCCTGTTCCTCATACCCTATCTATCTCTTCTTTGGTCTTCCATTCCCTCTCCATCCATCCACATTTATATACACACATTTATATTCATCACTCTTTTAGTCACTTGTGTTCCATCCCTCCGCATCACATGTCGATACCAAGACAGACGACTCCCTTTCATCTTTTCTGTAACAGGCACCACTTGCAAACTTACTAACAATTGACATTCAACGAGCACAAATCCAGACTATGGGCTGCTAATGAAAAAATCCTGACAGAAAAATCCTCAGTTGTGCTTTCGCAGACCGGGGAATGGAACTCAGGGCCCTATGCTCAGCAGTAGTGCTTACAACGAGGCAGTCATAATTAGATTGAACCGTAGATTATAACCGTAGGTTCTGTATAGTGTCGGACGTAAAGAATAGCACCATCCCATATCTTACCGTGGGTGCCGTAAGAGGCGACTAAGGGACTTGCCAGAGAATGGGCAGCAGCGTTCTCTGTGCTTTTGTAATAACCGTACTGCGATCGCCAACCCGCCTGCCAAACGTGGCGATTATGGCAAAACCGCCCTTATGTCAATATGGCGTTGGCAGAGGCCTATGTCCAGCATTGGACGTCTTTCGGCTAAAATGATGATGATGATGATGTAAATTCTAAAGACACAAAAACAAAATCCTATCATAGAATTCTAAGCAAATATCATGTCAAAGACAAGTAATTGCTTTTAGTGAACATAATAGTGGCCCGCAGTTTTAAGAATTATTTTGTAAATGTATAGAGTAACTGGAGCCATAGGGTTGTTGGCTTGCTTGGCTGGCAGCCTTGATGAGAAGTGATTGTTGCGTTTAAACACATGTGAAGCTCTTGTGTAAATACTTGTAAAACGCCAATCCAAAAATACAATGTTGTAATGTTAACTGTAGTGCCTGTTATAATACCAAAAGTAGAATTATCGTTTTAAATCAACTCAGTTTCAAAACATTACGTGTTACTTACTGATGGTCTTGTACCTACATTTTTACTTATTTTTGTTTAGTAGTGATAAAGCAGTATTGTTTTTAGCGAATGTGAGTACCAATACAAACCATGACTGAATGAATGGTACAAAACAAATATAACTTGTGTATGAAGACAATAAAGTTTAAAACAAAAAAAAAGAAAAGAAAGAGGAACATGACAAAGCATTTTTTTTTTCAGATAACCAATCCTTTGACTTTGTCATCGCTGGAGGCGGAACGGCAGGATGTATCATAGCTAGTAACCTAGCTAGACACAAAATGAAAGTTCTTCTCATAGAAGCAGGTGCTGAACCTACTTTAGAAACTGAGGTATTTGTTGTTTTATTTAACATAACTTCATGTATGTAATCCCAGAACGGTTAGTCAGAGGTGTACCTCCTAGTACACTGACATTTCACCAGTTATGTTAGCAAGTTCCATGTAGAGCCTATTACCATCAACCGGGCACAAATCCAGATTCCCTGCTACTGCTCCTGATGGAAAACCCCAACAACACTTTGCCCGACCCTGGAATATAACCTAGACCTCATAATACACATGCACATGCAAATTTTGCATGTAGCGTACATAACATTATGATCACTGTTTTAAACTAACACCGTCACTTACGGGATAACTTCCCTGATAAAAATCAAACTCAAAGCGTTTATTTCAATTAGACCATTACAGGCACTTTTGAAAGTCAAAGAAAAAACAGAACAAAATGCAAAGCTACAGTCCCAGACACAAGGCATAATAACTTGTGAAAGTTCTGTAGTTGCCCATTCCAAAGCGTAGATCTCTATGGAGAAGAATGGGCAAGAAACTCCATGGACACTCTTTTAAATAAAATTATTGCTACAACATCTTGGTTACATCATTCATGTTGAGAATTACAAATATGCGAGAACGATGTAAAAATACGTGCAAGTCAAGAGCGTCCAAAGTAAAAGACGAAATAAATCATTCGAAAATAATGTTTTAAAATAAATTAATTAAAATAAACCGTGGCCTCTAAGAGATGACCAGTCACAACTGGCAGCGCCCGTTCACGAACATGTCATCCCGTGGAATCCATTATATCGTCATTCGTTATATTGTATCTGTTAGATGTATGTAACAGTGTAAGTTTAGCATTATAATATTGACCAATAAGAAGTGCTCAGCCCGAAAGTTCATCATATAGGTAAGAATATACGAGTAACAAGACTCGTATATTCTTACCTATATGATGAACTTTTGGGCTGAGTAAAGTAACTTGAAAATTTATAAATATCTGTTATTTTTCAGCTGCCAGGACTATTTGCGTATTTAACAGATACCGATTTTGATTGGAATTTCACTTCAGTACGCAATGAGACCACAATGGGTTATCACAAAGGTGAAGCAACACATTTGCACCAAGGCAAACTGCTTGGAGGATCAGCCCAAGTCAGTTATATGCTTTATGGCATAGGACACCCTCAAGATTACCAGGAATGGGCAGACATCACGAATGACCCTAGCTGGTCGTACAAAGAACTCTGTCCACTTATAAAAAGATCGGAAAAAGTCATCGACCGACAAATTCTCAATTCACCTGACGTTTTCTTCCGTGGCACGAAAGGTAAAATGCAAATTAAGAAATATCGTTCAAAATTAAATGATGGATACTTCGAATCGTACAAAGAATTGGGATATAAAGTTCTAAATGATTTTAACCCAAATAACACTATTGGGTTTACCAACGCTTATTTCACTATCGGCAACCGCGTCAGGCAAAGCACGGCCTACGGGTTTTTGAGTCCTGAAAAGGATAATCCTTACTTAAAGGTTCTGTACAATTCTGTGGTAACAAAGATTATTTTCAATGATGAAAAACGCGCTGTTGGAGTGCAAATACTTACAAAAGATAAAACAATAATAACTGTGAAAGCAAATAAAGAGGTGATAGTAACTGCTGGGACTATAAAAACTGCTCATTTGTTGATGCTGTCTGGCATTGGACCAAAAGCTGATTTGGAGGAGAAAGGAATAGAAGTGATTGCAGATTTACCTGTAGGGCAAAATTTTCAAGACCATCCAACCAGTATTGTGTTGCACAAAATGGGAGAAGCAACACCAGTTCCACCACCAGATCCTCATGAATTTCCCGTAGAAGTAATGGAGGGACGGTTGGCTGTTTGTAAATGTAAAAGCCGTCCTGACTACCAAATCCTTAGTGGAGTTATTACTGATCCGAAATACTTTATGGAGATCTGCGGATTCGTTTTTAACTTTAAAAACGAACTTTGTGACCGTTTGTTAAAGAAAATGTATAATAGGCAAGTTCATTTTATTACTCTTAATCTTTTTAATTGTGATTCTCGAGGTGAGGTTCGTCTAAATAGCACTAATCCTGAGGACAATCCAATAATCGATCCTGGATACTATTCCAATGGGAAGGATTTGGAACGTCATGCTGAATACCTTGATCATTTCCATACTATAGTAAATACGAAATACTATAAAAGCCTCAAAGCTGAATTTGTAGATCCTGAACTAGAATCAAATGATGGACTAGAGATAGGTTCCATTGACTACTGGAAGAACTATGCCCTGGGAATGGGGACTACTTTACACAATTATGTTGGTACTTGTGCCATGGGGTCTGTTGTAGATTCAAAGCTAAGAGTAAAAGGTGTGAAGGGTCTTAGGGTAGCTGATGCTAGCGTTATGCCTAAAATCATTGGGTCTGCTGTTAAAGGAACAGTAATGGTTATCGCACAAAAGCTAACAGACTTGTTGGTGAAAGATTACAATATTTGTTCTCAATAAACTATTATTTTAATATTGTGTGTCGTTATTATATCCCTTTTTCTTAAAAACTGTTCCATAAATTCACGTGTAAATGCTTGTATGCATAAAAATGTTCTGTATGGTGTCGGACGGTAAGAATAGCACAATCCCATATCTTTCCGTGGGAGTCGTAAGAGGCGACTAAGGCATTTGCCAGAGAATGGGCAGTAGCGTTCTCTGAGCTTTTGTAACAACCGTACTGCGATCGCCAACCCGCCTGCCAAGCGTGGCGATTATGGCAAAACCCCCAAAATGTAAATGTGGCGACACTTTTAGGGAGGCCTGTGTTTAGCAGTGGACGTCTTTTGGGCTGAAATGATAATGATGATGATTATAAAAATGGCAAACCGCGTACTACGGCACACAGTGTGGCACGGAGGACAGGTTTTTTTATCAGACGACAATTCTGAATAATGCTTCAATCTCTCTTTCAATAATGTATAGTTAGTACTTGCTTAAACTCCTTATTCATGAACGGTATTCAATCGACTTGAAAGTGCGGGATTCGGAATGTGTAAAAGTTATAAGTTTTAAACTGCAAGTCATGGCCACTAACACTATTATTAACACTGGAAACTGATAGTGTGTATCATTAAAAAAATGGTTTATTAGATATTGTCTTGTGACTATAATTAGAACACGGCAACGTTGCTTCAGTAAAAATACATCGAAGTTCCCTACCACCATGTATTAGGTAGAAACAGCAAGAGTCACTAAATGTCATGTTTATTGCATTGGAACGGGAATTTAAATCTTGACATATTTTTGTCATCGGCGAGCTTGTGTAACATTTTTTACCCATCACAAAAGTGCACAAAGCTGCTAAAAAAGTTTTCACTTAAAAAAATGTTATACCTGCATCTCTCATATGATGCATTGTTATTCAGCCTTTAGTTTTCGGCTATATTAGTCTATTTTGTATCACTGTTCTGTGGATCTTCAAGTTAAGCCATGCTTGCCCAGGTTGGTCCGTGGCTAGGTTACCACCCAAGCATACCGAATTGCATCAGTGCCTCAAAAAGTACATTAAGCCGTTGGTGCCTGCTGTTATTTGCAGATCTTTTCAGGTCGTTAAGTAGTCAGTGGCCCGAAAGTCAGACAACCAGTCTTAATCAGAATAAGTAATCTAAAGCGGGCCATCGACGATAGGCTATTCTAAGAGGACACACGTAATACTGCAAGCCTATCGGTTGGCACATTTGTAAGCATTACATCACCGGCAACTTATGACAATATACGCTTGGTTATGCCTGCGCAGTCGCACCGTGACGTCCCTCCGTCAATCCGTCCGTCGTGACATTTGGTTTTTCGTTTGTAAACCAAATATGAGCATGTTTTTTTTTTAATTTATGCTATCACTTACGGGATATCTTCCATGATTATTTATTGTTTTGAGTTCCCGATATTTCCACGCTGTTGTTAGCGAATGCGGGTGGTGCGTCGAAATATCGGGAGGTCTAGGCCAACCCATGTTCAAAATAGGATGTAAGACTCGGTTTCGGTTGCACTTTGTCTGACATTCAGATTTTTTTTTAAATACAAGAGTTGTAGTTGTTGTAGGTACAACCTATACTTAAAAGTTTATTTGACTTATTCTAAAAAATACGTCCGATTTCCTGTACGAAACTGCTTTCCTAGATATTGGAATAACATTTTATATAAAATTAAGATAATCACAAAGATAAGAACCACTTACGAATATGCTTAAGGTTAAAAAAAAAACATAGAGGTACCTATTCGTAGAGAATGTTCTATTAAAAGGAAACTTAACTTGATATCATTAGGAGTCATCGCCCTTTATATCTGCAGTAATAGAGAAAAATACACAACAAACACAAATAGTAAATTGTTATCTTACACTTTGACGTCACCTAACGTTTCATACTAATTGTAGGTATATAAGGCTGCGGCTAGAGAGATCGTTTGACTGTAGCGACAACGGTAGGTTGATGTGAAAAGCGAAAATGCTTAGCAAATAGCAGAGCAGCGGTGGCCCAGTGGTGGCAGCCCCAACTTACGAGCAGTTAGTCGTATGTTCGAACCCAGGCAGGCGCATAATGTTGTGTAATTTATTTCATCACCGCTGCTCTCAAAACGTTGAAGGAAAACATCATGAGGAAACCGACATCTCCTAGAACTAAAAATTCGAAGTGACATCTACCAACCCGCACTGGGCCTGCGTGGTGGATTACAGACCACTCCTCCCCCGGGACATAGGCCTCCTATCATTGAGAGGAGGCCGTGTCCCAGCAATGGGAACATTATAGGCTGATGATGATGATGAACTGGGACTCTCAAAAAATTATGTCAAAGTTCCTTAAACACTTCTTTTCTCAATGGTTGATGACGATGCTTCTTAACGCGTAAAAATTGTGTGTTCTCATTTCGAAAGTAAACGGAGGGAAAATGTGAAAAAAAAACGGTTTGTGGAACGTAGAAAACCTTTCAACAAAAGTTGGAATAGAATAAGATTTGAAATTTAGTTTTTAAGGACTTTTGTAGGACTTTTTCAACAAACTTTAGCAGTAACAGTGTTTTTCACTCACTTTTTCACACATTTAGTTTTGCTGTTGAGTGTTTCATCATCATCATCATTTCAGCCGGAAGAAGTCCACTGCTGGACATAGGCCTCCCCCAACGCCACATTGACATAAGGGGGGTTTTGCCATAATCGCCACACTTGGCAGGCGGGTTGGCGATCGCAGTACGGTCACAAAAGCACAGAGAACCCATTCTCTGGCAAGTCCCTTAGTCGCCTCTTACGACACCCATGGGAAGATATGGGATGGTGCTATTCTTTACGTCCGACACCATACGGAACACCACGTTGAGTGTTTACATATATGAAATTGTAATAATATAGTTTGGTGCTATGGAACGCTGTGTGCAAGTCGGACTCACACTTGGCCGGTTTTTTAAAGGAAGAAAGAGAATTTGAAGGAAATTAAAATGATAAGTTTGGTGTGGGATATACCAATAATGGTTGTAGTTGGTTCAGGATCAATACGGTAAGTGCCTTACCAATTCCTTGTGATCGAGCGCTTCTAAAAGCTTCTTGTATTACTACGACCTAAGGACTACGTTGAAGAAAGAGAAGTTTGGCCTTAGCATCAACGCACATGCGGCTTCCCTGGTATCTCATATACAGCACAAATGTGTAGATGTCTCTAACTATTCTGAAACTTACTTTTTTTCTATTCCTTTTAATCAGATGTTTTAAAAAAGGTTTAAAATCATTTCACCTTTTTTTGCAATAGTTACAGCACGGATGACAACATTTAATTTTGTGTTACAGCACGGATGACAACATTTTATTTTGTGGCCTCCCGCTGCTCTTAGCTCTACCGCGGACACATCCGGAATGTCGTCATCGTCTTCGATGTGGTCCGCTTCCGGCACCGCAAGCGGCGGAGCCATAGGCGGGTGAGGATGTTCCGCTCGCAGAGGGAACAGAGCGCTCACCACGTCCTCCACGAGCTGAAGGCGGAGACTCTGTGTCACTGGGGGGCCCAGGTGCGGAGTTTATCCCGCACCATCTTGTAAGGGCGCCCCCACGGATCTCTGTCGAGAGTCTCCAGCATCTCCTCGCGGCCCAGGTCTCTGGCCCGCTGGACAGCCTCCTGGAGGGCGGTCTTCGCTGCTCTGTATCCCTCGTACAGCTCCGCCTCAATGGCTGCTGCATCCGGAGGGCGGATGCGGAGCTTGCGATGCTTGGCGTACGGGTGCCGCGCAACGACGCACGCCTCTCGCAGAGACGTCAGCTCTCGCGACCACCAGTACACCTAACGCCGGGCGCTTCCTGGCTGAACTCGGGGCATTGTCACGTCGTAGATGTCGGACATGGCCTCCTGGAACCACCCTGCCTCGTTGTTGATGTCGGCAGGCCTGTTCGGTGATGTCACCCAGGCCTGCACTAACGAGGCTTCCAGGAGGAGCTCCCAGTCCAGCTGCTTCAGCGCCCATCGCGGACCACTCGGGGCCTGTTGGACCGGCGCGCTTGAGGCCTGAGCGGAGACAGAAAACCACGCCTGGAAGGCAGCCAGCTCCTGCCGAACCAGGTTCAGGATCTGGTTCTCCACCGGCGCGGGCTGGCTCTGCCGCTGCTGGGGCACCTCGCGGGAGCCGGACTCTCGCAGACCACTCAGGTCTGCTCGGAGCTTCAGATTCTCCTCGTGGAGAAGCTCCGTGGCGGCCGTCAGGCGGGCGACATCCACCCGCAGTTTGGCCATTTCGCCGGGTGGAGGAAAGCTAGCCTCCACTGCCGCCATGATGGAGACGGAAGCCGCAGGTATGGCCCCGAGTTTTGTCGAAGTCAATTTTTTCAAGGCCACGACCCTTATCGCAGCTTCCACCTCCTTCACGAACCTGGCCTTACGCTCTGCATCGGAGCCGCCAGCTTCACCTGCCGCGTCCTCACCGGTGCCCGAACGGGCCTGCCCGCGACCGGCTCCCCCCCAATCTTTCGGAGGCCGAGAGCCCCCTCCCCAGGCCCCTTATTCCACCACGCCTGCTCGTGGAGATTTTAGGGGCCGAGGCAAGCTCCTCTTCGGAAGACGACTCGCGGTCGCCTTCCGGTCTGGACCACTTGCGTTCCTCCGCAGCAGCCCCGGTCCTCTCGAAGCGGGAGCTCTCAGAGCATCCCGCGCTCACATCACTAGATGCGGCGTTGGACTCCGACACCGCATCCCTCCTCTCCCTCTCTTTGCCGTCGCCGGCTGGGTTTTTTTTTTATAATTTTTAATTTTTGTTCCCACGAGTGTGGGGGAAATACGAGGTCCATCCGGGCAGTGCCCCCTGTACCCGGATAAGCCTTTGACATTTATAACCCGCCAGAGGGTCGACTCTGGCGGGAGACGCACTGATGACTGATCGTTCCATAGGAACACCCGTAGTGTTCGTTTGTTAGTTGTTCCGGGTCTGGCTGTTTGTGTATGAGAGTTTTAATGTTTGTAAACGCACTCACGATACAGGAGAAATTCCTAGTGTGGGGCAAGGTTTTAAAAAAAGACATTGTTTTTGCGAACAGTCGGTGGAATATTCACATTTGGATCTTTTCAAATTTCGAGTGAATTGGTTTATTCTAAGCTAGCGTGCTCTACTCCAAGCCGCATCATTGCTCCACATCAGGTGAGTTGCGGCCAAGTGGCAAACGCTAAGAAAAAGTTCAGTTCAGTTTTCCGACATTCATGTTAACAGTTTTTTTTGTGTGGTATCATAGGTATTAGTGTTTTTAGGGTTCCGTAGCCGAATGGCAAACAACGGAACCCTCATAGATTCGTCATGTCTGTCTGTGCGATCGTATGTCACAGCCACTTTTTTCCGAAACTATAAGAACTATACTATTGAAACTTGGTAACCGAATCCGAACCGGATTAAGATTTTCACACAAAAATAGAAAAAAAACATTTTTTTTTTCGTCAAACCCATAAGTCCTACCGTTATCTATGGATAGGTCTTCAAAAATGATATTGAGGTTTCTAATATCATTTTTTTCTTACTGAATCGTAAAAATAATCTACTCTAGAATTTGCTCTACTTACTAATCGTAAGTAGAGCAAATTCTGAAAATATTTAGGATTGTGGAACGTAAAAGAAACTATCAACGAAAATTAGTTTCAATAAGATAATTATGATGTTTAGTTTTTGAGATATGGGACTTTTTCATCAAACTGCAGTAGTAACTTTGTTTTTCATTAATATACTATGAAAAACAAATTTAGGTTTGCGGTTGAGTGGAAGTTTACTAACTAATACTACTAACTAATGAATGACAGTTCAAAATATTGTTATTTTGTTGTTTGGGGCTATGGATCCCTGTGTGCGAGTAAGACTCGCACTTGGCCGTTTTTTATTTTTATTTTTCGCTCATCGCTACAACTTCAGTACCTTCCCCGTGATCTCTTGCAAACTATTGCCGTGCCCATTGTTAAAAATAAAACGGGTGACGTTGCTGACAAGTGTAACTATCGACCCATCTCCCTGGCTAGTATTATCGCGAAGGTACTCGACAGTCAGCTGGACGCGCGGTTGGATAGCTTCTTAAAACTACACACCGCACAGTTTGGGTTTTGCACCGATCTTGGCACTGAAATTACGATTCTTGGTCTCAACATGCGGTGCAATACTACACATGACACACACACACAGATCCGGTCTCTCCATGAGGCAATGGCCAAGAGTTTGAACCTGTCCTTGCAGGCAGTCATCGAATGGGGCGATGCCAATCTGGTCAGGTTTAATGCCACTAAAACCCAGGCGTGTCTTTTTTCCGCAAAAAAGAGCCAATTTCACCCGGCTCCAACTTTCCGAGATGTAACCGTGCGTATAACAGACCATCTTGAGCTTCTTGGCGTTACGTTGACATCAACCCTCAATTTTGGCTCATTTATGGAGGTAAAGGCACAGCTGGATGCTAAAAAGGTGGGGGTCCTTGCAAAGGTGAGAAGGTACTTCACGCCAGAACAGCTGCTCAACTTGTATTAAGCGCAATTTCAATCATGCATGGAGTACTGTTCTCATCTCTGGGACGGATCCGCCAAATACCAGCTTGATGCACTTGAGGCGATTGAAAAGCGGGCCAAGAGGCTCATTGGTAATGATGCATTAGTCAAGTCAAAGCTCCAGAGCCTTGAACATCGTCGCCGAGTTGCCAGCTTATCGGTTTTTTATCGGTTAAATTTCGGGGAGTATGCGATGGAATTGCATGATCTAATTCCGGCTAACCCGTTTCATCATCGGACTACCAGACGTACGGCGATGCGCCATCGGTACATGGCGGACATCCCACCTATACGCACTAAGCGTTTTGGAAATAATTTTATAATGCGTACCGCTAAGACCTGCCGGAATCTGTGTTTCCCGATAGCTACAATCTAGGGGTCTTTAAGTCAAGAGTGAATAGGCTTCTTCTAGGCAAGCGTGCTTCACCGTCGACCACATCATCGCTTACCATCAAGTGAGATAGTGGTCAAGCGCGAGCCTAGATAATAAAAAAAAAACACCAAACGTCGAACACCTGTGTATGCTTGCTTTTTAGATCTCTCTCGTGCCTTTGACCTTGTCTCTTACGAGGTTATGTGGGAAAAGCTTCAGGAGAGAAAATTGCCATCGGAACTGTTGCGTATCTTCCAGTATTGGTACTATCACCGGACTAACAGTGTGAGATGGGCCGATGGGCTGTCAGTGTCGTATGGGTTAGAATGTGGGGTAAGACAAGGAGGAATTACGTCTCCAAAGCTGTTTAACCTGTATATAGACGATATAATCGTTGAGCTCAGCGGCAAGAAAATCGGATGTCGCATTGATGACGTTAGTGTCAACAACATCAGCTATGCTAACGATATAGTGTTGCTGAGCCCTACGGTTAGGGCGCTTAGAGAGCTGCTTAAATGTTATGAGCGCTATGCTCAAGAGCATGGCCTAGTTTATAATGTCAATAAAAGAGAGTTCTTGGTCTTTAAGGCTGGCGGTGTTAAATGTCCTGATTATGTGCCCCCGATTAAACTAAATGGGAATGACTAATTGCGAGTATACCAGTTCAAGTACTTGGGGCATTACGTAACCGACGACCTTAATGACCAAATGGACATTTGAGAGTGAACGTGAGGCGCTGGCAGTCCGATGTAACATGTTGGCTCGCAGGTTTGCAAGCTGTAGCAGGGCAGTCAAAATAACGCTTTTAAAGCTTATTGCCAAGTGTTTTATATTTGCAGTCTGTGCACCAACTATACTCAGCGGACTATCAGTGCCCCACGGGTCCAATATAATTACGGGTTCAGGATGTTGATGGGGCTGCCCCGTTTCTGCAGTGCATCAGGTATGTTTGCGCAAGCACACGTCGATGGTTTCCACGCGATCGTAGACAGAAATCTGCCTCTTTGCTCTGCAGAGTGCGGGGCGGCTCCAACTCCATCCTGAACACCATAGCGGGAAGATACGATTCTCCTTTGTTAGATGATGTTGTTCAAAGGTGCATTTTGAACAACAACCTGGTTGCTAAATAGATACATAAGTTTACTAACATGTATAAGTTATCTTTTTGTTTACTAACCCATATGGATATTGCTTATCCGAAATAAAGATATAGAATTTTACACTATATCTACATGAGTTCTTTATTAGCTTAATTTTATAATTAAATAAATGCATTTTGTCACTTATCTATTTGTTTTGCTAAAATATTCTGTCTGGAACTGATATATGTTATAAATGTGGTATATATATAAGAAGAACAGTTAAGGAATAAATAATTTCGACTGTGACTACACGTAGGTAAGTCTTACTTTATTATTTTCTCTCTCTCTCCATTGAAATAATCAAAGAATTCTTTGAAAAGTTGATATAATTAAGTAAAAATTCAACTAGTTTTGAAGTTGTAAATAAACCAAAGAAAAACAAATAATGTGTTAAGTAGGTACTCGTACCATGTTAAGTCGGCTAAACCCACTAATGCAACCAGATGGTCGTGTGTTGCCAGGTGGCTATTTAACCACCACGCAAAATTTGGCCTCGCACGCTGCTTCTAATTCTTTAATAACTTCTGTCCAGATTTCTTCAATGTCATAAAGATTCACTAACATAATGGAGACGGCTTCGCGAACATTAATGAGCATTATAAAGAAACAGAACATCCTCAAATTGTTGCGATGTTTGAATTTGGCCGCGTTTTTATGGCCTCCACAAGCTGTTGTAAAAGGTATTTTGGTTAATTTTCATAATTCGATTGATACTTGCATTACATCACGCTTGTAATCTTCGAAGGGTTAGACAGGTCTTTAGTTAGCCACATTTAGGTAGTTACTCTGAGTCCTACTGTAATATAGGAGAACCTATTAACTTTCAACGAGCACAAATCCAGACTACGGGCTGCTAATGAAAAAAACCAGACAGAAAAAAACTCAATTGTGCTTTCGCTGACCAGGGAATGGAACTCAGGACCCCATGCTCAGCAGTATCGCTTACTACTAGACCAACGAGGCAGTCGTAATTACATAGAACCGTAGATTATAAAGAAACAAAAACATATCACAATCCTGTCATAGAATTCAAAGCAAATATCCTGTCAAAGACAAGTAATTGCTTTTAATGAACATAATAGTAGCCCGCAGTTTTAAGAATGTTATTGTAAATGTATAGAGTAGGTAACTGGAGCTATAGGGTTGTTGGCTTGCTTGGCTGGCAGCCTTGATGAGAAGTGATTACTGCGTTTAAACACATGTGCAGCTCATGAGTAAATGCTTGTAAAACTCCAATCTTAAAATACAATGTTGTAATGTTTACTGTAGTGTCTGTTATAATACCAAAAGTAGAATCATCGTTTTAAAGCTTAGTATCTTGATTTCAATATATCAGTCCTCGGATAAATCCCACTAACGAAGTGTATCTTCTTCTTCTTCTTCTTCAACCCTTTGCCACCCAATGCTTAGTGTAGGTCTCTTCCAAATCTCTCCACTATTGGTGGTTATGTGTCATGGCTATCCAGTTTCTTCCGGCCACTTAAATAATACGTGGGACACTCAGAAAGTTTTGCGAAACTAAAAAAAATTGTTCTATACGTACATATATTTTTATTAAATCTTTTCAAAGTACTTTCCACCAGCCTCTATACAAAGATTCATGCGCCTAAACCAGTTTTCAAAACACTTTTTCCAGTCCGCCGCAGACACCTCGTTTACAGCCTGCTCGAACCCAGCCAGCGCATCTTCCGGCGACGAAAATTGTATCCCTTTGAGCTGATTTTTTATTTTTGGGAATAAAAAGAAGTCACACGGTGCTAGATCAGGGCTGTAAGGAGGGTGACCCAGGAGTTTGACTGGCGTGCTGTCCAGGAAGTCCCTCGTTTTGAGTGCGGTGTGCGCAGGTGCATTGTCGTGGTGGAGCAGTAGCCCGCGGAGCCCTGTGTTTGGTCGCTTGTTGCTTATAACAGAGAAAACTTCTGGCAAACATTTGGAAGTATACCATTCGGCATTAATGCTTCTTTGATCCCGTAAGGGAATTGATACCAAGTGGCCAGTCAAATTAAAAAAGCTAGCGATCAAAATCTTACCCCCGCTTCTAGATCGCTTCACTTTGGTAGGCGTTGGCTCATTTTGAAACACCCAAACAGTCGACTGGCGCTTGGTTTCTGGGTCGTATTGATAAATCCAGGACTCATCACCTGTAACGATGTCGTAAACACGCCGAGACGAGCCTGCTTCAAATTTGTTAAGCATATCACGGCACCATTCCACCCGGGCCTGCTTCTGAGCATCGGTGAGGTTGTGCGGCACCCAGCGTGATACTATCCTCCTCACGCGAAGATGGCTGTGTAGAATCTCGTGAACGCTTCCCGATCCAATCTTCAATATGTGTTGAATCTCCTGATATGTAATTCGCCTATTGTCTTGGATTAAATTTTTCACTGCTAGCACGTTTTCTTCGGTAACAGCCGTCAAAGGGCGACCGCTTCTTTCGTCATCCCCCAAAGTTGGTCGACCGCGCTTGAATTCGTTATACCAACGATACACGGTTGCCTTGGAAGGGCCTTCATCCATGAATGCCATTTGAAGTCTATCGTACGATTCATCCGGTTTCAGGCGACACTTGAAATCGTATAAAATCATAGCTCTAAAATGTTCCCGGCGCAGATCCATATTTCAGTGAGACACAATACTTTGAATTAACTCGCAAAAAATGTGGAGGGAAATTTTGAAATTGGAACTTACTTATTTTTACTTATAAATAATCATATTTTCGAAAAACATAATAACTGGCCAGTCTCCCATATATAAAAACTTTTTTTCGCAATACTTTCTGAGGGGCCTGGTATAGTCCTGGCAGCTGAAAAATAACAGATATTTATAAACTTTTTCCTTCATCAGTACCATCATAATCTTACAGCAGAATTTAATTTTTTCAAGTCTTTTTCAGGGATTATTGCATTTAACGAGCCGGTCATTAAAATTTTGCTGATTAAAGATAGTTTGTATAATACTATCTTAAAATGAGTGTTATTTCGGTTTTTGCTGAATTAAGAGTATTTTTAGGGTTCCGTAGCCGAATGGCAAAAAACGGAACCCTTATAGATTCGTCATGTCTGTCTGTCTGTCTGTCTGTCTGTCTGTCCGTCTGTCCGTCCTTTTGTATGTCACATCCACTTATTTCCGAAACTATAAGAACTATACTGTTGAAACTTGGTAAGTAGATGTATTCTGTAAACCGCATTAGGATTTTCACACAAAAATAGAAAAAAAACAATAAATTAAGGGGGTCCCCATACTTAGAACTGAAAACCAAAAAAAAAAAATTCATCAATCCCATACGTGTGGGGTATCTATGGATAGGTCTTCAAAAATGATATTGATGTTTCTAATATCATTTTTTTCTAAACTGAATAGTTTGCGCTAGAGCCACTTCCAAAGTGGTAAAATGTGTGTCCCCCCCCCTCTAATTTCTAAAGTAAGAGGAGGAAAATTCTGAAAATATTTAGGATTGTAGAACGTAAAAAAAACTATCAACAAAAATTGGTTTCAATAAGATATGATGTTTAGTTTTTGAGATATGGGACTTTTTCATCAAACTGCAGCAGTAACTTTGTTTTTCATAAACATACTATGAAAAACAAATTTAGTTTTGCGGTTGTGTGGAAGTTTACTAACTAATACTACTAACTAATGAATGACAGTTCAAAATATTGTTATTATATTGTTTGGAGCTAGGGAACCCTGTGTGCGAGTAAGACTCGCACTTGGCCGGTTTTAATGATGTTTCTTGACACTGATGGACAGATTTATCTGGTCTAGTTACTCGTATGTACCTATTATGATGATATTTTGAGTTGAGCACTTCTTATTGGTGAATATTATAATGCTAAGCATACCCTGTTACATACGAGACTTCTAACAGATACGATATAACGAATGACGACATAACGGATTCTACGGGATATCGGGGAAGATATCCCGTAATTGACAGTGTAAGTTTATTAAATAAATAAATCAGCATACGCACTTTTCCAAATTGCTAGAAAAGTTAAATTGGATTCGATACTAGTCGCATGTCACAGCCTAGTAGCCGCAATTTTGCGATATGGTATTGTTTTTTGGGGCAATTCTACTGATAAAGATATCGTTTTTAAGGCACAAAAAAGATGCTTACGATCGATGTGTGGCTGAAAACTGATGATAGCTGTGTACTTTTCTTTAAATCGCTGAAAATACTTCGCCTTACCCTCTTCATATATTTTTGAAATTAGTGTTTTCGTCAAAACAAACATGAGGTTTTCGAAAAAGTATCAACTTAACGAGCTCTTGCGATTCGTAGCCAATACGCAATCTCTTTAAGCAATCAGCGTTGTAAGACTGCGTTAGCGAGAAAGAGCGTTTTAGGCATGGCACCGCGTGTTTACAATAAATTACCTGATGTAATAAAAATTTGAAAGTCACAAATGTTTAAAATGAAAAATAAATACTGTTATTAATTGAAAAATACTGAAAAATGTTATTATACGATTAATGAATTTTTTAATGATAAACTTATGTATTGACTTGAGAATACACACAACAGACAATTTCTAATTGATATTGAGACTAATGGTAATTTATGTTAATTATTTGGTCATTGACTGTAGAAATTACTTTATATTGTGACATTCTATCATTATTGTTTTTATTTATTTATCACCATTCTATCAATTTTAACATATCTACCAAATAATTTGTGTTAACCTCTCGCATGATTAATGTTTTTTTATTTCGCATGCAACCATATATTTGTACGCCTCTTGGCATAACTACCTATGTTACACAAATAAAAATGATTTCGGTTTTTTTGATTTTTATTTATAAACCGTGAAAGCTTAAAACAGTGATCATAATGTTTATACGCACATGTAAAAGCTTTTTGGCGTTATACTAAATAAAACAAAACTTTCAGAGGTGTGCCTAATCAGGTTTCGTGGGGTGATCGTATTGGTGAGGGTGGTAGTAGTGTGGCTGATCTATTTGCAGACTATTTTGCATCTGCGTACGGTGTAAGTCAAGAGCCTAGTAACTTGTTTACATGATACTCTTCGTCCAGTTACAGTATGTATTCCATTGGCATTACTGAAAATGACGTCAGGGATTCAAATCAAATCAAATCAAAATATTTTATTTTACCTAGGCCTATATGGGCACTTATAAAACGTCGACAAAAGATGCACGGTTCGGGTTGGTCGTTTCCTATCGAGAAGAACCGGCATGAAACTCCATGGTTACTCTTTTAAAATCATTTGGTTTTACAATATTTGAGTGTTACAGCGTTAGTACATAACTGTGGGAGGACAGCGTAGGCCCGACAATAAGTCGTTGCTTACTACAAAAGGTAGAACAAGACAATAAAAAAAAATATAAAAAAACATCTCATTGCATCAAAAAGTTAGATCTTAATAAAGGAGCTGGTCCGAATGGACTTTTATTCGTCTCTGCATGGATGCTCTTATTGTGCCACTGCAGATAATATACAATAAATCCCTTAAGGAAGGTACATTTCCCGATCTTTGGAAAACCACACACGTTATCCCCGTACACAAATCTGGTTGTATGAATGACGTAACTAACTATAGACCAATCTGTACTATAACATAATTTGCAAAGATGTTTGAGGGTCTTTATAATGTTTTTTATTCTCATCTCCGTCATAAAATTGGTTCGAAGCAACACGGTTTTGTGTCTAACCGTTCTACTTTGTCGAACTTACTTATTTACACTACTTTCACCTTTGAAACTAGGTGCCTGGTTGATGCTGTTTATACAGATTTTGTAAAAGCCTGTGATCGTATTGATTACTCAATTCTTGCTATGAAATTGAACTGCGCGGGCATCCATAGCTCTCTGTTGCGGTGTTTCGAGAGTTATTTAATTAATCATTCTCAAATAGTTGCCTTGGCGGGATATGAATCTGTACCTTTTTCTCCTGGCTCTGGTGTTCCATAGGGCTCTAAATTAGGCCCTTTGCTTTTTTTGGTATTTTCGAATGATCTTTTATATTTAATAAATTGCTGAGGATTGAAAAATATACTGCAGGATATCGGACCTGAGTGATTAATTAATGAAGCTTCAAAGAGATCTTGATGTCCTTCAACAATGGCGTTTCAACAGCGGAATGACGCTCAATGTTAAAAAATGCCAGTCTATTACATTCACGAATAAAGTAAATTGCATCAAATTTGATTATCATATAGATGGATCAGCAGGTACTGAACAGAGTATCAGTCATCCGTGATCTAGGTGTACTTTTTGATACATCCCTAACTTTCCGTGATCATATAGATACTATTACGTTTCTTAGGCTACAGAAATGCTTGGTTTTATTATCCGTATGTCATAACCTTTCCGTAATAATAATAGCATTATTGTACTGTATAACGCAGTGGTAAGGAGCTCCTTGGAGTATTAAATAAATAAATAAATAAATAAATAAATCATTTATTCTGGACCAAACATTTTATAACAATTCATAAACCCACCAAACTGCGTGACAGTTTGTCGGTGGGATTTGCGCTCGTCTTGTTTTTATGAATTTGGTTCAAATCGTAAAACTAAAAGAAAAGCAATATAAATTAGCTTCTAAAAATCTAAACAGCCAGCAAGTAAGTATTGTGGCAGCGCGAGCCGCCGCCGACACACGCGCCGGTCGGCGGGCCGCGCCGTCACAATCATTTACACTACAAACATTTAGCAGTCGCACCTCAGGTGCGTGCACACTACTTCTGACTTATAAACACTAGCTCAATATAACTTATGAGTACAACATTAATATTTAAAAATGTAAAAGTATGTTTTGAAAATGAATAAACGGAATAATAAATAATAAACAAAAATAGCTTAGACTCGTTAACATGAGATTGGTCAAACTTAACAACAACACTTTAGGTATTTTCACATCTTGCGATAACTTCATTAGGGAAAACAGTTTTTAACTTATTTTTTAGTGTGCGTTTACTTAATTTATTGTTCTCCTTTCTTAACCAATCGAGATCATTGAAAAGTATAGGGGTTAAATACTTGTTGGTTCTTTTTCCATAGTAATTTTTTACTTGTGGTCGCACGAGTTTACGCTCCAGTCCGGTTACGCTCTATTGTTCTGCTATTTGGTCTGCCTATTACTCAAGTTATTCTGTTAATGTTGAATCTGTTCAGGCCCGTTTTGTTAGGTATATATGTATAAAGAATGGGATCCAAAAAGCTATACCGGAATACAATGATAGGTTTGGGCACTTTAAGATACTTATTTTATACAAAACTAGCTGTCCCGTGCAACTTCGTCTGCGCCACATTTTCCCCGATTTCGCAACATTTTTCTTTGCTGCTCCGTTCGTTTTTGTGGTAGCGTGATGAGATATAGCCTTCTTCGAAAAATGGGCTATCTAAGACTGCAAGAATTTTCAAATCGGATCAGTAGTTCCTGAGATTGCCGCGTTCAAGCAAACAAACAAACAAACAAACTCTACTACTTTATAATATTAGTATAGTTTAGTATAGATAAAAAGGTTATAGTGAGTCAACCTTAAAAGATATACATATGCTGTCGTGGACTTTTTTTTAGAACTTTTAATGTGAAACAATTCTGTCATACATGATTGTTGCGAAACTTTAACCGTTTATACAGTGCACGCAGCGGAAGCTCTCAAAAGGAAAATAAAACCCCCGATTTTGAAACATTTTTCATTGCTGCTCCGCTCCTGTTTGTTCTAGCGTAGTGACATATAGCCTATAGCCTTCCCCGATAAACGGACTATCTAACAGAGAATTTTTTTTTCAAATCGGATCAGTAGTTCCTGAGATTAGCGCGTTCAAGCAAACAAACTCTTCAGCTTTATAATAATATAAATATATATATATCGTAGTATAGATTGTAAATGGTTCCATAGATGCGCAATTAGTGGACTATTTTAAATTTAGGACTTGCTAGCGTAGCAAGCGACACCATCGCATTCATCAAAGTCTTCATCCACTTTAAATACCACCTTTGGTAGCCCCCTGACACGTATAACAAGGCTTTATAATGAAAGGTCTAACTTGACAGATTACACCTTCATTTTTTTTCTATGAGTTTCACTTCATACAGCGTTCCCTATATAAACAGTGCGAACAACAGTGCTACATACCTCCCCGACCCTCGCTCGAGCCAGCCCGCGATGCTGTGCCAGTAGTTTTAAATCAGCCCCTAAATAATGATATCATTCAGATCCAGCCTGTCCCCATGCAGTCCTCCCCCAGCGACGCCCTGAGCCGAGGCTCGTACCCCACAGGGGGTGCCCTTAGCGTATAGTCGCTTAGTTTGTAAGTTTTTTTATGCCCTGGCTGGAGGCCTTACTCTTAAGGCACCCACAGGATAGTCCGGTTAAACAGACGACAACCTCCTAGGTTGAACTGCGAGATGCCACTCATAAAAAAAAAAAGTGCTACATAGATGTACGTCTATGTAGCTCTAATTGTTTTGTTTTGTTCTGGATTTAGGTGTACTGGACACACTTTTTATTTTTTCTTGTTTCTAATATTCATTAGTTAAATGTCATGCATACTTGTTATTTGCATGGTTACTAAAATGCCAATTTTAGATGTAAGTTTATTTAAATTGTAAGTGACTGTGCTGTTGGCGTGTTTATTCTTATAAATAAATAAATAACTGGTGAAATTTCGGTGTACTAAGGTACACCTCTGACTAACCCTTCAGAGATTACATACATGAAGTTATATTGAATAAAACATAACAAATACCTCAGTTTCTAAAGTAGGTTCAGCACCTGCTTCTATGAGTAGAACTTTCATTTTGTGTCTAGCTAGGTTACTAGCTATAATAGACCCTGCCGTTCCGCCACCAATGATGATAAAGTCGCAGGAGTAGTTATCTGAAAGAAAAAGGCTTTATCATGTTTTTCTTTCGGCATCGTGTGGTTTGTGCCTCACCGGTTGTCAGAGTTTTTATGACGACCATGGGCCTCTGCTGGCTTTACATGCCGTCGAGAAATATCTCTCAGACATGCTGGTTTCCTTCACCGAAGCAAGTGATAATTATACATTTGATCAATATCTGCATTGACTTCTCTCAATTATAGAGGCAATAGGGGCAGGCTTTTAATCTATATATAGTTACCAGGCCCCTCAGAAAGTATTGCGAAAAAAAGTTTTTATATATGGGAGACTGGCCAGTTATTATGTTTTTCGAAAATATGATTATTTATTAGTAAAAATAAGTAAGTTCCAATTTCAAAATTTCCCTCCACATTTTTTGCGAGTTAATTCAAAGTATTGTGTCTCACTGAAATATGGATCTGCGCCGGGAACATTTTAGAGCTATGATTTTATACGATTTCAAGTGTCGCCTGAAACCGGATGAATCGTACGATAGACTTCAAATGGCATTCATGGATGAAGGCCCTTCCAAGGCAACCGTGTATCGTTGGTATAACGAATTCAAGCGCGGTCGACCAACTTTGGGGGATGACGAAAGAAGCGGTCGCCCTTTGACGGCTGTTACCGAAGAAAACGTGCTAGCAGTGAAAAATTTAATCCAAGACAATAGGCGAATTACATATCAGGAGATTCAACACATATTGAAGATTGGATCGGGAAGCGTTCACGAGATTCTACACAGCCATCTTCGCGTGAGGAGGATAGTATCACGCTGGGTGCCGCACAACCTCACCGATGCTCAGAAGCAGGCCCGGGTGGAATGGTGCCGTGATATGCTTAACAAATTTGAAGCAGGCTCGTCTCGGCGTGTTTACGACATCGTTACAGGTGATGAGTCCTGGATTTATCAATACGACCCAGAAACCAAGCGCCAGTCGACTGTTTGGGTGTTTCAAAATGAGCCAACGCCTACCAAAGTGAAGCGATCTAGAAGCGGGGGTAAGATTTTGATCGCTAGCTTTTTTAATTTGACTGGCCACTTGGTATCAATTCCCTTACGGGATCAAAGAAGCATTAATGCCGAATGGTATACTTCCAAATGTTTGCCAGAAGTTTTCTCTGTTATAAGCAACAAGCGACCAAACACAGGGCTCCGCGGGCTACTGCTCCACCACGACAATGCACCTGCGCACACCGCACTCAAAACGAGGGACTTCCTGGACAGCACGCCAGTCAAACTCCTGGGTCACCCTCCTTACAGCCCTGATCTAGCACCGTGTGACTTCTTTTTATTCCCAAAAATAAAAAATCAGCTCAAAGGGATACAATTTTCGTCGCCGGAAGATGCGCTGGCTGGGTTCGAGCAGGCTGTAAACGAGGTGTCTGCGGCGGACTGGAAAAAGTGTTTTGAAAACTGGTTTAGGCGCATGAATCTTTGTATAGAGGCTGGTGGAAAGTACTTTGAAAAGATTTAATAAAAATATATGTACGTATAGAACAATTTTTTTTAGTTTCGCAAAACTTTCTGAGTGTCCCACGTATGTGTATTTAACGGACACGGATTTTGATTGGAATTTCACATCAGTACGCAATGAGACCACAATGGGTTATCACAAAGGTGAAGTAACACATTTGCACCAAGGCAAAGTGCTTGGAGGATCAGACCAAGTCAACTTAATGCTTTATGGCATAGGCCACCCTCAAGATTACCAGGAATGGGTAGACATCACGAATGACCCCAGCTGGTCGTACAAACAACTCTGTCCACTTATCAAAAGATCGGAAAAAGTCATCGACCCACAAATTCTCAATTCGCCTGACGTTTTCTTCCGTGGCACGAAAGGTAAAGTGCAAATTAAGAAATATCGTTCTAAATTAAATGATGGATACTTCGAATCGTTCAAAGAATTGGGATATAAAGTTCTAAATGATTTCAATCCAAATAACACTATTGGGTTCACAAACACTTATTTCACTATCGGCAACCGCGTCAGGCAAAGCACGGCCTACGGGTTTTTGAGTCCTGAAAAGGATAATCCTTACTTAAAGGTTCTGTACAATTCTTTGGTAACAAAGATTATTTTTAATGCTGAAAAACGCGCTGTTGGAGTGCAAATACTTACAAAAGATAAAACAATAATAACTGTGAAAGCAAATAAAGAGGTGATAGTAACTGCTGGGACCATAAAAACTGCTCATTTGTTGATGCTGTCGGGCATCGGACCAAAAGCCGATTTGGAGGAGAAAGGAATAGAAGTGATTGAAGACTTACCTGTAGGGCAAAATTTCCAAGACCATCCAACCAGTATTGTGTTGCACAAAATGGGTGAAGCAACACCAGTTCCGCCACCAAATCCTCACGAATTTCCCATAGCAGTTATGGAGGGACGGTTGGCTGTTTGTAAGTGTAAAAGCCGTCCTGACTACCAAATTCTTAGTGCAGTTATTAGCGATTCGAGATACTTTATGGAGGTCTGCGGATTTGTTTTAAAATTTAAAAACGAACTATGTGACCGTTTGTTAAAAAAATTGTATAATAGGCAAGTTCATTTTATTATTCTTAATCTTTTAAATTGTGATTCTCGAGGTGAGGTTCGTCTAAATAGCACTAATCCTGAGGACAGTCCAATAATCGATCCTGGATACTATTCTAATGGGAAGGATTTGGAACGCCATGCTGAATACCTTGACCATTTCCATACTATAGTAAATACGACATACTATAGAAGCCTCAACGCTGAATTTGTAGACCCTGAATTAGAATCAAATGACGGAATAGAAATAGGTTCCATTGAGTACTGGAAGAACTACGCCCTGGGAATGTTGGCTACTTTACACAATTATGTTGGTACTTGTGCAATGGGGTCTGTTGTAGATTCAAAGCTAAGAGTAAAAGGTGTGAAGGGTCTTAGGGTAGCTGATGCTAGCGTTATGCCTAAAATCATTGGATCTACAGTTAAAGGAACAGTAATGGTTATCGCACAAAAGCTAACAGACTTGTTAGTGAAAGATTACAATATTTGTTCTTAATAAACTATTATTTTAATATTGTGTGTCTTTATTATATCCCTTCTTCTTAAATGCTATTCCATAAAGTCAGGTCTAAATGCTTAGATGCATAAACATGGCAAACCGAGCACTACGGTACATGGGAGTACCTACAGGCTTTTTTATCAGACGACAATTCTGAATAATGCGTCAATCTCTCTTTCAATAATTTATAGTTACTACTTTCTTAAACTTCTTAAAAAAAACTCTAAACTCCTTAAGATCTTTGCCCTGGCGGCCGTACTGTGAACATACGTTTGAACTTGCTCTTTATTTAAAATAATAATAATAATCATAATATAATAATAATATAGCTGGCAATACCAAAGTCAAGACGTCTTTCAAGTTCAATACATAATTTTCATCAATTTTAATTTTTAATCAGTTTCTTTTATAAATCTGATACCTGATTTTAATTCTACAATAAATTATTTATCTTAACTATTTCCAATCGCACCATGATCAAACGCAAGAAAGCTCCAAAATACAGAAAAGAAAAACTGGTACAATAATGACATATGACATACGTGTCATGTAAGAAAAATATCTATCAATAAAATGAAGAAAAGACGATGTTGACCAGAGCAGCAGCTCGAAAAGCACGAATACCACCTCCGGACTCGTCGCCTCGCTCCGCCTCGCCGCCGCCGGAACCCAGCCTCACTGTGAGTGCTGTGACACCGGCCGTGGCAGTTGCGTCGAGCGACAGCGACGAGTACTTCTCTCCGCCCACGACGCCACCACCTGTTCGTCGACGGGGAGGACGCCGGCCACCGGACGGCTTAGGACCTCGAGGCCCACCGGCTTCTGATAGGGTCCCAGCTCCCGGCGGAAGTGTGCAGCGCATGCGATGGACTCAAGCCATCAACGAGAACGTCATGCGCTCATACTATGGGGCTACAGAGGGAGGAAACAACCTGACCGCGTACCGTGTTCGGATGCTCTCTCTGTTTCAGGTGCTTGAGCCAGCTGTCAACGTATCGGCGCAACGACTGTCGGATCAGGTGCGAGTCATCCAGCGTAATCGTATGTTGGATGACACTGTACTTGATCGCCTGCGAACTGAAATGCGGAGTAGCCATGTCACTGCTCCGTCGTTGCAGGCTGTGGTACGACCACAGCCTATCATAACACAGAATATCACTAACGACGTGAGTAGTGACATGGTTACTAATGTAAGTATCCAATGCAGTGAGGAAATGAGGAGTGCTTTGGAGTGTGCGATTCGAGAATATCGGTACATGTCGCCTGAACTTAGACCACGCTTACCTCGTTTGCCCATGCATAACAGAAATAGGGCGCTGGTGGCTGTTCTGGATTCGCAGTTGTCAAACTATTTTGATAACTGTGAAGACCTCACTGATGCTCACTCAATCCTGTATTGTGCGGCTGTAGCGGCATGTCGTGTAGCTCATGTCAAATTTTCTGATGACAGAGCTACACGACCTAAACCTGCCGTACCGGCTTGGCAATGCAGGATTGAGCGACGTATTGGTGGGGCCAGAACACTCATAGGCAAACTAATCTGCTTCAGGGAGGGCAACAATCGCCCTCGAGTGATGCGCTTTGTGAGGCGGGCATTTGCGGGTACTGATATTAGTCCTCGAGACTATATGTCCCGTATCACAGAGCGCATCGACTTCCTGAAGCAGAAAGTGTATGCATGGGCAAACCGTATCCGTAGGTATAAGCGGCGGGTGGAACGATACACTCTGAATCGCACATTCCAAAGAGATGAAAGGTGGGTTTATAGGAGTTAGGAGCGACCGGACCAAGGTGTGTCTGACACGCGCTTACCGGATGATGACGCCATGTGCTCGTTCTGGCGCAGCATCTGGTCGGTGCCTGTCAGCCACACCGAGGGTGAATGGACTCGGGTGGTCGAGCGAGTGTGCGATCCAGTTCCAGAAATGGGGGCTATCACTATCAGCCCCCAAGACGTAGCTCGTGCAGTCCGTCCGTTACCTAACTGGAAATCTCCAGGGCCGGACGGGCTGCACAACTTTTGGATTAAGTGGATCCAAAGGTCGCACGCTCGCTTAGCGGCCCTATTCCAGTCAGCCTTAGAGTCAGGGTCGCTGCCCGAATTCCTGACTACTGGAATAACTCACCTGCTCCATAAATCGGGTAGTACTGCGGAGCCCAAAAACTATAGACCGATAACCTGTCTCCCGACAGTGTATAAAGTTCTTACATCCATTTTGAGAGCTAAAATTAGCAAACACATTGATGACAATTCGATCATGTCCGCTTCTCAAAATGGATGTAGGAACGGGTCCCGCGGTACTAAGGAGCTGCTCCTCATTGATATGGCCATTAACCAACAGGTTCGGCGTTCCCGAAGGGATCTGTCGACATGTTGGATAGACTATAAGAAGGCCTACGACTCGGTGCCACATACATGGCTCATGAGGGTGCTAGAATTGTATAAAGTTGATGCAACTCTGTGCACCTTCCTGATGTCGTGTATGGGGCAATGGAGGACAGTCCTTCGCTATCCAGGATGTCGGCATATCCAAGGGAACAGCGAACCGATAAGGATAGAGCGAGGTATTTTTCAGGGCGATAGTTTGAGTCCGCTTTGGTTCTGCTTAGCCTTGAATCCTCTAAGCACGCTGCTGGAGGATTCAGGTCTGGGCTTTCGGTTGAGGAGAGGTGGTCAGGTTATATCTCACCTTCTTTACATGGATGACCTGAAACTCTTTGCCCCCAACAATTTGCAACTGATGGAGCTACTGAAGGTAACAGAAACTTTCAGTAGCGCCATCAGGATGGAATTTGGTGTGGACAAATGTGCGGTCATGCATGTAAAGCGAGGGGGGATTGTGGAATCTGCGGGAACCCAGCTCTCAGATTCCATAAATTTTAGATCCCTCTCAGCAACCGAAACCTACAAGTATTTGGGTATGTCGGAAGCGCTGGGCATCAATGCTGTTGACGTGAAGCAATCGTTGAAGGAGCGCTTCTTTGGCCGCCTGAGAAAAGTATTTAATAGTCTTTTATCAGGCGGAAATAAGGTGCGTGCCTTCAATGGTTGGGTCATGCCGGTTTTGATGTACTCTTTCGGCGTACTCAAATGGACTCAAACAGAACTAGACGCCCTGGATAGGAAGGTCCGTACATTGTTGACGGCATATCGAATGCATCACCCACGTTCTTCGGTTATGAGACTGTATATCCCGCGGAGTTGTGGAGGTCGAGGCTTTTTAAACGCCAAGACTCTCCACAATCGCGAGATATGCAGTCTCAGGGAATATTTCCTAGAAGCCGACGTGGGGATGCATCGAGATGTGGTCGCGATGGACAAGGCCCTCACCCCGCTCTCCTTGGCTAAAGAGAACTGGCGCAAACCTGCAGTGCTTGACACTAATGACCGCAGGGAAGTATGGCAGAGTAAGGAGCTTCACGGACGCTACTTCAGTGCCCTGCATGGGCCTGATGTAGACCATGCAGCGTCCGTAGCCTGGCTACGTTCCGGGGAACTCTTTGGAGAAACCGAAGGTTTTGTTTGTGCAATTATGGATGAAGTTATGATGACGAAAAACTACCGGAAATTTATTGTGAAGGATGGCACGGTTGACATATGTCGGGCATGCCACCGTCCGGGCGAATCGATCCGTCACATTATCTCCGGGTGTTCTCGTCTAGCTAACGGAGAATACTTGCATAGACACAACCTTGTAGCCAGGATTATCCATCAGCAACTTGCTCTGAAATACAGCCTTGTTGAATCGGAAGTGCCGTACTATAGGTATGTGCCCGACCCAGTTCTCGAAAATGGCAATATCACACTGTATTGGGATCAATCCATCATCACTGACAGGACTATTGTAGCCAATAAGCCTGATATAGTGGTGATGGATCGATCAGAGCGGTGCGCAATGATTGTTGACATAACGGTTCCACATGACGAGAACCTCGTGAAGGCCGAGAAAGATAAACAAATCAAGTATATTGACTTGGCTCGCGAGGTTGTCGACATGTGGCCTGTTGACTCAGCGATCATTGTGCCGATAGTCGTATCAGCCAATGGCCTAATTGCCAAGAGCCTCGACCAATATCTGAAGAGGCTCTCGTTAGGCAGCTGGATCAAGGGCTTGATTCAGAAAGCGGTACTCCTGGACACGGCTCGTATTGTTAGGAGGTTCCTCTCTCTGGAGCCCTGACCGCCGGTAGCTTGGACCCTGTTCCCGATACCGGTGGGCTACTATTTTTATATTTTTAAATGTTTTTATATTTTTTATTGATTTTATGTAAGAATATTTAAAAATGTAAAAAATATGTTATAGAAATGAATAAACGGAACAATAATAATCAATATAATATAATCCAAATAATATCCAAACTAAGTTGAATTTCCAAATAAAACACCTCATAGTGATAGAAAATTCATCAAACAAGTGTAATTCAGCAAAAAAATACTCTAAATAGTGTGAATGGATCGATTTGCGGTGTGAACTGTTAAAAAGTTTAAATCTTGGCTGGTCAACGGGTGAGTGCATGACTTGACATTTCGCGAGCAGTGCACGCAACTCTCACGGTTACGCACTGTGCGTAAGTGATACTTCGGCGTGCGCCCTCGCGCGGTGACGCATGTGAGCGTTCGCGTCAAAGATAAATGAACGAAGACGGTGCATCGCTTTCTGCCTACGTAAAATTGCCTCTGAGAGAATTGTAATTTTTTATTGTTTCTCGTTTTATCTTTTTTTTGTGAAAACAAATTGTAATCATGGCTAGTAATTCCGACCGTTCAAAAATATCCAAAAATGACTCGACCTTGTCGACTCCCACCCGTAATATTTCCATGAAAAAGGGCAATAAAAGGTCCGCCAGTAAATCACCATCTGTTTCACCACCTGTTAAATCACACATCACATCAGATAAAGAAGAACTGCGGACTTATCCAGGAGATAATTAAAGCCGAATTTAGTGAGATGTTGACCCAATTCAACGAAAAAATGGTCAGCACAATGAATAACGAACTGGAAACGGTCAAAGCGGAAATGAAAGAAATTATTAAATCAATGCAGTTCATTAATAATCAATTTGAGGATTTTGAGAGAAACCAGAAGGCGTCTAACGAATTTATTCAGAAACTAGAATTAGAAAACGCGGACCTGAAAACCAATCTATAAACAATCTTCAATTTCGCATTAATAACTTGGAGCAGCAATCCAGATCGAATAACTTGGAGGTTCAATGTATGCCTGAAAGCAAGAATGAGAATGTGTACTCAATTATCACTCAACTCGGCCAGGTGGTCAATTGTGATATTCAGGAGAAAGATATATTGCATTGTACGCGAATTGCAAAAACCAACCCGTCCAGTAACCGCCCTAGATCTTTGGTTGTTCAATTGGCATCTCCAAGGTTGCGCGATCAACTTCTGGCATCTGTAAGGAAGTTTAATCAAAATAACCCAAAAGGAAAACTAAACTGTGCCCACCTGGGACACACCGGCAACAAGTCACCTGGCTATGTGGCGGAGCACCTGTCTCCTGCGAATAAAACACTTCACGCAGTGGCCAGGATTAAAGCTAAGGAAATGAGCTACAAATACGTATGGGTCAGGAACGGTAAAATATTTGTGAGGAAAGTTGAAGGCGCGGAATACATATTAATCAAGACCATGAGTAGCCTAAGTAAAATCATATAGTATCCGCAATGTAGTTATAAGCATGTCATAGGACTTATTTAATGTAAAATTCAACAATTTAGGTATCTATTACCAAAATTGTAGAGGCTTGAGAACAAAAACCAACACTTTTTATTGTAACCTTTGCTGTAAAAACTATGATGTTTTAATATTAACCGAAACTTGGCTAAATAGTAGTATACTGAGCAGTGAGCTTTTTGATAATAGATATGTTGTCTACAGAAGAGATATGGAAACAAGTGGCTTTCACCCCAATAAAGACGGAGGTGGAGTTCTAATAGCAGTTTCAACAAAAATCAACTCAAAACGTAATGATAAATGGCAAAGTAGTTGTGAAGATCTTTGGGTCACTATCGATATTTCGACTACTCGACAACTAGCTCTCTAAGCAGTCTACCCCCCCCCCACCAGTATGTCTCTCAACAATGGAACATTTCATCGAACACTGTAATATCGTGTTTGAAACAACAAACATCCTAACCTGTATAGTAGGGGACTTTAACTTGGGTATAATAGACTGGACCCCAGGTGCAATTAACAGTTCACTTCCCAACACATGTCAAAGACTGTTAGAGTTCATGGATATTAATAAGCTAAAACAGCACAATCTTGTTAAAAACAGTTCTGGGCGTACTTTGGACCTAGTTGTATCCACATTACCTTCTTGCATAGTGAGTAAATCCACTTTCTCTTTAACTACTGTTGATAAGCTCCATCCCCCGCTTGATCTTACTCTTTCATTATTAAAAGAAAATAGTCTGCCGTACAATCATCATAACACGAGGAAAAACTTCCACAAAGCTAATTATGATGAAATTAAATCCTATCTTAACGAACAAACCTGGGAACAACTATTTGCAAGTCAAAATAATGATGTAGATGGCATGGTTAAGGTATTCTATGACGTCTTAAACACGGCCATAAATAAATTTGTTCCAAACTGTAAGCCAATGTCCAGTCGTTATCCTCCATGGTTTGATAAATCAATTATAAAAACACTCAAAGAAAAAAACAAGCTAAGATTGCGTTTCAAGATGTACAAAAACCCACGAGATGAAATAGAACTTAAAATGATAGCAAAACGTTGTCAAAATTTAGCTAAAAATTTATACAGCCTTTTTATGAATAACCTAGAATCACAAATCAAAGAAAATCCTAAACTATTTTGGAATCACGTGAAGACGAAGCGCGGAGGAACTAGTGTCTATCCAATGACAATGACTGACGGACAGACCACAACGTCTAATGGCTCGACTATCTGTGACCTTTTTGGGAATTATTTCTCCTCTGTTTACACCTCAGAAAATAACACAGAATTTAAAAATAACTCAAGCTATCTTAGTTCACTTGAAAGTAATAGCCAGTGCTTAACAACCCCAGACCTGGATGTGGATTCTTTGCTCAGGAAACTGCAATCTTTAAACACTGGGAAAGGAGCAGGACCTGACGGAATTCCACCACTGTTTGTTTCTGCCTGTGCGCCGGTTTTGGTCTCTCCGCTGTTAAAGCTATATAAGATGTCATTAGCCACCGGAACTTTTCCATCCGAGTGGATAAAAGCCAAAATCGTCCCAGTACACAAGTCGGATGAAAAAGAAACTATCTCAAACTATCGACCCATTGCGATTCTCTCCACTTTTGCCAAGGTATTCGAGTCAATGATCTGTCCCCATATCCAACAATATTTTAAGGCTTATCTGTGCGACCAACAACATGGCTTTGTAGCGTCAAGGTCTACTGTCACCAACTTAATGTCTTTCACAGAAACCCTAATAGAAACTATTGACTCGAATAAGCAGTTTGATGTGATATACACCGATTTCAGTAAGGCGTTTGATAAAATCTCCCACTCCATACTGATAAAAAAACTGGAAACATATGGTATCACGGGACCCTTGCTGAAGTGGTTGGAATCATACCTCGCTAACCGTCAATTTTATGTTGTGGTAAATGGTTTTCGATCTACCATCAACTATCGCATGACTTCCGGAGCCCCACAGGGTTCCCACTTGGCCCCTATCTAGAACGATCTTCCCTACTGCTTGCATTTTTCAGAGTGTTTTTTGTACGCAGATGATTTAAAGTTTGCCAGGAAGATCGAGTCATCAAATGATATCGAGCTTCTGCAGGATGATCTGAACAAAGTAATTGAATGGTGTAAGAATAACAAAATGGAATTGAACTTCGATAAATGCTACCACCTGTCATTCTCTAGGAAAGTTCACCCCATCCATTCTAGTTACTTTATAGATAAACGAAAAATTCATGAAGTGGACACTATAAGGGATCTAGGAGTGCTGTTTGACAAGAAGGTCACTTTTATCCCCCACATCGAAAATACTATTAAAAAGCTTCCAAAATGTTAGGTTTTGTACTACGCAATACCAAGGGCTTCAAACAGGTCGGCACTAAAATTTTACTATATAATAGCCTTGTCCGGAGCATACTAGAGTGTTGTAGTGTCGTATGGAGACCACATTACGCCACTCATAAACTTCTTTTAGAAAGGGTCCAGAAAAGATTCCTATGGCACCTTGCTTTTTCCAAGGGGAAAAGCAAGCAGCTGCCCTATGTGTCCCGTCTGCAAACTTTCAAGATGCTATCGTTATCGACTCGAAGAGAGGTTATGGATGCCCTGTTTTTATACAAAATCCTCAGAAACCAAATAGACTGTCCACACATACTGGGTCTCCTCAAGTTTCGTGCTCCAACACGCTATCCTCGAAATCCCATCACTCCGCTTTACCCACCTTTGCGTAGGACTGTTCTAGGTGCTAACTCTCCAATACCGCGAATGTGTAAAATCCTAAACAGCTGCAGTGACCTGATCGATGTTCACAACGATAGGATAGGAAAATTCTGTAAATTGATTATTCAACACTATACACTATTGTTGCACTTATAAATGTATTTTGTGTACCTTAAATGAAATGTTTAGTGTAAACAATTGTAGGCTTACCTAAATAAATAAAATAAATGAAAATCGTATTCAAACGACTTCTAAGTGCGGAATTCGGAATGTATAAAGGTTATAAGTTTAAAACTGACATGGTCACTATCATTTACACGTGAAACTGATAGTTACACTATAGTGTATTATTTAAACGCGTCCAGTTTTGGAAACTCAAACTCAATGACAGATGTCATAAAGTTCGAATTCCTTTGTCACCTAATGTCAATAAAATATGACGGTCACGTGTCCTGACGCGAGTTTAATATTTTTACCCATCACAAAAGTGCACAACGCCGCTAAGGAAGTTTTCACTTCAATAAATGTTATACCTGGTACCTCTCATAATTATGATGCATTGCTATTCAGCCTTTATTTTTCGGCGATATAAGTCTATTTTGTATCATGTTCTGTGGATCTTCAAGTTAAGCCACGCTTGCCTAGTTTGGTCCGTGGCTAGGTTACCACCCAAGGATACCGAGTTTCATCAGTGCCTCATAAACGTATTATAGTAAGTACGTTAAACCGTTGGTGCCAGCTGTTATTTGCAGATGTTTTCAGGTCGTTATGGTAGTCAGTGGCCTGAAAGTTAGACAACCAGTCTTAATCGGAATAAAGAACCTAAAGCGGGCCATTGACAATAGGCTATTCTAAGAGGACACACGTAATACTGCAAGCCTATCGGTTGGCACATTTGTAAGCATTACATCACCGGCAACTTATGACGATATGGTAGCTTTAGTGGGTTTATACTTGCCCACCAACGAAAAACAAACGCTTGGTTATGTTATGCCTGCGCAGTCGCACCGTGACGTCCCTTCGTCAATCCGTCCGTCGTGACATTTGGTTTTTCGTTTGTAAACCAAATATTAGCTTGATTTTTTTAACTTATACTATCACTTACGGGATATCTTCCATGATTATTTATTGTTTTGAGTTCCCGATATTTTCACGCTGTTGTAAGCGCCATGATCGCGGGATTACTGGAGAATGCGGGTGGTGCGTCGAAATATCGCGAGGTCTAGGCCAACCCATGTTCAAAATAGGATACATCCTATTTTGAACATGGGTTAGACTCGGTTTCGGTTGTACTTTGTCTGACATTCAGTTTTTTAATACAAGATTTGTAGTTGTTGTAGGTACAACCTATACTTAAAAGTTTATTTGCCTTATTCTAAAAAAGACGTCCGATTTCCTGTACGAAACTGCTTTCCTAGATATTGGAATGACATTTTATATAAAATTAAGGTTATCACAAAGACAAGAACCACTTACGAATATGCATAAGGATAAAAAACATAGAGGTACCTATTCGTAGAAAATGTTCTATTAAAAGGAAACTTAACTTGATATCACTAAGAGTCATCGCCCTTTATATCTGCAGTAATAGAGAAAAATACACAACAAACACAAATAGTAAATTGTTATCTTACACTTTGACGTCACCTAACATTTCAATACTATTTGTAAGCATGTAAGGCTGCGGCTAGAGAGATCGTTTGACAACGGTAGGTTGATGTGAAAAGCGAAAATGCTCAGCAAATAGCAGAGCAGCGGTGGCCCAGTGGTGGCAGCCCCGACTTACGAGCAGTAAGTCATAGGTTCGAACTTAGGCAGGCGCATAACTTTGTGTAATTTATTTCATCACCGCTGCTCTCAAAACGTTTAAGGAAAACATCGTGAGGAAACCGGCTTATCCTAGAACTAAACATTCGAAAACATGTGACATCTACCAATCCGCAATGGGCCCGCGTGGTGGATTAAAGCCCATTCCCTCTCATTGAGAGGAGGCCAGTGTCCCAGCAGTAGTAACATTATAGGCTGCTGATGATGATGATGATGAACTGGGACGCTCAAAAAATGATGTCAAAGTTCCTTAAACATTTCTTTACTTAAGTCTATGGTTGATGATGATGCTTCTTAAGCCGTAAAAATGTGTCCCACCCCTTCTCATTTCGAAAGTAAATGTTCAAATTTCTTCGTAACCTAATGTCAATCTGTCTTACGAAGTTTTGTGTTACGGACACATGACCGTCCTGACGCGAGTTTAACATTTTTAACCGATCACAAAAAAAGTGCACAGCGTGTACGCCCTAAGCCGAGGCTCGTACCCCACAGGGGGTGCCCTTAGCGTGTAGTCGCTTAGTTTGTAAGTTTTTATGCCCTGCCTGGAGGCCTTACTCTTAAGGAACCTACAGGATAGTCCGGTTAAGCAGACGACAACCTCCTAGGTTGAACTGCGAGATGCCAATCCCAAAAAAAATAAAAAAAAGTGCACAGCGCCGCTAAAAATGTTTTCACTTGAAAAAGTTCAGTTCAGTTTTCCGACCTTCCTTGCATGATAACAGTTATTTTTGTGTGTTATTATAGGTATTGACGTTATTTTATTTTTGACTTTCACACAACTTGATTAACTTTACACTATATCTATATGAGTTCTTTATTAACTTAATTTTACTATTAAATAAATGCATTTTAGAACTTATCAATTTGTTTTGCTAAAATATTCCGTTTGCAACTGATATTAATTTGTTGTAAATGTGGTATATAAGTAGGAGAACGGTTAAAGAATGAATAATTTTGACTGCGACTACACGTAAGGTAAGTCTTACTCTATTATTTCTTCTCTCTTTTTCTTTGAAATTACCAAAGAATTCTTGAAAAAGTGTATAAAACTAAGTATAAATTTAGATTTGTATTTGTAGTTGTAAATAAACCAAACAAAAACAAATAATGTGTTAAGTAGGTACTCGTACCATGTTAAGCCGGTCAAACCCACTAATGCAACCATATGGTCGTGTTTTGCCAGTAAGTGCAATGGCTATTTAACCACCACGCAAAATTCGCCTCGTATTGCCTGCTGCTTCTAATTGTTTACTAACTTTATTCCAGATTTATTCAATGTCATAAAGATTCACAAACATAATGGAGACGGCTTCGCAAATATATAAGAGCATTATAAAAAAACAGAACATCCTCAAAATGTTGAGATGTTTGAACTTGGCCGCGTTTTTATGGCCTCCACAAGCTGTTGTAAAAGGTATTTTGGTTAATTTTCATAATTAGATTGATGCTTGCGTTGCATACACGCTTGTAATCTTCGAAAGGTTAGACAGACCTTTAGTCAGCCACATTTTGGTAGTTATTGTGAGTCCCAATGTAATATAGGAGAGCCTATTGACTTTCAACGAGCACAAATCCAGACAGAAAAAAACTCAGTTGTGCTTTCGCCGACCAGAGTAAATGCTAGTAAAACTCTAATCTAAAAAAAAATGTTGTAATGTTTACTGTAGTGGCTGTTATTACAGCAAAAGTAGAATGATCGTTTTAAAGCTTACGATTTTGAATTCAATTTAACAGTCTTCGGATAAGTCCGACTAACGAAATGTAGCAATGCCTTCTTAAATAATAAGTATACTTAGATTAAAAACCAGCCCCTATTACAAATAAGAGACGCCGTCGAGGCAGATATTGACCAAATACTAATCGTATAATTATATCACTTGCTTCGGTAAAGGAAAATATCGTGACGAAACCAGCATGTCTGAAAAATATTTCTCGATGACATGTAAAGCCAGCAGATGCCCAAGGTCGTCATAAAAACTCTGACACCCGGTAAGGCACTAACCCCACGATGAAGAAAGAAGAACATGATAAAGCAATTTCTTTTTTCAGATAACTACTCCTGCGACTTTGTCATCATTGGAGGCGGAACGGCAGGGTGTATCATAGCTAGTAACCTAGCTAGACAAAAAATGAAAGTTCTACTCATAGAAGCAGGAGCTGAACCTACTTTAGAAACTGAGGTATTTGTTATGTTTTATTTTTTTGGCTCGTTAAAAATTGATGAACTTAATGACTGACAAAAAACTCTTGAAAAACTAAATTCTGTTGTAAGATTATAATGGTACTGATGAAAGTAAAAGTTTATAAACATCTGTTATTTTTCAGCTGCCAGGACTATATGTGTATTTGGCGGACACAGATTTTGATTGGAATTTCACTTCAGTACGCAATGAGACTACAAGGGGTTATCACAAAGATGAAGTAACACATTTGCAACAAGGCAAAGTGCTTGGAGGATCAGCCCAAGTCAGTTTAATGCTTTACGGCATAGGACACCCTCAAGATTACCAGGAATGGGTAGACGTCACGAATGACCCTAGCTGGTCCTACAAAGAACTCTGTCCACTTATCAAAAGATCGGAAAAAGTCATCGACCCACAAATTCTCAATTCGCCTGACGTTTGCTTCCGTGGCACGAAAGGTAAATTGCAAATTAAGAAATATTATTCTAAATTAAATGATGGATACTTCGAATCGTTCAACGAATTGGGATATAAATATCTAAATGATTTCAACCCAAATAACACTATTGGGTTCACCAACATTTATACCACTATCGGCAACCGCGTCAGGCAAAGCACGGCTTACGGGTTTTTGAGTCCTGAAAAGGATAATCCTTACTTAAAGGTTATGTACAATTCTTTGGTAACAAAGATTATTTTTAATGATGAAAAACGCGCTGTTGGAGTGCAAATACTTACAAAAGATAAAACAATAATAACTGTGAAAGCAAATAAAGAGGTGATAGTAACTGCTGGGACTATAAAAACTGCTCATTTGCTGATGCTGTCTGGCATCGGACCAAAAGCCGATTTGGAGGAGAAAGGAATAGAAGTGATTGAAGACTTACCTGTAGGGCAAAATTTCCAAGACCATCCCACTTGTATTGTGTTGCACAAAATGGGAGAAGCATTAGCACTCCCACCACCAAATCCTCATGAATTACCCAAAGCGATTATGGAAGGACGGTTGTCTGTTTGTAAGTGTAAAAGCCGTCCTGACTACCAAATCATTAGTGCTGTTATTAGTGATTCGATATACTTTATGGAGATCTGCGGAACCCTTTTAAAGTTTAAAAATGAACTTTGTGACCGTCTGTTAAAAAAAATGTATAATAGGCAAGTTAATTTTATTGCTCTTAATCTTTTTAATTCTGATTCTCGAGGTGAGGTTCGTCTAAATAGCACTAATCCTGAGGACAGTCCAATAATCGATCCTGGATACTATTCTAATGGAAAGGATTTGGAACGTCATGCTGAATACCTTGACCATTTCCATACTATAGTAAATACGAAATTCTATAAAAGCGTCAAAGCTGAATTTGTAGATCCTGAACTAGAATCAAATGACGGGCTGGAGATAGGTTCCTTTGAGTACTGGAAGAACTATGCCCTGGGTATGGGGGCTACTTTACACAATTATGTTGGGACTTGTGCCATGGGATCTGTTGTAGATTCAAAGCTAAGAGTAAAAGGTGTGAAGGGTCTTAGGGTAGCTGATGCTAGCGTTATGCCTAAAATCATTGGATCTACTGTTAAAGGAACAGTAATGGTTATCGCACAAAAGCTAACAGACTTGTTGGTGAAAGATTACAATATTTGTTCGCCATAATCTATTATTTTAATATTGTGTGTCGTTATTATATCACTTTTTCTTAAAGCTATTCCATCGATTCAGGTCTCAATGCTTTGATGCATCAACATGGCAAACCGAGTACTACGGTACATGGGACTAAAGCCTTTTTTATCAGACGACAGTTCTGAATAATGCTTCAATATCTCTTTCATTAATTTATAGTTACTACTTGCTTAAACTCCTTATGAATCGTATTCAAACGACTTGTAAGGGCGAAATTCGGAATGTGTAAAAGTTATAAGTTTTAAACTGACATGGTCACTAACAATATCATTAACACTGGAAACTAATAGTGTGTATTGTTTAAAAAAAATGTTTATTAGATATTGTCTTGAATCTACATTTAGAACACGGCAACGTTATTTCAGTTAAAATAAATGTTAAGTTAGAACAGAATAAATTGAATTTTGTGCTGAGATTTTTGGTTTTTTATTATGAACAAAACAATTCCAATTTAGTATGGCAATTTGAATCCCTTCTAAATCGGCAAGATCCCTTGAAATGACAGTACGCCTGATAATGACTTGAACGAAATTAATTTACATTTTTCTCAATCTCCAGTGACACTGAATGAAAATCTTAAATCTGCCACTATTAACGATCTCTCTAATCTTCCTCGGCCAATATGTACTTCATTCTCTTTTCACTCAGTTACAGACGGGGATATTAAGCGGGCCATTACATCTATTTCCACGAAAGCAGTGGGTTATGATGGATTTCAACTTCAGATGCTTCTTCCTATCCTTGATGTCCTTATTCCTGTAATTTTAAACATTATAAACTATTTCCTCTTTACTAGCTCCTGCTCCTTTCCTTCTGCTTGGAAGAAGGCCTATGTTTTGCTTCTTCCCAAAGTTTCAAATTCCTTTTCAGTGTCTCAGTTTCGTCCAATCTCCATACTTCCAATCCTGTCTTAAGTCCTTGAGGGTGTTGTGAATAATCAACTATCTCATTTCCTTTTTTCTTATAGCCTGCTTAGTCCTTACCAGTCTGGATTTCGTCCTGGCTATAGCACTGTTTCAGCCTTACTTAAAATAACTGACGACATCCGATTGGCCATGGAAAACCGGCTCCTTCCAGTGTTGGTTTTATTGGACTTCAGCAGTGCTTTTAATTCGGTTGATTTTGACATCCTCTTAGTTATCCTTTCTCCTCTAAACATATGTTCTCCTGTGACTGCTAGGTTTGATCCTTATCTTTGGGGTCGGTCGCAGTCGGTACAGTTGAATGAGGCTTATTTCATTCATTACAGATTATTTAGCAATATAATTTGAATTAATGAATTAGTTAATATTTAGAAGCTGGAAGATGTTTTGTTTTTCTGGCCTTAGTCTGTCTATTCATTCAGGTATCGTATATTGCTTGGCACCGACTCCAAAGAATTATTAAATTTTGTTATAGTTTAATCGTCGGTTAGGTTAGGTTTATTAATATAGGTAGGTTATAGTATTATTTTTTACTTTTTAGTGCGTTTAGGGACTTTTGAAGTCGGTTTTTTTTTTTGCAAAAAAAAAAATATTTGTTAATTTTTAGTGACATATTTTTAATCTAATAATAAAATATGGGTAGGCCTAGTAAAGATGCTTCTCGTATGAGATAACGGCGTAGAAGTGAAACTGAGAAAAAGGACAACGATTATAAAAAGAAATTAGGGAAAGAAATGATCAACGCATTTTGAATAAGAACTCTGATCATCGCGAAAATAGACTGTCAAAGCAGAGGACCTACATGTTACGTAGGTTGAATAAAAAAAGTCAAGTCTGTGGTACACCTGGAAAATGCATACCGTTACAATACCAACAAGCCCAAACACAGCTAATATACATTGTCTTATTATGAAGTTACGGTGCCTGTCTCTTGGCTTCATCATCAGATCTGATGGTAGAATGGTTCTTATTGAACGCAAATGCTTCACTTGTTGTAGAAAATACAAAAATCACTGTAAGTTTTCCTATAAAATTTGAAGAGTTCCCTCGATTTCGCCAAGATTCCATCATCAGATCCCGACTTGGTGACTATGGTACCAAATGGAAAGCATAGGCTTTAGAATAAAAAAAAAAAAAATTCGAATCGGTTTGTACATGACTGAGTTATGCGCGAACAAAAAACGCAATGCAGAGTAAACGGAAAGTTAGAATATTAAGATTTTTAATGATTTTTTCAAAACTGCCTGTCAGATTTCGATAAAACTTTCATGGGACCATTTGGAAAGTATACGCTTTCAGACAAAAAAAGAATTTTTCAAATCTGTTGGTAAGCGACAGAGTTATGCGCGAAAAAACATTAAAAAAAAATACAAACATCCGAATTGAGAACCTCCTCCTTTTTTAGAAGTCGGTTAAAAATAAGGTTTGCTGTAAGAAACCCCAATTTGGGGTTAAGCTCGCCGTTGTACATAAGCTGTATATTATTTGGGTACAAATTTTTAAATTTTATGTGCAATAAAGAATAAGAATAAACATAATTTCGAAATATACCGAAAATTACCGAAATAACGCAACTCTTAACAGTTTTAAAAATAATACTTAGTTCCCTTACTTATCTTGTAATTGAAGACATTTTCTTACCTGTGCCCAATTATAAATATCATATCAAATTGCTAATGAATAACATGCCTAAAAACAAATAGTTTTTTATCAGTAATTGAGTTGAAGCAATTTAAATTACCTATTAGAAATAATCCAAATTCGATGCCCTTAGACTGTGATGCTACAGACCACAAAGAAAAAAAAATTGAAATAAAAGAACCTACACGGTCGAAATTTATGGACAGCTGATGTGTTCGATACGTGGTAATGCGTCGGATGCGTGGCAGCAATAACAGTCTTCTAAGCGTTGTTGGGGCCGCCTTATGCCTTACCTGGACGCAGTGCATGTACAGGCCAGGTGTCTCCGTGAGGTGGCGTAACTAAGTATTATGAGTTACTAGCTGTTACCCGCGACTTCGTACGCGTTAGGTTCGTGATTTGCTTAAAATAAGTCTTTTAGTCAGGAGGTTCTTGATTCCAATGTTTTGTTTGAAGTTCGTTACCAGATGTCTCCAGTATTAATACAATCTCCCCAGCCTTTTCCCAACTAAGTTGGGAACATTCAGTTTAACCGGATGCAGCTGAATACCAAGATTTTACATGGAGCGACTGGCTATCTGACCTCCACAACCCAGTTAGTACTGGGTTATACAACACCTCTTGGTAAGACTGGTTGTCAGACTTTCGGGCCACTGACTACCTGTAACGACTGTCAAAGATCTACAAATGACAGCCGTGACCAACGGCTTAACGTGCTTTACAAAGCACAATTAAGTCGGTACGTAATGGGTGGTCACCCATCCATTGACCAACCTAGGCAAACGCAGCTTAAACTGAAGATCGACCCTAGCGACCTAAATTGATTTTATATGATAATTTTTGTTTCAAAGAACTTGCTTCAAGTGTGATCTCCTATTCATTTGTGAGTAAAACTTAAAACCGAGTGAACTTTCATTATGAAACCCCCTTAAGGATAGAATTTCCAAAAACGTAAATCGTGATTTTGTGCATTCATGCCTCTTTTTAAAAATTACAAATATTCTCCTAAACTTAACCTTTAACCCGACATTAATTCCACTTGGGGGTGGAATTTACAAAAATCCCTTTCTGCCTTACTAAGAACTTACTTGCGAGATTTCAAGTTAAATAGGTCAAAAGTCAAGTGGTAGTTAGTAGTTCTTGAGTGGTTTATCGGTGAGTGAATAGCATGTATAAATGAAAGTATTATTATGTCCTTATCCAGATCATGACCTGGCTTGTGGCTTTGATCCAAATCCGTTCTCCAGTTATGGCGTGAAAAAGTTAAAACTGACTGATAGATGCAATGTTAATATACTGTATCGTTGGTCTAGTGGTCGCAACTACTGAGTATGAGGTCCTGGTTTCGATTCCCGGGTCGGGTAATCTTTTATTATGGTTTTCGACCATTAATTTCTGACCACAAAATCGCACGGAGAGAAGATTGTAAGACTATGGGGGAGCCCTTAGCCCAGCAGTCATTTTGATGAGATTCACTATTTAGCTTTCCTGAGAGACATGGACAGTGACAGTGACAGGGAAGTGAAACAGGGAGACGTCATATCTCCGAAACTGTTTACCGCTGCACTGGAAGATGTATTTAAGGTTCTGGACTGGAGAGGGCTAGGCATCAACGTCAATGGCGAGTACATCTCTCACATTCAATTTGCCGACGATATAGTGGTCATGGCTGAGACCATAGAGAACCTTAGTACAATGCTCGATGACCTCAGTGGATCGTCCGAAAGAGTGGGTCTTAAAATGAACATGGAAAAAACCAAAGTCATATTCAATGCCCATGTAACACCCACTCCTATCAAGATCGAAGACTCTACACTCGAAGTTGTAGACGATTATGTCTACATGGGACAAACGGTCCAGTTGGGTAGGTCTGACTTCGAGAAAGAGGTCAACCGTCAAATCTGACTCGGCTGGGCAGTGTTCGGGAAGTTGCATGATATGTTCTCGTGCAGTGTCTCAAGACGAAAGTCCATGACCCGTGTGTGTTGCCAGTGATTACATACCGGACCGATTGGGTCGCCCACATTGGGCCTCATCAGAAGGCTTAAAATCACTTAAAGGTCAATGGAGAAGGTTATACTCGAAGTTTCCTTGCGTGATCAAATCAGAAATAAGGACATTCGCAAGAGAACCAAGGTCCTGGTAGCCCGAAGAATTGCCAAATTTAAGTGGCAGTGGGCAGGGCACATTGTTCGAAGAACGGATGGCCGATGGAGCCGAAAAGTTCTGGAGTGGCGACCACGAATCGGAAGACGTTGCGTTGGAAGGCCTCCCACGAGGTGGACCGATGGCCTGGTGATGGTTGCGGGGATCCCCCGGATGCAAGTCACACGGGACCTGTCGATGTGGCGACACTTGGGGGAGGCCTATGTCCTGCAGCGGACTTCTTTCGGCTGAAATGATGATGATATTACTTTCTTACTAAATAATTAAAAATTTACGAAAACAAAACTATATAAACTAAAAGGGCTGGACACTGGTACTGTCGCTGTTGCCACGGGGAAGCTCAAGCAGCTTTAATTAAGTAATCTTATCGGTAACTACTTATATTTTCGACTCGTTGGGAATTAAAGCTTTGGACCGTGGGACCGTAAGCTCAGAGTACTCAATGCTCACAGTATTTTTAAAGAAATTTCTAAACGCATAACTTACGCTTTCCGTGATCCAAGAGCTGGCTTTTACTTCGGCCAGAGGCTAAATGATTGTTTAACTATAGTTTGAATGTTTAATGATAACTAAAAGGATGTATAACACTATTTGGTAATGATTAGGAAGTCTTAAAAAAACCAAAATACCTACTTACAAAAAGTAAAAACCGGGTGGGGATCGAACCATGGTTACTTTTGTAAATAATACGGCATCAAAAATTAAAAAAATAAATAAAACAATAATAAGTGCATATTGGCTGAGGCTTGATCCTGCAACCTATGATTCACAGGTCAACCGCTAAACCGTCAGGCTATTTACTTCGGTGACATTGTTCTAAAATAGCCGATCTATTCTAATGTTTGTTATGACAGTTGTCAGTTGTCAATCAGTTGAGGAATATGAACAAATTGCAATATTGCTCACCTCCCAATGTTAATAGCGTGATAATATATAGCCTATGTCCTTCCCAAGGTTTAAATCTATCTTCTTGCCAAAATCCATTAAATCCGATCAGCCGTTTAGTCGTGAAAAGGTAACAAACAAACAAACAAACAAACAAACAGAGTGACTTTCGCATTTATAATATTAGTATGGATTGTGTGTTTTAGTCTATTATACTAACATAGGTTAAGGAATACTAACAAATGTATGGGTTCAACCTGAATTAAAGATAAATAAATTTATATAAATAGCGAGTTTATATCCTATTACAGTAGAATTCCCACAATACTGTAGGCGGCTATTGCCGATGCTCACTTCGACGGTCATGTCAAACCATTGTTTTGATAAATGATTGTTCTGAAATACCTTAACTGATGTTTCTAGAAATAACCGAGCCTAGTTCTCAGGACTGGGAATGTGATGATAATAAAGACAAAAATGTCAAGTTTTAAATTCCCTTTTGAATGCGGCATGTAATACACATGACATTGAGTGTCTTTTGCTGTTTCCAACTAATACGGGGTGGTAGGGAACATTAACCAGTAGATTAGACACAGTCCGCTGTGATCCCACTTCACAAGAAAGGGTCCACTAAGAAGTGTGAAAACTACAGAACCTTATCGCTCATGTCCCACGCCAGTAAAATCCCACTGCGCATAATTAACTACAGAATAGCAGGGCGACCACCAGATACCGAGAGAACAAGCTGTTTGTGTTGCCGGCAAGGAAACTCGAGAGCAAATTTTGAATGTCCGCATTCTGATTGAGAAATGCCGAGAATTTAACATTCCACTGGTCTTGTGTTTTATTGATAACGCAAAAGCCTTTGATTGCTTGCAATAGCAAACAATGTTTTATGTTCTGACATAAATGGGCGTCCCTCCACATCTCAGTTATCTGATCCAAAACCTGTACTTTGATGGCACCAGCTTTGTGAAACTGGAAAAAAAGAATCACAGGCTTCCCATACGGAACGAGGCGTGCGTCAAGGCTGTATTTTGTCGCCGAAGCTTTTCAACCCCTATGGTGAACACATTATGAGGAGAGCGCTTCATGGCTGGCACGGTGGAATCTGTGTAGGCGGTGAAAGACTCACAAATGTAAGATATGCGGACAATACCACATTAGTTGCGTCGAGTGAAGAAGAGCTCACTAAACTTGGTCTTAAACCATACCAAAACAAAAGTAATGGTAGTAGTTCGCGCTCATCTTCTTCCAAGCTCAAACCTACTGGTCGGTTGTGAGAAAGTTACTGATTTCGTAAATCTTGGGTCCTTGATAACGAGTAAGGGTAGCTGTCTTGAAGAAGTCCGCCGTCGTACTGGTATGGCTAAAAGTGCAATAACCAATCTTGAGAAAATTTAGAGGAACCGAGGCATTCGTCGGAATACCAAAATACGATTGGTCCGTGCACTTGTATTCTCAATCTTTTTGTATGGCGCTGAAACGTGGTGCATTAAAAGTCGTGAAAGCAGTAAGATAGATGCCTTCGAGATGTGGTGTTGGCGGAAACTGCTGCGTATACCATGGACCGCGATGAGAACCAATGATTCCACAATCTGCCTGGAGCGTACCCTCAGCTTTTTCGGACATATTATGCGTTCACCTAGGCATTGTCTGGAAAGGCTTATAATACTGGGCCGGGCAGATGGTAATCGCGCGCAAGGCAGGGCACCGGCAAAATGGGCAGACGCAATCAAGAAGGCTGCTGGAGGCAGCTTATACCAAGCGGTTCACACTGCTGGATACCACATAGCTTGGAGACGTATCATATGTGGTAACGATCCTCAACAGTGAAGGAACGACGAAGAAGATGTACCAATAATGTTCTTAATTGGCTAAGTATCAATATGGTAAGCGCCTTTGCAATTCCTTATGATCGAGCGCTTATAAAAGCTTCTTGTATTATTACCACCTTCCATCCGATTTCTATTAGCTTATCAGCTGCCAGTTAATTTAACGCCACGGTTGGCGCAGTGGCTAGGCGTTTACTGCTGCGCTACGTATTGCAGGTTTGATCCCCGCACGGAAGAAATATTTGAAAGGCCTACAGTGAGTTTAAAGGTTTGTAAAGGCACCCACGATACAAGACAAACTCATAGTGTGGGCTTCTTTCTTCTAGGCAAGCGTGCTCCACGCTAGGCCGCATCATTGCTCTACATCAGGCGAGTTGTGGCCAAGTGCCCAACGCTAAAAAGAAGTTCAGCTCAGTTTTCCGACCTTCCTTGCATGATAACAATTTCTGTTTGTTGGTGTTCTTTTATTTTTCGCTCATCGCTACAAACTTGATTATCTTTATACTATATCTATATGAGTTCTTTATTAACTTAATTTTACTATTAAATAAATTCATTTTATCACTTATCAATTTGTTTTGCTAAAATATTCCGTCTGGAACTGATATAAGTTGTAAATGTGGTATATAAGAAGAACGGTTAAGGAATGAATAATTTTGACAGTGAGTACACGTAGGTAAGTCTTACTCCATTATTTCTTCTCTCTTTACATTGAAAAATTCATAGAATTTTTGGAAAAGTTGATATATCTAAGTAAAAATTCAGCTTTTAATTTGATAATGTTAATAAACCAAAGCAAAACAAAATAATAATGCTTTAAGTAGGTACTCGTACCATGGTAAGCCGGTTAATATGGTCCTGTGTTGCCAGTAAGAGGCTATTTAACCACCACGCAAAGTTCGCCTCGTATTGCCTGCTGCTTTTAATTCTTTAATAACTTCATTCCAGATTTCTTCTTGTGTCATAAAGATTCACAAACATGTTGAAGACGGCTTTGCGAACAATTTTGGACATTATTAAGAAACAGAACATCCTCAAATTGTTGAGATATTTGAACTTGGCCGCATTTTTATGGCCTCCACAAGCTGTTGTAAAAGGTATTTTGGTTAATTTTCATAATTAGATTGATACTTGCATAACATCCGCCATATCATCATTATCATTCGCCGGAATGCGCTTAATTTATCCCTTCTCTACAGTATTCTGTTTAATCCCACAACGTCCTCCTATCTCTAACAACGTTTCAAGTTTCACATGACAGTCATAGTAGACACTTGAGATCATCGGAGAATTTGAGACTTTTGATGCCTGCACATTCCACCAAATTTTATGACCAATCCTTTACGGTCCAGGCTGTCCGTTTATGGAACGAATCGCCGGTGTCGGTAAGACAAGCACAGTCACTCGTTGCTTTTAAAAGCTTAGTTACAAACCATTTACAGTCTTTGTAATTGCATTCAGTCAAAATTTGTCACCATTCAAGTTTTACTTTAGCCATATAATAATTATAAATACAAATATCTACATATATATATTTATGTATTATATTTATATTATACATGTATATGTACATATATAAAGTAGATAACTTAACTTTTGTTATTTAACATTTTTTTGTAGTAGGTACACCACTGACAAACCCTTTTTATTATAGTTCCATTATGTCCATCCAAAGGTTGTCTGGAAGATATCGCTATCTACCATTGTTTATTACAGCAGGTTTTTTTAACTGGACATGATACAATTTGTACAGTATGGTCTGAAAGAGCAATGTCGATGATTTCGCACTTGCTACCCCTAATATTGTTGATGATATTTTCGATACATGTATCGCTACTCAGACGCGTTGATTCTCTGGTACAAAATTTTAAGGTAAAGTTAAGGATAGTATTTTCAAATTCAGATGATGCATAGGTTCTTTTTTTAAGATCTATGTTAAAATAGCCACAAATTAATAATTTTTAATTCTCTATGGCGTAGCTCTTTACTACGAATATTAATCAAAGTTTCAAGAAAGATATCTGTATTGTTTTTCGATATTTTGGCACACGATACAACCATGCAATAGCAATGGAATGTTCAATTAGCTTTATAGCACAACATTCTATCAAATTTGGAATACTTAACTCTTCAAAATATTTTATTCTTTGAAATTTTAGATCGTTTTTATGATGATAGATGATCCACCATTTCTATTATTACGAGCATAGCTAGCCGCAGGGAGTAATTTGGGATAGTAAGAAATATGTGATCTTTTTTGTTCATGTTGTGCTCTGTTACACAAATGTCTTCAGTTTTATCCATTTTCTCGAGCTCTTCCAAATGTACAGTGAGTAGATATGCTTTGTTTATTAACCCATTTATGTTTTGATGCATTACAATTAGTTTGTCATCATCATCATCATTCATCATCATTTCAGCCGAAAGACGTCCACTGCTGGACATAGGCCTCCCCCAAGTGACGCCACATTGCCCGGTCCCGTGCGCCTCGCATCCAGCGGATCCCCGCAACCTTCACCAGGTCATCGGTCCACCTAGTGGGAGGCCTTCCAACGCATCGTCTTCCGGTTCGCGGTTGCCATTCCAGAACTTTTCGGTCCCATCGGCCATCCGTTCTGCGAGCAATGTGCCCTGCTCATTGCCACTTAAGTTTGGTAATTCTTCGGGCTACGTCGGTGACCTTGGTTCTCTTGCCTGTGTCCTCATTTCTGATTCGATCACGCAAGGAAACTCCGAGCATAGCCCTCTCCCTCTCTTAGTTTGTCATACACGAAATAAATTTCTTCTTCTTTTGCATTTAAATTATTAATATTATAACCTTTGCACTGATGTTTACATTTATATCTTTAACAAAATTTATATTTATATATACTATAGAATATTACGAAAAAGTTTAATACAGTTTTTCTTTTCAGATTTTTTTCGTTACCGTAATTTTACGGTAACGAAAAAAATCTGAAAAGAAAAGTAAAGTAAGTAAGTAAAGTAAGTTAGAAAAATTGCAAACTACATAGCACCCGGTTTCGAGTAACAAGTAACTTTATACTTGGGTCCAACAAGATCTTGAAGTATATTTCAAATGTAGCGTCCTTACTGGTCGGCCAATACAATTTTATTTCTCTTGGTCATCGCTTCTTTTTTGCATTAGAGTTATAGTTTTTGTAATGGTTATTATTATAGCTAGGTCAATTTTGCAGCAGGTGGAGTTGGCATCATCGTAGTACACGGCTGCACAGGGTCCAGGGTTTTGCATATTATTTTTACCCTGTGGCTTAATTTTAAATTGTTCGTAAACTTCTCGCTAAACGCAGTAATCACTTCTCATCAAGGCTACCAGCTAAGCAAGCCAACAACCCTTTGGCTCCAGTTACTCTATACATTTACAACAAAACTCTTAAAACTGCGAGCTACTATTATTCATCATCATCTGCCTAGCCTTTTCCCAAACTATCTTGGGGTCGGATTCCAGTCTAACCGGATGCAGCTGAGTACCAGTATTTTACATGAAGCGACTGCCTATCTGACCTCCACAACCCAGTAACTGGGAATACGATACCCCTTGGTAAGACTGGATGTCAGACTTTTAGCTTCTGACTACTCGTAACGACTGTCAAAGATCTACAAATGACAGCCGGGACCAACGGCTTAACGTGCTTTCCGAGGCACGGAGGAAACTCGATATGTAATTATGGTCACCCATCCACAGACCAACCTCGGCAAGCACGGCTTAACCTTAAAGATCGATCTGGGCGGCTGTTATTATTTAGCCACGAGCTCCACTATTATTATGTTCACTAAAAGCAATTACTTGTCTTTTCTTCGAAATCTATGGTAGGATTTCGTTTTTGTTTCTTTATGATCTACTGTTCAATCTTATTATAACTGCCTCGTTAGTCTAGTAGTAAGCTATACCGCTGAGCATGGGGTCCTGAGTTCCATTCCCTGGTCTGCGAAAGCGCAACTGAGTTTTTCTTCTTTTCTGTCAGGATTTTTTCATTAGAAGTCCGTAATCTGGATTCTCCTAACTACATTGGATCTCACAATAACTATCAAAATTTGGACGTTATAAAGGTACATGTCTGTCTAACCCTTCGGAGATTACAAGCGTGATGTAGAATAGAATAAAACTTTATTGTAAACCAAAAGTGAAACATAAAAAGCTTACAAAACTGCTAATTTTAAGGTTACAATGGCGGTCCTAACAAAATTAACAATAACAACTCTGTAACTTTGACTTTGTAATAAATCCTAGTAACGAGTCAAAGCAGATAATGACTAAATACTTATTGTATTATTATCACATGCTTCGGTGAAGAAAAACATCGTGAGGAAATCAGCATGTCTGAGAGATATTTCCCGTCGGCATGTAAACTCTGCAGATGCCCATGGTCGTCATTAAAACTCGGAAACCCGGTAAGGCACCAACCACACGATGAAGAAAGAAGAACATGATAAAGCAATTATTTTTTCAGATAAGTACTCCTGCGACATTATCATCATTGGAGGCGGAACGGCAGGGTGTATCATAGCTAGTAACCTAGCTAGACACAAAATGAAAGTTCTACTCATAGAAGCAGGTGCTGAACCTACTTTAGAAACTGAGGTATTTGTTATGTTTTATTTAACATAACATCATGTATGTAATGCCAGAACGGTTAGTCAGAGGTGTACCTCCTAGTACTCCCACATTTCACCAGTTATGTTGGTAAGTTCAATGTAATAGGGGGCGAGCCTATTGCCATCAACCGAACACAAATCCAGATTCAATGGCTGCTACTGCTCCTTATGGAAAAACCCAAAAACACTTTGCGCGACCCGGGAATAGAACCAAGACCATTCACATGCAAATTTTGCATGTGGCATAAATAACATTATGATCACTGTTTTAATCTTTCACGGTTTATAAATAAACTTACACTGTCAATTACGGGATATCTTCCCCGAAACTTCGCGGAATACATTATATCGTCATTCGATAAATCGTATCTGTTAGATGTATGTAACAGTGTAAGTTTAGCATTATAATATTCACCAATAAGAAGTGCTCAGCTCAAAAGTTCATCATAGAGGTATATACGAGTAACCAGATAAATCTGTTCATCAGTGTCAAGAAACATCATTAAAAATACTCTTAATTCAGCAAAAAACCGAAATAACACTCCTATCAAGATAGTACTGAACAAAATATCTTTAATCGGCAAAATTTTAATGACCGGCTCGTTAAACGTAGTAATCACTGACAAAATGCTCTTGAAAAATGAAATTCTGCTGTAAGATTCTGATAGTACTGATGAAAGAAAAAGTTTAAAAATATCTGATTTTTTTCAGCTGCCAGGACTATTTGCGTATTTAACGGACACGGATTTTGATTGGAATTTCACTTCAGTACGCAATGAGACCACAATGGGTTATCACAAAGGTGAAGTAACACATTTGCACCAAGGCAAAGTGCTAGGAGGATCAGACCAAATCAGTTTAATGCTTTATGGCATAGGACACCCTCAAGATTACCAGGAATGGGAAGACATCACGAATGACCCTAGCTGGTCGTACAAAGAACTCAGTCCACTTATAAAAAGATCGGAAAAAGTCATCGACCCACAGATTCTCAATTCGCCTGACGTTTTCTTCCGTGGCACGAAAGGTAAAGTGCAAATTAAGAAATATCGTTCGAAAGTAAACGATGGATACTTCGAAGCCTTCAAGGAATTTGGATATAAAGTTGTAAATGATTTCAACCCAAATAACACAATTGGGTTCACCAACGCTTATTTCACTATCGGCAACCGCGTTAGGCAAAGCACGGCCTACGGGTTTTTGAGTCCTGAAAAGGATAATCCTTACTTAAGGGTTATGTACAATTCTTTGGTAACAAAGATTATTTTCAATGATGAAAAACGTGCTGTTGGAGTGCAAATCCTTACAAAAGATAAAACAATAATAACTGTGAAAGCAAATAAAGAGGTGATAGTTACTGCTGGGACTATAAAAACTGCTCATTTGTTGATGCTGTCTGGCATCGGACCTAAAGCCGATTTGAAGGAGAAAGGAATAGAAGTGATTGCAGATTTACCTGTAGGGCAAAATTTCCAAGACAATCCAACCTGTATTGTGTTGCACAAAATGGGAGAAGCAATATCAGTCCCACCCCCAAATCCTCATGAATTTCCCATAGAAATTATGGAGGGACGGTTGGCTGTTTGTAAGTGTAAAAGTCGTCCTGACTACCAAATCCTTAGTGCTGTTATAAGTGATTCGAGCTACTTTATGGAGAACTGTGGATTCGTTTTCAAATTTAAAAATGAACTTTGTGACCGTTTGTTAAAAAAAATGTATAATAGGCAAGTTCATGTTATTACTCTTAATCTTTTTTATTCTGAGTCTCGAGGTGAGGTTCGTCTAAATAGCACTAATCCTGAGGACAGTCCAATAATCGATCCAAGATACTATTCTCATAGCAGGGATTTGGAACGCCATGCTGAATACCTTGGCCATTTCCACACTATAGTAAATACGAAATACTATAAAAGCCTCAATGCTGAATTTGTAGATCCTGAACTAAAATCAGATGATGGACTGGAGATAGGTTCCATTGAATACTGGAAAAACTATGCTCTGGGAATGGGAACTACTTTACACAATTATGTTGGTACTTGTGCGATGGGGTCTGTTGTAGATTCAAAGCTAAGAGTAAAAGGAGTGAAGGGTCTTAGGGTAGCTGATGCTAGCGTTATGCCTAAAATCATTGGATCTACTGTCAAAGGAACAGTAATGATTATTGCACAAAAGCTAACAGACTTGTTGGTGAAAGATTACAATATTTGTCCTTAATAAACTATTAATTTAATATGGTGTGTCTTTATTATATCCCTTTTTCTTAACAACTTTTCCATAAATTCAGGTCTAAATGCTTGTATACAATTAAACATGGCAAACTGAGTACTACGGTATAAGAGAGTACAGCCTTTTTATGAGACGACAATTCTGAGTTATGCTTCAATGTCTCTTTCAATAATTTATAGTTACTACTTGCTTAAACTCCTTATGAATCTTTCAAACGAATTGTAAGTACGGAATTTGGAATGTGTAAAAGTTATAAGTTTTATACCAACATGGTCACTAACACTATCATTAACATGGTAAATATCCAGTTTTCAGTGTTAGTGAAAAATTTCCAATGATACCTCTTGTTTTCGGAATGAAGTAGAAGCTTTGTTTAAAAGAAGCGAAAGGCTAGTTGACAGAAAAATCCTAAACATACCTGAAAAAGTTTTCCATGGAAACTTTTTCAAGATTGAAAAAATAACTTGCTGCAATAAATGACGATATTGCAAATCTTATAAAGAATTAGGACACAATGTAGTTTGGATATAAACGCCAACCAAAGTCTTGGATATGCAAATGCTTATTTTACTGTAGGAAGCCGCATTCGACAGAGCACAGCTAACGGTTATATTAGCTCTGAAAAAGACAACCCTCAATTGCATGTTATGATGGATTGCTTGGTGAAAATATTATTATTTGATGATAAAAAGAAGAAGAAGTCATAACAGTCAAAGCCAGAAAGGAGATTATAAAAACTGCTGGAGTTTTAAAAACACCTCAATTGCCTGTGCTATCTGGCATTGGACCAAAGAAACATTTAAAAACCGGCCAAGTGCGAGTCGGACTCGCGCACGAAGGGTTCCGTACTATTATTTATAAAAACGAAAAAAAAAACTTTTTGTATTGGAGCCCCCCTTAAATATTTATTTTTTTCTGTTTTTATTATTTGTTGTTATAGCGTCAACAGAAATACATAATCTGTAGACATTTCAACTCGCTAACTATCACGGTTCATGAGATACAGCCTGGTGACAGACGGACGGACAGCGAAGTCTCAGTAATAGGGTCCCGTTTGACCCTTTGGGTACGGATCCCTAAAAAGTAAGGAAATTTTATTAATTTTAAATCTACCTGTGGGTCAGAACCTTCAAGATCAAGCAATATGTATTTGACTACATAATGTGGGAAAAACGTTGCCTTTTTTTTTGGAAATCATCAAATGACTTCTTCCGCTCTGGGCGGAGCGGAAGGGAGTGTCAGACTTGACTGACTAAAACCCATCCAAGTTTCTTCTTAGCACTTTGTGTTCCAGGGCCACGGTATCTCTTTCGAACAAACCGCAGCCCTGGCAGGCATCGGCCCTTTAGGACCCCTTCCGATTTGCTGACATCTCCTTGAGGCGCGCGTGGAACACGAACGCGCCGTCGGCACGGCCTGTCGTCATAAGACGGACGGACGGTGAGCTAGCCCATTACTCACCGTCCACAGGCCTGCGCCTACGGTGGCCGGGGGCCACTGGTTGCCCCCCGACGCCCGGGGCGTCTCCCGCGGCGGCTGGGACGTGAGGTTCTCTCCCTCTCACGTTCCGCCACCTCCTTCGCTAGCATGACTGCTTTGCAGAAGGAGGCGACGGCTTCCCATTCCCTCTCGCTCCGGACCATGGATTGAACCAGGGCCGGACGCGAGAGGTCGCCGCCACCAATCGCCGCTACGAGGACACGGCGGTGCTCGGCCCAAGTGGGGCAGAGCCCCACGGTGTGCTCCACCGTGTCCTCCGGCCAATCCTTGCAGTGGTAACACCCGGGCGTTTCCTCCCGCCCGATTCGGTGCAAGAACCTCCCGAAACAACCGTGTCCGGTGAGGACCTGCGTCAGGCGGAAGGTGAGGGTGCCGTGGCGCCTCTCTAGCCACTCCTCAAAGAGGGGACTTATCGCCACTATTGTGGCGTGCCCTGAAAAACGTTGCCTGTCTTCAAATCAAATCCTCGTGAGTTTACAGTTCCAGTAGTGGAGAGAAACTTACCTGGACTGAATACCAGGTCCTAGGTTCTTTGTTGCCATGCCCATATTTTTCTTACAAATATGTGCTTTTATTTTCAATGGTTTCTTGGGGATATCGCTGGTGACCAAAGTAGAGGCAAGAGGAGAGACGATGGAGCCCTGAGGGACTCCGGCTCTAATAGGGTGAGGGGAAGACAGTGCATTCCCGATGCGATAGCGGAAGGTGCCATCCAACAGAAAGTCTCGCAGGATGAGTACGAGACGGTCTGGCACTCCCAGTTCGTACAGCTAATATAATAAGCTGTTGTGTCAGACTTTGTCAAAAGCCTTTGCTATGTCGAAGAATAAGACACCCGTCATTGCTCCAAGGTGGAAGCCAGCGCTCAGTGCTTTATGATGCGGTGGGCCTGTTGTATACAAGAGTGTCCGGTCCTGAAGCCAAACTACTCGTTGTGGATCTCTTAGCCTCGGCGAAGTCTTTGAGTCGCTTATTAATAAGTCTCTCGTAGATTTTGACGAGTGCGTTTAGGAGACTGATAGGTCGGTAGCTCGAGGCCTCAGACTTGGGTTTGCCTGGCTTGGCGATACCGATAACAGTGGCCTTTTTTCATACTTGAAGAAACATGTTGTTGCTCAGGGCGATGAGTGGGGAGGAGTTTGAACACCCTATTGGTGATTCCATCGGAGCCGGGTGCTTTCCGCGGCTGATGCCTATTTATGATGTTTTGCACTTCGTCAGAGACCGGAGGCAGAGGATCATCAGTATCTTCTACGGGGGGGAGGGTGTCTCTACGTTCGACGAATGCGTTTATCTCATCGGGATGTCGCTAGTCTACAGGTTGAGAGCTGGAGGGCAAAAGCCCCCAGGCAAAAGCCAGTTATATATTAAAATCTATAGTTCTATTTCCTGACACAGCGAGAAGGCGACGCGGTAGACCTCGCAGGAGATGGCGGGACGAGCTAGACAGAACCAACGCCCAGTGGTCCACATTGGCCCTGGATCGAAGGATTTGGAAGTTATGGGGAGAGGCCTTTGCCCAGCAGTGGGATGATATAGGCTAACAGTAACATTAACAGTTCTATTTCACGGTAGTCTGCTTTGCAATTTAGATACTTTTAAACTGAATATTTTTACTATGGTTTAAATTATATATGGGTACACGATGCACATTCCACACTCGTCAAAAGTCAGGAGGTTTTCACAAAAAACTTAAATAATCTTTTTAAATTACGGTACTTAATTATTTATTAATAAACACTGGTTGTTTGTTGTTCAAGTTTGTCAGTATTTCAGAAAAACACCCTTAACGTGGTTTAGGGAATAAGAAATTATCGAATAAACTTTTGCGGTTGTTTGTATGTGTGAAAGCATGGTTATTGGGCGAGGATCAGACGGGTCGCGTTTAAAAAACGGGTTGTTCACACTTACCGATTTCCATAAATACATTAAACAAATACGTACCAATTTTATTATTGATTTAGGTCGAGAATCATTAGCATAGTTATCTCCTTGAATTTGACGGGAATGCAAAACAACAGCTTGTATAAATAAATTCATGTTGCTATTATCTACAAACGTTGTTCGTTGAACTGTAAATTGTAATACTATTTGTTACTATCAATTACCAACGACTGTTTTCACTAATTGATCAACTTAAACATTTGATTGCTGTGTCAATAAAAACCTTATCATAGTCTGTGACGCACAACCTATTAATTATAGAGAGGGTCTGCGACGAGTAAGTTCTTATCCTCTTAATCAGTTGACAGACTGAATGGAAGACGGATTGATTCATTAGCCAGGTTTGCTTTAAATTAATCTTTTTCTAAGTTATTAAACTCTTCGTTTGGTATCTTGATTTTGGTCTTAAATTGTGTTTAATCTTCTTAATTGTTCAATTCAATCATTTATTAATAAAAATTAGGCTTCGATAAAATCTTCTTGCTTAAACTTTATTATTCTCTTGAAGAAGTTTCATTACCCGAAAGTCACACGACCGGTTTTGCCAAGTAGCATCCTATTACTAGATAGGCAGTCGCTTCATTTAAAACAATATTATACAGCTTCGTCCGGTAAGGATAGGTAGATGATGATAAAGTCTTATCACCATCACCTACCAAACCTTTCCTCTCAATGAAGGTTCCCTATATTAAAATATTTATTTTTAATTCTACAGGTTCATCAGTGGGAACATGGATTGAATTTCAATATGGACACAGCTACAGCAATATCCAACTTTTTACAAGTACAAAATATATTTAGCTTTATAAATGCCTTGCAACTGTATTCACATCTGTGGCCACCATATCCTTGCGTTGAAGGTAATTTATCTACATTTCTATATTTTTAACATTTATAAATAAAACCCAAGAAACACACTCAGCGTATCAAATTGTACGCAGAAATATTATACGCCATATTGTTTTTGAAACGTATAACATGCGTTACTAAAAAACAACTTTATGTGGACGGTGTAAGTTCAAATGTGTGTTTATTCAGTCAGAACTTGTTTTTTTTTATTGATTTATCAAGGACACTTTCCGGTGTGACGTTTCCAAGGCACGATGCATCTAGCTTTTTTTAATAATTAAAACATGTTTTTTTTTTAATACATTTTTTTTTGAGAAGCGGTGACCCACTGCCGCGTCTTACGAGTCATGGTCATGATTTCGAACCTAAGTTGGCGTAAATTTTTGTGCCATTTAAAATAAACTCTGATGCTCTCAAAATGGTAAAGGACCATGCCCATTTCTTCTCATGAAGAGGATGCCTGCATTGGAAATATTACAGGCATTCTTATGAGCTAATATTATGTTAGCAGGTGGCAAACACTTTCGTTTGCCTAGGTACCCGAATAACAACTACTCACTCCCCGAATTTTTTTTTTTTTTAATTTTTTTCGCATAACACTAAACTCGCCAAACTTTTACGTTTGATGGCGAGAGGCGCTCTCTTGGTCTTTGCAATACCAGACCAACCAGACCACCATCATCCAGATACCAGTACCTACCAGACACCAGTCGATACCAGTCATCGTACTTGTAGTTATATTTTCGTCACAGAAAATAAACTGAATTGTCTTTTTTTGTTTTGTTTGTACCTATATCTTGCCAGCATGATGAAGAAGAGGATGTATTTTAAAATATTGAGTAATGGTTTACAGATGGCGCTAAATACGATTTCATCATAGTTGGTGGAGGTACTGCAGGATGTATAATAGCAGCTGCGCTTGCGGAGTGCAATGCCAAGGTTTTGGTGGTAGAAGCTGGTGGAAACCCGAATTTGGAATCATTGGTGAGACATGAATACCAATAGCTGCACACAATTTTCGCGTGTGTGCAAAGCGAATGTGTTTTATGTATGGTAGTGTATGTTTGTAAATGTCGTATGTTTAGTTTATATCTGGAATTCATCTCCTTGTAGTAGTTTTTTTTCTTTGAAGTCGATTTTCAAGTTACGTAATTATACACAAAACAAATTTTGAGTAAAAAGTTTTAGAAACCTTGCTGTTTACAACGTAGGCGTAGATGAGTTTTCCTCGTCCAAGGAGTCCATGAAGATCCATTAAAGATTTCCACCGCGAGAAAAGCATTTCCGATCGCTTTTCGATACGTTTCGATCAACGAGTTGATCGTCGCCACGCGGCACCGCAGGCTCGGCTGCATACAACATTTTCCAACAATTTTTTTTTTGTCTCGTAGTCTTTCGTGGCGTGTCACGCTCTCGAAAACTTTAAGTGCCGTTTACGTGTCGTAGCTTGCGTTTACATAGAATTTGTTCTACGGAGGTTATATAGCGGCGCGCCGCGTCGCGTCTGTCTGCGGGGCCTATATTCTATTATGTTTAATGATATTTATCTAACTTGAAAGGTCATAAGAAAAAGCTGTAACATGTTTGTACGGAACTTAACTCCCTGAGTTTATTTTTATTTAAAAAAAAAAAACAATTTTATGTTTTTTTTTAAAGAAAATGTTAAGATATTTTATTTAATTCCAGTTACCGGCGTACTTCGCATACCCGAAACACACAGTTAACGATTGGAATGTCACTTCAACTCGAGAAGAAATACTGCAATACCATAGAGGCAGTGTTTCTGATATAACCCAAGGTAAAATGCTTGGAGGCAGCAGCAGTCTCAGCTACATGGCTTATGTTCGTGGAAACCCAATAGACTACGATAACTGGGCAACTATCACCAATGACACATCTTGGTCCTTTGATTCCGTACTTCCACTTTTTATCCGGAGTGAAGGTGTAATGGATCCAGGAATACTAAACTCACCTGAAGACAAAGCACTACACGGCCTCAATGGCCAATTTTTACTTACAAAATACTATGACGAAATTAGAGAAAAATACTTTAGTGCATTTAAAGAAATGGGATATAAAATCGTACCGGATATTAATTTTAGAAATCCTCTTGGTTTCACTACAGTTTTATTTGGTTATTATCATGAAAGATCGAGTACAGCTAAGTTTTTGAGATCTGTTAAGGATAAACCTAATTTGGATGTCTTAACTAACGCTTTAGTAACTAAAATACTTTTTGATGATGACAAAAGAGCTGTTGGTGTTAAAATAAAGACCAAGGTTGGAAAAGTAATCACCGTGAAAGCAAATAAAGAAGTTATAGTCACAGCAGGAGCCTTTAAAACACCTCAGTTGCTTATGGTTTCTGGGATTGGTCCAAAATCGCATTTAGAAAAGAAGAATATCAAAGTCTTAAAAGACCTACCTGTGGGAAGAAATCTTCAGGATCACCCAATATGTGTTACTGTATACAAAATGGGTGAAGCCAGGACTCCAACGGAACCTCCTGACCCTCATTTAGTAAACATACCGGCAATAGACGGTTACATCGCTTTCAATAAGTCACAGAAATATCCCGACTATGAAATCCTCAGTCTTATTCTTGATAATCCAGAAGTATTTTTAGTTCTCTGCTCAGTTTCATTTAGCTTCACCGACGAGATTTGTAACAACATCGTAAAAGGTGCTGCTGGCAAGCAAATCTATTTGGTCTTCAACCTACTTGCATATCCTGAATCTCGAGGACAAGTTCTTCTGAATTCAAAAAACATGGCCGATCAACCAAGAATAACTCTTGGATACTACAGCAACAACAGAGATTTAGAACTGCAAGTGAAGACTGTTTTAGATTTCAACAAAGTACTGAATACTAAATACTTCAGGAGTGTTGGTGCTGAACTTATTGATCCAAAACTAAAAGATTGTGATGTTTTTGATAAAGATAGCGAGGAGTATTGGAGGTGTTATGCCTTAGGCATGGTTACAACAGGACATTACTACGTAGGTACTTGTGCTATGGGTAGCGTAGTAGAATCGAATCTACTTGTAAAAGGAGTTAAAAATCTTCGAGTAGCTGATGCTAGTATCATGCCAACAATAGTGGCATCTCCTACGACAGCAGCTGTTTTAATGATTGCTCAGAAAACTGTTGATATGATTGTTAAAGAGCATTCTTTAAAATGCCTTGGCTGTTAGTTTTTTTTAATGTTAACCATAAAAGTATAAGACGTGGTAATACAAGAGTGCGCATGCAGCTCAGTCAAACTCGACCAAAATACTTGTTATTTTACCAACAGCCGTATGAGAAAGTGAGATGCACATATAATTCTTTCTGTAACAATTTTAGAAGCTCTTTGGGAAAAAGGTTATTACAAGAAACTAGTTAGTACATCTCAGCAAAGTAAAGTTATTTGAAGCTATTGATAAATAAACTATGCCTCTATTGATAAATTATTTTAAAGTTTTTTATGCCTAATGAAATAAACATGTACCCCATTTTTTTTACTGTTTTGTTTTAAAATTCCGTAGCGTTACTAGATGATAAAAACACTGAGTTCACGTATTATATGAATGGCACAATAAATTACATACAGTAACAATGGCAACATACACAATTATTTGATGATTAAGAGTTGGCGTTTATAATAGTAACTGGTAAAAAATCTAAAACAGGCCTGAATGTCAAATTAATTATTTGTATAACAATTTATTTGGGAAACAAAACATCCGGATTAAATTCTGCGGTTAACTACTGTCTGACCAATAAACTAAAATAAATGAATACTGTTTACAATTTGCTTCGAAAGGAGACAATATTTCACATTCATCATCATCATCATCATTTCAGCCGAAAGACGTCCACTGCTGGACATAGGCCACCCCCAAGTGTCGCCATATTGACATAAGGGGGGTTTTGCCATAATCGCCACACTTGCCAGGCGGGTTGGCGATCGCAGTGCGGTAGTTACAAAATCACAGAGAACGCTGCTGCCCATTCTCTGGCAAGTCCCTTAGTCGCCTCTTACGACACCTCACCCAAGATATGGGATGGTGCTATTCTTTACGTCCGACACCATACAGAGTAATTATTATTAATTTAATTTCACATTATTGAGGATAAATCATGCTTTTATAAGTGCGAGAGTGAGAGATTTCAGGTCTCGGTCGGCTCGGGTCGAACTTCAGGTTAAGCCGCTCTTGCCTTGGTCGGTACCGTGGATGGGTGACCACCCTTTACATATCAAGCTTTCGCAATGCCTCGGAAAGCACATTAAAAGCCGCGGTCGCGACCAACGAGGTAGTCGTAGGCTCGAAAGTCTGACAACCAGTCTTACCAAGGGGTATCGTGTTACCCGGTACTAACTGGGTAGTGGAGGTCAGATAGACAGTCCCTCCAACATCAACATTGTTGCGAAAATGTCTGGGAGATGGCGGCTTCCAGTCTAAACAGATGCAGCTAAATACCATTATTTTACATGAAGAGATTGCCGATCGGACCTCCACATCTAGTTACTGAGTTTGATTATAGAAATAAGATAAGATCAGACTAATTTATTCTCTGTTTATAGATAAGTCTGTCGCCTAATAATGGCCAAACCTAAGATAATGTTCCACTGCCGTATATCACTTCGTGTACAATAGTTTATTAAAGATTTAGTTTTATAAGGTATGTATTAGTTTATAGTTAGTCATTTTATGCTTATATATTATGTATTGTCTTCTATGGGCCTAGTTGCCTGAAATAAAGGATTGTATTGAATTGTATTGTATATTATAAAAGTTTCAGTCCAGCTCTAAACATGGTCCATTACGCTAAAATCTAGAGTGTAACACTCATGCCCTTAATATCCGTGATCACTCGTAGCGAAGACAACCCGGGCAATATGGCTCGATTGGCTCGATACACATTAAGCCAGAGTGCACTTCCTACACGTAACTTTATTGCTTCGGGCTGGGGAAATTAAGTACATTTTAAATCAACAAGACTACTAGTAGTGATGAAGTACAGAGGGGTAATTGCTTAACCTGCTCACAATCTTAATGATATGAAAACAAGGAAATAAAATCAATGTTTGCATGATTTACACCAATTTTTATTTAAAACTATAGTAAAAATATGTAGGTAGATCTAAAAATCAGAAAGAAAGACAGAATTTAACGGCGTCAAATAATTCGTCCGCGTCACTGTCAACAGAACTACATGTGAATGATGGCTGATACATACGTCATGTTCGTGAAAGGGCGCTGTCAGTTGTGACTGGTCATCTTTTAGCTGCCACGGTTTATTTTAATTACTTGATTTTTGAATTACTGATTTAATCTTTTACTCTGGACGCTCTCGAACTTGCCCGTATTACTACATCGTTCTCACATATTTGTAATTCTTAATCCGTTTATTCATTTTAAACAACATATTTTTTACATTTTTAAATATTCCTATACAAAATCAATAAAATAAAAAAACATTTAAAAATATAAAAAACAGGTTTCCGCCGGTGTCGGGAGCAGGGTCCAAGCTACCGGTGGTTAGGGCTGCAGAGACAGGAACCTCCTCACAATGCGAGCCGTATCGAGGAGTACTGCCTTCTGAATCTGGCTCTTGATCCAACCGCCAAGTGAGAGCTTCGACAGATGTTCGTCGAGGCTCTTGGCCATAAGGCCATTGGCCGTTACGACAATCGGCACAATGATAGCCGAGTCCACATTCCACATATCGACAACCTCGTGAGCCAAGTCGAGATATTTTATCTGTTTCTCTTTCTCAGCTTTCACGAGGTTTTCGTCATGCGGGATGGTAACATCGACTATCATTACGCGGCGCGCTGATCGGTCTATCACCACTATGTCAGGCTTATTGGCAACAATAGTCCTGTCAGTAATGATAGGCCGATCCCAGTACAGCGTGACATGGTCTTTCTCTAGAACTGGGTCGGGCACATACTTGTAGTACGGTACCTCAGATTCCACAAGTTCATATTTCAAGGCAAGTTGCTGGTGAATAATCCTGGCTACTTGGTTGTGCCTGTGCAAGTACTCGCCGTTAGCCAGACGAGAACAACCAGAAATAATATGTCTGATGGACTCACCCGGACGGTGACATGCCCGACACACGTCCACTGTCCCGTCCTTCATAATATGTTTCCGGTAGTTGTTCGTCAGCATAACTTCGTCCATAATCGCACAGACAAAACCTTCAGTTTCCCCAAAGAGGTCGCCGAAACGTAGCCAGGACACGGACGCTAGAAAATCTACATCGGGCCCATGTAGAGCCTGGTAAAAGCGCCCGTGAAGAACCTTGCCTTGCCATATTTCCTTGCGGTCATCGGTAGTCAGTATTACAGGTTTGCGCCAGTTCTCTTTAGCCATGGACAGCGGGGTGAGTGCCTTGTCCACTGCGACCACATCTCGGTGCATACCCACCTCTGTTTTTAAAAAATATTCTCTGAGGCTGCACACCTCGCGGTTGTGGAGGGTCTTCGCATTTAAAAAGCCTCGACCCCCGCACTTCCGCGGGATGTACAGTCTCATCACCGATGATCGTGGGTGATGCATCCGGTTTGCGGTCAGCAGTGTACGAACTCTCCTATCCAGGGCGTCCAGTTCGGTCTGAGTCCATTTGAGTATGCCGAAAGAGTACATTAAAACCGGCATGACCCAACCGTTGAAGGCGCGCACCTTGTTCCCGCCCGAAAGAAGGCTATTCAGTACCTTCTTCAGGCGACCAAAGAAGCGCTCCCTCAACGATTGCTTCATATCAGATACGTTTATGCCTAACGCTTCCGACATACCCAAATACTTATAGTTTTCAGATGAGGAAAGGGATCTTAGGTGTATGGAATCAGAGAGCTGAAGTCCCTCGGATTCCATAATCTCCCCTCGCTTTACATACATGACTGCACATTTGTCCACACCAAATTCCATCCTGATGGCGCTACTAAAATTTTCTGTTACTTTCAGTAGCTCCATCAGTTGCAATTTGCTGGGGGCAAAGAGTTTCAGATCATCCATGTAAAGAAGGTGAGATATGACCTGACCACCTCTCCTCAACCGGTAGCCTAGACCTGAATCCTCCAGCAATGTGCTTAGAGGATTCAGGGCTAGACAGAACCAAAGAGGACTCAAACTGTCGCCCTGAAATATTCCCCGTTTAATCCATACAGGCTCATCGTTCCCCTGGATCTGTCGACATCCTGGATATCGAAGGACCGTCCTCCACTGCCTCATACATGACTCAAGGAAGGCGCGTAGTGTTGCATCAATCTTGTACAACTCCAGCACCCTCATGAGCCATGTATGTGGCACAGAGTCGTAGGCCTTCTTGTAATCTATCCAACATGTCGACAGATCCTTGCGGGATCGACGAACCTGTTGGCTAATGGCCATGTCGATGAGGAGTAGCTCCTTAGTTCCACGGGACCCGTTCCTACATCCATTCTGAGAGGCCGACATAATAGAACTACTATCGATGTGTTTATTAATTTTCTCTCTCAAAATGGATGTAAGAAGTTTATAGACCGTCGATAAACACGTGATCGGTCTATAATTTTTGGGTTCCGTAGCACTACCTGACTTATGGAGCAGGTGGGTAACACCCGTTGTAAGAAACTCTGGTAGCGACCCAGACTCTAAGCATGATTGGAATTGAGATGCCAGGCGAGTGTGTGAACTACTCAGCCATTTAAGCCAGAAGTTGTGCAGTCCGTCCGGTCCCGGAGATTTCCAGTTCGGCAACGGACGAACTGCTCTGGCAACATCTAACGGCGTTATTACAATTTTATCCATTTCTGGTATAGATTCACACACTCGCTCGACATCTCGCATCCAGTCACCCTCAGTATGACAGACGGGCACCGACCAGATGCTGCGCCAGAATGAACTAGTGGCGGCATCATCTGGACGGCATACGTCTATCACATTTTGCTCGGGTCGCTCCCAATGTCTGTATACCCACCTCTCATCGCTCCGGAACATGCGATTCTGCGAGTACCGATCAACCCTGCGCTTATACCGCCGAATACGGTTCGCCCATGCATAAACTTTCTGCTTCAGGAAGTCGATGCGCTCTGTGACTCGGGACATGTATTCTTGAGGGCTGATTCCAGTCCCCGAGAATGCCCGCCTCACAAAGCGCATCACACGTGGGCGTGTATTGCCCTCCCTGAAGCAGTATAGTTTGCCGATGAGTACCCTGGCCCCGTCGATACGGCCCTCGATCCTGCGTTGCCAAGCTGGTACGGCTGGTTTCGGTCGAGTAGCTACGTCAAAATTTGGGAATTTGACGTTAGCTAAACGACAAGCCGCTACAGCCCCACAATACAAGATCGAGTGCGTATCAACGAGGTTCTCACTACTCTCAAAAATATTTTTGAGTTGCGAGTCCAAGGCACACACCAGCGCCCTATTTTTCTTATGCATGGGTAACCGTGGTAATCGGGGCCTAAGTTGGGCAGGAGTGGATCGATACTCGTGAAGCGCATCTTCCAGAGCGCTCCTCAAACGTTCGTTGCACTGGCTACTTACCGTGGCAACCCTATCATCCTCCTCTACAACACCAAGATTCGACCGCGGTGGTATTGCGTCAATAGTTGACGCTTGCACCGCGGTTTGCGCCGGAGTCAAGTCGATGTGGTTGCTCGGTACCTCTGAGCGCAGCCTATCAAGTGCGGCGTCGTCCAACATGTGATTGCGTTGGATGACCCGCACCTGATCCGACAGTCGTTGGGCCGACACGTTGACGGTTGGTTCAAGAGCCTGAAAAAGAGACAGCATCCTAACACGGTACGCAGTGAGGTTAGTTCCCCCCTCTGTAGACCCGTAATATGCGCGCATGACGTTCTCGTTTATAGACTGAGTCCATCTCATGCGCTGCACACAACCACCGGTAGCGAGGACCCGGCTCGGGGCCGGTTGGCCCCTAAGTCCCAAGCTTCTCGGCGGCCGGCCTCGCCCCGGCCGACGTACAGGTGTTGGCGACGTCGGCGGGGAGAAATATTCGTCGCTGGAACTCGACGCTACTGCCGCTGCCGGTGACACAGGTGATCCGGGGTCCGGCGGCGGCGAGGCGGAGCTCAGCGACGATTCCGGGGGTAGAAGGCGTGCTCGTTGTGACGCAGCTCTTGTTATCATTTTCTAATTCATTCATCCATTTATATCCAATTTATTTCTTAGTAATAATTCTTAATTATTATTATGAATGATGTAACCAAGATTTTGTAACATTTTTAGATTTTAAAGAGTGTCCATGGAGTTTCTTGCCCATTCTTTTCGATAGAGATCTACGCTTTGGAATGGGCAACTTCAGTACTTTCACAAGTTATTATACTGGGACTGTAGCTTCGCATTTTTATTTTTTGGTTTTTGACTTTCAAATGTGCGTGTATTGGTTTAATTGAAATAAATGTTTGATAGCAGTAGTAATTCCTTAACCAAAATAGTTACCTTAAAAATAAAAAAAAAATATGTCTTTTTTATTGATTTTTAATATAGGAATATTTAAAAATATAAAAAGTACGTTAGAAAAATGAATAAACAAACTGTCTTATTAATAAATAAATATCCTGTTCATCATTAAAACGTGCTGTCTGACTATTATAATGTCATTAATATTGTCCTCTACACGCCATCTTTGTCTCTTACCTCATGTCCTCCCTTATAACTTTGTTATACTCCACTTTATTTCATTAACCAACGCTAGCAAAGCCGTGGTATTAAGCGACAAATAAAGGAAATTCTCCTTCATTTTGCTTTGAAGGTATTTATTTAGTTTAGGAAATTGAGAAAGATGTAGTGTTTTTGGTTAATTACCAAACAAACTGTTTTTTAGTATCTTTGAGACCTAGGTATCCTGCTTATGCGTATGAAGCTTCATTAAAATCAGTTCAGTCATAACGGAAAATAAAGGACTTGAAAGTTTGTATGAAATGTCGTAAGGCGTAAATGCTCTTAAGGTTGCACAAGTCGACGGCTCGAACTCGTTGGCGGGCGTGGCTAATATCCATGTTATTTACTAAAATTTTTAATTTATTTAGTATTCATTTATCTAGTTCGTATTTACTTATTTCTATAATTGTTTATTTATTTAGTGAAACATACGACTTTTTTTTCTTCCCTAGAGGGCTAGATAATGACAAGACCAGTTGATACAATTTTTAGTTTTGAACCTACACCGTCAAACAGAAGAGTTATCACCATACTACGTTTGTATGGAAGAACGACCTACTTGTGTACCCTTAAAAACCCGGGCAAAAGTGCTATTGGTATTTTCGTCAGGAATTTCCTAGTAGCAGCCTGGGCCTTTCATTTGTGCCATGTTGATGGCAATACGCTTTCTCTCTCTCATTACATGGGACCTTAATATAACTCTCGGAATGTGGATGTACATTAGTATTACAAAGGTATAAAGATACCTTATCAAGGTAAGTCTAGTTATTAAAATAATATATACGAAAAGTTATGTCATATCCCATGTTAAGTCACAAATCTAGACTTTTAGGCTGCCACTGAAAAACTCCTAATGGAAAAACCCTAAATATGCTTAGCAATTGCAGTTTTCGACCTTCTACACCAACGAGTTCTTATGTATTTCCTTAATATTTTTCTCTTCCTTCTCTCAAACACTATCGTCCACATTTCTTTTTCATTAATCATCATCAATAAGTAAAGCTGAAATCATATCGTATGCAGATGAGACGGCAATTGTATTCTATGCCAAAACATGGAATCAAGTGTATGATCTTGCTGACAATGGATTGCTTACAATTGCTGAGGTTCTCAGCAAAAATCTTCTCACCCTCAACGAGAAAAAAGGCATCCAAACCTCCACCACAATTGACAACTAAGTTCCACACCTGCTGCAGCGATCATAACCATCAACTCACAGACTGTACCTGCATTTGTATAGACCGCACTCCATCTCTAAAATACCTTGGTATTACAATAGACGAAAATATTTTATATAAACCTCACATTCATAGATACATTCGGCGCACATCAGGAAACTTATTTATGTCATGAAAAAGTTACGTGACTGCACTTCTTATAAGGTTTTCCGAACGATATACCCTGGTATAACCCAACCTTTACTCCAGTATGGAATTTCCAGAAATAGAAAGAGCTCAAAGAGCAGTAATGCTTAAAAAGTAATGCCTAAAAAACCTTTCCAACAGAATTGCTTTATAAAGAATTCCCTGTTCTACGAGTGCGACAATCATTTATTTTCAATCCATTAAAATAGGCCAGATTACCAAAATTTAATTATCCAAACGTATTTTACAACGCATTTTACGCCTCTTCCCAATGCAACAAGTCTCCTGGCTAGGCGGTGTCCTTCTTACTCTCACACTCATGTCTACAACAAAATAAATAAATACTCTAGTATAAAAGGCCTAAGCGATCACTCAAGAAAAAGAGTGATCCAGAAACTGCTTCTCTCCTTACCTAACGATGAAACCGAAGACATTATCAGTTAATAACACCTAATCTGTGCACCACACACACCCACTAACACACACACCCATACACACACGGACACGCACATTATTCCTAAACATTATAATTTTTCTTATTTTATCTTTTATTGTCTTCTAATTTTCTGTTAAATACGGTAATCCAATTTATCGAAATGTTTTGTTATTTTCCAAAATGTCTAATTTAAACAACTACAAATTTTTCATTTAAAGTTATCGCAACTCTGGCCCCGGAGATACAAGCGCAGCCTATCCCTAGTTTGGGGACCACTGTTATCTCAATTTTTCAAAATAAAACTTGTTGTCGATATCCTTAATGATGTTAGACTAAGAAAATTACTGTAACTATGGTTTAATAAATTTATTCTTATTTCTCGTTTCGCTGGTCTGCTGGCATACATTTCTTAGGAATGAGGAATAAAATATTTTATTTTATTTTCTTGTGCTGTCTACTGTGTGTACATATGTAGTAAAATAAATAAATAAATTACTAAACTTATACTATCACTTACGGAATATCTGCCGTGATTAAACATTGTTTTTATTATCACGGAAGAAATCCCGTAAGTGATATTTTAAGTTCAGTTAAACACCGTGAAAGTTTAAAACAGTGTTTGAAATAAAATTTTCAGCTGTTTAGAGCTGCTAAGTCGTTCTATTTCAAATAATTATCGATGTAGACTTTTTCAACCTAAATAATAATGAACTCTTTATCATGATTGATTTCGAATTAATGGACCGTAAATAGATGTTACTGCAATTTTTTTTTAACATTTTGGTTTAAATATAAGAAAAGATACGTTTAATTCCACTTCAGTTCTTATAGTCCGTGTTAAACGTAAGACATTTTGCTTCTTTGCAGAATATTTGTTAACTAGCCAAAACCTCACATAGATATAATAAATTATACTACAATGTCTAATGACTATTGGTGTTGAAGACCGAAGAAAACTGTTTTTTTGCAATGGATTCCGCTGGCGCCATATCTTATTTTAAAAATGTTGAAAATATTTTGGGGATGCTAACCATACTCAATCTAACGACATATGAATGGTCAAAACCCACGTGTGTTCAAGGTAAAGTTACTAAATAATTATGTCTTAATTTATAATTAACTAGCTGTCCCTCGTAACTTCGTCTGCGTCACATTTTCCCCGTTTTCGCAACATTTTTCATTGCTGCTCCGCTCCTATTGGTCGTAGCGTGATGCCAAATTTCATTAAGATCCGATCAGCAATTAGTCGTGAAAAGGTAACAAACAAACAGAGTGACTTTCGCATTTATAATATTAGTATCGATTGTTCTTTCACAAGAAAAAATGCTGGTAAACCAAAGATTTAAAAGACTTATAGAGCGGACATTGGGAATATTTTCATACAAAAAATTATGATCCCTAACGTTTTCAATTTTGACACACGAATGCTACGTGACAAGCGGGCGAATGAGACTAGACACTAGACTTCTTACTAAGTAGTGACAAGTAGTGGATTACGATTTTCTTCGTTTTGTCCCGCCTATAGCACGTTAATACAAAAAAAAGGTTTTGTTTAAAAATTATTTGTATAGCTTTTCCACAAAGACATTTGAAACAAAACCTTTAATTTTTAGGGTTCCGTACCCAAAGGGTCAAACGGGACCCTTTTACTGAGACTTCGCTGTCCGTCCGTCCGTCCGTCCGTCCGACCGTCTGTCACCAGGCTGAATCTCAAGAACCGTGATAGTTAGCCAGTTGAAATTTTCACAGATTATGTATTTCTGTTGATGCTATAACAACAAATACTAAAAACAGAATACAATAAATATTTAAGGTGCTCCCATGCCTGCCAGGGCTGCGGGTTGTTCGAAAGAGATACCGTGCCCCTGGAACGCAAAGGGCTAAGAAGGAACATGGATGGGTTTTAGTCAGTCAAGTCTGACACTCCCTTCCACTCCGCCCAGAGCGGAAGAAGTCATTTGATGATTTCCCATCCTAAAAAAAAAAAAAATCACTTTCCTGTATGGGGCTCCCATACAGGAAAGTGATTTTTTTGCTCGTTTTTTATAAAAATTGGTACAGTATCCTTCGTGCGCGAGTCCGACTCGCACTTGGCCAGTTTTTTTTATTCATCTCTAAAAATTACTACCGTGTATCAAGTCTAATGGTTCTCTAAAGTTCATCAGAAAAGAAGGATCTAAAAATCATTTTTCTTCCAGATGGAGCCAAGTATGATTTCATTGTAGTGGGTGGCGGGACGGCAGGATGCATCATAGCTAGTAGACTAGTTGAGAGGAACGCAAGAGTCATGCTCATAGAAGCAGGAACTGTGCCACCCATGGAATCTGAAGTGAGTATTTTAGATAGCAAAGCAGTAGAAAAAAAGATAGCTCAAAGATACATACACAGGCAATATTAATGGTCAAAATGATTAGATAGGTTCACTCAAATCTGGGTGAAGTCCTGAAAAGAGACACTAATCAGCTAGTATTTTTTCACTGAGTAGTCAAATGTTCTTCCACCCGGACCGCTTTTTGTTATTCATATTTATTGACATGACCAATATTGAAACTCCACATTCATTTTCAGATGTCTGGACTATTTCCATTTATGAAGAATACAAGGTATGATTGGAACTTCACTTCAACTTGTGAAGGCTTGACCACAGAGTATCATACTAACAATGTTATTCACTTGTCGCAAGGCAAAGTTTTAGGAGGTTCTGGTTCCATGACTTTTGGATGCTATGTTCGGGGATACCCTCAAGACTATGATACCTGGGCAGACATAACTGACGATCCTTCTTGGTCTTGGGAATCAGTCCGACATTTATTTTGTCAAAACGAAATGATGATCGATGAAAAAATCCTTGAATCCAATGAAACACACTGTTACGGAACCAAAGGAAAAATTAAACTGCAGAAACAGTATTATTCAAGAAACAGAGACTTTTTTAATGCTCTTGAGGAAACATTAGGTTATAAATATCATCTAGATATAAACCCGAAGCATCCACTAGGATTCACTAATCTTATGTTCAGTATCGGTGACGAAATGCGCCAAAGTACTGTCAAGAAATTCTTGAGTCCTCTAAAAAATAACAAAAAACTACACCTTATGTTAAACACATTAGCAACTAAGATTATATTTGATAATAACAAGACTGCCACTGGAGTAGAAGTGTTGACAGAAGATAATAGAAAATTGAACTTATTTGCAAAGAAAGAAGTGATAGTAACAGCTGGAACCATAAAGTCACCGCAGCTACTCATGCTATCAGGAATAGGTCCGAAAGACCACCTACATAACAAAGGTGTCAAATTGGTATCTAACTTACCTGTAGGAAAGAATTTCCAAGACCATGTGAACTGTATTCTAATTTATAAAATGACAAAGGCTTCTCTAGCTAGTAACCTTGGAGACCCCCATAAATACCCGTATGTTATCTTTGACGGCTACGTAGCTCTTAATAAGTCACAGAACTACCCTGATTATGAAATAATTGGCGCTCACTTTGGCGACAGCTTAACATTCTTAGGACTCTGTGCATTTTACTTCAGTTACGACGAAGAATTCTGTAACACGTTAGGGAATGGTCTTGATGGCAAAGAAGTATTCATGGTGTTTCTCACATATTTTAACCCTGAATCCAGAGGAGAAATTCTTTTGCAAAGCACAAATCCAAATCAATATCCTTTAATATATCCAGGTTATTATACCAAAGATATAGACCTAACTAAGCACGCTAGTTTTTTAGCACACTTTAATCGTGTTTTGAATTCGACATATTTTAAGAAGGTTGAAGCAGAATTGGTAGATCCACAAATGAAGAAATGTGAAGGTCTGAAGAAGGGAACTACGGAGTATTGGAGGTGTTATACACTGGGGACATCAGATACTTCGCATTATTTTGTTGGTACTTGTGCTATGGGAAAGGTGTTAGATTCAAGTCTTCGAGTGCATGGTGTCAAGAGGCTACGTGTGGCTGATGCCAGTGTAATGCCCACTAATGTACGGGCATTAACTGAAGCAACAGTCATGATGATCGCACGAAAGGCTTCTGATATGATTATTAAGGAATACGGTTTGAAATTAAAAAAGAGCAAGGCTTGAGTTCAATTTACGAAATTAATACTATTTTTACTAAGGTCAAGTTCTTTTGTGTTTGTTATTTGCACTTTTTAATTTGAATACAAAAAACTTTCTCCATTACACTGTTTTATTTATTATTATTAGCCATTTGTGTCCCACTGCACAAGCTCGCTCGAGCCAGGAGCCCGTGGCAAAATAATAATAGCCGCACGGGTCGATCTTTAAGGTTAAGCTGTGCTTGCCGAGGTTGGTCCGTTGATGGGTGGCCATAATCACATACCGAGTTTCCGCCGTTGCTCGGAAAACACGTTAAGCCGTTGGTCCCGGCTGTCATTTGTAGATCTTTGGCAGTCGTTACGAGTAGTCAGAAGCCGAAAGTCTGACATCCAGTCTTACCAGGGGATAACTTTTCATCTGTCATTGTGCTCGCTATGTTCGCCCACTTTTACCTGTAAACCGCTGCGATGTACTGAGCCTTCACCTACAATGCTTCCCACACCGTTCCTTGGCTTAAAAAGGGGAGAAGCTGGTACATCGCATGCGGCTCGCTCCTAACCGCATCGCAACGCATCGAACATGCGCACCCTATGGTGCTTCTAGGGCTCTTCGCTCAGGCAGAGGGCTGTACCCTTGCAAAAAAAAAAAATGGGCTGTACCCTTGCCTACGCTACACGCGATACCTAAGCGCGCTACGAAGCACGCTGTAAACTGCTGTACTCTTGCCTGCTCCTGCACGCTGCCTATGCTCGCTACCTAAGCAAGCTACCCACTGCTGTGCCGCAACCCTGGCCATTACAGTTCCGGAGGCCTACCGCTGAGCCTGTGCTGACAGGCCCCCCACGTCTGCACGTGCTGCCAAGGGACGGTACCCTTCTTATTTATAGTGATAGTGAACGGAACAGAACTCAGTGAGTTCTTTCCGATTCGACCTAGCTTAGTGATTCTAAATAATATATATATTTACTAATCCAGCTGTTTCACTGAACATCTACGTGGGACACTCAGAAAGTTTTGCGAAACTAAAAAAAATTGTTCTATACGTACATATATTTTTATTAAATCTTTTCAAAGTACTTTCCACCAGCCTCTATACAAAGATTCATGCGGCCAGTTCCCGGAACTGGCCAGTCTCCCATATATAAAAACTTTTTTTCGCAATACTTTCTGAGGGGCCTGGTACCTACTTACTTCTTAGCGGCCTGCGCAGTCTACCCTGTGCAGTCCTAACCGTTACAGTGGCAGTGGCCGTTAGTTTTACCCAGTTACTGGGTTGTGGAGGTCAGATAGGCGGTCGGTTCATGTAAAATACTGGTACTCAGCTGCATCCAGTTAGACTGGAAGCCGACCCCAACATAGTTTCGGAAAAGGCTAGGCAGATGGTGATGTGTCCCACTGCAGGGCAAAGGCCTCCCTTCCCTCTTTCCACGTATCCTTATCCAGTGCTGTTATTCGCCAATTCTTATAGAAAGAATCAAGCTTGTTTCGCCATCTCCTTCTAGGCCACGTTGCTGTTTGCTGCTGTTAAGGACTCATAGTGCGGTTACTTTAGCCCATAGCTCCTCCGGAATCCGGCATTCTGTTTTATTGACATTTATCGTGTTTTGTTTTACTTACATTATGTAATAGTTTATCGTCTTTACTGTTGTATTCGCAAGTGTTAAGTAAATTTTGCCTTTTCAAGTTACTTTACTATCAATTTTCAGTTTTACCTATTTTCCTAGGCTCTTTTTACATGATATTCATTTAAAACTTGTAAATTTAAATACAACTGTGACATCTAAATAAATGTGTTTTAAAGTTGAATTTTTAACTGAAAGGAATTCTTGTACATAATTATGTACACATGTTAGAAAGCATTTTCAAGGGTCACTGAATACTAACCGTTGACCACCATTATAAGGTCACCTTTGCCAATATACAAGTTTATTTCATTCTTACTCATGTGTTTTGCAAAACCCTGTAACTGTCTAACGTGTTGTATGGAGAACAATACAAAATATCCTCTCTCTTGTCGCGAACGCCCTGCCTTTGTTCGTAGATGGCTTTTGTATTATTATTGAATTTTAATAATTACATAATACAATCATCACTCCAATTACGCCTGTTATACCCGAAGGGTTCTGCTGAAACATTGTATTGTTATTTTTGTATACTTGTCATAATTTTCAATATAATAATGACAGATCAAACCATCGACGTAAAATAGTAGGGCCGTCCTAAGTTATTAAACGATATAAACTAGCTGTTTCACTAGTGTTGTGTGCGCGTTACGTTTTGTACATCCGACCGTTTTATCGTTCATTCACGAGTGAGCGAGGATATAGTCTATATAAGTAACGCGTGGCGCGTCGATGGTTCTTTTACCAATGACTGGTGCATTTGAATTCTACTCCGGAGAAAAACGCACGTTCTCTTGATTTCATCACCTGTGACTTTATACGTGGTCTCCACCATTAAAAGAGCCTAAAGCAGGCAGTTTTATTTATTTGCTCATATATAAGCAGTAAATTTCACTGAATTCTTTATCTTCGTAACCCCATATTGGGTAAGTGTTGAACAGCTAATCACGTGATTTATATTTTGTGTATTTTACTAGCTAGGTCGACTTATGGTGTGTGCCTACTCAGTTTTCAAGCATCCGCGAGCTCCGCGTCGGATCCTTTTATACCTGCGTGGCAGCACCGAGGAAAAAGTAGTCGGCGCGAACATCTGCCGATCGTCCACCTCCTGACGTCTACAGCGTGGTTGTGTGTTACGGTCTTCGTGATTCCGGGCTAAGCCAGGAGAGTACCGTGCAACTCCCAAGTGCACTTTGAGAGGGGAACTGTGACCATAAACTTACGTACCCCTTTGTTCTTCTATAGAAATAAATAAAATTGAAGTGTCTGTTTGTAATATTAAAATAACCGCTTTTTACTACATGCATATTAATGTATACCAAATATACAATTTTTGTCTGTCTGTCTGTTTGTTCCGGCTAATCTCAGGAACGGCTGGACGGATTTTGACGGGACTTTCACTGGCAGATAGGTGATATAGTAAGGAGTAACTTAGGCTACTTCATCATCGTCATCATCATCATTATCATAATCATCTATATCTATACAAAGAAATAAAAAATTAAGTGTTATAATATTAAGTTGTAATATTAAAATAACCGTCTATACAAATAAATAGAATTGTATATCAAGAAATTTTTCAATAAAGCTTATACGAAAAACTGAAAATAAATAATAATTAAAATAAAAATGCAACAAAGACAAAATAAACTAAATAACTTTTTTGTTAAATTCCATGTGGGCACAGTCGCGGGCACAGCTATAGCTATAATATACTAGCTGTGCCCGCGACTTCGTCCGCGTGGATTACTTTTTTATAATAATTTCAGAATTTTTCTAAAATAGAAGTAGCGTAAGTTGCTCCTTATTGCATCAGCTATCTGCCGGTAAAAGTCCGTCAAAATCAGTCCAGCCATTCCAGAGATTAGCCAGACAAAAATTGTAAAAAAAAATATTTTGGTATATGTACCGTATATATGTATAAACATTCATATGCATAAAGTAAAAACCGTTTTTTTTTCTTTTTTATAGGGGCTTTTACGCTTAGCGTATGCCAGTCCCATCAATTTAATATTTTAAACAGACACTTCAATTTTATTTTTATGTAGTATAGATGTATAGATTTATGCTGACGAGGAACCTACCGTGGTTTGATTTACTCATCCTCTGCCACGAAAACCCTTTCCGTTACAATGTATAAACTAAATACTATGGTATATTTTAATTTCACCAGTTATGCTTGATTTTCTGTGACAATCCTATTGGAATCAATGGATATTATATGGCTCCATTAATACATTAATGGAGCAAGTAGTTGACAAAATTAATGACAAATTGAAAGTCGTAGGGTTATTCCTCGATCTTAGTTCCGCTTTTGACACGGTGAATCACACGTTACTCTTAGCAAAAATGGAACATTATGGAGTAAGAGGGCCGGTCTTAGGTCTATTTAAATCTTACTTAGAAAATCGAAAGCAATATGTGGAAATTAAAGTGGATCAAGATAATAGTCAAAAAGTTTTCAAATCGGGACTTAAACTAATAAAACAAGGAGTTCCGCAAGGTTCAATATTAGGACCAATCTTTTTCATTTTATTCGTTAATGATTTAATTAACTATATGATGGAACTAAGTGATTCTGAACTTATGCTTTTTGCTGATGATACGAATGCAATTATAGCCGCTAAAGATTTAGATACTCTTAGTAGTAAAGTAAATAAAACTCTTGCTCTTTTTCATCATTGGTTTACCATCAATAATCTTAAGTTGAATGTCAGTAAAACGTATGCCATGTTATTTAGGACGACGTCGAGAAATAAAGAAAAAATAGACGTAGTATTGAATGAAAATACAATAACATTGGTAGACAGCGTAAAATTCTTAGGTATTCACATTGACGCGAACCTTAACTGGAAAAAAGAATTGACAGCTGTAGAAAGCTCAATCAGCTCGGCTTGCTATGCCCTAAGAAGTCTTCGAGATGTAATCGCGATTGAGCAATTAAGAGTGGTATATTACGCGCTTGTAGAATCAGCACTTAGGTACAGTATCACTCTATGGCGAGGTAGCTACGCATATAATATAAATACAGCTTTCGTAATACAAAAAAGGGCCATAAGAACCATAGTACGAATTCCACAGTGGGAATCGTGTAAGGACTACTTTAAAGAGCTTCAGATACTAACGGTCCCATGTTTGTATATTTTAGTTCTTCTTACTGATCTTATGAAAAAGCTGCAGAATTCTGAAACACCAGAGGAAAGAAGTAACCGGGAATCTACTAGGCGTAAGGATCTGCAAAATCAGATGCAACCTCATTTAAAAGTAGTGAGTCATGCTGCAGGTTATCAATCGGTTAAACTGTTTAATAAACTACCTGTACACTTAAAATCAGTTTACAACTTACATCAATTTAAGCAGCAGTTAAAATCATTTTTGATAGAAAAGTGCTACTACACCCTTGATGAGTTTCTCTGTGACACATTCAACTAGACTTTTATTATATACTTACCTACTATTTTTATTGACATTGTATTTTTATTTTATTTTTTACGACTGTTGTATGTGTATACATTTACTTTAATGAAAAATGTAGACATTTACTTTAATGAATTTATTGGGTTACTGTTTTTATACTATATTTATTATAAATCTTTAATTTTTATTTTATAATTTTGTGTAAATTTCGATACAATGTAAAAATTGTTAATGAAATGAAATGAAATAACAATACAAAGTCCGGACGGTTAATAAGAAGTTCCCAATGGAGAATGCAATGACACTGGGAATCGAACCCAAGGCCTCCAACTCGGCAATAGCACTTGCAACTAGTCAACCAACGATACACGAACAGACATAAACGACGAACAGGCTTAATGATATGTTATCACTTCTAATCATCACCATCATCATCACAATCATTTCAGCCGAAAGACGTCCACTGCTGGACATAGGCCTCTCCCAACGCCACATTGACATAAGGGGGGTTTTGCCATAATCGCCACGCTTGGCAGGTGGGTTGGCGATCGCAGTACGGTTGTTTCAAAAACACAGAGAACGCTGCTGCCCATTCTCTGGCAAGTCCCTTTGTCGCCTCTTACGACATCCACGGGAAGATATGGTAGGTATGGTGCTTTTCTTTACGTCCGACACCATACAAAACTAAACTAATAACTTCTAATACAATTAACAGAATACCAATTGTTGGATGCCTATGTAGTTCAAAATTGATTGTTTTCATATGTTTGCCAATTTGAAACATTTTTGATTATTAAAATTTAATCTAAATAACCCATAGTGGAATGTTCAATGTAATTCAATTTCGACTCCACTGGAATCCTCGTTATATGTTGAATATTTTTGTTTTATTACTGAGGTCCGCTTTGGAATTCTATTTACTAAACTGCACTTTGACAATAGCTTGTAATGACATAAACACATATGAACATGACATTAACAATTCACTAATATCTATTATAAATTGGCTAAATGATAATAATTTAATAATTAATTTAAAGAAGACTAACGTAATGCACTTTAGACAACGTACACCGACACTAAAAAATCTTAATATACAATTTAATAATATAAATATCAATGAAGCTGACACAACTAAATTTCTGGGACTGGTAATAGATTCTAAATTGAATTGGAAACCTCAAATAGAGGCGCTTACTAAAAAATTGAGTAGTGCAGCCTACGCTCTGAAACAGCTTGCGGTGGTTCTCAATACAGATGCGCTAATTACTGCTTACTATGGATTAGCCGAATCAATTCTTAGATATGGAATCATCTTTTGGGGGAATAGCACGGACAATGAGATAGCGTTTCGGGCACAGAAAAGGTGCATTAGATCGATGTTTAGGCTGCAAACAACGGACAGCTGTAAATCTTATTTTATAGAACATAAGATATTGACATTGCCCTCATTATATATCCTAGAAACAGTAATGTTCATTAAATCAAATTCGGATTTATTTCAGCGTTTGTCTGATGCTGTCCCTAGGAATAGACGTGATAATTTCAAACTCTGTGTTCACGGCGCTAAAACTACTCTTATGAGTAAAAGCATATTTTGCATGGCTCCAACCATTTTTAATAAATTGCCAAAATCATGGAAAACATTAAATATATCTGCTCTAAAAACTAAATTGAAGAGTTTACTAACTGAAAGAGCATATTACAGTATAGCAGAGTTTATGAAAGAGGACAGTTTTCTTCGATTTTGATATGACAATGTTGTATTTCTTGACATGTTATTATTTTTTGACATTTTATTGTAATCTATTGTATTTTTGGAATAATTGTAATTTGAAATTGACACTTAATGACAGTTATTCATAATTATTTTAATTGACCAATTTATTTAATGACTAATTTAACAATGCTTATTGAATTGTAATTGTTGTGTTTAATGAATAATGATGAAATGTAACTTTTATGAACCTTTTACGGATAATGCACCATCTCTTCTTACCAATTTGTACGCCACGATATGCGGCTGAACATGTTAGAACTTTTCTTTAGCCCATTATTATCTTGCATGCAATGTTTCATGTACACCATGTTTCAACAAATAAAATATACTTACTTACTTACTTACTTACTTAAAAATAGCTGTGTTGGGTACATCATGGATTCTGCTGATCTTGCTACAGCTTAGTAGAAATATGAAACTTGGAATTTCTATCGGCATATATTATTGTACATTCCTCTTTTACCATGGGGTAGACAGAAACTATAGAATACCGCCCACTAAAACCTTACATTTATTTATTTAGCTCTATTTTTCCCTTACATTTAGTTTGTATCTAATATCTAATGTGCTGTTTACTTATTTATTTATTTGTTAGTGATGTTAGTAATTTTACTTAAGCTAAGATTAGTATTATAATTGTTAGGTGTAAGGACCGCCTTTTGCGGTGAAAGCCTCCTCCAAACTGTTCCAGCTGACTCTGTCTGTTGCCAGTCTGAGCCACAAGTTTTCAGCTGTTTCTACGATGTCGTCACTCCATCTTTTACATGGTCTACCCTTCCTTCTTTTTTTGCTCATTGGATACCAAAAAACCTTACATGCATACTCTTTATGGATCATCCGTTTTCATACATTTGGTCATACACGCACGCTGGTTTCGAATATTACGCACTAGACCTCTTTCTTTCTTTCTTGAAAAATAACTTCATCACCATATTTTATTCATGTAATAATCATCAAAAACGAATCTATGATTTAAATCTTGTTAGCACACAAATGGCGAAGTGAACCCCTTATTTTAATATACAGTCATAAAATATCAAGATCATACTTAATTTATCTCCAACAGATCAAAACGTAAGCAACATAATAATACAAAGACAAAAATCTGCCGCAAAATCGTAAACAACTCATCATTTAGAATTTGGAGTGATCTGTAAAATATCAAAGATCGCTTTACTCAAAGAGTCGTACTTGATATCTTTTCCCTAAAGAAAACTCGATATTCTAAGAATTATTTGGCTTGTGTAAAATCTGGTACAATTAATAGAAAATCTTCAAATTATTTTGCCTCGGAACAACAAAGGCTAGATTTTCGTTTCGATTATTGGCATCATAAGACCTTAGTTCTAACCGAGGTCGACAACCTCCTTCGTTCTTTATATCCTCACGTCATGCCTGTAATCTTTCAAGCGTTTACAGAGATGTATTTATAGCACTTACTTACTTAGTGGGGAAATATGGTATGGGTCTATGGTAAGGCTTATTTCCGTCAACCGACTTCAAACTGATACTGAGAAGCTCTATAAGGAAAAACCCAATACCTTGTAGCGACCTACAAAAAGCAAATTACTACAAAAAGTACTACAGCGCCATCTATGACACGACGGAAGAACTAACATCAATTTCCTACATCTCGCAAGCAAAGTTTACATCGACTTAAGAGTATATAGAGTAACCCGACAACAACTGTCGGGCAGTCGCCCACCAGACATAACACCTGTCTGATCGGAGGATCCCCCCTTTTCAATGGAGTATTGAGGAGCTTTACACCCTGTTCCTCATACCCTCTATAACCTCTTTTGCTGACCTGGGCATCGAAGCCAAGATCTCGTGTTCAGCAGTATCGTTTGCGGCTACTAGACCAATCAGGCAGTCTTTTGTTCTAATGCTGATTCATTTCATGCTTTGTTCAATCGTTTGTTTTATTTATAGTTTGTTTTCTCAAGTGTATCGGTACTTTTATTGATACCGCTTGAAGGCAAACATAGCTTGTGCATTGGGGTGAAAGTAGTGACCGGAGTAACCTAGAAACGCTGAAGAAATACGCTTTCAGTTAGCTATTCGATTAAATTTTTATTGCTGTGACGGATTTTATGACCGTGTCTTGCGATCTGTTTCTAATATTATTTCTCGTAGTTATAATAAAATTGTAGTTTGGACTTATAGTTGGCCCCACTCCCTTTCACTAAAAGGAAGATTTCGTCCCAGCAGTGGGACCACTGCAGGCAGGATAACGAGCTTATGTGCCTGAAAAGTTCACCATTTAAAAAAAACGGGATGTCTTAATCCAATCCTTACTTAAAACTCCCATGACCAAAAACCCTCTTAATTTAATAATCCAAACATCTAAACTTGTTTCAGCAAATTAAAATAAACGTTAAAGGGGCACATTTAATTAAGAACCGTAGCGAGTGAGATATTAAAATTCACTTCGAAATTGTGTTAGAGACTGAACGAGATTGATCGAGGAACAGGAAAAACAATGGAGGGGATCGAACACTAAAGCAATTTGGGCTTTGATTAAAATTTATTTGTTTGCATACTCTATTTCTGTCGCCGAGATTTCCAATGAGCGCCTACATTTAGTTTTAAAAGCAATAAAAAGAAGGAATGTTCTGGGGGAATAGAATTTAATTAAAATCTTTGGTTATGAACAGGCAAGACTCGTTTTTGTATCAGATATTTTAGGAATTTTAGTGGCGAATGAATATATCGATTTGGGTGCTATCATTCTACTGAAAAATATGAGGAAGAATCCTTTTAATAATGTGAGCGGAGAAACTAAAGAATTTGTCGATAGGTGTAGCTTAATCTAAAATAATACGATCAAGATCTTGCATTCTCAAGTTCAATTAAGACCGTACAGTATTTAATTAAATGGAAAAAGGACAGGCCGACTTTTGTACTGCAGTGGGATAACTCAGGATGACAATAATAAATTCCGAGTGTTGGCAACGTTGCCAATAGCTGTCAAATATTTCACTGCTTACTTAATATTCAGTTTTATGATAAAAAAATGGTTACAATTGATAATCAATCTATTAGTGAAATAAGGAACTATATTTTATAATTATAACGACGTTAATAAAAACCGTTAAATTATTGACATCTATTTGTAACGTTTTCAACTTTCAGAATACAACCTAAAGGGTAATTGGAAAAAGCCATTAATCATTATTGTATCAACAGTATTCAGGCACTCATCACCATTGTGAATTCAGGAAGCAAGTAGATAACTTGAAAGCAAGTTATTTAATTAATTCAGAATTGGGCCTTGCACGAATCTCGAATGATTTAAAATATTTGTTTTGTACACAACATTTATTTATTTTTTAAGGTTCGTACCCACAGGCTGCCATAATCACAGATCGGCGGCATAAGTAGAGTATATTTGCCTAAACTTTAAGTAAGTTAGGTATGTAGTTTTTTATAAACCCCACACTAGGAATTTCTCCTGTGGATAATGCTTCCGCATTAAATAATCATCATTTCAGCCCAAAAGACGACGATCACTGCTGGGCATAGACCTCCCCCAAGTGTGCCACATTGGCATTTTGGGGTGTTTTGCCATAATCGCCACGCATGGCAGGCGCGTTGGCGATCGCAGTACGATTGTTACAAAAGCACAGAGAACGCTGCTGCCAATTCTCTGGCAAGTCCCTTAGTCGCCTCTTACGACACCCACGGGAAGATATGGGATGGTGCTATTCTTTACGTCCGACACTATACAGAGCATAAAATTACGGAATTCTTTTTAAGTGCCGAAATAAAGTTGTTGAATCAGAGTAGGAAGACTTACTTCCTTAAAGTTTAGGTAAATTTACTCTGCCCATTCTGATCTCTGGCCATAAGCATCTGCATAGCCTTTCCAAACTTTTTTCGGGTCGGCTTCCAGTCTAACCGAATGCAGCTGAATACCAGTGTTTTACAAAGAGCGAATGCCTATCTTACCTCAGGAGCTCGTGGCTACATGATAACAGACGCACGGGTCAATCTTTAAGGTTAAGCCGTGCTTGCCGAGATTGGTCCATGGATGGGTGACCATATTCACATACCAAGTTTCCTCCACGCCTCGGAAAGCACGTTAAGACGTTGGTCCCGGCTGTCATTTGTATATCTTTGACGGTCGTTACGACTAGTCAGAGGCCAAAACTCTGACATATATGACAAGGGGTATCGTATTACCCAGTTACTGGGTTGTGGAGGTCAGATAGGCAGTCGCTTCATGTAAAATACTGGTACTCAGCTGCATCCGGTTAGACTGGAAGCCGACCCCAAGATAGTTTGGGAAAAGGCTAGGCAGATGATGATGACTGCCTATCTGACCTAGCTGGCTAACAGGCGTGATGTTACATTATGTTATATTTTTTATTCCAAGTTGCATTATAGTCGTAAGTTCGTGCTAGGGCTCCTAAATTGAATAACAAATCCAGGTTACAGAATGCTGTTGTGAGGCTCTGTATGGTGTCGGACGTAAAGCATAGCACCATCCGATTTCTTCCCGTGGGTGTCGTAAGAGGCGACTAAGGGATTTGCCAGAGAATGGGCAGCAGCTTTCTCTGTGCTTTTGTAACAACCGTACTACGATCGCCAACCCGCCTGCCAAGCGTGGCGATTATGGCAAAACCCCCCAAAATGTCAATGTGACACTTGGGGGAGCCCTAGGTCCAGCAGTGGACGTCTTTTAAATGAAATGATGATGATGATGAATGCTGTTTAGTCTCTTTTACATACGAAATTAAACGAAGTAATAAAACTAATAAGAGCCGTTACCAGGTAAAGAAAAAACACCGCTAAAACAAATTCAAATTCATAAAAACCAGTGTAATAATCTACACGAACAAAAGTATATGAAAACATAATCTTCAGGCGGTTTTACATGAATAACGACCACCAAAATAGATAGCTCAAAACATAAAAATTGAAAAAGAAAAAGTTCTGTACTAACAAATGTTCGCAATTTCCCACAAATGGTAGGGTATTCTATCTTACGGGCGTCTATAAAAACATTCTGGATTACAAATATTAAAAGCAGTCGTTAAAGGATAAAAGCCTTTATAGCTGTTTAAGTAGGGTTCATATTAAAGGGCTGTTTTGGCGTAACAAGTTGGTGTGGATGATGAAACTGATAAGTGAAACTGGAAGAAACAACAACTTCGTAACATCTCGCCCGTTGTCCTTATGAGGTTAGACAGAAGTGCCTACATTTTCTAAGGCACTTAAGCACAATAAGTTAGGTATGATGCATTAGAAATCATGTACAGTTCCACGCGGTAAAGAAGATACGTTTGTAGTGATATAATTTAGAATTTCCATATGACTTGATAGTATAGGATCCCAATATACGAGTACAACGATCTTCACCGAGCTGGTTAATGGAGGAAACGTAATTTATATTCAATTTAAAATGTCAATAAATATATTGCATATGGGTTGTTTACGAAATGGATAAATATATGGAATTTGTATGTAGGATCCGGTCATTAGTACGGACAGAAAATGAATCGGCAAGCGCGCCAAAGGTTGCACGCGACCTACTTACCAGTCTACCCACACCTAAGCGCGCTTTACGGAGTCGTGATGTTTCGAACTCGCTGTGAGGTGGACAGTCTGTGTCTGACCGCGGCGGAGTCAAGACGTTCCGAAACTGTGTCCCGATTCATGGTGCCTAGTGTTATTATGTTGGATTGTAATTTCAAGTAATTTGTGAGTTGGACAAAAGCAGTGTACCGTGTGTAGTGTGTGTTTTCATAGCACGAAAACCAAGTTCTGCCCACATGATGACCGTGTCTAACGAAATAAATCATGACAACTGCGACATGTATATTAACCTATATATGGAATTTCTATATTAACCAAACCGGAGAAATGTTTAAAAAAAATCTTTAATTATTAATTAATCATGTCCTGGATTAAAATTAGGCACACATATTTATTTATTTATTGACATATTAAATTGAATATGTGATGTATGGTGTCGGTTCTGTATGGTGTCGGACGTTAAGAATAGCACCATCCCATATCTTCCCGTGGGTGTCGTAAGAGGCGACTAAGGGACTTGCCAGAGAATGGGCAGCAGCGTTTTTCTGTGCTTTTTGCAACAACCATACTGCGATCGCCAACCCGTCTGCCAAGCGTGGCGATTATGGCAAAACCCCCCTTATGAGCGCAATACAGAAATGGCCCCTAGTACCCGGCAGCCCGTCTACCCTCGACTATGGTAGCGGTCGAGGTTACGGCGTGGCAAGGGGTGCGAAGAATCTCCGGAAGGGATCCGGCTGCCTATACCGACGACTTGACCTGGCAACATATAACACGCGGACACTCCGGACCGACGAGAAGATAACGGAACTCGAGGAGGAATTGAGCAGGTTGCGATGGAGTATTGTAGGATTATCTGAAGTCCGAAGAGAGGGGGAGGACACGATGATCCTGAAATCCGGCAACCTACTCTATTTCCGAGAGGGTGACCGGCAGTCCCAGGGTGGTGTTGGGTTTATCGTCCACAAGTCCCTTGTGAATAACGTGGTGAAGATCGAGAGTGTGTCGACCAGGGTGGCGTACCTGATACTCAGAATATCCTCAAGATATTCGCTGAAGGTCATACAGGTCTACGCCCCGACCTCGGCACACCCCGACGACGAAGTGGAAACCATGTATGAGGATATCTCCAAAGCCATGCATGGTTCCAAAACTCACTTTACCGTTGTCATGGGGGACTTCAACGCGAAACTGGGCAAGCGAGACGGAGATGAGCTGCAGGTGGGGCAATTTGGGTTTGGATGTCGGAACCACCGGGGACACCAACTGGCTAGTTTTATGGAGAAGGAGGGCCTCTATATGATGAACTCCTTCTTCAGAAAGCGTGAGCACAGGAAGTGGACCTGGCAGAGCCCCGATGGTGCAACTAAAAATGAGATTGACTTCATCATGTCAACCAAGAAGCAAATGTTCAATGATGTCTCTGTGATCAATTCGGTGAAAACTGGGAGCGATCACCGCATGGTAAGAGGCACATTGAACATCAATATTAAGCTAGAAAGGTCTCGACTGATGAAGTCTACGCTCCGACCAGCACAGATCCAGATCCAAAACCCCGAGAGCTTTCAGCTTGAACTCCAGAATCGTTTCGAGTGCCTAGGAAGCTCAGTGGACGAATGCAACGATGGATTCGTGGAAACTGTCCATACGACAGGGTCTAAGTTCTTCAAGACGCGTCGTACACAGAAGAACAAAAAACTCTCTGATCATACTCTCAAGCTCATGAAGGAACGGCGTGAGATGATCCTGCAGTCTTCAGAAGACGCGTGGAAATACCGGCAGCTCAATAGACAGATCTCTAAATCCTTGAAGAGCGACCTCCGCCGCTTTAATACCGAGCGTATTAAAGACGCCATTGAGCGGAATAAAGGCTCAAAGGTATTTGCAAGAGATCTGGCTATTGGGCAGAGCCAGCTCACGAAACTGAAGACCGACGATGGCAGAATTGTATCCGCCAAACCGGAGCTACTGAGGGAGATCGAGAGTTTTTATGGGCAGTTGTACACGTCAACCAGAAAACCCGTTGTAAATCTAGCGAATGACCCAAGAGCTAGACTGACCCGACACTACACCGAAGACATCCCGGACATCAGCCTGTACGAGATCAGGATGGCTCTGAAACAGCTTAAAAACAACAAGGCACCGGGTGATGATGGAATTACGGCCGAACTTCTGAAGGCGGGTGGAAAACCGGTACTTAAGGCCCTTCAGAAGCTTTTTGGTTCCGTCATACTCGAGGGCAAAACGCCTCAGGCATGGTGCAGGGGTGTGGTGGTACTCTTCTTCAAAAAGGGCGACAATGCCCAGTTGAAGAACTATAGGCCCATCTCACTTCTAAGCCATGTCTACAAGTTGTTTTCAAGAGTCATCACGAATCGTCTCGCGCGCAGGTTTGACGATTTTCAGCCTCCCGAACAAGCCGGATTCCGTAAAGGCTTTAGCACCATAGACCACATACATACGCTGCGACAGGTTATACAGAAGACCGAAGAGTACAACCTGCCTCTCTGTTTAGCGTTTGTGGACTATGAGAAAGCCTTCGATTCGATCGAGACTTGGGCTGTACTGCAGTCTCTCCAACGGTGCCAAATTGATTATCGGTACATCGAGGTGCTGAAGTGTTTGTACAAAAACGCCACCATGTCAGTCCGACTGCAGGACCAGACCTCGGAACCTATCCTTCTGCAGCGAGGTGTGAGACAGGGAGACGTCATATCTCCGAAACTGTTCACCGCTGCACTGGAAGATATCTTCAAGGTTCTGGACTGGAGAGGGCTAGGCATCAACATCAATGGCGAGTACATCTCTCACCTTCGATTTGCCGACGATATAGTGGTCATGGCTGAGACCATGGAGGACCTCAGTACAATGCTCGATGACCTCAGTAGAGCTTCCGAAAGAGTGGGTCTTAAAATGAACATGGACAAAACCAAGGTCATGTTGAATGCCCATGTAACACCCACTCCTATCAAGATCGGAGACTCTTCTATCGAAGTTGTAGACGATTATGTCTACCTGGGACAAACGGTCCAGTTGGGTAGGTCTAACTTCGAGAAAGAGGTCAATCGTCGAATCCGACTCGGCTGGGCAGCGTTCGGGAAGCTGCGTGGTATCTTCTCGTCCAACTTACCGCAGTGTCTCAAGACAAAGGTTTATGACCAGTGTGTGTTGCCAGTGATTACATACGGGACCGAAACGTGGCCGCTCACAATGGGCCTCATCAGAAGGCTCAAAGTCACCCAGAGGGCAATGGAGAGAGCTATGCTCGGAGTTTCCTTGCGTGATCAAATCAGAAATGAGGACATCCGCAAGAGAACCAAGGTTACCGACGTAGCCCGAAGAATTGCCAGACTTAAGTGGCAGTGGGCAGGGCACATTGCTCGCAGAACAGATGGCCGATGGGGCCGAAAAGTTCTGGAATGGCGACCGCGAACCGGGAGACGATGCGTTGGAAGGCCTCCCACTAGGTGGACCGATGACCTGGTGAAGGTTTCGGGGATCCGCTGGATGCGAGTCGCACGGGACCGATCAATGTGGCGACACTTGGGGGAGGCCTATGTCCAGCAGTGGACGTCTTTCGGCTGAAATGATGATGATGATGATGAAATTGAATATAAAATACGTTTCATCCATTAACCAGCTCGGTGAAGGTCGTTGTTTATCAGCATCTTAGACTATGAGGACCCGAATATCTGACAGTCCCAGAACCAGACTTACCAATGGGTATTGTATTACCCAGTACTAGCTGAGTTGTGTAGGTCAGGTAGGCAGTCTGACGGTTAGACTGGAAGCCGAACCCAACGTAATTGGGAAAAGGCTAGGCAGATGATGATGTTGAATTATAATAGAGAGCAAGCCTATTGCTATCAAACGATGCCATCAATCTTCGGCCTACAACTTAGGAACATTATTCCTAGAAGCAATACACTTTATCCTACGTGGGATTTGAATCCAAGACCATATCTTTAGCAGTTAGATTGTAACCACTAGACCAAAGGGCCAGTAAAACACAAAAAAGAAAGCATGGTGACTTATCAAAATATTGCGGTAAAATAAAAAGGCAGAACTCTTGAAGATCAATCTCTGTCTACCCCGCAATCTGAATGACATGGGGTGATACATCACCAGTTGCACCCTTGTTTACGGGAACAGATTCTCCACATAAACATATTCGGGATAAAATAGCTCACGTCTTTGTTGAGGAGAAAGATGAATTGGAGTTTTATCATGGCGTATTATTTTAGTGGCAGTGATAACGTCATGTTTTTTTAACCTTATTTGTTTACTGGTATACGAGGATTTTTTACTGGTTCTTCGTAATCTCTAATATTTTTTAATAAAATAAATGCAATGTTTAAGGCAAAAAGGCAATTATAAGGTATCTAGATTTTTATTAACCCGTTAAGCAATTAACCCAACAGACAAGCTCAATGGTTTCAATAATTATATTAATAATTCGTATGGAGTACATTTTTTTTTGCCAGTTCATACGAAATGTATTGGGTTTTTTTTATTTAAACTCACTACATACACTTCATACACGGGTTAAGTTCGTTTTGTACCATTAAACCAGACATGGTTTGTATTGGTACTCACATTCGCTAAAACAACACTGCTTAATCACTTAAACAAATATAACTAAAAATGTTGGTACATGAAAAATATTTTAGCCGTAAACATCTATCAGTAAGTAAGTAACACGTAGTGTTTAGAATCTAAGTTGCTTGCTATTGGGCGCTCATTAGAAAACCGGTTCTAGTCAGCATATGCACAGGTTGCTGCGCTTTTATATTTTGTATTAGTGTTTTGTGAAGTATTTCCTTGGGCTGAGTTGTTAATGGAGTTGTAATAGTATTTTTTGTACTTTTTTGTACGGTTAAGGTAGCCATGTCTAAAACCATTACTCAAGTAAGTGTTATCTAAAATTAGCTAAGAAGAGCATTAGACTCTTATAATAAAGTCGAAAATCAGTACGCTCTGAAGGTTTCACATTTATTTAGGCGGTTTGATTTTGAGAGCAAAAAAACTTACCAAAATCATGACGGTTCATCAGCCAGCAAATACCTGAAAAAATAAAAGAAAATCAGTTTTTGATCTGCGTATAGCTTTAATCATCATCATCATCATTTCAGCCCGAAAGACGTCCACTGCTGGACATAGGCTTCCCCACAAGAAGGAGGGGTTTTGCCATAATCGCCACGGTTGGCAGGCGGGTTGGCGATCGCAGTACGGTTGTTACATAAACACAGAGAACGCTGCTGCCCATTCTCTGGCAAGTCCCTTAGTCGCCTCTTACGACACCCACAGGAACGTCCGACACCATACAGACCAAAACAAACCAAAAGTTACAGACCAAAAGTTAGTATAAGCATACTAAATTACTTTACTTATATCACATGTATTAATAAAAATGGTAAATGATTTCAATTAGCATTTTAAACTATTTTTTTTAATGTAATACGTAATCAATGTACGGCTCACTTCGTCAAGATTTCAAACCATTTTAAACAAATTTAAAACGGGTTTTAAACCACGGATTTTGGTTTAAACGGTCAATTACAATTTTGCGAAAATTCCAAGCTCCACTTTACTCAACAAAAAATTTGAAACCAGGACGTTCAGCAAGCACGTTTGAAACCAAAAGCCACGAACCAGTTACACACATAATTATGTAGGTAACTTATAGCATTCGCAGCTCATAAATTTATAAACAGATTAATCCCCCATTTAATAATTCACCAGTAAACCACCGCATGTTATTTCACTTAATTACAGCGATTACTAAAATAAATAACTAATCCAATTTCGGATCAGATTTAGCGTAATCTCCAATTCAAAATTGTATTACGGAATAAGGAACCTGTCCCATCGCGCGAGGGAGACTATATATCGACGGTTTTCTCGCTCAAGAAACGTACTAGTACAAAATATTATTGGCTACGTGTGAGTAAGGGAGACAGTAGTTGATGACTCCGCCGATGAGTACTTGTTTATTGCACCGACAACCGCTATCAAAGAGAGAGAGAGAGAGTCGTAACTGATGACTACGGGGCCGAAACGTGGACACTCACGGTACGGTTGGTCCATAAATAGAAGGTCGCTTAGCGTGCTAAAGAGTGGGCTATGCTTGGAGTCGCTCTGAGAGATCGCATCCGGAAAGATGTGATTCGACAGAGAACTAGAGTAGTCGACATAGCTCACAGAATAAGTAAGCTAGTTAAAGGATTACTTAACTACATTTAGTTTTAATAGCTTTTGCTGTATTAAAAGTTAAATCAATAAATAAAATACGAATACCAGCGATAAACCGCCAGTCGCAGACGCACTTTGCTCACCATTTATTTTTCAGTTGCTAGCTTTACTCGCCAATCGCTGGTTGTGGGACCAGTGCCTTAAGCGGGTTATAGAATTGATATGATAAGCCCTATCCTCAAGCTCATTTGACATCGCAATTATGTGAATTTGGTTCCGGTAGTTTAGTGTAATAATTATGTAAGTAATTTAGTATATCGGGATTAAGATTACGTTGGTAATCATGTTTGGAAAAGCTTGTTTGAATTAAAGATAGTTTTGAGGTTTTAAAGTTGAAGTAACGGACGGGATTGTTAAAAAATTAACCCTGAAATAAATACGTAGGCGTTTAAAATAACAACAGCAAAATCATCCTATCATTTACATTTTCGATGCTGGTACACAGGACCTTGCGGGCCGGCCCAGTGCGGATTGGTAGATGTTACAAGTCTTTTAATTTTTGGTTCTGGAAATGCCGGTTCTTTTGCGTTCATTTACTTATACTGTTTTGGGAGCAAAGGTGTTGAAATGAGGGCGCTGCTTCGTTGGTCTTGTGGTAGCAAGTGGCGCTGGTGAGTATGAGTTAATGGATTCTGATACCCGGGCCTTGCAAAGGCGTACTAGGGTTTTCTTTTAGGAACTTTTTTGTGGAATTTGTGTGTGATGTGTGACGTTTATGGAATAGGCTCTCCCCTAATATGTGAGACTTAAAGATAGCTTACGACCTCGCTAGTAGTCACAAGCGTGACTGCTAACCATGAAGGCCTCGGTTCGATTCCCGGGTCGGTCAAAATGTTATTGGTAAGAAAGATTTTTTTCCATCAAGAATTTTTTTTCGGGAATATCTCAGTCTGAGTCAACCACAGAGTCTGAAATTGTGCCCAATTGATGGCAATAGGCTCAGCTCATATTACATGGAACTTAAAAAAACATAGCTATAAATATGGTTGTTATCTTGGAACTCTTTTGCTTACCAATTCGGGGAAAATGCAGGCATAATATAATAATGATATCTTAGATGATGAAATAATTTACAAAAGTAACTAAATTGTGGCACTAGGCGACAAAATGCTCTTGCTCAGACTATCATTTTGGCACCCAACAGAAATGTCTTGGCTACATTTCGGTGCAACACTGATGTACTGTATGTCCATTACTTATGAGACCATTATCCCTTTCCGCTTGGCTGGTCTTTACGACTTTATGAGTCCCGAGATGGCCTTAACGACCGGACAAGATAAAGTGATGTGTATCTTTATGCTGTTTACTCTTATGAGCTGCTCACATACAAAGTAGTTAGTAAGTGCATTTGATAGTGTGGTTTTATGGATTTCGTATAGATTTATGGGTTACGGGTATCTCTAATGGTTTCCTTGTGTTATCGGTTTTCTTGATAGATTCTTAAGAAGGCTGGCCTTTTTAAACACCGGCACCGCTAGGCACCAAATGAATTCATCATTCTCTTGCCCTTATCCCAATTTATTTGGTGTCGGCGCAGTATGTCTTCTTCTTCCATACTCTATTACTTGTTATCTTATGAGATACAGGAGGTATCTCATATTACACTTTGAAGATGGTATGTCAAGATGGTTCTTGCCATTTCACCCTTCACAAAATCCATCTATCGTTTCTTTGGACTTCCTCTACTCTTATACCCATCCATATTCATACCCAAAACTTTCCTTACGACATTTTCCTCATTCCTCCTTATCACATGTCCATACCACGATAACCGATTACCACGCATCTTTTCAGTCACCGGCGCCACTTTCAGACTTCCTCTAATGTACTCATTCCTTATTCTATCCATTCGCGTAACACCACAAATTATCCCCCTTAGCATTCATCCCTTTTGTGGCCCAACATTCTGATCCATACAAGACAGCAGATCTAACCCTATAATAATTAAAAACACAATAATTTGTCTTTTGGATGGATGGATGAATTGGATGTAGCGCTTTCTTTCTTTATTTAAAAAGATTAATATTCCATCTATTTAGTGTATTATCAGTATGCTTCTTGTATCTTGTACAATTATGTCATAATTGTTAAATCTCTACAAGCTTCCGGAAAACATTGAAAGCCACGACGTAACCTGAGCGCTATAATTATGCCAACAACACGACGTTTTCCGTCAGCGGAACTCATTATCCCATCTATTTCTTGTCTAAATAACAAATACACAAATATATTAATAAACATTATAATTAGCAATCAAACTCTACCCATTCGTAGAGTTCATTGGCCTAAACATCGAGGAAGTACAAGAATATACATTTATACAACCATAAATACTATACGCTAGACAGCAAAAGAAGCAGAGGTAGACAGACTAAGAGATGGGAGGATGACCTAAGGAAAATAGTGGGTCCAACATGGACGCGAACAGCAAAGAATAGGACAGAATGGAGATCTTTAGAGGAGGCCTTTGTCGGAAGACAAGTTGAAAAATAACGACCGTTTGCCGAATTAAAAGCTAAGCTAAGTTGTTGTGCTACAGAACTTAGTAATAAAAATTAAGTTTAGTAATTAGTATAACAGTTATGTAAGTTAATAAGTAGGCACACAAAATTTTTGTAAAATTTTGAACTAATATCAAATAAAGGCTTTTTATTTCATTTATTTTTATTACATACTAACTGTCCGGCGCACCTACGTTTGCGTCACATTTTCCCGTTTTAGCAACATTTTTCATTGCTGCTCCACTCCTATTGGTCGTAGCGTGATGATATATAGCCTATAGTCTTCCTCGATAAATGGGCTATATACCTCTGAAAGATTACATGATGACAAACAAACAAAAAATCATATCTTTCCTCTTTATAATATTAGTTTAGACTATACTCATAAACTCACGCCTTTTTCTATGGGGATAGGCAGAAGTCACAGAATGCCATCTGCCACAATCCTAACATACTCGTCTTGCCTCATCCACGTTAATACATCTGGTCATGCACGCACGTCCGTATGCGATAAGACAGATCGATAATAAATACCTACCTTTAAAATCCCAGAATTATTTTTAAGTTTATAAAAATAAATCTGATAAATTAGAGAGAGTAGTCTCCACATGTTACTAATTATCCTTGAAGTTTAGGCATATAAACTCTAACAAGTTCCATTTCTGATTATGATGATTAAGCTAAAAAAAACTTTTTTGCAATAAAACAAAACTTCAAAAACACAAAACAGTGAAAAACAAGCAGCTGTTATTATTTAGCAACGAGTTTATAACGACATCATAAAGTCAAAATAACCAGAGAAAATCGTCAATAAAAATACAAAAAATAATGAGCGGCCATCTTGAAAAATTATCATAATTTTTCCTCGGTACCGCTGCGTCGCTGTTTCGCTACCGGCTCACATTACCATTCTGCTTTGATGTAGAAACGAAACGTTTGTGTAAACTGGAACGATGTAATGTATCGGGTTCTGTTTATGCTTAAAGATATCAGTTATGGTAAGCATAACTGTAAGTACAGAAACCAGTATTGAAAAAGCCTTTAAAAGAGACGGAATCTGCGTCCGGCGTATCAAGGGGGCCTAGTTACAATCGGTTTTAAATCGTTCTTTCTACTTTTCTTCGTCCGTCTCGTCGTTCGTCGTTCTTTCTTTTTCTTTTTATGTCACTGCCTCGACAATTTTCATATTTTGTTAGCCTAGAACTTTGCCATTTCCACCGCATTGTCGGTGGCAGCGCAAATGTCACTTCGGCTGCATATGTTTGAGCTAAAATGTAATAGTAGGTGGTGTATAGTTTACAACATAGCTCCATAATTCCCGCTGCTGTTTTGTTGAGGTAGCCCCACTTAACGAGGTTGGAGTTACATCGTTGCTACTCACTGCAAAATCGTCGGCATGACCTATATATAAAAATACAACGTAACTCGGTGTAATTTTATAAATAGGTCATGCTGGAGAAAAATAAGGCGTAGGTAGGTACAAAAGGGTAATACAATAATTTAAATTATGAATAAAAAAATTAGTCATTTATTTCCAATTCATCGTGATGAACTCTTTCACCGTTCGTATGTTGTGTCTCAAGGTACAGACGCCAGTACATTAGCTACCCGAAACTGTCAAAATTTCCTAATAAACCTTGAACCTAATTATTTGACAATAAAGTTGAAAATCTATTAAAGAAATTTGACAAATTGCTGTAGCTTGATGTGCTGAAGTCTGTAAAATTCCAAACTCCTCAAAACGCTTCGCCATTTCCATTAAGTTACATGAGTTTGTTGTATTGCAGTGTGATTTTTAGATGGCGGTTTCGCTGTTGCGGTTCACGGTTGCCATATTAAATTAATCATGTCATTATCTTCTTCACTTCCTTCAATGCTTCGTTAGTCTAGGCGAGCATGAGGTTCGATTCCCAGGTTGGGCAAATTGTTATTGGGTATTTACATCAGGAATTTCTCAATAGCAGCCACGGAGTCTGGATTTATGCCCAGTTGATGGCAATAGGCTCGCCCCTTATTACTTAGGGTTTAAAAATGACTGCCCAAATAAGTGTATACTCTCTTCTTGCCCTTGCCCCAGATTAATTTGAGTTGGCTTAAGAAGTTTTTTTCTTTCTTACTGTCTAAAAGTCGTCACGTTATCATTGAATCCATTGTCAATTAAAAATACTGCTAAAATCAAAACGACCACACACACACTCTACTACATTAGAATCAAAAGCCGTCCATTACTCTGCTCACCCACATTGCGGTATAAACAGAAACCCTACAATTACAGCACCGGCACCGCTTTACATGATAAAGCGGTACTGTCTAGGGAATACAGGAGCACTATCGAGTGCAAGACATTTGCATGTGACAGTTTATGCAGGGTGTTGAATGCGGGTGTGTTTGAGATGCGTATGACACCTATGTTGCAATGTAAGGAGCTCGTGGCTGAATAATAACGGCAGCTTGGTTCAATCTTCAGTTTATGCCGCGCTTGCTGGCTTGTGAGTAGGTGACCACCCATTACATACCGAGTTTCCTACGTGCCTCAGAAAGCACGTTAAACCCCCGATGTCAATGGTCCCCGATGTCAATTGTAGATTTCTCGACGACATGTCAATCCACTTCAAAAGCCCATGGGAGACATAAAAACTCTTACAACAGGTTATGCCGCAATCGAGAAAGACCCTAAGGGGATTACAGGTGTGATGGTCTGCAACAATCAAACCCCCAATACAGCAATAACACATGATTTCCAGATTTCCAATAAAATGTTTTTCATTGCACAAGCATGCAACCTGTTAAGTCTTACTATATTTAATCCTACGAACTAGTATTTTCTATCTCACCGAACTGGAAACTCCAGCTTCTGATTTGCTTCGAGAAGCGAAATAAAGTTCATAAGAAAAAGTAAGCACGTTTAAGAATGTCGGCATTCTTGGTCGACAGTTTGCATCGGCCTACAGCTTCCCAAGCCTTTAGGAAACCTCTTTTATTATATTATTAAATTAAGTTATTATGTTCAAGGATGCAACTAAGTGACATGCAAACTGAGTTTTGTGGGATCGATAATGTTATTAATAATTTAAAACCTTAGAAGGCTCTCGTTGCGCGGCTGGGTGGGACTTGATGCTTGATAGAAAGCAGTACTCCTGGACACGGAACGCATAATTTGGAGGTACCTCTCCGGAGCTCTGACCACCGGCAGCCTGGGCCTTGTTCCTGATGCCGATTGGCTACGATTTTTTTACATTATCATTTACATTACGTAAGAAATAAAAAAAAGTATAAAAAAAATATAAAAATGAATGAACGGAATTAGTAAGTTAAAGACATTTACACAGTGTATTTGTATGAAAATAAATGAAGGAATATTAATAACTTAAAGGTGTTAAACTGGGTGCCACACTTCTGGCTTCTGAAAACGATCGTATATTCAGGCGACCGTGGATCGGTCGCTTTGGTCAGGATACAGGATGAAACTTGTTTTCGTCCAGGACAAAAAATAAATGATTGATTCATAATTAATTAATTCCTAAAATGATCTTGTGATATTTTAATACACTTTCAAGGATATGGCCGAGGAAAGGTGGTATCTAATGAGATGACAAGTCAGGAAGAAGTATGGAAGTAAAAGACATGCTGCGCCGACCCCAAATGAATTGAGATAAGGGCACGAGAATGATGATGTACTACGCTGACCCAAACATGATTTAGCTTTAGGGGTATGAGGAAGGAGAGTGATGTAGCGGCACTACAAAATTACTACTATAACATAGAGCAAAAAGTTCTTTAGTCCCTATAAAAAAGGAAGGATCCTTCGACTAGACGGGTGGTATGTCTGGTGGGCCGACAGTTGTGGTTAGGTTTTTTCCTATCTAATATAATATAGTAAAAATAAAGCTGAAGAGTTTGTTTGTTTGCATGAACGCGCTAATCTCAGGAACTACTGGTCCGAATTCTTTCAGTGTTAGATAGCCCATTTATCGAGAAAAGCTATAGCCTATATATCATCACGCTAAGACCAATAAGAGCGGAGTAGCAATGAAACATGACGCGAAAACGGGGAAAATGTGACGCAGACGAAGTTGCGCGGGACAACTTTTATAGACTTCAGTCGAGAATAACTTTGCTTGCGCTATGTAGAGCACATTAGTTCTTCAGTTGAGTCATAGATGGCGCTGTAGTACTTTTTGTTCTATTTTGCAGTAGTACTTTTGTGTTGTCGCTACACAGCCATAATAGTTGTCGAACAATCTGTTGTGCCGAACGACACGAGCCGAATGAAACCCGAATATTGTAATAGCCTTTTTTTTTTCATATGGTATATCATCAAATGACTTCTCCCGCTCTGTAATAGCCTTGCTTCGTCTTTTATATTTATCAACACTGACGAATGCAATGTGCCGACTCAAACAAGTGATAGCACCCCTTATAATTATAATAGACTTGCGAACAATTTTATTATACGTAGAAACTGTTCTCATAATAAGTACCTAATTATGTTTTAATTAAGTAAACATGGATGTTCGCGAAACTTCTGTGCAATTTATTTATGAACGTTGTGTGCAATTGTTTGTAATTAAATAGCGTAGAGAGTTACTTTGTATAAATACTTGTGTTTTCCCGGGATTTTGCTGGTTGCAGGAAGGTTTATATTATAGTTAACTGGACAGTAACGAATAAAAAATAGAGGTGACATACATAACAATCTTGTTTTACTCAAAAATGCATGTAATGTGGTCATTATTTTGACAACTTTGTTTGAGCAAAGTCGACCTTGCCGGTCTGTTTCAAGGAGTGACCGGCAAAGTTTTGCTGGCCGCTCTAACAGGCCGGCAATATTTTGCCGGCCGCTATTATGACGTTTCAACGTTTAAAAAAAATTCAAATCCAAAAAGATTTTATTTAGAACATAGATGTTTGTATCTATATGTAGAGATAGATAGATACAAAAAGATTTTATTCCATATTAGGCTGTATAGTTCCAACTACCATTGCTCGAAAAAAAAAACAAAGAAGTAACAAAAGCGCGGTTCAGCGAAAATTTTAACTAATATATTTTTTATTTAAATTACTTGCTGGTTTTATTTAGATTAGGTACTTGCATTTTTGAGTAAAGCACTATACAAACCTTGGCCCACAATGACTGCTTCGCTGTTCGCGCTATGATTGCCTCGAGCTAGCCTAGCTACGCTCTAGGCCTTTCAGCTTGGCCATCATTGCAGCCCTTGCTGTCCTCGCTGTAAAGGCGTCGACCTACGGTCTCGGCCTTTATCACAGCTCGTCCATCAAGTGCTGCACGCTGACCGCGCTGTGTCGGCCTGGAGCTGCGCTACGCTGCGCTGTCGGCCATAATCAGCGCGACCAGCAAAGTAGTCATTATAGACCGCGGCAGTAATGTACTAATTGTATGGTTTGATTATTTTCCATTTTAAAATAAACTCAAACTCAAACTCAAAGCGTTTATTTCAATTAGACCATTACAGGCACTTTTGAAAGTCAAAAAAACAAAAATAACGCTAAGCTACAGTCCCAGTCACAAGGCATAATAACTTGTGAAAGTACTGTAGTTGCCCATTCCAAAGCGTAGATCTCTATGGAGAAGAATGGGCAAGAAACTCCATGGACACTCTTTTAAATCAAATTATGTTACAAAATCTTGGTTACATCATTCATGTTAAGAATTACAAATATGTGAGAACGATGTAGAAATACGGGCAAGTTAAGAGCGTCCAGAGTAAAAGATTAAATCAGCAATACAAAAACAAAGAAATTAAAATAAACCGTGGCAGCTAAGAGATGACCAGTCACAACTAACAGCGCCCGTTCACGAACATCACGCATGTATCAGCCATCATTCAACTCAACCCAACTCAACCATAATAATCAAAGTATTCATTTGATTATTGACATAAATTTTAGTCCAGACCTGCTGGCTTACCATGACCTCATAAACCAGTATTGTTTTACTCTTGTAAAACAATACTGCTTTAAGAGGTCCAATAAGAATTCCAGGGTGGGAAAGAGACAGATCGATACATGATTTCTAGCGCCATTTCTTTCCCACACTGGAAAAGGAGTTTTAAACACATCACCATCTGTATAACCTTTTACTGACTTTCACTGTGATCGGTTTCCAGTTCCAGTAGCCTTATGCAGCTGAATACAAGTATTTTACATGGAGCGACTGCCTATCTGACCTCCACAACCTAGCTAGTACTAGGTAATACAATACCCCTTGGTAAAACTGGTTGTCTGACTTTCGGACCACTGACTACCTACAATGACTGTGAAAAGCGCGGCTTCACCTGAAATCGACCTGAGAGGCTGTTATTATTTACTCACGAGAGCCTCGTAAGTAAGTAAGAACAAGAATTTTATCAAATATCAGTTTCATTTAATTTAACATACATCATCTGCCTAGCCTTTTCCCAAACTATCTTGGGGTCGGCTTCCAGTCTAACCGGCTGCAGCGGAGTACCAGTATTTTACATGAAGCGACTGCCAATCTGACCTCTACAACCCAGTAACTGGGTAGTACGATACCCCTTGGTAAGACTGGATGTCAGACTTTTGGCTTATGAATACTCGTAACGACCGACAAAGATCTACAAATGACAGCCGGGACCAACGGCTTAACGTGCTTTCCGAGGCACAGCAACATCATCATTCATCATCATTTCAGCTGTAAAAAGTCCACTGCTGGACATAGGCTTCCCCCAAGTGTACATAAGGGGGGTTTTGCCATAATCGCCACGCTTGGCAGGCGGGTTGGCGATCGCAGTACGGTTTTTGCAAAAGCACAGCAAAAGCACAGCACAGCTGCTGCCCATTCTCTGGAAAGTCCCTAAGTCGCCACTTACGACTCCCATGGCAAGATATGGGATAGTGCTATTCTTTATGTCTGACACATACAGAACATACAATAGTTATAAATAGAAACATTGCAAATAAAACTTTCTACTTAAAATAGCTACAATATTATTAACACTCGAAAATCTAAGTAAAATAACAACTACTACCAAGACTTTCTCGAAGTGGAAGAATTAAAATCGTTTCATTACTTCCAAAAGTAATTTCAATTAAAATGCTACAGTTTCTGAACAACTTAATCTATATTTCAGTTAAAATAATTGATTCTTGCTTCAATTGATTACTTAGCTATCTTATTGGTTCATGGCAAAAAGGTTGTCTGTCAGGTCGGAAAGGTTAGTTAAAGTTTTCACAGGACAAACTAAGGGTGGTTGACTTTTCTTTGCGCAGACGTCTGAGTAGTATTTTCAGAAAACTTAAGGTCGATCGAAAACCGTTTAATTTAGATATGGCTTTTTTGTATTAGTAAATGGGCTTTATAAAAATCACTTCCATGGATTTTGTACTTCCATGAATTTTGTAATTATAAAGTTGTCATTTAAATACTACTATGGGTTTTCTGGTTCTGTATGATGTCTGAGTTCTGTATGGTGTCGGAGTTCTGTATGGTGTCGGACGTAAAGAATAGCACCATCCCATATCTTCCCGTTGGTGTCGTAAGAGGCGACTAAGGGATTTGCCAGGGAATGGCCAGCAGCGTCCTCTGTCCTTTTGTAACAACTGTACTGTGATCGCCAACCCGCCTGCCAAGCGTGGTGATCATAGCAACACCCCCCAATATGTCAATGTGGCGACACTTGAGGGAAGCCTATGTCCAGCAGTGGACGTCTTTTGGGCTGAAATGATGATTTATTTATTTATTTATTTTTTTATGATGATGATGATGATGGGTTTTCTGGAGAGCAGCGGTGGCTCAGTGGTGGCAACCCCGACTTACGAGCAGTAAGCCGCGGGTTCGCACCCAGGCAGTGTAATTTAATTCATCACCGCTGCCTTCAAAAACGGTGAAGGAAAACATCGTGAGGAAACCGGCATGTCCTGTGTGTCTGTGTTTAGAACTAAAAATTCGAAAACATTTGACATCTGCCAACCCGCACAGGGCCCGCGTGGTGGATTACAGCCCACTCCCTCTCATAGAGAGGAGGCCTGCGTCACAGCAGTGGAAACATTATAGGCTGATGATGATGAGTTTTCTGTCATTCTTATCTAAACTTATATTATATAGAGGAAAGATTTGATTGTTTGTATGTTTGTTTGTTTGCATTGAATAGGCTCCGAAACTACTGGTCCGAATTTGAAAAATTCTATCAGTGTTAGATATCGAGGAAGGCAATAGGCTATGAAAATTGGTGCGAACGAAAATGTAACGCAGACGAAGTTGCGCTGGACAGCTTGTTGGATATAAAATGTTACTTTACCTGTCTAGATATCTCTGCTCTTGGCCATTAGTGTGGTTTTTTAAACCCTGGGTTGTTCAAATTAAAGTTAAGACTAAATCTAACATCTTTTATCACCAACCTAGCCTTTTCTTTTTTTTTTTTTTTAGATGTTGGCTTCCAGTCTTACAAGATACAGCTGAATACTAGTATTTAACTTGGAGCGACAGCCTATCGGGCCTTCACAACCCAGTTAGTGTTGGGTAATACGATATACATTGGTATCTAACACTTTTATTTACGAATACCATTAACCCTACGTAAAAGCCGTGTATCATTCATAGGGTCCGTTCACACAGACCTGCTTGAAGAGAAGAGCTGATTTTTATCACGTTTAAAACAGAGTTTCGAATAATTATAATAAGGTTTATTTTACATGTCGCTTTATTTATTATTGAGAATGCTTGAGAGCAAACCTAACGCGCTTAGTGTGAAATAATAAGAGAAGCCGACTGATGACGTACTGTCAACTAACTGGGTATCAGACCACGGTAAGGACTATCCTTGCTTGCAGCGTGAAAACAGTTAACAACGTTCTATTACTTTGATTCCTTTTTTTGTCTTTTTCCTATTGGTCGAAAACGGAGGTCAAACATCTGGGATCATTAACAGAGCCTGAGTTCTTTTTTTAAACAAAACATATTTTAAAAAAGCGTCACATTTTTTTTTTTTTTTTTTTTTATTGCTATTGGTCCGCAAACTATTTATGCGGACCAATAGGAGTAAGGGTATTAAACAGATGTAGTTATCGTGTGCACGAAATGTTTCTCGATAGTACTCTTCCGCGCTCGCGTTGCTGACCGGCTCCGATTGCGTCCTCTCTCGCATCGAATGCATCGAAAATAAAACTTTTACTGGGCTGAACTGTAGGTATACTGCCCCTGTAGAGCACCCGGTCTTTAAATTCAAATATAGGTAAGCTATTCTTTTAACCCTAAAAAGCCGGCCTTTCAAAAAATACACAAACTCCAAACGATTTAAAACCTTTTAAATAAAAAAAAAGCATTAAAAACTCTGAGAAAACAAAACCATGCCTTTCTATAGAAATAACAACTGAATGGAAATTCGTTGTTTTGGGGTAATGGGAACAGATGTGTATTATGGGGTTTAAATAAGGGTGTGTAGCATGATGAGAATTTTTATGGTAGGTTTATGTGTTATTATGACATCGATAATGTGTTAAATTGGGTATGCATTGAGATGTCATTGTGTGCGGTTTTATTTCGAGTATGGTATTAAATTTATTGCTTTTTGAAAAAGCAAATATAAGCCGAAAGGGTAACAATGGCACAAAGATACGCGAGTAATCATAACTTGAATTTTATAAACGAGGTACTCAAACAGAATCTATTATAATAGAACCCCCCCTCCTTTTACGACGTCGAGGGACTTAAACAGAACTAGCAAAATGTTGGTGTAATATTAGGTATCCTTAATTTTTCCTAACTCTTCGGAGAATACAGTCGTAACGTTATAAGATCTTTTTTTAGGGTTCCGTACCCAAAGGGTCAAACGGGACCCTATTACTGAGACTTCGCTGTCCGCCCGTCCGTCCGACCGTCCGTCTGTCACCAGGCTGTATCTCATGAACCGTGATAGTTAGCCAGTTAAAATTTCTACAGATTATGTATTTATGTTGACGCTATAACAACAAATAATAAAAACAGAAAAAAATAAATATTTAAGGGTAAGTTAATTAAATATAAATATCCCATACAAAAAAGTTTTTTTTTTCGTTTTTATAAACAATGGTACGGAACCCTACGTGCGCGAGTCCGACTCGCACTTGGCCGGTTTTTTATGACGTTTGAAAATTCCATATTTTCTTGTCTGGCATGAAACACAATTTGACACCGCTATTGTTTTCTAATTCTAGAAAACTATTAAAATAATTCCGTAAACAAAGGCAAATGGCCTAGATAAGTGTTTCTAGTAAATTATGTTAAATATGCAAGAAGTCGAGTTAAGTGGCATGCGATTGGAAGGTCCTAGGTCAAGCAGTGGACTCTTGTAAGCTGATATTGAATAATTAAGATTCGACAACACACCCGACACGTTTGGCGCAGTGGCTGAGCGATCGACTGCTGCGCTGCGTGTCGCTGGTTCGATCCCCGCACGGAACAAATATTATATTTGTATGGCCTACAGATACTTGTTCCGGGTCTGGCTGTTTGTGTATGTGAGTTAAAGTGTTTGTAAACGCACCCACGGTATAGGAGAAATTCCTTGAGCCGCAAAAAAAAAGAAAAAAGTAAGGCTAATTTCACAAGTTATTTAAAATGAACAACTCACTGTTTTTGTTACTAAATTAATTATGCTTGTGTTAGTTTTTAACCAGTTCAGCGGCGAGTGAAGGGTTATTTGATTATGAGGAGTTCGAAATTAACGAAATCTAAACACAAATATTTACGAACATTATTTTTCGTGACCCTTGGCGAAAACGACTACGAAGTACTTTGTAGTCACGAGGACCTGTCAAGCTAAAAAACCAGTTTATGCTGATCTCTCATTGTACGAGAAACGTATATAGAGCGAGGACATGTTATATTGGACATGTCAAGCTTGATGTATCAGTGTGGATTGAATAATTTTCACAACCGTACGCAAAATAAGCTTTGGACGTAGAATTGTGGACACCAGCCCGTTATACAATACAATATCGTGTGTCAAACTGTATATTTATATTAGTAAGCCTTTTTAAACTTCTTTCATAATGCACACAGCAAATGAGTTGAACTCTCTGCCTGCGTCTGTGTTTTTGAACGCTTACAACCCTAATCTCTACAAAGTTAGAGTGAACAGGCTTCTTCTGGGTAAGCTTGTACCATCGTTGACTTTGTCTCTGTCATGTCTGAACTAGACAACTAGACTAGAGTCAAGAGCAAACCCATCGCAAATGTAATTAAAAAATTTAGTTATTTTTAAAAACAGAAAACATGAAACCAAATGGTTTTAAAAGAGTAACCATGGAGTTTCTTGCCGGTTCTTATCCATAGGAAACGACCAACCCGAACCGTGCACCTTTTGTCGACGTTTTATAAGTGCCCATGTAGGCCTTTGTAAAATAAAATATTTTGATTTTGAAAGATGCTGTTACTGTTGTTGTACGTCATCTTACTGCTGGTTTTTCTGTATGGTGCCGGACGTAAAGAATAGCACCATCCCATATCATCCCGTGGGTGTCGTAAGAGGCGACTAAGGGACTTGCCAGAGAATGGGCAGCAGCGTTCTCTGTGCTTTTGTAACAACCGTACTGCGATCGCCAACCCGCCTGCCAAGCGTGGCGATTATGGCAAAACCCCCCAAAATGTCAATGTGGCGATACTTGGGGGAGGCCTATGTCCAGCAGTGGACGTCTTTTGGGCTGAAATGATGATGATGATGACTGCTGGGCAAAGGCCTCTCCCAATGACTTCCAAGTCTTCCGATGCAGGGTTCGTTTTATTCATCTTGAATACTCAAATTTATGTATCACTCAAATACACATAGCTTGGTCGAAGTTTTATATTTCGAACTAGCCCACAGTTAACAAAACCAAAAAAAAAAATGTGTCCTTCAGTCGCGCTCTAATTAGGTTCAAAATGCTAAAAAAACCCCTACATAAATAAAAAAAACTAGTACGTTTTCAGTCCTTCACAAATTCAAAGCAGATTATAAATATACAGGTAGTATCATCCAATATTGCCAAAAGATCATAAATAAAATATTGAGAAAAAAATACCAATATTTAGTAAACCTAAAGGGATCACTGTCGTCTAGTCTTGTCACACAGAAATTCTAGGAACCTTTTTCGTAAGAAATAATGTCTAATATCATATCCCTAAAAGATAAATCAAACTTTTACTATTTTTTTAGGGTGACCATCGTTTTTCAACCAGCAAAATTATTGTGAAGAATAAAGGAAAGAAAAATATTTATTTGTCGCATCAACACATACAAAATACAAAAAAAATGCAAGGCTTAAAAAATAAATATATTTTTATTGTTTTATTTTATCGTCAAATATGCTATTGTTTTGCATTATGATAAAAAAAAACTAAGTATACTCTCCTTTTCCCAGTAGCTCTTTTGCATTCCAGCAAAAGGTTATATGAATTCATGTAAAACTAATTTTAAATGAAATATCAAAGAATCAATCAAATTCTAAATCATAAATAATGTATCGCCTGTTTCAGTGCAAAGATTTATCTAGAAAAACTGCCCAAACTGGAAATCAAACTCAAGAATCTCTTGCTCAGCAGTAGGATTTGCCACTACTATACAAAAAGACGTCTCTTGTCAGTTTAGAGAATTACACGAAGACAGTGAATTAAACGTGTTAGAGAATAAAATAAAAGATAATAAAAATAAATACTAAAACATGTCCTGCCTTCCGTCCACTGCCAATTAAGCCGCGATGGCGCTAGACCGAGTCATTACTGACGTTATTACAGTGTCAATCTAATATATTACTAACCGCACTATCACATAGCTGCTATGTCTTCGACAAGGCTATATGTAGGACATCAGAGGGAAGATGAAGTGACATTCCCAGTGATAACGATATTGGAAACGTAAATAATTTTGACATCGTCATCTGCCTAGCCTTTTCTCAAACATACTGTAGTCAGCTTCCAGTCTAATTTGATACAGCTTAATGTAAGTATTTTACATCGAGGGACTGCCTATCTGAACTCCACAAACCAGTTCGTAATGGGAAATACGATTAAGACTGGTTGTCAGACTTTCGAGCCACTGACTACCTGTAACGACTGTCAAAGATCAACAAATGACAGCCGGGACCAGCGGCTTAGCATGCTTTACGAGACACTGAGGATAACTCACTATGTAATGGGTGATTAGTGATTACCCAACCAGCAACCACAGACCAACCTAAACAAACGTGGATTAACCGGAATACAGATTCGAGCTGTTATTATTTAGCCACGAGCTCCTCAGTATGGTTAGACATAAGCTACCAAAATGCAAAATGTATCAATCCGTTTGAAAGTAGTTGTAGGAATACAAAACACTATGAAGACGGTTGTCAATTGTTTTTGGACCATTTGTTTGCCCCTTAACTCATAATGGAAATTGAAAATGGAGATTATATCACTATGAACGTATATTCTTTACCGTGTGTACGACTTACTGTTGATGATTTCTTAGTTATTATCATAACGTTACTGTGCTTACGTGCCTTAGTAAAAAGTTTAATGATCACAAAGGCACAGTAACTTTAATCCAATTTTGCAGCCTTAATAGTTAGAAAAAATAAAGAGCAGGCGCGAGCTTATTCTCTTAAATTACTTTCTTTGTTTTTGAGTAGCATTTTCGGCTACGCTCAAGATTATACAAGCCTAGAAAATAACCCACCTTGTCTAAGCCCACTTGACTTTGTCAAACACATTCAAATATAATGGAACACCTACAGCAAATTGTTACTTACTTATCTTAATTAGTTATTCTGATTTGTTCACTGTTGTTCTGAGTTACTATAGTAAATTTTTCAATTCAGTGTGCCTCTTGGCAAAGGCCTCTACAGAAAATAATACATTCTTATAACAAAGTATAATAATTTACTGTTTTCTCGCAACAGTAACGCTAGCAGCAACGAAACATCAACATACTTCATACCATAAACACAAAATTAACCCAAAAACCCTTTCACAGAAAAATCACCAACGAAATAAAAACACGATGAAAATAAATTATCGTCGGGACTGTCCCGTACATGTTTTATATCTGGCCATCCTTCCCTTCTCGCATAAGCCTTGCGACGTTTTTTTCCAAATGACAAACGGTCTGGATCCCTCAGCCATTTGTCGTTGGTCCGTCCTCATTGGACATACAGATACCTTTATTGTTAGCGATTTTTCAAAACAAAATATATTTGGACTCTTATTTCCTATCCCTTACCGGGATTTATGCTTTCGGTTATGCTTTTTGGCGTAACCCTGGTTGGGTACGATTGAAAAGATTTCGCAAAGGTCCGCAAATGTATGTGTTTTACGCAGCTGCCTGTGAAATCGATTGGGGAAGAATAATGATGGTAATCGCGTATTTTACGGTTTCGATGTATCGAAACATTCGCAATTTCAATGGAGTATTTAAACGTTATCGTATGTTCGAATCGTTTTGCTTACCAAATAACTGAAACGATTTGTTTTTAATAGAGTCCATTTTAGATGATTGTTTGTTAGTTGTGTTGTTTTTTTGTTTACAGTGTACATCTTTTATTGATAAGGCCATGGTCAACGATCGTGAATTGGTAATTTTCTACGTTACATATAAACATTTTCCCTGAAATTAATTGCAAGTCCGCTAGCGTATCGCTTTCTCAAACGCTATTTTCCTGATTCAAAAATCCGAATTTTAAACAACTCCCAATTATGTTTCGCCGCACCTGTCAGCTTCATGCAATCATCTGACTAGCAAGAACTACTCAACCAACGTAATTTGCCTTTTATCACAAGCCAGTCATGGCAGCAAAACTAGCAGAACATTACAGTGTACGAAAACCTTTTCGTTTGATCGATTCTTTAGATTTTCCAAACCAGTGAGTGATCTTTCTATGAATTCTAATTTTACTTCATTTTTATCTATTTTATGGTCTGCATATCCGTCTGTGTCATTGATCTATTGATCGCAAAGACCTACTGCTGAGCATTATAGGGTTCTATTACAGGGTGGTTAAACTGTGATTTGTTATTTTCATCCAGAAACAGAAACAGCCCAAAGTCTGGATTAGTGCCGAGTTGATGGCAACCTACTCGCTCCCTAATTACTTTAGTACATAAATATAACAGCTGAAATATAGGTGTTCTATAGGCACGTTTGCTTTGCTCCTCAGTTTTTACAAGTTTTATCATCATCATCATTTCAGCCCAAAATACGTCCACTGCTGGACATAGGCCTCCCCCAACGCCACATTGGCATAAGGAGGGTTTTGCCATATGCCACGCTGCATATCGCGATCGCAGTACGGTGGTTACAAAAAAGCACAGAGAACGCTGCTGCCCATTCTCTGGCAAATCCCTTAGTCGCCTCTTACGACACCCACGGGAAGATATGGAATGGTGCTATTCTTTACGTCCGGCACCATACAGAACAAGTTTACTGCCTTCATACACAAGGTTGATTTAAAAAGAGACTTTGGGAAAAGTTTCCGAAGTAATGCTCAGTTTTTAATGAGGAAACAGTATTTTTTTATGGTAATAATCAACGACTAATTTCTATTTTGATGATAAACTACTAGGTCACACACAGACTACACTAGGTCAGCCAAATCGTTTCTCAACGCACTTTCGACATCATCACTTTTATTAGTACTGCCTTTTTTTTTTTTTTTTTTTTTTTCGGATGGGAAATCATCAAATGACTTCTTCCGCTCTGGGCGGAGCGGAAGGGAGTGTCAGACTTGACTGACTAAAACCCATCCATGTTCCTTCTTAGCCCTTTGCGTTCCAGGGGCACGGTATCTCTTTCGAACAACCCGCAGCCCTGGCAGGCATCGGCCCTCTCGGACCCCTTCCGATTTGCTGACATCTCCTTGAGGCGCGCGTGGAACACGAACGCGCCGTCGGCACGGTCTGTCGTCATAAGACGGACGAACGGTGAGCTAGCCCATTACTCACCGTCCACAGGCCCGCGCCTACGGTGGCCGGGGGCCACTGGTTGCCCCCCGACGCCCGGGGCGTCTCCCGCGGCGGCTGGGACGTGAGGTTCTCTCCCTCTCACGTTCCGCCACCTCCTTCGCTAGCATGACTGCTTCGCAGAAGGAGGCGACGGCTTCCCATTCCCTCTCGCTCCGGACCATGGATTGAACCAGGGCCGGACGTGAGAGGTCGCCGCCGCCAATCGCCGCTACGAGGACACGGCGGTGCTCAGCCCAAGCGGGGCATAGCTCCACAGTGTGGGCATAGCTCCACAGTGTTAGTACTGCCTTCTGTTATAGTTATCTACAAAGAGCTCAAACAGCACAAAATTGGCAATTTCGTGCTCTTCTGACTTTATAAAAACTTCAGCAAACCAATTTACCGAGTCCCGGTTACATCAAGGTTCCATACATCAACTTCATATCTAGACAAACGTCAAAGAAGGCTATTTAGGCTAAAATTATTCCAGTCCATCCGTGAATTTGAAACTCGACAGAAACCTTTGTACCGAGTGACAAGGGTTCTAGACCTGAATGTTTGAAGAGTTATGAATATGTATTGCTATCATTGTGTCTCTTGTAATATAGGCTTTCATCTTGTTTTGCAGGGATCACTTTGAAAGGCTTAAATAGGATCTGTGTTCGGAATTGAAGTGTTGTTTTTTTATGAATATGGAAGTATAATGTTGTGGAGAGAACTGCTTCCCTGTCGACCAACTGGATAGCATAATTCTAGTTGTGCAGTCGCGAATGATATTGCAAGATTCTTCCCCACCGACCAACTCGATGGCACAACTAGTTGTGCAGTCGGGAATGGCATTACAAGATCCTTCCCCGCCGACCAACTGGATAGCACAACTAGTTGTGCAGTCGGGAATGCTATTGCAAGATCCTTCCTCATGGCACAACGAGGTTTGTATTGTAATATATATGGATGAGTCCCTTCCGACTTACTCCTCGATTAGAAGGTATTCCATCCAATGCACACAAAAAATGCGAAATAGAGGGACATATTGACTACTGAAAAATGACGATGGTATAAAAATTGTTTTAGTTATATTCATTCATTTAATTGTGCTTCTGTGTGTTGTGCTACGCCTCTTGTGTGCACTAAATAAAGGATTAATCTATCTATCGATCTCAGTTGGTCGGTTCGGGGAAGCAGACGTGTAGAGAATCTTTACTACTTTTAAATCAAGTTTATTTAAAATAATGCATGTATAAAACGCGAATAATGCATGGATTTTCAATGCTCGGCCCAGTTGCTAAAAGTTAAAATTCTAACACTGAAATATTATGCATTTGTTTAGCCGTTGCTTATTGTAAGTAAAGCTGCACAGCAGTTTTTCCACTTCATCATCACTAAGTTGAATTTGATTCATAGTAGTAATCGACAGTTTATAGGTAGACAATGCGACACCAAAGTGAGATTCCAACTCTGAGCGAATTCATCAATAAAACTACATAACATAGTATCTAAACGCGACCTGGCATTTAAACCGCGTTTAAGAAGTGCCAGTACCATCACTGCTGTGAAACTTTGACACTTCGATCTTTGGAAAGCGGTTTTTCTGTGTAGATCGCGTTTCGTTGGTTCAACCGACCTTATTATGAAAGACAGTAATCGCATTTCCCAAAGATACGATTAGTACGATAAACGACCAGCTCTCAGAAATAGGAGCCCTCCACTTAGCATAGCCATCATCCTCCCCGCAACCCAATCGCTATCGTTTTAAAAAAAAAAAACAAAACGTTGTGAAAACAAAAGGAAATGAAATCGAATGAAGTTTCCTTTCTTACGATAAAGGGAGAAGTTCTAGTTAGCGAGATTTTGGGGTTAAAGCAAGCACAACTTAACTTCGTAAACTTGTACTATTACGTAGGACTTTGGAAGCACGAGACAGAGTTTAAGAGAGGGGTAACAGATACATTATGCTTGCTCGGATTTTCGTTGGAGGATTTTGCTAGGAAAGACGTTTAATCGCTTATCTATACATACACGTACACAAATAAATAAAATTGAAGTATCTGTTTGTAATATGAAGATAACCGCTTTTTACTACTAGCATATGAATGTTTATACGGTACATACATATACCAAAATAACATTTTTTACAATTTTTGTCTGTCTGTCTGTCAGTCAGTTTGTTCCGGCAAATCTCTGGAACGGCTGGACCGCTTTGGACGGGACTTTTACTGGTAGCTGAGGTAATAAGGAGCTAGGTAATAACTTAGGCTATGTCTATTTTAGAAAATATCTAAAATAGACATAGCCTAAACTAAATAGCTATTTTGTTAAAATCCACGCGGACGAAGTCGCGGGCACAGCTAGTCTTATATAAGCGATTAAACGTCTGAACATGAAATTGATTATTGCAATAATTGTGTGCAAGATTGTTTTCTGGATTTAGAGTCAAGTTGTAATTTGTTCTAAGGCACAACGATTACCATTTTTTAGGGTTTTTAGGACTTTTGTATTTAGTCGAGTAAATTATTAATTAACACATGTGTTTGTTCCCACGATTCAATTCAGTATAAGTGTCATTTACTGACATTTGTATTTCCAACGCGAGATATCAATCAAGATGTTCTTTTCATTACTATAGTGTTTTTGTAATTAAATATTTCTCGTTAAAGCAAACAAGTTTTGCTTTGTTTCTATGAATAAATTTAACTCAACTACTTACTCGAAAATTTAATTTTATTTCGTGGTCCCACATTCATGCAAGTTTATTTGAATGTTCATTTTAAATGTATACCAAATAGGTCAACTTTCATATAAATAATTGAATAAAGCACTATTTTTTTACTGATATTCAACACGCATTCTCAAGTTCTCTTTTCTTTCTAAGAACATCAATTTAGTTGTTGTAATTCGTTTTAACATAATATATATTCTGTATAGTTTCAGCTATACACACGTATTTCTTATTTTGGTGTAGCTACAGTAGTTTACGAGATAATAAGCTTTAAGTGCGCTGTGGCACGGGGCATTTGCGCGGCAAAATGTTTCCGAATAGATACATAGGTGGTATAGGCGGACTTAATGCCACAAGGCATTCTCTACCAGTCAACCTTTGGGTCAAATACGACAGCATAGTTGATATGGAGAGGGAGCGCAGAGCATTGTCGGTTCGGGCAAATATGCTTGCACGCCGGTTCTTCCGATGTACAGCCCCAGTCAAAGTCACGCTGTTTAAAGCATATTGCATGTCGCTGTACTCGGGGAGCCTGTGGTTCAGCTACACCCTTAAGGCCTACAATGCTCTGCGGATCCAGTATAACAACGCGTTTAGGGTACTGTTGCGTCTGCCTCGGTTTTGTAGCGCGTCATCTATGTTCGCTGAGGCTCGTACCGACGGTTTCAATGCTGTACGGCGTAAAAAAGCGGCCTCGCTGCTAAACAGACTCCGTGGCAGCCCCAACAGCATTCTGAGCGCCATAGTCGGGAGGCATGACAGCCCGTTGTTGAGGTGTCTAGTCACCTGTACAATGTCTATGTTTTCGATTAAGTACTAACATAGGTTTAAGAATATTGTTACTAACCCAATGGATCTTTGTTATCTGATTAAATAAATGAATATATATATATGTCGCCGCAAGAGCGTCTATGTGCTAAGACTATTCATTAATCTTATTAAGAATCTTAATAATCCTCATTTGTCATAATATTGATGAACCTGCCATGCCATCTGTGTGGGGCAAGCATAATTATTACGATAATCATTTGACTAAACGCCATCTATTGGCTTGTGTGTTAACTACTGCGCAAATAATTGATTCGTTTAGCTTAGATGGCCTGTAATTTATTAAACAAAAGCCTTTAGCTAGAACTATAGCCAAAATTAAGATTAGCAAATATTTTATGATAGCTGGGATTTTAGCAATGACAATTTGGATTTTAACAATGGCTCATTTTGTTAGGCGGCAACCCAGTCTTGTGGGAAAGAACGCCGAATAGTCAATTAGTGAATTTATAATTTGTAGCAACAATTAAATCAATTTCTAGAATTAACTACAAACTTAAAATTAATAAGATTATTTTACAGAGTATTTTATTAGTGGTAAACCAGTTCTTTGTATTTAATCCTTTGATCTGCCGAAAATGGTTTTAAGCATGCGATTGTTGTAAAAAGTATTAAAGCTACTAATTAAGCTTGTAACTTAATAACGCCTTTGCATTTGTGAATATTGGTATTGTTTAATTACTAAAATAATTAATTGTGAAGTATTAGTATTGTTTTAATGGAGTATTACTGAACTAACTATGTAATGAATAATTGGACTGATCTAATGAGTGTAGTACATCCGCCCACTCAGAGCCGCGGGCGCACCCAGAGATGTCATTCGAGCTAGCTCGCGATTAGAGAATTGAAATATTAATGAATTGAAAGTAGTTTTTGAAGTGAGCAATAATAACTTATGTTAATAAGAACTGTAATAATTGAAAGACAGATCCAAAAGAGTGTGTGAGTAGTTTCTTGGCTCGTTCTTCTACTCATATCAACCATGTTTGTGAATGAGCGGCTCGACTGGAAAGTTTATAAGTGTTAAAGTGCCTGTAACTGGTTTATTAGAAATAAACTTGCAGTTTGAGTCAAGTGTTGTGTGTGATTTCAACTACCCATGCACCTATCTAAAAACAATGAAGATTAATGTTGCACAGTTAACGACCGAAAGGCAATATGGCGTCGATATTCATTTATGGTGGAATCCCCGCCTTGATATCAGAAGAGTGGATTGTTCATGCGCGCCGTTCACACTTATGCCGGACATCCAATGAATAACATGCAAAATCCGAAACCGGCTTGCATGGCCATGGCCGAGAGCGTGCTTATAGACTTGATCTCTGAAATCGTAAACGTTTTAAGAGCGTGCGACACAATGATTTGCCCCAGCCAATATAATTATGGTCTTATATGAAGCAATGGACTGTTAAACAGGAAGATACTGAAGACTATGATAGCCAAAGAGTTTGCTTTATTTTCATCAAGTGGCTAACAGATACCAACATGATAATTATGTTTTATTGCAACTTGAACACACATGACCCAGTCAGACTATCAATGAACACATTATGCAAATGCAGTTTACATTGGTAAATAAACAGTGAAGTTGTATGTGACGGACAACTTCATATTGCACTCAAAATGCTCAACATGTACAGCACAGAATGACCGAAGCAGCAAAATAAACAAAGATTGGACACCGGAAAAGCACATTGTTAAATAAACCTGCTGACGGATCTAAGATGACCCACTGACCGGATCATCAGTCCCGGGAAGTATTTTGTTTTATTAATTTTAGTATGTTGTTACTGTTTAACATATTTACAGTTAACAACAATTTAACTTATCACATCACACACTGGCTGTGGCAATGCCACCTTTAACTTGACACGGAGTGAAATACAAACACAACTTAAATCACTCCATTAAGCTCATGCATAGTGCGCTTATTAAAGCTATTATTCAAAATCATTAATGTGCCATAAACAAGTCAGATAGGCAGTCACTTCATGTAAAATACTGATTATCAGCTGCATCCGGTTAGACTGGAAGCCGTCCCCAACAAAGTTTGGGAAAAGACAGGCAGATGATGAAACATAACTCATAAATCAGATTAAACTATTTAGTTACTTGCATCTACACTGCATGAACTTAATTAATTAACTATGTGTTAGCAAATTTTAAGACATTGTTGTTGACTTCTAATTCATAGTAACAAGGAAAATTCTCTTAGAAATATTTGAGTACAAAGATTAGTCACATGAATTTCCATAAACATTACATGAAATGAATTAATTAACTAAGTATCAACAAATTTTAATTCAAAACTTGTAGTATTTGACTTGTCATTCGCAGTGACTAGAAACATTGAAAACAGAATATTCTTATTAGAAATTAGTCACATTCATTTGACATTCACATAGATTAATATCTCACAATCTTTGTGGTGCCTATTGTTTGAATTTAGAGCTTTGCAAATAATTATGCAACTTGAAAGCATATGTATTTGACAACATGTTGCATGATTCATACTAAAACACTTCGCTATGAAACTGATTTGTAAAACAAGACAAGTAATGAAGTGCTAAACAAATTTCAGCTCAACGAGTTGTGACAATGAACTCTTAGCGCAATAAATCAACAGAAAGCAAAGCTTTCAATATGTTAGAATGTGAATGTTTTGTCAGTGCATTAACACAACCAATAGAGTTTTTAAACTAGTTCTGATCAATTTAACTTTCCTATCTTAGTTTAACACATAATCTGCCAGACAATAGACACAATTGAAAATGTATTGTTTGAGGTCACCGTTGACCGGAACGGCAGTGAAGGTGTTAATTAACTTAATCTAAGTATGAAAACTATTTCAAAACAATTGATAACCTACTTCATAGCTTATCACTCCTAACTAATTTAGACACTTGTAGGACTGCTTTGAGGTCAGTGCTCATGAGCCCTGCTATTAAAGCATGAGGGCCTGGATTCGATTTTGAGGTCTAGCAAAGTGTCATTGGTTCTTTTTCCATCAGGAATTTGTCAGTAACAACCGACAATAATATTAATGGCAAATAGCCTGCTCCTAAATAAGAGGCTTAGGCGTGATTGACAAAGTGTGGATGTGTTATCTACACCCCTGCCTAACCCTTCAGGGACTGCAAGTGTGATGTTATGTAGGATATCTTTTCTTGCACTATTATTTACCTGCATGACTTCTCACATTCCAGGTTCCAGGAAAATGTCTTCAAAAAGGAAATGATAACCAACTACCAAAGAAAATGAAATAAAATTGGAAGCAACTGTAAAGGAACTTTTAAAACTTTAAGCACCTAGTCACTCCACCATTGTGATGGCATCAAGTGTGGAAGTCTAAACCATTGTCAATAAGAACAGCTTCCTCAAGAATAAGCCTGCTAACCAACACATATCACAATTTGGTTTTAGCTGACCAATACAATTAATTTCAATACCTGGTGAATAGATAACCGTGTCGCCAGCTGTCAAATGAAGAACAGCACGAGGACTGCCAACCAGGGATGACTGATTCAGTGTCCACACACCTAAGCTAATATAAAAGGTGAGGCGTTTTCAAACTACTTCCTACACCTTACCACTGATCTCTACATAATGTTACATCAAAGGCTGAATACAATAGCCAAATCAACCTACCTACATGATGCTCATGTGTGATGAGTCTCATGTTTAAACTTTCATTATTTTTTATGTTTCTGTATTCCTGTCAGTTGCTCATCTACAATAATAATAGCAAAGTATTAGTACTCCTAACTACAACTAATCAATCAAAAATAATAACACAAACATCAAGCTATTGCTATCCATGGAGGAAACAACTAGCTTGATAAGTAATACAACAAATCACACAAATACTATCAGAAGCCGTGGAGGTCACTGATAATGAACACACCAAATGACAAACAATCTATAAATAGTCGTGGAGGCTATTTATAATGATAATAACAAACTATAAATAGTCGTGGAGACTATTTACAGTGATAATAACAAACTATTAGCGGCTGTGGAGGCTTCTATTAAACAATACTCTCATGTTATCCTGCTGGGTCCACGGCGTACGAACCGCCTAGAACCTGGTTCCTTATATCCTGTCAAATCAAAGACTTCGTGCCTGTCACGGAGCAATGGTCCTAAACTCCTTATCCTTTAATCCTGTCAAATCAAAGACTTTGTGTCCATCACAGAGCGGTGTTCCTGATCCTATCCTTTAATCCTGTCAAATCCAAGACTTTGTGTCTATCACAGAGCATTACCTTCCTGTGAGAATGAACAAATAAAAATATGCTACTTACACCACACTTACCAAATACAAATTACAAAATAACTAAAGCAATCAATAATCTTATTTAAGCCTAATCTAGTAGACAGTAGATCTATTACCATGTCTCAAGGTAAAATAAAAACCTAACTCATACAAAGCATAACCATTGAATGAATATTGTTAGATAGTTCAAGCGAAAATATCCTACCAATCTAGTAGCTGATCATTCTATTTCAATAAACTCAATTCATATTGATATTGCTGTATAATTGAAGCAACATCATTCCACTCAGCTAGTAGCTGATCATTCTATTTCAATAAACTCAATTCATATTGATGTTGCTGTATAATTGAGGCAACATCATTCTACTTATCTAGTAACTGATCATGCAATATCACTATACTCAACTCATTTAATGTTGCTGTATAATTGAGGCAACATTATTCTATTCAGCTATTAGCTGACAATACAATATCAATAAACTCAATTAATGTTGTTGGATAGTTTTGCCAACAATATCCTATTCAGCTAGTGGCTGATTAAACAATATCAATAAAATCGATTCAGTTAATGTTTTTTGAATAATAAACAATTTTTATTCAGCTAACAGCTTATCATCCATAAACTGCATGCAGCTTTAAGTCTGTAACAGTGCATATGTGTGTTGGTGATACATAAATGCATTTTATTTTGAATATGAGGAAAACTGAATAGATGTTAGATCTAATACAAGTTTTCCATGTTGACTGAAACTTTTTGTTACCAAATCCTACATTTCAATGAACATTGTAGGTTAATAAAAACAACAACATTACTCAACAACATTAATCTGCCGACAAAATTTATCTCCATTATTTCAGAAAATAAAATTCCACATACTGAGAGCGACGGCAGGTGCAGGGCGCGCACCGCCGATCAGAATGGCCGTGTCGCCGCAAGAGCGTCTATGTGCTAAGACTATTCATTAATCTTATTAAGAATCAACTTAATAATCCTCATTTGTCATAATATTGATGAACCTGCCATGCCATCTGTGTGGGGCAAGCATAATTATTACGATAATCATTTGACTAAACGCCATCTATTGGCTTGTGTGTTAACTACTGCGCAAATAATTGATTCGTTTAGCTTAGATGGCCTGTAATTTATTAAACAAAAGCCTTTAGCTAGAACTATAGCCAAAATTAAGATTAGCAAATATTTTATGATAGCTGGGATTTTAGCAATGACAATTTGGATTTTAACAATGGCTCATTTTATTAGGCGGCAACCCAGTCTTGTGGGAAAGAACGCCGAATAGTCAATTAGTGAATTTATAATTTGTAGCAACAATTAAATCAATTTCTAGAATTAACTACAAACTTAAAATTAATAAGATTATTTTACAGAGTATTTTATTAGTGGTAAACCAGTTCTTTGTATTTAATCCTTTGATCTGCCGAAAATGGTTTTAAGCATGCGATTGTTGTAAAAAGTATTAAAGCTACTAATTAAGCTTGTAACTTAATAACGCCTTTGCATTTGTGAATATTGGTATTGTTTAATTACTAAAATAATTAATTGTGAAGTATTAGTATTGTTTTAATGGAGTATTACTGAACTAACTATGTAATGAATAATTGGACTGATCTAATGAGTGTAGTACATCCGCCCACTCAGAGCCGCGGGCGCACCCAGAGATGTCATTCGAGCTAGCTCGCGATTAGAGAATTGAAATATTAATGAATTGAAAGTAGTTTTTGAAGTGAGCAATAATAACTTATGTTAATAAGAACTGTAATAATTGAAAGACAGATCCAAAAGAGTGTGTGAGTAGTTTCTTGGCTCGTTCTTCTACTCATATCAACCATGTTTGTGAATGAGCGGCTCGACTGGAAAGTTTATAAGTGTTAAAGTGCCTGTAACTGGTTTATTAGAAATAAACTTGCAGTTTGAGTCAAGTGTTGTGTGTGATTTCAACTACCCATGCACCTATCTAAAAACAATGAAGATTAATGTTGCACAGTTAACGACCGAAAGGCAATATGGCGTCGATATTCATTTATGGTGGAATCCCCGCCTTAATATATATATAGTGGTAGAGTACAAAAAAAAAGAGAAAAATACCATTTTGCTAACATAAACTGATATACATAAATAGGTACATACTAATACATATAATATACAAACCGCACAAATAAACTAATATATATTATAATACATACAAATAATCCTTTATACTAGAATTATCCTATTTATCTATCGGTTTACCGGATAAAAACATGAACCATTTTGCAATAGAGTTGGGGAACAAGTCTATTGAAACCCTATAGACAGCCCCAAAAGCGCCTACCCTTCACCACTTCCTAATGTTGGAGCTGAGGAGAAGAAGTGCTGTAGCTGTAGCTGTGTTGTTGCTGAGGAGTTTGTTGCGAAGAAGTGGCGCAACAAACTCCTCAGCAACAAGTCTGACTGTTAAGTTTTAAGAACTTCAGTAATAATAGTAATTATTATTACTGAAGTCCATCAGTCTAGGACAATTATTGTTATAAAAGACTCGCCCAATCGCTCCCCTTCAAACACACACATACAAAATTAGTCTAAACAGGGCTTTTAACCGAACTACGCATATTTAACTACGTACTTGACGGCAAGGTTGGCGCAGTGGCTAAGCGATTGACTGCTGCGCTGCGTGTCGCGGGTTCGATCTCCGCACAGAGCAAATATTTGTAAAGCCTACAGATAGTTGTTCCGGGTCTGGCTATTTGTGTATGTGAGTTTAAATGTTTGTAAACGCACACACTATACAGAAGAAATTACTAATGTGGGGAAATGTTTCTAAAAAAAAAGAAAACAATGGAAGAAAGGACATTTCGTTGTTAATTATAGTAACTTGTAAGACCGTCAACCCATAAACTAAAGTTCTAATGTGTTTGTAAGTGGCCGATACCGTGTGGTAATTTTGAAATAGGAATCAAGACTAAGATATTTGCTTAATAATTGGGAGTACGTGATAGACAGTCACAACAGTTAGGATATTATTATAAATTATTGGCGCTCTGCATACAACGCTTTTATGCAGTAGAGCTGTCTTAGCTGGCTGAACACGAAGTTTACTATTATTTCGGCGGCCGATGACGTATTACAATGTCCGATATTCGAGGAAACCAATTGGGGTTATTTCTAAAAAATAGGGCTATTTCAAAGTATATAGCAACGGAAGTGTGAGGATTTTATGGCTAGTTAAAGAAACCGTGTAACAAACCACGTAGATTAGGCCGGTCGTCTCGAGCACGATCGCGAGGTAGACGGGCCCGCAGCGACTTGATGGGCAGCTCGGCGAAGCTAGCAAGTGCAGCTGGCAGCAGTATCACGGCCAGCAGGCAGTGTTCACTACGCCTCGCACACAGCTCCATTAAGTTCTTAGCCCCCCAAAAGACATGTGCGTTCAAATCCGTGTCGGGCCTAGTTGGTTTTTGTATTTAATTTATATTTATTAATTGATTGTTTTAGTGAATAAATCAGTTTAAGTATTTTTTTCTTTTATACTCCGTTTTTAATATTATTTTTTTCAATAAAACGTTAAATAATTATATTATTGTGTAAAACGACTAGCAATAATACGCTTAATATTTGCACAAGGGTCTTAAATGTGTAAATAGTCCGGAGGTTTTAAAACCTCTTGACGTGCGTGAGGTTGGAGGTTCAGATCCTAGGTGTGACGTAATTTTTGATTGTTGACCTTGTCAATAGCAAGTGATCAAATATAAACAAAATTAATTCATTGAAATTTAAGCAAACTTGAAACATAATTTCATATTGTTCGTAACGTTTGTACAGGTGAAAGATGTAAAATATAGCAAGTGATCAAATTTATAAACAAAATTAATTCATTGAAATTTAAGCAAACTTGAAACATAATTTCATTTTGTTCGTAACGTTTGTACAGGTGAAAGATGTAAAATATTCGCTTAAGTGAGATGATATAAAAGACACTGCTTTTAAAATCGTCATACACTCGTCCGAGCTGACTTTCCATTATCAGTTGTGATAATATATTTGACAAGATGAAGGCGTTTTTGGTGAGTTTATTGTTATTAAGTTTTATTCGTTATTTTAGGGTTCCGTTGCAAATGGCAAAAATGGAACCTTTGTAGATTCGTGCTGTCCGTCTATCTGTCTGTCCGCCCGTATGTCACATCCATTTTAATCCGAGACTATTAACACCACATTGTTGAAATTCTGAGAGTAGGGCGGCGGCACCCGTCTTATAAACCGCAACACAAATATGATGTGAAATTATGAAAAAGTTAAATTAGCACCCCTATTTTAACTTTTTCCCCTCCCCCTTTTTGCCCTCTCTAACTTTTTGCCCTCCACACATGTTACTGGGGGTTGAATAATTAATATATGTACGTAAATAACTGTTTTGGGTGTTAATCGATATCTCTTAAACAATGATATCAAGGTTCCGTAAACACTTTTTTTAAGTCAATGATTGATAAGATTATTTGCTTCTAAAATCGTTCAAATTTTGACCCTCCCCTCTAATTTTTAAAGTAAAGGAGGAAAATTCTGAAAAAAAATTAACTTTATCAATAACACTTGCAGCGGGATATTTACCATGTTTATTATTTATTTCCGATAAACAACAAACCAACAAATGTTACATTCCGGCTCGCTACATGTCACATGATTGGGCGCTCCTAGCAGGGGCTCCACATCGCTGTCGATGTGGTGAAGCAGTCGACGGCCTCGGACACCATGGCCTTTCCTGCAGTAAGAGTGCAGGTCGGATAGTACGACACGCTAGCATTAATGATCTCATTCGTCGTGCTCTTGCCACCGCCGGTGCCTGCTGTCTTAGAACCCAATGGCTTGGCTCGTGTCAATGGGAAGAGACCAGATGGTATCACCATAACGCCATGGAAGTTGGGTAGGCCTTTGGTGTGGGATGCGACTTGCGTCGACACCCTTGCGCCATCCCATCTTCCTAGCACGGTGAGCTGCGCTGGGGCGACTGCTGCAGGTGCTGAAACCTTAAACGACGCAAATACAATAATTTAATTGGTAATTATGTATTTCAACCGTTTGGGGTTAAAACACTAGGGCCATGGGGCCCGAGTGCCTACCTTGTGCTTCGGGATATCGCCAAGCGGTTGGTCGACACTTCACGTGACCAGAGGGCTGGCCTCTTTTTTGGTCAAAGAATCAGCATTGCCATCCAACATGGCAATGCGGCTAGCCTTCTGGGCACTTTTCCTGTTGACAGCGATGTCGACGAATTTTTTGACGCCCTGTAATTTTGATACTTGAACATATTTTATTTTAATTTTATATTTAATGAAAAGTGGTTCGAATAGGATTTGATATTTAGTTTTTGAGATATGGGAGTTTTTTCGTCAAAATGCAGCAGTAACTTTGTTTTTTACTAACGTACTATGCAAAACAAATATAGCTTAATTGTTGATTTAAAAGTGAGTAAGCGTTAAAAATATTATGATTATATTGTTTGGTGCCCTGTTCGTGCGAATAAGACTCGCATTTGGCCGGTTTTTTCTTAGTCAAGTACGAAATTTAGCCTTTTTAATTATTCTCCTTTTTTTTAATTAAGCCAAAACAGGATTACATTGCAAAAATACAGATTTTTGCAGCTAAAAGTCTGTAAACCAGTCATACAAGGGTCTATCGTATAACCCAGTAGGTACTGTAACTGTACTGAGTTCTGTAGGCACTGGGTTCGGAGGTCAGATAGGCAGTCGCTCCATGTAATATTATTGGAATTCAGCTGTATTCGGTTCGTAGGCAGATAAGGATGATGATTTCAAAAGCCCATTATTAAAGTACAGTTGTTTCTTTGTTTGTAGTGAGTCTTGATTAGTGTTGCAGTTGTTTAACATTTAATTCTAAAGCATCTTTTCGTTTAGCTGGTTGGCAAGTCATATTTACTGTTTTATCAAACTTGTATCATTGTAGTGAGAGATCTAAGCTGGTTGTGTACGTGAGTTTTAATGTTTTAAGCCATGATAAGCAAAAGTAGTGTGGCGCGCCTTTTAACAAAATAAATAACTGTCAAAATAAAGCTGTTTTTCGTGTTTCAGGTTTTCTTATTGGCACTTTTCGCCGTGGCCGCCGGGCAAGGTTTGCTTAAAAATATTATAAAACATTAGAGAAATGTATTGCTGCGATATTTATTTTGTGTGGAAAAATCTTGAGGAACCCAAGGGTAAAGATATAGGGGTTTGTGAAAAATATTTAAAAACAAAGTATTTCTTGAACTCAGTCTTGTTTTTGATAGAAAAAAGAATTATTAATGAGCAGAGTAATTATTCACTAGAAAAGGATTTTTTCATTACGAGATGCTTAAAACTTATTCAATTCATGATTTTCCAAAAAATAAAAATTTTATTAAATTATAAAGTCCAGATTAAAGATTTTTCGATATTTCGGAAAATGTATACATTAAATTATTGAACTATATTATATAACATAAATGAAATATTGAAAAAACTGTGTTGATAACGTTAAAATATAATCATCAATTGATACATTTGTTTTGTTTTCAACGATTTTTGACAGCGTCGATGACAGTGAGTTAACCATATGGGTATATACTACTATCGTATAAAGAACTCCATACACAGGGTGATGAAATATGGCATATTAATAATGAAATATTTAAAAACAAATAATATTTCTTGAACTCAGTCTTGTTTTTGATAGAAAAAGGAATTATCAATGAGCAAAGTAACTATTCACTAGAAAAGGATTTTTTAATTACGACATGCTTAACAATAATTCAATGTTAAATTATTAAGACAAGGTTAAAGATTGTTCAATATTTCGGAAAATGTATGCTTTTAGTGAATGAAATATATTATATATTATAAATCGACAATCATCATCAGCATAAAATGTTTCTTTTGCTAGGACACAGGCCTCGTCTCTATGGAAGGGAGTGGGCAGTAATACACCACGCGGGCCCAGTGCGGATTGGTAGATATCGCATGTCTTCGAATTTTTAGTTCTAGGACATGCTGGTCTCCTCACAATGTTTTCCTTCTCCGTTTTTGAGAGCAGCAGTGATGAAATAAATTACACAAAGTAATGCGCCTGCCTGGGTTCGAACCCTTGGCTTACTGCTCGCAAGTCGGGGCTGCCACCACTGGGCCACCCCTGCTCTCACAATAACAATAGCATAATATAAATGCAATATTGGAAGTACTATTTTTATAATAATTCGGTACAATATGTCATCCACAAATACATATTTGATTTTGTTGTTTCGATTGATACATTTGATTTTGTATTTTTTTCAGTGACTGATGAAGTCTCCGATGTCGTATCTGGTGAGTTAACCATAATTACCAATATCGTATAAATAACTCTATACACAGGGTGATTAGTAATTATGTGAATTCCATGAAGCGGGTGATACTAGCCTGGAGTTCAATTGCAAAATCCTATTTAAATTCCTCCCCGGGTTGGGGTGTAAGGGTTGACTGATGTTATGCGAACTAAATTCTTAATTGAAATAAACATATCGTCGGCTTATTGCAAGAACTCATTAAGTGACAAAAACAAAACTTTGAGAAATCAATTAATTACTTTTGATTTCATTGGATGCCTTATAAAATCTTATATTTTATATGTTTATAAAAAAAATAAACACCACAAGAGAGTTAAATATATTTATTAATAAAATCAAACATAAGCAGTTAAAAATATTGAGAGATATTTTTTTAAAAGCTTAAAAACGAAGTTAGTGACTTCTTATCATTGAAAGTTTTCACTAAGTGTGAGTTAAACATTTCTTAAATAAGGCTAAGTATTAACACTACATTATTTTCTCAAAGGAACCAACTGGTATTAATCAGTCCTAAAAGTTAATGAAACAGTCTTCTTTATCTTCATAACAAATTCTTAAAACGTCAACAATCTAGAACTCAAAAAAATCACTTCGGCATATAAATCAGTAAAATAAAAGTAACCATGGCACTTAACTCAATAAATGAAATAGATAGATCTAAAAGATCTAAGAAATAATTTTAGGTTGAATAGATCTCTTGGGCCTGATGGAGAAAGAGTACCTACAGTGGCTAAAAGTTTTAGGTTTGAAAAAAAGGAGCCTAACATCGTTCAATATCGATATGACTATAGGTCAGACTATAAAGAACTGGATTTGTCAAATGGGAGCAACTGAAACAGCCATCCAAACTATAAATCTGCGAAAGCGAAAACCGCAGTTTGCTACGCTGACGACACGCGGGGTTGCGATAGTCGTGGAGACAATCTGACAACTGGGTGTCGAGGTGGCATTGCGCAAGTCCGAGGCCATGAGCTTTCATAGGCCTTGGAATGCGCCACCGTCGGGATCCATACTGACGGTAGGAGGGCGGTAGTTTGGCCCCCAAACTGGAAAGGACCAGGGCTGCGTTCAAGCGGCTCTTGCCCAACCTGGGGAGTCCAAACACCTCCTGCCGGAGGCTCTACGCGGCGGGCGTTCGGTCCATGGCCCTTTACGGGGCCCCGGTGTGGGTGCGTTCTTTGAGGCGGCGAGCCGCCCACTACCTGAACTTGCCCCAGAAGGTGGTAGGCGTAAGGCTAGTCTAGAGGTACCGCACGATCTCCGGCGAGGCGGCGAGCCTCTTGGCCGGACTGCTGCCATGGAATCTGGAGGCGATAGTCTTCGCGTGCCTGCACAAATTACTACGCCGGGGGTAAACTTCGCTGCCGCGGCAAATTGCCGCTCAGCGGACCAACCTCCGGCGGGATCTCATGGTGACATGGAGATAGCGACGCCACAATAGTGGCGATAAGTCCCCTCTTTGAGGAGTGGCTGGAGAGGCGCCACGGCACCCTCACCTTCCGCCTGACGCAGTTCCTCACCGGACACGTTTGTTTCGGGAGGTTCTTACACCAAATCGGGCGGAAGGAAACGGCTGTGTGTCACCACTGCGAGGATCGGCCGGAGGACACGGTGGAGCACACCGTGGAGTTCTACTCCGCCTGGTCTGACCACCGCCGTGTCCTCGTAGTGGCGATTGCCGGCGGCGACCTCTCGCTTCTGGCCTTGGTTTAGTCCACGGCCCGGAGTGAGAGGGAATGGAAAGCCGTCGCCTCCTTCTGCGAAGCTGTCATGCTAGCGAAGGAGGTGGCGGAACGTGAGAGGGAGAGAGCCTCACGTCTCAGCAGCCGCGGGAGACGCCCCGGGCGTTGTCGGGGTGCAACCAGTGGCCCCCGGCAACCGTAGGCGCGTGCTTGTGGACGGTGAGTAATGAGCTAGCTCACCGTCCGTCCGTCTTATGACGACAGGCCGTGTCGACGGCGCGTTCGTTTTCCACGCGCGCCTCAAGGAGATGTTAGCAAACCGGAAGGGGTCCAAGAGGGCCGATGCCTGGCAGGGCTGCGAGACTGTTCAAAAGAGATACCGTGGCCCTGGAACACAAAGGGCTAAGAAGGAACATGGATGGGTTTTTAGTCAGTACAAGTCTGACACACCGCCGGTTATTCCACTTATGCATTAAAAACAGCTTGCAACAAAGTTTCCTATAACCAAAGATTTCTCAAAAATGATCTCAGAAAAAATAATACCCCCGGAGCTGCATCTCTGGTACCAAAACCTAACAGATAAGGAAGGTCGAGATATTTTACTAGAAGAAGTATATTCGGATGAAAATGAGTAGTTTAAAATAACTCGTAAATTAAGTACCATGTTTACTTTTATTTTAACTCATTTATGTGCCAAAGTGATTTTTTTGAGTTCTAGATTGTTTTCTTTTTAAGAATTTGTTATGAAGATAAAGAAGGCTGTTTTGTCAACTTTTAAGACTGATTAATACCAGTTGGTTCCTTTGAGAAACTAGTCTAGCGTTAGTACTTAGTCTAATTTAAGAAATGTATAATTCACACTTAGTGTAAACTTTCAATGACATGAAGACATTAACCTGGTTTTTAAGCTTTTAAAAAATATTCCTCAGTTTTTTAACTACTTATTATGTTTGATTTTATTAATAAATATATTTTAAAATCTCTAGTGATGTTTATTTTTTTATATAAACATATATTATTTTATAGGACATCCAATGAAATCAAAATAATTAACTGATTTCTCAGTTTTGTTTATGTCACTTAATAAATTCATGCAATCAGCCGACGACAAATTCATTAAAAGTCAAAAAGAGTGAAACCGGAGCCTATAAAAAGTAGTTAACTGCTTTTAATTTGTACAAAATTAAATAGATTGCTTAAACCTCGAAAAACAAATAATCGCCAAGATACAATAATTAATTTTAACCAAACTAAAACTGTAAACAATGACAGTCACTCGTTATAACAGAAGTCGTTAAAACTGTATAATGTTTTATTTGTCATAAATCATAGATTTAAAGAAGTAATTATGTGCACTTAATGAATTTTGACCAAATGCTGTTCAAAAGCGATGTGCGTAACGCATATCTTAAAAAGTTATTAAGTTACTTTAATGATATTTATATTACAAAAAAGTGCCGTTTTGGTTTTTTTTTATTTACTAAAAACTATTATTGTACTTTATCGAGTTTCTAAGCACCAGATAATCCGAAATGGTAATTATCGACTTTACGTCTAGGTCATAACGGCCAAATTTGAAAAGCTAGAAATAAATGAGTTTTTGCCCTTTAAAGAGCTAATCGAGACGAGTTTAACTGTTATAATAACTGTACTTAGTGATTTTTTGCCATTAGTGAGTTCTTGCAATAAGCCGACGATATGAATAAATTATATTATATGTATAATATAAATGAAATATTGAAAATGGTGTCACCTTGTTTCGCAGACAGAAATTTCACAGCATTTTGTTTCCCAGAAAATGTTTCACTTAATATTTAGTGTATGTATTTTTATTTCGATTATTTTTGTTTCAACTACTATTTACTTGAATTAAACACATTTTACCGAAACACAATTCAATGGATTTTATAGAGAGATGCTTAAAAATTATTCAATTCTTGAAATTCCAAAAAATAAAAATTATATTAAATTATAAAGTCCAGATTAAAGATTTTTCGATATTTCGGAAAATGTATACATTAAATTATTGACCTATATTATATAACATAAATGAAATATTGAAAATACTGTGTTGATAACGTTAGAATATAATCATCAATTGATACATTTGTTTTGTTTTCAGCGATTTTTGACAGCGTCGATGACAGTGAGTTAACCATATGGGTATATACTACTATCGAATAAAGAACTCCATACACAGGGTGATTAGTAATTATGTGAATTCCTTGAAGCGGGTGATACTAGCCTGGTGTCCAATTGCAAAATCCCATTTAAATTCCACCCCTAAGGGTAAAGATATAGGGGTTGACTAGAAAATCGATCAGTGAAAAATATTTAAAAACAAATAATATTTCTTGAACTCAGTCTTGTTTTTGATAGAAAAAGGAATTTGAATGTTTTTGATAGAAACTAACTATTCACTAGAAAAGGATTTTTTCATTACGACAATGTCTTATTAAGACAAGGTTAAAGATTTTTCAATATTTCGGAAAATGTATGCTTTTAGTGAATAAAATATATTATAAATCGACAATCATCATCAGCATAAAATGTTTCTTTTGCTAGGACACAGGCCTCGTCTCTATGGAAGTTAGTGGGCTGTAATACACCACGCGGGCCCAGTGCGGATTGGTAGATGTCGCATGTCTTCGAATTTTTAGTTCTAGGACATGCCGGTTTCCTCACAATGTTTTCCTTCACCGTTTTTGAGAGCAGCAGTGATGAAATAAATTACACAAAGTAATGCGCCTGCCTGGGTTCGAACCCTTTGGTTACTGCTCAAAAGTCGGGGCTGCCACCACTGGGCCACCCCTGCTCTCACAATAACAATAGCATAATATAAATGCAATATTGGAAGTACTATTTTTATAATAATTCGGTACAATATGGTCATCCACAAATACATATTTTATTTTGTTGTTTTCAGCGGCCGATGACATCTATGCTGGTGAGTGAAGTCATGCCTGGTATATGCTATACCATATATAAACTACTATCGTATAAATAACTATATTCACAGGGTGATTATTACAATATGGTCATCGATTGATACATTTGATTTTGTATTGATTTCAGCGACTGATGAAGTCTCCGATGTCGTAGCTGGTGAGTTAACCATAATTACCAATATCGTATAAATAACTCTATACACAGGGTGATTAGTAAATATGTGAATTCCATGAAGCGGGTGATACTAGCCTGGAGTTCAATTGCAAAATCCTATTTAAATTCCTCCCCGGGTTGGGGTGTAAGGGTTGACTGATGTTATGCGAACTAAATTCTTAATTGAAATAAACATATGAATAAATTATATTATATGTATAATATAAATGAAATATTGAAAATGGTGTCACCTTGTTTCGCAGACGGAAATTTCACAGCATTTTGTTTCCCAGAAAATGTTTCACTTAATATTTAGTGTATGTATTTTTATTTCGTATATTTTTGTTTCAACTACTATTTACTTGAATTAAACACATTTTACCGAAACACAATTCAATGGATTTTATAGTCACATTTTTTTATTTAGCAAACTTATCAAACAGTAGAATTGTTTTTTAACTAATATTGTTTCAATGGTATTTTATTTCAACGAATTTTTAAAGATAAATTAAAATTATGTCTATAAAAGTCAATATGTCGTACTACAAAAGTTACTGACAGAAAAAAATGGCTGCAAAACCGGCTCCACGTAGTCTTATCTGTCCTACCCCTAAAGTGTAATTTAAACCCGCATAGGCGCGGAGGTTCCGAAAAGGTTTTAGCACCGTAGACCACATACATACGCTGCGACAGGTTATACAGAAGACCGAAGAGTACAACCTGCCTCTCTGTTTAGCGTTTGTGGACTACGAGAAAGCCTTTGATTCGATCGAGACTTGGGCTGTACTGCAGTCTCTCCAACGGTGCCAAATTGATTATCGGTACATCGAGGTGTTGAAGTGTTTGTACAAAACGCCACCATGTCAGTCCGACTTCAGGACCAGACCTCGGAACCTATCCTTCTGCAGCGAGGTGTAAGACAGGGAGACATCATATCTCCGAAACTGTTCACCGCTGCACTAGAAGATGTCGTCAAGGTTCTGGACTGGAGAGGGCTAGGCATCAACATCAATGGCGAGTACATCTCTCACCTTCGATTTGCCGACGATATAGTGGGCATGGCTGAGACCATGGAGGACCTCACTACAATGCTCGATGACCTCAGTAGAGCTTCCGAAAGAGTGGGTCTTAAAATGAACATGGAAAAAACCAAGGTCATGTTGAATGCCCATGTAACATCCACTCCTATCAAGATCGGAGACTCAACTATCGAAGTTGTAGACGATTATGTCTACCTGGGACAAACGGTCCAGTTGGGTAGGTCTAACTTCGAGAAAGAGGTCAATCGTCGAATCCGACTCGGCTTGGCAGCGTTCGGGAAGCTGCGTGGTATCTTCTCGTCCAATTTACCGCAGTGTCTTAAGACGAAAGTCTATGACCAGTGTGTGTTGCCAGTGATTACATACGGGACCGAAACGTGGCCGCTCACAATGGGCCTCATCAGAAGGCTCAAAGTCACCCAAAGGGCAATGGAGAGAGCTATGCTCGGAGTTTCCTTGCGTGATCAAATCAGAAATGAGGATATCCGCAAGAGAACCAAGGTTACCGACGTAGCCCGAAGAATTGCCAAACTTAAGTGGCAGTGGGCAGGGCACATTGCTCGCAGAACAGATGGCCGATGGGGCCGAAAAGTTCGAGAAATTCGATGAAACAATTAGCTATGAAAGAACGCACAACCATTGAAAATACTGTGTTGATAATATGTCGTTAAATTATGATCATAAATTGATACATTTGTTTTGTATTGTTTTCAGCGTATATTGAAAGCTTTGATGGCGGATTTGGTGAGTTAACCATATGGGTATATACTACTATCGTATAAAGAACTCCATACACAGGATGATTAGTAATTATGTGAATTATTTGAAGCGGGTGATACTACCATGGTGTCCAATTGCAAAATCCCATTTAAATTCCACCCCTTAGGGTAAAGATATAGGGGTTGACTAGAAAATCGATCAGTGAAAAATATTTAAAAACAAATAATATTTCTTGAACTCAGTCTTGTTTTTAATAAAAAAAAGAATTATCAATGAGCAAAGTAACTATTCACTAGAAAAGGATTTTTTAATTACGACATGCTTAACAATAATTCAATGTTAAATTATTAAGACAAGGTTAAAGATTTTTCAATATTTCGGAAAATGTATACTTTTAGTGAATGAAATATATTATATATTATAAATCGACAATCATCATCAGCATATAATGTTCCTTTTGCTGGGACACAGGCCTCCTCTCAATGAATAGGAGTGGGCTGAAATCCATCCATTGGTAGATGTCACTTGTGTTCGAATTTTTAGTTCTAGGACTTGCCGATTTCCTCACGATGTTCCTTCACTGGTTTTGAGAGCAGCGGTGATGAAATAAATTACACAAAGTAATGCGCCTGCCTGGGTTCGAACCCTTGGCTTACTGCTCGCAAGTCGGGGCTGCCACCACTGGGCCACACCTGCTCTCACAATAACAATAGCATAATATAAATGCAATATTAGAAGTACTGTTTTTATAATACACTTCTGGACACATCTATTGGCCCACCTTGTATTTTCAGTTTCGTTTGGTCCTAGCTAAAATTTTATATTAGGCCGAGCAAAAAGTTTTTATGCAGTTTTGAACCTGGCACATTCACAATTTCATTCAATAGTCTTTTTTTGAATTTCGAACACAGAATTTAAAAAAAAAAAACAAAAGACTATTTGGAGCCTGTTTGTTGATATCAAACAATCGAATACTAAGAAAACTTGGTTTTATTGGTTTACTTGGATTTAATTCTTGAAAAAGTGATTGATATCTTTGGTTTTGCAACAAAAATTACTTATTCTTAACATTAAGGTGAGGTTCTATCAATAATCTATGGATACTTCACCTGAAGTCGCCGCCCAAGCTGTGGCACTTATTCAGGCCGGACACAGCCAAAGAAACGTGAGTGCTCAACTTAATTTAAGTCGATCTGCGGTCCGAAATGTTTATCGGAGGTACCTAGAGACTGGCGGTTTTGTTCGTCGCCAAGGAAGGCCACGATCTCGGGTCACAACTGAAAGGCAGGATCGATTCATCGTGACGACCAGCTTGAGAAATCGTCACCTTACCTCCATTGAGATACAAAACCAACTTCGCGACTTCCACGGAGTATCTGTGAGCGCTCGAACTGTTCGGAGAAGGTTAAAAGAACGCGATATGGTACCACACAAGCCAGCTAATGGGCCCAAACTAACGCGAGCCCACCGAACAGCGCGCCTTCATTTCTCACGCAGTCTTTTAAATTGGACACAGCAAGATTGGAGCCGTGTACTCTTTTCTGATGAGTCTAAAATTGTGTTACATGACAATGATGGAAGGAAGAAGGTCTACCGACGTAAAGGAGAGCGTTTCGCACAATGCTGCTTTGAATAGAGGGTTGCTTATGGCGGTGGCTCATGGACTGTCTGGGGCGGTATATCCGCGAGGGGCAAAACTCAACTTGAGGTTGTTACAGGACCACGGCTGCCAACATTAAATGCTGAAAGGTACATTCGTGAGTGCTTAGAACCTCACGTGATACCATACGCGGACTATGTGAGTCCAAATTTCCTTTTTATGCATGATAATGCAAGAGCCCATGCGGCCAGCATCGTCAGGGAATATCTTCGGGATGTGAACATCACAATTATGGACTGGCCAGCCAGAAGCCCAGACATGAACCCCATTGAGCACATGTGGGACGAGCTAAAAAGACGTGTTAGGGCTCGTCAGCCAGTTGCCCAGACGATGCAGGAGTTGAAAACTGCCATAGAAGAGGAATGCGAGATGATCCCTCAAAATTTCATAGAGCGGTTGATAAACTCTATGCCTAATCGTATGAGAGCTGTGGTAGATGCCCATTGAGGCAACACGCGTTATTAAATTAAACCTTTATTTGATAAAACATGTTTTTTATTCAAAAATCAATTGCCTTTAACAAGGCGCATATCCGACTTTTTAGGCGTAGCTCCATGTCGTATGGTATTCTGAATTCAAATTTAAAAGAATACGATCGAAAAAGATGGTAAAATGTATCAGGTTTAAAACTGCATCAACAGTTTTTGTTCAATCTAGCAATCATATTTCGGTAGGGGCCATCGAAACCTAAACTCTAAGGTGGGCCAATAGATGTGTCCAGAAGTGTAATTCGTTACAATATGGTCATCCACAAATACATGTTTTATTTTGTTGTTTTCAGCGGCCGATGACATCTATGCTGGTGAGTGAAGTCATGCCTGGTACATGCTATACCATATATTATGAGTATAAACTACTATCGTATAAAGAACTCTATTCACAGGGTGATTAGTACAATATGGTCATCGATTGATACATTTGATTTTGTATTGTTTTCAGCGACTGATGAATAGTCCGAAATCCGAAACTCACAGTTGGTGAGTTAACCATATTACCAATATCGTATAAATAACTCTATACACAGGGTAAATTATGTGAATTCCTTGAAGCGGGTGATACTAGCCTGGAGTTCAATTTCAAAATGCCATTGAAATTCAACTCCGAGTTGGGGTGTAGGGGTTGACTGATGTTTTGCCAACTGAATTCACAATTGTATTAAATATATGAATGAATTATGGTATCTATATATATAAAAGAAAGTCGTTTTAGTTACTTCGCTTATAACTCAAGAACGGCTGAACCGATTTAGCTGAAAATTGGCAGGGAGGTAGTTTAGAGCCAGGAGAAGGACATAGGATACTTTTTTTTTTTTTTTTTTTTTTAGGTAGGTAGTAGGTAGTAGGTAGGTAGTAGGTAGGTAGGGTAGGGTAGGTAGGGTAGGGTTGGGTAGGGTAGGGTTGGGTTGGGTAGGGTAGGGTAGGGTAGGGTAGGTAGGTAGTAGGTAGGTAGGGTAGGGTAGGTAGGGTTGGGTAGGATAGGGTAGGGTTGGGTAGGGTAGGGTTGGGTTGGGTAGGGTAGGGTAGGGTAGAGTAGGGTAGAGTAGGGTAGGGTAGGGTAGGGTAGGGTAGAGTAGGGTAGAGTAGGGTAGGTAGGTAGGGTAAAGTAGGGTAGGTAGGGTATGGTACGGTAGGGTAGGTAGGTAGGTAGTAGGTAGTAGGTAGGTAGGGTAGGGTAGGTAGGGTAGGGTTGGGTAGGGTAGGGTTGGGTTGGGTAGGGTAGGGTAGGGTAGGTAGGTAGTAGGTAGGTAGGGTTGGGTAGGGTAGGGTAGGTAGGGTTGGGTAGGGTAGGGTAGGTAGGGTAGGGTAGGTAGGGTTGGGTAGGGTAGGGTAGGTAGGTAGGAAAAGTGCATTGCTTTAACTTTTGACAGAACGAAGTCTGTCCGGGCAGCTAGTATAATATAAATAAAAACATTGGGAATATTTTGTTGTGGGCCATAGTGCGCTTTATCCAGTGATTTTATAGATTTATCCAATCAAGTTATCACGAGCAATTTTTCACAATATTCAGTTATTATAAGCAAATAAAGGTAAGGGACTTCCACAGAAAAAGTTTCAGTTTTAAAAAAAATACGACAGTATCACGTTACTCCGAAGTTCAAAATACCGATGTACGGTGTACATAAAGTTCGTTAGTATGAATAACGTTAGTCAGAAAGTACGCTATGACGAATTTCATTACTCATATTGTTCGTCACTCCGATGTACGTTACTCCGAAAGTTTGCTACGACGAATTACGTTATTCTGAAAGTTCATCATCGCAATGTACGGTACTCCAAAAACTTGCTAGGACGAATTACTTAATCGAGAATGTTCATATTCGACATTCTGAGAGAGTATTTCGCTTTTATGTATATTGATGTAAGGATCTAGCAAATTTTCGGAGTACCGTACATTGCGATGATGAACTTTCGGAATAACGGGGAAAATTTCGCGCACTCGAAGTTCCGTGGGTCAAATTTGGGCGAAATTTTCCCCATTTTTGCAATATTTTTCATTGATGGTCCGCTCCTCTTGGTCTTAGCGCGATGTTATACATATAAGTGATCGCTTTCTTAAAAATTGGGCTATCCAACACTAAACTAATGTTTCAATTCAAACCATTAATTCTTGAGATTAGCACGATTATTAGTATAGATTTTCTGAACTCTTTAGCTTTTCTTCATTATTTAGGTATGCTTAGATATAATTGATAGCTGCTAATAATTTTTCGTTTGTTTTCAGTCCTTCCATTGGTTCCCAGTACTCCGTGAACTAGCTCACTGAACGACTAATAATTGATGTAAATGCAAGTTACTTCAATTACGACATGATTTTTTTTAATGTAAAATATAACTACCTACATTTTTTCCTACAATAAACTTATGAAATTGATTTTTTGTTCCAACTTTCAAAATTATTATAAAATAAAAGCAGTCTTAATTCCACTCTTGTTCTTTATTATTTCCTTTATTCATTTCATCGTATTAAAATAAAAGCATTCTTAATTTCACTCTTGTTCTTTTATTTTATGATAAAGAAACCATTGCAGCCAATTTTGACGAAGACTAACCATCCAGGCATGTGTTTGCATTTAATTATCGGATGGAGCCCGAATTCGGACTCGTTCGATTACAATAGGCTCGACTTAAACACCCTTGCAATGTGAACACGCCAGGAATTTGGCTCGGGAGGGGGGGGGGGTTAACCCTTAATGTATTATAAGAGGGGGGCAGGTGAACCAATGAGTGAAATACTTAAGAAGAATTAGGAATGACAAAACAAAAAACTGCTAATAAAAATTGCACTCCACCTTCTATTTTAGGTTTTCGTTTGTCCATATAAAAACAAAGATAAAGGACTGACTTAGCCGACTTCTACATAAATGCTTACCAATTGAGAAAATGTAGGACTGTAGAGGGAGCACGAAAATTTCAGCAACCCTCCTCGGAAAGATTGGATTATTTTTGCTCTTTCATTCACAAATGAAGATCGGAGTATAATCGTCAGTTTATATTGAACTAGCAATTCGCCCGCGACTTCGTCCGCGACAATTTTGATATAGCCTATGTTACTCGGTATAGATGTAGCTTTATAATGATGAAAGAATTTTAAAAATCAGTCGTGTTTTTTGAGTTAAATCGTAACAAACGATCAAATCTTTCCTCTTTATAATATTACTAGCTGTTACCCGCGACTTCGTACGCGTTATGTTCGTGATTTGTTTAAAATAAGTTTCTTAGTCAGGAGGTTTTTGATTCTTGATTTGAGTTCATTAGCTGATGTCTCCAGTTTAATACCCCATCATCTGCCCAGTCTTTTTCCAACTACGTTGGGAGGATTCATTCTAACCGGATGCAGCTGAATACCAAGGATATAATATTAAGGATTTTACATAGACTGACTGCCTATCTGACCCCACAACCCAGTTAGTACTGGGTTATATAGCCCAGTACACACAGTAACACCTCTTGGTAAAACTGGTTGTCAGACTTTTAGGCTACTCACTACTTGTAACGACTGTCAAAGATCTACAAATGACAGCCGGGACCAACGGCTCAACGTGCTCCTCGAGGCACAATAAAGTTAGTACGTAATGGATGATCACCCATCCATAGACCAACCTAGACAAACGCAACTTAACCTGAAGATCGACCCTAGCGACCTAAATTGATTTTAAATGATAATTTTCGTTTGAAAGAACTTGCTTCAATTGTGATCTCCTAGTAATTTGTGAGTAAAACTTTGGAGACCGAGTATAACTCCTCAAAGTATAAGAACACATTACCGACTACCGGACCACATCAACTTTCACTATGAAACCAAGGGTAAGGGTAGAACTTCCAAAAATAAATATAATAATTTTATGCATTCATGCTCATCTTTAAAAATTACAAATATCCCACTAAACTTAACCTTTAACCCCACATAAATCCCACTTGGGGGTAGAATTTCCAAAAATCCCTCTTTAACTTACTAAGAACTTACTTGTGAGATTTCAAGTTAAATAGTTCAAAAGTGGTAGTTCGATTTTCCTTACGTGATCAAATCAGAAATCAGGACATCCGCAAGAGAACTAAGGGTACCGATGTAGCCCGAAGAATTGCCAAACTTAAGTGACAGTGGGCAGGGCACATTGCTCGCAAAACGGATGGCTGTTAGGGCCGAAAAGTTCTGGAGTGGCGACCGCGTGCCGGAAGACGATGCGTTGGAAGGCCTCCCACGAAGTGGACCGATGACTTGTGAAATTTCCGGGGTTCCGCTGAATTCAAGTCGCACGGGACCGGTCGATGTGGTGACACTTGGGGGAGGTCTTTGTCCAGCAGTGGACGTCATTCGGCTGAAATGATGATGATATTTCTTTCTTGTTAAATACTTACGAAAATAGAGCTATAAGAAACTAAAAGTGCTGGACACTGGTACTGCCGCTGCGGCTGCGGGGAACCACAAGCAGCGTTAATAAAGTTATCTTATCTGTAACTATATTTTCGAGTCGTTTGGGATTAAAGCTCTGGGACCGTGGAGTCCGAGTACTCAATGCTCACAACCTTTTTAAGGAAATTTGTAAACGTATAGCTGACACGTTCCATGACCCAAGCTGGATATACCTCGGCCAGAGGCTAAATGATTGTGCAACTATCTTTTGTACGGTAAAAAATAACGAAAAGGATGTATAAAACTATTTGGAATGATTAGGAAATCTTAAAGCATAAGAAAAAACAAAATATCTACTTACAAAAAGTGTAAACCGGGTGGGGATCTAACCATGGTTATTTTTTTATATCTTACAGTATCAAAAAAAAAACAATATAAGCACAAAAAGTGAAGACTGGCTGAGGTTTGTTTCTGCAACCCACGATTCACAGGTCAATCGCTAAACCGTCAGGCTATTTACTGCGGTGTCAACAAGTCTAAAATAGCCGATCTAGTCTTATGTTTGTCATGACAGTTGTCAGTTGTCAATTGTTGAGTAATATGGACATAATGCAATATTGCTCACCTACCAAGGTTATTAGCGTGGTAATATATAGCTTATGTCCTTCCCCAGGTTGAAATGTATCATCTTGCCAAATTCCATTACGATCCGATAAGCCGTTTCGCCGTGAATAAGTACCCAAGTAACAAAAGGTTCTTTAACCAAGGCGTTTTATCACCAAGCAGTGATATAGTAGGCCTATAATGGTAACCACTGTGACTGCTTCTACTATAAGAGTTTTTAATAGTGCTAAAGCGTTTTCGGTGAAAACATGGCCGCTGTTTTCTGCTGCTGATAGCACATAAGCAGCACGGCTGGAGCCAATGTGTACTATACTAGCCATAATCGGGACAAGTCCTTATTTTATTTATTAAAATTTAATAAAAAAACAAAAATTGTAAGGGGTTTTGTCAAATTTGAAATCCGCATATTGATTTTACCGATAAAATTACTTTCGCAAGTGCAAGTTATGGAAGAGTTACGCTCCATGAATGTTTTGTAGTATGTCATTATTATAACATGTAACGTTAAGTAACAATGACAAATGACATAAAGCATAACTTATATTGATATATTTTGTTTTCTTGGGGAACTGGCGAACAAGCGTAATAAAAAAAGATCAATAGAATCTACTTTTGTGCTGCAAATTTGTGACATAAACGTAGCAAAATTTCAACTACAGAGCTGATTTATCACCGTGAGAGCCTTTATGTAATGATTATAGAATAAATCAGTGTTAAAACTAGGGCCTATTTGGGGTTCTGTAAATGTTTACAACACCATTATAGTACTAATCATGAACACTCTTTAGCACGTCCTAAAACGTTCTCAGGACTTTTATAGTACCAAATTTTGTTACTTGGGTAACAAATAATCAATCAAACAGAGTGACTTTCGCATTTATAATAAAATAAATATATTTTAATTTGAAATATATTTTTATCTATACGTCAACCAACTCGTTTAAAGAGCAAGAGAAGAGCTTAATGAGTAACAGTCTAAGCATACACTTTTAAATTTTTGTCACTACATCTTCTTTTGAACCTCTCTCTGTTCTCGTATAACATCATTCCTTATTCCTCTATGGCTTTATCCTAGGAGTATAACCGTATAAGGCTTCATAAGTATATGTGTACTTATTTTAATGCTTATACAGTTGACTATCAGAGTATGTCGTTTTGGGTGCGCCCTGAAAATCAACGCTGACTTTATCGTAGGTTACTGGACCCCAGGTGAAACTAGGGGTGGGTTCAGGTGGTATGGTGCAGTTTGAGAAAGCTTACGTCCAGCACTTGTTTGCGCTAGGCTGTGATAAACTACGTATTACGTACAGCTACGTCCAACCCCATGAAACAGCTACTAACAAACCTGTTCTAACAAACAGGTCTGCGGGATATAAGCCCATGCTAACACATAGAGCCCCGGCGTTTATGTCTAATGCTCGTTTTCAGTACCACTAAGCAACGTCCAAATGATTACCTAAATAAAAGTACACGTTTGATTTTCGACTTTCGGCTGTGGTCTGAGTGTTGAAATTCGAACAAAATCAAAGATTAAGGCATTAGTTTAGGTGTCGCTTAATGTTAGGGGAAATGAGCACGAGACCATTAACATGGGAACATAAAGCTAACTGGCAACAAAAGGTCGGTTGTTAAGTATTTCCGTTAAATAAGGAATGGCGAGGTGCAAGTGGTACTGCTAGGTTTTTATTTCCTTTCTTTTGTGTATTGACTTTGACTTCAGTTTATTAGTGGCCAGTGTGTCCTGTTGATTAGGGTTTCAGGTTCAGTGTTTGCGAGGGTCTGAATTTGTGGATGCTTTTATCCGAGCAGTTGGGACGTCGTACAGTGATTATGCTAGCTACGCCTAAATGATAGAGGCAAACATGACCTTTTGGCAGGTTAGAAGGGACTTATACGCACAAAGGTTTACGACGTTTTCAGTATACCATACTGAACCTCATACCGATGTTTTTCATAGTTTTTTATTTTTTTTTAATCTGCTGTTTTCTACAAAAGTGTAATTCTTACCTACACAAATATATGGAGCGGCTGTTTTGGTTGAGGAGCTCGTGGCTAAATAATAACTATCTCACGGGTGGATCTTTAAGGTCAAGCCGTGCTTTCTTAAGTTGGTCCGTGGATGAGTGATCATAATTATATATCAAGTTTCCTCCGTGCCTCGGAAAGCACGTTAAGCCGTTGATCCCGGCAGTCATTTGTAGATCTTTGACAGTCGTTACGAGTTGTCAGAAGCCAAAAGTCTGACATCCAGTCTTACCTAGGTGTATCGTATAACTTGGTTGTAGAGGTCAGATAGATAGTCGCTTTATGTAAAATACTGGTACTCAGCTGCATTCGGTTCGTCTGGAAGCCGACTCCACTATAGTTTAAGTTAGTTAGTTTTTTTAAAGGTTAGGCAGATGATGAGCTGTTTTTTTTTAATTACCTTTATGGGGGTTTCGGTAATATGTACTGAAGAATGGGTAATTGTTATTGCTTCGGTTACCCTTCAACCCTGTCATCATCTTCCTGCCTTTATCCCATTCTACTTGTGTTTCGGGCTCTGTATGGTGTCGGATGTAAAGAATAGCACCATCCCATATCATCCCGTGGGTGTCGTAAGAGGCGACTAAGGGACTTACCAGAGAACGGGCAGCAGCGTTCTCTGTGCTTTTGTGACAACCGTACTGCGATCGCCAACCCGCCTGCCAAGCATGGCGATTATGGCAAAACCCCCCAAAATGTCAATGTGGCGAACCTTGGGGGAGGCCTATGTCCAGCAGTGGACGTCTTTCGGCTGAAATGATGATGAATAATGATGACTTGTGTTCGGCGCAACACGTGTTCTTCTTCCATTCTCCTCTCAAACGTCACGGCAACATTTACTCCTGTCTCTTTCATATCATTCCTCACACAGACCATCCAACTTTTCTTTGATCTTCTTCTCCCTCCCCATCTATCAACATTCTTAGCCACCACTCTTTAAGTCACATGCGTTTCATCTCTCCTTATTATACATGTCCACCAAGACAAACGACATCCTTTGAATATTAGAGGAGAATACCAAAGATCATGCCACAACTGAACCGCTGCAAACGCTGAGATGTGTACTTCGTATCGTGGGATTATTACTTCCTGTAAACAGTTTCACAAAGTGATCCAACACATAAGCTTGTCCACAAGGACACATCAATGCGCTGAACGAACTATCTTCTCAACATAATGTGCTGACGACGCGGTGTTGGCATGTTGATTTTGAAAGCCAATCTTGTAGTATTATGAAATTTATCCTTAGAAGCTAAGTGTTGTGGACGGGTTGGGTTTCATGTATTAAGTGTATCGATAGTTTACTGAAGAGCTAATGGCTAAATAGTAACAGCCACTCGGTTACATCTTTTTAAGTTAAGTTAAGCCGTGCTTTTCTGGGATGGTCCATGAATGGGTGACCACCCAATACATACCGAGTTTTCTCCATGCCTCGGAAAGCCCGTAAACCCGTTGGTCTTGGCTGTCATTTGAAGATCTTTAACAGTCGTTACAGGTAGTCAGTGGACCCAAAAGTCTGACAACCACTATCAGTATTGATGGGACTGAATAACCCAGTACTAACTAGTTTGTGAAGGTTAGATAGTCGTTACATGTTAAAATACTGGTATTCAGCTGCATCCAGTTAGATTGGAAGCCAAGCCTACCATAGTTAGGAAAAGGCCTAGGCACATGATGATAGTTTACTTACGATGAACATCTGTAATTCTTATTTTGAATTTGGATCCAAATTAGCTTTAACCTTGGCTTTAAGTTGAGAAATCGAAACAAAACAGTCTTAGACTGACTTCTCAAGTTCAAAATGTAAATTTTATCTCAGTTATTCTCAGACATTTTTCATGTAAATTACAATATTTTCTTCTAATCTTTCTCTTTGTAAAACATGGTCAACAGTTATCAAACAATACAGGCACAAACATGACGGACCAATAGGAGCGGAGCAGCAATGAAAAATGATGCGAAAACGGGGAAAATGTGACGTAGACGAAGTTGCGCGGGACAGCTAGTTCAACTATATTTCAACCTGATTTCCACACCAATAATGTTAGTAGATAATTACAAAACAGAAATCTATTAAAATAATTTACTCATTCTGCATTATTCATACAATTTAACGCGATCGTACAAAGCAGGACGAAACAAAGGTCGGCCATTACGAGGTTCCGTTAAACCCAAATGGCGGACTCAAACGTTTCCGATGTTGCCGCAAATTTAAATACGGATTATTTTGTTCATGTTTTGACAGAGTCATACTGTTTTTTATTGTTGCGAGCGGCTGCCTATCTGACCTCCACAACCAAGTTAGTACTGAGTAAAAGTATAGCCCTTGATAAGACTGGTTGTCAGACTTTCAACACACTGACTGCCTGTAACGACTGGCAAAGATCTACAAGTGCTTTCAGAGGCGCGGAGAAAACTCGGTTTGTAATGGGTGGTCACCCATCCACGACACAACCTAGGCAAGCACGGCTTAACCCAAAGATCGACCATTTTGTTTAGCCACGAGCTTCACTCCCACATTCCTCCTGCACTGCTCCTGCACTGCATTTTAATTTAGTTGCCTTTTTTATCAACGATGATTCCAAAAACTATGATGATTTTAAACAGATATGAAAAGTCTATGCACATTGGGGGACAATCATGATATGGCTCTTGAATATCCTGGACAGGAATTGTTAGTTGACATTTATTTTGTGAAATTATTTAATTTACTTAACTGTATTGAAAAATCAAGATGGTAGCGTTAGGTACTTCTCTATTTTGCCACGATTAGACCCTTCTACGGTCATAACTAAATAATCAGGATCAACAGATGACCCCATTTTGTTAAAACAACTTTGACGTGGACGACGAAGACCAAAAGTCAAATGATTAAGGAAATTCAATCGTGAAAAAGAAAAAGTATTTATTAGACTCACACAGGACAAAAACAAAAAACAAAATAAAAAGAAAAAAGCTAAATAGGTCCTTTGCAAGGCCAAAAAGCAATCCTAGCTTCGCGTAGCTCTCTCTATCTCCTAATGACGTATCACGATGTCAGAGCGCTGGTATTCTGATACTATAAACGGAAACCCAGCTGTGTCCTGTCTGCATTAATGGGTCCATTCAGTCGATAATTATAGCTTTGATATTCTGAAGACCAATAATAATGATAAATCCTGAGTGGCATTTAGGTCTGTTTCGACTTTTAAGACTAAATAAAGATGTTTCACATCTGTCGTTTTAAGTTTTAATGACATTATGAGAAGGGCAAAAAAAAAGAATAGAGGAAGACCAAAAAAACGACGGATGGACAGTGTGAAGGATGTTATGGCACTGAAACAACGACGATGACAAGAGCTCGTCTGATGATGTCGTTTTAGTCCAATTTACCTACCCAGAACTTGTAATATAAATACTACCTTAAACTTATGCTAGCCTAGTACCTTTGCTGGGTTATTTTAATTTAACAGATACGAAAAATAAAATCTATGCACAGTGGGGGACAATGATGATTTGGTTCTTGAATAACCTGGATAAGAAGCATTGTTAGTGGACATTTAATTTTGTGAAATTGTTTAATTAAACTCTATTGAGAAATCAAGATGGTAGCGTTTGGTACTTCTCTATTTTGCCAAGATTAGATCCTTCTACGGATATAACTAATTGACTGATCATCTGTTGATCAGACTCCATTGTCTTAAAATAACTTTGACGTGGACGACGAAGACCAAAAGTCAAATGATTAGGGAAAGTAAAACACGTTTAACCGATATAAAATAAAGAGAAAGTATTTTTTATACTCACACAGGACAAAAGAACTTTTAATATACATACTACCTTAAACTTATGCTAGCCTAGTACCTTTGCTGAGTTATTATAATCTCGAATTATTTTAAAGAAATCCTTTAACTGGCTCCAACGATCACTAAGATCGTGGTCGTTATCATATCAAGAATACTTTTCTTCTTCACAATTAATCTCAAAGTTAGTCAGCAGGATCAGTTAACCAATTCAAACCAAGTGTTGGTCGCGCGCGTCCCGCCTTTGCGGGATCACTAAAGAGCCAAAAGATGGTGTCTGATGAGATGACAAGTAATAGAGAGGTATGGAAGAAGAAGACATGCTGCACCAAACCCAAATAAATTGGGATAAGGGCAGGACAATGATGATGAGGAGATTTGCTTTCTGGCCTGTGCTGATTTCACTATAAATTTTTCTCACTTATGTTTTTGACTAATCAAACTATTTAGTATGTAGCGACCAACAAAAAGCAACTTACTACAAAAAGTACTACAGCGCCATCTATGACACGACAGAAGAACTAACATCAATTTCCTATATCGACTGAAGAGTATATAGAAAAACCCGACTACAACTGTCGGGCAGTTGCCCACCAAACATAACACCTGTCTGGTCGGAGGATCCTCCCTTTTCTATGGAGTATCGAGGAACTTTACACTCTTCCTCATGACTCCTTAAAGAATATTTGAAAAAAGCATTCAGAAAATTTATGTAATGTCTCTAGACGCCCGTAGCAAGCTTAACGTAAACATCATGCACCTGTACACCGCGAAGGTTTGGGCAGGCGTACTTTTAGGTACTTTTAATTTCTAGGGCATTTAGCTAGATCACATAGGTCCCTTGTAATGCGAGCATATTGCTAACAACCGGGCACAAAATCAAGACTCTAGGCTGATATTGCCCTAATGTAATGCCCAATTACCGAAATCCACGCGTGCAAAGCCGGGGGCATGAATAGTATAAAATAATATAACCTTAATAAAAATATTTCCACATTAAGCTCACTCAAATCTCCATTATCTCACAAAAGAATTCTATATCCGAAGCGAAACGTAAAAATGTATAGTCAACGTTGATTCCGCGTGGAATTTTCCATTACGGAATTATTGTGTACGTAGTAAGAATTTGCATATGTAGGAGTATTACTTCGTACACGAAGGCTCTGGAATTCATCGCTATTTCTGAGTTTATGGTGATGTCATGGACTAGAAATGCGTCTGGAATTCATAGGATAATGCAACGGAAAGGTTCAGTCAATCTACATCGTTCTAGTTGACGCTTCCCGTGATCCAAGGGCTGGCTTTTACCTTGGCCAGAGGCTTATATTGTTGCCAAACTACACGGTAATGCCTCTTGGGCAGATTACCAGCTGACAGCGTTGAGGAGGAGTTTTTTGATGACCTTTTATAGTTTGTTGTTAGTATATTGAATAGTTTATTATTGTAATAATGTTTATAGTTAGTTTACTATATTTATCTTGCAATAAAAAAATCTTCATGGACATTTTGCTCTCCGGACATGGAAACCTTCATGCCACGAAGCGTCCACAGCAAAACAATGATCAATAATTAAACTATTGTCACTAAAACTCCGATGTATCATGAGATAAAAGAAAAACTGACTGCCTCGTTGAGTGGTCACAATTGTAACAGCTGAGTACGACGTCCTTAGTTTCGATTCCCGAGTCAGGCAAATTATAATTGAGTTTTCCGATCAGGAATTTCTCTGTAGCAGCCATGGAGTTTGGATTTGTGCCCAGCTGATGGAAACAGGCTGGCTCCTTCTTATATAGGACTCAAAACAAAGCTGGCGAAATATGTGTATACTATTAGGTAAACTTCTGCCTTACCCCTCGTGGAAAAGAGACGTGATGTTATATTATGCCAACAAGGCAGTCCAAAAATGCAATCTTAAATAAATGTGAACGCTGCCTTATTGAGCCGAATGCCAAAGATTTCTGGGATATCCAGTTCAGAAAAGGATGCCAATTTTATTAGTACGAATCTTAGCCTGTGTTTACGATGTACTAGATCAATAAATTGGAATTAGGGCACTGGGTTTAGTGCTTTTGTTTTATCTAGCTTCGTTTATAGTCCTGGTATTTATTGACGGCTTAGTAGATCAGTTCTGTATTATTAGTATAGCATTACTCATTAGACTGTCAGTTTTGGCGATTACGGAAGTGAAACAACGTTTCTTCAAGCAAAAATTTTGAAAAAATAAAGCCTGGTTTTGGGAACTTCACTTAGACTTCCCGTAAATTTCGTAAAAATGCTTCGAAAATCGGTCAAACAAGGTTAGTAAAAAAAAACTATTTAATATCAATAAAAAGAAAAAGTTAAAAATTTAGATAGAAACGCACACATCCATAAAAATTATGTCAAGTGTAACAAAATGGTCATATTATATAAAACGCGAAAGGTCAAAGCTCCGTTCAAACCACATCACTTTACATTGTAATGAAAAACATAATATTTCAGTAACACGTGTTTTAATTCTGTCTCATGTTGGCGCCTTTTGATTGCAGCCATTTTGTTGACCATACCGTGGAATGGCGGACGGTTAATTAAATTTTGTTAAGCCATAACATTTGAGTTCTGCAATGATTAAAAATGAGTGTGGCGTTGTTTTAATTTTAAGAGAAATAGTAAGACCCACTGTATGACTTTTTTTCCAACCCGGAGAGGAGGGAGGAGGGAGGGAGTTTGCTCCAACACTTCTTCTCTCCAGTTTTAATATTCGGAATTGTGAAGAGCGTGCGTTTTGGAGTACTCATCATCTGCCTAGCCTTTTCCCAAACTTTGTTGGGGTCGGCTTCCAGTCTAACTGGATGCAGCTGAGTATCAGTATTTTACATGAAACGACTGCTTTCTGACCAGTAAATGGGTAATACGATACCCCTCGGTAAGACTGGATGTCAGGCAACGACTCGTAACGACAGCCAACAAACAAAGCAAACTCGGTATGTAAAGATGGTAACCCATCCACGTACCAACCTCGGCAAGCACGGCTTTAATTTGAAGATCGACCTGTGCGGCTGTTATTATTTAGCCACGAGCGCCTCAGCGTTTTAGAGTACAATTTTATGTTATGTTGACATACAAATAGTGCTGAGCCTAAGCCTAATAATTTTGACAAATGAATTAGAAGCGTTTAGGCGTTATAGGCGTATAGGTTTATAGCGTTTAGAGTCCTCTTTCTTCCTTGTCTTAATACGAAAGTAAGAAGTTACATAATAATGGCATTTACATGATGTAAGTAGACGGCAAAATGTCGTGACATATAAGAATCATAAAATCTTATCGATCGACGTCGTCCGACATGACTCATTGGGCTCAAGATATACGACGACTGTTACTAAGTACTGTTTTACTATTAAGTATACAGTAATGAACTTACATGGGATAAAATATTGGCTTCTGCAACCAGTTACACTGGAAGCTGATAAAAACATAGTTGATATCATATCACCTTTTAAATTTAGTAAAATTTATATTGTATTGAAATTGTATGATTTATTATAATGTCTATCCAAAGGTTGCCTGGAAGATATCGCTATCAGCGATAAGACCGCCGTTATAACCATAAGATTAGCAGTTTTGTAAGCCCGTTATTTTTCATTTTTGGTGTACAATAAAGTTTTATTCTATTCTATTCTATTATTAACTAGCGACCCGCCCCGGCTTCGCACGGGTGGAATGCTGATACTGTTTATTTATTACGACATCACATTAGAAACCTCTAACATTATCAGTGTTTCTCTACTATATTATGCATGTACTATAACATATAAACCTTCCTCTTGAATCACTCTCTATTAAAAAAAACCGCATCAAAATCTGTTGCGTAGTTTTAAAGATCTAAGCATACATAGGGACAGACAGCGGGAAGCGACTTTGTTTTGTACTATGTAGTGATAGTGATATTCTAGAATGTTATATTGTTGTTACTATGGTGTATGCAGCGTATAGCTATAATAGGCATACATACCATCGCTTTTGTTTTAATTTTATTGTTTCCTGTAATTCAAAGTATGTACTGCTGTTAGAGTACCTACCTAATAAATAGATAATCATCTTTTATAAGTTTGAACTGAGAAGTTTCTGGTATATCAAAACGTATTCATTATAAACGCGATTAGTCGATTTAAGCGTGTTCAAGAGCAGACAATGTCAATATTCTACAACTTGGTTGAAATGTGCAAGTAATAGAGAAGTAAGGAAGAAAAAGACAAGCTGCGCTGACCCCAAATATAGTGGGATAAAGGCAAGATAATGATGATGATGATAATTGGTTGAAATGTGCAATTGTGTTTAGTTTTATAATAGGTGAAATTCACACTTATAAATCAATATTTACGAATCTTTGTTTAATTAACTAAAGTGAACAAAGTTTACTATTTTATACCCACAAAAAATATAATCGTGTTCCACAGTAATAAAAAAAAACAGGCCAAGTGTGAGTGGGACTCGCGCACGAAGGGATCCGTACAAAAAATATTAAAAATATTTTTCTTATGTGATATAACTAAAAATTTACGGTTTTTGCAATTTTTCCTTTATCTGTGTTATAGACGTTGCTTCGTACTAAATTTCAAGATTCTGAGTTCACGGGAAGCACCCTGTAGGTTTTGATTCCCTTGCGAGTGTCGAATAAATTTGCGGAAGTTTGCGGCCTAAACGGCCACATCTTTTGATTGCGTTGGCTTAGAAGTTTGATTTTTTCACAGCTCTAAGGAAAAGTAGACTTGAGTATTTGATATAAATATCAGCTTGATACCTCAACGCGTTCCTAAGAAAAGGGTCTTGACAGACAGACGGACAGACGGACGGACAACAAAGTGATCCTATAAGGGTTCCGTTCTTTCCTTTCGAGGTACGGAAGCCTAAAAATATTAAAATTAATCAAATAAAACAACACTATAAATCAGTGAACACTAAAAAATACAGCAAAAATCTGTACAACCGCAATATTGCGCAGGAAACAGAAGATTTTTCCTTATATCCCCTTTATTCCTCCTTTTTAGGGTTCTTAAATTATCCCTTTCCAATCAATAACTTGCCTATTGCCAATAAACGGGAACTAACGAACAACGAGAGACAATAAAATCGGGGAGGGTCTTATAAAATTGATCGGAAACACCCCCGACCAGGGTTTGTTGGGGAACCGTAGGAGAAAAATTTTGTAGGTCGGTATTTTTGTCTCGATGTATTTTTTTTATGAAAGATTGTATGAAATATAAACTGCCTTCTTAATTAATAGTACATTTCTTTTATTAAAACGTTTTTATTAATTAAAAATTTGAGACACCATGGTCACAACATGATCTATGTTGTGACACAAAAATACAGGTTTATAGACAACTTTAAATATCAAATAAATAGTAGATAATTAATTTATGTTTTGATTACTGAAACAACTAACTTGAAGTAATAGAAAACATCTTAAGAGTACCTGCAAGATTCATCAGGTATTTTAAAAAGAAAGTTGAAGATTTCAACTTCAGCACAAATTGCTCACACAACAGCTTATTTCTTTACTAATAATTGTTACATCCAAATAAAATTACTTTAACGAATTGAATTAAAGAACACAGTGATATGGAAACATTCTCACCCTTTTTTTTTAGGATGGGAACTCATCAAATGATTTCTCCCGCTCTGGGCGGAGCGGCAGCGAGTGTCAGACTTGACTGACTAAAACCCATCCATGTTCCTTCTTAGGACTTTGTGTTCCAGGGCCATGGTATCTCTTTCGAACAACCCGCAGCAACATTCTCACCCTCAGAAAGCATTAACACAACAAATATACCCGTAAAAAAACAAACTGCGGAACCCTTTTTGAAACGCTATCTTCGCCTCGTTTTTTGTCCTCCCTAAATTGGAGCGACGTAAAAAGTTGGTATCAGTCAGTTTATGGTGTTTCGATGAGCGACTGCGAGATAAAAACGATGGCAAAGACAAATGGAAACTTGTTTTCGATGAAAGAAGAACACGGATGGCTACGAGCTAACTTGACAGCGATGCTGTGCACTGAAAAATGGAACACTCGGAATTGGATTTTGGAGTCGATAATTTTTTCTGGCTTGCAGTGTAGACGTGTGAGAATTTGGGAGAGGATTTTTTGGTTTGATTAACAGCTGGTTTTTATGATAGTTGTCTATTTAACGTAGTGCATTATACGTAGAATATTTGCAGTTGGTGATGTTGAAGTATGCGCTACTGCTGACAAGGTCCTATAGTTTCGAAGTTTTGTTGAATTTTTCCAGTAGCAATTTCCATAGCTCTAGCTTCCTGAAATCTGGATTTGTGTCATGTTCATTGCAATAAGCTCGCTCAACACAGCACATACACATCACTGGCGAAAATGTTATATCTGCTTTTTATATTAAACTAGCTACTGCCCGCGACTTCGTTCGCTTGGAAATTATGATCGGTTTTAGGGTTATGAAAAATAGATGTTGGCTGATTCTTGGACCTACCCGATATGCACACAAAATTTCATACAAATCGGTCCAGCCATTTCGGAGGAGTTTAAAGCTACAAACACCGCGACACGAACATTTTATATGTTAGAAAGAAGATTAGTAGTAATAAAAAAAACGAAACAAGAGACAATCTCAAGCAAGAGGAAAGTACAGAAGAAAAATATATTGGCATCAAAATAGTTTACCGACTTTGAAATAAGATAAGTGTGTAATACTAGATCCTAATTCTGAGAACTCCACAATTCGCTTTGAATCTCACATAACACGCTCAAACTATTCTAACAGAAACATAGCTTATTCGTCCGTTTATAATCCTGAAAGCCAAACTAACTAGACCTTTCAAGCAAATGATTGTAAAGAATAGAGTTATACATACACACATAACATCACGGCTGTCATCGAGGGCGAGAAAGAAGTTTACCTACCCTATTATACCTACACCCAAATTTCCGTAGCTATGTTTCAGTCCCATTTAATATACAAGGTGTTGTTTTGCAACCTCGTCAAATTCTAGGAGGTAACTATGCTAATGATTCTCGACCCGAATCAATAATAAAATGAGTAGGTAATTTTCTTTTTTTCATTTATTTACTGAAATCGGTAACTGTGAACCACCCGTGTTTTAAACACGGGCCGTCTGAACCCCGCCTTATAACGTCGCTTACACACAAACAAAAAACCTCAAACGTTTTTTCGATAATTTCTTATTCCCTAAACCACGTTAAGGGGGTTATTCTGAAATATTGTCAAATTTAAACAACAAAAAAACGCAGTGTTTTGTAATAATTTACTAGGTACCGTAATTTATATTGATTATTCATGTCTTTTGTGACAACATCCTGAATTTTGACGAGGATGCAAAACAACACCTTGTATAGTGTGATAGAGTGAAAACACAGAGGAGCTCGTGGCTAAATACTAAGAGCCGCACGGGTCGATCTTTAAGGTTAAACCGTGCTTGCCGAGGGTTGTCCGTGGATGGGTGACCATAATTACATACCGACCATAGTTTCATCCGTGCCTTGGAAAGCACGTTAAGCCGTTGGTCCCAGCTGTCATTTGTAGATCTTTGACAGTCGTTACGAGTAGTCAGAAGCCACAAGTCTGACATCCAGTCTTCATATTCATTTATTTGCATGTCTTACTCCGGGGTTTGGTAATACCCAGTTTTTTGGTTGTAGAGGTCAGATAGGCAGTCGCTTCATGTAAAATACTGGTACTCAGCTGCATCCAGTTAGACTGGAAGGTGACCCCAAGATAGTTTGATAAAAGGCTAGGCAGATGATGAGAGTGAAAACAATACATACTACTACTGAAAAATTGTTGGTAGAAAAACCTAAAAACACTTTGCTCGAACCGGGAATCAAACCCAGGATCTCATGGTCAGCAGTAGTCCACTAGATCATAAAGGAAGTAAATCTAATCGACTTCTCGGACAAAAAATCGTTTTAATCCTTTGTAAAACCTTGAGTATTGTCAACCTCGTTCACGAAGAAAGGCGTAAAATAAGGAAAGAGATATCGACCAGTCTATTGGAAGCCAATTTACCAGGAAACGATCTGTCGGAGGAACAATTTGGAGAAAAAAGTGATTCTCGATCAACGGCTCGTCTTGACGGCAAGTGTAATTGGCGAATTGTGTTGTTAACCCCTGTGGCGGTTCTGTGGTGACAGGGTTTTACTGGATTTTGATGTAGTGGAATTCGTAGGATCTCACCTATTTTTGTTATATATTTCAACTAACTCTTAAAAAAATAGAGTTATTTTTTTTTAACTTAGCCCCGCACTAGGAATTTTATCCTGTATCGTGGGTACAGTGGTGGTAACATTTAAACCGGCATACACATCCAGACCCGGAATGATCGCGGGGAACGACAGCGGGGATCAAACCCGCGACACGCAGCGCGGCAGTCGATCTCTCAACTATTGGTCCCCTATCATTATTTATAAAAAAGAGCCTGTGGTGTGCAGAATGTGATCCCCCTTAAATAATTATTTTATTCTTATTTTAGTTTTTGCTCTTATAGCGGCAACAGAAATACATTATCTGTAGAAATTTCAACTGGCTAACTATCACGGTTCATGAGATACAGTCTGGTGACAGACAGTGACTGGAGACGGACAGCGAAGTTTCAGTAAAATGGTCCCTTTGGGTACGGAACCCTAAAAAAGACTTGTAATGACGCGTTTACTCAGATTTTATAGCCGAGCTTACAATTTTGAGACTTATATCAGAGCCAAGTCCGTAATACTTTATATAATATAGATGAAAACCATCTTTTACCAACTATAACGAATCCAATCGACTCTGAAGTCTGGACATTGACCATCCAATTTACTTTTTCCACAAAAAAATATCTAATCTATCCACACGTTTTCAAATAAAATGAAATAAAGCCAATTTTCACTGAATTTCCAGTTGAAGGGGGTGCAATAAATCTTATGGAGAATTGTCTACGTCGGTAGTTCGGTGTTTCGACCCGATATCACTTGGGGGTAACGAGCTAAATAAACTTTGAACATACTGTATTTATGTAAAGGGTGCTGTGTTAACGTTGCTTTTAATTAGGTTTGTGTCGTATTCATTAGTGGCTTGGTGTCATTGTTTTAGTTTACTTTTATTTTCCCCATGTTCCACGATTTACTTGGAACTGTTCATTTTTGTTTCATTGCAAGTTAAGTTTTGACATATTTTTACTACGAATTGTCACACACTCTAAAAGTCATGCGACCAAACTTTCTTCGTGGTCGGAGCTTCTCCGGCCAAAAGTCGTGGTCGGGGCCGCGTAGTGTGTGAGGTACTTTTATGGTTTTGACAAGATTAATTTAAGTAGACAAGTACAAGTGATACTCCTGTTTCTATCCCTCTCTCCTCTCAAGTTTGAATGGCAAAGAAATAGGATCTTATTGGAAACTAGCTATCCCGCGCAACTTCGTCTGCGTCACATTTTCCCAACAATTTTTGCATTATTATTTACATTATTTTGCAATTATTCCGTTTTCGCAACAATTTTTCTCCCATTAGTCGTATCGTGATGACCTATTATAGCCTTCCCCGATAAATGGGCTATCTAATTCTGAAAGATTTTTTCAAATCGGAACCATAGTTTTTTAAATTAGCGCGTTCAAGCAAACAAACAAACAAACTCTTCAGCTTTATTATTAGTTAATATTAAGATAAGGTCGAGATTTATGCCATAAAATATAGTTTATTTATAATACTGTTCTATTTACGACCACAAAATTGCCCTACAATTATTGTTTCTACATCAAAAGTTGTTAATATTCCTGAAAGTCAAGTTCGTATGAAAAGCGTAACCGAATACATTTTATGGCTTCAAAGAATATAGCTATAAAAAGATACGACCATTGATTTTTTAGAGTTATTTCACTTTAAGCCTTTTCGCTGATTTCGTAATAAAAGAAAAAGATAAATGGGATTCATTCATGTTTTTATGTCAAAAGTGGTTTCAAAAAGCGATTTAGTATTATCTTTTTTATGTTTGTTCATGTGAAATTCGGTTCATACCTTTTTTTGTAAATGTAGGTCTATCTACAATTGTAATGATTATTTTTTATCGTAACTGGCCATAAAAAACAAACTTTTAGCAATTTAAATGATGCTCAGATAATTTCGTTCGATGGCTATTTATTGGCCTTTAGAGAATTAGTTTCGTATTTAAAACTACTGACATAGTAGTATTAGTTACCCGTTTCATTGAGGGTATAATTATATTCAAATATTTTTCATAATATTAATTTCATCATCTTCATTTTCTTGCCCTTATCCCAATTTATTTGGAGTCGGCGCATAATGCGCTTTTTGTTCCATACTTCTCATTTACTCAAAGCAACAAATCCGCCATATTGGATTCGGAACGACGTCACTTAGCTAACCATGCATTGTCATCCAAACTGTACAATGAATACAAAATTTCAGCTCAATCTGAAACCGGAAAGTGAATCAAATTTTATTTCTAAGATTTCTTAACATAGTTACCTGACAGGCGATGGAAATAGGATCGGCATATTATTAGACTTAAATCACCATCATCAGCCTAGCCTTTTCCCAAATTATCTTGCGGTCGGCTTCCAGTCTTACTTGATGCCTTTGAGTGCCAGGATTTTACATTCTGACTGACCTCCATAACCCAGTAACTGGATATACGATAATCCTTGGTAAGACTGGATGCCAGACTGTTGGCTTCTGACTACTTGTTACGACTTTCAAACATCTACAAATGACAGCTGGGACCAACGGCTTAACGTGCTTTCCGAGGCACGGAGGAAACTTGGTACGTAATTATAGTCACGCATCCAACGGAACAACCTCGGCAAGCACGGCTTAATTTTAGTTGACCATTTCATCATCACCATTCTCCTGCTCTTATCGGCGCATAATTTCTTCATTTTGTTCCATACTTCTCATTTACTCAAAGCAACTAGTCAGCCATCTTTGAGACTTCACCATATTGGACTAAGAACGACGTCACTTAGCTAACCATGCATTGTCATCCAAACTATACAATGAATACAAAATTTCAGCTCAATCGGAAACTGGAAAGCGAGTCAAACATCTGACCTTCCACAATCCAGTAAGTGGGTAATACGATACCCCTTGGTAAGACTGGATGTCAGACTTTTGGCTTCTGACTACTTATAACGACTGTCAAAGCTCTACAAATAACAGACCTACGGCTTAACGTGCTTTTCGAGGCACGGAAGAAACTCGGTACGTAATTATGGCCACTCAACCTCGGCAAACACGGTTTAAACTTAAAGATCGACCAGAGCGGCTGTTATAATTTAGCCACGAGTTCGTCGATTACGAGACGATTAAGAGACTTAAATGTAACTGGCAAAATGTGTGTGTAACCCTTCGGGGTTTACAGGTGTCATGTTATTTTATATTTATGTTACATTTGAAGCCAATATACGTAATAAAAGCGTGTTAAAAATACACCAAAAGTTTTAACTCTTTAGTCTATATTTTGAACCGTATCTACTGATTGATAGGCACGATTCTCCTCAAGCAAGCGCTGGCGTAGTTTCGGTGACCAATAACCGTACTTTCTGCTCGTGACAGCCTAATTTAATCTTCTGCCTCCTTTTCAATCAGCCTACCTGTATTTATGGATTCGTTTCTCAGACCAACTTACAAAAAGGGTTGAATGTTGTTAGGTTTGAGTAGAATATAAGAGGATAGAGATGTTTTTAACGTTATTTTATTAGTAAAAGTATGGGGAAGATTAAAAGAACGCCTAGGAACTCACATCATGCCTTAAGTTCTGTTCGTCATTTGTAGATCTTCAACAGTCGTTTGTAGTAATCAAAAGCCTAAAGATCTGACTACTAGTCTTACAAAAGGTTACATAAACTCAAACTCAAAGCATTTATTTTAATTAGACCATTACAGGCACTTTTGAAAGTCAATAAATAAAAAAACAACGCGAAACGACAGTCCCAGTTAGTACTGTACTTGCCCATTCCAAAGCGTTGATCTCTATGGAGAAGAATGGGCAAGAAACTCCATGGACACTCTTTTAAATCAAAATATGTTACAAAATCTTCGTATTAAGGAGAAACTGAGCTGTGCAGGTCAGATAGGCAGTCGCTGCATGTGAAATATTTCCGCTGCATCCGGTTAGACTGGAAGTTTACCCCAACATATTTGGGAAAGTAATAGACGGATGATGATAAAAAAAATGCATTGAAACTCTTAAAACAAATAAAGCAAAAAATAAAGCAACTAGTAATCTTAAAAAGCAAAATTTTTAACTTACAAAAGTATTTTAATTTTCTTCTTTGAAAAGCTATTATAATGTTATCATAAATATAATTTACAAGTGTTTCAACATTAAAAAGTCTATGAATAAATGATCGAAGCAGGTCACGTAAATAATTTAAATGAAAACATATTTTAGATTCAAATTTTGCCCGAAAAACCAAACAAAAGCTATAAATAACTTATTACTCAACAAAAATACGTATCAATCTCTATTACAAAATAAATAACAACATTCACCAATCAAATTATTATGGAACTCTTTTTAAACGTAAAAAATACATCATGGTTTTGTTAGCACGAATCTGTCACAAAAACAACCAAATTCTCGTTTTTCCGTATTACCGAAGTGTCCAATACAAATGGTAAATTGATATTTAATTAGGAAAATACCCAGAGTCAACAACCAGGGTTACCACAATCCGGTAACCATGGCAACCACCTCCCTTATTCCATTACCATAATTTCATTCCAATGTAAACTTGGTAATTGGCATGTTTCGAGAAAAAGAGAAAAAGAGCGAGTTTTTACAAATTTATTATTTGTGCTTGTCGCCGAGATTGGTTCTAAAAGCATTTTTTGTAACGATATTGGGGTTTTAGAAAATAAGAGTAATAATATCTTGAAGCTTTTTTTTAACAGGTGCCTATAACGTTCAGCTGGCATGCAGGCTGCCTCTACGGGCCCAGTACGGATTACTGAATGTCACGTGTAGGTGTTGCTTCTCTATGATTTTCCAACAACAACAGTCCAAAAAGAAATGAGGAAAAAGCACAATGGTCAAAGAAAAATAAATAATGTTTATTCACTATTAAAATAGAAAAGAAGATTATATTAAATAATTTAAGGAATTAAATTGTTTCTTGCCACGGTTTTAATATGAACCAAATTGGTTGCTTGTAGGGTTTGACATACTGATAAAAAATAACTTTTGGAAGCGAAATGAGTACAGTGATCCGACTAACAAATTTTAATTCCTATTCAAATCCAAAGAAAGCCTTTACAAAAAAAAAGCGAAGCACCGCATTACCATGAAACATTTCCAAGAAAAAATTGGTCCTTTCCTTACACAATAATATTCCTGCTCTGCGTACAAATTTATAATTTACAAAATCACTTAGTTCGGGTAGCCGTGCACAACACTCTCTAACAATAAAATATGTATGCTTCACTTGTACAGTCACGAGCAACAATATGTATAGTGTATACGTTTACCTTAATTCAAAAGCGTTTTTTGCTTTTGTAACTATAAGATCAGACCTATTTCATAATTACAATGACTTTCAAAATAATTATACCAGCCTATCAGTACTCCTTGATACGTTCCTCATTGTGAGGAGGTTCCTGTCTCTGGAGCCCTAACCACAGCCGGTAGCATGGATACTGCTCCCGACACTGGCGGACCACTGTTTTTTGTTCTTAAATGTTTTCTTTAGGAAATATTCAAAAATGTAAGAAATTTGTCACACAATGAATAAATATAAAAATAATACCAGCCTGTTACTGCCCCACTGCTGGGCAAAGGCCTCTTCTGAATCAAGTACACCCGAGCTTTGATCACAACGCTTGCCCAGGTAAAGAGGTAAACTATTTCAATTTTAGACTTAAATTATATTAATAATATTGTAAGTCCATCTTTTCTCACTATGTTTTTACAGATGACAGTGATGCTAATGATAAATTTTAGAAAGGGTCAATACAGTCGAGTCAAGGCAATCAATACAGTCGCAGAGGAGTGTGTACTTATTGGTGCTCATAACTGTACAAGACTGTTTCGTCAAATGCCCCTTTCCGCGTTGCGACGGATTAAAAACTTAAGTGCTCTTTGGAATTATTTTATGTAAGGATTTAGACATGAGAAGGAATGGTTATATTCTAAGAAAGCGATGTTTTCACATTTTGCATAAAGGCTTTTTTAGGGTTCCGTAGCCATATGAATTAAACCAGAACCCTTATAGATTCGCCCTATCCGTCTGCCTGTTTTTCTGTTTGTCTATGCTTCCGTATTTTAGAGCCTATTTTAGAATCCTAAGAGCACAAAATTCACTCGAATACGAAGTTGTGGAAAACGGTATTCAATTGTTTTCGACATACCTACTCTCCAAATAATTGAATTAAATCTTTTGACTGGAGTTCTAAAACTGAATCTACGATGCCTACGTTACTCATTGTAACAGTGTTTGAATATATTTATGGGATTTCATGTAGATTACTTTATGATTTCATGTAGGTATTGACATCATGACTGTTATGCGATTTTCATGAAAACCAGAAACCATATGAACAATATGATCATACACAATTGTTTGAAGTTAAAGAGATTTAAAATACTTAAGACACGCTTTCAGAAGAAATTACAATACCAATAGATCTTGCAAGTAAATAACGATTCTATTCACCCTGTCTTGTTTATGGTAAGTATATTTAAATGTAATTTAAACGACAGAGCTGTCCAGGTCACTACGTACTGGTAGGAGAAAATCAGAGTCAAGATGAAGAATAATTTAAATGTAATGGTTAGAGAGTCCATACAACAAAACTCAAGTACCAATTCAATAAACTCTTATGCCTTCTATAACTGTAACTTAAAACAGCAATACTTCCTCTGGAAGGCAATAAATCACGAGCAATATCTCGTTTTTATACGAGCAATAATGATCGTATGCATTCGTGGTTCTGTGGGGCATTAATTTTCATTGCCCCGCTGTTTGGACCGTTAATATGAAATACTGGGGCGCATTGTCCTCGAGATGTCGTTGTATAAACGTACTCACTAATTCTAGGAATGGTGTTGTTAGGTCTATTACTAAGTGCACTAATATTTTGTTATGTTAAGTTATTAGCAGTTAACGTTTCTTAAAATCTAGGCCACAAGAGACAGAATGGTTTTATTGTATCTGCCTTGTCGGTAAAGTGGTTGCAAGCGAGACTACTGAGCTTGGGGTACTGAATTTGATTTTCGGTTCGGACTGAGTGCTTTTAATGGTTTCATTAGGAATTTCCCAGAAATGAAATTCTGAATGTTGCCCGCGGTTTGGAGTATGCTGGTATGGCATGTGGAAAGTACAAAAAGCCTTTAGTCCCGCGCCTGATCTTTCCCGGTTGTGCCTAACTGCCGTCCTATCTGTCTATATGAGTACAGGAAGAACGCGTGCATCAGTGCCTTTGAACATACTTAGGTACTAAAATATCTACAGCATAATTGGCTGATCCGATAGGATTGGCAGCCGTGACCGAAATTCCGTATATTTTTTATTGTGTATAGTTTGGAAAGCGCTATAATAATAACAGCCACACGGGTCGATCTTTAAGTTTAAGCCGTGCTTGCCGAGGTTGGTCCGCGGATGGGTGACCATAATTACAAACCGAGTTACCTCCGTGCCTCGGTAAGCACGTTAAGCCGTTGATCCCGGCTGTCATTTGTAAATTTTTGACGGTCGGTAAGAGTAGTCATAAGCCAAAAGACTGACATCTAGTCTTACTAAGGGGTATCGTATTACCCAGTTGTTAGGTTGTGGAGGTCAGATAGGCAGTCGCTTCATGTAAAATACTGGGACTCAGCTGCATCCGTTTAGACTGGAAATCGACCGCAAGATAATTTGGGAAAAGGCTAGGCAGATGATGAGTTTGGAAAGACCTAATGATAGCGATATTCAAAAAGCCACGTATTAATTCTATAAAACCCTTCAGTCTATTTTATTAATGAACCTAGGGGTGATGTTTATGTGATAAATATGAAAAATGATTTGTTATTCAACAAATACTGCCGAATGGAATGTCCATCGTCGAATATTTGTGTATGTTCACCCTTACCTACAGAAGTTACAGAACTAATCACTTGGCAAATATATCACGTCAAAACTTCCAAAAACACTTAGTTTACAAAAGTTCTGCACCACAGATTTTGGGGATGACGTTTTGTTTGCCGCAGTAGTTGCGCGTTCGCTTCGCTGACACAGCGAGCAGTGTGGTCGTGTTTTTAGTTTTAACGCATTCATACTAATCAATTTAACTTTTCTAATCAAGTTCAACATTTTACTAATAATTTTAAGCGTAAAATAAAATTTTGATTATTAATTTGCAACGATTGCAGAAAAACACGGTAAGATGCCACGCTAAAATTGAATTGCGGTGGACACATCTACCGCATGTGAGACGACCAATGGGTCCCACTGAAAAGCAAGCACATTGCGACTGGCTTAGGCAGAAATAAGCTAGACTCTCTCAATAAAAACTGATCTTTAGAAGCTTTAAACAGTGAAAAGAGAGTCTAAAGACCATTGTACAAACTCATTTCCGAACGCCTGACACTTCCCTCATACCATAAAATCGCTAAAAGGTAATATTTGAGTCACTATTGAGCAAAAAGACTGCGAAGTTACGAGTCATTCTCCTGGAGTTTTATTACTTGGTAAACGTGAGACTTCTAAGAGAATTTATCAAGCTGTGAGTAAATTAAAACCATTCTCTCTTCGATGTGTACGTGGTCATTAAGTTCTTAATGTAGATACATTGTTCATTTTGTAGGAAATTGGCTTACAGGTCCTGACTTTGTTTATGTAGCCTGAATCAGGTAGTAGATTCTCCTTTAAATGGAAGCAGTGTCTTTTATTTGGTGGTAGGATACTTGTTTCCTGAAAATAACCATAATTTGCGTTTGACTGCCTCGTTGGTCCAGTGGTCGAAAGCGCGACTGCTGAGCGTGTCGTCGTCGTTTGGTCGTGAATTTGATTCCCGGGTCAGGCAAATTGTTATTGGGTTTTTCCTTCCGGAATTTCTCAGTAGCAGTAACGGACTCTGGATTTGTGCCCAGTTGCGCCCCCGTATTTAATTCAATTCATTTTATTTCAGATAAATTACATAACCATCCATACACATTTTTTAAAATAATATTAATACGAACAAACAAAATCAACAGAAGCTATTTGTGTGTTATAATTTTTGTTTTTTTAACAACAATTATAACACACAAACAGATTCTCAATAATGGAAACATTGGATTAGGACCGCACAACTCGTATATGGAGTTTTGTCCAATGCTCCATGAAGGAGCACTCCATGTCGATTCTACCTACAATGAGCTGCAGTCAGCTGTTGGAGCTGCCCCGTATGCGGTGCATCAGAGACTTTATACTTTTGCGATGTAGGTATCGCTTGAAAGCCATCCACTTCAGCATCTGCAAACATACCTGACGCGCTACAAAAGCGTGGCAACCCCATCACATGGGACTCAAACACGAATTGTACCCACATTTAGCCTGTTATTCAAATCAAATCAGCATCATACCACAGTCCCAGTCACAAGACATAATAACTTGTGAAAGTACTGTAGTTGTCCATTCCAAAGCGTAGATCTCTATGGAGAAGAATGGGCAAGGAACTCCATGGACACTCTTTTAAATCAGAATCTTGTTACCAGAGATGTTATGCAGCTCCGTAACTGTAACCGAAACTAACGGATATCCGGAAAAATCTATCGTAACCGTATCCGTTTCACGAGTTTCGGATAGTTTCGTATAAGGGCGGAGTTTAAATAAAACGACATGTTTCGACAGGTTTTTGTTTCATCGCTCGCGTGCCACATGAATCTTGCAGTTTTTTTTATTTCTGGTCATAACATAATCTGTTTCATATCATATATCTCTAAATAATTACTTACCTATATGACTGATTAATAATACCATATGATAGCCTAGACTAGATAAAACCTATAAATAAAACCAAATTATTGCACACTATTTGTGTTTATATTTTTCTTCTATCTAATATCCGTAACCGAAACTATTCGAAACTAACGTATAATCCGAAATAATTACATATCCGTAACCATATCCGAAACTGATATAATTTTATTCCTATATCCATATCCGAAATATCTTATCATCATCAAACATCTCTGTTTGTTACAATCTATCTGTGTCAGATGTGTAGTTTGAAGTACACCTCTACCTAATCCTTCAGAGATAGCGGGCGTGTTGTTATCTTATGTTACGTTGAAATAATCAAAGGCTTTTAAATCTGGGAAGTGAAATCATTATGATTTTAAATTTTCACATTCCCAAAACCGTGGCACCCTCATACGATTTCACCACATCTCTTTGAACTTTTCATCACCGTCCTGAATTTATTACACGCGTTTACATTTCCCAGTTAATAATCACAACAAACAAATTTTATGTAACGGCTTCATTCCCCTGCCTTTTATCATTCCCCAGGCGAGTACGTCCCCTATGTATTTATCAGCGTACAAAATCCGTTCGCGCCTTCCACTTTTTTGTCAGAAAAGTGTAAATAAGTAGGTTTATGTTAAATAATAATATTTGCTTGACATTTTGCTTAGTGATTTTGTATGCAAACTTGCTAGTAGATTGTTTATTTTGGTGATTATGCTGTTCAAATGATTGATGGAAAATTGATTTCCCAGCAATCAATACATAGTGTAAAAGAAAGTCTAAAAACGGTAAAGGAAAACATCGTGAGGAAACCAGCATGTCCTAGAACTAAAAATTCAAAGAAATGTGATATCTACCAACCCACATTGGGCACGCGTGGTAGATTAAACCCCACCCCCCACCCCCCGCCCACTCCCTCTCATAGAGAAGGAGGCCTGTGTCCCAGCAGTGGGAACATTATACGCTGACGATAATGATGATGATAAAACAGTCACTTCCCGCCATCTCGTCTGTACGCTTAGATCTTTTAAACTATTCAACGGATTTTGATGCGGTTTTCATCAATAGACAGATTGATTCAAGAGGAACGTTTCATCATCATCATCATCATCAAAAGACGTCCACTGCTGGACATAGGCTTCCCCCAAGTGCTGCCACATTGACATAAGGGGGGTTTTGCCACGAGAGAAGTTTAGAGGAACGTTTATAAGTAAAATTTATCTCTGCAAAACACATAAAATTTCCAGACGAACGAGGTCGCGGGCAGCAGCTAGTTTAATTATAAAGTCGACTGCCTTGTAGGTAACCCTTTCTAGAATATAAAAGTGATACTATTTTGACGTTACGTATATAGGGCAAAGCATACGGAAAAGTTCTGGAATGGCGACCGCGAACCGAAAGACGGTGCGTTGGAAGGCCTCCCCCTAGGTTGACCGATGACCTGGTGAAGGTTGCGGGGATACGCTGTATGCGAGTCGCACGGGACCGGTCAATGTGGAGACACTTGGAGGAGGCCAATGTCCAGCTGTGGACGTCTTTTGGCTGAAATTATGATTATGATGATGATTATACGGCAGAAAATATCAGAGAAAAAGAAAAGATTCAGTATTGAGTTAAATTTGAATTATGTAAATGAGACCTTCGTATTCTCTGAACATTACTAATATAATCTGTCTGTAAGAGGATAATGCGGTAATCGAACTTCAGTAGAATAATACGATTTGATGGAAATTTTATTATAATCTGGAACACTTTGAATATACTCCCAAAGTAAAAATTATATTTATTTTTGCTTAGTTTAAGAGCGACTTTTAAAAGCATATTCTTCTTTTTAAGTTTTGCTTAAATGAGATGACGGCCTTTTATGTCCTTTTAAATTTTTTTTAGATGCTTTTTTGATCCTTTCCGTGACACTAAGGAGTGAAAACATATACAGAAGAAGACAACGCAACAAAAACTGCTAAACTAAGTACCAACAAACAAACAAAAAACTCCACTTATCCACAAACCCCTTTATTTATTCATTTCAGCAACCCGGAAAAATCCAATGCCATAGGCTTGTATTAGGAGAACATGTGGGGTGCCACAGCGGCTGGGCAGATACCCAGATAATTGTTCTTTCACGAACTTTACCGCAATTCCGGCTTAGATTTCTTGTGGGGAGGATGTGGGTGGGAGAGGGACTGCAAACGCAATGGGAGACGAACACGCGAAATGCTGAGGATGATTAGGTACTGTTCTGTGTTTGATTGTAAAATGTTGTATTTTTAACCAGTACATACATACATTCATACATACAAAAAATACATACAAATAAATAAAATTGAAGTGTCTATATGTAACATTAAGATAACCGCTTTGTACTTCATGCATATGAATGTATTATGGTACGTATACCAAAACAACATTTTTTTCAATTTTTGTCTGTCTGTCTGTCTGTCGGCCTGTTTGTTGCGGCTAATCTCTGGAACAGCTGGATTTTGAAGCGACTTTCACTGGCAGATAGCTGATGAAATAAGGAATAACTTATGCTACTTCTATTTTAGAAATATTCTAAAATTATTATAAAATAATTAAAATAAAAAAGAAAAAACAAAAACATCTAAATAAACTAAATAACTTTTCTGTTAAATTCCACGCGGACGAAGTCGCGGGCACAGCAAATTTGCAATAAAACAGAATACAATATCTAAAGTAGGATGGATTTTTGTTATCAGGCTATGTGTTAGAGACTATTTGGAATGGGCAACTACAGTATTTTCAAAAGCTTACTATACCTTGTGACTGGGAGTGTAGCTTCGTTTTTTCTTGTTTTATTTTGACATTCAAAGTGCTTGTAATGGTCTAATTGGAATAAATGCTTTGAGTTTAAGTTTGTAATTAAAAAATTACGCTGTGTCAAAGATTATTTTTGTGTCGGTATTGAATTTTTCTCAGTTGAATTATCTGCATGTCCTAAAGATAAGATATTTGCTATATGTTTTTACAATTTTCTATTTTTATGATTGTTTAGTAATTAAAATTCTTAATGTGTTTTTATGAGATTAAAGCGTCAGAAATAAGGTTTGGTTGATTTTTATTACTGAACATAATTCGTTCTGTTGATTGGAAAAAATGGAACGGAATACAGCTTACTTATTAAGTTTTATAGGTCTACTGAGTGTTGCAAAAGTAAGTTATGTAATATGTAAAACCGTTGTTGAAGCTAAAACAAATTTTGGTACTACCAAGGGAATTTAAAAAGTTGCCCTAGGTCCTTAATACTCTTAAGAAATATTTCAGTAATTTTTAACATTATTTTAGTTTCGTCTACAAATCTACGTCAACGACCAATTAAAGTAATAAAATAACTTTAAATAGACTTAGCTATAATTTTACACAAAAGACGGGCATTTTAATATTCTAACAGTCTACTTTGAAAGTAGAGTAAGTTAATCTAGAAACTAGACATTATGGGCTCTTGAGACGATCCCGCTTCAAAATGTATGAGTAATTTTATAATAATTAAAGTTTGAACACTGAGACCCTAACATGAACGCCAGACTTAAACGTTGCGTAAATTTGAACCACTTTTTAATCGCAAATACAACCTGTAAAAATACAGTCTGTGTAAATTTTTTTCAAAATCAACGGTTTCGATTCAGAGAATAATATTTATTTTTCAAAAATCGAATGATGCAGTTTTAGTTTTCATATAAATCCGTCTCAAGAGTCGTTTGAGTATTTTTCGCTATTCCTCATAGATCGCTTTGTCGATCCATGCCCACTTAAAAAAAATACCTGTTTATATCATTTTGATTTACGTTTTTGCAACAAGCACAGCTTAAACAGTTCATAATTTCGTAAATGTAACGTTGGCCGTTCATGCCAGGCCCACAGAATATAAGTACTTAATAGTAATAACTGGAAAGTACAACAAGCCCACATGTAATGTACTTATTAAGGCAGGGGTTTACTTTAGAACAACTTGGATTAGTTTGATAATTTCAACAAGGCTTTTGTGGGTAGTTCTTAAAATTTAATAAATTTTATAATATAACCTAGTTTAACGAAAATCACTTTTGATTAAAGTCTGCCATTACGATTTAGGTAGCTCAGCCGGATTAAGTCGACATCATCATCATCCGGAGCCCGACTTCATCCATTGCTGGGTTGTGCTTGTGTCTACTCCAAGTTCCTGTGTCGACCACATCCTGAATATACCTTCAATAGGTACTTTGTGGTCGTTCGTTGGCGATCAAATCATCAACCAACTAACTATGAGAACACTGCCAAATTTCATGTCAGGTAAAACGATTAGTTAATCAATGCAGATGTCGTCATTTCGACCAACCAAGGCTGGTGTGTGTACCTGGTACTCATAACATCATCAAGTAGGTAAACATACGGTTAAACTGAAAGTATTTTTCTAAGTCAATTAAGCCATCACAGGCACTTTTCAATTTCAAAAAGAAAATAGCAAACAATAAAAGGCGAAGCTACAGTCCCAAACACAAGGCATAATAACTTGTAAAAGTGCTTTAGTTGCCCATTCTAAAGGGTATTCTAAAGGGATCTCTATGGAGAAGAATGGGAAAGAAACTCCATGGACACTCTTTTAAAATTAAATACTGTAACACAAAATTGTTAAACAATACCGTTACACAACGTTTTAATTGGATTTTAGAACAACCCGGTGCCGAAAGATGAGTAATAAAATAACACATAAACTCATGATTTTCAATGAAAATCCTTCATTATCCGGGATGAAAACTCGTCAGCAGATAAAACAAATCACACGACACAATACCTACTAAAGTTCTTCACCAAAAATCAAAGGGAATACACGTCATTTTACGACAGTTTACTCTCCAAGACGCTTATATACCGTACATATATATTTGACGTGTATATCAGGGAGACACGTCTTTTGTTCTTGCGCCTTCCGCAAGCTTCTATTGTTTGAAATCGACCGCCATTTTGAAAAATGAAGTATGTGTCTTTACTGTATCTTTAGATATAATGTACTGAAAGACGTTCAAGGGAAGTATTATGTACGATTGATAAATCGCTGCTTCACATTGTTTTTACGACTTGAAAAAACATCGAGATTTCTTTATTATATGGCATTCTATAAAGTCATCAGTGCAGCATGTTTTCTTCTTCTATACTTCTCTATTACTCGTTATGTCAGATCTCAGCAGTCACATTCTCTTTAGTCATATCATCCTTTGGCAATATTGTAAAAGAACTGTTTATCAATTTTTCATGTGCAATAAAGAATATTCTGTCTGCCTAACTTTATGTAATAAAGATTGTTAAGTAAACCATTACGAGTTCACCAAAAGTAGTACAGACAGACATACAGAACCATTTTATTAAATATATACCAGATTATATAATTGCAGTTTGAAGTTAACAGCTTGAATTATTGAACGTGGCTTCATTGACAGCTGCTCTATCAAATTATAGATATATAATTGAATATTACTCGCAAATCATTAACAGAACCAGACCACATTTCAAAATAATATTCCTATACGTCAAATAACACGAAATATCGCACGAATTTCAGCAAAATTATGTACCAATTTTCACACTCCAAATAACAATCATCTTGAATTTCGTAATGGTATTGTAACGCAAGGTTCTCCCCGATTCAAATTCAAGTTTTCACATCAAACTGTCATTTGAGTACGGGAACATTTGATTGAGCACGTTTCCCAGCCCTGGGGAAAGGCGTAACTTCCTTTAATTATGAATATTGTAACTGAATACTCAATGAGTTATTTTTAGATGTTTTTGAATCCCTGGTTGGGTTGGGTTTTTCAAGAACCTGGTTGCAGGTTTCAAAATTGTCAGACGCAGAAATGGTTGTATAGTGTACTATAATGTTTTGCTTTCTATAAATTAAGGCAAACATTGGTGCATATTTTCGCGGAGAAATAAAGCCCGTTTGCACCACGAATTTAATAATAACTAACAAACACAATTAATTTAAAACGTCATTCTTCAAAAACAACTGTTTAGCAGAAATAGAACGACGTTTCAAATCCGTCAGCGTTATTCGCATTGGTGATTTGTGGTGAAAGTAGACGGAAGAATACCCAAAATTGACACATGCTGTAAAAAAGTAGCCTAAACAATTGGAGTTAAAAGAAAAAATAAAAAATAAACAAAAAAAATGTTTTTAAAAACAACCTTTCGATGTTACTGTCAACAGCGTGAAAACGAGAGAAAAGAGTTGTCATCACAAAGAGAAAAAACATTTTTCATTGACGATGGTTAAATTGTATTTAAAGCCCCACCAAAATAAATAGATTATATAGAAATAGGCGACACAATAATGGCTAACAGTTCCCCTGTATGAAACTTGATGTGACAGGGGAATGATCAATGTATTTTTTTAATGTTGGCAGCATTGAACTGTGAAAATGTTGATACAATCGAATATTTTTGGTTATTATTTTATTTTTTTAATTGGACAAGTTATCTCTGGAAATGCTTCCGTGGTTTTACGAGATTTTTCAGGCGTTTTGGTCAAATGAACCAATGAAATATGTTTTGATGTGATTAATAAATATCAAAAATGTTGTGTGTGTGTACGTGTATGTGTGTAAATGAATTATTGAGTTGGGCTAGTAGTTAGTGTAACGTTTATAGATTGAACACTTCAAGTATAAAGAACAGAGGCGGCATTTTCCACCAGTCAACCTTTGAATGATGCAGAGACAAACAGTGGTAGGTTTTATTCGATATCAATTAATGTTCTTTTCTATTATCTGTGGGTTAATTTTAAATCTGATCGGATGCAGCTGAAGTACCAGTATTTTACATGGAGCGATTGGATATCTGATGACCAAAACCCAGTATCCGGATAACAACAACGATTCTCTTTGGGAACCTGGTTATCAACTCTTTAACAGATTAAAATAATCAAAAATCTCAAATTTTTCAGCTAGGCACAGCATCATGCTGAGTTGTAACCTGCCTGTTTGTTTTTGTTGCAGTCACGACGTGCAAGCAGTAAACATTTTTGTTTGCAATTTTAATATTTTTTCTCCTGCGTTGTGCCTATGTATGTTGTATTTTTTTGTGACTTTGTATGCACAAATAAATGTTTTTTCTTTCTTTCATTATTACACTTCTACCCAGAATTACTTTCCGAGATATATTTTCTGTTAACATTTTCGGATTCATAAAAAGACCCTTTTTCATATTAACGCATAGTTGACCCACAAAAAATCATAATACCAAATAAATACGCCTTCAGGCCAAATTCCTTAACAATAACCTCAAAAAATCTAACAAAAATCAACTTCATTAAAATCCTATATTAATAACTCCGCATAACATGTCCTACCATTACTTAATAACTATGACATTCCTGCCTTTAAGTAAGTATAGGCCCATGTAAAACCCATGTTTTATTAAATTCCATGGGGAAGGGAATGTATTCCCTTCGGTCCCTTTTTATTCAGGCCCAATAAGGTCCTGGGGCCAGGGGAAATGGACCTTCAAAACATGCCAGGGGTTGAGTTTTGATATCGGTAAGATATGGATGTCGTTTCTTTGATATTTGGTGAATCGAGATTTTTGGAATGTGAACCCATTTTGTAGCATCAAATGTACTCTTAAATCATCAATCATAATTGATGATTTTATTGGTTAATATTGCCGTTTAGATTTTTTTTTGTTAATCTTTATTTATTTAGGAGCTTTTATTCTTGTGACATCATCATCATCATCTGCCTAGACTTTTCTTAAACTATCTTGGGATCGGCTTCCAGTCTAACCGGATGCAGCTGAGTACCAGTATTTTACATGAAGCGACTGCCTATCTGACCTCCACAACCCAGTAACTGGGTAATACGATACCCCTTGGTAAGACTGCATGTCAGACTTTTGGCTTCTGACTACTCGTAACGAATGTCAAAGATCTACAAATGACAGCCATGTTTTACGTAATATTTCACCTGACTAGCTATTAATACATCTCCAAAAACCAGACTATAAATCATGTCAGCTTTGTCAGACACAGGGACAGTTAAAATACTCTGAAGAAAACCTACATCTAATCTTAGTTGTTCTTTTGATCCTTTTTTAGCTTTTTTTTACCTAAATATTTTCTCACAGCTGTTATCTGATAAACTTAGTCGAAATTTGAATTTCTTTATCACCCTAAGGCGTAAAGTATCTTCTAGCATTGCGATTCACGTCATGAAACGAAAAGTCCAGTTATTTTATCGTTATAATAAAGTTGCCAGTATCTAAGAAACTGTGGCTAAAAATGGTAAAGCAAAAACGACAAGAGACTGTTTTTATTTTCATGCCTAGGTAGTTTGAAATTACCGCTGGGTTTCCTTTTTTATTCATAGACTTAATGACGACCCGGAAAATGTCTCCAACAACTTAGGTAGGTGTTATAAAATGTTCACACCCAACTATATCTTCTTGAAATTTCCGATTCTCTAACGAATAGTAGCCCACAGACCACAAATCAAAAATTATATAGTTTTTTTATGATACCTATTTATCTTTTACCAGACAATCGCCTAAAAGGTCAAAGAAGAGTTTAAATAAAAAAACATAAGATAAGAACACAACCGGAAAAAGGTTTCTCCATTCTCAATATGTTTCATAAAATGATGCTTGATTGAAAATCTTTTCATTAAATCTTTGATTTATGACCTTTTGTTGAAAAATAAAGATACTGGGTGGTATTGTCTATTGAGGGATTTGTGGGTCATAAAAGGCCAATAAGTTTTGCTAATAAAATACTTATAAAATGGCTGTGGAATAATGTTGGCGTCTCGGTGATGAGCTAAAAGAAAAAAATATTTTTAATTAACATAATGCCACTGGCCACCATGGCCAACACAATGTTTTTAAACTTCCTTTAAACTGTTCAATTATTTATTCAAATTGATTTTATTTCTACCTAATAGAAGATCTTCACGCGCATGTTTAAATCAAGTTGTTTTGAGAAAGACTACGCTTGAAAAAGTTTTGTAATCTTAGTTCTACTGCACATTTTAGTTTATGTACCGCTGCCTGCGCGCTGCGCGTGTTGTAGGTGTTTATTTTTTCAAACAAACACATATAATAACATAAATACACATAAATAACAACAAACATATACATGCTTGGTAGCTAAACTGTGAACACAACTCACTTAAGCCGAAAATCTCCTCTCCTGTAATTATTTATTTTAAAAACCTATAGGCAGATGAAGACGTAGCAATGATATTTTTAAAACTTTGGAATACAATACTGATTTCATAAACTTGTACAGTTCAACACAATGAAGACAAATAAAAAAATGTTTTCAGAAAAACGGTTAAAAAGTCATCATCTTGATTTATTGAAAATAGATTTGAATAGGAAACAAAGCGAAGCTCTATGAATATCGTTGTTATATCATATTAATACTTTTTAGTTTTTTGTGTTTCCATGTAGATTTGAATTTATTTTGACATTTATAAACTCATGTTTTATTTTGATAGGGTTACGAAAAAACTACAGCCTGCTATCTTAACATACAATAATTTAAAAACCAATTTGACTAACAACTTGCATAGTTCATTTAAATCTATTCTGGACCACCCCATATTTAACTACACCACTCATCTTGTGAAAATCGTCGCCCCATCTAGCCTGAGGACCTCCTGACCTCCTGATCAAAATGGCCAACGTAGAGTACGTTGGCCATTTTGCAGGCTCCACTCAAGAACATGTCTACCCCATAGATTGGTTCACCAGCTCATGTGAATGAGCCCTTCCCGTAGTAAAAAATAATATACAGTAGTATAAGTAAATGCCATTTCAGTGCACAAAAAAATTAAAACAACAATAGTCTTTATTTACACTCGCGAGCAATGCAGTTAAACATATGTTTTCATTTATTTAATAGCAGAGAGGTTAAAAATGTTTTAGTAGATTACAATGCACTGACGCATATTAAGCGACAGAAGTGTTTGTTCAAATAAATCTTTCTTTTATTTTAAATTAGAAATTTGTGAGGAAGGATCTTTGTTACTCTTTCACGCAAACACTGCTTAACAGATTTGAGAATGGATTAGCAATGACACTTTTTATAAACTTTTACTTAACGACACTTATTTTTTTTTAATTTTAAGTTTTAGAACTGAAGTTGTTTAGTTGTTTATAAGTATAAATGTTTGCACGCCAAATGGTAAAATGTACCAGGTACAAGTAATTACTACAGTAACAACTCATATATGTACCTACATTCAATGCAAATAAATTATTTCTATTTATCCCGGTAGTACGTATCCGTGGGAAAATTTCCGAACTCCACGTGGGCGAAATCTCGGGTATAAAGTAGTTATTAATAAAAGAATGGGCGTGAAAACACAGTCAGGTATACGCTAATAGGCTTTTCCTCTTTTCTCCAATGTTAGTACATATAATATATCGCATTTAAGGAACTTACTAACTGATTAAATAAACCAAACGTTATTCCTTCGGCCAAACACAAAGTAAAATACAATATCAAAATTTATTACCCTGACTTACTCTACTATACTGAAACGATTTTATAAATGAACCCGCTAACTCCAATTATTCTTTTGACACCCCTACAATTTAAGCCGCAAAAAGCAATTACGACAACCCTAAATCTAAATATGGGAACATATGAGGCTTTTGATATATGGACGTAATAAATATATTACCTAAAAAATCGTTTGGAGAAAAAGAGACGAAAAAAAAAAAAAAATCCCACTGATTTAATTATGTTAGAAAAGGGAAATGCTGTGCCGGTCGTCGGGTATATTAGAAAAGTTCGCAAAATGTAGGTACTGCTTGGAGCTTGCCTTATGGTTGCTGCTTCCTATTTGCAATTTCAGCGGAAACAATTTGAATTTTTCGTGTAATTTGTTTGAAAAGGGAGTTCGTTTGGCGTCCTCAGTAATTATTCGGGAAAGTCTTTGTGAAATATTGACTCTTGATATCTTTTTTGTATCAATTTGCTGAGTCCTCTCTCTTTCTTTTATGACTTGTATCGATGGGCGTCGGGTCGTTATAATCATGACGCTCAATTTAGTCAAATTGTGCGAGGAGGCGGCGGCGACTGTCTTAGTGTATAACTCGAATTGATTTGAATACGAGTAATTGTAAGTTCTTTACACGCTTTTATTAGCTTTTTAGGTATGTATGTGACGGAATCTTCGAACGTGATTTTGACCCACTTCCAAACGTCGAATTAAATTTGAACTTTGCACACTTATCAAGATCCGATGACAATGCAATAACTTAAATAGTTTGTCCCATTATTCTGATCTGGACCTTCAGGATTAGCGATTTTCTAAATCCGAAATCCGTGGTCAAGAGGTTTTTGCGTCATATGAGTACTTACTGTTCTTAGCCGCAATGTTTTTTTCTAAAATGATTTTTTTTTTGTTAATCACTCTATTCTTAATTCAAATTAATAGAAAATTCATTTTTAATTTTTAGTTTGCTTCTGTATTAAAGCGTGTTTTTTAGTTTTTTAAACTATATTTTTTTATAATTCGATTTTTTTTGTCGAAATTTTATACAAACTTCCATCCCCCAATAAGCATTTTTTTTAAATGACTTAGTGCTCACATTCTCTACATATAATTTTTCAGGCCTGTTAAGTAACACGTGTAAATATAAGATTTTTGTTAAGAAAATATACACTCAAAACAAAATTTTGTGTGTGAGCCACCCCTAACCTTAACTTGGCACGCACCGAATAATACAAGTATTGTTACATTCTTCCCTCTAAATACAAAATACCGTTTTGTGTATTCACAAATAAAAAATGTCCCAAAATAACTGCTAACAAAAACATACATATAGCCGAATATACAGTTTGTAAAACAACTGCTTGGGGCGTTACAAAAAAAAAAGTTTCTGCCGGTTTTTATATTACACATACACAGTTACAAAATTGTGTGTTGTTTTTCGTTTGTTTTGAAATCACCTTGTAGGTAGGTATGGCAACCGTGATTGTGTTCATTCCATTTTCAGAGGTACATAAAGTGTCAAAAGCAAATTGACATTATTTATACGCTTTAACGAACATTTCGGCTATCGAATTTAGAATTTTCGACAAAATGTTTATCATATTGGTAGAAAATGCTTCGTTACAATAAAAGGCAAAGTTTCGTGCAAAATATCAGAAACAGTTTTAGAATTTCAATTGTGTTGTTTCTATTGTGTTTGTGTGTATTGTGTGTTGTGTGTTTTAGTATTATGTGAATTGTTTTCATACAGAATATGAAGGAAAATACAGCTTGTATCCGTACTTGGGTAAAATCTAACGTACCAACTGACGTCTCGCAAGATTGATTGTCATTTTCTGTTACAATAAGGAAAAACTCAAAGGCTTATTTATGTACAAGGACATAGCGTGGCACCGTCGCAGTCTCTTCCAGGAAAATGAAGACAAAAAGAATAGTGATCTTATGTAATATTACCCTACTTTGTGGTCCATACGGCTATTTCGTTACAAGGTGACATTTTGAATCCCAACCTGAAAAGAATACTGACCAAGTGTGAGTAGAGTAGACTCGCGTTATATATATAAAGGTTCTTTACTACGCAAACTATTAAAAATACAAACCTATGATAGAGAAGTGGATTGACAAGCGGAGAGACCGACAGTCAGACAAACAGCGTAGTCTTAGTAATACAGTCCCACCCTTCGCTTCTTTTCTTTTTTGGGGTTCCAAATGAACCTTAAAAAATAATTTTACCTGACAGGATTTCCCACCAACAAAAAACAACGAACTTCCACACACTTTTACACCCAATTTATGTGGGAATGTAAGGTGAGTTAAGTGGCAACACTGATTGAATGTGGGAATATATGATGATGGAGTGACAACACTGTATGTCAAGGGCGGATACGCAAAAAAAAGAAGTAAGACGACGACGAAAGATGAAAGACGTTTAATTTTGAAAAGTTTATTATATAATTATTTAAGAAGTTTACTTGCCGTTTTATTCGGAATCCCACCACACACTACATTTATATAAAAAAAAACTTTTCATAGTGCTCTGCGTTATTTTGGAAACATTATTTTGCATCTGCATTTGTGGACCTAATGGTTTAAACTGTACGTTACATGTCAGTAACTCAAGATTTTTATTATAACTAAGCAGAATTCTCAAATTTCAAAGAGATCTTCCGAAAAATCTTTGAAATATCGTAATTGGCGGATCAAACCGGGCGTTTCAAATCGAGGGCCCTTCAAAGCAATTTATTGGCAAAGTGTACTACTACCAACATAATTGGCTGTTCACAAAATGGTTCGTACACCCCAGACTTAGAGTGGTTCAACATATTTTAAAACACGCTAATGCAAATACTACCTTACCTATTTTCTTTTTACGTTTATTTTCTTTTAATTGCTAATTGTGTGTTGTCAAACTTGTTATTAGTATGTTTACAAGAGCTTAACTAAAATTACTAGTAATTTAAACATTACATTAGTATGGTTAGTAATAACATTAAGCAATGTTTGTTTACATGAACATTAAACAAAACCTCATGCTTGTTATCTTTAAAAGGTTAGGCAGTTTACCAGTTCAGTTTTAGTCCCATGTAATAGGGGGCGAGCTTTTTGGTCTGAATCAGGCAAAAACCCAGACAGACTGTATGCTGCTAATGAGAAATTCCATCTCTCTTAAGTCTATTTAAACACACTGAAGAACTAATAACGCAAAACGGCACAGGAATTTCGAGAAAAAAACGGTGGTCAAAAACTGTTTCGAATGCATAACCTCCTTTCTCAGTTCATCATCATCATACAGTCGAAAGACGTCCACTGCTGGACATAGGCCTCCCCCAACGACACATTGACTTATGGGGGGTTTTGCCATAATCGCCACGCTTGGCAAGCGGGTTGGCGATCGCAGCACGGTTGTTACAAAAGCACAGAAAACGCTGCTGCCCATTCTCTGCTAAGTCCCTTAGTCGCCTCTTACGACACCCACGGGAAGATATGGGATGGTGCTATTCTGTACGTCCGACGCCATACAGAACCTTTCTCAGTTGCCTCAAAGTAAGCCAAACAAATACATTTATCTTCCCCAAAATGTTCCTCCTAAACTTGCAATCAATAAAATTAATCTCCAAAGACAATTCCTTCATTATAAAGAAATATATCAAAAACAAAAACCATCAGACTAAAACTTCACCCGATTTCAGTCTTTACAAGATTGAATCTTAAAAATGGAACCCCTTCCTCAATGTCAAACGATCCACGTAATTCCAGCAAACTGGAAACTCCGTCCAAACAACATCCATTTCGTAGTCAGCAGGAATGAACGAGCTGTAATCGCTTTAGAACCTGCAACGGATGCGGCACGTAGCGATAGAATGGCAGTTGCAAGAGTTTCTTAGTACGGGGTCAGACGTTCGTACCAGCCGCTCAACGGGCAGATTTTTCACAGTACTTTTAGTTAGGGCTTTACAAACGGCGATTTTGGATAAAGCGATTACATCGTTTTCGCTTCATCACTTTTGTAAGTCGGTTCTCAACGGATGATAAGTGGAGTTTTGAGTTTGTTTCGTGATGGGATTGTTCGCGTTTTCCGTTGGAATCAATTGGATTGTCGGGGTTTTGTACCTGTTGTTTTTGAACGGTGACTGTGCGATTCGGCAAATCCGTTTTTGATCGTGGTTCTCGACCAAAACGTTTTCCACTGAATAGAATAAAAGCATCGAACCATTTTGTTGAGAGACAACCGTTTTTCTGAACAAAGTGATACACTTTTAGCAAATTGGGTCAGCAGTGCAGGAAAACTCAAAGTTGTGGAGCTACAAATTCATTCTAAGAACTCAACTTTAACTTCACTCTGAAATCATTAATATGATGTAATTAATTCAGTTTTCATTTTAAGTTTGATCAAAGCTAATTGCCGTCGTTAGTTTCAGAACCTATAGAGGCAATAAAATATTTATTTTACAAGATAAAAAGGTGACCTAAATATGAATCTGTTTTAAACTGTAACTTAAATACCTCTAAACACATGACCGATTGGCGTCTCTGCTCTTTCGAAGGTAACTATATGGCATTAATTGTACTCGACTAGTTTATTTATTTATGTGTCAGCTTGTATACACGCCAATGAAACACTAGAACAGGGTGTGCTTCAATCTTACTGTATGACAACGTTACCGTTGATGAAGACTCGTAGTCCTTTTTTAGGATTCCGTACCCAAAAGGTCAAACGTGACCCTTATTACTGAGTGTTCGCTGTCGGTCCGTCCGTCCGTCCATCTGAGGCTGTATCTCATGAATCGTGATAGTTAGCCAGTTGAAATTTCTACAGATTTTGTATTTCTGTTGCCGCTATAACAACAAATACTAAAACTAGAATAAAATAAATATTAAAGGGGGCTCCCATACAAAAAAGTGTTTTTTTTTGTTTTTTCATTCGTGCGCGAGTCCGACTCGCACTTGGCCAGTTCTTTTCATACCGTTAACATTGAAACCACTCGTGTTATTCTGATTGGATGACTTTGGCACTGAAGTCTACGTAGCTGTCTTCGGCAAAGCCCTCCAAAGATGTTCACTTCTCGTAAATCCAAAAATCGAGCTTACGGATACAAAAGAGAGTCCGTTGCAACCAATAGCAGCCGCTTATTCTTCAGCCTCTAGTTTCCTAGCCCCGGGCCCGGGCTACAAGAGATTTCTATCTGTGACGGGTGCAGATGACGTAACGCAGCTTTTTGTGACGAAATAAAAAATATCACGACGCCTACTGAACAGACGGTTTTTAGCATTAATATTTTGTTCGTAGATTTATGTTACTGTGCCAATTTTGAGAGGCTTGGCGGTGTCTGGGTAAATGCTTATAAGATACCAAATTGCCAGCATGAAGTTACGTAACGGTCTAACATTACGTAACTTCATGCGTTTTACGATTTTGCTTACCCAGCTTGCATTTTGACTAAGTAAGCGTTGCGGCATGCCTCTTGGACAACCCTTTAGAAAAGTTCGGAGACTTTCAAAATAATGATGAATGGTGGCCCAGTGGTGGCAGCAGACTTACGAGCAGTAAGTCGTGGGTTAGAACCCAGGCAGGCGCATTATATTGTGTTATTTATTTCATCATTGCGGCTCTCAAAAAAGGTGAAGGAAAACATCGTGAGAAAACCGGTATGTCCTAGAACAAAAAATTCGAAGATATGTGACATCTACTGACCTGCATTGGGCCCGCGTGGTGCATTATAGCCCACTCCCTCTCATAGAGAGGCCTGTGTCCCAGCAGTGGGAACATTATAGGGTGATGATGTACCTTAAAAATGACCGCAACTGCAAATCGTAGTGGCTAAGCTGATTAAAGGATGTCCACCAGTGTGGATTTCAAGATGGCGTTGCTTGTAAAGAAAATTTGCGTCAATATTGCAAACTAAATAAATGTACCTAACATTTATTTCAATAGTCATTTTCCGCCTAGATAGAAACGTTGGTTCAACTCTAATCGCTATGGCAAACTGATATATCACCACTTATTTCTATGAAACTCTTTGACAATTTATCATCATCATTATTTCAGCCCAAAACACGTCCACTGCTGGACATAGGCTTCCCACAAGTGTCGCCACATTGACATTTTGGGGGGTTTTGCCATAATCGCCACGCTTGGCAAGCGGGTTAGCAATCGCAGTACGGTTTTTTGTACAACAAGAATGGGCAGCAGCGTTCTCTGTGCTTTTGTAAAGCACAGAGAACGCTGCTGCCCCTCTTCTGGCAAATCCCTTAGTCGCCTCTTACGACACCCACGGGAAGATATGGGATGGTGCTATTCTTTACGTCCGACACCATACAGAGCACTACGCATTTAATTACATCTAATTAAACCCTTACATCACTATACCTGCCACCGGAAAACAGAAAAAAAACAGTATTCCGAGATCTCCATGACACACCTCCGTGAAGTAACAAATATTCGTTTTTTTTCCACATTTACAATTCAAAATGGTAGCTTTATAGTCTTTGTGCCTTGATTTACGTGTCACGATGTTAATGTAATGTTATGTAATGTAATGTCGTGATTTGGGAGGCACATCCAGTCATCCATATGGCTTGAGTCTACGTTAAGAGTGCTTTTGTGTCGCTGCCAAGAGTTGTCGTTAGGGATGTTAAAGATTTTGTAGGATTTCCTTGGATGTTTGTGAGGCTGATGATATTTGCGTATGCTCAGAAAGCTAGTATTTTTCTTTTGTAATGAGAACAGAACTTATTTGGACTTTCACTTCATCGCATTGAATTATAATCTACTTGACGCATGGTTATGGTGACCTTTGAGCATAAATAAAATTAACAGAAGCTATAAATGGACTGTGTGAAAGATAACTAGAAAAGGGATGACTCGATAGTAAGGTATGAGAGAAGACATGCTGCACCGACCACAAACAAATTTGGCTAAAGACAGCAGAAAACTTATGAAGGTTATTTTATTATTTGCAATTTTCCATCGAATTTTCATCATGGCTGCATGAGTGAAAGAGATTAACTACAACGTTAACTTATTTGCACCAAATCTTAGTCTTAAGAAGTGATAGCTTAGTAGAGTGATCGTCGGACTGCCAAGTTGGGTGTCGAGTTTTGAGTCTAAGACACGCACTTCTGGTTTAGGATTCATTGGCGTTTCGTATTCACTTGCTTCGTAGTTGGAAAATATTGTAAGGAAACCAGCATGCCTAAGAGTTATTTCTCGACGCCATGCAAAGACAAGTCAGAGGCTCATGGGCAACATAATACTCTGACACCAGGTTATAGGATAAAGACCAAGTCAAACTGATTGATGTATCTCACCTAACCTAACTCAATAAAATCAGCAGATTCTTCAATAAGATATTGTTGAAACTAAGTATCTCCATAACATTACCACAGATCTCCACCACAATCGAGTTAGAATCATTTTCCAATTCATATACGTTGCTAAAAATATTACGGCAGTGTTCATTTTGTCGGAAAATAAGATAAGATACTTAGTTATTGTTCGGAGAAACTCCATTTTTTCGCCTACATTGAATGTTTTTTTTTGCTGGTTAGAGTATTATTTCATGAATTTATCGACACACGATATCGTTTTCTGTCTACCCTATTATTTTTTGGCTTGGAGCTAAATGGGACTTCTTGTGACCCAATTTTGGCACAGCAGCAGTCAATAAAGTAGAAGACAAAGCAGTTAGGGATGCTATATATAAAATAAAAGATTATTGTAGTGAAGGAAATATTGCTCTTTTCAAAATAATTTTACTTGATCACCTAGCGTTTTTGGCAAGTATGGTGATCAATGTTCTTTTTCTTCATAGATAAAAGCATCTTCTGGCATTTTTGGATCATTCATAAAATTGTTTTTCTTGCGTACTTTTCGGCCAAGTTTTATATCTTGCATAATTATGACACTAAGGCCCCTAGCACACGGCGTATTTTAAACGCGCAGACAACGCGCGTTTCAGGAACACGCGTTTTCTGCGCCGCAGATGCCTATTTTTGCGTTTTTATAGAATCAAACGCGCTTAAAACGCGATACAAACGTGCGTGTGAAGCGCGTTCGAAACTCGTTTGAAGCGTGTACAAGGGGTCGGAGGTGAGGTAGAGGAAAGGTTCGAGAGGCACAATTGACGAGGAGTTTCTGACAAAAACGCGGAACCTACGAGCGACCACAGCGTGTCTGTATCGCTGTATCTGCGCGTATACGCGCAGCAGACGCGCGTTTCACGATCGCCCCGAGTGCTTAGGTTACAAGGCTGCGTTCAAATCTCGTTTGTAGCGCGTATACGCGCGTCATCTGCGCGTCGTCTGCGCGTTTAAAATATGCCGTGTGCTAAGGGCCTAATAAATTCATGTCACATATGAAAATATTCTTTAACGATTTGAATATACTACATGGAAAATGTTGATAATAATACATAACAAGAATGATGTATTTATTTTTCATCATTATAGTCAATCAAACTAAAGTATTATTATATCATTATTTTGTATTAGTGTTATTGTATTATAGTATCAATAAAACCAAATCATTGCTTATTTAGTCATTATTTATGGTCAATATTATGGTGATTAGCCCTTTTTACGATACTGAAACCATTAGGTATTATAAGTGATATCATTACGCCCTCATAGGTAAGTGGGTATAAAGAGTGCTTTGTTAAAAATACAATAACTTTGTACATTAGGAAGTAGGTGATTCGTGGTAACAAAGGTTTTGAATTAATATTTAAGTATAATTGGAGTTTTTTCTTTTTTGAAGGGAACAATTATTTTGTGTATGAATAGAAAACTGTAAAAGTAGAATGTAATTGAATATGAAAGTACTTTGGAAATTAGAAAATTGTTATCATTGTATTGTAAGGATATAAAAAACTTTTGTAATATTTTTTTCGTGAGCACAATAGAAAAAGAACACAAAAACTTTTTACAGAATAATTTTGATTGGGACACTGAAAGTTCCAAGTGGGGTTGACGTATAAGTGGTAGGTTGGTGCTTTCTGAATCGCAATAACTAGTATCGTACTCACTGAATATTAAGTTTTAGATCGAGCTAGTAAAAGCATTTGGAAACCTTCCAGAAGCTCTTTTTACACCTGAAACTATTACAACAGCAAAACTACTAGTACTCATCATCATAATTGCAATTCATAAACAAAACTAATAACAATTTCGATATGTACTTAAATGTCCACTCGTACTATATTTGTATGAGTGGACATGCAGAGAAAAAATTTGATTGTTTGTTTATTACGATTTAATTCAAAAACTACTCGATCGATTTTTAAAATTCTTGCACCTTTGGAAAGCTACATCTTTACCAAATAACATAGGCTATATTATATCACAGCAGAGATATCTAGACAGGTAAAGTAACATTTTATATGCAACTAGGTGTCCCGCGCAACTTCGTCTGCGTCACATTTTTCCCGTTTTCGCAGCATTTTTTATTGCTTCTCCACTCCTGTTGGTCGTGGCGTGATGATATATAGCCTATAGCCTTCTTCGATAAATGAGCTATCGAACACTGAAAGAATTTTTCAAATCTGACCAGGATTTCCTGACATTAGCGCGTTCAAGCAAACAAACAAACAAACTCTTCAGCTTTATAATATTGGTATAGATTTTCGCGGACGAACTCGCGGGCGAAGTGCTAGTAAACAATATTTTAGTCATCATTATCATCATCATTTCAGCCCAAAAGACGTCCACTGCTGGACATAGGCCTCCCCCAAGTGTCGCCACATTGACATTTTGGGGGGGTTTTGCCATAATCGCCACGCTTGGCAGGCGGGTTGGCGATCGCAGTACGGTTGTTCCAAAAGCACAGAGAACGCTGCTGCCCATTCTCTGGCAAATCCCTTAGTCGCCTCTTACGGCACCCACGGGATGATATGGGATGGTGCTATTCTTTACGTCCGACACCATACAGAGCAGAGAATATTTTAGTATTAAAGTTTATTAGTTTTAGTTGTTCGACTGTCTCGTTGGTCTAGTGGTCGCAATCGTGACTGCCGAGCATGAAGTCCTGGGTTCAATTCCCGGTTCAAGAAAATTGTTATTGGGTTTTACCATCAGGAATTTCTCAGTAGCAGCCACGGGTACTAGATTTATGCCCGGTTGATGACAATCGGTTCCGTATGGTGTCGGACGTAAAGAATAGCACCATCCCATATCCTCCCGTGGGTGTCGTAAGAGGCGACTAAGGGACTTGCCAAAAAATGGGCAGCAGCGTTCTCTGTGCTTTTATAATAACCATACTGCGATCGAAAACCCGCCTGCCAAGCGTGGCGATTATGGCAAAACCCCCTTATGTCAATGTGGCGTTGGGGCAGGCCTATGTCCAGCAGTAGACGTCTTTCGGCTGAAATGATGAATGATGAGTTGGTCGACTGCTTCGTTAGTCTAGTGGTCGCAAACGTGACTGCTGAGCGTGAGGTCCTGGGTTCGATTCCCGGGTCGGACAACTTGTTATTGGGTTTTACCATCAAGAATTTCTCACTAGCGGCCACGAAGTCTGGATTTGTGCCCGATTGATGACACCTCTGCCAGATCCTTCGAGGATTACAGGCGTGATGTTCTATTATGTTATACCCCATTGTACCCCATTGATATCACCTACAATTTGCCATAGCAAAAGCCCTGAAAGCACCAGATGTGCTCAAATTCTCAGAATGTTTATTAAATCATAAACGAAAACTTGTATTGCCCGTACCGAAAGATATTAAATTCTTCTTTACATGAACCCTAGTATGTAAAGAAAGAAAGAAAGATAAAACGTTTATTCGCGCAATTGCCTCAAGTACAAACAATATAAAAAAATATATAATGTACTGCTACAATAATGTTTATAGGTGTTCTTATGTGTTCCTATTTCCGAATACAATAAGCTTTGTAGGTCATAACACCGTGTAGAAGGAGGTATATCGTTTTCGAAAAGGTGAAGTTGCGTTTGCATTTAGGAGACTAATGGAAATGCCATGGATGGGGGCTTAAGCATACAGGGAGGAAAGGAACCCATTAAAAAAAAATCTTGTATTGCACTTTTGTAGGAAACAGTTGTTTTTTAGGGTTCCGTACCCAAAGGGTCAAGCGGAACCCTATTACTGAGACTTCGCTGTCCGTCCATCTGTCACCAGGCTGTATCTCATGATAGTCAGAAAGTTGAAATTTTTACAGATTATGTATTTCTGTTGCCGTTATAACAAAAATACTAAAAACTGAATAAAATAATTATTGAAGGGGGCTCCCCTACAAAAAAGTGGTTTTTTTACTCGTTTTTAGGGTTCCGTAGCCGAATGGCAAAAAACGGAACCCTTATAGATTCGTCATGTCTGTCTGTCTGTCTGTCTGTCTGTCTGTCTGTCCGTCCGTCTGTATGTCACAGCCACTTATTTCCGAAACTATAAGAACTATACTATTGAAACTTGGTAAGTAGATGTATTCTGTAAACCGCATTAGGATTTTCACACAAAAATAGAAAAAAAACAATAAATTAAGGGGGTCCCCATACTTAGAACTGAAAACCAAAAAAAAATTTTTCATCAAACCCCTACGTGTGGGATATCTATGGATAGGTCTTCAAAAATGATATTGATGTTTCTAATATCATTTTTTTCTAAACTGAATAGTTTGCGCTAGAGCCACTTCCAAAGTGGTAAAATGTGTCCCCCCCCCCCCCCCCTCTAATTTCTGAAGTAAGAGGAGGAAAATTCTGAAAATATTTAGGATTCTAGAACGTAAAAAAAACTATCAACGAAAATTGGTTTCGATAAGATATGACGTTTAGTTTTTGAGATATGGGACTTTTTCATCAAACTGCAGCAGTAACTTTGTTTTTCATAAACATACTATGAAAAACAAATTTAGTTTTGCGGTTGTGTGGAAGTTTACTAACTAATACTACTAACTAATGAATGACAGTTCAAAATATTGTTATTATATTGTTTGGAGCTATGGAACCCTGTGTGCGAGTAAGACAAGCACTTGGCCGGTTTTTATAAATAATCGTATGGAACCTTTCGTGCGCGAGTCCGGCTCGCACTTGGCTGGTATTTTAATTACCGATGAAAATTTTCTATTTGGGGCCCTCATACAAATGTTTCATCAAAATGATGTACTGAATACTTATACCTGTACTTGTATTACTTTTGACAGCTTTTGGTCATAACATGATAGGTTACCGGTCAAAGATAGATTACCGGTCATAGCATGATAGGTTACCGGTCAAAGATAGATTACCGGTCATAGCATGATAGGTTACTGGTCAAAGATAGATTACCGGTCATAGCATGATAGGTTACCGGTCAAAGATTCGCAAATGATGGCCATGACTTTCGATATAATATCAATACGAAAAGTAGAAGAAGAATTTATCAAGGATGTGTCTGTTTGAGTACGAAACAATAAGAAAACCTTAGTTACGTATTCTGATACGAATTATCCGAGAGCAGCGGTGGCCCAGTGGTGGCAGCCCCGACTTACGAGCAGTAAGCCGTGGGTTCGAACCCAAGCAGGTGCATTACTTTGTGTGAGAAGAGGCCTGTGTCCCAGCAGTGGGAAAATTAAAGGATGATGATACGAATTAATTAGTTTACACAAATATGTTTATTGTTATTTACAGTTAAAACTGCGTGTTTATTTTGATGTTGCCCTACTTATTACGGAATGGCATTGACATCTTATTAATGACTTCGCTACGAGCCGAAGTCCTGCAATAAACACGTGATTTTAAACTGCAAACAATACTATAAGAAAAGTGAGAAACTATAAAATATTATTTTTTTACTTATCCTTGTTTTATTTTTTGTTCTAAGCTCATTGATTGTTTTTCCTGAAAAAAGTGAAAGACTAGGACTAAGTGAACTTTGAAACAACACTAATGACCCGTCGTGGTCTTGACCTTGGTCATGTGTAGTGGTATGGAACCCACACATGCACACACCTTTTTTATGAATGGCATCTCGCAGTTCAACCTAGGAGGTTGTCATCTGCTTAACCGGACTATCCTGTGGGTGCCTTAAGAGTAAGGCCTCCAGCCAGGGCATAAAAAACTTACAAACTAAGCGACTATACGCTAAGGGCACCCCCTGTGGGGTACGAGCCTCGGCTCAGGGCGTCGCTGGGGGAGGACTGCATGGGGACAGGCTGGATCTGAATGATATCGTTATTTAGGGGCTGATTTAAAACTACTGGCACAGCATCGCGGGCTGGCTCGAGCGAGGGTCGGGGAGGGCATGGACCGGGACGTCGCGACGGACCTCGACGGTGAGGTCGGAAAGACGGCGGTTTGTGTCTGAACTTTTTAAGAGTGCTAGTCTCTTTGCTACTCTCCTGGAGGAGGGTGATAGCATCATCGGGAGTGACGAGGGTATGCCGAGGACGGCGTACTGTACTAATGCGCGAGGGTTCGTAACGGGCGGCCGCTGCGATCAGGGGATTACGGTGTTTACTGGCGTTATCGAAGAAACGCTTCGAAAGATGTTTCATAAACTGAAGGACGGTGGGCATTCTAAGGTCTACGTGTAGACGGTCGTAAAAACATACGTACGTCGTATATTACGGACATAAAAAGGGGCTCCCGTGACTCTAAGTAAGAACCGGTTCTGCAAGGTTTGCATCCTATGGATGTATTTAGGCTTGTGGGAGCGTACACGACGCAAGCGTACGACATAATGGGGCGGATCACCGCAGTATAAAGGCGCAACTTGCACTTGAGTGACAATTTGCTTTTTGCCGAAATCATGAAATGAAGCCTACCCATAGCAAAGGCAGCTCGGTCGCGAGCTGCTTTGATGTGGGCCGCGAAAGACAAGTGGTTGTCAAGTAAGACTCCTAAGTACTTGGCTTGCTTCTCCCAAGGGATAGGCTTACCGTACATAGTGATCGGGCTGAATGCACACACCCTGCGAACTCAACTACTTAAGACGATGCAGTCTTTGAGTTCGGAGCAGTTCAAACACGCTATGACACAGCCGGTCATAACCGCTAACCGCGTCACTCGCGTCGATTTATATTAAGTAACCTAATCATAGTCTTTGTTTATAAACCGTGTTTAGTTATAGTAACTCATATCATTACATTCAGTGTGTTATACTCTAATGATCCTTTCATTTCCTATTATATAGAACCTTTAATACGCCCTAAAAAAAGTTCTATACTGGTGACCCCGACGTAATTTCTATATTGGTGACCCCGACAAAGTTCTATATTGGACACCCCGACAAAGTTCTATATTGGTGACCCCGACGAAAGTTCTATACATGGTTGTGGGCCGCAGAAAGTCCAAAAGTGGACACAACACAGGTTTTCCGCAAATGATCAGACGAAAAGTGAGAATATGCTGGGGGTTCAGAAATGATGTTCTGAAACGTGGTAACCGTTTCAGGGTCATTGTCCCTCCACCCTGTATAAAAACCATCACCAGCGGCGCAAAGAAAAAGAATATTAAGCTACTAAAAAGCTTAATGTCAATCATTGAAAATAGAATCTCGTTGTTATACAAATAAGAAACGTTTTGAAAGCAATTACCACTGGGAGAAGAACGGAATAGTGCGCCAGATCCCTAAAACCTCGTATTAGCTGTCCTTAATCCAATAAGGAGGGGAGCACCGGGATTACCGGTGTCTATCTCGTGCTACGCCTTGGGGCACGTCCCAAGGGAACTTGTTTCCTCCGTAAACACCCCAGCTTCTGCCACTAACCTATTTAAGTACATTAGGCTGATTCTATTTCAGGTGAGGTGCTGCCTCGTTGGTCTAGTAATTGGAAGCGCGACTGCTAAGCATAAAGTCCCGGGTACGATTCCCAGGTCTGGCAAGGTATTATTAGGTTTTACCATAAGGAATTTCTCAATACAGCCACAAACTTTGGACTTGTGCCCGCCCCCTATTTCATAGGACTTAAAAAACATAACTGGTGAAATGTGGGTGTAATATTAGTTTTACCTCTGCCCTTCGGGTATTACAGACCTGATGAGTGCTATTTCATAAGAAATTGCAAACCGCAGCAGCGAGGACCCCTAGTTAGTGACTTCTTCTTCTTCTTTATGGGGTTTTCAGTTTCCGCACTTAGTCCCTTAAGTGGACCATTGTGCGTGAGCCATAGTGGCCGTTACTCCAACTAGCCCACCTCCCTCCAGAAGCAGATCACACTTCCCGGTCTTCTCAGGGCATCTAGGTGTTCCCAGGGTCGCCTCGCGAATTTTGGTGACACCGGTGCACTCAAGCAACACATGCGCCACCGTTTCTTGCGCATCCATGCATGCTCTGCACAGGGGACTGTGATTCCTAGAGTGTGGAAGTGTCATAATAAGTGACACGAGAGGTTTTCATGAAAACGGCAAGAAGCGGCAATGCAAAGGAGTGGAACTCTCTGCCTGTGTCTGTGTTTCCGAACGCTTACAACCATAATCTCTTTGAAGTTAGAGTGAACAGGCTTCTTCTGGGTGAGCTCGTGCCATCGGGGACTTTGTCTCTGTCATTTTTGACCTAGACTAGAGTCAACAGCAAAACCATCCCAAATAAAAAAAATGTCGCCATTCACAATCGCGTATTTATAGGACTTCGGAGTAGTACGTGCCAAGGGAAAGTGGTTCCCCTATATTCAGCCACTCCCGCTAACCTATTTACATTAGTCTGATTGTGTTTAAACGATTTTATTCCGTTTCACACTCGTTCAAATAACCGAATCTTGTGATCGATTTTTCTCTCACTTCGTGTGCTGATTGAGTCGAAGTTTTTACGCACGGGTAGTTCAGATACCTAATAATAGAATGTTATATATTGTGTTATCCTATATTCCTTTTTCACTAATAACTTTCATTCCTAACATCAGATCAGCTAGCAACTACGTATTTCACAACTAACTAACTAACTGGTAACTATGTATATAAGGTTTATAAGCTGTTACTGAATTATAGGAAATTAGGTTATAACGTTTATAATCTTTAGCTTTTTTTGGTATAAACAAATCTATATAACTACCAGTTTTGAACATCCTTAGTTTATGCACTGAAAAAAAGGAAATCAGGTTATAACGTTTATAATCTTTGGCTTTTTTTGGTATAACCAACTCTATTCAACTACCAATTTTGACTATTCTTAGCCTGTGCACTGAAGTCTGTGGTACTGAAGTCAGTAGTGTGATGGTTCTGCAACCACCTTATAAACCAGACTTTGCAAGTTTGAATTGCAACCAGTATGCACCTAGTATTTTGCCATTTATATGAGTGAAAAAAACTTAAAACCAAATTAAAAACCACCGATCCGAGATCTGCGGAAGGGTTAAAATAATATCGAGAAACGGTAACTTTTCCATCGAGCCAATTCCTGCTTTCATTGAAACAAAATTCTGTTTGGAACGGTAAATAGTTGGCGCAGTTCCCAATGCGCGTCCCTGTTACCTATGTACGTGACGCGCTTTATTTGATCGTGATAATTTCTGCGGCTTTAACATCTTGCGTTGGAATTCAATCGCGTTTCCTAGCGGGTTCTCTCTCACCTTTTGTGGGGACCATTTTCAATTACGTTGGTGCATTTTCTAAAGTGATATTGGCATGGATAAACTTGCTGAGTTTTCCGCTATTTTGTTGCCTGTATTTTCTTCATGTTTCTTGTAAGAAAACTTGTGAAAATGATCGTTTTGTGACTTGTGTCTTACTTTTTCATGATGTGAAACTGCGCAAAAAGAGGAAACTTTCATATAATGGATGAGGTTAGGCGACTAAGTCATGTCTAAAAACGGGAAGCAACATGCTTTCTCTTGCGAAAAAGTGGGTTCTGCTTGAAAGAAAGAAAGAAGAAACGTTTATTAGTACACGCCACAAGTACCTACACACAATAAAAAAAAAACGGCAAATAAAAAAAATACTTTAAACTAAACAATTATTATTGTATGATTTACGGCTGCATCAAATAGGCCCGGTTCAGCACAATGCCGGACAACCCGACGCTGGTTTTCAACTGAACCTAAATTATGAGTAAACGGATGTCAGTAAGTAACAGTATTAATCTAAATATTGTATATGATAAAATAATATGATAAAATTATGTAGCGAGTATTATGAAAATATAATAAGCTTGCAATAACCCTTTGTTGAGCATTAAAACAATTATACTTTTAGATTTATCACCTAGTTAGGTTACACATAAGCGACACATTTCCCATTTTTTTGCATACACTTGCACTTTCCGAAAAACAGAATAACTATGTACTTATTTCGGAACACGAGGAAAACAAAAATTAAGCTTCTTTAGAATTAAATAACTTGCCAAGAAAACCAATACGTGTTAAAAAAGGGATTTGAAGGGATTACTGAAAAACTTCTTCACAGCCCATTTCTACAACGCCATTATTGTCAAAAAAGTGATACTTGAAGAAATATACTGTAATTGACATTGAATTTCGTTCATGTAGCTATTCGATGAAATAGATCAAATAACCAATTCGTTCAAGTAACCAAATCAAATAGCCCTTCTATGATGGGTTTCTACGTAGTAATAGTTAACTACGAATCCTGTTACATAGTAGCATAAAGTTTTAATTCCTGGAGTGCTCAGCAAATTTTTCTTGTACGTGTGTGTTGCTATAATAATACAAAATAAGCACGTATCGAATTAGTCATACTCAATACATTGGCAGTCCACAGCGAAAACAGGTTAATTTGGTAAAAATGGGCGGAGGACAAACTGTTAGTATAATTGGAATAATTTGGCAATACCTAACGAAACAACGTTCAAGAGCATGAGAGGGCATTCACACGGCATTGCATCGTAGTAGGGAAATATACAAGGTTATTGGAAAAACACCAACAACCTCTTAAGAGGTCATTCTACTCATCATTATGAACAACTTTTACTATGAGACCAAACCCGAAATCGTGAAAAAAAAACAGCCGTTCTCTACATTTTGACGAGGTATGTGAACAAAAAGTACGGAACAGCTGATTTTTTTTTCGCGAATTCATGTTTGGTCCCATAGTAAATGTTGTTCATAATGATGAGTACAACCTAAAATGGTTACAAAGTATTTAGTACATCATTCTGAATCCCCAGCAATATTTTTACCGGCAATTAAAAAAAAAAAAAACAAATTTTGACCGTGTTGATATTGCAGTTTTATATGATACAATATCTGTTCTTTTTTTTGGGACTAAAACATTACCGACGAAATGTAGGTGTAATTGGGTAGGTCCACACCTGTCTAACTCGTGGAGGAGCTCGTGGCTAAATAATAACAGCCGTACGGGTCGATCTTTAAGGTTAAGCCGCGCTTGCCTGGGTTGGTTCGTGGATGGGTGACCACCCATTACAAAACGAGTTTCCTCCGCGCCTCCAAAAGCACGTTAAGCCGTTGGTCCCAGCTGATATTTGTAGATCTTTGACAGTTACTGGGTTGTGGAGGTCAGATAGGCAGTCACTTCATATAAAATACTGGTGCTGCATCTGGGTAGACTGGAAGCCGACCCCAAGATAGTTTGGAAAAAGGCTTGGCAGATGATGACCTCTGCCTAAAACTTTGCTAATAACAGGAAAGATGTTATGTTATTTTATGGGAAATTATGCGGATCCACTGCAGTGCTGAAAAGTGTGAAGCGGGATGTTTTCGAGTTAACCTATCCTGACTGCAAACAATCGTAGAGTCAAGAACCATATGAACGAAATGTATTAAAACACAATCTTTTACTCTGGACGCTCTTAACTTGCACTTATAACTACGTCGTTCTCACATATTTGTAATTCTGAACATGAATGATGTAACCAAGATTTTGGAATGGAGTTTCTTGCCCATGGGACTGTAGCTTCGCGTTTTTTTTTTGTTTTTTGACTTTCTAAAAAGCCTGCCTGCAAAGTTTGAAATAAATGCTTTGAGTTTGAGTTTGAACACAAGTCACGTCACTTAAGTGTGCATAGGTACTGACCACGACAATCAAATTACTGTGGCTTGTGTAAAACTGTTCACGTAATACCACAACACGATAAACTTTACTGTCGTCCAAGATAATTTCACTGCTCGTTTTTATTTTGTTTTATATTTTTTGACGTCATGGCCCATTGGGAACGGTGCCTAATGGTTTCATAGCTTGGGTTAATGTTAAATATTATATCTGAAACATTTTCGTTGGTTTGTTTATTTTTATTGCTGCATATTTGGTCGCAATTATACGTCGCGCACTAAAAGTTGGATGTCTGCGGAATGTGCGTGAGTGTATGTGTTTGTGTGCGTGTGTTAGTAGTAGGTACTCAGCCCAGTGCCCTGTGTGGGCTTGGGCGTGAGGACTTATGTTGCACTCACGGACACACAACACTTTCCAAAGAGATACTTAGCACATCACTTCTGGTTTTGTATTTTATTCTCTTCCTCTCATTACTTGGAGCTTTTACATTGTTGTAGTTCTTATGTGTAATTTAATATTATAATTTTAAGGGTGTGAGCCTGAAGATCTGTCATACAGGTATCGAATCCAGTATAGACTGCAGCTCTTACAAACGTTTGAATTTGCATGTGTCCTAGATCATCATCATCATCATCATCATTTCAGCCGAAAGACGTCCACTGCTGGACATAGGCCTCCCCCAAGTTTCGCCACATTGACATAACATGGGGGGTTTTGCCATAATCGCCACGCTTGGCAGGCGGGTTGGCGATCGCAGTACGGTTGTCACAAAAGCACAGAGAACGCTGCTGCCCATTCTCTGGCAAGTCCCTTAGTCGCCTCTTACGACACCCACGGGTAGATATGGGATGGTGCTATTCTTTACGTCCGACACCATACAGAGCCTAGATATCATGTTCCAAATTTGTACCTTTTTGAGAGAAATAAATTACTATTGTATTGTAATTTGGGGTGATGATGATGAGATCATCTTCCTTGTCTTTTCCCAACTATGTTGGACCCGTTACAGTCTAACCGAATGCAGCTGAATACCTGTATCTTACATGGAGTAACACCTAATTGTCCTCCACAGCCCAGTTACTAGTAACATCGTGTTATCGTGTTACTCGTGGGCTTCGAACCCCAACACGGTCACTCATCTACGGACCGGGCTCGGCAAGCGTTGCTTCATGTTGAAGATCGAGCCGACAGCTATTATTTAGCCACAAGCTCCTAACAACGAAGCATAATAATCAGCCTCGCCCCCAGCTGGGTCTCAGGCCTCTTCTCTGTAAAAGAGAGTGGGCTGTAATCCACCTCGCGGGGCCAGCGGTTTAGTCGACCAAGACTAAGGTGTAATTGCGCCTAAATCATATAAATGTTATGAACCCAATTAGAATCCGACCTTTCCAAGCTTTGTCATGATTACTTCCTTAATAATTTACTTAATTCCTGCAATTAGGGGAAGGAAAAAGGGAAAGAAATAGTAATACATACAAAAAAGGAACATTATTATGAATAATGCGTAACTACGACCACATTTTTTGTTGTTTACATTCCAAAATAAATGTAACATAATCTTTTCTTTTAATGCTAATATAATTTAAACAGGTAATGATGCCCTTTTGAGGGTCTTGTCTGAAATAATTATGTCATTAGTATACTTTTAAAATATTTTTAAGAGGGTCACAATTTATAGTGATAGCAAAAGTATTTTTAAATACGGACAGCAATATAATTTGTAAGAGACTATAAAATAAGTAGATCATCCGCTGAATGGAAGAAGTCTAAAAGCAAACAAAATCATATGGCTGTTACATTGTGTTTTACAAGCCGATACAAGTTCCAGTAAATCGGTTTTTTCTAGGCAAGCGTATTCCATCCTAGGCCGAATCACCGCTTCACATCAGGTGAGTTGGGGTCAAGTCTAAAACCATTTAGTAAAAAAAAAAATGTTTAAAAAAAGCGCACATATTACAGTCATCATCATCATCATTTCAGCCGAAAGACGTCCACTGCTGGACATAGGCCTCCCCCAATTGTTGCCACATTGACATAACATGGGGGGTTTTGCCATAATCGCCACGCTTGGCAGGCGGGTTGGCGATCGCAGTACGGTGTCACAAAAGCACAAAGAACGCTGCTGCCCATTCTCTGGCAAATCCCTTAGTCGCCTCTTACGACACCCACGGGAAGATATGGGATGGTGCTATTCTTTACATCCGACACCATACAGAGCATATTACAGTGCCAAGATGCTAAATCTTAACTCTAATTACATACAAAATCATGTATCAGATGAAGTCGACAATACCTTTTATATTAAAGGCATATTAATAAAATCTGTATCATATTAATTATGCTTCTATGTTGTGTTATGTCTTTTGGGTGCACTGAATAAGTGATATATCTATTTATCTACCCTTCTAAAGGCGTCCTCAATAAAAATTTACGAAACGTAAAAATCAATATGGCGTAACATTCATAATAATTTCCGATTCGATTTTCCGCAGCCAATTTATATTTACCTGCTTGCTTAATTTATTTTTTCCTAATATTAATTTGATCATCAATTTGTTTATTTACAAAGTAGCAATTCGAAATTGTCAGCAAATAAATTTCCTGTCGCACGAATATCGACACGGGACTGTCCTACAAAACCACGATGACATATCCCCCTTATCCTTCTCAGAATTCAATCAGGCGAACCGAAAGAGGGGACAGCCTACTTAAGTAGGGTAAACAGGATTCCGTGTCTCGAAACCGTTCGGAATATTCGACAAGAATTTTAATTTGGCCTAAATAGCTTTATTTATTTAAGAAATTAAGTTAAGTAGATGTTTACGTAAATAACACGGGGCCATCTTGATTTTTTCTTTAGGAAAATTGCTGAAGGTTTCCGGGATTTTATTGCAATGAAGTTTTTTTTTTCGTTATTCCTTACAAGGCTAACTAAAAATCATCATCTGCCAGACTAGACATTAATGTAACATACCCCCTTCATATCTGAATCCCCGAAGAAGTATGGAAGAAGAAGACATGCTGCGCCAACCCCAAATAAATTGAGATAAGGACAAGATAATGATGATGGCTCTGTATGGTGTCGGACGTAAAGAATAGCACCATCCCATATCTTCCTGTGGGTGTCGTAAAAGGCGACTAAGGGACTTGCCAGAGAATAGGCAACAACGTTCTCTGTGCATTTTGCAACTGCGATCGCCAACCCGCCTGCCAAGCGTGGCGATTATGGCAAAACCCCCCCTTTGGAGGAGGCTTATGTCCAGCAGTGGACGTCTTTCGGCTGAAATGATGATGATTATTATGAATGATGATGATGATCCCCGAGAGGTCAAGCAGAGGTACATACCTAACAGTACACTCTCATTTCAACAATTAACTCCTGTATTATGGCAAAATATACCGACATTAATTTGTATTATAAACTTGCTACAACATTGATCATATTTTTTCACGATGGATATAAGACAGTAAAAAAAAATAGATAAACAAGGAACCTCCCTTATCTACATTTATGAACTTCCTACATAAAAGCATATCTAAGGTACCAGAAAAAATACATACATAAGACATCAAAGAGTCATGAAATATCTTACATTCAATTGAGCTCCAATTTTTGTCACGGAATTTACAGCAACCCTAACTTTTTTACGGGATTTGGGGGTGGTTAAATCCGTTTAGGGATCCGCAGTCGTATTGGGAAAACGGCCGTCAATCTGTCGCTGCGTTTGACTCAATATCGGATTGATTCGCGAGGTAACGCCAACAGAAAAGTAACAAGGCCAAATATTGTTATGCGTGTGATCAGAAACCAGGTCTGAAGATAGATACTCATTAGAAATTACTCTTCGCATATCACCGGTTAAACCAAAACGATGATATAGAATGTCTTGTGGTACTCAATCCGCCTACGTATTATATTACATGAAGCAGGAATGAAGAAAAATCTACCTATAAACCAATCATTATCACTATCGGCCTAGCCTTTTCCCCACTATGTTCGGGCGGCTTCCAGTCTAACCGGATGCAGCTGAATAGCAGTAATAAACATGGAGCTACTGCCTTACCGTCCTCCACAACCCAGTAACTGGAAACGAGTATGTTAATTTAATGTTTTGAAGTAAGTATTGACATTGTTCTGTATGGTGTCGGACGTAAAGAATAGCACTATCCCATTTCTTCCCGTGAGTGTCGTAAGAGGCGACTAAGGGACTTGCCAGAGGATGGGCAGCAGCTTTCTCTGTGCTTTTGTAACAACCGTACTGCGATCGCCAACCCGCCTGCCAAGCGTGGCGATTATGGCAAAACCCCCCTTATGTTCACTTGGGGGAGGCCTATGTCCAGCAGTGAACGTCTTTCGGCTGAAATGATGATGATGGTGAAGTATTGACATTTGTATATGTTTTCCTGGTGCGTTACCTATTTCTTTTGTTGACATGTAGTTAAGTAAGATACTGCGTATCAATTTTGGATACTGTCGCGTAGGTTAGTAGGTGATCAGTTAGTGGCTTTGCGGATTATTAGGAGATCAATATACAGATGCCTACAGAATTTATGTAGCTGATTTAAATTATTGGGTTAATGACCCTGCCTTGTATTTGGTAGATTCAGTCAATATTAGCAAACTGTTCATATTGAAGAGAGAGTCATCATAAGCATTTTTGCTGGCATTCTCTGGGCATTAATTTATATGGTGATTACGATGCCATTTAGCCGATTTCGGCAACAGCGACTGTACTCGATGGCTTTCTATGGTGATTATCGACAGTTTTGGTATGCTCTCAAGCGACTAATACATATCCAACTTCGGCTGAAAAGCTCCGAGCACAAAGCATATGGCATAGGCTTTAGTCGTATGACTCATGCCAAAATCAAGTAGGAAAATAACAATAGTATATCCTACACAGAACTCCTTAGAGTTGATTCGTAAACTTTAGTACCATCACAAAAAAATTGCATTCATGCTTCCTGCAAAAAAATATTGTTGATTTAATTGGTATTATCTAAAAAATATCACGTTGTTACACCCAAAATCCAATCGTGTCGCCAAAGCCTACTTCACTCTACCGTTCTCCCAAATTACTCATAAAATAAATATGTAGGTTACGGAACGCAAAAAGCGGCCCGACTCACACTTGACCTGTTTTTATTTCCGGATAAATAAGCATGGTAAACAAAATTTACAGTGTGTTACTTTTAGCCGTAAAACTAGATAGATAGCTTTCTTTCTTTCCGTTTCCGTACCACACCGGGTCGTGTGCCTGTAGGTACTAAATGTATTCTTTCTTTATTTATATTTATGTTCTTTTTGGGGTAGATTACGTGTTATGTATCTGTTTCACGTAGGATGTACACAGGTTTAGAAGAGGTAGGAGTACGCTATGTATCTTATAAAACTCTCTTAATGTGCACGTCTTTCTTTATCGATCTCACTTATTTATATAATTTCAACATGAATGATGTAGCCAAGGTTTGTAAAAATATTTGAATTCAAAAGAGTGTAAAATTCGTAAATACTGCAAAAACTTCATTTTTTTACAGATTTTTGCGATTATAACTCTAAAGGACTAGTTTTTGATTGTGCCTTTTCCAGTTCCAAAAAAATATTTATTTATCTCGGAAACTATTTAGTCTACAAAGACAATTCTATTCTCACATTGTAGCAAATTTAGTATACTTTAAAAATGACCTAAAAAGGTACTGCAAAAAGCTAGTCCTTTAGGGTTATAATCTCCAAAATATCAGTTTTTTCGATTTTTGACAAAGTTGCGTTCGCCGCTCGAGGTTACAAATTTGGATTATTTATTGGGCCAACATCATAAACAAGTTAGCAAAAAATCAGAATTACCCGATTTGACGCCAGCACTGATGTATAAAGTTAGTGGACAATAAAGCATTAAAATTATTTTACTAAAACTAGAACCACTTATGATTCGATTTGACGCCAAATGTACGTACTTATTAACATGTACGACAATATTAAAGTTTTAAACAATTCTATCTTTCTATTTCCAAAATTAAACTCAGGAATTGTCAATACTCACTAACGACAAGCCAAACAAACAAAAAACAACAACAATCTAAAACACAAAAAAAAAAAAAAAATTAATGAACAAAATTACAATACTACTGAAACAAAAAACAAAATAATTATGTGTAAGTAACTGCAATCCATCAACCGTCAGTAGACAGACAGTCACGCGAATAAAACACGAACAAATTAGGTACAGAACCCGGCGTTATTGTCAGCTTTGTTTTGCACGACTTTTTGGAGACACGACAGCTTTTTTTTAGCCAATCATCAATTTGGGTAAAAAGAATCATGTTGAGGGCCTTTCTTTTAAAACGAACAATATGAAATCTTTTTAAAAACTTTATTTTTGCTCCTTTTTGCGTTTTGTCATCGCAGGAGTTACCTACTGGACTAAGGTCTTGGGTCCTTGGGCCGGCTAAAGCCCTGCATTGGTTATTCCATCAGGAAGTTTTCAGAGGTAGCCCAGAGTCTGAATTTGTGACTTGCTTATGACATTGAAAGCAGCGGTGACCATGTGGTCACAGCCTATAATGTTTCCACTGTTGGGACACAGGCCTCCTCTCTGTGAGAGGGAGTGGGCTGTAATCCACCAAGCGGGCCCAGTGCGGGTTGGTAGATGTCACATATCTTCTAATTTTTAGTTCTAGGACATGCTGGTTTCCTCACGATGTTTTCCTTCACCGTTTATGAGATCAGCGGTGCTGAAATAAATTACACAAAGTAAAGCGCCTGCCTAGGTTCGAACCCAAGGCTTACTGCTCGTAAGTCGGGGGTGCTACCACGGGGCCACCGCTGTCGCATGGCATAATACGGGATTTAAATATTACTGAAGAAATTTACTAAAAGTAAATGTCTACATAACCCTTTGGAACTATTCAGGCGTGATATTATTTATGTAAAATTTATATCCGACCATATCCGTCAGAAATGTTTCAAAACTGACTCGCTATTTCACTTTACTCTTTAAAAAGCGTTGCTCTTCACTACATTTCCTGTATCGTTTGTTTGTCAAAGACAAAATTGCTTCCACCAACATCGGATTTTCAACAAGGCAAATATTTGTTTCATGCAGTTCTAGCTCGTTTCTCGTAGCATAGGACTAGTTGTACATTCGCTGAATTCATCTTAAAATGTTCTTCCAATCGAAACACTTCGCAATTATTTTAATTTTGGACAAAAACAAACCAACCTTGATTGTGATAAGAATAAAGATCTCTGTTATTATTAGCCATTTGTGTCCCACTACAGGCCGCCCTTCTCTCTTTAGATTAGGTTTATAACAAAATATATAATCTTACCTAACGGTAAAAGAAAACACCATGCTATCCTCCCCCAGCGACGCCCTAAGTCGAGGCCCCCACAGGGGGTGCCCTTAGCGTGTAGTCGGTTAGTTTGTAAGTAGTCTTATGCCCTGGCTGGAGGCCTCACACTCAAGGCACCCACAGGATAGTCCGGTTAAACAGACGACAACCTCTTAGGTTGAACTGCGAGATGCCAAACACAAAAAAAACGTGGTCGGGATACCAATATGTGCTAGAACCAAAAGTTTGAAGGCAAGTGACATCTGTCAACGAGCCTACGACATGGATTCCTACTTTCTACAACAGTAACAATGTTAAATTTTAATAGTTACAGAACACACACTCAAACGAAAACCTTTTCATTATAACTATACTATTTGACGCCACCGTTGGCGCAGTGGCTAAGCGATTGACTACTGCACTGCGTGTATGAGGTTCGATCCCCGCACGGAACAAATACATATTTGTAAGACCTACAGATAGTTCTTCCGGGTCTGGCTGTTTGTGTATGTGAGCTTAAATGTTTGTAAACGCACCCACGATACAGGAAAATTCCTTTGTGATGTGAGAATTCAGTTGTTGGAGTGTGGGGCAACGTTTTTAAAAACAAAAACAAACAAAACAATTAGAGTCGGCTAGAAATAAAATTGTTGTTCTGTATGGTGTCGGACGTACAGAACCGATACACCATACGGAACCGATTGTCATCAACCGGGCATAAATCTAGAACCCGTGGCTGTTACTGAGAAATTCCTGATGGTAAAACCAAATAACAATTTTCTTGACCCGGGAATTGAACCCAGGACTTCATGCTCGGCAGTCACGATTGGGACCACTAGACCAACGAGACAGTCGAACAACTAAAACTAATAAACTTTAATACTAAAATATTCTCTGCTCTGTATGGTGTCGGACGTAAAGAATAGCACCATCCCATATCTTCCCGTGGGTGTCGTAAGAGCCGACTAAGGGACTTGTCAGAGAATGGGCAGCAGCTTTCTCTGTGCTTTCGTAACAACCGTACTGCGATCGCCAACCCGCCTGCCAAGCGTGGCGATTATGGCAAAACCCCCCTTATGTCAATGTGGCGTTGGGGGAGGCCTATGTCCAGCAGTGGACGTCTTACGGCTGAAATGATGATGATGATGATGAAAAATAAAGTAGATACCACACTGAAGTACTTACAACAGAGCATCTACGTAGGTAATATTTAAATGGAAGCATAAAAATGTATCCTATACAGTAACCACAATGAAAGTATCTATTTTCTTCTTATACAAAACAAAATGAGCTTTTCGTGTAACGAGGCAAAAATTTAGAGACATCAGCTCGTTTCAGCAGCTGGTTCGCTTCAAATTTTCCATTTCATTATAGGCATTCTGTTCGAGATTACTTCGCGGTGTAAGCACAAATGGATATTTGAGCATCAATTACCGAAAGCTCTTTAGTACTAGGCTGTGGTATTGACAATCGATTTGTATAAAATGCTGAAAGTTAATATTCTAGAAGTTATAAAAATGCTCAAATTCTACTCGGAATTAAATTGAACTCGGCTCAGTGACGATAAATATTCGGAACTTCTCAAAAAATTTGGCATTTGGATTTTTCATATTAACACTTAGATTAGAATGTGGCTGAAAATACGGAAAATGCCTAAAATTTAAATTGATTTGATGATTCTTTAGAATTTTTGCCGACTGCAGACTATATCAGCCGATAGTTTAGTTGAGCTCTTAATCATTTTGGACGCGTATGATAGTTATCGATAAATATGTTTGCTGTGCTACACGATTGCCTTCAAACTAACGGCTAACTGCTAGATCGGAACGGAGTTCTAATACTGTGTGCACACTTTCCGATTGTTTAATTGACCGATTCTGCAAGCGGTCTCTTCAAAGGCCACCTAACAACTAACTGTCGAGTGCAGTCGACAGACTGTTGGTCTGGTTTGCGCACTCTTCACTAAATCGACCGTTTAGTTTGCCTGGGCCTGGCACTGGCCGGAGATCGTGGAAAGCGTACTAGATCCCCTGATCCCCGGTGCAAGTATCGGAAGGGAACACCGGGGTAGTTTTTAGTCAGTTAAGAGTCTGCAGAGCAGCGGTGGCCCAGTGGTGGCAGCCCCGACTTACGAATAGTAAGCCGTGGGTTCGAACCCAGGCAGGCGCATTACTTTGTGTAATTTATTTCATCACCACTGCCCTCAACAACGGTGAAGGAAAACATCGTGAGGAAACCGGCATGTCCTAGAACTAACAATTCGAAGATATGTGACATCTACCAACCCGCACTGGGCCCGCGTGGTGGATTACAGCCCACTCCCTCTCATAGAGAGGAGGCCTGTGTCCCAGCAGTGGGAACATTATAGGCTGATGATGAGGAGTCTAAAAGAGCCCTCCATGGTGGGAGACATCAATGAAGACTGCAAAACAAAAAATAAATGTGCGAGAGACTAAACTATCGACCGATAGAAAATCTGCAGTCTGCGACGACTCTTAAAGTATAGTCAGCAGAATAGTTCGTCAGTAAAAGTATATGATTATTTTTACCACGTTGCATTGTTGTTTTTTTGTTTGTTTTCGCTGAAAAGTTTGAATAAATAAATTTCTAGATCTGGCTCGCGAGGTTGTCGACCACGTGGAACGTGAGTAAAGCAGTCATTGTGCCGATAGTCGTGTCGGCAAATGGCTTACCATAGCCAAAAGCCTCGACCAACATTTGAGGAGGCTCTCGCTTGGCAGCTGGATCAAGAGCTTGATTCAGAAAGCTGTACTTCTGGACACGGCGCGTATCGTTAGGATGTTCCTCTCCCAAGAGCCCTGACTACCGATAGCTCTGAATCTGTTTCCGAAGCAGTTGAGCTATTAGTTTATTTTTATTTTTAATGTTTTTTAGTATTTTATATAAGAATATTAAAAAATATGAAAGATGTGTTGACAAAATGAATAAAGGAATAATAAATATAAACCTAATCTTAAGACGTACCTACTGTAACTAAATTGTAACCTAACTTCTCTTCTCAGAATGAGATGACGGTACCAAAAGATCTAATTTCCGAGTTTACTTTGAAACGCCCATCGCCGTGCCTGGCGGCTGAAAAAATACGCAAGTGTCTGAAACGACCTAATTACTGAACAAAAGTTTGATATTCAAAGTTTAATTAATGTTGGTGGGTTCTTAAATCATTGAAAACAGGATGTATAGCAGCGAGCTTGTTTTTACCACAAGCGTAGGCAGAGTTACATTAACTTTATATAAAGAGCAATAGGTATTGCAGAGGTTTTTATCTCCACGGCTCATATTCACAAACACTTTTTCACTGTTGACAATAAGTATCGTGAACATGGGTGAAGGATATCAGAGTGTGTCAAACTGTAAAAAAAGAGTTGATTTTAGATAAATCATTATTCTACAGCGTGTACGCACGGCGACCAATAAAGATAAACAAAACCAGTTTACACGGATCTCTCATTGTATTGGAAAATTATTAAAAGCGAGGCCATGCTATTTAGATATGGAGAGGGAACGCAGAGCATTGTCGGTTCGGTTAATATACTGACACGCTGGTTCTTCCGATGTACAGCCACTATCAAAGTAACGCTGTTTAATGTTTCATGTCGCTGTACCTAGGGAGCATGTGGTTCAGCTACACCCAAAAGGCCTACAATGCTCTGCAGATTCTGTATAACAACGCGTTTAAGGTGCTTTTACGTCTGCCTCAGTTCTGTCGCGCATCATCTATGTTCGCTGCGGCTCGTACCGACTGTTTCGATGATGTACGGCGTTAAAAAGCGGTCTCGCTGCTAAACAGACTCCGTGGCAGTTAAGTATTAACATAGGTGTGGTCATATATCAGGATGTGATGATTACCATCAAAATAAACAACTTTACCTATGCGACCAACACCGAAATAGCGAAAAAAAAATTCTGCTGTCCCTTAAATTTCTGTCGAGCACCTTCTATTACACGATGTATATTATAAAGCAAGCATGCCTTTCATAAAAGTGGTTAACGATCTTAAAATTAAGATTACAATAGTATTGTTCGAAATAAACAACTTTAAACTTAATTGGCAAATCAGGGAAAATCACAAAGCAACTTGATAGACTACCTACGTCAATTCTATGTACGTATATGAAATTTCGAAATCTAGTAGTTATTTTTAGATATTTTTTGTACCCTATCACAATGTTTTCGTAATTAACCCAAAGGTTGACTGGTAGAGAATGCCTTGCGGCATTAAGTCCGCTTAAGTACCACTATTGTAAATGAAGTTTAAATAAATAATTCTGAGTTTGAAATAACTGTTTCATGGCGACTGTGGAAAATACAAGATAGATATCATAGAACCAATTACTGACTATCCCGCATTTGCAGAAAATACCAAAAACGAAAACGAAGAATCAAAAGCTCAAATACCAAAATTTTAATTCGAGCTTATCGTATTCTCCCATATCGACGCAGCTTTAAAATTCCAGCTCAATTTCGTATTCTAACCTAGCTCTCTGCTAACAGCTTGGTTAGCTCGAATAGCTGTTATCTTGGCTTGAACCCCTCTTTTATTCAAGCTACTTGCCAAATACTGTCGCATTACTATTAATTCGTGACTTCTAGATAGGCTATGCATGCTGTGACGTATTTAGGCCAAATTCTGCCTTAAAACCTTATAAGATTCCTGCCTTGCACGAATGGCTGAATTTACGTAATGTTCTAGGTCGAGCAAAGTGCTATTGAGTTTTTCAGTCAAAAATTTTTAAGTCTCAAATTGGAGTCTGGATTAGTGTTCTCTCGCTCTTTGCCATTTGTGACTTAAAATTAACTGTTGAAATGTGGGTTTAGGTACACTTCTGTTTTACACTTTGGGCATAACAGCCGTGATGTTATGTTGCTTGTTTGAAGATAGGAGTTTCTATTTACTTATACTATGGAGTTTACTTACAAATATGCTTACGATTTCCGATATACGTACTAGTCAAGTTTGGAATACGTTTCGTATTATTAATTCCAAGGAAAATTAATTGATGGTCTACACAACAACAAAGTCGATACGAGTACTGTTTTACATGATATTCGTGCTTCGGGTTACAGGAACAAACAAGTACTTCTTGATTGAATTTCGTATTATATTACAATAGAATGTCTGCTAATTGGTAATACAAAACTTTTCAAAACTTAAATTAAATTGTTTTGTCAAAATAAAGACGAAATAACGGTAACATTTTATGTAAAATTACGTTGGCGTCAATTTCATTGAATTTCTATGAAAATTATGACAAAGAACTTAGTTTGAAATGTAATATTGTTTTTTTTTTTGTGAATGGCATCTCGCAGTTCAACCTAGGAGGTTGTCGTCTGCTTAACCGGACTATCCTGTGGGTGCCTTAAGAGTAATGCCTCCAGCCAGGGCATAAAAACTTATAAACTAAGCGACTACACGCTAAGGGCACCCCCTGCGAGGTACGAGCCTCGGCTCAGGGCGTCGCTGGGGGAGGACTGCATGGAGACAGGTTGGATCTGAATGATATCATTATTTAGGGCCTGATTTAAAACTACTGGCACAGCATCGCGGGCTGGCTCGAGCGAGGGTCGGGGAGGGCATGGATCGGGACCTCGCGACGGACCTCGACGGCGAGGTCGGAACGACGGCGGTTTGGACCCTGGAGGAGGGTGATAGCATCATCGGGAGTGACGAGGGTATGCCGAGGATGGTGTACTGTACTAATGCGCGAGGGTTCGTAACGGGCGGCCGCTGTGATCTGTGATTACGGTATTTAATGGCGTTATCGAAGAAACGCTTCGAAAGACGTTTCATAAACTGAAGGATGGTGGGCATTCTAAGGTATACGTGTAGACGGTCATTACGGACATAAAAAGGGGCTCCCGTGACTCTACGTAAGAACCGGTTCTGCAAGGTTTGCATCCTATGGATGTACTTAGGCTTGGTGTGAGCGTACACGACGCAAGCGTACGTCATAATGGGGCGGATCACCGCGGTATAAAGGCGCAACTTGCACTTGAGTGACAACTTGCTTTTTGCCGAAATCATGAAATGAAGCCTACCCATAGCAAAGGCAGCTCGGTCGCGAGCTATGTAATATTGAAAATAGAAAATTATTTAAATATGGTCTAGGTACGCTAGTTAAAATAAAATAATAATAAATTAGATTAAATGGAATGGATGAATAGCACCATCCCATACCTTCCCGTGGGTGTCGTAAGAGCGAATAAGAGACTTGCCAGAGAATGGGCAGCAGCGTTCTCTGTGCATTTTGCAACAATCGTACTGCAATCGCCAACCCGCCTGCCAAGCATCGCGATTATGGCAAAACACCCCCTTTGGGGGAGGCCTATGTCCAGCTGTGGACGTCTTTCAGCTGAAATGATAATGAGGTTAAATCGATCAGCTGATTAGTTTTTGTGATAGTTTTGATAAATCTTCTTGTTTTTCGAGTGGTAGGGCCTAACCAGTGTCAGAGTTTTATGCCGCCCATGAGCATCTAACTGGACTACATAACATCACGTCGAGAAATATCTCTTAAGCATGCTGGTTTGGTTTCCTTACAATGTTTTCCTTCAACGAAGCAAATGATAATTGAAATTTGTAGACGATTTCGAAATTAATTACATATTTTTAGATATTGTTTTTGTACCCACATTTTTTTTTTTTTTTTTTAAAAACCTTGCCCCACATTAGGAATTTCTCCTGTATCGTGGGTGCGTTTACAAACATTTAAACTCACATACACAAACAGCCAGACCCGGAACAACTATCTGTAGGCCATACAAATATTTGTTCCGTGCGGGGATCGAACCCGATGTTACCAATAACAATGTTACCCTTTTTAACCCAATAATTGACTGGTAGAGAATGCCTTGTGGTATTCTCTACCAATCAACAGTTAAGTCCACCTATGAACTTCATGTACAATAAATAATGTAATGTATAAATAAATAAATAACTGTACAATACGCAAATGAACCCGAAAAATCAGGTGAGATGCACCTGATTTTTCGGGTTCATTTCAAACTCGAGAGCTATTACATGGCAGTCCTACGGTCACAAAACTAGGCTTACACTGCTAAAAAAAATTACAGTTATTTAAATAGAACTCTATAATCAAATTATTAAGCTTTGAGTTTATAGTAACTAGTTATGAAACAATCTTGAACACTAACATTATCTAATCTGATTTTCAAAAAAAAAAAACCGTAGCCTACAACATAAAATTATCCTTAAACTTTTCACTACTCTATTAGAATCTAATCTCAAGACAATGTTTCAAAAACAAAACAACTTTTAAAAGAAAAATGAAGGTTTATAAAAACTAATTTATGCATAGTTAATTTTTATGAGAAGAAAATGTATATTCTTTATAAAAGAAATTCAAAAAGCTTTTCATACAATTTTTTTTTTTATTAATTTAATAAAACGTTGCCCTGCACTAGAAATTTCTCCTGTATCGTGGGTGCGTTTACAAACATTTAAACTCACATACACAAACAGTCAGACCCGGAACAACTATCTGTACGCCATAAAAATATTTGTTCCCAGTGGGGATCGAACCCTCGACACGCAGCGCAGCAGTCGATCGCTCAACCACTGCACAAACCGTGCCGTCAAATTGTTTCGGTACATTCATTCTGATGAGATTTTGAATATTTATTCACCCCTCATTAACATTCAGGGATGCGTTGCTACACTCTCCTTTTTAAAATTAAAATGGTCAACCTTAATGTTTTCGAAAAGTTTTGAAAATTTTTGGGTCAATATTTTACCTCATTATTGGGTTTTATATCCATATTTGATAGAAACGCAGTAATGACAAAATTAGGAAAATGTCGTGAGAAAAGTTTTGAGTATGAATGTGGATATGTAAGGAGAGGACGACCAAAGAAACGATGGACTGTGTGTAGGATGATATGACAAGAAAGGAGGTGTCTGATAAAATGACAAGTAATAGAGAAATTTGGAAGAAAAAGACATGCTGCGCCGACCCCAAATAAATTGGGTTATAGGTAAGAGCATGGTAATGACAAAAACGCAGTAGAAGATAATTCTGCAAACAACCACGTTTGTAATGGAATAGGTTGTGCATCATTAAACATTAATCTTTTAAACTAAATTGGTTTGCGAAAGACTAGTCTTATCAGACCACATTACTTTTCCCTCGGCCTTTAAATCTTCGGACAGAGGTTGGCCGAAGTAAGGAAAACCTGTGAAAGTGGCAAAACATAGATGGCTCTCAAACGATGAGTCATTTGATTTGATGTCCTGTCAATCCTATTGTTTGCGTATTACAGGAGCTGATGCACGTTACTGTAAGTGCCAAATTCGTCGCCAAATTTTGGGCTGACTCAATTTGAATTGTCATTGACACGCTAATCAGAAGACACTTTTAATAATTACACCACAAACCTGGTTTTCAACTCAACCGGATCTTACAGAAATGGAGGTAGAAGAAAAGATTAGGTGTACGTCATTATTTGCCTTTTTTTACCTCTAAAAACCCAAATAGAAACTAAACTTACAGTATGTACGACTTACTCAGCTAACACATAACCGACCCCAGACACTTCCACTCTAATGTCCGATTCTGAGAATAATAGGCGACACCTAAATACAAAATTCTGTTGTATATTCGCCGCTAAGATAAGCGCTGAAAGATAAAATTTCAACAGTGCAATAACATTTAGGTGACTCTTATTGTTAATGAAAATGTGCATAATAGGACAATCGAGTACCCAACCCAGTTGTTTATGTCATAGCCACAATAATTATCATTCCGCGGTAAGCACAATTATTGCCGATAGTTGGGTCTAATTTACTGTCTAGAAACAGGCCTATAAGCTGGATACATATTTTATTGGCTCTAGAAAGGGTTGCTTTTGGCAAGTATGTCTGGGGCTATCGATTGAAGATACATACATAGTTTTATATGTACAAGTAAATATATGAAACCTGTATCATCATCTGCCTAGCCTTTTCCTAAACTATCTTGGGGTCGGCTTCCAGTCTAACCAGATGCAGCTGAGAACCAGTATTTTACATGAAGCGCCTGTCTATCTGACGTCCACAACCTAGTAACTAGGTAATACGATACTCCTTGGTAAGACTGGATGTCAGACTATTGGCTCCTGACAACTCATAAGGACTAAGATCTACAGATGACAGCTGGGACGAACGGCTTAACGTGGTTCCGAGGGACGGAGGAAACTCGGTATGTTATTATGGTCACCCATCCACGGACCAACAACTTATGACTTCTCCCGCTTTGGGTGGAGCGGAAGAGAGTGTCAGACTTGACTGACTAAAACCCATCCATGTTCCTTCTTAGCCCTTTGTGTTCCAGGGCCACGGTATCTCTTTCGAACAACCCGCAGCCCTGACGGACCAACACCTTAAAGATCGACTCATGCGGCTGTTATTATTTAGCCATAAGCTCCTGAAACCTATGTTTATATGTGATATTCCTTGTTTCTGAACAAGCCATTCTAAGTATGCACATAATTAAAACATAGCATCTTGCCTGTTATTCCTTGAAAGGTAAGGCAGAGGTACACCCACTTTTGGCGTGTTTTGTTTCAGTCCCATTTGATAAACGCAAACTTATTACCATCCCGGGTAACATCTAAACAGGCAAATTCATGTTTCGTGGCTAGTATTGAAAAATTCTTGATGAAAAACCTCAATAACACTTTGCCTGGCTTGAGAATTGAACCCAGTACTTCACGTTCAACAGTAGCGCTTGTGAACACTAGACCAACAAAGCGACTGTATTACGTTACTCCGAAGTTCAAAACACCGATGTACGGTACACATAAAGTTCGTTAGTACGAATTACGTTAGTCAGAAAGTACGCTAAGACGAATTTCATTACTCATAATGTTCGTCACTCCGATGTACGTTACTCCGAAAATTTGCTACGACGAATTACGTTATTCCGAAAGTTCATCATCGCTATGTACGGTACTCCGAAAACTTGCTAGGACGAATTACTTAATCGAGAATGTTCATAATCGACATACGGAGAGAGTATTTCGTTTTAACACAACAACCGTTGGAACAGTTTGTTAAATGGAAAGAAAAATGAATATTTGTAAAACACTACAAGAATTAATTAAAGAGCAAAAAAATACATGTTTGGAAATAGAAAGAATAACAGCAAATATTACAAAACGGAAAAGAAATAGCTCGGTGCTCATAAAAAAGATTAAAGAACATATTATGATCAAGAAAGAAACTATGGATTTAAAGGAGTATTTAAGCGGTCTCGCATATACAGGGTGTAACGGAAAGGGTATATACATACTTAGGGGTGTGCTACAGACCATCAAACTGAACATGTTTCTCCATCGGACCAACATCGTCATAGCGAAAAAATATCAGCTGCCCCATACATTTGCTCGAATAGGTATTGAAATTTTCTATGGGACAGCAGATAATTTTTTCGTTATTTCGATGTTTTTTTGTGGAGAAACATGTTTAGTTTGATGGTCTGTAGCACACCCTTAAGTATGTATATACCCTTTCCGTTACACCCTGTATAGTTTAAATAAAAACTTAACGATTTTCGTGTTTTAAATTACAGTCAAATTATTTATGTTATACTAGCTGTATGTGTAGCAATGCACTTTTTCCTAACAAACCTACCATATCCTACCTACCTACCCTACCCTCTTAAACCTTCCTTGGACTTCTACAAATATTTCAAAACCAAAATTAGCCAAATCGGTCCAGCCGTTCTCGAGTTTTATTCATTTAATTTTTTTATATGTAGATATTTAGATTGTGTTCATGTAAAACTACCTCATGATTGAAGGTACTGTAAAATATTTTGAATTATTATTAAACTACTATTACCTATTTACGTTATGATTTCTCATTTCTGTAGCTATAGACACTGATATTGTTTATTCTTATCTTTCTTCTCCTTACATCAATATGCCTACATAAAACGAAATACTCTCTCTGAATGCCGATTATGAACATTCTCGATTAAGTAATTCGTCCTAGCAAGTTTTCGGAGTACCGTACATAGCGATGATGAACTTTCGGAATAACGTAATTCGTCGTAGCAAATTTTCGGAGTAACGTACATCGGAGTGACGAACATTATGAGTAATGAAATTCGTCTTAGCGTACTTTCTGACTAACGTAATTCGTACTAACGAACTTTATGTGTACCGTACATCGGTGTTTTGAACTTCGGAGTAACGTAATACAGTCCAACAAAGCAGCCACACAATACACACACACACACATACATAATTAAATGTGGTTAAGTATACAAGGAGCAAGGGACATCACATAGGCCTAACCAGCACCAAGGTTCAAATTATTCATCGGCTTTTTAGGGTTCCGTACCTTGAAAAAAAAACGGAACCTTTATAGGATCACTTTTTGTCCGTTCGTCTGTCCATCAGTCCGTCTGACTGTCAAGACCATTTTTCTCAGGAACGCGTGGAGGTTTCAAGCTGGATTTATATTTAATACTTTATAATACTTAGGTCTACTGTCCCTTAAAGCTGTGAAATAAATCAAACTTCTAAGCCAACGCAATCAAAAGATACAGCCGTATATGCCGCAAATTTCCGCAAATTTTCGACATTCGCAAGGGAATCAAAGCCTTCCCAAGGTACTTCCCGTGACTCAGAACCATGAAATTGCGATAAAAAATATTTTGAATATTTTTTGTACGGAACCCTCGGTACGCGAGTCCGACTCGCACTTGGCCGGTTTTTAATAATATAAATCACTTTTACGAAAAACACTAACACTTTTACAGAATACGATAATAAAAGAAAATTCAAATGAAGATACATACAAAAACCTACTACATAAAAGATTATTTTGAATCTATTAAACATTTACCTAACTTAACTATTCATAAGGTCTAAATACTGAACGATCAGTACATGAATCCCAATTTCTATTAACCCCTTTTATAATATTTTCGATCACTTCTTGAATAATTTAAGCACCTACCTACCTACATAACGCCAAGAATCTAATTTTACGTAAGACGTCAGAAACTTAGTCTGACTTAAGCCGGAGCGCGACTAGACTACCTAATTTAATCCGGGAACCTTCAGGTATTTATGCCGCAAAATAATATTAGAATCAGTACCAAAAGTTAGATATTATGCGAATATACCTGGATTAATTCCAAAAAAACGAATGTAGAATCGAAACCATTTACCGAATACAATAACGTAAAAAATGAGCCATGGGAATAATAATATTATGCAGCGGACTAACAAATTCGCATACGCTTCCAAAGATCTTAATCCCATTGTAAATCCCATAAAAAGAGCCATCAATCTGCTAAATGTCGGGGAAAACAGTTATACGCATTAGGGAGAAAAAAGCGAGATTGTAGGTGTCTCCCTTATCATTAATAATGAGACTACAGAAATTCGATGCTTGAGCAAATGCGAATAGCCTTAAGACACGGAAATTCATTAGTTTAGCTTTGAATAGAAACGGTTTAGTGAGACATACATACATACATTCGACGGAACAAATGAGCCGACTATGTCAATTTGAGTAAGTGAAACCTGAGGTTTTGATGCGGTATCCGGATAATCATTTTCTTCATTAGTGGGCTGTTTCTAAGATCTACTTTGGTTAAGTAATAACTTGTACGGAATTAATGAATAAGTTGTGTGAATTTGCCTTTTTACGGTTTTTTGAATAAACTATTACCAAATTTTGATATAGATAAAAACACAGATATTGAAAAATAGAAAAAAAAAACATTTATTCATACGGTTTGGCACAAGGAACCCATTTTCTATACTAATATTAAAAAGAGTAGAAGTGTTTTTTGTATGTTTTGTCAGTTTAGATGTAAGGGTAATCTTTGAAACTACTAATCCGATGATGAAATTTATTTCAGTAATAGCAATGGCTATGCATGAACGCCGTCTTACCCACATAAAGAAACCTACTCAATCCGAATAAAAGATTTACCCAAACAAACCAGACTTAATGGTCTATCCTCCTCGTAACTTGCTTGTAATGTATGTATGAATATCTTAGGGAACGTTTATCAATTCATAGCAGTCTAATGAAGCTATCACATATCGTCTCGCAAACGATTAACTTAGATTAGTGACGTCACCTTATGTCGTCTTACTTGAAGACAGACATGGCTGCGAAATTCCGCTATCTGACAACGTTTGAAACACTATCATTGACACTGAAAACGGGTATTTACCATGTTTACTATTTTTTTGAGTCCCCGATGTCTCGTCACTGTTGCAAGCACTGTTGAGTTTGCAACAGCTTTGAAATATAGGGTTCTACATAGTTTTGGATTTGATGGTAAATGTATGTATATAGATTTTTGGCGAAGGACGGGCGTTTTGGAGGACCTTGTAATTTTGACGTTCAAAATGTGCTGATTATCAGCCTAATTTGAATAAATGACTTTTGAATTTGATTTTGATTTATTAAGTATATTAAACTAGTTTTCGCCTACAGCTTCACTCGCGTACCTTTATACACCGTATCTTTATAATTTATAGTCTATTATAATATGTTATTCTGATATAACAAAATGTGTGTTCTATTCGGCAATTTGCTCATAACCAAACCGTTTTTTGTGTGAGTTTATCCGTCTAGGGTATTTCAAATACAGATTTGAAATACCCTAGACGAATAAACTCACACAAAAAACGGCTTAGTTAGGCGTATAAGCTCAGGCTCTGGGAGCTTGGTAGCTCATTCATTTTAAATCAAATATTGGAGTCATTTTGAAAACTAAAGATATCCTAAGAGAACAATAAAAGAAAACAACACACGGAAACTTAGACTTCATAATCTAGATACGCTAACACACTGTAAGCTAGCCTTATGATCAGTTCTCGATATTATTCCTCTATGAGAAGAAGTGTATTCCTCAGTATCACTCTCTTGCCCTTATCCCAATTCATTTGGGGTCGGCGCAGCATGTCTTCTTCTTCCATACATTCTATTGCACGTCATCTCATCAGACACGTTCTTTTCTTTCCATATCATCCTTCACACAGTCCATCCATCGTTTTTTGGTTTTACACTACTCCTATACACATCGACATTCATACTCAAAATTCTACGGTCTCTGCAAATTCTACGGTCGAAATTTATTATCATCAATTTCTGATAGTCTCCGTGGGAAGACACGTCCGTTACTGTTTGTACTGTATTGATTACATTAAGTAGTACTAAGCAAACCAGTTATAACTATAACTATGGTCTCAAATAGACTAGAAACTAATTTGTTAACTATTTTACTATTGCAATGAGTTTTACTGTAATTAATCATTGTACATAAGCTTAATGTACCAAAAATGCCTCGGCTGTATTCCACCTTTGTAAAAGACTGGTGCCTGATGTAAGTTTATGAACAAAACCTATGTTACAGACCACCAGCTGTTAACCATATCATTTAACCATGTCTATGTACTTTGTATGTAATATAAAGAATAAAATTAAGGATTGGCTAATTAATTTATTTGGCTCACCAAGAAATTATTAATACACTGATACAAAGATTTGAAAACAATTGAGTTAGACACCGGTGTCCATCTCGTACAGTTAAGCACATCATGCGTTAGTTTCAAACGCACTACAATTGCAGTACATTAAAACGACCTGAAAATTCCCAATACGATTTCCTAACTCAGTTTACAAACCTCGTAAAAACATCATACCGCATCATACTTTCCCCAACTCAACAGAATCAAAGTAACGAAAAGCAGCCGAATTTCTTAACGATTGATAAAGGTTCTGCTATAAGCAGTAATCGTAAATCCCTAAGATCAATGAGATAATGCCGACATCGGTATCAAATCCATCGTTAAATATTTACTTAATACCTCTGGCTTACTGTACTGCCTTAGCCCCAATAAATATTGTATGAAGATCATTTTGGGAGTTATTTTTGGGAACATGTATATGAGTTTTCGTGTAATACATTTATTAGATTTAATAATAAAAGTACTAGAGACGAAGGTCAATGAAATCTAATATTAAAAATTCTCGTGTCGCGACGTTTGTTACCAATATCCTCCGAAACGGTTGAACCGATTTGTATGAAATTTTGTGTTCATATCGGGTAGGTCTGAGAATCGGACTACATCTATTTTTCATATCCCTAAAACCCATCAAAAATTTCCACGCGAACGAAGTCGCGGGTAGCAGCTAGTTTACTTATAAAGATCAAAATCTAATCGCAGTCATTCCCGTTGAATCTCATCTCAAAGAAAATGACTGCAAATACTTTGTTAAAATTTTCAAAATAATTGTAGGTAAATGAAGTATTGTTATGTAAGGATAATTTGAAATTAAACAGACATCGGTAACAATCCGAGAAAATAAAATAATTAAATTTTATTTATGGGGATTTATTGTCGTTTACCCATGTAAACGACATACAAACTAAACTTAGTGGCCAAAATGTGGGTGTTCTGGCTAAACCTTTTGGGATAGTACGGTTATTTCAAAATCAACTATCATGAGGCTGAATTCAAAATAAAAGAAACATTAAAATGATGTCACACCTACATAAAAAACTCACGAAATTAACATTCACATTATTAAATACAATTAACATTTTAAAAGCGGACATAATGCTTCATTAATGTTAAAACCACTTGAAGGTAAAATATCGAAATAAACTTGACGAGTATTTCAATAACGTAAAACCATTAAAGCATTAAATTGTACAGCACTTATAATATTATTCATTGGTTAATTAATATAGTAAAAGGTAGTAATTATTGAAAATAATTGAACTGGAATATTTTACTGTGGCTTGAAATATTAATTTTAATTAAATTAATACGACTTGTTTAAAAACTTACAACGAATTATTATTTCGGCTCCCAATTCAAATCATAGTTCGAATTTTAATAAACGTTTGAAGTAACGCTGCGTTGGACGATTTAAATATCAACCGTCTCTAAAAAGATGATTGAGTATAATTCTATGTGCCTGAATACATGTGTAGAAATTAATAACATTAATTGCATAAACGGCTACCCAAACACTTCTTAATAGTGAAACTCCTTTCAATTATACCTCGAAAACCGTTTGATTACGGCAATAAAATCGTGAGAAATTGCCGATTAAAAGTTATAACGATCTTGAATTTCATCAGATGAAACATACATGATCGTTTTCATACTCGATTTAATTTCACGAATAATATTTTGTTACCTCTCTCGATCAACACGATTACAGATTCGTTTTTCAAAATTGAAGTTCGTACTCAAACTTCGACTGATCATAAAATTATTCGAATTTGATTTGTCAACACATTTTGACACGGTTGTTATTTAAATTTTAGAAGATTGGCTGAACTTAGTTTAAACTTGTTTTAATTTTTAAACACGCACATTTCTGTATATTTAAATGTCAATTAAAATGTTTGCCAAAAAATAACCGGCACGTCAGAAAAATCTAAAAAAATATATAATTTAAAATAAAAAACACTCGCAACTTACATGATTGTCATCCAATATTTTTGTAACACACACAGACACTCACACACACAACACAAGCACTAAAAATCGATGTTCGCTTTTTATTTCGGGCGCGCTTTGGGCGGGCGGCGTGCGTCGCTAGGGCGGGCGGGTACTGACTGCGGCGGAATCGCGTATTGGCGCTAGCATCGCTTTCCCGAACTCCCGGGGAACGAAACACGAGGTTTCTTTCAATAATAATACATTTTTGACGCTTGACTGGGTAAATATGGCTTTAGAACGGTGTGGATTACCAAATCAATTTCATCGCCACTAAAGCGAACGAATTTTGTATTAAAACCTTTTTGTTAATCTATCTTAACCGCTAGCGCCATCTATTGTGGAAACTTGAAAGCTTTCAACGGATATGAGTGTCAAGCTTTTCCCGCTTGATTAGGTATTTGTGTTTACTCCCAAAGGAAATACAAACGTGGTGATACAGTTAAAAATAAAAATGAAAAATGTGGGTACTCATCTTTGCGCGTTCGTTGACAAGTGAACGTAATTTTCTATTTTGAGTTTTGTGTAGTGAATGAATTTATTCATGAATATCTGTGTGACGTTCACGGGTGATTTGATACAGGCGTCCCTATGGACTGTTGTTGAGGCGAAACAAAATCCTACTAACATTATAATAGTAAAAGTTTAGCTTGTGGCTAAATAATAACAGCCGTACGGGTCGATTTTTATGGTTAAGCCGTGCTTGCCAAGATTGGTCCGTGGATGGGTGACCATAATTACATACCGAGTTTCCTCCGTGCCTCGGAAAGCACGTTATGCCGTTGGTCTATGCTGTCATTTGTAGATCTTTGACAGTCGTTACGTGTAATCAGAAGCCAAAAGTCTGACATCCAGTCTTACTAAGGGGTATCGTAACCCAGTTACTGGCTTGTGGAGGTCAGATAGGCAGTCGCTTCATGTAAAATACTGGTACTGAGCTGCATCCGGTTAGACTGTATGCCGACCCCAAGATAGTTTGGGAAAAGACTAGGCAGATGATGAAGAGTAAAAGTTTCGTATAGATGTTTGTTACGCCATCAACACAGCTGCTACCGTATTTTTTTAACAAATTTCTAAAATAAGAGAAGGTTGTGTATTTTTTTTTTGGTTTTGTTCTTTCCCATATTGTAAGAAATTACTACTGGCTTTTTGGTCTAGTAGTCGCAAGCGCTACTGTTGAGTATGAGGTCTTGGATTTGATTCCCGAGTCGGGCAAAGTGTTATTGGGTTTTCCCATTAGGAATTTCTCAGTGACAGTCATGGAGTCTGGATGTGAGCCCGGTTGATGGTTATAGGCTCGCACCCTGTTACATGGGTTTTAAACGTAACCGGCGAATAATGTCTGTTCACTATGTGATATGTTATGTAAGGAATATAAATTTTGATTCTTTGCGAGAAACGAACTTACGACCCATGGCGTGGCAGTCGTTTACTCAACTACTGCGCCGAATCAAGTTATTGAACTTGTGATTTATTTGTTTCAATATTTATTTATCTAAATAGAAATACATACATTCATACGCGTAAATAATAATACATTCACACACAACCATACTACTAAATGATGTAATGTATGTCTGTATGATATGAACAAATCTCATTTTGATAAAAAAGTTTCATTACTGTTCTATTTTTTTGCCATACAAAAATATACATTAAAAGTAACAAACATTTTGTGAACAGTGAGCTCTGAAATATTAGCACTCGACGAATGCACGAAACAGCGATAGATCAAGCTCATGACAGGTACCTCTTATCTTGCGATGTGTAGAGTATTGCAAATGCGCCTTAATTCTTGTTTAATTTTGTGTACTTGTGGCATGTGCCAAATAAACTTACTTTCTTTCTTTCTTTCAGCCAGTCTGTGGAATTCGCGACCGGCTTCTCTGTTTCCCGATTATTATAATCTAGATTTCTCCAAAGTTAGAGTGAATCGGTTTCTTCTAGGCAAGCGTGCTCCACCCCAGTACACGTCATTGCTTTACATAGCTTTATGTAGTTGAATATCAAGTATTACCTAGTGACCAGATTGTGGAGGTCAGATAGAGATTCGTTCCATATTTGATACTGTTTTTGATTTTATTTTTTATTGGTTTTATTTTTTTATTGTTTGCTCTTGACTCTAGTCTAGGTCAGAGATGTCAGAAACAAAGTTGATGATGGTACGAGCTTACCCAGAAGAAGCCTGTTCACTCTAACTTTGAAGAGATTAGCGTTGTTACCGTTCGGAAACATAGACGCAGGCAGAGAGTTCCACTCCTTTGCTGTACGCATTATGAAAGACGTTTGAAAACGCTTAGTGCGAATTGCTGAAATAGCAGGTAGGGATGGTAACTTGCAGTGCGTCCCGATGTCCGATGGTAGAAGGGGGCCGGTGGGATGAGGTCGTGGAGTTCTTGGGCACACTCACCGAAGTACAGCCTGTAGAAGACCGACAAACACGCAACCTTGCGGCGATGCGCCAAGCTGTGAAGCTTGGCATCCACCAATTTTCATCAGCCTCTTTGCTCTGCGTTCCACCGAGTCAAGCGCGGCAAGCTGGGATTTAGCTGAGCCATCCCAAAGGTGGCTGCAATACTCCATGCAGGATCGGACTTGCACTGTTATAAGACTGGAAGCCGTCCCCAAGGCTCGGCAGATGATGATGATTATGATGATGAAAACCTGTGTATGAACAAAAGAAATAATGAGAGCGCTTGCTTTTGATTTTGGTTAAATAGAATTTATTTAACTATGATAATGGTGTACTATAAAATTAAATATGACCGAAAGGTATTGTTTTACAAGTTAATCGCTTTTTAATTAATATTTACGTTTCATTAATATAAGCACTACGCTTTCGTTTGTTTTTAAAATTCGGTTTTATTATATTTACGTAAGCTGTGAGATTTAAAACTAGATATATTTTAACCGGCATAAAAAATGCAATTTAATGGCATAACATTAGCTGGTATTATCCAAAGGATAAGCAGACGTACCCACATTTAACCTGCTAGCTTATAAGTCCCACTTAAAAGCCTTAATGTTCCCACTGCAGGCCCACACGGCTCATCTCGCGTGACATAGGCCAAAAGATTGGGAACGCTGCACTGTCACAGTATGGATTGACAGGTTACATTTGTCTGCGATGCTTCGGCATTGTTGATGCAATACGTTGCAAAAGGTATATACCTGAAAGGGCTCGAAGCCATGACCATGTTGTTCATACGTGGGACCTGGCCGATACCTTATGGCTACCAAACAATGGCACCAGGATTAAATCCAGCTAAAACACTAGAAAAACTAATAATTGCTTGACATTTACCACTTCACTATCATATTTTTTTCATAGAATAGGAAATACGAACGACTAAAATATTATTAAATTAAAACTAACCATAATAAAAATAATAAACAACGCTAACATTAAAACTAAGAACGAAATCACAATTATTAGGATAGTTTTCAGGAAATTAGTGGCTTTTTATTTTATTTTATTTAGAATATTGTTCCATTCTATTCTATTCATTACCCATGTTCAAGTCAAAATGGTCACCCACACAATCCATATACTTATCGTTTGTTTGGTATTTCTCTACTCTTATATCCATTCAGGTTCATAATTACAATTTCTTGAAGATACTTCGATACGCCTTAAAAACTTACAATAATCCCGGATATGACAAAATGGCTGCCGGAATTTCGCTCGCCATGATTAATCTTTTAGATAAACGTTTATATGATACACACTGCTAAGAAGAGTAACAAGCAATTAATGAAATTATGATAGCATAACATGTAGATTAAGGAGTTCGTGGCTAAATAATAACAGCCGCTCTGGTTTATCTTTTAGTTAAGCCACGCTGGCCTAGGCTACCAAGTTTCCACCGTGCCACGGAAAGCACGTTGAGCCGTTGGTCCCGGCTGTCATTGGTAGATCTCTGACAGCCGTTACAAGTAGTCAGTGGCTCGAAACTGACAACCAGCAAGAAGAAGGAAGATTATAGATAAATATTATTGTTAGATTAGAGATAGAAGGGGTATTGTGGTTATTGTGCAGTCGCTTCATGTAAAATACTGGTATTCAACCTTTTACCCGAGATGATGACGATGACGTTGAGAGCAGCGGTGGCCCAGTGGTGGCAGCCCCGACTTACGAGCAGTAAGCCGTGGGTTGAACTCAGGCAGGCCGCATTACTTTGTGTAATTTATTTCATCACCGCTGCCCTCAAAAACGGTGTAGGAAAACATCGTGAGGAAACCGGCATGTCCTAGAACTAAAAATTCGAGGACATGTGACATCTACCAACCCACACTGGGCTCGCGTGGTGGATTACAGCCCACTCCCTCTCATAGAGAGGAGGCCCATGTCCCAGCAGTGGGAACATTTTAGGCTGATGATAAGGATAATGATCAAGAAAGATGTTTTGAACAGAGCAAACGACATCGCTTGAAATTGTAACTTCAAAAATATTCTAAAGAATCAAAAAAGCTGGTGATCTTTCACTACAATATGTACTTCAAAACAGTGTAAAAACATAAAGCAATCGTCACTAACCGACTTCGGCAAGTATAATTAATGCACGATAAACTTCCAACGAGCGAGCCTATTAAAAGGACCATTAAAACAGAGGGATTTCCAGATATTTAAGAGACTTTGAGAGATTTTGTGATTACTAGGCTGAATTACGAAACATCTGGAAAAAATATTTTATCTAGATTTTAGTCCTGAAAGTAATTTTGCTTTTGTTAGGAGATGAAAGCTATTTGTCATGGTGAGATTTATTTAGATTTAAATTACTTTTTAGATGACAGTCATAATGATTTCTGTTGTGGGTGAGCAGAGTAGATGATGATCGTTAAATATGAATTTTGTAAATTTCTTTGAAACGATTGTAATGTAAGTCGTTTGAGCTCAGAGCGACGACGACGGCACCTTATGTGTTGTCAGTACCTACATGAACAACGCACGATGCAAAACGAAAGTTGAATGTGACGACCTGGTGGCCTTTCATGACGTCTTAAAACATTATTGTTTTATTTCTGTTCCAGTGTTGGAAAGAGATGGCGCTAGACTTTCTGTATAGCTCCGTCTCTTTCCCACACTGGAATAAGAGTAAAACAATACTGATTTAAGACGTCATGGTAGGTCAGCTGATCTGTCACTGAAAATACCATTCATAGAAGAAATGAGATAGGGTGCGGATATGATTTTTGTAGTGAATCTAACTGTATAAGTTTGTTGTAGTTTGATGATTTATTCCGTTAGACTCGGTCATCATGTGGGCAGAACATGGGTTTCGTGCAATGAAAACACACACACACGGTACACTGCTTTTAACGAACTGACAAATAACTTGAAATTACAATCGAACACAATAACACTAGGCACCATGAATCGGGTTACAGTTTCGGGACGTCTTGACTCCGCCACGATCAGAAACTCACTGTTCTCCTTGCAGCGAGCTCGAAACATCACGACTCTGTAGTAAGCGCGCTTAGGTGTGGGTAGACTGGTAAGTAGGTCGCTTGACCTTTGGGGCGCTTTCGATTCATAGTCCGTGCTAATGATAGTTTCCGACAAGTTCATAACATGGTAATCACCTAATCGTGATCGTAGATGTAAGAGAGGAATTAAACAATAATTGAAAATATTCCGGATTATCTGCCTAGCCTTTCCACAACTACGTTACATTCGGCTTCTTATCTAACCGGATACAGCTGAACATCAGTATTTTCATGAGGTGACCGCCTATCTGACCTCCACAACCAAGTAACTGGGTAATACCATACCCCTTGGTAAGACTGGATGTCAGACTTTTGGCTTACGGCTACTCGTAACGACTGTCAAAGATCTACAAATGACAGCCAGGACCAACGGCTTAACCTGCTTTCCGAGGCACTGAGGAAACTCACTATGTAATTATGGTTACCCATCCACTGACCTACCTCGGTAAACACGGCTTAACCTTAAAGATCGACTTGTGCGGTTGTTATTATTTAGCCACGAGCTCCTCCCGATACAGCTGAATACCAGTATTTTACATGGAGCGACAGCCTATATTTCCTCCACAACCCAGTTAGCACTGGGTAATACGATACCCCTTGGTAAGTCTGGTTGTTAGATTTACCGGCCTCTGACTACCTTTTAGGTCTGTATTGACTGACTGTAACTGTAGGAATAAATAGTAATACTAGCTATTTTCCATTGCTGCTCCGCTCCTATTGGTCATAGCGTGATTATATATCCTATAGCCTTCCTCGATACAGGGGCTATCTAATACTGAAAGAATTTTTTAAATCGGACTAGAAGTTCCTGAGATTAGCGCGTTCAAGTAAACAAACAAACTCTTTAGACTTAATTATTGGTAAGTTATATAGATAATGTTCATACACAGAAAGAGGAACGTCAAGAAGTTGGTTACAACCAACAAATAAATAATTTGTTTCCGTTTTAGAAACAACCAACAATTTGATTCTTTTGATCCTAAGCTAACATGTTACCTGCCCACGTTGTATTCTTTCGGCGTTTATTTTAGTACTAGCTTCTACCCACTGCTTCACTCGCGCATTTTTTTTATTTTTTACTCAATTTAATTCAAACAAGGTATTTATTTATGTGTTATTCTAGTGTGTAAACGATATTTGACGGCGCGGTTGGCGCAGTGGTTGAGCGATCGATTGCTGCGCTGCGTGTCGCGGGTTCGATCCCTGCACGGAACAAATATTTGTAAGGCCTACAGATAGTGGTTCTAGGTCTGGCTGTTTGTGTATGTGAGTTTAAATGTTTGTAAACGCACCCACGATACAGGAGAAATTCCTAATGTGGGGCAATGTTTTGTAAAAAAAAAAGTAAAACCTGAAACCACATACAGGATTTTTCTAGGTAAACCGTACTTTCCACAATGAAGTCTTTCACAAGAGGCTTTATTAGGTACTAGAACGAACGAACAAAGAATAAATCTACTATTCGTGTGACATTCGTCGTTTTCTGAGAAAACAATCCAATTTTGGCGAAACAAAATGAAAGAAAGTAATCTAACTTTTGTTGATATTACTTAAGTGGTAGGCAGAAGTTAAGTCAGATCTCATCATCACTTGCCTAGTCTTTTTTTTACGGATGGGCTGTCATCAAATGAACCTCCTACTCTTGGCGGAGCGGAAGGTTTCAGACTCGTAGTGACTAAAACCCATCCATATTCCTTTTTAGCCCTTTGTGTTCCAGGGCCGCGGTATCTCTTTCGAACAGTCCCGCAGCCCTGGCAGGCATCGGCCCTCTCGGACCCCTTCCGATTTGCTGACATCTCTTTGAGGCGCGCGTGGAACACGAACGCGCCGTCGACACGGCCTGTCGTCATAAGACGGATGGACGGTGAGCTAGCCCATTACTCACCGTCCGCAGGCCGGCGCCATTTGCCTAGCCAGGCGTCGGCTCCTAGTCTAACCAGATGCAGCTGACTCTCAGTATTTTATGTAGATTGTCTGTCACTCAACCTCCAGTTAGTGCTGGGTATATGATAACACTTGGTATGACTCGTTGTCAACTATCACGACACTGACTACCTGTAACGACTGTTAAAAATCTACAAATGAAAGCCGGAACCAAGCATGGAGGAAACTTGGTATGTAATGGTGCTAGGGTAAACACCATAATATTAAGACCGAAAGATAGTACACGATGAAAGTACTAAAATTCTTGTCGGTGTATATTAATATTTTTGAGACTGCGTGTGTAGGTGGTAGGGTATCTAAAAATATATTCTTTACTACTAACGCTAATCCCATCTTAATTTCTAGATAATTCGAAGTTACTAATTCCACGCTTTTTTTTTATTATTTGTGATGGGGTTGGTCTTAACTCTAGTCTAGGTCAGAGATGACAGAGACAAAGTCGACGATGGTACAGAAAAAGCAGCCACGGAGACGTTAATACATCATCATCATCATCAGCCTATAATGTTCCCACTGATGGGATACAGGCCTCCTCTCAATGACCCTCTCATTGTGTGGGCTGTGCGAGTTGGTAGATATCACATGTCTTCGAATTTTTTGTTCTAGCATGCCGTTTTCCTCACGATGCTTTCCTTCACCGTTTTTGAGGGCAACGGTGATAAAATCGTGGATTCTTACAGGATCCAACGCCACGAGTGCCTCTTCGTCAACTTGTGAAAACCACACACACTTCATAGACGTAGATATCTTCTCTCTTTCTAGTAAAAAAAATTAAAGCACTGGCTGTAAACATTCTTTCACCACAATCTTAAATTAAAATTAATTAATTAACTCATACACAAAAATTGTAATGCATTTCCGTTCCATGATTGTTCATTTATTAGTAACTCAGTAACTGGGTTGCTGAGGTCAGACAGGCAATCGACATGTAAAATACTGATATTCAGACGCATCCGCTGCGTCTGGATTGACTAAAACTTATATGGAAACCAGAAATAATGTGGTTTTCGCCGGTTGAAGATATGTTGAAAATGATCTTGCACGTTTAACAGATCTGTTCAAACACTCTTTTGCAATTAATAACCCAGAATCTCTAAAAAATCTAGACTGCTGTCAAACAGTGTCATGTTCAAAAGGCCATGTAACCAAATTACAAATGGTCTACAATTTACCGAAATCCCTTCACATCAAACGTTAGCACCACTCAATTTAACCGCCCAGGATAAAAGCAAGCAACCAACTTGCAAATCCTAAAGAAATCACGTTTAAAATTGTGAGGAGGCCCCCAAAAGTCGCCTGTGTGTTGTCAGCCTAACGCGTTTGTTTCAAATTACCCTTTTTCCGCTCGCTTGCATTTTGGCAATTCGTTTGATCCCCCCTATAATTTATTAATTACTCGTGTGAGCGTAAACCGCGTTTTGATTTTCATAATTTTAGGACATTATAATGTGTATAATGATGGTTCGTTGGGTGCGAAAGGTATTTCTGTCCCTAGAAAATTAAAGTCAGAGGTTTGATTTAATTATAGGCGTTTATTTACCGTTCGGACAGTTAGAAATGGCTCAAAGGGGATTTTGCGTGGGATCTTGTTAAGATTGAATCAGGAACAAAGCTTATTTGTTCCAACCAAATGTTTTTTCTGTCTTGTTTTTAACCGAGGATCAAATTTGTGATCAAAAGCCGTACCCGCAGGCTAAATGTGGTTCTAGGGATGGCTATTTAAAGACTCCTTGAGGCTAGATGGATGGATGGACTTCACGAGGTAGTAACTAAATAACTATATAATAAGAGCGGTCGAGGATAAAAATGATGACGAGCAGCATTATTTTGTTTGTTTTTAGAGTTTTGTACCCCAAAAGGAAAAAACCGAATCCTTATAGGATCACTTTGTTGTCCGTCTGTCTGTCAGCCGGTCAAGACCCTTTATATTGGGAACGCTAGGAGGTATCGAATTGAAATTAAATCATATATGTGGATCTACAGCCCCTTCAAGCTGTGAAAGAATCAAACTTCTACTAAGTGAACGTTAAAGAAGATACGACCGTGTATGCCGCAAAAAACGTATATTTCGACAATCAAGGGAATCAAAATATATAGGGTACTTCCCGTTGACTTAGAACAATGAAATTTGGCAAGTAATATCGTCCTATACTACAAGTACAGGGAAAAATCTGAAAACTAACTAAATCGTAAAAAATATAGTTAAATAATATTTTTGAAATATATTTTTTAATATTTTTTTTTCGGGACCGAAACGTGGCTGCTCACAATGAGCCTCATCAGAAGGCTCAAAGTCACCCAAAGGGCAATGGAAAGAGCTATGCTCGGAGTTTCCTTGCGTGATCAAATCAGAAATGAGGACATCCGCAAGAGAACCACGGTTACCGACGTAGCCCGAAGAATTGCCAAACTTAAGTGGCAGTGGGCAGGGCACATTGCTCGCAGAACAGATGGCCGATGGGGCCGAAAAGTCCTGGAATGGCGACCGCGAACCGGGAGACGATGCGTTGGAAGGCCTCCCACTAGGTGGACCGATGACCTGGTGAAGGTTTCGGGGATCCGCTGGATGCGAGTCGCACGGGACCAGTCAATGTGCGACATTTGGGGGAGACCTATGTCCAGCAGTGGACGACTTTCGGCTGAAATGATGATGATGATGATGATATTTTTTTATGATTTAATTAACGCGTATAACAAAAGTGAATCACGGGCGGAAGGGAAGGGAGTGTAAGACTTGTACTGACTAAAACCTATCCATGTTCCTTCTTTGCCCTTTGTCTTCAAGGGCCGCGGTATCTCTTTCGAACTGTCCCGCAGCCCCGGCAGGCATCGGCCCTTCCGATTTGCTGACATCTCTTTGAGGGGCGCATTACTCGTCGACCACAGACCCGCGCCATTAATAAAATTTCATCCAATCATGCCTCTCTTTGAAAATTACAAATATCTCACTAAACTTCACCTTTAAGCCTACTTGCCATTTCAAGTTAAATAATTCAATAGTTGTAGTTAGTAGTTCTTGAGATTTCGTGATTATCAGTGCGTGATAAGTATTGCGCTAATAAAAGTATTAATAAGTCCTATTATTAAGCAGAGGCGGACCTAATATTACAACCACAATTTGCCAGTTTTGTTAAAGTCCCATGTAATAGGGGGTGAAACTATTGCCATCAACCGGGCAGAAATCCAGACTCCGTGGCTGCTACTGAGAAATTCCTGATGCAAAACCTCATAACGCATTGCCCGACCAGGGAATCGAACCCAGGATCTCTTGTTCATCAGTTGCACTTGCGACCACCAGACCAACGACGCAGATGTTAATAATAAAGCTAAAGAGTTTGTTTGTTTGTTTGAACGCGCTAATCTTAGGAATTCAACTATGGTCCGGAAAAATTATTTCAGTGTTAGATAGCCCATTTATCGAGGAAGGCTATAGACTATATATCATCACGCTACGACTAATAGGAGCGGAGCAGCAATAGAAAATGTTGCGAAAACGGGGAAAATGTGACGCAAACGAAATTGCGCGGGACAACTAGTCTAAACTATTATTATAGAGAGGAAAGATTTGATTGTTTGTTTGCATTGAATAGGCTCCGAAACTACTGGTCTGATTTAAAAAAATCTTTCAGTGTTAGATAGCCCATTTATCGAGGAAGGCTATAGACAATACATCATCACGCTACGACTAATAAGAGCGGAGCAGCAATGAAATATGTTGCGAAAACGGGGAAAAAGTGACGCAGATATAATCCAGTACTTAGCACCATCAGACATTTTAATTGCTGACAGAATATAACTCTGCTAAGCCCTCGGTATTTAAAAAAAATCTTAGCCTATATTTTCCCACTGCTGAGCAAAGGCCTCCCCAACCGCCTTCCACTCTTCTCTCCGTGCGGTGTTCTCCAGCCAATCTCTCACAAACTCCTCTAAATCGTCTCGCCAGCGTATTTTAGGGTTCCCTCGGTGATGACGCTCGTCTTCGGCTTCTGTGGCTTCACGTTACTGCTAGCTTTATGTATAAACCATCATTGCACATGTAAGTGGGCACGCCCTTTATGCGTGGAGGCTTTATTTGTTCTTGAGTTTATTTTATTATTGGTGTGTGCTATAGCTGACATGTGACATTAATTGAAAGTAGTTGATTATTTGTTTTTATTAACTTGAACACTATTATAATTATAGAATCTGGTTCTTCTAACCTAACAGTTAAATGTGTTGCTTGGGAGTTTGTTCCGCCACTTCTTCTTCTCAGCTAAAACACTAGGAAGTGGCGAAGGTCGGGTGTTTTGGAGTGTTGTCTCTTGTTATTTTGACGTTTTATAAGTGCTGATTATCAGCCTAATTTGAATTTGATTAACCAAAAAAAAAATAACAACTACAATTTTATTGCACGTTAGATCACAATATTACGAAAGATTTCTCAGTATTATTTTAATGAACATAGTTACTTAATTATACAAAGCGTTATTTTGAATGTCTTTATTAATTAAAGTCTTAGTAGATTACTTTCATAACTATGTAGTTATATTTGAATAGTTTGAAGAAGAAACCGAGTGCTAAGAAATTATGTTTGCGAGAATAGCTTTATTTTAAAATTAGTGTTAGTAGTTTAATAGTGACGACTAAGTAAGACGATTATTTTTGCTCTGATAGCCTCGTTGGAATTGTCCCAACTATATTGGGGTCGGCTTCCAGTCTAATCGGATGCAGTTGTATACCAGTATTTTACATGAAGCGACTGCCTAACTGTCCGGGTGTTTTGACCCCAGTTTGGTCCAAAAAATATGTTCCTTGGTAGGGTGTAAAGTTCCTCGATACTCTTTAGAATAGGGAGGATCCTCCGACCAGACACGTGTTGTGTCTCGTGGGCAACTGCCCGACAGTTGTCGTCGGGTTTCTCTGTATACTCTTAAGTCGATGTAAACTTTGCTTGGGAGATGTAGGAAATTGATGTTAGTTCTTCCTTCGTGTCATAGATGGCGCTGTAGTACTTTTTGTAGTAAGTTGCTTTTTGTAGGTCGCTACAGTATAATATATTTTTAGGTAAGTACACAATATAATCCACATAGAAAACACGAGAACAGAACATTCATTGCATTGTATTTTCATAACTTTTAACCGATTAGGATCTCTTGTAACCTCTTTTTCCTTAATACAAGCAAAGAATGGAAATTGGAAAATATAAAAAGACAATTTCATAAAAATAAATTCTTCTGACTTTTACTTCTCTTATCACTTCGTCTAAATACGTGTGTTGTCAGACCTCCATGCAATCGTTAGTTGCTATTTCGAATGTTAACCTTGTTACAATCGTATAGGATTTAGAATGGTCTGACCAAATCTTTGATACAACCGTGTCTTGTAAATTTCTTGGAGCCTGGTTTACAAAGATAACCCTGCGGTCGTTGTGAACTGTAGCCATATTGACATAAGGGTTATTTTAAAATGTTTTAGTTTTTTTTGCGTGGCAGCAATTACCCAAAGTTTCTCAATAATGAAGTCGCAAGTTGCAGTGTTTGCAATCTGAATGCAGCGTTTAGTTAATGATTTACCGGGTTTTGTTTATAACAATTAAGAGTTACTAAAGTAGTATGGCGACTTATATGGTTGTGTTAGAACATTATCTATAACTTATGTTTGAGCACTATCCGAAGTGTGATAAACAGTGATCGAAGTAGGTGAATTGATTTTTGGTACTTGTATCATAAATGTACACAAAAAGAATAACATGGATAAGCCATTTAAACCGAACCGAAGTAAACGAGTGAGCAAACTGGCATTTACGGCGGGCGTACGCATTGTTTTGATAATCGGATAGTGCACCACTCATGATCCTTTGTTCGGGCCTCAAGTCTGCTATTACAATAGTGTCAAAATGGCCTATCATTGATTTCAAAACTGTTGATTTTGACAAGTTTGGTAATCTACTAATATAATGGCGTCATTATGACTTACCAATGGTCAACCACTGAAACTTTATTGAAAGAAATGGCTTAGAATGGTAATCTCGTACATAATGACAAATTAATGACTTATTTGGCAGATAATTTGACTTTGACAGCTAAACAGATAAAATATATCGAGGTTAATAATTCCACATTTATGTTTTCTGCCATTTACAAACTTCTTACTACTTCAGATTGCATAGAACACTAATAAATAATATGTAAAAATATATAATTATATTAAATGAAATCTCGCATGAATAAATGTTCAAATTTAGTAGTCGTTTTTCGAAAATAATTTCGACTAACGGGTTTTATAATAATGGCAATACACTAATGTCCTTAAAACACAATTCTATTACGAGACCATTGACAGACCAATGATCGACCATTGTGAATTTAGCAGATTACGAACTTTTAGCAAAATGACAATGGGATCGTGTTGGAATGACGATATTGATAAAAATAGCAGACTTGAGGCCCTGATTGGTCGTTGGGTTGTGTCAAATCGTGAATGAGTGCCGTTAAAAAAAATATTAAGAATATAATATTGCTCATTTTAATACAATTCCTACTTAGGTTCCGTTTTTTTTTTTAATAATCAACCAATTCCGGAGCAATGTCCATATTAATATATACGTTTCGGATCAAAGACCCCTACTCAATCTACCTACTCCGATCACTGGTGATAAAGGAATGTGTGTAGCTGATGATGATAAAAAATGGTACAGGCTGGATACACCAACGACCATGTTGATCTTAAAAACTGTCCATGGAGTTTCTTTCCTGTTTTTCTCGATAGCTTATCGTATCATATCTTTTGTGGCCAAATAATAACTGCCGTTCGCATCTTTAGGTTAACCCGTGCTTGTCTAGGTTGGTCTGTGAATGGGTGACCACCAAGATATACCGAGTTTTGTCCGCACTTCGTTGGGAAAAAGGAAAGATGACGATATTTAAAATAAATGCTTCGATTTTGTATGTGAAAGGCGGAGAACAAGATGTTGTGACAACAACACAACAAGTCAAGGACAAGCTTATGTCCAGCAGTGAGTCCGCATTAGTGTTAATTAGGCTATACATTCTGAAAGTAATAAAAATAAAGTAATAAAATAACTGTCCAATATTTTCTATGGTCGGTTCCATCACGATGTTTCCCATCACCGTTCTGAGAACACCGTGTTATTTTTTTAAAACCATTGTCCCAAACTTGGAACTTCTCCTGTTTTGTGGGTACGTTTACAAACATTTAAATTCACATACACAAACAGCCAGACCCGGAACAACTATCTGTAGGCCTTACAAATATTTGCTCCGTGCGGGGATCGAACCCGCGACACGCAGTCCAGCAGTCAATCGCTTAGCCACTTTGCAAACCGTGCCATCAATATCAAATAAATAATACCTTGTTTCTGCTCGGATACCAACCTACTACAGCTAAGCGATTAGCGTTCTGTATGGTGTCGGACGTAAACAATAGCACCATCCCATTTCTTCACGTGGGTGTCGTAAGAGGCGACTAAGGGATTTGCCAGAGAATGGGCAGCAGCGTTCTCTGTGCTTTTCTAACAACCGTACTGCGATCGCCAACCCGCCTGCCAAGCGTGGCGATTATGGCAAAACCCCCCTTATGTCAATGTGGCGTTGGGGGAGGCCTATGTTCAGCAGTAGACGTCTTTCGGCTGAAATGATGATGATGACAGCTAAAACTCTTAATTCTCAGTCACTGTCACTAGACCACTACAGCTATCAGGCAACATGAATGTCTAAATCTCAAGCTATATTATTTTAACATCGCCTTCGTCCTAACTACTTACAAAGTTATATTTCATCTTAGCTACGTAGGCATTAAATCTTGCTTTCTGAAATAGCTCTTGAAGGCGTTCCTAGAGCTAGTTGAGCTCATTCATTTTCCTTTTTATATAAAAAGCTCTTCGCGCCCCGGGATCGGTTAAGAAATCTTGCATTTTTATGCGGAATAGCTTACATTTTATCAGGTACACCAGCTGTAGTGTTATGAGAATCTTTTGTAAGTTGTAATGTAATTTGATTTAATGTTTTTTTTTTTTGGTTTTTCGCTTTTAACTTAACCTGCCGAAAAGTTCTGAAATGGCAACCGCGAACCGGAGGACGATGCGTTGGAAGGCCTCCCACTAGGTGGGCCGATGACCTGGTGAAGGTTGCGGGGATCCGCTGGATGCGAGTCGCACGGGACCGGTCAATTTGGCGCAACTTGGGGGAGGCCTATGTCCAGCTGTGGACGTCTTTCGGATGAAATGATAAGGAACTTAACCTGGTTTCAGAGTTTTTAAGCCTATGACTTTGCTTTACATGCAAGTGATAATTATACAATACGCACCTATATCCAAAAAATCAGAGGGTGTCTTGGGTTCGAACTCGAAACCTATTTTTTGGCAGTGCAACACACACCACTAGGCTATCACTGCTTAAAGGTTAAGTTCGTGGTACTTCATCATCATCATCATCAGCCTATAATGTTCCCACTGCTGGGACAGAGACCCCTCTCTATGAGAGGGAGTGGGCTGTTATGTTATCCACCACGCAGGCCCAGTGCGGGTTCGTAGATGTCACGTTATGTCTTCGAATTTTTAGTTCTAGGTGTAGCCGGTTTCTTGAGGGCAGCGGTGATGAAATAAATTACACAAAGTAAAATGCCTGCCTGGGTTCTAACCCACGACTTACTGCTCGTAAGTCGGGGCTGCCACCACTGGGCCACCGCTGCTGCTCTTGCTGCTGTGTGTGCTCTCACGGTACTTACTGCAAGTTATACCTAATTTACTATTCAGCTCCATTTAGTTAGACTGGGAGCCAACTCAACATACACGATTATTCTTTTAACATTACGACCAATCTTGGCGAAGATTCGCAATTATTATAATAGTGCATTTGTGTGCGCGCAGTCACAGGTCATACTATTATACTCAGGAATAAATGAAAATTAGGAAATATATACAACCTGTTTTTTTTTTGACGTCCAATAACTCTAGGGTTATATTCTGTAGGTAAAAATAATACTAAAACTCCTATAATAGGTGGTCCAAAAATGCATAGTTTCGGAGATATTATCAATCATAATTAAATTAGGTCAAAAATTGGCACCAGTATAACGAATCTTTACTTTTGCGAGGTTGCCAAACTTCGCAGTAATGTAGTAAAATAGTAGTAGTTTCATTGATAAATATGAGTGATTCTTTTTATTCAAGCCAATAATTCTTATATAAAGCTAAAAAAAGAGAAAAAAAATACAAAAAAAAGTATGATTGAAACATAATTCATATCTCAGTTGATTCTTTGATATGGTCTCAATCATATCCTAGAGTTGGATCCTAGATGGGATATCAAAAAAACAGGTTGTATAGCTTAGGGACTCATGAAAGCATTCAAAATCAGTTATTTCATACATTTTGACCGTGTAGGCATTTTTATTTTGTAGAAAACAGGAGATTTTTTTTAAATTAATGATTTAAAATTTCTATGGGAGGGAGAGGACTTGAAATGATGTTCGTAACAAGTGGTAACCGTTTATGCGCCAATGACTCTTCCACCCTTTATAACGTATGTTTGGGATAAGGGCAAGAGAATGATGATGTCTCCGTATCACCCTGAATACCCTAGCTGTCGAGTGTAAGGATATTTTATCATCTCAAAACGGTGAAGGTAAAAGTCGTGGAGAAACTGACCTGACATGTCCTAGAATCAAAAATTCTAAGACATGTGACATCCACGAGCTCGCACTGGGATTGAATGGTGGAATGGGCCCACTCTTGCACACAGTGAGGAGACCCGTGCTGCCCACCAGAGACTAAAGAGCAGTAACAGCCCTTTTGTGATTTTTCGTTTTATTAGTGATTCTGAAAGCGGGTTTCTTAAGCTTTCTATTGAATTAACTTACTTATTTCTAAGACTATTAGAATGGTTTTTATTTAACAGTTTTCACTTACTGCAAACGAAAAAAATTAACAATTTGGCGTGATTTCCCAACTAAAATACAGTATAAATTATACTGCAGATTAAATTTTTAGGTTTCATAACTAAAATGCAGTAAGCAATATAATTTTACAGTTCTTTAGATAGTTTTATATTTCTGGAAAAAAATTAAAAAAAAATTTAATACGCAGTAAAATTTACCGCCATACAAGCTATTTTTACTGCAAATTAAGAAAATACAATTTATTGTCACGAACTCCCAACTAAAATGCAGTAAAATCAAAGCTTGTCGCATTTTAGTTGTGAATACTTAACATTCTTTTATCATTATAAACTGACTAACACGCAGTAAAATACTGCATTACTGCAGATTAGTTTGGATAGCATAATGACACAGATATGATTATTCCTAGCTAAAGTGCAGTTAATGTTTTAAATACTGATATGATTATTTTTGATATGTAAATTTTACATAAGTGAGTTGAATTATTGTGATTAAATAATAAGAAATAAACGGTCTTTAAAATGTGAACTAGCTATTTTTCTTACTGCACTAGTAAATTGAACACTTTTTTCTTAAAAAACTAACTAAAATGCAGTATTTTTTTGACCTTACTGCATGTTAGTTGGGTTTCTTGACAAAATAACTGATCCAAACGCAGTAATAGGGCTTTTTGCTGCATTTCACTAAGTTTAAAATGGTATTTTTTACAAAAAAGGCTATGCAGTAATAGGCACCAAAAAGAATAAATGGCCATAATAAATTCAGTTATTAAGATATTTTTTTTTTTATTGCTTTAACGTGTGAACCTATGCCTTTACAACCTTTCTGCATTCAAATTTTTTTGCTTATACATTCTGTTGATTTTTTAAAATCAATTCTTAACTTTAAATGCGTTTTACTCGAAATCGTGATTTTGCTGTTACTGCACTTTAGTGTATGGTGGGCAGCGTGATGAAGCAGAGAGAATGTTATAGGCATAGGCGTGTTTAATAACTCGTCGGGTAGAAATAAAAGTGGACTGAATAATATTTACAGGCTTGGTATATTGCCGATTAGATTTACAATAGGGAACTGTCCCGGACAAACATAAAATAATTGAGTAAGGTGTTTCAGAGGGTCGTCCGTCGCGGTGGTGTCCGAGGAAGCGAGTGTCCGCAAGCCGGCCGGCGGCGCCGCGCCGCCCGCAGCTCTCCTCGCTCGCCGATGCCGATGACGCTTAGGTCGGTCACCTGCGCGTGCCGACTGCGTGTTTATATTGTATATACAATATAAACACGCATATTGTATTGTAGCAACCTAAAACGGGATTTTACTAACAATGATTTGGACTTGATGTCCCTCAAATATAAGTACGTGCTTTTCTAGATTTTTCTACTAAGCTCACATTTTTCGTTTATGAGCAAAGATATTCTGCACATCCTGTTTTAAAAGATAGGGTGTCCGCTAACGCTGCATCATGCGCTTTTATTAAAATACGCTTTTCAGATTTTTCTGCTGATCCGAGGATCTAGTCATTTGAAATATAGCTAGTAAAGACTCGGTGTGCCCTCAATAGGATAATGATAATGTGATAGTTTTGCATAGAAATATTTAGTTTTAATATATTGTATTAATACTATATTAAAACAATCGTATGGAAAAAAGTTGGGATGGGACGCGCGGCAGATGTAGAACATCTATATGAATATTAGAATTCATGATTAAAAACCTAAATACCGAAATATCGAGTAAAATTAAGAAAAGGCAGCAACGTGTATTATATACGCTTGCGGCCGTGCGCACACGCCAGTGATTCGAGACGGTGGCTTAGAGTGGGCATTTTGCTTTATCTACGTTTTGTAGTAAACAACGACTTATTGTCGGGCCTAAGCTGTCCATCCAGTAACATCCAAATTGTAGAACCAAATTATTTTAAAAGAGTAACCATGGAGTTTCTTGCCGGTTCTTCTCCATAGGAAACAAACCAACCGAACCGTGCACCTTTGGCGAAGTTTTATAAGTGTCCATCTATGCCTATGTAAAATAAAATATTTTGAATTTTTGACAGCGTAATTTGGTTTGTTGTCGGGTTGTTTTTACTGCCAAGACATGCCACTAGATGTTAGCCATCAAAAACCTATATGCACATTGCCCAACTTGGGTATCTAACATAAGACCTTAGCACAGAAGACATAATAGCACAAGCTGTAGGCAATTACTAGAACAACAATTCAGTTATACAAGGTCTTCGTCTGTTTGAACAATACCATTATTACTTAACCGGGTATAGTTTATCAAAGTAGAAACGAGAAGAACCAACATTTGCACAAAAAAATCGCACTACATATTATTCTCGCATAATCGACCTTACTTAAAACGGTTTAGGTTTTAAGTAAGCTCGATTAATTTTGATTACCAATGATTTCCATCTATTCTTCATCACTCGCCAACCCTAGCCGGTCGTCATTTCCCAGCAGACCGGATTATCTCCAGCACAATCCTACAACCGGTCGACGGGTCGCCGGTCGACGGGTCGCCGGTCGCGGGACTTTCTTTTTGGATGTTAAGGAAATTAAAATTGTGAGCTCCTGAAATGGAAATCTGTTTTATGAGTATTTGAAATCTTATTTTTGGTTAACGTTGGATTTATGAATATTCAGTGCCTCGGACACCACGTTAAGCCACTGGTCCCGACTGTCATTTGTAGATCTTTGACAGTCGTTACGAGTAGTCAGAAGCCAAAAGTCTGACATCCAGTCTTACCAGGGGGTACCGTTTTTATTTAATTTTTTATTTAACAACCCAGTAACTGGGAAATACGATACCCTATTTCTCAGTTACTTGGTTGTGGAGGTCAGATAGGCAGTCGCTTCATGCAAAATACTAGTACTCAGCTGCATCCAGTTAAACTAGAAGCCGACCCCGAGATAGTTTGGGAAAAGGCTAGACAGATGTTGGATTTATGAGTATCACTAGATTTTGTTTTTTTGGTGTAGTTTTTTTTATTGAATACTGACCTTTTCCCTTTGCTCGCGTAATGGTTGGAAATTATTCCACGAGAAGGTTTTAAATATTGCCCATACATAACACTCGGGGATCCTTAATGCAGCTTCCCATTTCTGCAAGATTTTTCAGAATCGGATCAGTACTTCCGAAGTTAACCTCCTACACCCAAACTTACAAATACGTAAGCTAACTGTAAGAACGAATGTATGATAGTGACTGATGCAAAAAGAATTTGTAAGAATGATAAAAAGCGGCGTTCTATAGGCTCTGCTTATCCCCATGGAAAGACTCGTGAATTTATATTTATTTCAAAATAAATAACATAATATGGTATGATCTATTTTTGGTGAATATTATCAAAAAACAGAGAAATAAGTACCTAAGTAGTAAGTAGCAAGTCCTGGAAGAAGATCAAAAGAAGCTTTCCTTTTAATAAAATAGTATAGATAAATAGTATAATATATATATATATATATCTATACTATTTTACTGGAATTATAGCTAATTCCAGTATTTTTCAAAGCCCTTCGTCGGAGAAAATACAGGTTCCTATATAACTATTTTTATGTAGTACTAGCGTTGCTATGTCCCGATTCGATGGATACACCGTTCATGTAAATAAGTACGGACACCTGCGAAATGTTCTGTTTTATGTTCAAGGATGGCATCGCATTAGCGTTGCCTTTGGTGCCTATTGCGTTTCTGATGTCTATTGGGAGAGTAGTGAGTGTTGGTTGGTAACCGAACTGATGATAAGTGTTTAGGGATATGAGGAACAGGGTGTAGAGTTCCTCGATACTCGCAGCGGTAGCATAATACCTACGGTAGCGGTAGGTAATATAGCATGGGTGGACATGCAACTGTTTATAAAAGGGAGGATCCTCCGGCCAGACAGGTGTTGTGTCTGGTGGGCAACTGCCCGACAGTTGTTGTCGGGTTTCTCTATATAATCTTAAGTCGATGTAAACATTGCTTGTGAGATGTAGGAAATTGATGTTAGTTCTTCCGTCGTATCATAGATGGCGCTGTAGTACTTTTTGTAGGGCGCTACAAGTGTATTATCGGTTCATCATCATCATTTCAGCCTAAAAGACTTCTACTGCTGGACATAAGCCTCCCCCAAGTGTCGCCACATAGACATTTTGGGGGGTTTTGCCATAATCGCCACGCTTGGCAGGCGGGTTGGCGATCGCAGTAAGTACGGTTGTCACAAAAGCGGTATTATCGGTTACCTCCATTTTAAGAATAAGCAGCCTGTAACGTCGTCTCAAAAAATGATTTAAAAATGTTACAGCACCATGCTGAGATACTGCCTTTTGACCATCATCATCAGCCTATGAGAGGGAGTGGGCTGTCACCACGCGGGCCCAGTGCGGGTTGGTAGATGTCACATGTCTTCGAATTTTTAGTTCTAGAACATGTTGGTTTCCTCATGATGTTTTCGTTCACCATTACCTATCCGTATGACCATGTATAGGACCAATTTAGTATAATGTGTTATTTATTTTATAGTTTCTTTTTTGGTTTGTGGTTTTCTTTTTATTTAATTACGTTTTATTGTTTTGTTCTGTGTCAGTCAAACAAGTACATTTTCTTCTGTTTTTTCTTCTTCTATCTGTTTGAGTTCAAATCTACGATCTATAATCCGAAATCGTAAATTATTTTCACAGCGCTCAGCCCACTGCTGGGCAAAGTCCCATGACTTACAAATCTCTATATCAAGGGCCAATGTGGACCACGCGTGCTTACCTAGTGTGGGAAGAATATAAGCTGTCTATGCGCAAACTTAATACATAATTATATCAGGTACGGTACCTGCTGTTTAGCCACCTACCACAAAAAGAGTTAACCCACTTTATACTCCAATTTGTGAATTTACTGAATAATACCATCTTACTCGTCGCTTAATAAACACTAAATCCCATCACCAAACCTTTATACTTGTTTGTTTACCTACATCTGGAACATTCAACAAAACTACTATAACAATCGAAAATCAATAGTAATGCATATACTAGAGGGCGGAACCCACAGGAAATAAAGCGAGGACACACAGTCTGGCCAGTCGGTAGATAGCGGGACATCATCGGCTAATGTGCACCTTGCTTTTATTGCAGTTTTTGCTCGTGCAAGTTTCAGGGATTATAAAAGAAACGGAAAGTGAGTTTGCTTAAATATTAAAAGGGTTACTATTTCTTTTTTCTTTAAGCACGTCCAGCTTAGCTCAAAATGTGTTAGGTTAAATAATGCAGCTGAAAACGCGGAAAGTAAAACGACATAAGTAAGCGACTAACAAAAAGTATTTACAAGGCAGATGTGAATGGCAACGCCACGAGGGGACGCCTTAGAAGGACATCATCATCATCATCATTTCAGCCCAAAAGACTTCCACTGCTAGATATAGGCCTCCCCCAAATGTCGCCACATTGACATTTTGGGGAGTTTTGCCATAATCGCCACCCTTGGCAGGCGGGTTGGTGATCGCAGTTCGGTTGTTACAAAAGCACAGAAAACGCTGCTGCCCATTCTCTGGCAAGTCCCTTAGTCGCCTCTTACGACACCCATGGGAAGATGGATGCTATTCTTTACGTTGTGGGGGTGCTCTTAGCGTGTAGTCGCTTAGTTTGTAAGTTGTATGCCCTGGCTGGAGGCCTTACTCTTAAGGCACCCACAGGATATAAGTCCGGTTACGCAGACGACAACCTCATAGGTGAACTGCGAGATGCCATACATAAAAAAAAACCGGCCAAGTGCGAGTCAACGTAAGTCAAGTCGATGTAACAAAAAAATTTCGAAATTTTTCCTGTATCTGTGCTAAAAGACGTTGCTTCGTACCAAATTTCAAGATTCTGACTTCACGGGTAGTAGGTACCATAAAGGTTTTGATTCCCTTGCGAGTGTCTTGTGTGTCGAGTGATTTTTTCACAGCTCCAAGGGACAGTAGATTTGAGTATTTTTGATATAAATTCCAGCTTGATATCTCCACGCGTTCCTGAGAAAAAGGGTCTTTACAGACAGACAGACGGACGGACAACAAAGTGATCCTATAAGGGTTCCGTTTTTCCTTTCGGCATACGGAACCCTAAAAAACAAAAGGAGTATGTAAGTACCAAGCAGGTGGCGTTCTATGGTTTCTGCCTACCCCCATTTGGAAAAAGGCGTGAGTTTATGTCTGTCTTAAAGAATGTAAACGCATGTAGGGTATACTCCAGAAGGACATGACACTGACCTCGTTAATGATTTTCTTCAGAAGGATCAGGTGCGTGGTACTCACAACCGGCATGCGTCTATGCTGTAAGTATAAACGTGGGCAAAGCAAAAATATAATTTTCAAAAAAAAAAAAAATTTAAAAATCAGCGAAATATAATTTTTCCCCTTTTTCATACATATCTAATTAACGTTAAAATGTATGCTGAGCACACGTCAGGCAACGTCAGATGACGTCACGCACATTAGATAATATGACTCGTACACTCATGTTGACAGTGAACTCGTTTGCTTTGTATATAAAGACTCTTACCCGCTGCATCGGAATAACTTATGATATGTGGCACCAGATTTAATTAGATTAAGCAAACAGACGTCGGCGATCCGTCAACGTCCTGTTACGCGCCACCTTCCTTGACAACTACCCAAGTCAATATGGCTACCCGCAACGACTTTGACGTTCCGCCAGAGAGTATTGTAGACCGCTTCTCTCTCGTCTGTGGTAACAGTTAGTTTGCAACGTGAATCATATGAAGCCTTTTTGCAAAGGCGCCGACACGGCCAGACTGACATACGACCGTCCTCGGGCGTTATTGTATTCCTGGAACAAACAATGTCAAATCACCAAGACAGCCGCTCTTCCATCCTGACAAACTATGACAAACATTACTCTCATCGTAACTGTAACTGTTTCAGAACAAAAGAAAGCGTGCGTTCTTTCGATCACTCACGGACCAGACGGCATTTTTCTCCTAACAAGAAAGCGCGTGTCCTTCCGACCACTCATGGACCGGACGGCACCTTTCCCCCAGCAAGAAAGCGTGTCTCCTATCGACCACTCGTGCACTGGACGGCACCTTTCCCCCAGTAAGAAAGCGTGTGTCCTTTCGACCACTCATGGACCGGACGGCACCTTTCCCCCAGCAAGAAAGCGTGTGTCCTTTCAAACACTCATGGCCCGGACGGCACCTTTCCCTAAACAGTTAACACCTGGACCGGACGAGTGCATCCCTTCAACCAATCCGTAATGGATCTGACCCGGACGACACTCTCCTTTCGGCCATACCAACGTTTGAACCGGACAACTGCGTCCCTACGACCATTCCAGTGTACGGGCCGGACAACAGCGTCCCCTCGACCAACGTCATCACAAAAACATCATAAATCGGGCACCTGCGTCCCTTTGATCATCGTAAAGCATGAACCGGACAACAGTGACATTTCGACTAAACACACTTTCTTTTCGACTGAAACATGTGGACCAGACAAGCGCGTAACTCCAGATGTCAAAGAACTTTTACAAATTACGCCAGCATCTAATAATTCCTGAACTTATTGGCCGACAACCTATTTTATCAAAATATCGTCTATTTTATTGGTACTGGAGATCTCCATCGTGCATTTTAAATCATAACCTCCGATGCCAGTAAGGTTTACTTATTATGATGTCACCCATAAACCAATTAAGGCATGTTTAAGCAATGAGTCAGATGACCTACTTATCGAAAAGAAAAGAAACGGTCTCACCCGATGATATTGTGAGGGTACCCTCTTGATGATTTGTGCTCGCAGGTTTGGTCGCTTTCCTTGTTGCTTCAAAAATTCATTGGTTATGTTCCTCACTTGGCTTTACTTTCGTGGAGGGCGCGATTCTTTATCCCACTTATGATAAAGACTCTTACCCGCTGCATCGGAATAACTTATGATATGTGGCACCAGATTTAATTAGATTAAGCAAACAGACGTCGGCGATCCGTCAACGTCCTGTTACGCGCCACCTTACTTGACAACTACCCAAGTCAATATGGCTACCCGCAACGACTTTGACGTTCCGCCAGAGAGTATTGTAGACCGCTTCTCTCTCGTCTGTGGTAACAGTTAGTTTGCAACGTGAATCATATGAAGCCTTTTTGCAAAGGCGCCGACATATATTAACCGACAATTTTGCTGTCTCTTGCTACCTGTAGTTTAATAATGAACTTTATACTATATACATTAGCGACCCTATTTCGCATGGATATACACCATGTTTATTTACATTTAGTCAAAATATCAATAGATAGTTCAGTGCTATATATATACATGACGGCGGGAGCGTGGGCGTAACGATAACAGGGGCGTCATCGTTATTGTTTCTTGGTTCGGGTTCCATGAAGAAGGTGGGTACTCGGGCAAACCAGTGAAACGTAGGTTTAAACACAAATTACAGTCACGTTTATTACTCGGTAATTACAATAAGTGGCAATATGAGGAACTAGGGCTTGTACGGTGGACGTGACAGTTTCGATCGTATGATCTCAACAGAACAAAATCCCAGTCTAGTATTCTGGATCGACTCTGTCCGCGTGTTTTTGGCGGGAGACTTCAAGACTGAAGCGCCACCTCACGGCGTCCATTGTACTAACCAATCAACCAATGAGAAATCAAGTAACAGTTTGACCAACATTATGAAATCAATGAGTTGGTACTACCAACTTGCTAGAAATAATAATTAAAAAAAAAGGTTGTAGTCTTGAAGTCGCTTGCGACGACATATATATATTTATACCGCAACGTTAGATTAACCTTGCGGTATAAATGTTTATTTATTTAGGTTAGCCTACCATTGTTTACACCTCAAATTTTACTTAAGTTACACAATATACATTGAATTTTATATAACGAACAAATCAAGATAATATAATTAAATTAAATGCATTATTTTAATTGGTAATAAAATAACAGATTAATGGAATTACACTAAGTAAGTAAGTAAGAAAATAATAAAAAAATCTAAATACAGTGTCAAAATCCGTTTAGGAAATGGACCCGTCAAACGTCCGGGCGTACTTATACGCCTCGAAGAGTTGTACCAAAAAACTTACTATAACTTTTAAAATCTCTATGAATTTACCATCTATGGTCCCCCTTACGGATACGGTATAAAATTCTGCGTCTATGGCATAAAGTACGAGAATATCAACCGTACAAAATTAAATGTCAAAAAAGTTTTAAAAGTCAGGTGTTAAATTTTACCGTATTGTCGTGTTGTGATTTATGTTCTCTGGTTTTAAAACGTGAGTATTATTTTATTTTAACCCAATGTATATAGTGTTTTATATCAAAATAAACCTCGTTAATCAAGCTTTACGAATATCTAAAAACATCGTAGGTTCAAAGTCTGTTGAAACGACAATATCGAAATGTAAAGTGGCACCATGTCGAGCGTGGTATTTTGATAAAGGTTTTTTAGAAATTATTGCAAAAATACTTAAAATAGTGCTCGTATTATGAAAATTAATTCAATTGAGTAATTATTAGTGTCTCCGCAATATAAAACGTATAAAAAAACGAAATCTTAGCGAATTTTTTACGAAAACACGACAAAATCAGTAGGTATCGAATCGATCAGAGCAGGGGTTGATTGGTTTGGTTAATTTGGCTACTAAGAAAGTGCCAAAGTAATATAGATCATTCAGATCTTGCATGAAAAACAAAATCCAATCAACTTATCCTACATACCAATAAAATATAGATAGATCTGTTTGGCGTCAACGAAGCGTCCATCCATTTTTTAACCAAGTCGACCTATTGTTGCCATGACAACAGTTGAAAACACCCACCAAATCGTATTCCTAGAATTCCTAGGCTGCATTTGGTGGATCTTCGGATAAGGTACCTCCTCGATACTAGCTATCTTTTCAAACTCATAGTTGCATTCTGCTTCAATCAATTCTAAAGATGTCCTGTCACTTTAATCAAGTTTAAGACGTGTATTTAATTATTAGTTTTCCGATACTTCAAATTTAACAGATGAAAAGTAGGCGTTTATGTCGTTTCGTTATATGTCAATTTATAAACAAACTGGGCGGAATGTGGCGTGGTTAAGTCCGACTTTAGTTCAGTTCTTGACTAAAAATCATCATTCATCAAGTCACATTGACATTTTGGGGGATTTTGCCATAATCGCCACGCTTGGCAGGCGGGTTGGTGATCGCAGTACGGTTGTTACAAAAGGACAGAGATCGCTGCTGCCCATTCTCTGGCAAGTCCCATAGTCGCCTCTTACGACACCCACGGGAAGATATGGGATGGTGCTATTCTTTACGTCCGACACCATACAGAGTAACTACAACTTGACTAAGAATACCATTGGTAATCTAAGTCACACAATCTGATATTTCCATTCTAGATCCAAAATATTAGTACCTACAGCTTTATTGAAGGTAAATTTGACCTTGGTTTTATCTAAAGTCGGGTCTGGAGGTCGAAACAAAAATAATATCTTCACGAGACGATAGTCATTAGAGGTGGTGTGAAGAATTACATTTTATGTGAAAAGAAGATGGTGTGTCACTTGTTTATGTCCAAATTGGTCATATAGTCACAGTAATTCTCAAATATTTGGTCATACAAACACGCCGGGAGTTGTTCCCGGCGTGTTTGTATGACCAAATATTTGTGCGTGGCTGAAGCAAAAGGAATGATTTAAGAACAGAAGCAGGAGCCGTTCTGTAACTCCTACCTGTCTGCTAGCGTCAAGAGGCTGATTCTAGTTGCCATACTAATCAACTTTCCGTACTAGAATCGTCCAGTAGACAGAAGAGTTCAATGCAAGTGAAAAAAATATTTGTTGGTTTAATTTCTATTTGATACCATGGCCAAAGCTGCAAAATCGTGTTACACATAAACTGGGTTCTGTAGGTCAGATAGAGATAGACAGTTGTTCTACGTAAAATACTGGTAATCAGAAACATAATTTTGATTAAAGAGAGTTTCCATGGAGTTTCTTGCCCATTCTTCTCCATATAGATCTATACTTTGGTATGGGTAACTACAGTACTTTTAAAAGTTATTATGCCTTGTGACTGGGACTGTAGCTTTATCGTACTTATAATGGTCTAATTAAAATAAATGCTTTAAGTTTGAGTTGCATCCGTCTAGACTGGAAACCGAGTCCATCTTAATAATTTAGTTTAGAAAAGAATTGACAAAACACACAGATGACAAAAAAAGCCGCATCGCCCAATTTTTAGATCGAAGTGAAGCATTTATGACGCGCGACGCATCAGAAAGTATTACTTCTTATGAATTATGGATGTCACTCACGATTCGAGGGTACGCAGAGTTTTAAGTGGTGTCAATTTACCTGATGATGGATAGGAATTCTTTGAAAAAAGTTTGAGTGAACTTTCTCTAGAAATTGATCGTCAATTTCACTTGCCTGAGGTTTACGGCTGATGGTTTTGGCCAAAAATAAATAAAGTACTAATTGACTCTTTTTAAGAGCTATAATGGTCTTTTCCACCATTTGATTATATTGTTGATGTTGGTTGTTTTACTATTACTATGGCTTTGTTTGTATTGAAGAATTACTGGATCCTGTCACAGGCACCTACACCTAGTATCGAAACCAAAGTATTTAAATTATTTTGATCATGTAATAAGCCTTATATTATGTCTTTACGGCATATTATAAGAGCAAAACAAAACCATTTTTGGATTAACTCGAACTGTATTGCCATGACAACAGTTGAAAACACCCACAAAATCGTATACCTAGAATTTCTTGGCCGCAATTGGCGAATCTTCGAATAAGGTACTTCCTCCACCAGGGCTGCGGCTTGTTCGAAAGAGATGCTGTGGCCCTGGAACACAAAGGGCTAAGAAGGAACATGGATGGGTTTTAGTCAGTCATGTCTGACACTCCCTTCCGTTCCGCCCAGAGCGGGAGAAGTCATTTGATGATTTCCCATACTAAAAAAAAAGGTACTCCCTCCAGCTACCTATCTTTGTCAAACCTATAGTTACATCCTGCTTCAATCAATGTTAAAGATTTCATATGTCACTATTATCAATGTTAAAGATGTATATAATTAATAATTTTCCGCTACTTTAATTTTGACTGATGAAAAGTAGGCGTTTATATGTCAATTTATTAACAAACAGGGTGTAGGCGTGGTTAGTCTGACTTAAGTTCGGTTCGTGACCAAGAATACCAGTGTTAGTCTCATGGATATTGTGATTTGATGACTTTTGATTAAAGATTATTTGAAATAAAGAGACGCTTGAATGCCATTGCTAAGTATGCACTGTTGTTGGTAAACATTTGTGAAATTGTATTTAAAAACAAAATGGCTGTGTTAGTTCCCTTTTTTTTAGAAAGATCGTTGTAAAACGAATAACATCATGCCTGTTATCCCTGAAAGGGAGGTCAGAGGTGTACCTAATAGTACATCCACATCACAAATCAAAACTCCGTGGCTGCTACTGGGAAATTTCTAATAGAAAAACCCAGTAACAAAATGCCCGAACCAGGAATAGAACTTAGGACGGCAAGTAGGATCCTCAGCAGGCGTGCTTGCGATCACTAGACCAAACGAGGCAGTTAAAACTATTAAATTATAACCTACGGCATTTATTCAGCTAGTTTAACAAGTTATCAGCCTAGACCAATTAAAACTAATATATAAAAAAACTAGTAAAGCAAGTAGTTTCAATTTAACTTAGAAAACTAAACTAATCTCCCGCTCGATCACATTACGAATTAGGGTCTTAAACAAAATTGGATTGGACTTCTTAAGTCAAAAGATTTGAAAAAGCTTTATGTCTGTTTCCCCTGGGTGCTTAATTTGAGTGGTTAGGTGAATGACCTTGTCTGGTGGTCTGGGATTAACGTAATTTATATTCTTTTATTAGTTCTTGTTTATTAGTGTGTGTGTTTCTGTGTATTAGTGTACTTCTTTGTTGGTATTTTTGGAGAAATCTTGCACATTCATGAAACGAAGAGATTTCATTCCAGTAAGAAGTTATTAGAGAGCCACCCATATTTACGAGTGCTGCTAAGCTGTTCCACTTCACACAGAGAAATATTCGGCGTTGATGACCAATCTTCAATGATTCCAGAAACAAAAAAAATAAAATACTGTACCAAATGAATTTAGTCAGTCAGAAGAAGGCCTTACAGCAGGTACTGCCAAATCACAGTTCAACATTACAGTTTATATTGCAGTCAATGCAACATCATCATCTTCTTCTTCTTCTCTGTGTTAAGTGTGTACATAAACTGTTAAATAAATAAATAAATCATCAGATCCTTCTGCCTACATTTCAATTTGTAGAGAAATTCAGTGCATCATTTCAAGGGATTCTCATCAGCCTGGTCTTGGCCTATTTACAATTATATCAAAAATCGTACACGAATGATCAAGCTTCCATAAAATAACATCACGCCCGTAATCGCTGAAGGGTCAGGCAGAGGTTTTCCTAATAGTACACCCACGTTTCGTCAGTTATCTTTAAGTCCCATGTAATAGGGGCGAGCCTGTTGCCATCAACCGGGCACAAACACAGACTTTGTGGCTGCTACTGAGAAATTCCAGATTGAAAAACCCAATAATTTTTTGCCTGACTCGGGAATCGAACCCAAGACCTCAGCAGTCCACCACAAGACCAAGAGGCAGTCAGGCTTCCATATTTATTCATAATAACTAATCTAATTATAAGCGTCAATCTACTTGAAATTACACAGCTGCTGCGAACTTGCAAAACTAAATCTCATTAGCAGCGAGGTAATTAAAGTCTAGAAAATTGAACTTAGATTCTGAAGGTATACTTTGATTATATAGGTTTACTTTCGATGAAAAGTAATTAGATGACGACATAAAATAAAAACCCAAAAATTACAAACACACACGTGTGTCCAGTTGGTGAAACTGAAAATTAGTATCACTTATTATTTCGTCATCTGGACACACCAAGATTTTTTTACGCGTGTCCACATAGTGAAACATGAATTCATCATCATCGTCATTTCAGCCTGAAAGACGTCCACTGCTGAACATAGGCCTCCCCAAAAAAGGGGGTTTTGCCGTAATCGCCACGCTTGGCAGGCGGGTTGGCGATCGCAGTACGGTTGTTACAGAAGCACAAAGAACGCTGCTGCCCATTATCTGGCAAGTGCCTTAGTCGCCTCTTACGACACCCACGGGAAGATATGGGATGGTGCTATTCTTTACGTCCGACACCATACAGACCCCCGACTGGTCTGTATGGTGAAGTGGCATCAGTTTGAACAAATATCTATATTTAGAAAATTAAAAGTTTTTTCCACAAATACATTTCAATTCATTTCGAAATGGAATTTTGTTGAAAAAGCATTTTAATTTAATACCAAAAAGTGTGTGTAAAATTTCGCGTACCAAAAGCAATTATTGTATGGGAATCTGTAAAGAATTATTATAAAATTTTTTTTTTGCAAAAAAAGAAACCAACTTCAAAAAACCCTTAATGCACTAAAAAGTTAAAAATAATACTATAACCTACCTATATTTATAAACCTAACCTAACCGACCATTAACCTATAATAAAATTTAATAATTCTTTGGAGTCGGTGCCAAGCAATATAATTTGAATTAATTAAAGAATTAATATTTAGAAACTGTAAGATGTTTTGTTTTTCTGGCCTTAGTCTGTCTATATAGTCATATATTCAGGTATCGTATATTGCTTGGCACCGACTCCAAAGAATTATTAAATTTTATTATAGGTTAATGGTCGGTTAGGTTAGGTTTATAAATATAGGTAGGTTATAGTATTATTTTTAACTTTTTAGTGCATTAAGGGTTTTTTGAAGTCGGTTTCTTTTTTTGCAAAAAAAAAATTTATTTGTTAATTTTTAGTGACATATTTTAAATCTAATAATAAAATATGGGTAGGCCTAGTAAAGATGCTTCTCGTATGAGAAAACGGCGTCGAACTGAAATTGAGAAAAAGGAAAAAGGACAACGATTAAAAGAAATTAGGGAAAGAAATGATCAACGCATTTTGAATAAGAACCCTGATCATCGCGAAAACAGACTGTCAAAGCAGAGGACCTACATGTTACGTAGGTTGAATAAGGAAAGTCAAGTCTGTGGTACACCTGGAAAATGCATACCGTTACAATTCCAACAAGCCCAAACACAGCTAATATACATTGTCTTATTATGGAGTTACGGTGTCTGTCTCTTGGCTTCATCATCAGATCTGATGGTAGAATGGCTCTTATTGAACACAAATGCTTCACTTGTTGTGGAAAAAACTAAAATCGCTGTACGTTTTCCTATAAAATTTGAAGAGTTCCCTCGATTTCGCCAAGATTCCATCATCAGATCCCAACTTGGTGACTATGGGACCAAATGGAAAGCATAGGCTTAGGAATAAAAAAATAATTTTCCAAATCGGTTCGTACATGACTGAGTTATGCGCGAACAAAAAACTCAATGCAGACTAAACGAAAAGTTAGAAAAATTAGATTTTTGTTGATTTTTTCAAAACCGCTTGTCTGATTTCGATAAAATTTTCATGGGACTATTTGGGAAGTATACGCTTTCCAACAAAAAAAGAATTTTTCAAATCGGTTGGTAAGCGACAGAGTTATGCCCGAACAAACATAAAAAAAAAAAAAAATACAAACATCCGAATTGAGAACCTCCTCCTTTTTTAGAAGTCGGTTAAAAAGAATAATTCTTTTTTTTGCCTGTGACACTTCATAAGAACCATAAGAAAGAAGTGTTATTGCTGGTATGGAATAATCAGGTTCTTATGAAGTGTCACAGGCTGGTATGGAGTGCTACATGGCATATTCCTTATTTGTCGTGGTGTCAGTAGTCACCTCCTTCCTAGCCATATTATCATCTTTCACGCAATGCATCCGTCACGTCGTTTCTTTAAACTGTCTCTCGTCTTGTAGTAGGCAGTGATGTGTCTTATATTAGTGTGGCCATCGGACTGAAAGACATAGATCTCAATTTCGAACCAAAGATACGCACCTCTGATTTTTCGAATTCTTGGGCGTATTGTCTAAATCACTTGCTTTGGCTAAGGAAGACATCGTTAAGAAACCAGCATATCTGAAAGATATATCTCGACGGCATGTAAAGGCCCGTAATTACTCTGACACCAGCTTCTCCATCATCATTCCAGCCCAAAATACGTCCAGTGCTGGACATAGGCCTCCCCGAAGTGTCGTCAAATTGACATTTTGGGGGGTTTTGCCATAATCGCCACGGTTGGCAGGCGGGTTGGCGATCGCATTACGGTTGTTACCAAAGCACAGAGAACGCTGCTGTCCATTCTCTGGCAAATCCCTTAGTCCCCTCTTACGACACCCACGAGAAGATATGGGATGGTGCTATTCTGTCACCATACAGATTAAACCAAACACATTTACAGATTGACACCAGCTTAGGGACTAAAAAGCCTCTTATAGTCGCATTCATATTCAAAGCTCAGCACATCAAGAAACTTTAGACAATTATTGCCAAAAACGAATACAAACCGTGCCAATAAAGTTCAATACAAGCGTTAAAGGTGTGAAGAAAAAAATGGGGGGAGAAATACTGGTAAATCATGGAAGATATTAGCCATAAATCAGCGATTATCCTTAGCCTGGGGTAAGGTGCGCTCAACGTCGGGCCACGAAAGATTAGGAAACTCGGGAAGGGTATTTCGAATTCAAACGTCGAATTCGGGTAATGGTTCCGCTGTTATTTTTTCTTTTTTATACGATTTGGCCTTTTCAGATTTTCAGTACCTTAAAGCTAAATAAAAGGAGTGTAGCAAAGAATTCGGACAAAAAAAAATCCATCTCGGCTTCTGTTGACACTTACAAACAACCGCTGAAAAACATTCACAATTTACTTAACTTTATTTTTTTTCAATATTTTCAATAAAATCATTTTTTTATGCATTATCCCACACTAGGAATTTCTCCTGTATCATGTGTGCGTTTACAAACATTTAAACTCACATACACAAACAGCCAGACCCGGAACAACTATCTGTAGGCCATACAAATATTTGTTCCGTGCGGGGATCGAACCCGCGACACGCAGTGCAGCAGTTGATCGCTCAAACACTGCCAAATAAAAATAAATTATTGGCTGATAACAAATCAGATTATTTCATCTGCCTTGCATTTTCCCAGCTGTGTTAAGGCTAGCTACTTGAACTACTAGCCTAATTAGCTACAGCTGAATATCAATATTCATGGAGCGACTGACCTAAAACCTAGTTAACGGATAAAATGATACCAATTGGAAATACTGCATGGCTGTCAGACTATCGGGCTTCTGATTACTTGACGGTCAAAGATCCACTAGTAAGAGCTGGTTTTTCCCGGCTCTCGGCTGCTATTTGTAGATCTACGGCTAGGCTAGGAGAGAACTCTATATTGAATGGTTCACCCATCTAGTGACCTTGGCAAGCATATAAATTTCATATTTACATAATCTAAACTAATATTATAAAGAGGAAAGATTCGATTGTTTGTTTGTCTGTTTGTTTGCATTGAATAGGCTCCGAAACTACTGGTCCGATTTGAATAATTATTTCAGTGTTAGATAGCCCATTTATCGAGGAAGGCTATAGGCTATATATATCATTACGCTACGACCAATAGGAGTGGAGCACCGATGAAAAATGTTGCGAAAACGGGGAAAATGTGACGTAAACGAAGTTGCGCTGGACAGCTAGTATATTATAAATCGCTTGTATAAGTATAAACGTATTTAAACACCCGCTCACCACCTACCCCCACACAAACATTAACGTTTCGTATGTCGGCCGCATACGAATCACATAGAACAACAGATAAGCCTTGTAAATATACGTGTTGACTAGCTCCATACCTATATAAATAAACTAGCCGTGCAGCGCGGTTTCACCTGCCGCTCGGCTCCTAAGAGTCGTAACGTGATGATACATTTAAACGTCCGTAAGAATTGAGATATGTAATGCAAAGAAAAAATCTAATTAGATTTTACCGTATTTAAGTCACATGTTACAAAGGGCGAGCCTATTGCAATCAACCGGGCACAAATCCAGACTCTGTAGCTGCTACTGACAAATTTCTGCAGGAAAAACTCATAACTCTTTCCCCAACCTGGGAATTAAACCCTGTACCTCGTGGTCAGCAGTCGCGCTTACGACCTCTCGACTAACGAGGCAATCAAACAAACAAACTCTTCGAGCTTCATTTTATTAGTATAGATGTGTTATAGTCGGAGAGCTGTAAAACTTTGCTAACGGCACTCTAACGTCTTTATGGTGATAGCCCTTCCTTTTGTGTTTATTTACGTTGAGATTATGTATGACAGTGTTATTTCCTTGTATGTTATTACTTTGTGGTGTGGTGAAGTTTGGTAGGCGTAAATTATTTTGTATTTTTGTCTTAAGCAAAGAAATTGCTTTAATGGTTTTTAGGGTTCCGTAGCCGAATGGCAAAAAACGGAACCCTTATAGATTCGTCATGTCTGTCTGTCTGTCTGTCTGTCTGTCTGTCCGTCTGTATGTCACAGCCACTTTTTTCCGAAACTATAAGAACTATACTGTTGAAACTTGGTAAGTAGATGTATTCTGTGAACCGCATTAAGATTTTCACACAAAAATAGAAAAAAATACATAAATTTTGGGGTTCCCCATACATAGAACTGAAAACCAAAATTTTTTTTTCATCATACCCATACGTGTGGGGTATCTATGGATAGGTCTTCAAAAATGATATTTAGGTTTCTAATATCATTTTTTTCTAAACTGAATAGTTTGCGCAAGAGCCACTTCCAAAGTGGTAAAATGTGTCCCCCCCCCCCCTCTAATTTCTAAAGTAAGAGGAGGAAAATTCTGAAAATATTCAGAATTGTAGAACGTAAAAAAAACTATCAACGAAAATTGGTTTCAATAAGATATGATGTTTAGTTTTTGAGATATGGGACTTTTTCATCAAACTGCAGCAGTAACTTTGTTTTTGTTTAACATACTATGAAAAACCAATTTAGTTTTGCGGTTGACTTGAAGTTTACTAACTAATACTACTAACTAATGAATGACAGTTCAAAATATTGTTTGGGGCTATGGAACCCTGTGTGTGAGTAAGACTCGCACTTGGCCGGTTTTTTTATTACTGCTAGCACTCAATTAAGGTCAACCAAGGATACCACTTGCATAAATGAGACGTGTTACACAAATGCCTCGACATACGAAAAAGGAGCGGTGGCCCAGTGGTGGCAGCCCCGACTTACGAGCAAACAACAAGCAATCCGTGGGTTTGAACCCAGGCAGGCGCATTACTACGTGTAATTTATTTCATCACCGCTGCTCTCAAAAACGGTGAACAAAAACATCGTGAGGAAACCGGCATGTTCTAGAACTAAACATTCGAAGACATGTGACATCTATCAACCCGCACTGGGCCCGGGCGGTGGATTACACCCCACTTCCTCTTATAGAGAGGAGGCTTGTGAGCCAGCAGTGGGAACATTATAGCCTGATGATGATGATGATGATGACACAAATGCTCCGGTTTGGAACACCGACCGGCAAAATATACATTCAATATTGCCGCCCGGCCTGTACCGAATCAGCTGATACCCGAGCATGTGTCCGCTTTTATTTTTATTTTATCGTGTCTTCTTCTCAAAAGTTTTCTACTTTTCGACAACCAAACAAATTGGTTAGGTATGTAAGTGTATTTATTTTTGAAAATTGTGACAAGTGGTTGTTTTAGCTATAGTGTCAGCTTCATTAAAAGATGGCGCTTGCTCTTAAAGTGGGATTGCGGCAGACATTATGATTATTTAGTCAAATTCGAAAAAAGATTGAATAAAATTGTAGAATATTGTCATAAGCAGTAATTCTACATTTCATCATTCATCATTTCAGCCCAAAAGACGTCCACTGCTGGACATAGGCTTCCCCCAAGTGACGCCATATTGACATTTTGGGGGGTTTTGCCGTAATCGCCACGCTTGGCAGGCGGGTTGGCGATCGCAGTACGGTTGTTACAAAAGTACAGAGAACGCTGCTGCCCATTCTCTGGCAAATCCTTTAGTCGCCTCTTACGACACCCACGGGAAGATATGGGATGGTGCTATTCTTTACGTCCGACACCATACAGAGCATTCTACATTCTACATTTAGTAACATTTAAATAAAGCTCTCACAAAATTGACAGCCTTCAATCCTATCTGGATCTACAACAGCGCATTATTTAGATTTTTTACAAGTAAATACTAAATAAAAATATTTAAATAAGATAGACAGTCTTTTAATATACCAGGCCCCTCAGAAAGTATTGCGAAAAAAAGTTTTTATATATGGGAGACTGGCCAGTTATTATGTTTTTCGAAAATATGATTATTTATAAGTAAAAATAAGTAAGTTCCAATTTCAAAATTTCCCTCCACATTTTTTGCGAGTTAATTCAAAGTATTGTGTCTCACTGAAATATGGATCTGCGCCGGGAACATTTTAGAGCTATGATTTTATACGATTTCAAGTGTCGCCTGAAACCGGATGAATCGTACGATAGACTTCAAATGGCATTCATGGATGAAGGCCCTTCCAAGGCAACCGTGTATCGTTGGTATAACGAATTCAAGCGCGGTCGACCAACTTTGGGGGATGACGAAAGAAGCGGTCGCCCTTTGACGGCTGTTACCGAAGAAAACGTGCTAGCAGTGAAAAATTTAATCCAAGACAATAGGCGAATTACATATCAGGAGATTCAACACATATTGAAGATTGGATCGGGAAGCGTTCACGAGATTCTACACAGCCATCTTCGCGTGAGGAGGATAGTATCACGCTGGGTGCCGCACAACCTCACCGATGCTCAGAAGCAGGCCCGGGTGGAATGGTGCCGTGATATGCTTAACAAATTTGAAGCAGGCTCGTCTCGGCGTGTTTACGACATCGTTACAGGTGATGAGTCCTGGATTTATCAATACGACCCAGAAACCAAGCGCCAGTCGACTGTTTGGGTGTTTCAAAATGAGCCAACGCCTACCAAAGTGAAGCGATCTAGAAGCGGGGGTAAGATTTTGATCGCTAGCTTTTTTAATTTGACTGGCCACTTGGTATCAATTCCCTTACGGGATCAAAGAAGCATTAATGCCGAATGGTATACTTCCAAATGTTTGCCAGAAGTTTTCTCTGTTATAAGCAACAAGCGACCAAACACAGGGCTCCGCGGGCTACTGCTCCACCACGACAATGCACCTGCGCACACCGCACTCAAAACGAGGGACTTCCTGGACAGCACGCCAGTCAAACTCCTGGGTCACCCTCCTTACAGCCCTGATCTAGCACCGTGTGACTTCTTTTTATTCCCAAAAATAAAAAATCAGCTCAAAGGGATACAATTTTCGTCGCCGGAAGATGCGCTGGCTGGGTTCGAGCAGGCTGTAAACGAGGTGTCTGCGGCGGACTGGAAAAAGTGTTTTGAAAACTGGTTTAGGCGCATGAATCTTTGTATAGAGGCTGGTGGAAAGTACTTTGAAAAGATTTAATAAAAATATATGTACGTATAGAACAATTTTTTTTAGTTTCGCAAAACTTTCTGAGTGTCCCACGTACAATAGCCAATCTAATCCTGACTTTGACACAGAACATCAAAGCAAACGCTGTTGTAGTTCAGTTTATAAATTGGAGTTTCTGTTAAACGTCTAGTTCTACATAACAAAAAAATCATCATCATCAGCCTATAATGTTCTCACTGCTGGGACACAGACCTCATCTCTATGAGAGGGAGTGGGCTGTTATAATCCACCACGCGTTGGTAGATGTCACATGTCTTTGAATTTTTAGTTCTAAGACATGCCGGTTTCCTCATGATGTTTTCCTTCACCGTTTTTGAGGGCAGCGGTAATGAAATAAATTACACAAAGTACTGCCTGCCTGGGTTTGAACCCACGGCTTACTGCTCGTAAGTCGGGGCAGCCACCACTGGGCCACCGCTGCTTTCTAGAAACAAAAAAAAAACACCAACATAAATTCACTAACAGACACACACAACTAAACTCGCCTGGTCTGGGAGCAGCAGTGCAGCAGTTTCTTTGCTGTATAAAGGATAATTTTCGCTGTTCAAATAATACTACAGACGGGCTGACCGTACTTCAGCCTGCATAGAAGCAAATCACTTCAAAAGTAATCAGTAGTTACACACGGAGACATATTAACGTATATTTTTCCAGAATAACATAACCTCGCTTTCTATAGATTTCCAGTACAAGAAGAGATCCGCATACACTGGTTTTGTATAGCTTCATTGGTCGCCGCGTGTACTTCATACGCACTGAATATCAACGTAACTTTATCACCAAATTGAATAGGTACGTTAATTAGTTAACTTTGACTAAGTTGACTGCAAGTTCCTTATGCTTCCGGGTCCCTTTGCAGTCTGCTAAATTGAACTGTTAATTATATTTTGAAGTGGGAAACTGGGAGTTTGTTGTGCAAACCGGAATCAGACTTTCAATGCGACATGTGTATGTTTATTTGAAAGTTTAAATTACTTGTGTTATTGCGGTTATTTCGTGACTGGTGTTGCTTTTGGGTGAAGTTGGAGCGTTTGATAGGCGGTTGATAGACCGTGGGTTTTCGACAGTATTAATTAGGTTAGGTTAACCAAAATCCTAGGAACAAGGCCATTGTATACACATATTATGTTTCTTCTAGACAAGCAGGCTCCACCTTAAGCTGCATCATCGTTTCACGTCACGCGAGTTGCGACCAAATGCAAGCTATTAAAGTTTTTAAAACATTTTTCTTAAACCTAACTTATTTTGGTTCTAAATCAAATCAAAATATTTTATTACACATAGGCCTACATGGGCACTTTTGAAACGTCGACAAAAAGGTGCTCGGTTCGTGTTGGTCGTTTCCTATGGAGAAGAACCGGCAAGAAACTCCATTGTTACTCTTTTAAATTCATTTGGGTTTACAATAATTTTATGTTACAGCGTTAGTACTGAAGTATGGGAGGACATCATAGGCCCGACAATAAGTCGTTGCTTACTACAGAATATCGAACAAGGTTCAGACCCTCTTTTATGTTTGCGCTTGGATGGTCTTTCCTAGTCAGTAATTTGTTTTTTTTAAATAAACATACCAAAACGGCTCCACACATTCATAATTTTTTTAGGGATCATTACCCCAAGGGTCCAACGGGACCCTATTACTGAGACTTCGCTGTCCGTCCGTCCGTCTGTCACCAGGCTGTATCTCATGAACCGTGATAGCCAGTTGAAATTTTCACAGATTATGTATTTCAGTTGATGCTATAACAACAAATACTAAAACAGAATAAAATAAATATTTAAGGGGGGCTCCCATGCAAAAAAGTTTTTTTTTTTAAATTGGTACGGAACCCTTCGTGCGCGAGTCCGACTCGCACTTGGCCGGTTTTTTTAACGGCTGCCCATTAATTTATATTCCCTGGGCTTTTAGAATGTTTCCACAGGAAACCAGTGTTACAATTTCATTAGCAGACTTAGGCCCCTGGTGATGTTTCAAAGTTTACTTACAATTTTGTTATGTAACCCAAGGCGTGAAAACACGAATCGCCTAACAAGTACACACGGCGTCACATCAGGCCATAAATATCCAGTATAACCTGACCTCACTTTGTATGAGCTTCTCGAGAAATCAGCTTTGCAAAGCTTGATTGGTTATCGTGCGTACTTTGGGGGCATAACATAAACAGAACAAGATCAAATACTCCGACACATTCCTAAGCAAACACTAGAATTTGCTGTTCTGAGATCAACAGCCTAAACCAGAATTAATTAAATGTTAATTGATGTACTTAAACCAACTAGGCATTGTAATCTCCTGGGAAATGTTGTGAGCAAGTACAGACAGACATAGAATATGAAACTGTAGAATTGGAACTCATTTATGTCATGACAGTCCTTTGTACATCTTAATACCACAAGGCATTTATTTCAAACGGTGGAAAATATTGTGAGGAAAATAAATTTTTTTGGAACGAAACTCAAATCATTTATTTTAATAAGACTATTACAAGCACTTTTGATGGCAAAAAAAAGCAAAGCTATGGTCTCAGTCACAAGGCATAATAACTAAAAAATACGAAGACTTTTGAGATACACGAACTCGTACTGAGCCGCCGAGGTGGATTACTGTGGAGGCTACCTACTGTATACTATCGTTACTTTGAACTATGCGCGCCAGTCTTGTCAATTTTGGTGTTCGGGCACAGAACTGTACGTCGATTCTGTAAAATTCATACGACAACTCGCCTTTCACATCGCTATTCACTCTCATTTCGCATAAGGTTCAAAATGACCTTGATTTTGCAATCTGTAAGCATCACTAGCCCTTCTTACATCATCTCATACTTTAGCACTTCTTACATCATCTCATACTTTATCTGTCAAAATCTCCCTGTTAATTTAGTTCAACTCGCTGACACGCTCGCAACGGTCGCGCTAATTTTAATTCGAATTATCAACCGAGTTTTTAGAATGCCAATCAAGAAACTCACAGCGGATTCAGATTCGAAATTCTAAATGAGTTCTTACAGAATCACACTGCTGGTAAGCAACTACGCTGTAAATATTGAAAAAATAACTCTAAGAGGTCGTGACGATTAATTTATCGTTGACCGACTGTCGTATCTATTCTATATTATCTGTTCCCAGTATATCAACTCACTTGACAATCTGTCGTCACGAGTAGACGACCGTTAATTGTGTCGTCCTATATGTGAGCACCTCCATTTAAATACACAAGCCTCCACGCTTTAAACGTCACGATAATCTGTCGTCACGACATAGAGGCAACGGGGCCTTACTGCTTTGAAGGTTTCTTACTCCTCCAAATTCGCGACATTTTGAATGCTTTCGGATTGATACTACCGCTTCTATTCATTCTTATTCATACCCTAAACGGCACACCCATTGTCTCCTGTTTAGTTTATGCATTACTATTATTGTTACTGATGTCAACAAACGTAAAGCTATCTGAGAACTTCGTGTAGCCGCTTCCTAAGTAATTTGGAAGGTGTACAAACAGTGGATTATGTTGTCATCTGTTGGATCCGGTGTTTAGGGAATCGGTTTCATAGTGTCGTGTTGTGACAGGTTGTAATATATCAAGTGTCGGAATTGGTTTATGTGGTAGAGGGACGTGTGTCCTTCGTTGTGTTTGAATGTGTCGTGCAAGAGAACATTCCCATTGCGGAACAAGAAGAAAAGTTAATTCTCACAATAGTTAATTTCGAGTTGACGATTTCTAATGGTTTTCTACACCGTTATATTTTCTGAGTTTAGGTTGGATTTATAACTGAGTCTTCTAGTCTTCAAGTCATGTGAAAAGAATAGATACTTCTAGACAAGCATCATCAACTGTATTATCGTTTACCAGCAGGTGAGACAGCGGTCCAACGTCGCCGTATTCTTTTAGCGTATCTATTTAGTTGTATTTGAACAATGTCTTAATAATTCTAAGTAATATGTGTTTTTTTGTGCATAACTTAGTGCATGCTGTGTGTTTTTAAATAATCGGGTACTTAACTTTGGTTTAGTTTTGCAATGTACGGAATGTTAAGTAATAGTGTACTCATCACTGAAGAGTACTACCTACTTTCCAAAACAAACTTAAAAAAAAATACTAAACCGCCAAGATTAGATCTCGATTGTAACCACAAAATTAGCAGTTTTGTAAAACCGTTATGTTTCAATGTTGGTGTACAATAAAGTATATTCTATTCTAAATAAAATACAACTGTTACATCAAAAACTATACTTTTCACAGACAACTGTGCTAACTTGTAACTGCCAACACCCTTCCAGTAGCTCGATCGCATGCATTTCAGCTATTAAGTAAAGCTGGAGAGTAACACTATCCTCGAGGGAGTTAGCTAGTGCTTGTGCTAGTACAGTACTAACCCGACGACTTGATCTGTCAGTGCTGTGTTACTGTATCGTTTGGAGATAGTGTGAAAACTTCCGGCTGCAGTTAGGTGTACCTCAAGGTTCAACAATGGGTCCATTCTTATTTTTTATTTCTTATTATAACGGTCCAAGACTTATATGTCGTACCTTGGCCGTTGGTTCAAGCCCCAGATTGGCATTGCTTTGTGTAATTTATTAAACCTTCTTTGCTTTCAAAACGAGATGGAATTCATTGTCTGGCGAACCAGCATTTCCTTAAACGAATGATTCAAAGAAAGGTCACTTCCACCTACCCACATTGGTCCCATGTGGTGAATTACAGCTTGCTATGTCTCAGAAAAGAAGGCCTTTAGCACAGCAGTGATAAAGGTTAACGTTACGATATGTAATCATTTTCAGATAATACGTAAAAATAAATACCTCTGTAAATTTACTAAAATAGAGTAACTTACAAGGACGCGGGCACCGACACTCCGGTTGCCTCTCGGGTAGTGACGTCATGAACAAACAATTGACATGCCATCAAACATACCATATGGGGATATGGTGGTAATTTCGGCAAAAATCTTATTAATATGATTACTTTCATGAATATTATATGTTTCTTATTTTATTTAGTAAGGTTTTCGGTATATATATAATAATATGTCCCTTTTGGATTGAACAGGGTTTTTTCAAATATAATCATATAAATATTAAAAAACCCAAATTAAGTTTATCATAAGTATATGCACAAAACTATACATAAGGTTCTAAAATTGTCACGAAAATACAAGAATTCTAAGACAACTTAGATTTTTCTCCAAAACTCCTATTTCATTACACACTGCGACATTTTGTAGTTGTATACGAAAATGTTTAAACAGAATATTGTTTTGACAGACTCATTAGTGTTCCAATACGGCTGATAGCCTAACAAATCTATAACAAGATAACGATGAAAAACAAAATATTATGTGTACATTTTAGGCTTGTTAGTGTGTTTTCATTAGTCTTAAGTGATATTTTTTTTTATAATGAGCTATTTGTATATTTTCGAAGAACGTTTACCGTTTAGGCTGCTCATACTCTAAATAAATTATTATCCACCTATGAAATAGATGTGGGTTCTTTAAAAAAAGACATGGATTCACAATAGAGCGGTTCTCAAAATTGCAACGACCCGATAAGCTTTCAAATAATGTTCTACGTAACGCGACGTCGTTTTGGGGTTGCTTTGCCAAATGTAAAAAAAAAAAACTGAGCCAGGAGATTCGTCCTGTCCGTCTATGTCTTCGTCCGTAATGTCACAGCCATTTTATTCCAAGAATTCCACAACGTGAAAAAGTTAAACCTGCTTCAAGCTGCCCGTATGGCTGGACGACCTTAGAGTTTGTGAATAGCCTATTCACAATAAGTAACTTCAATAATTTCCGCAACATCGCATTTGTTCTCTTAATAAGTAAAACAAACAAAGCAGGCTGTAAGCAAAAAGTGTACGCCTACCAAAATAAACGTTTGCTCCAAGTTAGACACATCTGGGACTGTTGGCTTTTGGGCTGAATCTCTACCTTCAAGTAATAATGGAATGAATTGAAATAACCGATGATGTTGATTTTTTTTCAGCATACTCAGCCGATATAAAAAGGAAAAGGGTAGACAGAATGATGAACGTGAGAAGAGGGTGGAAGGGTCATATCTGTCTGAAATTCATTCTTCTTTCCTGCTTTCATAATCATCATCATCATCAGCCTATAATGTTCCCACTGCTGGGACACAGGCCTCCTCTTAATGAGAGGGAGTGGGCTGTAATCCACCACGCGAGCCCAGTGCGGGTTGGTAGATGTCACGTGTCGTTGAATTTTTAGTTCTAGGACATGCCGGTTTCCTCACGATGTTTTCCTTCACCGTTTTTGAGGGCAGCGGTGATGAAATAAATATCACAAAGTAATGCGCCTGTCTGGGTTCGAACCCACGGCTTACTGCTCGTAAGTCGGGGCTTCCACCAACGGGCCACCTTTGCCCTTCTGCTTTACCTGAGAAAAAAAGAAAGAAATAGTCTAGTAGACACGCAGCAGTGAAAACTATTGAACAAACTGGTAAAGAAAAAATTAAGACGCGGCTCCGGACACGAAAATCTCTAAGCAAATACTAGTTAATTATCTATCAATAATCTAGTGACTGCATCCGGTCCCCTATTTATTGTCCTAACCAGTTCGACCTTACAGAAAACTCGATCTGGAGTAATTCACTTAAAAAAATCAAGAGGAGAACTCGTAGTAATATTTGAAGCGACAATCCGCTAGGTCAACATGCATATAGCGCGGTTCTACCCGCGTCAAAACCAGGTGTACTGCTGAGTACACAACCGCGGCACAAGTATGCTAATGTACACTCTTAGAGTACAATGTTTAGACGAAATTAAACTTTATTATAAGTTGGCTAAATACTAGTAGAGCAAAAATAGGAATGACTTAGTTAGCTAGGTGAAGAAGTACTTATAACACCCCTCGTTTTTGGTCGGGGGTTAAAAAACATGATTTATCATTAACACTAGTACGTAGTTTTGTAACGGATTACCCTTAAAGGTGCGTATCATATGAAATCAACGTTAAATCCCTGTCCAAGTTTTGTCTGGATTCACCTTTGCGTCCTTATTCACACCGTTTCCTGGAACCTACCCTGTAGTACTGTAACAACTGTACCTATGTTCTTTTTGTCCTTGTTCATTCGGTAACAACTGGACAGTGTTGTCTCTGTCCCGCGTCCATCGTTCCTCCGAAACCTGTGTTCTTTACTTCTTTGTTGGACAAGCCCGCCACACTGTTCCCAACCATTGCCCCTACTGAAAGCCAGAATCAACAAAGGCAACTACCAGAAAAGCGCCGAAGTAGTGGAACTTGACGAGTCTCAAGTATAATGGATATAGTATCTTGGCCACTAATAAAATGGAACCGATGTTCCCTGCATGTTGGTGATAGCTTTTATCATTTGGACACCGGCCCAACATGGCGCCTACACAGTTATACATCGTGTGCCAAACATGACACTTCAGCCTGTCTCCAACATCGAAGAAACTTGGATTGTGAGTTTAGTTGTAGATTTTTAGTTTATTTCGAAACAAAATTAGCTATCGAGAGGCTTTCAGAAAAAAATGTGATTCCATGTCTTGGTGATTGATCTCTTGAATCAAAATTACATGATTGCCAAGTTTTAGATACTTGGCAATCATGTGAAGTTCCATAATATTACTTACTTTTGTAAATGCTATAGTTTGGACGAATGAATGTTTGGTACTCAATAACGCCAGAACAGCTGAACGAATCTGGATGAAATTTAGCACAGAGATAGACTAAAGTCTGGAATAGCAGATACGCTACTGTTTTTCCTCACACGTACTCATAAAAATGTTCACTGCTGCGTTCTGCTAGTGGTAAATAGGCAGTAAGCCATCCAACGCTGGGTCAAATCTGCTTTGCAATCTAATCTTGAGGATGGGACCTCAGGCCCAGCAGTGGCACTAGCGGCTAGTAGTTTTTAGCGGTTCTATGCAGACTAAGGTATGGTTTACACAATAAAGAATATTCTATCCATATATCTAATGTTATAAACGTTGTTGTTACTAATGTTAAAACTGCCTTGTTGGTCTAGTAGTCACAGTGCTAACAAAAGTCCTGGGTTTGATTCCTGGGTCAGACAAATTGTTATTCGAATTATCCATCAGGAATTTCTCAGTAGCAGCCATAGAGTCTGAATTTGGATGAGGGATGTATAGAACCGCATTACGGCTGAACAAAGGAGAGGTCTGTATCAGTGGGTCATTTTGGGCTGAAACGATGGTGATACGTTTCATCCCGGAAGTACGTTCTCATGTGATATGCCGATCTCCCTGTAGGCAAAAACAAACATTTGTGTTTCTATTTCATTGTTTTCAATGGGCAAAAAGTTGTACTAAATAATGATTTATTTCCTGAAGAGTGAAACATTGCACAAAAAATTTAAACGAACAGGCACAAACTTACTTCATTAGAGTCAACGTTCTCTGTTTCCTGTTATGAACTCGACTTTCCATTTATTTCTCTATAAGGCACCAGTCCCAACGTCTGTGATTAGCGAGAAGTGAGTAGAGCTAGCAACTGAAAACCAGTACTTGCATTGACAAAGTAATACAAGATGTAAACGTATCGTATAACGTATCTTTCATGAAACAGTCAACTAAGCAAGCTGTACCAGAAAAAATCGTAGCTGAGAAACGGTTTTTTTTATAGTTATGTGATATAACTAGGTTTACTTTACTGCTCAAAGTACTTCTCAAAACATTGTGTTTGTGGATGCATTGAACATTACAGAGGGCCATGGTGGTGTTTAAATGAAAGATTAAAAAACATTTTCATCATCATCTGTCTAGCCTTTTCCCAAACTATCTTGGTGTCGGCTTCCAGTCTAACCGGATGCAGCTGAGTACTAGTATTTTACACGAAGCGACTGCCTATCTGACCTCCACAACCCAGTACCTGGGTAATACGACACCTCTTAGTAAGACTGGATGTCGCACTTTTGACTACTCGTAACGACTGCCAAATATTTTCAAATGACAGAAAAATAAAATATTTTAAACTTGTATTGTTTGCTATGTGTGAAAAAATTTGAACTTTGACCTTCAATATCTGCATAACTAGAAGGTCCCCAGGTGTGGAACTGAACTTACTAAAGAAAGGCGTCTCCTCTTCGTCAAGGGTGTTTTTACATCCGTTGGTATAGTGGTAATAAGCGCGATTGCTGAGCTAAGGTCGTGGGCTCAATTCCCAGGTTAAGCAAAGTGTTATTGGGTTTTTCCATCAAGTATTTCTCAGTAGCAGCCACAGAGTCTGCATTTTTGCCCGATAGATGTCAATAGCCTTGCCCGATATTGCATGGGGATTGAACATAACTGGTGAAATGTGGGTGCAACGCAATATACACTTATATGCCTGACTTCGGGGATTACATATATTTTTTATTCATTTATTTAAACTTCATGTACAGACAGAGTCAGTATGTGCTAACCCCTCTACAGTCCGGCCGAGTACGCCAGAGGGATTATTAATTAATGACGCTGTCTGTACAATAGTGGTACATAGGCGGACTTAATGCCACAAGGCATTCTCTACCAGTCAACCTTTGGGTTAAATACGACAACATTGTGATAGGGGTACAAACAAATATTTACAAATAACCACTAGTTCTCAAAAATTCATAATACTAACATAGATACTAGTACAGATATATATTTACTATCCTATTCTGCAGATATTATATTATACTGATATGATGTTATGTTTAAAAAATTAAATTAAAAATTTAAAAAACCCCCGACACAAAAAACCTCAGAAAATCAGAAAATAAATTAATCCAAGCGTCGTAGCGTCGGGGGTCCGCTTTGTTCTGTACTCTAAGTGGTCTTCTTAGCGGTCCCCCGACGCTACGACGCTTGGATTAATTTATTTTCTGATTTTCTGAGGTTTTTTGTGTCGGGGGTTTTTTAAATTTTTAATTTAATTTTTTAAACATAACATCATATCAGTATAATATAATATCTGCAGAATAGGATAGTAAATATATATCTGTACTAGTATCTATGTTAGTATTATGAATTTTTGAGAACTAGTGGTTATTTGTAAATATTTGTTTGTACCCCTATCACAATGTTGTCGTATTTAACCCAAAGGTTGACTGGTAGAGAATGCCTTGTGGCATTAAGTCCGCCTATGTACCACTATTGTACAGACAGCGTCATTAATTAATAATCCCTCTGGCGTACTCGGCCGGACTGTAGAGGGGTTAGCACATACTGACTCTGTCTGTACATGAAGTTTAAATAAATGAATAAAAAATATATGTTTATTTTTTTTAATTTTAATTTAATTTTTTTTCATGCTTTTTAAACTTATATTATTTTTTCTTAGCCTTGACTGTCCCACTCCTGGGCATAGGCCTCCCCCCTTTCCTTCCAATTTTCTCGGTGTTGCGTCTCTTCTCGCTAATTAACGAAACCAAGGAAAGATATAAATTTATTTAAAAAAAAAAATTTTTGGAGTGAGGGGGTGTGCACCCCCCCCCACTCAGCAATGTCCATGGTGACAAGCGACAATATTTCAAATTTCAAATCGACTAACTGTGAAAGTTGTTTACATCCCTTCATCAACTGGAAAAGAGGTGATGATCTTCAAACGGCTGAGCAGATTTTCTCGAAACATAGCTAAGAACACTCTCGAATAAAATACCTTTCAAACGACAGCACCTTTATCAAAATCGGTTCATCCGTTTAGGAGCTACGATGCCACAGACAGACACACAGACACACAGATACACAGATACACACGTCAAACTTATAACACCCCTCTTTTTTGGTCGGGGGTTAAAAATAGTCGATACGTAGTCGCTTCTGCGTCGGCAGTGGGGCAGGTCTTCCCTCACATGATGTATTGTCAAAGTTTCTAACCTGGAACAACTCTGTATGGTAAACATTTTTGTGTATTTTTTAAACTTTTTTATTAACTTAGGGAAGTGATGACATGTTTGGGAAAGTTATTTTTTTGGGGTGAACTCTTTTATCTTTGTATTTGTATGTGCTGTCTACTGTAAGATACAGAATAATTGAGTGACTTGTGGGAAAATAAAATGAACTGACTGTTCAATCTCAAAATTTAATATCCCTGTGTCATTAGGGGTTGTGCAAATGCTACTTTTTGTAATGTTGGCTCAACATTACTTCAATTACTTCTAAATTTCATTTGAATTTTCATCTTGGTGACGTCAACACGGTGTTTGAAACAAAGCATCCATTATTCAGAGTGCTGCATATCCATAGTATTCCCATTTATTACGGATTTTAGACTTAAAATTCCAACATCAGCATCATTCTCTTGCCTTATCCCAATTCATTTGGGGTCGGCGCAGTACGTCTTCTTCGAAACTAGAACTGTCGGTTGATCTGTACCGCCAAACAAAATTTCGTTTTTTGCGTTATTATCTCGTTGACTTTGTCTCTGGCTCTCAAAAATTGATATTTCTGTTTTTTTTTATTCAGACTGTGATATTAAAGCGTGTTGGGAGTGTAGTAACAACTCAACTGTCACTCCTAATTTTACTTCTGTAAAACTCCAATTACCAAACCAGAATACCTAGACGAATACTAATTTAGTTTCAGGATTTAGTACTATATGAGGTTGTCTGCTAACTAATCCGGCGTGAAACGAGTCAATTACGCACTGCATACTATTCATCAAGTGTATAATAACTGGGATAATATTGAGTTTTGCCGCGTTTGATGTACTGACTGTAGACTAAGTGTTGACGGCTCGTTTGTAACACTATGTTAAGGTGTGGTTTTTAAGTTAAGTGAAATTGAACTCAACGAAACTGAATTCAGCGAAAGTTAGGAGGAGCTTGTGGCTAAGTCGTAACAGCCGCACGGGTCGATCTCTAAGGTTAAGCCGAGGTTGCCGAGATTGGTCCGTGGATGGGTAATCATAATTACATACCGAGTTTCCTCCGTGCCTCGGAAAGCACGTTAAGCCGTTGGTCCCGGCTATCATTTTTAGATCTTTTACAGTCGTTACGAGTAGTCAGAAGCCAAAAGTCTGACATCCAGTCTTACCAGGTGGTATCGTATCATCCTGTTACTGAGTTTTGGAGGTCAGATAGGCTGTCGCTTCATGTAAAATACTGGTACTCAGCTGCATCCGGTTAGACTGGAGGCCGACCCCAAGATAGGAAAAGGCTAGGCAGATGATTCAGCGAAAAGTTAGGCAGAGCCAATTAATAATACACCTACACTTCGCCGGTTATGTTTAAGTCTCATGTTAAGGAAGGCGAGCCTATTTCCATCGACCAGACACTAATCTCGACTCGGTGGCTGTTAACGAGAAACTGCTGATGGAGAAACCCAATAGCCCGACCTTGGAGTTGAACCGAAACCTTCAAGCTTGGCAGTAGCACTTACGATCTCCAAACCAAGCTGATGATCAAAAGGTTAATAAAAATAAAATCACAAATCATGCCTATTGTTCTTTATTAATAAAACAGACAATACATCAGGAAGAGAGCGAGCCAAGTTCGCGCCAGTAGTTTGGGACGTCGACATATTTTAATTATAATATTTTCCGCAGGGAGCGCCCGAGTGATTTATAACGCAATTTCCCCATTGTTATTATGAGAATAAAACATAATCTCACCACTTCGTTATTCTAGTTTAGTATGTTAACTGCTATTGAAGGCCTTAAGCCTGTGTTATTAGAGTAGAGTTTATGAAATATGGCAACCGTGGGTTTAATTTTTTACGCCATTTTGTGAACCTTTGAGGTGTTGGAAGACGTTAAAAGCCGACAAATCTGACAACTGTCAGGGGCATCGTGTTATCTAGCCACTGTGTTGTGGAGATCAGGGGATGTAAAATGGCCGCTTAAGAAGAATCATAATAGGAAAGTAAAAGTAATAACGTTATAATTCTTAAAATTATCACAGACACTGTTAATATTATGAATTGTCAGATTGTGACCATTTTACTAATATTATCCTATCATACTTCTGCTAAAGTGGTTATTTTAGGCCCCCCGATCGACAGTCAATGCATTTGAAATACAAATTTGTTCAGTGTTAGCACAAAAACCATCGTACATTGCACCCGTGTGAAGCAGAGGCGAGATAATAATTCAAATACAGAACCAATACCACTGACTAGCCGTGATCCTTAAGTAATGCTCCGCACAATGCTTTGCATTCAGGCATTGTCAATGGAAATGCGATCGAAGCTCGTTGGAAGACGACTCGATTTCTCAGTACTAAATATTCAGGCATGTGCAGACTAGAGACTTTCTTTTTCACTCCCTCACACAGCGAATGAGCCTGTATCTAAGCAGTGGGAACTGTATAGGAGAATGATCTAGAGCGTGCAACGCGAACAAAATCTGCTGCGTGTGTTAATGTGTACCTTGGCGGGAGGACTCCTTTTCCAGTGTGGGAAAGAGATGGCGCTAGACATCCTGTATAGCTCTGTCTCTTTGCCACACTGGGATAAGAGTAAAACAATACTGCTTTAAGACTTCATGATAGGCCACCAGTTCTATTTTTTCGTAGACTTCCCCATGATGTCGTTTAAGCTGTTGTCAAACCGAATGGACTTCGAAAAATGGACTCAGATAACTTACTGAAATATACAGGTATTTCCTACTACTACTTTTACTGAACAGCGAACCAAAAATGACACCCACTCCACATACACACACACAGATATTCAGTGCGCTAGATTCGACAGCACGTTTATCATCATTATCTTACAGCTCTTGTTCCATTCTTCTTGGGGTCGACGCAAAACGTTTTCTTCTTCCATTCCACGTCCAACAGTGAGACGTCATGACATCATTTACTCCTTCCTCTTGACAACACGTTCTTCTTCTTCATGGGGTTTTGGTTTCCGCACTTAGTCCCTTAAGTGGACCATTGTGCGTGAGCCATAGTGGCCATTACTCCAACCAGCCCACCTCCCTCCAGAAGCAGATCACACTTCCCGGTCTTCTCAGGGCATCCGCAAGGGATCCTGGTGTTCCCAGGGTCGCCTCGCGAATCTTGGTGACACCGGTGCACTCAAGCAACACATGCGCCACCGTTTCCTCCACATCCATGCATGCTCTGCACAGGGGACTGTCAGTGATTCCTAGAATGTGGAAGTGTTTATGCAGTGAGCAGTGTCCAGTGATGGTCCCCGCCACCAGACGCAGGCCATCCCTGTCCAGACGCAGAAGGCGCCTGGTCAGCTTTGCGTCAAGGGACGGCATAGCTTCCTTAGACTGCCTACACCCTGGTGTCGAGGTCCACCATTTTTCCGCCTGTGTTCGAGTGTAATCCTTTAACCAGTTATTTAGCTGCTTGAAAGGAATGGGCACAATGGGTTCGGGTCCGTAGAGTTTTGTGATGGATCCTCTTCTGGCAAGTTTATCCGCCGCATCGTTCCCCAGGGATCCACTGTGTCCTCTGATCCATTGTAGTGTTACCGTGTTGTGGTTTAGTACCGTGATTCGTTCTAGGGCATTATGGCATTCTAGTATTAGTCTCGACGTGATCTGATTACTGTTTAGGGGATTGGAGAACTGAGGCACTGTCGGAAAGTATTCGAATATTGGTATTCGTAACCTCTCTGGCCTATATAGCGTGTGCCGCTTGGATTATACCTACACACTCAGCTTGGTAAACAGAGTTGAGCATTCCAAGTGGTTTGGATATTTTTATGTTTAGGTCGTCGGAGAACACCCCGAAACCTGTCCCGTCATCGGTTTTTGATCCATCAGTGTAGATTCTTAGCTCTTTTGTACCTGAGTAGTCACACGACTCCGCTGTCAGTACGATGTTGTAGTGTTTTTGGAAACAGTGGGACTTCAGGGTTCTGTCGATGGGAGATGCCATCATAGGCTGTTCTTTGATTGCATCTATTCTGATGCGTGTGTGTTTGATTCTGGAATCATTACTTAAGGTGCCGGATGCTTCGAGTCTGAAAGTCGCTTTTGCCACCTCCTCTCTTACAACGAGGTGTAGAGGTGGTAGCCCCAGCATCACCTGTAAGGCGGCAGTGGGAGAAGTCCTCATGCTACCGGTGATTGCTACACAGGCAAATCTTTGTAGTTTCTCGAGATCCTTTTGTGTCGTACTTAGATTGGTCCTGGGCTACCAAACTAAAGAGCCGTATGTGGTGATTGGTCGGATAACTGTGGTGTATAGCCAGTAGGTGATTTTGGGGCTTATGCCCCAATTTCTTCAGAGTAGTCTTTTACATTGCCATAGGGCTATACTGGCTTTTGTGGTGATGTAATCAGTGTGTCTCGCCCAGTTCAGCTGTTTATCCAAGAAGATACCCAGGTATTTGGTTTCAGTCGATAGGCTAAGTGTGGTTCCAAAGAAGCTTGGTAGCTGTAATGTTGCCAGCTTCCTTTTCTTTGCGAAGAGGACGAGTTCAGTTTTGGTACGGTTCACTGTTAGTTTGTATTCCTTGCACCAGTCTTCTACTATCCTCAAGGCTTGGCGCATAAGGTTGCATAGTGTGTTTTCGTGACTTCCATATATTATTATGGTCAGGTCATCAGCATAGCCCACGGTGTAGTAGCCTCTGCTATTGAGACGTTTGATGAGGCTGTCTACTACAAGGTTCCATAGTAGCGGTGAGAGGACACCGCCTTGGGGGCAGCCCTTCGCTACCACGGCTCTAGTGGGATCGTTTACCGTAACTCGTACGGCCCTCAGTCGGAGCATGTTTGTGATCCAGCTACGCAGGGTCGAGTTCACACCGTGTTCCTCGAGGGCTGCGTTGATACTATGGAAGATGGTTTTGTCAAAAGCGCCTTCTATATTCAATGAAAACAGCTAGTGAAGAACATTTGTGATCCATTGCACATTCCATCTTGGAGATTACAGTGCAGTTGCAGTGCAGTGCAGTGCAGATTCTGTTGATTTTCCTGTGGAATACGCGTGTTGTTGTTTATGAAGTGGCCGCTCCCGAAGAGGTCCGTCCCGGATATGTCGATCACAGAGTCTCTCGATAGTTTTCAGTAGGAAGGAGGTCAGGCTTATTGGTCTGTACGCCTTAGGTTGTGTGTAATCGGGTTTGCCTGGTTTGGGGATGAAAAAGACTTTCACCCCCCGCCATGCAAGTGGTATGTATTTCTCAGGCTTGGAAGATGACGGTCAGCCATGGCGTTAGGACGTCAACTCCCCATTGTAGCAGGGCTGGGAAGATTTCGTCGTTTTCGTTTGAAAGTCTTTATTGCCCATTTTAATCTCTATGCAGTTACTATGGTGTGATGTTACCAAATAACCAAGACTCTGGCCCAGTCTTGGTTATTTGGTATGTGCCTTGGCTCACTTGCCCACGTTCTGTCCTCAGAGATATTGCAGTCTGGAAAGTGGGTTTCCAAAAGGACTTTACTTGTTTCGTGGTCCGACTTGGTATAGGTGTTGTCTGAGGTTTTCAGTGAGCCGAGGGTGCGATCCTGATCAGTAGATAGGATCTTCCTTACACGCGCGGCTTCGCTGTTTGATTCAATTTCCTCGCAAAATTTCCACCAGGCTGCCCTACTGGCATTCCTGACTTGTTTCTTGAAGGTGTATTGTGTTTTCTTGTATGAGTGCCAGTCTTCTGGTAGTCTGGAGTTTTTAGCTCTGTTGAATTGTTTGCGCATGGTTTGCCTGAGCTTACTAAGTTCCGCATTCCACCAGGGGTTACCCTTGCTCTTGGTGTTTGGATCTCTTAGCTTGCAGCAGGCGTGGTAGGCTTCGATTATGAATTCAGATAGTTTCGTTACAGTGTCTTCTAGTTGTTTGGGGTCCATTAGGCTTTGTGGCGTTTGATGCTGTACTAGTAGGGAGGCCAGCAGCCGTTTGTAGCCGGGTACATTGGTATGGCGTGGGTTACGCCTGGGTCCGGTTTTATCTATATCGTCGGCTTATTGCAAGAACTCACTAATGGCAAAAAATCACTAAGTACAGTTATTATAACAGTTAAACTCGTCTCGATTAGCTCTTCAAAGGGCAAAAACTCATTTATTTCTAGCTTTTCAAATTTGGCCGTTATGACCTAGACGTAAAGTCGATAATTACCATTTCAGATTATCTGGTGCTTAGAAACTTGATAAAGTACAATAATAGTTTTTAGTAAATAAAAAAAAAACCAAAACGGCACTTTTTTGTAATATAAATATCATTACAGTAACTTAATAACTTTTTAAGATACGCGTTACGCACATCGCTTTTGAACAGAATTTGGTCAAAATTCATTAAGTGCACATAATTACTTCTTTAAATCTATGATTTATGACAAATAAAACATTATTCAATTTTAACGACTTCTGTTATAACGAGTGACGGTCATTGTTTACAGTTTTAGTTCGGTTAAAATTAATTATCGTATCTTGGCGATTATTTGTTTTTCGAGGTTTAAGCAATCTATTTATTTATTTATTTATTTATGTACACACAAAACACTTAAAAGAACAATACATTAAGATACAAGAGCACAAAGGTACTGCTTATTTCAAAAGAAATTTCTTCCAGCAGACCTGCGAATGGAAAGTTGGATTAGAAATGTAGACATAGTGTGTAGAAAAGATAAAACAGGAAAAAATTAAATTAGAGCTTAAAACAACATTAAGGCTATATAAATTAAACATACATACAAATAAATACTCATATAAAAATTAAAATAAAAGTAAAAATATACCTATAATATATATCAGAATATTACAGAATAGAGGAAAGGTAATGTTCTTTGACTTGCTTTTTGAAGAGAAATAAAGTTTTAGATTCTCGTATGTTGGGCGGAAGTGAGTTCCATAGTCGTACTGCATGAACGGAAAAGTAGTAGGAATAGAATTCAGTTTTATGAGATGGGAAATTGAGATGATGCCGAAGGTGGGATCTACACAGCGCATCAGGAGGACGGGTAAAAGAAAAACGGTCGCGTAGGATACGCAGGATTAAAAAGGATGTTGTATAGGAGACATAATATCCGAGTGTTCCTGCGAAGACGGATAGGGAGCCACTTGAGTTCCTTGCGTAAGTGAGAAACATGGTCATATTTTCTAAGACCAAACACAAAACGAATACAAAGATTTTGCAAGCGCTCAAGCTTATTTAACAGCTCCTCGGTGGCATCCAAATAGCAGGCATCAGCGTAATCAATGATCGGCTGAATCAGAGTTTGAGCCAAGTAAATTTTGGTTTTAAACGGCAGAAAGCTCTGTAAAGATTTAAGTGAGTGGAAGGAAAAGTGCACCTTACGACTAACCTCATTCACTTGAGCTCGCCAAGATAGATTGCTGTCAATTAGGACACCAAGGTCCTTAGCTGTTTCAGCATAGGCAATGGACGAGCAACCTAGAGTTAGTGGAATCAAAGATGACATGTCAAGCGCAGTGCGATAGTATCTGCTGCCTATGATCATAGCCTGCGACTTAGCAGGGTTAATCTGCAAGCCATACGACTTCGCCCATTGATCGATGCAATCCAGGTCATGATTCATGGCATTGATTGCTGATTCAGCATCAGCAAGCAAGAAATGTCTGTACAGCTGTAAATCGTCTGCGTAGAGGTGGAAGCTGGAAATAATGACTTTGGTAACAGTATTAATGAAAATAGAGAAAAGAAGAGGAGAGAGAACGCCACCCTGAGGAACACCAGCAGTTAGATCGCACCAATCAGAGAACATCTCTTCATCGCGGACACACTGCGAGCGACCCCGAAGGTACGAGTCAAACCAGGTTAACGAAGAAGCAGAGAAGTTAAAAGATTGAAGGATCCCAAGAAGAATGTCGAAATCCACTGAGTTGAACGCGCAACTAAAATCAAGTAAAACTAAAATAGTCAGAGATTTATTGTCCATAGCCCAGCGGATATCGTCAGTAACTTTCAGGAGTGCAGTAATAGTACTGTGGCCCGTACGGAAGCCAGATTGAAAAGGGGAAATAAGGGAATTAGATGATAGATAACTGGAAATTTGACCGTGAACAATGTGTTCGAGAACTTTGGAGAGGAAAGGAAGAATGGAAATGGGTCTAAAGTCAGATAAGGACGAAGGATTGGTAACTTTAGGAAGTGGTATTATGTGAGCCTTTTTCCAGGCTGACGGAAATATGCCAGAGAATAAAGAAAAATTAACAATATGAGTAAGGATGGGAAGCAGCTCTGAAATAATAGGTAATATCATTCTCGAACACAAATTGTCATGGCCCGAAGCAGAGGAGGAAATAGAGAGAAGGGACTTTTTGACAACGTCTTCAGAGACAGGACTAAAATTAAAAGGTGTACAATTAGGTAACGGCAAGCTAGAGAGCTCAGACAAAGTAGAAGCTTTAACGCTAGGGTCCAGTGAAACAGGTGGAGAAGAAAAGTGCCTGTTAAGAGCGCACAAGTCGACATCTTTACAGGTATTCGTGGGAGATTTGCCGATACCGACAGACTTTAAAAACCTCCATATATCAGAGGAGTTGCGATCAACGAGAGATTCGTGGAAATAGCGTCTCTTGGCATCTCGACACAGACGATTGCAGCGGTTACGCAGAGCTTTAAAGTGAGTGAGATTGAGTTCCGTGGGTCTTCGCCTACTTTTCGCCTTATCCTTACGAGCAATGGCATTTTTAATTTCAGTAGTCATCCACGGAGCAGGATTATGCTTAATTTTAATACGCCTACGAGGGGCATGTCATCTATCGTGGCATCTATTTATTTTTGTACAAATTAAATGCAGTTAACTACTTTTGATAGGCTCCGGTTTCACTCTTTTTGACTTTTAATGAATTTGTCGTCGGGTGATTGCATGAATTTATTAAGTGACATAAACAAAACTGAGAAATCAATTAATTATTTTGATTTCATTGGATGTCCTATAAAATAATATTTGTTTATATAAAAAATAAACATCACTAGAGATTTAAATATATTTATTAATAAAATCAAACATAATAAGTAGTTGAAAAATTGAGGAATATTTTTTTAAAGCTTAAAAACCAGGTTAATGTCTTCATGTCATTGAAAGTACTAAGTGTGAATTATACATTTCTCAAATTAGACTCAGCACTAACGCTAGACTAGTTTCTCAAAGGAACCAACTGGTATTAATCAGTCTTAAAAGTTGACAAAACAGCCTTCTTTATCTTCATGACAAATTCTTAAAAAGAAAACAATCTAGAACTCAAAAAAATCACTTTGGCACATAAATGAGTTAAAATAAAAGTAAACATGGTACTTAATTTACGAGTTATTTTAAACTTCTCATCTTCTTCCGAATATACTTCTTCTAGTAAAATATCTCGACCTTCCTTGTCTGTTAGGTTTTGGTACCAGTGATGCAGCTCCGGGGGTATTATTTTTTCTGAGCACATTTTTGAGAAATCTTTGGTTATAGGAAACTTTTTGTTGCAAGCTGTTTTTAATGCATAAGCGGAATAACCGGCGGAGTGTCAGACTTGTACTGACTAAAACCCATCCATGTTCCTTCTTAGCCCTTTGTGTTCCAGGGCCACGGTATCTCTTTCGAACAGTCTCGCAGCCCTGGCAGGCATCGGCCCTCTTCGACCCCTTCCGGTTTGCTAACATCTCCTTGAGGCGCGCGTGAAACACGAACGCGCCGTCGACACGGTCTGTCGTCATAAGACGGACGGACGGTGAGCTAGCCCATTACTCACCGTCCACAAGCACGCGCCTACGGTGGCCGGGGGCCACTGGTTGCCCCCTGACGTCGCCCGGGGCGTCTCCCGCGGCGGCTGAGACGTGAGGCTCTCTCCCTCTCACGTTCCGCCACCTCCTTCGCTAGCATGACAGCTTCGTAGAAGGAGGCGACGGCTTTCCATTCCCTCTCGCTCCGGGCCATGGACTGAACAAAGGCCAGCCGCGAGAGGTCGCCGCCGCCAATCGCCACTACGAGGACACGGCGGTGGTCAGACCAGGCGGAGCAGAACTCCACGGTGTGCTCCACCGTGTCCTCCGGCCGATCCTCGCAGTGGTGACACACGGCCGTTTCCTCCCGCCCGATTTGGTGTAGGGACCTCCCGAAACAACCGTTTCCGGTGAGGAACTGCGTCAGGCGGAAGGTGAGGGCGCCGTGGCGCCTCTCCAGTCACTCCTCAAAGAGGGGACTTATCGCCACTATTGTGGCGTCGCTATCTCCATGTCACCATGAGATCCCGCCGGAGGTCAGTCCGCTGAGCGGCAATTTGCCGCGGCAACGAAGTTTACCCCCGGCGTAGTAATTTGTGCAGGCACGCGAGGACTATCGCCTCCAGATCCCATGGCAGCAGTCCGGCCAAGAGGCTCGCCGCCTCGCCGGAGATCGTGCGGTACCTCTAGACTAGCCTTACGCCTACCACCTTCTGGGGCAAGTTCAGGTAGTGGGCGGCTCGCCGCCTCAAAGAACGCGCCCACACCGGGGCCCCGTAAAGGGCCATGAACCGCACGACCGCTGCGTAGAGCCTCCGGCAGAAGGTGTTTGGACCCCCCAGGTTGGGCAAGAGCCGCTTGAACGCAGCCCCGGTCCGTTCCAGTTTGGGGGCCAAACTACCGCCCTCCTACCGTCAGTATGGATCCCGACGGTGGCGCATTCCAAGGCCCATGAAAGCACATGGCCACCTCGAGACCCAGTTGCCGGATTGACTCCACGACTATCGCAACCCCGCGTGTCATAAGTTCGGCCGCTGCCTCGTTCGGCCTCCCTTGTGCCAGCACCAGCGTGTCGTCAGCGCAGCAAACTACGGTTTTCGCTTTCGCAGATTTATAGTTTGGGTGGCTGTTTCAGTTGCTCTCATTTGACAAATCCAGTTCTTTATAGTCTGACCTATAGTCATATCGATATTGAACGATGTTAGGCTCCTTTTTTTCAAACCTAAAACTTTTAACTTTTAGCCACTGTAGGTACTCTTTCTCCATCAGACCCAAGAGATCTATTCAACCTAAAATTATTTCTTAGATCTTTTAGATCTATCTATTTCATTTATTGAGTTAAGTGCCATGGTTACTTTTATTTTTACTGATTTATATGCCGAAGTGATTTTTTTGAGTTCTAGATTGTTGACGTTTTAAGAATTTGTTATGAAGATAAAGAAGACTGTTTCATTAACTTTTAGGACTGATTAATACCAGTTGGTTCCTTTGCAAAACTAGTCTAGTGTTAGTACTTAGCCTTATTTAAGAAATGTTTAATTCACACTTAGTGTAAACTTTCAATGATAAGAAGTCACTAACTTCGTTTTTAAGCTTTTAAAAAAATATCTCTCAATATTTTTAATTGCTTAAATTTGATTTTATTAATAAATATATTTAACTCTCTAGTGGTGTTTATTTTTTTATAAACATATAAAATATAAGATTTTATAAGGCATCCAATGAAATCAAAAGTAATTAATTGATTTCTCAAGGTTTCGTTTATGTCACTTAATGAGTTCTTGCAATAAGCCGACGATATTAGCTACTAGTGAAAAGCGGATCCTTCTATGATCAGAGCAGGAAGGCTCGTTGGATATATACGTGCCAGTTAGTGATAAGTTTTATCGTGCTATCCGACGCCAGCGTTAGGTCAATAATCGTATGTCCGCGAGATGTGACCCAAGTGGGTTCCGAGCCGCGGTTTGCGATGTTAAGGTTAGTGGCGAACAGATATGCACATAGTACCTCACCTCTAGTGTTGGCTTTGTTGCAACCCCAAAGTGGGTGATGGGCGTTCGAGTCCGTGCAGATGATCAGATCCAGGTTGGCTTCTTCGCAGTACCTTACCAGGTCGGCCATCTCTTTCGGTGGGTAGTCAGCATCCTTGCCTGGCATGTATACCGAGGCTAGGACGATATCGGGTGCGTCACCATCGGTTTTAAGCCTGACGGCTGTTTGGTCTCTGGAACATAATTGCGTGAGTGTGGTGGTGGGTATATCTTTGGGTATATAGGCACAGGTTCGTGGTTTGTCTGTACCTTGAGTGTCGAGGATCAGCTTACCTCCAATACCGAGGCCGCATATTCTGTTATTACGGATCCACGGCTCTTGGATAAGTGCGATGGTTCGGGGTTCCATCTCCAGTGCCCTGCGTAGGCAAGCGGTAGCCGTCTGGCTATGCTGGAGGTTGGTCTGGATGATATTTAGGGGGCGGGATGTGGGGGGTGGTGGGGTGGAGTTAAGAGGAGATGTATCCATAGGATAACTTTCCCCCGTCCGTCAGTCCGTGCCGGTCTTCACTCGGTGTCGGTGACGATGAGAGCAGCTGCTCCGTCCTCTTTGACGGTGAGGTTGGCATCCTCACAGCGTCGGCATCAGCCATCGCCATTCTGGCCATTTCCTCCTCCAGCTGCGTCATCACGTCAAGTACAGTCGATGCCGGTTTTGTCGGTTCAGTAACCGTCGGGGTGTTGGAGAAGAAGCGTACGTATATCGACCCAAGAAGGAACGACACCCGCCGCTCCCTCTCAAAGACCTTTTCGACTTCATCTGGTGGGATACCCAGGGTCAAATAAGTCCCGTAGTTATCTCCACCGACCGATGTCGCCCTGTACAATGACCACCTACCGACGGTGTACCAGGGGTTCTGTCGGGTCAGAATGGTCTGGAGCCGCGCTATGTCCCCATTATACCTGGGTAGAAAGAGCGCTGCTCGGACCCGGGTCGGTTCGTCGGACTGCTTCATAACAGTCATAGTCGCGTCAGTGTTCGGCAGTCTCAATTTGGGCACGTTCTGGGTCAGCCAAGTCAGGGCGTTGTCGTCCTCTCACCACAAGATGATGGTTTGGGAGGGGTCGGCACACGTGTCCATGATGAGGCGCTCAAGGCCGAGCTTGATGTGCTCCGCCTCGTCAGTCGTCATTTCTCGGGATGGAGGCAAGAGGCAGACAACTCGTTTATCTGTGACAATTTTTCCCTACGAGAAAAAGATAGCCCGATAGAAGTGCCTCGTTTGCTTAGCCCGTGTTCTGAATTCGCGCTTATGATTAATATTCAATACAGGGAGATGAAGATTATGTTTAGCTACTGAATCGATTGTAGTAATCTGATTCCTGGTAGAACTGACTGGGATACCAAATGCGATTGATAAAATGTTTTATTGTTGCCTGTGACTTTTTTGATAAGAAAAACATGCTGTACTAATGTGTAAATGAAAGAAAAAGCGATTCTTCGAAGTTTTAAACGTGGGTGTTTTTTTTTTCAATTTATTTTGGTTAAGAAATGATTGGCTATTGCACTTTTATAATGCTAATAAATTGAGTATATAATGAATAGGCAACTGACACAGTTATCAAGGTTACGCGTGTGTAAAAATATGTTTGAAATTAATTCAAAGGTCAAATCTAATTAACTCCTTGTATCACGTAACAAGTATAATTATACATAATATTTTCATTCAGCAAATGTTATTTTTAGAATAGATTTTAAAATACTATATATAGGCTTTCATGCAGAAACTTAGAATTAAACAACAAGTCATATGACAAGTTACATCTTTGACAGCACCTATTTTGCTCTAGCAAGTAGATGTCAAGTTAGGGGCTCATGGACGGCATAAAAACTTTGACACCAGATTAGGTACACCACACGATCAATCAAAAAATCTAAATATTTTTATTTCACATACCCAGGCGTACATGGACACTTATTTTAAAATGTCGACAAAAAGGTCGCTTCGGCCTGGTGGTTTCCTATGGAGAAGAACCGGCAAGAAACTCCATGGTTACTCGTTTAAAATCATTTGGTTTTACAATATTTCTATGTTACTAGTAGGTAGGTACTTAAGTATGGGAGGACATCGTAGGCCCGACAATAAGTGGTTGCTTATTACATAACGTAGAACAAAATAAAAAGTTAGAAAGGATCTAGGAATCCATAAGGCTTACAATGTCCATACATTTACAAACAAACGGTAAATAAGAAAAAGAGTCTACACAAAAAAAATACAAAAAGACTAGATTGACAAATGACAAATGACACAAATGTTGCCATCCGTGCTGTAACTATTTTAAACAAAAGATGTAATGATTTAAAAACGATTGTAAAACATCTGATTAAAAATAAAAAATAAAAGATTGAGAATAGCTGTTAGAGACATCATACATTTGTGCCGTTTATTCAATTCAATTCAAAATATTTATTTCAGATAAAAAAAATCCATATAGTGTTAGTAGCAATAAAACTTACCCTAATGTTAGTATCAATTGTGTTGAGTTAGAAAATAATAGAATAATAAATAACTATTTAAAAAAACCATTCCACCAACGAACAGTTCAATGGTTCATCAGTTCATTTGTCTAAGTGGGTCTGAACTCTGACCCACCTTCGTAAGACGGGACAGTCCCACCGGTCTGAGAACACTTTCAGAATGCCATTAGAGGAGGAACGCAAGCGCGCCAACATGGAAGCGTAACGCTTTCGCATGATCGCGGCGAACCCGTCTACGCACGCCTCCGCGAACATCCCTGACGCGCTACACCGCCACGTCAGCCCCAAAAGCACCCTGAATGCACTGTACGCGCAGGTCGCTGTATGCCCGCTGGGTATACTGAGTCCACAGGCTGCACGTGTAAAACGACTGGCAGCAGGCCTTAAAAAGCGTTATTTTAACAGAGACAGTACAGCGTGCAAACCTGCGTGCCAGCATGTTGCCCCGGACGACCAGCGATTTATGAGCTACCAGGGAAGCCGCATGTGCGAAAGGGCTAAGGCCAAACGTCTCTATGGCCAAACGTAGCCATCATCCAACAACATCATCGTTCGGATTGACTGACATAAATAATAAAAAAAAAAAACTGAAAAACTAGTTTCGAAATAAAGAATGCCGTTACGATGACTAAAGCGGGATTAAAATGCCATCGGCATTTTTCAAATAAAAAAAAAAATATATCACGTTTGAACCGAACTAAAGCCAATTTTTGAACATTGGTTATCTTTAAATTGAATTTCATAGTGCGTGTGAGTAAAATAAAAGCCAACCACCAATGAAAAATAATGACATTATATAACACAGCGTACAATACAAAGGGTTATTGAGTCGAACATATTGTGAACCTTATTTCTCTGGAATAGTGCTTCATTTCTATCAATTACTACTAGCTATACTTTGTTAATTAAAAAGCGTACTGCAGAGAATACAAAAATAGCTTACGAGTTACAAGAACACTAATGGATTGACAGACTGACTTATAGTTAGCCGTACATTTAAATGGTCTCACTAGAACTCCAAAACCACCCGTATTGCTATACGGTTAAAGTCAGTTTGTTGCTGTGAACGTGAAGTTATAGCCTGTACTTCTTATAAGAAACAGCACATTTCAGCTATGTACACACATCAAGATACCCGAAAATGTCAAATTTTCCTAATCAACCTTGAACCTAATTCTTTATCAATAAGGTTGAAAAACTACGAAAGAAATTTGACAGATTGTTGGTAGCTTGGAGTGCTGGCGCCCGTAAATTTAACCGCAGCGCACGGTGATGCGTTTTTATGTATGGCATTCCGATAGAAAACCTGCGGTGTGACTCGCCTTTTATACAGGGTGGTGATGGTAGGCGATTATACAGGTGGAAAAAGGTCGTCCTAAAGTCTAAAAATGACTTCATTACTAAAGTTTTTCGGAAATTTTAATAATAATCTTTTTTTAATAATAATCTATAGATTATTATTAAAAAAAACTAAGGACTTTTTTGAAAATACTTTTCATACCGTTGAGAGCTTTTAAAAGCGCTGTAAAGTTCATGAATTCATAATAATATTAAAAGCATATGAAATACGAGTAAAAGCATAAAATATTTTTCATAAGCATTTTACATAAATAGCACCTGTGATTTCAAATATTTTATATAGTATGCTGCAAGTACACAAAAATAAAGGATTATGTTCTATTTGAAAGTTGCAATAAAAGTAAAAAATCTCCGCATTTAAGGAGTTGGATTTTAGTTTTAAATAAAACAAAAGTCTGTACACAGGGGTGGTTGACACTTTCATTAGATATCTTATAGCAGCACATGATATAAGTAAGTATAAAACCGACTTCAAAAGGAATAACATAAATTGTGTGGTGAATCATCATCATCATCAGCCTATAATGTTCCTACTGCTGGGACACAGGCCTCCTCTCTATGAGAGGAAGTGGGCTGTAATCGTCACCACGCGGGCCCAGTGCGGGTTGGTAGATGGCACATGTCTTCGAATTTTTAGTTTTCGGATGTTTTGATGTTTTTCCTTCACCGTTTTTGAGGGCAGCGGTGATGAAATAAATTACACAAAGTAATGCGCCTGCCTGGGTTTGAACCCATGGTTTACTGCTCGAAGTCAGGGCTGCTGCCACTGGATCACCGCTGCTCTCATGTGTGGCGAATATTTACAATAATTTAAAGTTACTTCCTTGTTTGCAAATAAATATAATAATGTATTGGGGAAGAGCAGAATAGAGCAACAAACAGATCACAAGGCATGCAAAAGTGCCCAAAATGCTGAACCGCTATCATCGCGTCCACTATCATGTAAGTTTTTTAAGGGTTATTTTTAAGGATTTTTAAGGATTATAGCTAGCTAGTGAAACTAAAGAGAGCGAATGTCAAGGTCACAATATCACGTGATTAACTAAAGTACTTTGATTTTGTATAAGCTTTCATTTAACTTTAGTAAGTATGTCGAATCTTTTAATTGGACTTCAAATCAGTTCTACCGAAACGATTAAGCTGAAATCGATCTGCGTCATGACTTGATCCTGAAGCCGGGATCGCTTCCTCATAATAGAACTCTTCAACGGTTAATAGCACGGACATTGAACTTTTCATGCGCATTCAATTTTAAACCTAATTCCTTCTCTTTTCTTTTTTAACTTTACTTTATTTTTGGTTGTATCGCTATTAGGTTCCTACTGAACACGACAATGAAGTTTCATCCAGTTTCTAATTCCGACACTGTCTGATTTGGCAACCTTCACAAGGTCATCAGAATGGCGGTCGCCTTTCGAGACCTTCAACACAAAATAGTTTTACCCCAAATTATACACGCCGGAACCAGGTTGGACAAAACAAGGACTGTAAAGTATAAATACTTTTTTTTAAAAAAAAACGTTGCCCCACACTAGGAATTTCTCCTGTATCGTGGGTGCGTTTACAAACATTTAAACTGACATACACAAACAGCCAGACCCTGAACAAGTATCAGTAGGCCATACAAATATTTGTTCCATGCGGGGATCGAAGCCGCGACACGCAGCGCAGCAGTCGATCGCTCAACCACTGCGCCAACCGTGACGTCGAATCGAATGCTAAAAGGGCTCCGCACTGAAGTGTAAAATGTGGTACAGTTCCACAAATGACTAGTGTTGATATTAGACCTAATGGACACTACAGAAATCATTATCATCACAAGCAGAGATGAGAATGTTGAGATGGATCTGTGCAGTGACTAAAATAGATAAAGTAAGAAATGAGCATAATTATAAGAGTAAGAGGTCGGTAAAAAATTGCACCTTTTTCAGAAAATATAAAAGATGGTGATGGAAAACATGTGACCAAAACGTTGATGAATATAAATTTTGACGGATGGGAAGGGAGAGGAAGACCAAAGAAAAGATAGATGGATTGTGTGAGGAATAATAATTATGAAGGAAAAAGGAGTAAATGATAGCGTGTCTATTGACTAGGGAGAATGGACAAAAGAAAAGTGTTTCAACGACCCCAAATAACATGTGTTAAGGGCAGGGTTGCTCTGCATGGTGTCGGACGTAAAGAATAGCACCATCCCATATCTTCCCGTGGGTGTCGTAAGAGGCAACTAAGGGACTTGCAGAGGAAGGGCAGCAGCGTTCTCTGTACTTTTGTAACAACCGTACTGCGATCGCCAACCGGACTGCCAAACGTGGCGATTGTGGCAAAACCCCCCAAAATGTCAATAATATGGCGACACATGGGGGAGGCTTATGTCCAGCAGTGGACGTCTTTTGGGCTGAAATGATGATGATGATGATGAAGGGCAGGGAGATGACAATGATGATGAACACTATATCGAAATTGTCAAACACAGCCAAGTTCTGTGAAAACTCTATTTAGATTTCCAACAAAACATTACGTAGAAAATATGATAAAAAACCTCCTTTAAGAATAAATCCTCTTAAAAACCAGTCTACGCTTAAGCTCAAAATATTTAAATTAAGTAAAGTGTCGCTTGAAGGTCAATTATTATCTGGAGAAACTATTAATTGTGGCCTAAAATCAGCCTGATCTTTTGGGTCGAGTCTAATAGGATTATTTTAATTTATACTTTGAAGCACAGGTTGGTCTTTTGACTGATTTGCCCTTTCATGATGAGCTCATAGCATTAAATTGAATTTCGACGAGTCCTTTATTTGAGCGATGCTACCTTTTAATTTTAAACAAAACTCACTTTAACATTAAAGTGACTAAAATTCATACGAAGTGTAAATTAAAATGTTTGTTTGTAATTTCAAAATAACAGCTTTTTACTGAATGCATATGTGTGTGGCCTTTGCAAAAAGGCTTCATATGATTCACGTTGCAAACTAAACTGTGACCACAGACGAGAGAGAAGCGGTCTACAATTCTCTCTGGCGGAACGTCAAGTCGTTGCGGGTAGCCAGATTGACTTGGGTGGTTGTCAAGGAAGGTGGCGCGTAATGAGACGTTGACGGATCGCCGACGTCTGTTTTCTTAATCTAATTAAATCTGGTGCCACATATCATAAGTAATTATGATGTTGCGGATAAGAGGGTTTATCAGAAATGGGATAAAGAATCGCGCCCTCCACGAAAGTAAAGCCAAGTGAGGAACATAACCAATGAATTTTTCAAGCAACAAGGAAAGCGTCCAAACCTGCGAGCACAAATCATCAAGAGGGTACCCTTACAACATCATCGGGTGAGACCGTTTCTTTTCTTTTCGATAAGTAGGTCATCTGGCTCATTGCTTAAACATGGCTAGTTTAATTGGTTTTATGGGCGACATCATAATCAGTAAACCTTACTGGCATCGAAGATTATGATTTAAAATGCACGATGGAGATCGTACCATTAAAATAGGCGATATTTTGATAAAATAGGTTGTCGGCCATTAAGTTCGGAAATTATTAGATGCTGGCGTAATTTGTAAAAGTTCTTTGACATCTGGAGCTACGCGCTTGTCTGGTCCACTTTTTTCAGTCGAAAAGAAAGTGTGTTCAATCGAAATGTCACTGTTGTCCGGTTCATGCTTTACGATGATCGTGACGCAGGTGCCCGGTTTATGATGTTTTTGTGATGACGTTGGTCGAGGGGACGCTGTTGTCCGGTCCGTACACTGGTATGGTCGTAGGGACACAGTTGTCCGGTTCAAACGTTGGTATTGCCGAAAGGAGAGTGTCGTCCGGGCCAGATCCATTACGGATTGGTTGAAGGGATGCACTTGTCCGGTCCAGTTGTTAACTGTTTAGGGAAAGGTGCCGTCCGGGCCATGAGTGTTTGAAAGGACTCACGCTTTCTTGCTGGGGAAAAGGTGCCGTCCGGTCCATGAATGGTCGAAAGGACACACGCTTTCTTGCTGGGGGAAAGGTGCCGTCCGGTACATGAGTGGTCGAAAGGACACTCGCTTTCTTGCTAGGGGAAAGGTGCCGTGCGGTCTATGAGTGGTCGAAAGGACACGCGCTTTCTTTTGTTCTGAAATAGTCTGTTACGATGACAGTAATGTTTGTCATAGTTTGTCAGGATGGAAGAGCGGATGTCTTGGTGATAAGACATTGTTTGTTCCAGGAATATAATAACGCCCGAGGACGGTCGTATGTCAGTCTGGCCGTGTCGGCGCCTTTGCAAAAAGGCTTCATATGATTCACGTTGAAAACTAAACTGTGACCACAGACGAGAGAGAAGCGGTCTACAAGTCTTTCTGGCGGAACGTCAAGACGTTGCGGGTAGCCAGATTGACTTGGGTGGTTGTCAAGGAAGGTGGCGCGTAACGAGACGTTGACGGATCGCCGACGTCTGTTTTCTTAATCTAATTAAATCTGGTGCCACATATCATAAGTAATTCCGATGTTGCGGGTAAGAGCCTTTACATATGAAATTTGAAACAGTACAAGAACATTCATATTTTTTTTTTAAATATATCTTTCTGCTTTTGCTCCGCCTAATCCCCGAAATAGCTGGACCATATTAATGACGGGGTATGGTAGATAGCTGATGTTATAGGCTGCTAAGGCTACTTTAATTTTAGAAAAAAACTTAGTGTTCCGTGCAAAAAAATTAAAACACATGAATTCATAACAAAATCTGTTTCAAGTAATAAATTGGTTTTAATACATTATATGGCCAAACAACACTGAGAAAATAAGCAATTATAGGTTGCACAATAGTATTAGTATTAGTAGGTGCATTACGATAATCAGTAACATAACATCACACCTGTAATCACTGACAGGTTAGGCAGAGGGTTTAAGTCCCATGTCATAGAGGCCGAGCCTTTTGCCATTAACCGGGCCCAAATCCAAAGACCGTGTCTGCCATTGAAAAATATTTGATGGAAACGTTCAAAAACACTTTTACCGAACCCAGCACCTAATGTTCAACAGTCATGCTTGCGACCAATAGACCATCAGACAGTTTAAATCAAAATCAGACAAAATCGATAACTTTTGTGGTATTAATTTATGCTAACCTTCAACCAGAGAGCAGCGCCCAGTGGTGGCAGCCCCAACTTACGAGCAGTAAGCCGTGGGTTCGATCCCAAGCAGGCGCATTACTTTGTGTAATTTATTTCATCACCGCTACTACCCTCAAAAATGGTGAAGGAAAACATCGTGAGGAAACCGGCATGTCCTAGAACCAAAAATTAGAAGACATGTGACATCTACCAACCCGCACTGGGCCCGCGTGGTGGATTACAGCCCACTCTCTACCATAGAGAGAAGGCCTGTGTTCTAGCAGTGGGAACATTATAGGCTGATGATAAAACTTCAACCCGCCTGTCCACGGATAACCAACCATCACCCAGCGAAAAGAAAACTTCCATTAGTTTTTTCCAACCACACAACTACCTAACATTAGGCATAGGTCGTACCTGGTATCACAGACCCATTTTGCTAACCCAAGCTCGGCATTTGACTCCTAATCTCAAACGGCAATAAAATGGACTAACGACTTAGACAGGTAAGGTCTATAACCAGAAAGTAGACGATTGGTACCTAATCTTATTAACATTCGTAGCACGATCGGCGGCACTCGACACTTTTCGCACTTGCCCGCAATAAGTACACTATTCAGGACATTTTAGGATTCACCACACTTTACTATCCATTAACTACTTTGTTCTCCACTTCGATCATTAAGCTAGTACAAACTCGGCAATGGACTTGATACTGAGCGAAAGTTTCCTCGGTAGGCTGGTCGGTATCGTTTAGGCAAACAGCTCACGTCCCTCAGATCCGATGGTAGTACATACTAACTTGTGTATCAACTCAAGCGGCGAGTTTATTAAAAATCTTCAGTTTGTTTATGGTTGCATGTATTACGTCTCATAGTTTATGGTATAGAGTGAGCCTTGGTTTACAGCATTTAGGACCGATTTCACCGAGGCAAGTGAGCGCTATCAGCACATTTAAGCAACGTTCAAGATCTTACTTAATTGCACCCACATCGCCCCAGTTATATATAAAAGGGGGCAAGCCTTTTGCAAGCCTCATGCTCACTAGTCTAAACCAAAGACTTCTAAGGTGGAATGAATGCAGCCACATATTGTTCTCTTGTGTCATCATCATCTGCCTAGCCATTTCCCAAACTATCTTGGGGTCGGATTCCTTTCTAAGCGGGTGCAGCTGAATACCAGTATTTTACATGAAGCGACTGCCTATCTCACCTCCACAACCCAGTAACTGTGTAATACGATACCTGTAGGTAAAACTGGATGTCAGACTTTTGGCAGCTGGGACTAACGGCTTAACGTGCTTTCTGAAGCACGGAGGAAACTCGGTATGTAATTATGGTCACCCATTCTCGAACCAGCCTTGGCAAGCACGGCTTAACCTCAAAGAAATACGCCTTGATAAGACTGGATGTCAGACTTTTGGCTTCTGACTAATCGTAACGTCTGTCTGTCTATCGTGTCGACTGTTGTTTTCTTCTAGAAAACTAAAAAGGGTGGAAAAGTGTTAAGAGTTGATAAAACTCGCACCTTTCTTTCATTGGTGTACGATAAACAACAAAAGGCAAAGGGAAGCTAAGCTCGTATCCACAGCTCCATTAAGTACTTACCACCCCAGCCTCCTCGACTGGAGTGTTGAGGGGTTAGCATATACTGACGCTGTCTGTACAATTCTGGTATAACACGTATGAAAATGTCCATGAGGATACACAAATTTTTGTCTAAACTCTGTTGCAGTGCAAAGCATCATTCTCCTATCCTTGTCCTTTATTTGGGGCCGGCGCAGCATGTCTTCTTCTTCCATACTTCTCTATTACTTTCTTCTGTCTTACAGTGCAAATATAAGTTCCAAATAACGTCATCATCATCATCAGCCTATAAGGTTCCCATTACTGGGACAAAGGCCTCCTCTCTATGAGAGAGAGTGGGCTGTAATCCACCATGCGGGCCCAGTACGGGTTGGTAGATGTCACATGTCTTTGAATTTTTTGTCCTAGGACATGCCGGTTTCGTCACGATGTTCTCCTTTCAAGTTTTCATTTCCAAATAACATACATTCATTCAATTGAATGAACGTTAAAACAAAATTATTGAAAAAAGTTTAAATAAGAACTGAGAATAAGCTTTTAACTATAACTTAAGTATAAACTCTATCGCGTCCAAGTTAATATCTGCTAACTTAAACTGGAGTTGGTTAGCTTTGGCTTGGTTAGTTAGTCTAAAATAACCTAGATTTTAACTGGAAAGCTGGTTTTGATAATTATTTAGGACGTTATTTCATGTTATTCATTATCTGTCCAGTCTTTTCCCAAACTAGCTTGGGGTTGGCTTCCAGTCTAACCGGATGCAGCTGACTTCCAGTATTTTACATGAAATGACTACCTATCTGACCTCCACAACTCAGTAACTGGGTAATACGATACCCTTTGGTAAAACTGGATGTCAGACTTATGGCATCTGACTACTCGTAACGTCTGTCAAATATCTACAAATCACAGCTGGGACCAACGACTTAACGTGCTTTTCGAGGCACGGAGGAAACTCGGTATGTAATTATGGTCACCCATCCACGGAACAACCTCGGCAAGCACGACTTAACTTTAAAGATCGATCCGTGCGGCTGTTATTATTAAGCCACGAACTTCTTTTTCATGTAAATTCGTTTCTTAGATATTTTTCACAAGGACTCATACAGGGTGTAACATAATAAACGCATAATTAACTGAACAACTTTCGTAATTAACCTGAAGATCAACTCTAACGGATGTTATTGTTTAATCGCGCTTATAAAAATAGTAAAACCTGCTTAGAAACAGTTATAACGTTATCATCTTTTCCAACCAGTCTTTTTATTACTATAGACAACCATGGATACCTAGCTTAAATGTTTTAGAAATTTCTTAAAAGTTATTTTCCAATAGATAGATACACGTCTAGAAGTTCGCACCTTACTATTGATAAATTGCTCTCTTGCGAGCGGAGTCGACGGCGCGAGTTCGGTCAGGAAATTGAATTAAACGACTAAATATTTTTCTATTGGAATTTTTAAAGTAACATCCAATTTTTCTTGAATGTCAAAAAAATTGGTTCTCTGTAAAGTCGGTTTACGGACTATAGTTTAACGTGACAGAGTCATAACGACGGGTCCTACGTATACTAGTGCAAGTGCAAAAACACAATTGTACAGGAGAGCGGTTTAAAGGTTCTAAAGCTTGTAGTTTTGACATAAATCAACAGAAATATTTGAAATTTTGGAATGTTATATTTGAATATCTTATAAAGAAGACTACATAATACGTTTTTCTTATTTTTGAAAACTTTAGAAAATAGCATCATTTGCATTGATGTAGCTTGTTTTCTTTTATATGATAGAACCGGTAAACTGGTACAAGTGACCACTTATACCAGTTTATAGTGTACTTACCTATGTGTATAATTAAGGAAAATAGAAGGATATTACCATTTTTACATGCATTATTTTATCTATTGATTAATACAAAGCTTATAATATTTACAAAGCATCTTCTTATATCGACTTTTAAACACTTGCACCAGTTTACTTAGTTCTGGAAGACCACTTGTAACAGTTTTCTACATGGTTCTTTTGTAATTAACCAGAAATATTTGAATGTGCATAGCAGTAAATGAAAAAAATATATATTTAAAAGTCAAAATAAAAGTTTGTTTCAATTAGTAACCTATTTTTTAAGGTCTGGTCTTAGTAAATCGTCAGTATTATTTGGATGTTAATTTAATATGTCACACATGAAGAAAATTTTAAATAAATGGCCTTGCCTTCTTAAAATAATAAGAAATTCTTCTTAAATCAAGTAGGAAAGAAATAAAAGTCCTTAATTTTACTACTTATTATAATTCTTTATCTGTGATAAAGTCGGAAAGGGTAATTAACTGAGTAATGAGAATGATAAATCAGTCTTTCCGACATTATCAAGATGTCGTCGAGTCACATACTAGTAGTTATCTATCGTAACAACAATCACAGTAGGTTATGGTAGAAAATGACAAATACATAATATCCTAAGAGAAACAACTTCTTAGATAAGAAAACTAGGCTTATTCAAAATTTTACTTATTCAGAGACATCTTCAGAGCTATATTCAAATTATTAGTAAAATGTATGGTCCGCAAGATCTTGAAGATCCTTAAATTTTTGTTGTCAGTTGGTATCAAACTTCTGTAAGCATCAGAGAAACATTTTGGAAACTGCCACGTGTTATTACTTCTCAGTCATAGTTTCATAATCCTCTTTTTCAAACGCAGATTTATTATTAAGCATAAAATAAATCTCTGGCAACCTTACTCTACATAACAAGTTCCCCAATGCTATTCTTCTTTCAGATATCAACAAAGGCAAGGCATAACTAGACATAAAATCGAAGACAAAAGATTGTGTTATTGGATTTACATTATTAGCTGTCGCTATTTTGAAGGCCAGGGTCCACTATAGTGGGGAATTAATGGGTTTCCTTTCTATTACTAAGTGAGTGCTCTCAGCCTTATTTTGAGTACGACCAAAACAAGAAATCTATAGGTAATATGCACGTTAAATTTCCAACCGCAATACATATAAATCCTATTTCGATTCTGGCCTCAACAAATATCCGAATTAAAGTTTAGAGACCTTGTTCCACCTTCATACCAATAAAATTGAAAATACAGCTGGCTATTTTCAATGGCTCCTTTTAGTAGTCTGTTTGCCTTTAAGATAATTAAATTAAATTTCCTTATGGAACAACATAATATTTGAAGCTGTTGGTAAACCTATATTAATAAATAAATAAATCTCTTTAGCTAACAATTCTGCACTTGGAGGTAGGTTAAGATTCCCCCTGAATCTCAAAACGATATAGTGTAAGGTAGAAGGGGCACCGCCACTAAACGGATAGCACGTGTTCAGTACATCATTCTGATATAAATTTCCCCTCCACATACAAATTTATCATCGGTATTTTTTTTTTAAAAGCAGCTGATCCATACATTTTGACCGTGTAAGTATTGCAGTTTTGTAGGTAACACGTGTTTAGGAATGGTGTAATGAATACACAGTAACCGTTGTTGCGTCGGTGTCCCTTACAGCCTGTATAACAATAATGTAGTTCATTGCTGCTAAAACATATTATAAAATATCTTTTTCGATTTATGGTATTAGTAAAAACATTAATATTAGTGTACATTTTTATTTTTCATACGAATCTGTTGCTTCCGTGGTCCTGTAGCACATTTTAACATTCAGGTCCAATTCATCACATATTTCGCGTGATGGTACTGAAGGCGGCTCTTAAATAAATCAAAATTATAATGTTCTTTATTTTTCAAATATATGTACAAATAATCGTTATAATTTACTTAAACCACTATAGAAACTACTTGAGTAAACAATATAAACCTTAAATACTGGTGCCAATTAAAATATAAAAAACGACACTTATATGAATTAAAAAAAAAATGTTATAGGTACTAATCAGAACCCAAACCCAAAGTTTATCATTATAGTATTTAAAAAAGTAAACTGATACTTACCTTCGTAATTTTCTGGTGTGTTTATTATTTACTGTTTACACTTATTTTCGTATAAATCTATCATTAAATGACCTCATGAACGCTTAATTGTTATTATTTCTTACCACTGTTACTAAAGACAAACACGATACGAGCATTTTTTAAAGAATTGACCATGTAAACTAAGACGCATCGCAGTTATACCAGTGTTTGTCGTACTCTCTACAGCGTCGCCGCGCGCATACGGGTGTAAAGTACACTTGCACTCATGCGCCGCGTCGTGGGCGACAAACTAAACTGGTGCAAGTGACTTACACCAGTGTAGGTTGTCGTAAGGCTTAAAATGATGTCACTTACACCAGTTTACAAGTTTGTAACTTTGAAACTATTTGATAATTTAATACAAAATTTACAGGATACAATTATAAGGTAATTTTAAGGCATTTGATGCGAAAAAACGGTTTTCGTTGTTTTGCGGGTTGCACCAGTATACGTAGGACCCGTCGATAAGAAAACATTGATGAAATTACTACATACTTTTATGAATACCATGTATGCCAATCGCTCAAGTCGATCGTGCCTTTCGCTCGTTCGTGCAGCGCTTTCGCTCCGATCGTAACGTTGAGCGTAACGTTACAATGAGTCATCCTTTTTCGTGCGTGCAGCCGTCGTTAATCGATTTATTAGACGTTGACACGTCAAAAAAGTGTGCTTTGTAACTTAACTTCACGCCTGTAATCCCTAAAGGATTAAGTAGAGGTGTACCATAGTTCGCCAGTTATGGTTAAGTCGCATGCAATAAAAGTTACCCTATTGCCATTGACCGAGCACAAAGCCAGCCACCGTGGCTGATACTGAGAAATTCTTGATGGAAAAACCCAATAACACTTCGCCCGACCCGGGAATCGAACCCAGGATATCATGCTCAGCAGTCGCGATTGCGACCACTAGACCAACAATGTCGTCAGTTCACGAGGAAGAATTGGGTTTCATCATCATCATCATCATTTCAGCCCAAAAGACGTCCACTGCTGGACATAGGCCTCCCTCAAGTGTCATTTTGATCATATTGACATTTTGGAGGGTTTTGCCATAATCGCCACGCTTGGCAGGCGGGTTGGCGATCGCAGTACGGTTGTCACAAAAGCACAGAGAACGCTGCTGCCCATTCTCTGGCAAGTCCCTTAGTCGCCTCTTACGACACCCACGGGAAGATATGGGATGGTGCAGAATTGGTTTTAGAGTAGCTATAATCACACACAGGTACAGGTGATGCAATACTCCATCGATCAACTAACGTTCTGTCTCAACTTTAATGTAAATACCGTTTTCCTGCAACACAACTCACAAACAGTGTTGCCATAAATCTTCCCACATCTCCAACATTGTAACACAAGTTTTATGAGCATATTAACCGAAACTCAACACGCAAATCCTCTTACAAGTGAAATTCAACATCGTGTGGGTGCAATTTTGCAAAAATGCAGTATGCCTTGTGCCTCGCCTCACTTTATACTTATACCTCGCCTTGTCACGGCTGAGATTCGCGTCGAGGCGTTATGGAAATTTAAAAATTTACCTTTTCGGTGAGGTTTCTTAGTTGTTTGCAGATTGAAATTTTGAAAATTGAAGCTCTGTATGGTGTAAGTTGGGGCTCTGTATGGTTTCGGACGTAAAACACCATCCCATATCTTCCCGTGGGAGTCGTAAGAGGCGACTAAGGCATTAGCCAGAGAATGGGCAGCAGCGTTCTCTGTGCTTTTGTAACAACCGGACTGCGATCGCCAACCCGCCTGCTAAGCTTGGCGATTATGGCCAAAAGCCCCTAAAATGTCAATGTGGCGACACTTGGGGGAGGCCTATGTCCAGCAGTGGACGTCTTTTGGGCTGAAATGATGATGAATTATGAAGATTGAAGTGACTTTTAGTTTCAGTTCACATTAGGTATGTATTAATTGAATTAGCATTAAAAGCTAAAGGCCCGTTCTTATGGCTTGTTGCTCTGACTATGCTTGTATGATAAGTGATAGTTAGATGTTTATCCAAATACCTGGATAGACATCGATACCAGGTAGCCTACCATAACGTGTTAAGACAGTATTGTTTCAATCTTATTCCAGAATGGGAAACAGATGGCACTACACGTCCTCTATAGCTCCGTCTCTTTCCCACACTGGAATAAAATTAAAACAGTACTGCTTTAAGATGCCATAATAACCCACCTGGTAACTCCAACTCAAAGCATGTATTTCATAAAACCTGTGACAGGCACTTTTGCATAGTCTACAGTCCAGCCATAGGCAAAATAGCACTGAATGACCTGTAGTTGCCCATTTCAAAATCGTCGGCCTTATAGAGAAGAATGGCCAAAAAACTCCATGGATACTCTTTTTAAATCATGTTCGATATTACATGATCCTGGGTACAACATTGCTGCTTCTATTGGATTGTGGAGGTCAGATAGACAGTCGCTCTAAGGAAAATACGGGTATTCAGCTGCATCCGACTGGAAGCAGACCCCAACAAACTTAGAAAAAGGCTAGGCAGAGAAATAAAATTAATTTTTATGAGAATCCTTCTTTGCGATCTCTAAATATACTAATACAATGTGAGTAGTTTTTTTATACTAAATGCGAAAAAAATCAGTTTGTCGACACACTTTAACAGCTGAACGAATGGCAAACAGATAGACCATAGCCGAAGGGTTAGAACCACAGATAAATAGGCTATCTGTTGTTAGCACATAGGATATTTTTTAACTCCGTCGTACGTCCCAATGGGATAATTTCCGACCTTCACACAGACGAAGCCCCCTGGTAAAAGCGAGTTAGAAATTAATGTAAATTATTAGTAAATATTTCAGATTTCTGTCTGCGTCGATTAAATCTGATACATAATATGATATTTTGCAATTCGCAGTAACATATTTCTGAGAACAAACTGTTTGGGTTCAGTTTTAAGGCTTCCCTCGTGTTGCTTTAACTTTATACTCTAGACTAAGGGTAAGGCAGGGATCACAGTGAGAGTAGATAGCGATAACCACACATACATAAATAAACTAAAGCCTTTTTCCCATGTAACCACATGATCTCAAACAGAACCCACAGAACGCCACCTACCTACGATACTTATTTATTTATTTATTTATTTAATGCAAAATGTACACAATCGTAGTTACAAGCTGGGCTTAAAACTACTACTACTACTACCTAACTTACTTACTCTTTTCGCGTCGTCGTCCACGTTCATACATAATTATATTCTCTCATCCACTTGCTACCGCCACCCTGCTGGGATTGGGAGATACGGAGAATACCATTGGGAAAAGGCTAGGCAATAGATGATGAACCATCATCATCATTGCTGGACATAAGCCTCCCCCAAGTGTCGCCACATTCACTTTTTGGGGGTTTTTGGCATAATCGCCACGCTTGGCAGGCGGGTTGGCGATAGCAGTACGGTTGTTACAAAAGCACAGCGAACGCTGCTGCCCATTCTCTGGCAAATCCCTTAGTCGCCTCTTACGACACCCACGGGAAGATTTGGGATGGTGCTATTCTTTACGTCGGACACCATACAGAGCCAGGAAGATGAACTATGAACACATCATAATTCATCTACAAAATTGTATTATCCTACAATCCGCTATCCTTAGCACCAAATCTCACACAAAGCAGAGAGAATTATTTTCAGAATGTGTGTCTAATAGATTTACTTGACGTAAACACAGAGGAACGTTGTACATACGAGTAGCTCGAAGGTACACTAACATGTTACATTTTAAAACACGTCGTGGTTTTGTCACGTTAGTTTACTAGTTTACTTTCATGCAAGCGGTTTCTGACTGTTTGGTCGCTAATTAAGTTCCCTGAAGAGTGATGAAGCCTCACGGCTAACATCATGGCGGTTATTGTTGGAGCTCTTCGAGTTAAGATTTGAATGTATCGGTCTTGTCTCCGTGTGGTGCAGCGATACCGTCCTCCATGGCGCTCAGCCACGGTACCAGTGCTTCGGTAACGTGTCCAAAGTCGACTGATAACACTCTGACTTGTATTCAGAGCTAAAGCCACAGTACGTTGCCGGGAACCAGCTTCTATCATTCCCACGGCTCTGAGCATTTCTTCCCTGCTTAAATGACGTCGCCGCTCCATCATAACGTTGGTTTTAATCAGTAGTAGGGAAACAGTAGCACTAATAATGTCTTCAATGCGTTGTATGTTATTATAGGGAAAATATTGACAGCTGATTTTCATCTTCATGCTAGTTTCGAAATAAAGAATGACGTTACGATGACTAAAGCGGGATTTAAAATGCCATCGGCATTTTTCAAATAAAAAAAATATCACGTTTGAACCGAACTAAAGCCAATTTTTGAACATTGGTTATCTTTAAATTGAATTTCATAGTGCGTGTGAGTAAAATAAAAGCCAACCACCAATGAAAAATAATGACATTATATAACACAGCTTACAATACAAAGGGTTATTGAGTCGAACATATTGTGAACCTTATTTCTCCGGAATAGTGCTTCATTTCTATCAATTACTACTAGCTATACTTTGTTAATTAAAAAGCTTACTGCAGAGAATACAAAAATAGCTTACGAGTTATAAGAACACTAATGGATTGTCAGACTGACTTATAGTTAGCCGTATATTTAAATGGTCTCACTAGAACTCCAAAACCACCCGTATTGCTATTGCTATAACTATACGGTTAAAGTCAGTTTGTTGCTGTGAACGTGAAGTTATAGCCTGTACTTCTTATAAGAAACAGCACATTTCAGCTATGTACACACATCAAGCTACCCGAAACTGTAAAATTTTCCAAATCCACCTTCAAACTAATTCTTTATCAATAAGGTTGAAAATCTACAAAAGAAATTTGACAGATTGTTGTTAGCTTGAAGTGCTGGCGCCTGTACATTTAACCGCAGCGCACGGTTATGCGTTTTTTAGTGTGGCATTCCAATAGAAAAACGTGCGGTGTGACTCGCCTTTTATACAGGGTGGTGATGGTAGGCGATTATACAGGTAGAAAAAGGTCGTCCTAAAGTCTAAAAAAGACTTCAGTACTAAAGATTTTCGGAAATTTTTAGAATACGTATACCTATAGATTATTATAAAAAAAACTAAGGGTTTTTTGAAAATACTTTTCATACCGTTGAGAGCTTTTAAAAGCGCTGTAAAGTTCATGAATTCATAATATTAAAAGCATACGAAATACGAGTAAAAGCATAAAATATTTTTCACAAGCATTTTACATAAATAGCACCTGTGATTTCAAATATTTAAAATAGTATATTGCAAGTACAGAAAAATAAAGGATTACTTATGTTCAATATAAAAGTTGCAATAAAAGTAAAAAATCTCCGCATTGAAGGAGTTGGATTTTAGTTTTAAATAAAACAAAAGTCTGTAAACAGGGGTGGTTGACACTTTCATTAGATATCTTATAGTAGCACATGATATAAGTAAGTATAAAACCGACATCAAAAGGAATAACATAAATTGTGTGGTGAATCATCGTCATCATCAGCCTATAATGTTCCCACTGCTGGAACACAGGCCTCCTCTCTATGAGAGGGACTGGGCTGTAATCCACCACGCGGGCCCAGTGCGGGTTAGTAGATGTCACGTGTCTTCGAAGTTTTAGTTCTAGGACATGCCGGTTTGCTGCTCTCATGTGTGGTGAATAGTTTCAATAATTTAAAGTAACGTACTTGTTTGCAAATAAAATAATAATGTAAGTAGGTAGGTATTGGGGAAGAGCAGAATAGTGCAATAAACAGATTACTAGCCATACAAAAGTACCAAAAAGGCTGAACCACTATCATCGCGTCCACGTCCACTATCATGTAAGTTTTTATGGGTTATTTTTAAGGGTTTTTTAAGGGTTATAGCTAGCTAGTGAAACTAAATAGAGCGAATGTCAAGGTCACAATATCAAGTAATTAACTGAAGTACTTTGATTTTGTATAAGCTTTCATTTAACTTTAACTTTAGTTAGTATGTCAAATCTTTTAATTGGACTTCATATCAGTTCTACCAAAACGATTGAGATGAAATTGATCTGCCCCATGACTTGATCCTGCGTCCAGGATAGATTCCTCATAATAGAACTCCTAAACGGTTAATAGCAAGGACACTAACTAAACTTTTCAAGCGCGCTCAAAGTTAAACCTAATTTCCTTCTCTTTACTTTTTAAAGTTTACCTACTTTATTTTTGGTTGTATCGCTATTAGGTTCCTACCGAACACGACAGTGAAGTATTACTAATCGCTTTAATTTCACCCAGTTTCTTATTCCGACACTGTCTGATTTGGAAACCTTCACAAGGTCATCAGAAAGGCGGTTGCCTTTCGAGACCTTCAACACAAAACAGTTTTACCCCAAATAATACACGCAGGAATCAGGTTGGACAAAACAAGGACAAGTCTGTAAAGTATATATACTTTTTTTTTTTAAATACGTTGCCCCACACTAGGAATTTCTCCTGTATCATGGGTGCGTTTACAAATATTTAAACTGACATACACAAACAGCCAGACCCGGAACAACTATCTGTAGGTCATTCAAATATTTGTTCCGTGCGGGGATCGAACCCGCGACACGCAGCGCAGCAGTCGATCGCTCAACCACTGCGTCAACCCAGCCATCGAAGCGAATGCTAAAAGGGCTCCGCACTGAAGTGTAAAATGTGGTACAGTTCCACAAACGACGAGTGTTGATATTAGACCTGATGGACACTACAGAAATCATTATCATCACAAGCAGAGACGAGAATGTTGAGATGGATCTGTGGAGTGACTAAAATAGATAAAGTAAGAAATGAGCATAATTATGAGAGTAAGAGGTCGGTAAAAAAATGGCACCTTTTCCAGAAAATATAAATAGAATCGTCTGTCTTGGTATGGAGATGCGATGGAAAACATGTGACCAAAACGTTGATGAATATAAATTTTGACGGATGGGAAGGGAGAGGAAGACCAAAGAAAAGATAAATGGATTGTGTGAGAAATAATAATTATAAGGAAAAAGGAGTAAATGATAGCGTGTCGATTGACTAGGAAGAATGGACAAAAAAAGTGCTTCACCGACCCCAAATAACATATGACAAAGGCAGGGAGATGACAATGATGATGAACACTATCGAAATTGTTAAACACAGCTAAGTTCTGTGCAAACTCTATTTATATTGCCGGCAACACACTTAGTAGAAAATCATTATAAAAACCTCCTTTATTAATACAATTTATAAATAAACCAGCTGTCCGGCGCAACTTCGTTTGCGTCACATTTTCCCCGTTTTCGCAACATTTTTCATTGCTGCTCAACTCCTATTGGTCGTAGCGTGATGATATATAGCCTATAGCCTTCCTCGATAAATGGGCTATCTAACACTGAAATACTTTTTCAAATCGGACCATTAGTTTCGGAGCCTATTCAATGCAAACAAACAATCAAATCTTTCCTATTTATAATATTAGTTTAGATAGTTTAGAAAATAAATTTATATTTAAATTTAGTAAAGTGTCGCCTGAAAGTCAATTATTATCAGGAGAAACTATTAATTGTGGCTCAAAACCAGTCAGACCTTTTGGGTCGGTTCTAATAGGATTATTTTAATTTATACTTTGAAGCACAGGTTGATCTTTTTACTGATTTGCCCTTTCATGAAGAGCTCTTACCATTAAATTGAATTTCGACGAGTCTTTTATTTGGGTGATGCGTACCTTTTAAGTTCCTACAAAAGCTCACTTTTAAAATAAAGTTAAAGGGAGTTTTGAAAATTCATACAAATACATGAAATTGAAGTGTTTGTTTGTAATTTCAAAACAACAGCTTTTTACTGAATGCATATTGAAGTTAAAATGGTGCTTATAACTTTTTTTTTTAATTTGTTTTATATTTCTGCGTTAGCTCCGCCTAATCTCCGAAATAGCTGGACCGATTTAATGACGGGGTTTTTTATGATAGTTAGCTGATGTTATAGGTAACTTAGGCTACTTTTATAATAGAAAAAAAACTTAATGTTCCGTGCAAAAAAATTAAAACACATGAAATTCATAACAAGATCTGATTCAAATAAGGAAGAAATATAGGTTTTAATACATTATAAAGCCAAACCTGTAAACACTGTTAGAATAAGCAATTAAAAGTGCATCATCATCATTTCAGCCAAAAGACGTTCACTGCTGGACATAGACCTCCTCTAAGAAAAGGTAGGGAAGAGGGCGGGTTTTGCCATAATCGCCACGCTTGGCAGGCGGGTTGGCGTACCGTACTGCGATCGCCAGATCGCAGTACGGTTGTTACAAAAGCACAGAGAACGCTGCTGCCCATTCTCTGGCAAGTTCCTTAGTCGCCGCTTACGATACCCACGATATATGGGATGGTGCTATTCTTTACGTCCGACACCGTACAGACGAATTAAAGGTTGGTACAATAGTATTAGTACATTACGATAATCGGTAACATAACATCACGCCTGTAATCCCCCGAAGGTTGGGCGGAGGGTTTAAGTCCCATTTCATACGGGGCGAGCCTTTTGCCATTAACCGGGCCCAAATCCGAAGACCGTTTCTGCCATTGAAAAATCTTTGATGGAAACGTTCAAAAACACTTTTACCGAACCCAGCACCTAATGCTCAACAGTCGCTTGCAACCAATAGACTATCAGGCAGTAATAATCAAAATCAGACAAAATCGATAACTTTTGTGGTACTAACTTATGCTAACCTTCAACCAGAGAGCAGGGGTGGCCCAGTGGTGGCAGCCCCGACTTACGAGCAGTAAGCCGTGGGCTCATACCTAGGCAGGCGCATTACTTTGTATAAATTATTTCATCACCGCTGCCCTCAAAAACGGTGGTCATCGTAAGGAAACCGGCATGTGCTAGAACTAAAAAATCCAAGACGAGATGAGTGCGGCCAGTGCGCGATGGTAGAAGTATGTGACAAGATGTCACATACATCTATCAACCCGCACTGGGCCCGCGTGGTGGATTACAGCCCACTCCCTCTCATTGAGAGGAGGCCTGTGTCCCAGCAGTGGGAACATTATAAGATGATAAACCTTCAACCCGCCTATCCACGAATAACCAACCATTAACCAGCGAAAAATTCTATTACATTCCTTCAACTTCCAAAACTACGCGTAGGTCGTGGTATCAGAAATCCATTTTATTAACCCAAGCTCGGCATTTGACTTCTAATCTCAAACGGCAATAAAATGGACTAACGACTTAGACAGGTACGAGTAAGGTCTATAACCAGAAAGTAGACGATTGGTACCTAATCTTATTAACATTCGTAGCACGATCGGCGGCACTCGACACTTTTCGCACTTGCCCGCAATAAGTACACTATTCAGGACATTTTAGGTCCTTGCAACAACCACACTTTACCATCCATTAACTACGTCGTTCTCCATTTCGATTATTAAGCCAGTACGAACCCGGCAATGGACTTGATACTCAGCGAAAGTTTCTTCGGTAGGCTGGTCGGTATCGTTTAGGCAAACAGCTCACGTCCCTCAGATCCGATGGTAGTACATACTAACTTGTGTATCAACTCAAGCGGCGAGTTTATTAAAAATCTTCAGTTTGTTTATGGTTGCATGTATTACGTCTCATAGTTTATGGTATAGAGTGAGCCTTGGTTTACAGCATTTAGGACCGATTTCACCGAGGAAAGTGAGCGCTATCAGCACATTTAAGCAACGTTCAAGATCGTACCAAATTGCACCCACATCTCCCTAGTTATATACATGTAAAAGGGGGCAAGCCTTTTGCAAGCCTCATGCTCACTAGTCTAAACCAAAGACTTCTAAGGTGGAATGAATGCAGCCACATATTGTTCTCTTGTGTCATCATCATCTGCCTAGCCATTTCCCAAACTATCTTTGGGTCACCTTCCTGTCTAACCGGGTGCAGCTGAGTACCAGTATTTTACATGAAGCGACTGCCTTTCTGACCTCCACAACCCAGTAACTGGGTAATACGATACCCGTAGATAAAACTGGATGTCAGACTTTTGGCAGCTGGGACCAACGGCTTAACGTGCTTTCTGAATCACGGAGGAAACTCGGTATGTAATTATGGTCACCCATCCTCGAACCAGCCTTGGCAAGCACGGCTTAACCTCAAAGAAATACGCCTTGGTAAGACTGGATGTCAGACTTTTGGCTTCTGACTAATCGTAACGTCTGTCTGTCTATCGTGTCGACTGTTGTTTTCTTCTAGAAGGTGTTAAAGTTGATAAAACTTGCACCTTTCTTTCATTGGTGTACGATAAACTACAAAAGGCAAAGGGAAGCTAAGCTCGTATCCACAGCTCCATTAAGTACTTACCACCCCAGCCTCCTCGACTGGAGTGTTGAGGGGTTAGCATATACTGACGCTGTCTGTACAATTCTGGTATAACACGTATGAAAATGTCCATGAGGATACACAAACTTTTGTCTAAACTCTGTTGCAGTGCAAAGCATCATTCTCCTATCCTTGTCCTTTATTTGGGGCCGGCGCAGCATGTCTTCTTCTTCCATACTTCTCTATTACTTTCTTCTGTCTTACAGTGCAAATATAAATTCCAAATAACGTCATCATCATCATCAGCCTATAATGTTCCAACTACTGGGACAAAGGCCTCCTCTCTATGAGAGAGAGGGGCTGTAATCCACCATGCGGGCCCAGTACGGGTTGGTAGATGTCACATGTCTTTGAATTTGTAGTCCTAGGACATGCCGGTTTCGTCACGATGTTCTCCTTCCAAGTTTTTATTTCCAAATAACGTACATTCTTTCAATTGAATGAACGTTAAAACAAAATTATTGAAAAAAGTTTAAATAAGAACTGAGAATAAGCTTTTAACTATAACTTCAGTATAAACTATATCGCGTCCAAGTTAACATCCGCTAACTTAAACTGGAGTTGGTTAGCTTTGGCTTGGTTGGTTAGTCTAAAATAACTTAGATTTTAACTGGAAAGCTGGTTTTGATAATTATTTAGGACGTTATTTCATGTTATTCATTATCTGCCCAGTCTTTTCCCAAACTAGCTTGAGGTTGGCTTCCAGTCTAACCGGATGCAGCTGACTTCCAGTATTTTACATGAAATGACTACCTATCTGACCTCCACAACTCAGTAACTGGGTAATACGATACCCTTTGGTAAAACTGGATGTCAGACTTTTGGCATCTGACTACTCGTAACGTCTGTCAAATATCTACAAATCACAGCCGGGACCGTGCCGGGACGACTTAACGTGCTTTTCGAGGCTCGGAGGAAACTCGGTATGTAATTATGGTCACCCATCCACGGACCCACCTCGGCAAGCAAGGCTTAACCTTAGAGATCGACCCGTGCGGCTGTTATTATTTAGCCACGAACTCCTTTCCTTTCCTTTTTTTTTTCCTTTTTCATGTTATTCGTATCTTAGAAATTTTTACAAGGACTCATACAGGGTGTAACATAATAAACGCATAATTAACTGAACAACTTTCATGCTTAACCTAAAGATCGACTCTAACGGATGTTATTGTTTAATCGCGCTTATAAAGAGCCTCCAAAAATAGTAAAACCTGCTTAGAAACAGTTATAACGTTATCATCTTTTCCAACCAGTCTTTTTATTACTATAGACAACCATGGATACCTAGCTTAAATGTTTTAGAAATTTCTTAAAAGTTATTTTCGAATAGATAGATACACGTCTAGAAGTTCGCACCTTACTATTGATAAATTGCTCTCTTGCGAGAGGAGTCGACGGCGCGAGTGCGGTCAGGAAATTGAATTGAACGACTAAATATTTTTCTATTGGAATTTTTAAAGTAACATCCAATTTTTCTTGAATGTTAAAAAAAGGTTGTCTGTAAAGTCGGTTTACGGACTATAGTTTAACGTGACAGAGTCATATTTAAGAAAACATTGATGAAATTACTACATACTTTTATGAATACCATGTATGCCAATCGCTCAAGTCGATCGTGCCTTTCGCTCGTTCGTGCAGCGCTTTCGCTCCGATCGTAACGTTGAGCGTAACGTTACAATGAGTCATCCTTTTTCGTGCGTGCAGCCGTCGTTAATCGATTTATTAGACGTTGACACGTCAAAAAAGTGTGCTTTGTAACTTAACTTCACGCCTGTAATCCCTAAAGGATTAAGTAGAGGTGTACCATAGTTCGCCAGTTATGGTTAAGTCGCATGCAATAAAAGTTACCCTATTGCCATTGACCGAGCACAAAGCCAGCCACCGTGGCTGATACTGAGAAATTCTTGATGGAAAAACCCAATAACACTTCGCCCGACCCGGGAATCGAACCCAGGATATCATGCTCAGCAGTCGCGATTGCGACCACTAGACCAACAATGTCGTCAGTTCACGAGGAAGAATTGGGTTTCATCATCATCATCATCATTTCAGCCCAAAAGACGTCCACTGCTGGACATAGGCCTCCCTCAAGTGTCATTTTGATCATATTGACATTTTGGAGGGTTTTGCCATAATCGCCACGCTTGGCAGGCGGGTTGGCGATCGCAGTACGGTTGTCACAAAAGCACAGAGAACGCTGCTGCCCATTCTCTGGCAAGTCCCTTAGTCGCCTCTTACGACACCCACGGGAAGATATGGGATGGTGCAGAATTGGTTTTAGAGTAGCTATAATCACACACAGGTACAGGTGATGCAATACTCCATCGATCAACTAACGTTCTGTCTCAACTTTAATGTAAATACCGTTTTCCTGCAACACAACTCACAAACAGTGTTGCCATAAATCTCCCCACATCTCCAACATTGTAACACAAGTTTTATGAGCATATTAACCGAAACTCAACACGCAAATCCTCTTACAAGTGAAATTCAACATCGTGTGGGTGCAATTTTGCAAAAATGCAGTATGCCTTGTGCCTCGCCTCACTTTATACTTATACCTCGCCTTGTCACGGCTGAGATACGCGTCGAGGCGTTATGGAAATTTAAAAATTAACCTTTTCGGTGAGGTTTCTTAGTTGTTTTTGTTGTGCTTTACTGTTCGTTTTGCAGATTGAAATTTTGAAAATTGAAGCTCTGTATGGTGTTGGGGCTCTGTATGGTGTCGGACGTAAAGAATAGCACCATCCCATATCTTCCCGTGGGTGTCGTAAGAGACGTCTAAGGCAATAACCAGATAATGAGCAGCAGCGTTCTCTGTGCTTCTGTAACCGTACTGCGATCGCCAACCCACCTACCAAGCGTGGCGATTATGACAAAACCCCCAAAATGTCAATGTGGCGATACTTGGGGGAGGCCTATGTCCAGCAGTGGACGTCTTTTGGACTGAAATGATGATGAATGATGAAGATTGAAGTGTGTTTTAGTTTCAGTTCACATAAGGTATATTAATTGAATTAGCATTAAAAGCTAAAGGCCCGTTCTTAGGGCTTGTTGCTCTGACTATGCTTGTATGATAAGTGATAGTTTATCCATATACCTGGATAGACATCGATACCAGGTAGCCTACCATAACGTCTTAAGACGGTATTGTTTTAATCTTATTCCAGAATGGGAAACAGATGGCGAGACACGTCCTCTATAGCTCCATCTCTTTCCCACACTGGAATAAAATTAAAACAGTACTGCTTTAAGCCGTCATAATAACCCCCCTGGTAACTCAAACTCAAATCATTTATTGCAAAAAACCTGTGACAGGCACTTTTGCATAGTCTACAGTCCAGCCATAGGCAAAATAGCTCTGAATGACCTGTAGTTGCCCATTTCAAAATCGTCGACCTGGAGAAGAGTGGGCAAGAAACTCCATGGATACTCTTTTTAAATCAAGTTCGATATTACATGATCCTGGGTACAACATTGCTGCTTCTATTGGATTGTGGAGGTCAGATAAACAGTCGCTAAGGAAAATACGGGTATTCAGCTGCATCCGACTGGAAGCAGACACCAACAAACTCAGAAAAAGGCTAGACAGAGAAATAAAATTAATTTTTATGAGAATCCTTCTTTGCGATCTCTAAATGTACTAATACAATGTGAGTAGTTTTTTTATACTAAATGCGAAAAAAATCAGTTTGTCGACACACTTTAACAGCTGAACGAATGGCAAACAGATAGACCATAGCCGAGGGGTTAGAACCACAGATAAATAGGCTATCTGTTGTTAGCACATAGGATATTTTTTAACTCCGTCGTACGTCCCAATAGGATAATTTCCGACCTTCACACAGACGAAGCCCCCTGGTAAAAGCGAGTTAGAAATTAATGTAAATTATTAGTAAATATTTCAGATTTCAGTCTGCGTCGATTAAATCTGATATATTATATGATATTTTGCAATTCGCAGTAACATATTCCTGAGAACAAACTGTTTGGGTTCAGTTTTAAGGCTTCCCTCGTGTTGCTTTAACTTTATACTCTAGACTAAGGGTAAAGCAGGGGTCACAATGAGAGCAGATAGCGATAACTACACATACATAAATAAACTAAAGCCTTTTTCCCATGTAACCACATGACCTCAAACAGAACCTACAGAACGCCACCTACCTACGAGACTTACTTACTCTTTTCGCGTCGTCGTTCACGTTCATACGTACATTCTCTCGTCCACTTGTTACGCCACCTTGCGGAGATCGGGAGATGCGGAAAATACCACTGGGAAAAGGCTAGGTAAAAGATGATGAACCATCATCATCATTGCTGGACATAGGCCTTCCCCAAGTGTCGCCACATTCACTTTTTGGGGGTTTTTGCCATAATCGCCACGCTTGGCAGGCGGGTTGGCGATCGCAGTACGGTTGTTACAAAAGCACAGCGAACGCTGCTGCCCATTCTCTGGCAAATCGCTTAGTCGCCTCTTACGACACCCCACGGAAAAATTTGGGATGGTGCTATTCTTTACGTCCGACACCATACAGAGCCAGAGAGATGAACCATGAAGACATCACAATTCATCTACAAAATTGTATTATCCTACAATCCCCTATCCTTAGCACCAAATCTCACACAAAGCAGAGAGAATAATTTTCAGAGTGCACACACTCTGAAAATTATTCTCTCTGCTTTGTGTGAGATTTGGTGTGTGTGAGTGTACCTTCGAGCTACTCGTATGTACAACGTTCCTCTGTGTTTACGTCAAGTAAATCTATTAGACACATCTAATAGATTTACTTGACGTAAACACAGAGGAACGTTGTGCATACGAGTAGCTCTACGGTACACTAACATGTTACATTTTAAAACACATCGTGGTTTTGTCACACTATCCTCTAAGCGACTAGAAACTTGTGGAAGTGCTTTCACTTCATTTTTAGGGTTCCGTAGCCGAATGGCAAAAAACGGAACCCTTATAGATTCGCAATGTCTGTCTGTCTGTCTGTCCGTCCGTATGTCACAGCAACTTTTTTCCGAAACTATAAGAACTATACTGTTGAAACTTGGTAAGTAGATGTATTCTGTGAACTGCATTAAGATTTTTATACAAAAATAGAAAAAAAAAACAATAAATTTTGGGGGGTCCATATACATAGAACTGAAAACCAAAAATTTTTTTTTTCATTAAACCCATTCGTGTGGGGTATCTATGGATAGGTCGTCAAAAATGATATTGAGGTTTCCAATATCATTTTTTTCTAAACTGAATAGTTTGCGCTAGAGCCACTTCCAAAGTGGTAAAATGTGTGTCCCCCCCCCCCTCTAATTTCTAAAGTAAGATGAGGAAAATTCAAAAAATATTTAGAATTGTAGAAAGTAAAAAAAAACTATCAACGAAATTTGGTTTCAATAAGATACGATGTTTAGTTTTTGAGATATGGGACTTTTTCATCAAACTGCAGCAGTAACTTTGTTTTTCATTAACATACTATGAAAAACAAATTTAGTTTTGCGGTTGAGTGGAAGTTTACTAACTAATACTACTAACTGGATGAGAGTGGCCGAGGATCGTGCTCAGTGGCGTGTCATGGGAGAGGCCTATGTCCAGCAGTGGACGAATACAGGCTGATGATGATGACTACTAACTAATGAATGACAGTTCAAAATATTGTTTTAATATTTGTTTGGGTTATGGAACCCTGTGTGCGAGTAAGACTCGCACTTGGCCGGTTTTTTTTGAGTTTGCCTCTCTCTGCCGCGTATAATCAATCTTTTCCTATTAGAATAAAATGTTTAAATATAATATAATTTTTTAGATCGATTGTTAATATTTTTATTTTGTAACTCCTTTAACATTTAGAATCGCGATATCTTAGGAATGGTGTTCTTTCTTCTAATTAATTCTTAGGAAAAAAGTATAAAACATTGTTTTTAGATAATTTAGTGATCTACTATTTTGTCTGTGCCTATATTTTTGATAAAACTTACAGTTTTCGAGAAAAATCCAAAAAAAAATTGACCCCGATTAACTTTTTTAGCACACATGGGATCGATGGGGACTTTTGGCACTTTTTATTTCTACTGGTACCTACACCAGTAGAAATAAAAAGTGCCAAAAGTCCCCAGACACCTTGGGTACCTACACCCAAGGTGTCTTTCAAAATTCAGCTCGATACGAGTTTTTCTAATTTGATCACTTTATGTCTAATTTTAACGGGCTAATACTGTGGTTATTAAACTTATTGGTCCAATGTGACATAAACATAAGGTTTTACATTTTTGGAAACGAAATCACAAATAATTAGACAGAGGGAGATGGGGGGTTCTAATGCATATTTCGCTACTTATATTTAATTTTAAGAAGGGACTCTACGCCCGAGGAATTTGAAGAATTGGTATTTGAAGAAACTATTGCCGTCGCGCTGCGCCCGACCAAGCCCCCGTAAAGTGCGAAAGGGACAACTATAGCTCAGCCTGATTTTACCTACAAAAACCTTGGCCAAAAGACGTTTTGTATTCCGCTGTTTTCTTCTTCAAAACTAAACTGATCTAAATAATTTATATATCAAAATTTAGAAAAAAAGTATATCTATGCATATCTAATTTTTTTTTTTTTAAACTTATCTAATTTGTCTGATAGTCGCCTGAACATGGCGGTAAAAACGGGCTTTTAATCGGATTTTTGGATTGTCATAATCCTTCTAGTGATTATTTGTTGAAAAAAAAAAGAAATGATAGGGGCATGTATTAATAAAACCTAGATTTTTGGAAAAAAATCTAGGTCTTCTAGAGTCCCCTCTTAAGTCTCATGTAATGGAGGGAGCACTTTATGCTATTAACGGAGGCCAGACATAGACTCCTTAAAACCCTCATCGCTTTATTTTTATTATAGCCAGCCTGTACAGTCCCACTGCTGGGACAATCTGCGCTACTTCTTGCAATCCCATAAAAATATTCTGTAAACTAATCCATCAGCATGACAAACAAATCATTCAATGTAATAATCACATGCTATCCCTCTAGCCTCAATAACTCTTAAATCAATCCGATAAATGGTAAAATGACACAAACCTAATAACGGTTTCCTCTAAGACCTTATCGAAGGCATCGCGTTTAATCTGGACAGCTGTAAGTGGTCGGACCCATGTCAGCAATACTCCTGGGAAGAGGATATTAGGAGAAGTGGTCGAGATTAGCAAGATGGCCACGTGATGGTTAGGTCCCGAGTGGGATATCTGTCTTCTTGTCAAAAGGGTCTTGGAATTTTTGGGTACTTAGGAATAACCATTTAATTTCAATATTTTTTGAAAGTAAGTTTTCGAATGTCTATTTAGATTTGCGTTCAAACTAACTAGGTTAGGCAAGACATAAACGATTGCCTAAATGCATTGTAGGAATTTCAGGGTGATGCCCTATGTCCTCAAGTTCCAAGTTCCCCAAAATGATTTTTCATACATACATTCCCAATGGCCCCAAATTGTCGGTTCGACAAAGTTCGGACTTAATTTGAGTGTTCTTTTTTTGGCGACTTTTATTATAAGTGTAGAAGAATTATCCTGTGAATATACATACGTATTTCAGTCAAACACCGTTCCATTCCTGAAAGTACTGGCTTGGTGATAAAACCACAGGGTCATAATATTTAAAAAATATTTTTAGACATCAAAACTCATCAACAATCTAGGAAACGCATTTCTTCTTTAAACTCGTTTCAAAGTCAAGGCTAACTGTAAAATATCAATCTTTATCTTCCTTATTTATTTTTCTTCTCTAATTGTTCCAACAGTACAAAACGTCCCACTTTGCGAAAATAACAAAACTTCACGAAAGCCAACAATTGTCCCTATCAAAGAACTAATCTGTATAACGTTCAAAATGTGCCAGTCTCTTTTCACCCCATTTCCTTAAGGGCCCCAGAAAAAAGGACTATTTAAATTTTCCCCCCCAGAATAGGGAAATGTCTGAAAGAATTCTTTAATTAAAGACGTTTTCACGCTTGACGTTTTTTCTCCTTTGACCCTAAATCCCTTTTAGTCCATTGAGCCTTCACTTAGATTGGCGGGTAGCTTCTATTCATTTTTGCGAGTAACTATTTTGTTTTACGATGTAGTAGTGAAACGGTATTCTTATTAGTATTGTTACCCACTATAACAGCATAACAGTTGCTGATAAATATTTATTAAATGGCTAATTACCTATATTATAGATATTAATTGTTCCTTTTCAAAATGTAGACATCTTGATCTTAACAACCTCGATTTGTCAAACTGAAACTAAATGAAACTTACTAATCTTGAAATAAATGATTATTTCAATTACACCGTCACAGGCACTTTTGAAGGTCAAAAACAGAAAGATGCGGCCACAATCCTCGTCACAAGGCATAATAACTTATGAAATTACTGTAGTCGCCCATTCCAAAGCATAGATCTATATAAAGAAGAATGGGCAAGAAACCCCATTGACTGACTCTCTTTTAATTTTTTTTTTTTTACAAGATCTTCCTTTCGTGATTATACATACATATAATTATGCGAGAACGATGTCACCGGTTACCACAGATTGTTTCAATTTAAGTTTGAACCTATCTACGCTAAGGGAACACACATACGGCAGGAATATGGAACCAATGACATTTAAATCAAAATTAAATTCATGTACCTACCTGACTTAAATAACTATGTATGAAAATAAGCACATTACCTACTACATACTTGCCAGGTTCGAAACTGATATTAGGAGGCTTAACTTCTACGTTTAAACAGCAAAACAAAACATCTCCCCAATTTGACTGCTGTGCAGCCTTTTCAGTTCCATCGACGATTTGCAGTTAGGGATCAATTTATTTTTATTAATATGATACGAGAAATAATTATCTGTACTCCTACACAACCTATTTTCCTCAATATACCCTGGACTGCAGAGAAAAGCACTCGTTCCATGCAAACAGAACGCGTGTCAGCATTCTTTAGAGAGGGTCCGTATTATGCTAAACGTTTTCGTTTTTATATTTATTTATGTTAAAACGCTGTTCATGCTTTTTTAAAGTAGTCAGCTAACGTCAAAGAGGTTTAGTACGGAACCACTTTTTAAAACGTACGTTTAGGAATTTAGTAAATTGTGCATAAACTCATTTTTGACGATTCCAATAGTAATTTTGTTAGCTATTAATCGTCATGGATCTTAGTGTTATTACGTACCACAACTGAATTGTATATTGAATTAAAAAGTACTATTAGTTCTGTATGGTGTCGGACGTAAAGAATAGCACCATCCCATATCTTCCCGTGGGTGTCGTAAGAAGCGACTAAGGGACTTTCCAGAGAATGGGCAGCAGCGTTCTCTGTGCTTTTGTAACAGCCGTACTGCGATCGCCAACCTACCTGCCAAGCGTGGCTGCAAGTCGTTGGCGATTATGGCAAAACCCCCCTTCTTGGGGGAGGCCAATGTCCAGCAGTGGACGTCTTTCGGCTGAAATGATGATGATGATGATTAGTGACAAAAGTACACTAAAACTGGCTGGTTCTAGAAATCGCAAGCGCCACTGCTGAGCATATCTCAGTAGCAGCCACGGAGTTTGGATGTGTGCTCGGTTGAAGGTAATAGACTCGCCCCCTATTACATGGGACTTTTAACATAACCGGCGAAATGTGGGTGTACTATTAGGTACATCTCTTCCTTCATCATCATCCTATAATGTTCCTACTGCTGGGTCACAGGCCTTCTCTCTTTATGAGAGGGTGAGGTGTAATCCACCACGCGGGCCCAGTGCGGGTTGGTCATCTCTTCCTCATCATTCATCATCATTTCAGCCCAAAACACGTCCACTGCTGGACATAGGCCTCCCACAAGTGTCGCATTTACATTTTGGGGGGTTTTGCCATAATCGCCACGCTTGGCAGGCGGGTTGGCGATCGCAGTACGGTTGTTACAAAAGCACAGATAACGCTGCTGCCCATTCTCTGGCAAGTCCCTTAGTCGCCTCTTACGACACCCATGGGAAGATATGGGATGCATCTCTTCCTAATTCTTTAAAAATAACAGACGGTGTGCTAAGTTTAATTTATGATCGAAACAATTAGGCTTTGTAGGAACATTAATTCACTGCCAAACTGCCAGTGAGCACACTAAACCGTCGGTTCCAGTTGTCAGAACAATACCTATGTAGTTGTAATCCCGGGTAGGCAGACACCGGAAAGTTTTGACACCCGGCCTAAACTTAGGACATTCATATTGTCCAGTTACTCGTTTGTGAGTGTCATACGGGATTCAGGCTGAAAACCGGTCCCAAAGTATTGGTGAATTCTGAACGATGAATCTGGCCTATCATTAAAGTCACATTACATCGCGCCTATACCTCTCGAAGGTGACGACCGAGGTGTACACATTACGCTAATTATTTCTGAGTCACATAAAAATTCAGTCCCTGTTACATAAAGTTCTAATCACCGGAACAAAACTTACTTTACCTAACCTGGGAGTCAAAATTAGGACACGCTTATTTGTGCTTGTGATCACTTGAACTAAGCTGTATGATATTTTATTTTTTCAGTCAATTTGTGCGACCCATTAAAAGTGCAGTCAAAACGAACGGACTAGACTGCGGAAAAATCTTGTTTTGGATATCGGATTATATTCTGTCAAAGTCTACACGAATTCCGGTCCACTCTTACCTGTTTGATTGCACCTTCACTCGGCAATGGCGCCGTCAACAAAGCATTTTGTATATGAAATTAAGTCACTTTGCACAAAAATTGTTGCTGGGAAACTACTTTTTTTAGCGGTGCACTCGTAGTCAACTCGTATTAAAGTAAATTTAACATAAAAAAAGTATTAAAAAAAGGAAAGAACACATCTCTCTCTCCATAACAATTAGAATGTATCCAGGTAATCATTTATTTATTTTACTGTTTATATACACACAGTAGACAACACAGGAAAGATATATTAGTGTACAAAGGTACGGTTTATTTTATATGAAATTTCTTCCAGCAGACCTGCACCTGTTGTGACCTGTTCTGGTATAATCCAGAACAAAAAAAAAATCGCAATGATGGGGAGGAGAAGTCAAAATATAACTGCCTGCACTGCACAAATATTCCATTTGATTTTAACGGTTTGAATGTTCGTTCGAAACGGTACGCACAAACAGTCTGTTATCGGTTTGATATCCCGGTAATCAATTTTTTTTTGATTTTGATTTTTGTGGGTGTCAAAAGGTGCACGGTTCGGATTATTCGTTTCCTATGGAGAAGAACCGGCAAGTAACTCTACCTCCATGGTTACTCTTTTAAAATCATTTGGTTTTACAATATTTGAATGTTACAGCGTAAGTACTTAAGTATGGGAGGACAGCGTAGACCCGACAGTAAGTCATTGCTTACTACAAAAGATTAAACGAAATAAAAAAAAACACTACCACCAGTTTTTAGATAATGGTACAGGTCAAAACTAGAATCGGAAATCGCTTCAATCCTCCTTTTTCCAAAAGCTCAAAAAGCGTTTAAATCTCAAGACACCAATACTTCCAAACCCTTTGAGCGCAAATCCGATCGACTTCGCAAAGCAGTTGCTATTGTGCGCCAAAACGACTGACTTGCAACGTTTGATGCACTGCTATGCATGTTCTTGTAGATTTATTTGATTGTGAAAGGGTTGTTGCACCGTCTTTCTGGAAAGGTAACTTTAATGTAACCGAAACTAAATGCGAAACTTTCAAACAAGCCGTCTTATACCAAATCACTGGTATCTATTGACGTTGTCAGTTGTAAATAACTTTTTATTGGGTTTGGAAAAAAAAATAACTGTGATCGATCTTTTCTTTAAATTTCGTATTCGATTTAGCAATATATTAGCTCGTTATCTTTAGTATTAATCGTTTTATTTTGTCTCTGAAGACTAAGTTTAGTTTGAAACAGAAACTTTGGTAGAACAGACGCTCAGCAAACTTTTACCTATCTGCCATGTACCTACCAAATTGAAGCAACGTGATTTTGCAATCCTATTGGACACTTATCAGAATAATGCTTTAGTTTGACATGCTTTTACGTCGAAAGAGACAAGGTTTGGTCGAAAGATGTTTTCTGAGGAAGCCACTTTAAAATTGTGAATTTAACTCTTAATTAGCCCTCCTTGTTACTCACCCCAGCGCAAATTTAGGTTTAAATTTGTATAAAAATTTTGCGTTTTGCGCGCTGATTACAGGAACTAATTGACGCTAGAGACCGTGCCAGATAAGTGGCTTAGTTCTGGGCCGACACAATTTAGATTGAGATTGACACGCTAAGAAGAAAATATATAGTACTTTTCTGCCTACCCTTTTATCATCATTATAGCAACCGAATGACGTCCATCAATGGATATAGGCCTCTGATATTCCTGGTCCTGTGGATCTCACATCCAGCGGTTCCCTTGGCCTCCGCAAAGTCTACCTTGCCATTATTTTCATCGCTACACTATCCAGACATGATCGCCACTCCAGAACTTTTGGACCCCATTGGCCCTCCCCTCTGGTTCGGCAAACATTTATAATAAGAATAATAGAATAATTATTCTCAACTGAAAAATCTTCCCGTATCATCAACTTGTGCAGTAATACACCCTTTATAAACACAGTCTACTCAACACAGTCTAAAACTAAACCGCAAACAAATTGCAAGGACCAATAATTTGTTGCTTCTGAAACGTTTATTTATATTTCTTATACTATTGAGTTGCTCCTTTAACTTGCAGAGAAGAAGGAAATTAAATCTACGTCACCTAGAGCAAAGCTGACTCAATGCGAAACATTTCGCCATGTTACCGCGACCTGACAAATAGCTGCCTCCGACTGCTTTTTTTTTCTTTTTGAAGTCGACGCAAACTCGTTTTGCGAAGCAAAAAATTTTTTGCATGTGAGTTTCAAAACCATGAAACTTATTTGTGAAGGAGTTTCCTGCATCGTTCAGCGAAGCTCACAGGTTTGGGCGTTACAACTTGCAAGTCTTGCGACACGATTTGCGTCAACGTTGCGGGCGTAATTTGTGCCAGTTCGTGTCACGTTGGGTTGGCATACTCTATATACAAGGTGTTGTTTTGCAACCTCGTCAAATTCTAGGAGGTAACTATGCTAATGATTCTCGACCCGAATCAATAATAAAATAAGTAGGTAATTTTCTTTTTTTCATTTATTTACTGAAATCGGTAACTGTGAACCACCCGTGTTTTAAACACGGGCCGTCTGATCCCCGCCTTATAACGTCGCTTACACACAAACAAAAAACCTCAAACGTTTTTTCGATAATTTCTTAATCCCTAAACCACGTTAAGGGGGTTATTCTGAAATATTGACAAATTTAAACAACAAAAAAACGCAGTGTTTTGTAATAATTTACTAGGTACCGTAATTTATATTGATTATTCATGTCTTTTGAGACAACATCCTGAATTTTGACGACGATGCAAAACAACACCTTGTATATAGTTTTTATTAAAACAATTTTTTAATTTTATAACTTTGAAAAACTCCATGATCCCAGAGGGCTGGGCTTTTTTTGCCCAAAGAATTATCATTGCCATCCAACGCAACACTGCGGGCAGCGTTCTGAGCACTTTTCCTGTTGACAGCGATGTGGAATTTTTTTTTGACTCCCTGTTATTTTGATACTTGTACATATTTAATTATTATTTAAGATGTATTTGTAGTTTGTAAAAAAAGAAGATATTTAACAAAAAAAAATATAGCACAATGTTTTGAGTGCGTTACATCGAGTCCTACCGTAAAATGTGACTTTTCTTCGTTTCCCAGCAGTAACTTTTGCGTTGAGTTACAGAATCTGATGTTTCTCTCTGTCAGAATGCTTCGTTGACAGCTTCTTCAAGGGTCCGTTTACACCTTATTTTGCATTTATTCTTAGGAGCGTAGTATACCCTTTTGTTGCATCTGCACAAACTCGTTTTCCTGCGTGAAATTGTGGGTGGTTTGACATCCACAATGCCACTCACACTTTTTGTGAGTAGCAGTTTCAAGTTACTAAAATAGAAGGAACATTCCCACTGGTGTATTCCTGTGGTAAGGAACTCAGTCTTGTATAATTCAATGCAGTTTATTTCAATGAAACGCAGACTGAGCCACAGAGTAACTTGTGCACCCTCTGGTTTATTAGCCTTTAGATGTACACCGCTGGCTTTTATTCTGTTACTGGCGTTTTCTGTCTGTCGCAGGGCTGAAGAGCTGCTGATTGTTATAAATAACAAAATTTACTCATCAGTAGTATCAGTAGTAGGTAGTGTTCTGTATGGTGTCGGACGTAAAGAATAGCACCATCCCATATCTTCCTGTGGGTGTCGTAAGTGGCGACTAAGGGACTTGCCAGAAAATGGGCAGCAGCGTTCTCTGTGCTTTTGTGACAACCGTACTGCGATCGCCAACCTGCCTACCAAGCGTGGCGATTATGGCAAAACCCCCCATATTATATCAATGTGGCAAAACTTGGGGGAGGCCTATGTCCAGCAGTGGACGTCTTTCGGCTGAAAAGATGATGATGATGACTCATCAGTATCTTTTTTTGCATAATTCGCTTTTAGTTTTAATTGTTTCATTATAATTATTCGGCATATCACTGTCTGAAAAATAGAATACGTTAATTACTTATAAAATGCTAGCTGTTAGAGCTTTAAGTCATGTGACTTTGAACAAATATATTGATGGTGTATTTGTGTTGTGTGTGACGTTACACAACAAGACCAAGTCTTTCAATTATTAATAGACTTTTTTCTTCGGGTTCCAGTCTAGCCAGATGTGGTTAGCTTTTTGCATTTGTCTTTTCAAGGTTTAGCGGCTTAACGCAAGTGTTAGAAAATTCCCAGCAGCAGCTGAGGAGCACTTGACTAAATAATAACAGCCACTTGGGTCGATCTTCTGGTTAAGCCGCGCTGGTATATGTTGGTCCGTACCTCGGAAAGCACGTGAAGCCGTTGGTCCGGCTGTCAATAGTAGATCTTTGACAGTCCTTAATTAGTTAGTGGCCAAAAAAGTCTGACAACCAGTCTTACCAAAGCGTATCGTATTACCCAGTTAGTAAACTGGGTTGTGGCAGGTCAGATACGCCGTCGCTCCATGTAAAATACTGGTATTCAGCTGCATCTGGTTAGACTGGAATCCGACTCCAACATAGTTGGGAAAAGGCTGGACAGATGATAATTGTAAATTCATCATTATCAGCCTATAATGTTTCCACTGCTGGGACACAGCCTTCTCTCTATGAGAGGGAGTGGGCTACTTTCAACCACGCGGGCCCAGTATGAGATGGTAGATGTCACATTTCTTTAAATTTTTAGTTCTAGGATGTTTTTCACGAGGTTTCCTCACGATGTTTCCTTCACCGTTTTAGAGAGCAGCGGTGATGAAATAAATTACTCAAAGTAATGCGCCTGCCTGGTTTCAAACCTGCTTACTGCTGGTAAGTCGGGGCTGCCACCACTGGGCCACCGCTGCTCTCATTGTAAAGTAATCAACCGCAATCGATTGCACCAGCCAATTTATACTTATGTAGCCACTTGAGCAGTATTCAATGAGTGCTGCCTTTCTCAGACTTTCACAGAAAATTGCACTGACTAGATTTATTAGTCTCTCGATGCCGGCGCGAAGTTTGCTATTCAAACGTGGCTCTTGGAGTTTTGTCAAGTTATTGTGGCCTAAGTTCTGGTCTTGTTTTTCTTTTGTTTGTTGTGTTTGTTATTGTTGTGTTTTGTTGTGGTTGGAGCCAAAAGTGGTATTATATGTTGTCTGATACATTTGATAACATAACATGAAATATGGAGTAGGAAACAATAGAAAAGCACTTGCAGTGGTGTGTTGTGACTTAAGCTTAAATGGAATTACGCTGACAACACTACACTTTTTATTACATTGCAATGAATTTAAACTGTGTACACATTTTCTAATTTTTTTACTGGTACTCAGCTGCATCCGGTTAGACTGGAAGCCGACCCTAAGATAGTTTGGGAAAAGGCTAGGCAGATGATGACACATTTTCTTACGAGAGTAGAAGAGTATTTAAGTTCTTTACTCATGAGCAAAGAACTCAAATACTTTTTGTGTGTTTTGCTTGCTTGTCAAGTAACTAATACAAGTTTTATTGGAATTGAGTATGTAATTTTTTTTTATAAACTACAAATAGATCTAAAATAATAATAAAACGTACTCGTTCAAGTATCAAAATGGGGAAAAAATTATGAGGCGTCAAAAAAATCGTCCACATTGTCAATAGGATAAGTGCCCAGAAGGCTGGCAGCTTTGCCACGTTGGATGGCAATGCTGATTGTTTGACCAAAGAATTCTCTCCCTTACAATTCTTTTACTTTTAAACCGAGGGCTTAGACAGATGAATATGAAAAATTTAAAGCGTACCTCTACAAAAACTCTCAATCAGATTACCATAAGATTTTTGCTAGCTTATGCCAATCACTAATAAATTGTCCTGAGTTTGTCTAGGCCCTCTGGTCAGACACAAAGTCAAGTCTCCCCAAGACATACATAAACTTCAGACATTACTTGACAGCTAGCACATTGTCGGCCAAAGATATAAAACGTAATTTTCACAAATCTGTTTTTGAATAACAGGCCCTGAACATAAACGGATAAATATTTATCCTTGAAGGTCATCCCTACTTAAGTTCTCCAGTTTATGGCCAAAAACACCAGAAAAGGTTGTTTATAAGGGATGAAACGTGTTCACAATAACCAATATAGGGTTGCCGTGAAGAAATTTCGTAAACATACTTGTTATTAGTAACAAACAGTCCTAGATTGAATTTCGTAAACATACTTGTTATTAGTAACAAACAGTCCTAGATTGAATTTCGAAACACTTTGTCGGCTTCAAAGATATTCTACCGCGGTAACACTGATAAGACGAGGTTCTCGTGTGGTCAGAATCACGGTCCACAGAAATTTCAACCTTAATTTTATTAAGTTAGAATGCACTTTGCTGCGAAATTGGGAAGACATAAACGTTGATAATGTACCACGATAATTTTACAGCTACGACGTTAAATTTTACGCAGCTTTCAGCTCTGTTCACTTGAGATAGGGTTTAGTTTCTTTTTTGATGGATTAATGTTTAAGTTTGCAGGGTTGGATGGTGTCTCGTTACACTAATGGAAGAGTTAGGTTAGGTGTCAGAATACCAACGTTTGATAGAAGTTATATTTTAGGTAACAAATTAATGTCAATAACATTAAGTTCTGTTGGTTGTGTTTGATTTTAGGACAATATCTATTTCCAGAATCAACAAGCTTCCTATATTACACTGAAATTAGTACAGAATAAAGGTTATTTTCGTTGTTAATCAGTGTAAAAGATGAACATGTGGTAATCGCAGACAGTGTGGGGATTTGTGAATATTTTAAAAGGAAAAAACTTGGATGGTCACAAACTCGCAATAATTATATGTACTTTGGAGTGTAACTATGGTGTTCACTAGGTACACTAGTCAGGGTTTAGAATAAAACCACCAAATTATCAGTAAGTAGATGAATGACTTTAAGGGTACGTGTACGCCGTGCCCGGGTTGAGTGTGCACTGCTCGACACGTAACCCTAAAGCTCATGCTAAGTTTAAATGCCACAGTAACCACATAATATTTTGCATGTCGAACGATATTAAATCTCAAAAATTAATTAGTCTGTCCAAGTAGCTACTTAATAAAAATACGTATCCCTGTATCTGAAGTGTGACCAAAAGTTTTCTTAACAAATGAAAGTGAGAACTGCTCGATTTTTGAAAATTCATCGTTTAATCTCCTTTTGGAGGTCAGATAATACGATACCCCTTAATAAGACTGGCTGTCAGACTTTCGGGCCACTGGCTACCTGTACCGACCTAAGCAAGTACGGCTTATCCTTTTAAATTGACCAGTGTGGCTGTTATATTTAGCCACGCGCTTTTGTCTATATGTAGATCTACGAATATCAAATTCAAAATGATAAAAATTAAAAACCCAGTAGATAAAGCAAAATAAAAAACATGTTAAATAATATTTGGATAACATTATATTTTACTAAATTAAAAAGAAATCTATCTATCTAAAATTTTAAATATTTTTATCGGCTCATTCCCTGCGGGTATCCATATCTAAAGTAACGTAAAATAAGTTATGATTTAAATTTCAGAAAATTCCGTTATATTTAAGTTTGGTTCAATTAATTCCAGGCTAACATTGGCTTAGATTATTAGTCTTTGTTAACAAAAATTCTATTCTAAAATATTTTTATTTCACATAGGTCTACATGGGCATTTATAAAACGTCGACTAAAAGGTTCTCAGTTCGGGTCGTTGGTCGGTTTCCTATGGAGAAGAAACGGCAAGAATCTCCATGGTAATATATTTAAAATCATTGATTTTACATTGTTTTCAGGTTACAGCGTTAGTACATAAGTATGAGAGGACATCGTTTAGCTACGAACTCATATAAAAAAAAAATACAAAAAAGTACTGACATAAACTATCGAAAAGCCATATCAATCCTGTTTGTAAGCCGTTTGCGATTGCCACTTGTCAAGTTTCTCTGGTATAACATAAAAATGATACAGCGTACTACATTGTTAAAAAATTTTCAGGCAAAATTTCATCTAGCCCGAAGTACGTACCTAGGCATCCAAGTGAAGTAACGTCTAGACACTTCAAAACATTTCTGTTGATCTAGCTAGTCTGTACATTTGTCTAGGCCAAGGTTATACAAATTCTGCAGTTCTTAACTTTAATTAAGAAGAGTTCTTTACATCATAGAGGAATATAGTCATCCTACAGGACACATCTTAAACGAGTTGTTCCTCTATTTTTACATATCGTCTTTTTAGATCAGTTGAGCCCAGTCCAGCAGGTGACCTCCGTCTCACTTATTTGTATGTTCAATTTTTTTGTGTAAGATGATTTCGCTCCTTCCCTTCCACACTACTAAACCGCACCACTAGTAGTGTCGTGGGGAATTCTTTTTCCCTTCTACACTACTGGTCCAGTGGTACCGTGGGTAATTGTAAAATACAAATTTATGCGATCCCTACTACACTACCAAATTTATTTTCGCTACCAGATACAGGTAAGTAAAAACACACAATTCCTATTTACAAGTATAGGTATCGGTTTATTAACAACTATCGAACGTCAAAACTTAACACGTCCCTTTACCGCGAACAGAGATAGTTAATATGCTTCTACCAAAAATTTTCAGTAAAATCATTGAACAATAATCTTTGAAAAGATGAAAGCGGAAATCATTTATGATTGATATTTCTCATCATCTGCCTAGCCTTTTCCCAACTATATTGGGTCGGCTTCCAGTCTAACCGGATGCAGCTGAATACCAGTATTTTACATGGAGCGACTACCTAACTGACCTAGTAAGTACTCATATATACCTATAGAGAGCAGCGGTGACCCAGTGCTAGCAGCCCCGACTTACGAACAGTAAGCCATAGGTTCGAACCCGGACAGGCGCATTACTATGTCTAATTTATTTCACCACCGCTGCCCTCAAAAAACGGTGAAGGAAAACATCGTGAGGAAACCGGCATGTCCTAGAAATAAAAATTCGAAGACATGTGACATCTACCAACCCGCACTGGGCCCGCCTGGTGGATTGCAGCCCACTCCCTCTCATAGAGAGGACGCCTGCGTCCCAGCAGTGGGAACATCATAGGCTGATGACGATGATGATGATATACCTAGCTGAACGTATTATAGACATGCATGACATCGAATCTCAAACATGGCTCAACTATATCTTCTCAAACGCATAATATCACTAACAATGAAAATAAAGTAGAGAAATACATACATAGTCGAAAACAGAACCCTAAGAACCATCAGTAATAACACAACCCCAAAAACATGACGAGAAAAGTAATACCACAACAAAATCTCGTACGATAATTATTTCGAAAGACCAAAGCCGCAAGTACGGTAACATTTAAAACAACACTGGCGCTCAACTGTTATTCATCAAAATTTTGTGGCATACGACACTGTGAGGTGACATAGATCGTCTAATGAAAGTAGATATGCTGTAGTATCTTGGTATTTTAGGGAAGCCACTGGTTTTTTTTTTTTTTTTTTTTTTTTTTTTTTTTTTTTTTTTTTTTTTTTTTTTTTTTTGTGATGAACTCTATAATATAATTACTATTTTATGATTGTTATCCTTAAATATGAAGTTTAAGAAGTGTTAACACCTAAATTTTAATATAAATGTAATTTTACTGAAAAAAAGGATTCAATTTAATCGATTCATAATAATTATTTACAAACATGATCATTCCAAATGTTAATTGTGCATGTCTCAGTGTTATTAATTTGTATATTTTTGTAATTTTTACTTGTAAAGCTAGTGGAATTAAAAGGCTTTTTTATTTTTATTTATTTATTTACTGGTTTTAGATACTCTTTTAGGGAATAGAGGTTTTGCTATAAGCCATCTTGTATCTACTTTTTGATGTTATCTTACTGTGTAAGAGGCTCATTCATAATTGGTGTAAAAGACTAATAGGTGATATCGAAGCCGAAAGGCATTTGTTCTCCCGGTCATCATCATCTGCCTAGGCTTTTCCCAAACTATCTTGGGGTCGGCTTCCAGTCTAACCGTATGCAGCTGAGTACCAATATTTTACATGAAGCGACTGCCTATCTGACCTCCACAACCCAGTAACTGGGTAATACGATACCCCTTAGTAAGACTGGATGGCAGACTTTTGGCTTCTTACGACTCGTAACGTCTGTCAAAGAACTACAAATGACAGCCGGGACCAACGGCTTAACGAACTTTTCTAGGCACGCATGGAGGCAACTCGGTATGTAATTATGGTCCCATCCATGGACCAACCTCGGCAAGCACGGCTTAACCTAAAAGATCGACCCGTGCGGCTGTTATTATTTAGCAACGAGCTCTTCTAACTATTTGCTCTCCCGGTCATAGCGATCTTTTTTTTTTGGTCTAGGCCATACCTGTGGACCTTTTAGTTACGGAGATGTTGGGGGATCAAATTTCCAACTGGTTTTTTTTAAATATTATTAATATTTTACTTATTACTAGTTTTTGAAATTATAACTTTACTTTCATATTGTATCCTACCGTTTAGAGTGAGTTCTCACTCAAAAAAAATATCGTTTCCCGGCAATAATTTTTGCGTTGAGATACTTAATTTGACGTATAATATGTTTTGTTGACGACTTCGTGAAAGGTTCGTTTAAACCAAGTGTATGTAGTGGCTTACAGTCATACAGGTTGATTTGTCAAAGTTAATCAACGCTTGCTGTGGTTACGCCTCGTTGACGACCTCATCGTTTGGTCACCAGCTCAATAAACAAACGACACGCGTGTTGTGACAGTGAGGCTGCGGAGAAAGCAAGTGCTAGAAACTGCTGAGAGTGTGCCAGGAGACTCCGCGACACGACTTTTGACGCGGAGGTAACGGCGCGAAGGATACAAGAGTCATACTTGCTATATGCAAGTCACGCCGACTGGGATCAGACTGCGCATTATGGCTTTTGACGCAACAGTACCCCCGTGAAGAATACAAGAGTCTCACTCGCTAAATGCAAGTTACAATGACTGGGGTCAGACTCCACAGCACGGCTTGAAATGCAAAGTTACCCCTGCGAAGGATACGACAGTCACACTCGTTATATGCAAGTCGCACCGACTGGGATCAAGAGCGGCGTGATTCACTTAATAGAGTCGCTTAATGTAAAATACTGATAGTTAATTGCATGTTATTAAATATCTTGGGCACTTGGTCACTGAACACCTACGTGATGTTGAGGACATAGACAGAGAGCGTAGGGCGGTATCGATAAGAGCAAATATGATTACTCACAGATTCAAGCGTTTTTCTGCGAGTGTTAAAATAACACAATTTAGAGCGCATTGTACATCACTTTACACGTGCTGCCTGTGGCTCGATACGCAACGATCGTTCAGCGCTCTGCGCGTCCAGTACAACAACGCGTTCAGGGCGTTGTTGGGGCTGCCGCGCTGGTACAGTGCGTCGGACATGTTCGCGGACGCGCACAAATGGCTTTCACGCCGTGCTCCACAAGCTATACGCTGCAGCATTTTGCAAACTGCGCGCCAACATCATCAACTGCATCATGGCCGTTATAGCGGATAGGTTGGACACGCGGTACGTCCAACACTGGGTCAGAACCCACATGATGAAATAATGTTATTATGTATGTCTTTTTTGTATTTTTTTCATTTTATTTACGAACACTAATTGTTTAGGTTTTTCTTACTGTACTAACATTCTTATTATTTTATTTATTAAATGCCTGCCTGCATTTAATTTAATTTAATTTCTTATAATCTAAACTAATTGAATTTCATGTATTCTAAATGTTTTGTTTGTGTATCCATAACTGATTAAATCCATGCAGATTATATTCGTACGCAATGTAGATTGGTACTGAATAAATAATTGAATGAATGTTAGTGAACTGATTAGACTGATTAGTAGTAATCTACTTCTTTTATTTTATTTATTTTTCTACTTTGTCTAAGTTCGTTTTCCTCACCCGTTTTCTCAAGGTAGGAATTAATTTAATAATGTCTAGCTTCTAAGATCTATGGCTGTAAGTTTCAGGCATAATTTCCACAACATTTTCACGTATAATTCTGAAACAAATACAGTTTAGTCTATGTTTTCGTACGTCGACGCGTGACGCTGCTGTTGGTAATATTCTTAGCTTACGTTACGTTGAACTGTAGTAAAAAATTTTTTGAAAATGAATACGTCATTCCAGTCTTTTTGTTGTTTCAGTTTAAATAAGTTTGCTAGACTTGCTAAGTAGAAATTTCCAGATGCACGTTCCTATTAGATATTATAAATCATTTTTCGTTGAGGAAAAAAACTTGGTGTTAGATAGACGACGTTTGAACGGTCCTAAAGGTCAAAATTAAATGTTAGTTGGTTTGAAAAACAATGTTTATTAATCAGTTTATTGGGGATTGGCGTTAAAAGCATTTTCTCCATTCAACACAATGTCATAAACCGTCGTAAATACCATTCATAATTTTATATCTCCATGGATTTTATCTACTCGCTAAAGCTCGTAAGTTTTTTAACTACAAGCTTTTTGAACGACATAACGCAGACAAATACACAGTCATTTATTTACAATACTGTCATTTTCCCCACAATATTGTGACGTCACACCTGTCACGTAACGCAACCTAAACATACTCTGCTTGAATAATTTACAGTCGGTCCGCAGTTACCTTTATAATGTTGGTTTGTTTAGTAACAACATATTTTATTGTTGTTTTTCAAATGAATTTCGACGAGAACTGTGCTTAACGCTTGTGGGTTTGGCTAAACATTTTGTTTCTGTGTTCTGTACTCATTATTTTCGTGTTCCATGTTTGAAAGATTGTGTTTGTTTTGTTTTTTGGGGTTGTAAATGTTTTGTTTTAAAAGTGATTAGAGGTTTTATTATGATGATATGTCAAATTTAAGGCGACGTTTCGGAATCCATTTGATTGTGTGACTTTATGACGAAGTTGCTTTCCGAAATCCAGATATTTATTAAATTAAATTCGCAATTCGCGTCTGGCTGTGTGACCACGATGTCCTTCTAAATTACATAACGAATTTTAACAAGATCTTCACCATCATTAAAAAAAAATTTTTACTTATCTTCACGTAAAGAGTTTTTACTGTGGTTTTTTCGACTTCATGCATGCAAAACCCCGATAAAACTTAATAACGTATGTGTCAAGCCAAACATCTGGACTAAAATGTAAGAAAAAAGCTTGAAATAATATACCAATAAAAAATAAACTACTTTGCGATTCCATAATTAAAAAAACAAACTTGAAATGAACGAAACGAAATAAAAGAAAAATAGAAATGGTATTCCGAAATTATAATTCACAAACTCTCTAGTGATCATGCCAAGAAATGTCAAAGTCGAGTTTTTCAATAAAAAAGTTAATCCTAAAGAAAGTTCGGAATTGAAGCTAACGCATAAAGTTTTCTTTTGTTTTTTTTCATTGTTATTATTTTTTTCAACTTGAAAATAAGTGGGTTATTCCCTGAGTACTGCGTCTCGGAGGACCCCGATTTATTTTTATCTAAATAACAAAATTAGAAGTCAGTTTACCTTAAAAGTAACGGCGAACGGTGGTCTCGGGGATTGGGGTACTCAGGGAATAACCCAAATAAGTTATGTATGATAACAAAAATAGATTTGATTTAAAGAAATAACCTATGGCGTTATATCGCCACTAATAAATTAATCTATGTCATCTTCAAACATCTGCCTAGCCTTTTCCCAACTATATTGAGGTCGGCTTCTAGTCTAACCGCTTCACTAATGTTTCACCATAACTTCTTTTACAATTCTTTGTATATTACCAACTTTTCATACAATTAATTTCACAAACAACTTATTCCGCAAATGTTTTATTTTATAAACTCTCACTTAACTAAAATTAATTTGGCGAATGCTTCTCTTTACAAATGTTTCTCATATGGTAATCAATTTCTTATACATTTATTTTTTTAATTAGCCTGATCGTTCCCACTCCTGGGCAAAGGCCTCCCCCATTCCTTCCACTTTTCTCTGTTTTTTGCCTACTTTCGCCAATTAACGAGAAAGCCATCCAATTTGTCCCGCCATCTTCTTCTCGGTCTGCTGCGACTCCGTCTAGCGGTCTCAGGGCTCCAGTTTTGTGATATGCGGGCCCACAGCTTTGCAGCAGACATGGCCTGCCCAGTCCCACTTAAACATTCTTTATTTAATATTTTGATGCTTTTTCCAACGTTTAACCTAAATAATACCATTTTATAATAAATCTTCTTTTAACTAAAATTAAAAGTTGGACATAGGTATGTCAAACTTTCGCTGTCGGCTGACTGAATGGTTAATAATAAATAAACCAGTAACCTAATACAACACCCAAACAATACCAATATTATCCTGTCGCATCATCATCTCTTCTCCTTCGCTTCCCTCCCCACTCCTCAAGTCGGTATGATGGATCTTCTACTGTTCGTGCTGTGCGCCTTTGGGATTCACTTCCGCATTCCTTGCGGGATAGCCCTTCGTTAGACGTGTTCAAGAGAGGAATTAGAGAACATTTCCTGTCAACATGATTATAGTATTTATATAGTATTTTATATGTATGTCGATCTATATATGTATTGTATGTATTAGTTTAGTTTATAAAATAAGTTGAATAAGGTTTTAAAAGTACTCATGCACAAAGCTGTATCCTCTTTGGCAAATACTCCTGTTAAATAAGGTTTGCTGTAAGAAAACCCATTTCTGGGTTAAGCTCGCCGTTGTACATAAGCTATATATTATTTGTGTGTATATCTTTTAATTTTATGTGCAATAAAGAATAAGAATATTTTGTAATATACCAAAATTTTGTAATAAAGCGTAGTCGACATGGCCCCGCTGCTCGGGGCTCCTTTTTCTGTTTGCAGGGTTTAAACTAACCTAACCTTCACTCGCTTTGCTCGCTCACTAGACCCCGCCATCCCCTTCGAACGTAATCTGTCCGAGTAAGGGTGCCCGAAGTCCCGAGCTCACTTCGGTCGCTCTTGAATCCTAAGTAGTTGTTGTTTTATTAATCAAAATTACCCTTTAATAAGTATTAATAAGTACTTTTTTTGAAATTTCCTTAATGATGCAAAATGTAAAACGTTTTATTTCAAACGTTGTTTTACGAGATGACATGAATTTAAAATGAATAATTTGTCAAATAATACGTTACCAAATAAAGGTTTATCGGCTAAATATGTTTTTAATTGAATTATTTGCTAAACTTGTGTGTTGTAAAATGATGAAATGACCTATCAAGTTTTTGTCAATCGTTGCATCTCAAACGACTATTTGTAAATTATTTTTTGGTGAAAAGGTAGGATACCAGTCTAACCGGTTGCAGCTAAATACCAGTATTTTATATGGAGCGACTGCCTATCTTACCTCCACAACCCCCTTAGAACCTACTGGGTGATACGCTACCCATGTGAGACTGCTTGTTAGACTTTCAGGCCACAGACTACCGTAACAACTGTCAAAGATCTATAAATAACAGACGGGACCAACGGCTTAAGAGCGTTTATACCCTACGGCATTTCATACAAATTTTCAAGTCATTATTTTCCGAAATGACTGAAAAGATTTCAATGAAACTTCCTACACGTAAGCAGTGTACATAGGTCTAAAAAGTTACTAAAAACATTTTCGAAAAATAATGTTACAGCTAATTTAGACCGATTTTTAATTATCTATAAAACAGAAATTTCCAATTATCTTCATTATTAAAAGACATTTCGAAAATGTTTTTAGAAACTTTTTAAACCTATGTATACTGCTTATACGTAGGAAGTTTCATTAAAATCTGTTCATTCATTTCGGAAAATAACGCCTTGAAAGTTTGTATGAAATGCCGTAGGGTATAAACGCTCTTAACGTGTTCTCTTCTCGACTCGGTATGTAATGGGTGGTCACCCATCCACGGACCAACTTAGCCAAGCGTGGCTTAATCTAAAGATCAACTCGAGAAGCATTTATTATTAGGCAAGACCTCCTTGGAGGATACAGCTGAGTATATCGTCACCCTATATAGCCATCCATATTCACACCGAAAACCGCTTGCAGCGCACTTCCCTATGTATTTACTTACCCCCGACATTAAAAGAAAGGTGTTATAAGTTTGACGTGTGTATCTGTGCACCTGCGTGTCACTCTGCGGCATCGTAGCTGAATGGATGAAACGATTTCGATATAGTTGGCTTCATTTGAAAGGTGTCTTATACGAGAGTGTTCTTAGCTACGTGTGAAGAAGATCTGCTCAGCCGTTTGAAGATCATCACTTCTTTTCTAGTTGATAAAGGGATATGAACAAGTTCCACATGTCGTGTTGATTCGAAATTTGAAATCTAGTCACTTGTCACCATGGGCATCGCAAGGCTCCTCCTCCTAAACGCACAGGATTTTTTTAAAGTTATTACTTTCCCTGTTTTCGTTGATTGGAGAAAAGTGGAAAGACTGAAATATTGTAAAACCAAATGATTTTAAAAGAGTAACCATGGAGTTTCTTGCCGGTTCTTCTCCATAGGAAACGACCAACCCGAACCGTGCCTCTTCTGTCGACGTTTTATAAGCGCCCATGTAGGCCTATGTAAAATAAAATATTTTGATTTTGATAGATTTTTTGGGGGAGGCCTTTGCCCAGGACTTGGACCAGAATTGGACAGTTTTGTCAAGGCTAAGAAAAAATAATATCAGTTTAAAACGCATTAAATAAAGTAAAATTTAAAAAACCCCCGTGTCAAAATAACTCCGCTAAGTAGAAAGCTTAGCACAAGCACAAAACAAAGCAGACCCATGACGCAACGATGCTTGGATTAAGTTTTTTTTTTTTGAGTTTATTTTGTGTAGGTGTTTTTTTTTATTCTTGTCAACAAAATATAAATCTAGAAACGTGTTAAGGCTGAATAGTGGAGCGTTTAAAACACTGTACGTTTATGACACTGCACTTCATATCGTTTATGTTTCTAAACAATTACGCTAAAATTATGTCGTTTTGTTGCTAGGGATGATACTGTTGAAAATGCGATAAATGTATAAAATCATAGTTGATTTTGTCCTCGTTATTTTCTTACCTGGAGGAATCCAGGTATTAGGGAACAAGGTGTAAAGTCTTTTCATCATCCTTATTATTTTTGTTCATAACCATACCTGGGAACCTTCTTTATGGAGATATCGGAGCTTCATGTTTCCAATTTTTACAGTTTAATAAAATACAAGTGTATAATGTTAAAATACACTACTTATTACAACTATACTACTTATATAGTCTAACATCAACATCATCATCCGCCTAGCCTTTTCCCAAACTATCTTGGGGTCAGCTTCTAGTCTAACCGGAAGCAGCTCAGTACCAGTATTTTACATGAAGCGACTTCCTATCTGACGTCCACAACCCAGTAATTGGGTAATACGCTACCCCTTGGTAAGACTGGATGTCAGACTTTTGCCTTCTGACTACTCGTAACGACTGTCAAAGATCTACAAAGTCTAAAAACAACAATAATAATTATATTTTTTCATCTAATTCAGCTCTCTTTGAAAAAAACTAATGTTTAATTTCTAGACTTGCGTTTTCGGTGACACCCCTGTAACTTAATTTGAGCACAAAGTATGTAGTGTCCGTATTTAGTGTGGGATAAAATAATGCACTTTTGGGGCACGACGCGGCGCCCGGCAACGAATATTCCACCGTGTTAATATTGAGGTTTATATCTCGAGGGAACGGGCACAGATTAAAGTGCTCCCGTATTTTGCATTTCCTTGACAAATTGTGTTTACTTCAAACTTTTTAACTATTTGTGATAGCTGAACTCAATCCGCACTGGGCCCGCGTGGTGGATTACAGCCCACTCCCTCTCATAGAGAGCAGGCCTATGACCCAGCAGTGGGAACATAATGGGCTGATGATGAGGATAGCTGAACGACAAAGCCATCATTGGTTTCTAGATATTACGTAGACAACATCAGCCTAGCATTTTCCAACCATATTGGGGTCGGCTACCAGTCTACCCAGATACAGCTGAATACCAGTATTTTACAAGGAGCGACTGCTCTATTTGACCTCCACCACCCTTGTTATTGACTGGAATTCAGCTGCTTTCGTTCGAACTAAAAGCCGACCCCGATATTGTTGCACAAAGGCTCGACAGATTATGAGGGAAAATTCAAGATGGTAACTCACCCACATTGATCGTTTACAATTCCTTTTGTTTATTCCCCTGTCTTAATTGTGCTGACAATGTCTGCATTAATCTACCAAATGTAAGTAACTATTACACGCAATACAATAAATTGTGTGCACCTCTATTAGTGAGCTGCCCACAGCTTCCCTCGGGCCCCGTTACACCAGATTACGGGATTATATCAAAGAGATGCACAGCTTACATAGTGATTAAGATATTCCCAGAGATAGTTTCCAAGTGGCTATCTGTTAAGAAGGACAATTACATAACTTGTGGAGATTAAGTAATCTTTATGTAAATTAAGGTTGCGTTTACACCAAACTTATTGTCAGCTGCTCACAGTAAGCGTTACCTAACATAAGCATAAACATAAAAATAACATCACATCTGTATGAAGGGTTAGGCAGAGGAGTACTGAATAGTAACTCCACATTTCGCCAGCTATGTTTGAGTCTCATGTAATAGTGAGCGAGCTTAACGCCATCAATCGAGCACAAATCCAGACTTCGTGGCTGCTACTGAGAAATTACAGATTGAAACTTAAATAAATCTATGCCCGAGAAACAGACGCACTTGCGACCACTCGACCAATGAGGTAACCTAGGTAAGCGTGGCCTAACGGCTGTTTTTATTTAGCCACGACTTCTTCTTCCTCCATCTACTTACTACTCATAAGTTGCAGCCTTTCCCAATGGGCCATCACTACTCGTCGCCAGCGTTCATTGTATTTATTTAACAATTTATGTACACACTAAATACAGAAAAGAAGAAAGGAAAAGAAAATAGGTACAAAGGTGATGCTTATTTCTAAAGAAATCTCTTCCAGCATACCTGCGAAAGGAGATACTAAAAAAGAGATGTAGACATAGTGTGTAAAAGAAGAAGAGAAAATGGAATACATAAAACATAAAGCAAATAACGATTTAAAATAAAATATACAATATAAGAACATACTAACTTACGTATACATACAAAGACAAAAAAATATAACAATACTATAAATACAATAAAATAAATACTTATGCAACTATGACGCAATGGAAAGAAAAAATATTCTTTCACTCTTCTCTTGAAAACTGCAATAGTTTGGCAGTCCCTTATGTCAGGCGGCAGTGAATTCCACAACCGCACAGCGAGTACAGTGAAGGAGTAGGAGTAGAAATCGGTTGAATGGGGAGGGGATTTAAGGAGTTTCCTAAGATGCGACCTGCAAGGTGCATCTGAAGGACGGAAGTAGGAAAAGCGTTCCTGCAAATAGCCTTTGTATCCTTTTTTTTGAAGTGAAAACTTCTATAGCCGCGTTGTGCACTTTTGTGATGGGTAAAAAATGTTAAACTTGCGTCGAAAATTCGTAAGACGGATTGACATTAGGTTACGAAGGAATTTGAACTTTATGACATCTGTCGTTGAGTTTGGGTTTCCAAACCCCAATCTCAATGACATGATAATTATCTTATGCACAAACAAAACCTTCGGTTTCTCCAAAGAGGTAAAATTTGTAAGTCGGATTGTAATATGTAGTTCTGAAATGTTTAATGTAATTTAAATTGTCATATTTGTGCACAATAGCGCAATAAAAAATGAATATTGTATTTTACCACATAAAAGATAGTATTTTTATACTGATAATTAAAGCAACTCGTGCAAAATTAATGATGCAAAATAATGCAAAATATCAAAAATGCACAATGTTAGTTTTCAATTTTTCACTTCAGCTGGCACTGTGCAACCCGTTTTTTTTTTTCAATTCCTTAAATCATTGAATAAAATGTACTGACACCCAGCCCAAGAGTCGCAATCCGGCTTATATCAGTAACCCCGTTATTCTAACCTTAACCTTTGTTCACAAGGTCATCAGTTTGTGAAGCAGTAACAGTAACCAGTAAATATTCACGGTAACAGCGACACATCCTGCCATTACCCGTGGTCTGTGGGACCCCAGGGCGTGTTTGTGTAAAAATTGCGCACCATTCTCGAGAGCGGCTATTTTAATAATGACTGACGTACCTGTGTAATTGACACGATGCGCGACGTTGTGATACTTTCGTGTGACTACAATTTTCTTTATTTTATAAAAAGTTGTATACTTGTCTAGTGTATATGAAGTTAAGTGACAATAGTGGTATTATTTTCAGGGGGAGCCCCAGGGTAGTCCACGAAATTCAAATTTTCTTAGATGTTTCTGCAATTTTGTGGCATTTTCAGGCGTATGTAAAACAAAATATTATTATGGTTCGCGACTGTAACACGTATACAGAACTTTAGTCATTCAAATCATCAATACAAGTCTTTAAGTTCATATAATGCCATTCAATTACTTTTCATGCAAAAGTCATTCTAATTTTAAGTGATGGGGCACTTAGATATAAGTTGTAATTGTTTTTTCTAATATTTATAGTGTACTCATTGCCGAAGAACCAAATAAAAAAAAAACGGCCAAGTGCGAGTCGGACTCGCGCACGAAGGGTTCCGTACCATTATTTATAAAAACGAACAAAAAAATCACTTTATTGTTTGGGAGCCCCCCTTAAGTATTTGTTAAATTCTGTTTTTAGTGTTAATACATAATCTGTAGAAATTTCAACTGAAAGCACGTTAAGCCGTTGGTCCCGTCTGTCATTTGTAGATCTTTGACAGTCGTTACGAGTAGTCAGAAGCTAAAAGTCTGACATCCAGTCTTACCAAGGGGTATCGTATTACCCAGTTACTGGGTTGTGGAGGTCAGATAGGCAGTCGCTTCATGTAAAATACTGGTACTCAGCTGGATCCGGTTAGACTGGAAGCCGACCCCAAGATAGTTTGGGAAAAGGCTAGGCAGATGATGATGACATGATTTTTTTCCTATTCCTCTCCAACACCAACTTGTGGAAAGCCATTTTATTCCCAATATCTTTTAAGAAATAATATAATTCCAACATGATATTCAGACGTTACGCTTATTTACGGAGTAAAACTCCAAAAATATCCTATCCGATCACTTACACAGAAATATATGCTGTAATAAACTATTTTACGACCACCTCGATCAAACATGGTTGGCCGCGATCCTTTAGAAATCATTTAGGAATCTCTTCATCACCGAAACATGTCAGCTTCCTTCTGAGCCACTTTTTATGACGTAAACTGGTTACGACTGACGCGCACTGAATACTTAATATTTTGTTCCTGGAATTGAGATAAAAGAGTCCTTAGTTGTGATGTTGGACTGTTTAAGAAGTGTTGTAAACATTGAATGCGAATTAAAAATCTAGTAGGTACTGTTGTAAAGTACACAGTTTAAATTAAATTACGGGGTAATGCTTGTAGTTGCCTACCCCAGGTGGCGCCGAAAAAATGCCATGTGAAGGTAAAATATCAGCGTTCGGATTAGATGTCGACCGCAGCGAAGGTGGTGTGACGGTCTGTCAAATTTGCGCAGCTAACGTGGCCCACAATTGTACAAAACAGAGAGCTCTGGAAAGAAAAAGAGGAAGCCTTTGTTCAGCTGTGGGGCATAGTATAAGCTTAAAAAGACTAACAAACGATATTCCCTTACCGCTTATCTTTTAAATGTATATTTCCAAATGTGTGTTGTACAGTACTGCTAAGTTAAACTGCAGCAGTCACTTAGACAGCAAAAAAACAGGGCGTGCATCACCTTCTGGCAGTGCAGGAGGATGATAGGTAAGAAGTGGGGCCTATCCGCCAAAATAATACTTTGGCTATACTGCGCGGTGATTCGTCCCATGATCTCGTACGGGGCAGTGGTCTGGTGGCCACGCACCAAACTAGTCACAGCCTCGAATAAACTGCAACGCATGCTAAGGTTTGCCTACATGGACGACTACACGCTGCATGAGGACTACTCCGACAGCTGCACTCGAAGCCATCTTGGAGCTTCCACGGCTCCATCTGTTCATACAACAGGAGGCAACTATGGTGGCAGTACGCCTTAAAACACTTCCACTCTGGGGTAAGACAGACACGCAACACACCACGTTACTCCAAGCCCTATACGATCGGGTTCCTAAACAATTTGTATTCAACGTAAAATACAAGATCCAGCTCTATGAGGACCACCGCTGCGAGGGGTAAACCCCGCAGAACTACGGATATTCACGGCTGGATCTAAAACAAGTGTAGGTACTGGAGCTGGAGTCTTCTCGGAGGATCTCAAAATCCATATAGCCGTACCAATGGGGGGGGGGTCCACAACACAGTATTTCAGACCGAATTTTGGGCATTTCCCTGGCCGCATCAGCCATCTTAGCCAGAAAGGCTAAGGACCACTCTATTCGCATACTTTCTGACAGCATGGCTGTACTGTTAGCACTACACAACCACACAGTCAACTCCGGGTTAATAATAGGTCTTTACCTATGAAATTGCCGTATTGCAGTACAGACTTTTTCAAACAAAAAAAAGTTTTGATTGGCTATGAGTTCTAAATTCAAATTAATTTTGTTTTAAAAATATGACATTCTATTTACAAAATCAGTCTTTTGTTTATTGATTAGCGTTGTATTTTCATTACATTTCAAAATTTTTCCTCATAATGGATACTTTGAAATTTCGTGTAATTATGGAATATGAGTTCCGTCGTGGCACCAACGCGGCACAAACGACCCGTAACATCAACGACGTTTACGGAGAGAACTGTACAAACGAACGCACAACCCGTTATTGATTTGCTCGGTTCCGTTCTGGGAATTTTGACTTGAATAATGAACCTCGTGGTCGTCCGGAAACTTTGGTAAACAATGATGAATTAAAGGTGATTGTTGAAGCTGATGAAACTCAATCTACAGCTGAGCTGGCAGCAGCTTTTGATGTTAGCATTAAAACAATATTGGTCCATTTGCGACAGATTGGCAAGATAAAAAAGCTTGATAGATGGGTGCCCCACGAACTTAACGATCGCCAGCGCAACGTACGCGTCGAGACTAGCCTTGCGCTGCTTAACAGGCACAGAAATGAAGGAATTTTGAACCGAATTGTTACGTGCGACGAAAAATGGATTCTTTTTGACAATCGAAAGCGCTCAGCAAGTTGGTTAGATCCTGGTTCGGTACCAAAGCAATGTGCAAAACGAAAAATGACCCCTAGAAAGGTGATGGTCACAGTTTGGTGGTCTAGTGCTGGTGTGATTCATCATAGCTTTTTACAAAACGGCGAGAGCATTACTGCAGATGTGTACATTGAAGAACTGACCACAATGATGGCGAAACTCGCACGTCTGCAACCAGCTTTGGTCAATCGGTCGTCTCCACTGCTACTTCACGACAACGCGCGGCCCCATACTGCACAACAGACCGTCTCTAAGCTGCATGAGTTGGGTTTGGAAGCTCTCCCTCATCCGCCATACTCACCAGATCTTGCGCCTTCCGACTATTACTTTTTCCAAAATTTGGACAACTTTTTAGCGGGAAAAAATTCAATTCCCGAGAGGCAGTACAAAACGCCTTTGAAGAGTTTGTTGTCTCCCGTCCAGCTGATTTTTTCAAGAAGGGCATCCATAAACTGCCACAGCGTTGGCAAAGATGCATTGATTTTAGGGGTGATTACTTTGAATAAAAGAAATAAATAAGTTCGAAAAAAACTTTAACTTTTTTCAAACAAAACGGCAATTTCATAGGTAAAGACCTAATATATGAGCGTCACCAGCGCCTAAACCAGGTTAACTCACAACAACATAACCATACAATGGATTAAATGTCATAGCGATTCCCAGGGCAACGATGCAATGGACGAACTTGCTAGAAAGAGATCGAGCATGGCAGCAGTGGGACCAGAAGCTATCGTGCCACTGCCCTTCGGGTATCTACGAACTCTGGTAAGGAAACGCACCAGAGAACAACATCACAAACTGTGGCTAGACCATGGTGCGTGTAGGCAGGCTATGGAAGCATTTCCTACTATATACGGCCGCTTCACCAAACGGGCGCTTCGGCTGACCAAACTACAGCTCCGCACAGTCACAGCCGCCATTAATGGGCATGGCTCTTTTAATAAACACCTCTTTGTCCTAGGAGTCACAGATAGGAGCCCACTATGCCGAGCCTGCATGTAGGAAGACGAGACACCAGCCCACGTGCTCTACACTGCCCAGAGGTTACACCAAACAGGACAAAGTACTTCGGTAACCCAGGTACTCTCCGCGAGATCGTCAGCAACACCAAGGAGCTGCTGGCCTTTCTCCTGGAACTAGGATGGATCGAATAATGTTCCACCCGTACGCAAAATACGCGCTTTAGACGTCGAGTTGCTGAAACCAGCCCGCTATACAATACAATTCTGGTACACTATTTAACCCATCCTACTAATTTAGAATACAGCATTAACCAGGTAGGTAAATGTTTTGTTTTTCTTTGTAAGCTGTTTTAGGGGTTTATGTTAACGAGCCTTCGCTTGTAATTAAAACTTAGTCTGGCAGGTGGCAGGATTCCGTTACCAAAATGGCGTGATAACCTAGATATTTTGATATGTACAGATAGCGGATTGCCATGCCAACAACACCTTTTTTTCCACAGAACGTGCTAAATTCGACGTATTTTTAATTTAATAAAAATATGCAACTTTTTGATGTCAACTCTTCGTATGTTGGGTTAGATAAAGTAAAGTTTAATCGCCGATGTTGCCTAAAAGTTAAAACGAATAGAGGTCAAATAATAGTTAAACACACACACACACTTACATTGTCACTATAGTAACGGGATCTCTTCCGTGATTATTCCGTGATATTCTAAGGTCCCGAAAGCTTCGTAAAAGCTTAAAACAGTGTCCAATAACAGTTATTTAAACTCTACTTATCTCTTCTGTCGACGATACTCTGTGAGTACGTCACTTGAACATAGTAAGCACGGTTTGCTGTACACAGTTAAATTACTCAAGGACGTGATCGTGTAACGTAAACACGTTTCTGTAACGTTTGTTCTGTTACACACGAGCGATAAGGATGTCTAGCAAAACTTAATATCAGCCTGGAGTATTCTACTACGTATAAAAACTGTGGCCTCGTGGTAATCGAATCACATGTGCTTGGTTGTTGGTTCGAACTTCAAACTCAAGCAGGCACAATTTGTGTCATTTCTGCTATAAAACGGTGAAAAAAAAAATCAAGAGCAAACAGACATGTTCTCGTGCCGAACATTCGAATTTAAAGTGAAATTCACCAACCAACACTGGGTCACCTTGTTGGATTATTGCCTACTGAGCCTAGTGAGAGGGACCTGTATTCCAGCAGCTGTGGGAATATTCTAGCTACATTTCCTTAAAAACAGCCTCGTTTCGCCCATTCTCTGGCAAGTCCCTTAGTCGCCTCTTACGACACCCACGGAAAGATATGGGATGGTGCTATTCTTTACGCCCGACACCACACAGAATTGGTGCCCGGTTGATGGCAATACTTTCGGCCCTTATCACATGGGACTTAAAACATAACTGGTGAAATGTGGGTGTACTAAAAGGTACACCTCCACATAATCCTTCCGCGTTATAGGCGTATTTTTGATCATCATCATCTGCCTTTTCCCAAACTATGTTGGGTTCGGCTTCCAGTCTAACCGGATGCAGCTGAGTATCAGTATTTTAAATGAAGTGACTGCCTATCAGATCTGACCTCCAAAACCCAGTAACTGGGTAATACCCCTTGGTAAGACTGGATGTCAGACTTTTGGCTTCTGACTACTCGTAACGACTATCAAAGATCTACAAATGACAGATGGGACCAACAGATTAACGTGCTTTCCGTGGCACGGAGGAAACTCGATATGTAATCAAGATCACCCATTCACGGACCAACCTCGGCAAGCCCGACTTAACCTTAAAGATCGACCCGAGCGGCTGTTTTTATTTACCCACAAGCTACTCCTCCTCCTTGAGTTCGACGCGTGTTTTTGATGTTATTCGAAAACTTTGCATCTGCTAGTTAGACTACATAAAACAAAGTCCTAGCAAAGATTTGCTAATCCATCTTCAAAGCTGTGTGTCCCATAACTGCCTAGATTATTACCTAGCTATTGTGTTTACATCTCCGACGATCATTCCCGCCCAGCTCGCTACACTAGATTAACTATAAACAGTAGACGAGTGTTCTTATGGAGGTAGCCAATTAGTATTGTGTTACATTGACTTATACGTCAGTATTTTGGGCTAATATTAGGTAGTAGCAGTTGCGCGCGACCTTCGTATGTAATTTATGTAATTATATATAATAATCTTATGTAATTTAGTATTGTATTGCAATTTTATTTTGTTGTTCAATTGGAAATATCTGGCATAAGTCTGTTCGCATGTATTATACATTATACATATATCTCAGGTATACAGGGAAACCTTTAATTGGCCGTAATAACTGTAACATGCATATTTTGTAAAATATTGTATCGCTGTTGGTTACTTTAATACAACAAATAAAAAAATATTACTTCCCTCCGATCTTCACAGGGTAGATGGTAGTAACTCGATGGTAGTTGCCGAGAATCAAGTCAAGTGGTCTGTGATTGAAGAGGCCTATGTCCAGCAGTGGACTGCTGTAGACTGATGATGACTCCCTGTTTCAATCGGATTTTGTTAACAATTTCAAGAGTTTTCTATACTATTGCACAGAAGTGTATGAGTTTTATATACTCCCTATAACATTAGCTATCTGCCAATAAAAGCCCTGTCAAAATCGGTCCAACCGTTTCATATATTAGCCGGAACAAATATACAGAAAGACAAAGACTAAACAATTCAGTTTTTTTTTGTATTAGTACCGTATATACTTTCTTATACATTCAGTGAAAAGCCAAGTCAAGTCATGAACTGAACCGAAGTCGGACTACCAAGCCTACATCCCGCTCTCTTTGTGTAAAAATTGACATATAAACTTTTCATCTGTCAAATTTAAAGTACCGGAAAACTATTAATTATATACATCTTGATCATTGAAGCAGAATGCAACTATAAGTGGGTGTGTTTGATATAGATAGCTAGCTAGAGGAGGTACCTTATTCGAAGATCCGCCACTTGCGGCCAGGAAATGCTATGGATACGATTTGGTGGGTGTTTTCAACTGTTGCCATGGCAACAAAAGGTCGAATTCGTTCAAAAATGGATTTGGAAAGGATCTTAGAACATGGGTGATAGATTTTATTTATTTGTGTATGTTTAGACAAATAATTATCAAAGTTTGGACGCTCGTTGGGATTATAAAACACTCTCAGTTTGTTAATTCAAGTAAAAATTAAAAAAAAAAAACTAAGGTTTAATGTTTACTCGGCAGCTTATTTTAAACCCCAAACTAATAAGAGCATGCTGTAGGGATTTTTTTGAATTTTTTTTTGTTGAAAACATCACCCTTTTTTTTAAGATATCGCATTGTCTAAGTTAAAACGGACGTATGAAGCAGAATATTGCATCGTTTATTTCTTTACCCAGATAGAAATGAATTGGTACTGTAGAATAAAACAACTAAAACTTATTCTCTTCCCGCAATATAGCACATAAACCGGTTAAAAGCGTACCCACAAACTACTTCCACACCTAACTTTAGCACTACAGCTCTACTAAGCGGTTTAACAAATTCCTAACTTGGATGGAACATATTTGGAAAAAACTTACTGGGGACAGTGTTTTCATGATACACTTTTCAGATATAATAGGACTGTGAATGGTATGAAAAAACCGGCCAAATGCGAGTCGGACTCGCTCCGTCCCATTATTTATAAAAACGAGCAAAAATTCTCACTCACTCACTCACGTCACTTTTTTGTATGGGAGCCCTCTTAAATATTAATTTTATTCTGTTTTTAGTATTTGTTGTCATAGCGGCAACTGAAATACATAATCTGTGGATATTTCAATTGGCTACCTATCACGGTTCATGAGATACAGCCTGGTGACAGACGGATGGACGGACGGACAGCGAAGTCTCAGTAATAGGGTCCCGTTTGACCCTTTGGGTACGGAACCCTAAAACGATTTAATATACTTTAATATTTTTACTAATAATGCTTTTTCTTATGGTTAAAATTAAATAACAATAACATAAGTTGGCTTGTAGTGTCCAAAGGCAAAGGCCTCCGATTCCATTTTGCATTCAATTTCACTAGCCAGGGTCGGGCACTAGATGCTCGGCAGTTTGCTGAACTGGGCCTTTCTTTTCTTCATTTCTGGATCTTTCTTTTTCTTTTCTTCACACTTGGTATTTCTCCTGTATCGTGGGTGCGTTTACAAACATTTAAATTAACATGTACAAACAGCCTGCAGACCCGGAACAACTATCTGTAGGCCTTTCAAATATTTCGCAGCGCAGCAGTCGATAGCTCAGTCACTGCGCCAACCGTGTCGTCAAAATTTGGCGCAGCGGTGAGACACAAAATATTATCTTTTCTTCTGATAAGATTAAGGTTTTTTATTTGATTTTTGTTGTCTGTACTTGTGGCATGAGCCAATTTATTTTTCTTTCTTTCAATTCCATTTTGAACAATTCCCGCCTATAGGCGGCAAATTCGTCTAGCCATCCTCGCCTGAGTCTTAGATTTATACCGTTAGGAAGTATTCCTACACCAACTATGAATTCAAAACGCGGCTAATGTGTGCGTCGGCTTTAAGTATGCTTGATTATCAATTACGTCATAAAATAACATCACCCCTGTATTCCCCGAAGGATTAGCTTACCGCTTAGTGCTCGTTACATTATAGAGCCAAATGTATTTCAACACAGACATTCTCTGTATTAGTGTACATTATGCTCGTCATTTTCAAAGCAAACTACGTACGAGTGCAGAGCAAACGATTTGGCAGTGTAGTGAAACACATTAAGGAAAACTTAGAGATGTACCAGTTAGCCATCATCAGCCAAGCCTTTTCCCAAACTATCTTGGGGTCGGCTTACAGTCTAACCGGATACAGCTGAGTATCAGTATTTTACATGAAACGACTGCTAATTTGGCCTCCACAACCCAGTAACTAGGTAATACAATACCCCTTGGTAAGACTGGATGTCTGACCTTTGGCTTCTGACTATTTGTAACGACTGTCAAAGATCTACAAATGACAACCAGAACCAACAGCTTAGCGTGCTTTCCGAGGCACGGAGGAAACTCGGTCTGTAATAAATGGTCACCTATCCACAACCAACCTCGGCATGCACGGCTTAACCTTAAAGATCAACCCGTGAGGCTGTTATTATTTAGCCACGAGCTCCTCTGATATACCTCCTATTACACCGCCGAAATATAGGGAACTGAAATCAAATAGTAAACATGGTAAATATCCCGTTTTCAGAGTTGATATATCTACATTTCGCCAGTTATGTTAAAAGTCTCAAGTAATAAAGGCCACCGGTCCGATTGACCTAGACTTCGAGGCAACTACTGAGAAATTCCTGATGGAAAACCCAATAACACTTTGCCCCACCCGGGAATCCGTCATTTACATTGAAAGCTTCGTGAAAGGTCTGTTTACACCTTGTTATAGCACGCCAGTAAGCTTATTCCTAAATGTACAAGTTCCCAAATGAGAAGCCCTCTTATCCTTACGCACTGTAAAAACCCATGTCACAGTATGAGGTTATGCAATCATCATCATCATCATAATCATCCTATAATGTTCCCATTGCTGGGACACAGGCCTACTCTCAATGAGTGGGAGTGGGCTTTAATCCACCACACGGGCCCAGTGCGGGTTGGTAGATGTCACATGTCTTCGAATTTTTAGTTCTAGGACATGCCAGTTTCCTCACGATGTTTTCCTTCACTGTTTTGAGAGCAGCGGTGATGAAATAAATTACACAAAGTAATGCGCCTGCCTGGGTTCGAACCTACGACTTACTGCTCATAAGTCGGAGCTGCCACCACCGGGCCACCGCTGCTCTCCAGGTTATGCAATACTTAAACCATAATAAAAATTCACCACAACACAAATAACCAAATAATTTGGACAAAATTAATCATGCACAAACTCACTCATGGAAATTAGCACACTGACTACTAAACAAACCGTTTCAGTCAAACACCAAATATACCGCAAATTTCCTCGAAAATCTACAAATCAATTAAAACGAGAATTTCTGACGATTCACTATCAATCACCATTCTAATGATTCCCCCTGATTTCTGCAACTCTTCAAATGATTATAGTCTATATGAATGATCTCTTTAAGTGTTTAATTTGCCATTGCAATACCAACTTAACTTACATGTGATAGGGTTGGTTTGTCAGTGGCTGTTTCCACCCCTGTAGGCAATTCATTTGTAACTATTTGCTCACCGCAATGATCAACATTAATACGCTGTAATAGTTCTGTGCTGACGAAGGCTTTGTACTAGGCTTTAGAAACCGTTACGTTAACATTAACTGGTTGAAAGGTTTTTATTATCTTCTACTTGACTTTATTAATGGCTTCTTAAGCGTCACGTTGCGGGTTAAATACTTAGTGAAATGTTATCTATGTCGTTTTTAACTCTAGAAATATGTTTGTACAAAAACGAGCAGAGGTATCCAATCAATATAAATCAACATCATCAGCCTATAATGTTCGCCCACTGCTGGACACAGGTCTCCTCTCTATGAGAGGGAGTGGGCTAATCCACCACGTGGGACCAGCGCTGGTTGGTAGATGTCACATGTCTTCGATTTTTTAGTTCTGGGACATGCCGGTTTCGTCACGATGTCTTCCTTCACCGTTTTTGAGAGCAGCGGTGATGAAATAAATTAAACAAATTAATGCGCCTGCCTGGGTTCGAACCTACGGTTTACTGCTCGTAAGTCGGGGTTGTCACCACTGGGCCACCGCTGCTCTCGTCAATATAAATATAAAGTAGAAATTCCAACACATAGTCCCTCATTCTATTTTCACAACCTGACTACGGCGTAGCCTATCCGTGCTACGTCGTAGCGCTACGAGTGCAGGTCATAATCATTGCTGATCCCAAAAACAAACATGGTCGTCTATTTTTTTCTTGTCACTAATAAACTACACAACAGTTTGATGAATCTTTGTTCAGAAGCTTCAAAAAAGACAAAAAAAAATATATCAATTTCTTCATAACTATGTGAACAGGACCTTGGCATTCATAAATCAGCTTATGAAAGGAGTGGATCAGTGGACCAAGGGACCCGGGTCGTTCATTTGAAAAAGTCTAGGTTTAATATAGCTTTGATTCATTCAGTTTAATCAAAGCTATATTAAACCTAGATTTTCACATAACGACTTCTCCACTTGAACCCGTAGTTATTTTAACTGGTAAACAGTGAAATGGTAAGTACAGTCTGTTACAGATATGTATGCACGTTTAGGCCGGTCAAATTGCTGGCCATAACTCAGCCGAACAGTGCGGTCGGCTGAAATTGCCCGGTGTTGCTAGCGAACGCGGATGTACGAATATTATTGAGAGAATAAATGGAGTTTTTGGAAACAATGCACGTCTGTATGCAGTAGTCTCTATGAATGCTTTTTAGAAAGTGAACTGTTTATTATGTTTTCAAAGTATTTCACTTGAATACGTACCTTGTGTACTTAGTTTAGCACGTTACACTTCAACCAACTAATCTGTGCAGACGGCAAAACACAACTAAAATAATTGTACATATGGATGTTTATTTTCTTGACAAGCAGCGCTACCTTGAACTGCAAACTTAAAGTGGTCATACTATAATATGTTGGCTCCAGTGGTCATTTGTTTGACAGTTGCAAGGAACTTGCTTGTGATGTAGCGGCACTACAAAAAGTACTACAGTATATAAGTTCCTTGGACAGTCGTTACGGGTTGTCAGAATCCAAAAAGTCTGACAACTAGTTGTCATAACTATTTGTTGTTTCATAGACGTAGTTTTATGCTGACCGTGTTGGTCGTTTACTATATGCTGTTTGCCGACGACATTATGTTGGTTGCTGAGAGTGACCTTGGTCTAGAGCAGCTTGGAGGTGTGGTGGTAAAGACTGGAGAATGTTGGCCTGAAATTAAGTAGGACCAAAACAGAATACTTATTAGATAAAAAACCAAACATGCAAGAGATATTTTCCGACGGCATATAAATCCAAGTCAGAGGTCCATAAAAACTCTGACTCCAGGTTAGGCACTAGCCACACGAAAAAGAGAGAAATTACAAGAGCAATAGAAAGAGGTTTGTCTTGTTTTAGAACAGTTACTGTTGGTTTTGCCTTATTCCATCATAATCATATCTATCATAGTAACCAATCGTAATCCGACTCCTTTTTCTATCAGGAATTTCTTAGTAGCAGCCACGGGGTCCAGATCTGTGCCCGGTTGATGGCAATATGCAAACTTAAACTTATTTATTCATTAAAAGAAAGAAAAACAATAAATTTATTGTAATAAAAAGTTTTTGCTAAATTTGTATTTTGGAAAATCTTTTTATTACAATTAATTTATTTATTATTTAAACCAATTAGGCCCGAAACGATTTGAACGCACAAGTCTTTTGGAGGGGTAAGAACTTAATGGAGATGTGTGTACCTACACCTCTGCCTAGTTGTCATTTACGTTTTGGTGGCAAATTATTCAATTGACACACGAGTCAGGTCAGGCAAAGTATCATAGGGGTTTCCTTCAGGATTCGCAGCAGCCACGGAGTCTAGAGTTATTGGTGGCAATTGGCTCGCCCCCGTTTACATGCGACTTAAAACATAACTGTTGAAACCTGGTCACCTCTACCTAAAAACTGCTACTAAGCGTAGTAAAACAACAACTACATTAAAGACCCCGAACCTAAAATGTCAGCGGATTATGAATCGCCAAATTACGAGAGTGCACGTTTTGCTTTCACGAATAATTATTATAAATAATAACACTCATTAACCATAATGTTGCCTAAATTAATTAGCAATAAACTTCGCTGTTGCTCTCTTTTATTAAACCATACATATGATTTAAATTGCGAGAGTAACTGTTTCCATTGGTCTTGTATTTTTTAAGCGTTTCTGACCGAATTCGGATGGCACTAGCATAGTCTGAGTAAAGGGCAAGGATACTTTTTATTCTGTTAATCTCCTCCACGCGGACAAAGTCACGAGCAGAAGCTATTATTATAAATGCAAGTCACTATCTGTCTGTCGATCTGTCTGTTTGTTATTTTTTCACGCCTTCACGGCTGAACTAATTATCATACACAAGAAACATAACCTTGGGCCTAACCAACAGGGATAAAAAATATTCTATTGTAGGTCACCGATAATATAATTTTTTCATTTTTTATAATAAGATACTTTGTTCGTACGTTTGTGCAGTACGTTTCCGTGTTGTAATTTCTGCCATCCACGCGGGCAAAGCCGCAGATTAATGCAAGTTTCATAAAAAAATATTTATTATTAAAACTCTGGTATGAATTCCAATACTCAAAATAGTATCAAATTAATTGTAGCACTTCAATGGAAATGATTTCATATTGAACGAATAATACCTAACATCGAAATAACAGCCAATTAGGGATGTTTGTTTACGAACGAAAATATAATTTTGATTGACAGATCGTAAATACCTATTAATAAATGTAATGTGTAAACTTTTGTACAAAGCTTATTATGTTTAACGTTTTCCAAATGAATTAGTTTGAACATGAAACACGAAAACATTACTCACATTCCCTACCATTTTACACAATGCATCTAAACGCTACCACATTTCACGCAGTAGAATCTTCGAGTAGGTTCTGGAAACAGGGTTTCCAAAAACTACATTCGTAGTATCTGAAAGGAGCAGACATGGCCGCTCTTCCTCACTACAAATGCTTCATGTGTTGCAGTTTACTGACTCAAATCTGAAGGCATACTGAACCAATTTCACCTTTGCCGTAGACCTGTAAAACCATCATAATTAAGTCACACCATTGGTTTGCATACCTGTCTTAAGAATGATTGTGGTAAAAAAAAAAACAAATTCAAGCATGAATGCAAGCATGCGGCATGCAAGCAAGCAGCATGCAAGCATGAAACATGCAGCAGGCATGGTTTCTGTCACGGCTCCGCCGCTGCGGGGCTACAGCGGACCCATGCGAGCTTATCGTCGCAGATGTGTTTCACGCTCACCACCGAGCCTTCGGCTTGCTGGCCGGCTTTGCAACATGGTGTCGAGTTATTATGCCACGCAAGAGTCTCTGGCATTACATTCCGTCGAGAAATATTTCGCAGGCATGTTTGGTTTCCTTCACCGAAGCTAGTGATGATTATACAATACGCACATGAATCCAAAAAATCAAATTTACATGCCCTGGGTTCGATTTCGTGACCTATCACTTGGGAGCCCGACGGTCATATCACTAGAATATCACTGTTTTTTAATTGACCTTAAAAAGTGACATTAATTGTTTTACTTTGATTTGCCTAATACAGGTACTTAGAAGATTATATATATATTATATGTATAGATTATAAGAAGGCCTACGACTCGGTTCCGCATACATGGCTCATGAGGGTGCTGGAGTTGTACAAGATAGATAGGTACACGTAGTAGACCGAAGAATTGACAAACTTAAGTGGCAGTGGGCAGGGCACATTGCTCGCAGAACGGGTGGCCGATGGGGCCGAAAAGTTCTGGAATGGCGACCGCGAACCGGAAGACAATGCGTTGGAAGTCCTCCCACTAGGTAGACCGATGACCTGGTGAACGTTGCGGGGATCCGCTGGATGCGAGTCGCACGGGACCGGTTAATGTGGCAACACTTGGGGGAGGCTTATGTCCAGCAGTGGACGGCTTTCGGCTGAAATGATGAATGATGATGATGAGGTACCTAGATGTGCCGTATTTTTAAACTGGCTACTAGTCTAACTAGTTCCTTTAAAAAGCCAATGCAAATAGCACCTCTTAAAGCCTATAAACATTAATACCCTACCCTACCTACACCCTTTATATACCCAAATATGTTCACCAGCCCTAAGCTTGGTCCGGCCATGTCCCCGTGAAATATTACGATAGTCAAGTCGCACCATGTTCTGTTGTCCGTTAGTTAATGCTCAGATCGCCTTTGATGAGCAGCCGCTGTTTACCGACGTTTAAACTGTGTTTATTAACAATTAAACTGGGTTCCTTAGATTGTGGCACAAGAGAAATTGTAAGACTGTTGATTTGTGTCGGGTTATGTTTTGTGTTGTGTGTTCGTGTTAAGGATATTTTTGTGCGGAAATGAAACCAAACAGAATGAAACTTGTTTGTCTTGTTATTCGTGAGCTTCAGGATAAGAAAAATCAGAATATACATAAATTTTTCCACTACACTACGGACTGTGTTTTAAAAAATCGAAAAAGAGTTTTCTTTTTAATTAGATGTCACATCCCTTTGTCAATTTTTGGTTCTACTTGCAGAGCAGTAGTAGGCCTAGGCGGTTTCGAACCTACGACTTCCAAGGCACGGTCAATATCCCTTGAAACCTCTGAACCAATATGAATATATCACGACAACTATTACCACTTTTACCTAAATCCTCGTCATACAAACTCAAGAAAAAAAAACCTCATCAGTACACCAAAAATTCAAAAGACCCTTAAATTATTATCTTCTTTTATGACCCGTGGATATTCGATAATACCTTCTATCTTATCGTCCGGAGAACCCAACCTTATGTAATATCAGCTACGTCATCCCTACTACCTACTTATCGTTTCAGGGGTCATGACCAGAGGGTATTGATCCTTCTATGTGGCCATTGACTTATGACACCAAGCCTCGTTAAGTTCCGGAGAAAAAGATAATAGGAAAATGTAATTTAGTGCATTTGTGAGATTATGATGATACTTTGGACTTTATTTAATGTAAGAGTAAAGGAGTTTGCTGGTGTTTGATTTGCTAAAATACCAACCGATTAATATGAATTTGTTTTTATCAGAGTTAAAAAGTAGGGCCAGAAACTCCTCGAAAAAATACTCACCGAATGCTGATTTTTACTGATTTTTTATGGATTGCTAGGACGATATACTGGCTTACTTTTTTAAACGTTAAAAGTTGTTTTTTTGGAATATGTATGTTTCAGAAAACAAAGTAGCAGGTATGGTGATATACTCTATAATAATCCTACTACTATTAAAAATGTGAAAATATAGATTGATGGATTTTTGTCACGAAATCACGCCAGAACAGCTAAACGGATATGGAAGAAATTTGGCACAGAGATAGATTATAGTCAGAAATAGCACATAGGCGTAATATCCATCCAAAAGAGATAGAAGATATCGCTATCAGCTATAAGAACGCCGTTGTGACCATAAAACTTAGAGTATTGCAAAACCTTAATTTAGAATTTGACAATAACCGGCTCGGACATGTGGCGCCATCTATTATCTTATTGTTGTTTTCCTCGAGAACAGTACTTTTTTCGGCATGAATGTGGCCTATTTCCGTTTCTCTACACCTGGCAAAGTATATGCAAAATTTCAGGATGATCAGTTCAGTGGTTTAGGACTGAAAAGGTAACAAAATTACTACTTACTTTCGCATTTAGGATTATTTTAATATTAGTTAGGATTCTATTCAACAGGCATTTTTTTTTCTCGCACGTACTTATCTTAATTGCCACGCAAATGAAGTCGCGGGCGCCAGCTAACACCTACTATAGTCTTAATCCACCCGTTGAGATTCAAATATCAATTTAGATTAAAACTTCCTCAAAAGCCGAAATCGATTCCCAAACTTACCCTTCTCGATTCGAACGAGAATCGATATTCGCATCATCGTATTCATCCGATATATCGCAAACAATGACCCTTTTGTCGGCTTTGTACCTTTGAGTTTGGAACCGATATGCAATGTTTGGAGATAGTATTATGAGCATGGATGTATAATGCCTCTGGCTTATGCATGTATTTATATTAGACTAGCAGTCCGCCCCGGCTTCGCACGAATATTTAACAAAAATTTCAAAATTAAAAATTTTAATACACGCACATAAACCCTTCTATTTGCGTCAGGTTACTAAAAAAACAAAATTATAAAGAAAGTTTGAATTTTGTTATTTTAATAATGAACTTTTATTTTTATAATTTTTTTGTACTATTTTTTTTTGTTTTATATGTATTTGATTTTTATTTATATTATTTTTCTCGGCACTTCATTTCTTGACATTGACTCCCCTCCCGTATGGCCCATACCCAGTGACGCCTACACCGCATAAAGTGCTGCCTAGCTAGCTAGCTGAGCAGGGTAAGTGGCGACAACGCAACTTTTTTCTAATACTTACATTTTTAAACTCGTGATATCTTGCGAATGGAATATCCGAATCGAATAATTCAAAAATTTATATAAAGGTATTGAAACAGTCTTCAATATAAATCAGTTTTATTTTGATACCGATTAATACCAAAATACGAATAAAGAGCCTTTTCTAGCGATGGCTACTAAATTTTTAAAATAAAATATTAGTTATTGTGGCATAACTATATTAGTTAGACATACGCTGTCGCGACATTTTTTGTAAATAATGATGTCTTCTGCAAATTCGTAGTACATTATGTTATTCTATCATTAATAGTTTTCGCATCGCACGCAATGTAAGGAATATTTTAGGTAATTCGGGCACATATACAGACTCTGTGGGTGCTACTGAGAAATTCCTGATGGAAAAACCCAATAACACTAAGCTCAACCTGGGAATCAAATCCCAACGAGGCAGTAATAGAGATAAGTAATGAATTATGGAATTAGAATACTATGCTGTTCCCAAATAGAGTGGTGGTGATGATGATGATGATGATAATCCTCCTGACCGGTAACAGTCACGGCGATCAATTTCAGCAGATTCCATCGAAGCAGGAAATATTATAGTCTGCAAAAACACGTGCACCTTTGTTTGCGCAAACAGTTATGCACTGTAATATTCTGTATTTTCATTCATGGCATTTCATGCATTGAAAACCCCAGTTTCCGTATGTAATTTTTAAACCGGCTTTTGTGAACTAGCTTTTGAAATACTTCATGAATTGATATTGTTTTCTAAATCTCTCGTTGTCAAATGTGACGGCAAAATACAGAACGCCTTCGGTCCTAATTTATTATTCTGGTCCAACATGCAAGCCAGTTGCAAGTACTACGCACATACACTCGATTCTCTACGTTACTGGAACATCTACGTATCCTACGACTAAGTCAGAAGGATGAACCTGTGGTCAACCTCATGCTCTATGCTATAAATTAGCTTACAACAGCACAATACACAGTTTTACAAAGTGTAGACCGCATGACATAATTATAGTCATGTTAAAGTAATTGGTTTCTTTAAAACGTTGTTGCTTAAAAATGTTTGCGTAAGTAACGCAAACATTTTTAAGCAATAGACAAGAATTTCAACGAAGTAAGAACCGTCAAAGAGGGCAAAGAAATCCAAGTTTTGACAGTTCTAACTTCATTTCTAACTTAAACCACAGAATAAAAATCGTGTTGTAAAAAAAGTACTTTTACTCAAGTCATCACTTTGACTCGTTTATAGCGTTTGATAATCCTTTTAATAAACGTAAAGTCAGTGACACTCGCCGTAACATTTATTTTGTTTAAAGATACGAATATCAAAATCTGTTTGCCAGGGATGATGGCATAATCTGACGTAAACTTTTTACAGGCACGATAACAAAATTGAGCCTCTCATTTCACGAAAAATATTGATTGAGTGTTTAAACCTACATAAATAAAGACCGTTCATTATCGATAGGCTATCAGACAAAGTGATGAGTTTCCGCTGTGTCACAATGGAATTTCCATAAAATCAATATGGCGGCTGTACACAGGCTAATTTTACGTGTGGACGCTGCAATATATTGGCGATTAGTTGCTCGTTGATTAGTATTGGTACATAATTTAGGAAAAGGTATAAATATCAATAAAATATCATGTTTCATACATTCTAACTGGAACACATCAAAAAGTGTACATAGAATTTGTGTGTTAGGTGTTAAGTTTTTTTTTTATCAACGTTCGAACTTAAATGTTAACGAAATAGCTTTAAAAAAACCAAAAGAAGAACTTCAAACCACAAATGATACCTATTTACCTAGAAGTAAGGTCCAAAAGTTTTCGTGATACACACAATGAAATCAGAGATACAAAACTATCATGTCATTATAGTCACATGATAATCTACAGTAATGTTCTATATGTATATAGTACTATAAAACCCTGCGAAACGCATCACGCTGATGCAAGAAGACCGCGAGTGAATGATTTTAACATTGAAGAGCACGAACAAATGTGCTATAAAGTGTCCGTGCTAACCTAGTGTGATGCTGCCAGACCTGGTATCACTCTTGCAGGCAGAAACCTGGTAGTCCTGGAACGGAATCTCCGACACACCCATAGTATTGGCGTCCTGATCGAATAATCTTGTAATACACACAATCTTAACTCGTACGACGTATCACAAAAAAGGTGTTTACAGAGCCAATGACAGACGTCATCGGTTCATTACTTTATGACGTCACCCTCACCCCCCTGTATTGCCGTGTAAGTTTCTTAGTTTTATTAAGTTTTTGTCGGGGTGTTTTTTTTACTTGTAGTTCAAAATGAAATTACAAAAATAGAGTCTTATACAATGTGTTGTTTTGCATCCTCGTCAAATTTCAGGACGTTGTCATAAAACACATAAATAATCAATTTAAAGATCGGTACCGGTCTATAATTAATAAGCGTTGCTTTTTTTATTGTTGAAATTTAACAGTATTTCAGAATAAAACCCTTGATTCAAAACACTTAAAACAGAATCACCCAACTACGCACACAGCGACAATGCAGCTGCTCTGTGAGCGTGAGAGTCGACAGTCGACGTCTTACAACAACGAAATGCAACAGTGTTGCGACCGTGCGATGACCTACGGCGACCGGTACCTAGCAATTTTGCCTAATTTTATTTCGAAAATCACCTACATTATTGTCATAAATTTCGCTTGATACTAAACTAATTTTTAGCATCATTGGAATACGGAAATCTTACTAACGACAACAATACTAGTGTGCCAATGAAAAGTTCACTGACCTGTACTTACCTAAGTTCGGTAGTTATCAGATGATTAATAAAATGTTAGTTTTGCTTTATTGCTATCTACACTAACACTCTGAACATTGTACGTAGGTAAATTCAGCCTAAAGTTTTCGTAATGATTTTGTTTGAATTTGTAGATTGAATTTATTGGTGCTTAGTACCTTAGTTGGTGTACCGATTTACTAAATCTAAAAATGTTTTTTACGTTTGTTGGAATTGGAAAGATGTGCTAGCTAAGTAGGTATGTAGAAATACTTTCGACTGTTAGGTATTATTGGCGTGGTTAAAAATTTGAAATCAACTTATTTACACTAATAAAATTGATTATGTTAGCTTAATCAATTATTATTATTAAAAACGTATTTACAAAATGATAGTCTACGTACAAATAAATAAATTACCTACTTAAGTTACCCGGAGGTATGTTCAAAGTTGCCACCACCACATTTTTGGCACAGTCGACAACGACGTAGCTGGTTTTCCTTCAGCTTACGTAGCACTATCACATTCCTTTTTAAAGTGTCGAAAGCACTAATTATCTATTCACGTAATTCTGTAACAGTTGTTACTTTCTCCGAGTAAACTAACCTTTTAACGTCTCCCCACAAATAAAAGTCTAGAGACGTCAGGTCCGGAGAACGGGCCAGGCCACAGGTCCTCTGCGACCCATCCAATGGTCACCAAACCTGTCCAATTCCTATATTAATGCATGCAGTGGGAGGTAGGAACAGTCGCAAATAAATCATCATTGAGTAAAGACGTTTGTTATTTAATAAAAACACCGTTCCATTACCCAAAATAAAGTGAGCCTTAAGGACATAAACATATGGTCCTTCGAGCCGGATTAATTAGTGAATGGAACGGCTTGCGGACTCGCATTCCTTAGATAAGGATTGAAGTTGTTTACAAGTAATTAGTGTATGTGAAGACTATTATAAAAACTTATTTTATAGAAAAGTGGTTTAGACATTGCAATAATATTGAACGTGTTTGTGCGAATTAAACTGCGTGGACTATTTATTTAAATTCTGCAAAATGACGTCACCAACTCCAGAACAGTCAAAATATTTATCTACGTTAGAAGATGTGGCTAGTATGTTACGGAAAGCGCAAGTTTACATAAAGAAATGTCCGAAACAGCGATTGACAGCAGGTTATGTTAAAGCGAGAATAAAAACCATTGAGGAGTATTGGGATTCGTTCAAACAAACGCATAGCAGCCTTACGAAGTGTACACCACGAGAACAGCGGGGCGTGTTACCTTACTTCCTTAATGAAGAATATTATACGTACGAAGAAATGTATCTGTGTTTACAAGCGGATTTAACCGATCTTCTAACAAACTTGGAGTCGCAACACAAATTATTAGAAGCATTCCGAGAATACAGCTACCTACCTTTTCGGGCAGATATGAAGAATGGCCTACGTATAAAGATATATTTACAGCACTAGTCCATAACACTTCAATTAGCGATGTGCGTAAGTTGCATTATTTGAAGACGAGTGTTGCCGGTGAGGCAGAGATGTTATTACGACATATTCAAATTACGGAAAGTAATTATGCAACAGCATGGGAACTACTTCAAGGTCGTTTCGGTAGCAAAAAGATGATTGTGTCGTCAGTTTTAAAGAAGTTTTGCTTTCTAAAAAAGATAAGCAACCCATCAGCTCCACAAATTAAAGCTTTGCTCGATAATACTGTAGAATGCATTAACAGTCTGAATAACATGAACATAAACACGGCCACTTGGGATCCTATCCTGGTATTTCTAGTGGCGCAGAAATTGGATTCAGAAACGTTAAAGTGTTGGGAAGAGGAAGCTTACAAGGAAAATAGTGATGAGTTGTCTACGTGGGTGGAGTTACGAAAGTTTCTCGAGTCGAAGTTTCGTACTCTCGAGCTAATCGCACCCATCACTACTACAGTTACAAAGGAGAAGACACAAGGTCACAAAGCATATCACGTCGTAGCAAAGGATACGGAGAATAATAAAAGTGAATCTGCGCCTACCAATAGCAGTTCATCACCTTTTTGTGTATATTGCAAGGGTGACCATTACATCTTTAGTTGTAAAGAATTTGCAAAACAAACTGTGCAACAACGACGTGAATTTGTGAAGAACAAAAACCTCTGCTTCAATTGCCTAGTACCGAACCACATAGTCTACAAATGTAAACAAAAGAGTAAATGTCGAGTCTGTGGAAGAAAACATCATTCTCTTTTACATGAAGAAAAAGAAACAACACAAGAGAGTGACACACAAGAGAGTAACAAACATGAAGAAGAACCAGAACGGAAGGTCACAAGCGCACACTTCTCTAAAGAACAACCTGGTCGTCAAGTGTTATTGGCAACAGCACAAGTACATGTTACATCAAGCGACGGCAAAACACATGTACTTCGTGCATTGATTGACCAAGGCTCAGAGGCTTCATTTGTATCTTCAAGAGTAGTCGAACTCTTGAGATTGAAGAGGACAAGCATCAACGGTGTAGTCTCAGGGGTGGGAGAAGGAAACCTGGTTCCTATAAAACATGTAGTTGACCTGTCAGTTGCATCGCAATATAATAGAAATGAAGGTATTCAAGTGAAGGCTTATGTTTTGAAATCACTGTCTGCTAGATTACCTTCAAAACACATTGCGATGAATTGGCCAGAACTCCAAAAATTACTATTGGCTGACCCTACGTATAACACACCGGGCAAAATTGATATATTACTCGGAGCAGACATCTTTTCTAAAATTATTGAAGTTGGTTTAGTGAGATGTTCTGATGGCATAGTGGCTCAGAAAACACGTTTGGGGTGGATACTTTCAGGTCAAAGGGAAGACAAATCAATAAGCGACGAACACAAAATAACAACACTACATGTGACAAGTATGGTATCAGAAGACAATGATTTATTAAGAAAATTTTGGGAAATCGAAACAGCTTTATACAAGAAAAGAAAACTACTTACAAAAAAAGAAGAGATGTGTGAAGAGATTTACAAGAATACAACTAAAAGAGTGAACGGAAAATACACAGTGCACTTACCTTTGCGACAAGGAATAGAAGAGACACTGAAATTATGCGGAGATACGAAACAACAAGCTGTTTATAGATTCAAACAATTGGAGAAGAAATTACAAAATTCTGAAAGTTTAAAGTCAGATTATTCTAAGGTAGTTCATGAGTACATAGAAATGGGTCATTTGAAGAGGTCTGACCCAAACGATGATAACAATTCAGTCTATCTTCCTCACCACGCTGTAATACGCGAAGACAAGGACACAACGAAGGTTCGAGTAGTTTATGACGCGTCTGCGAAGGGTTCTAACGGTCATTCTTTGAACGACACCATGATGGTTGGACCTGTATTACAACCTGATTTACGAAGCTTAATTATCACATGGCGAACACATAGAATATGTGTAGTAGGAGACATAATTAAGATGTATAGAATGATTGATATGACACCAGAACACACAAATTTACAACGTATAGTCTGGCGAGATACGCCTGAAGAAAAACTAGAAAGTTTCAACTTGATGACTGTAACTTTTGGTACAGCTGCAGCACCCTATTTAGCTGTACGAACGTTACAACAACTCGCCGACGATGAAGCACTTGAATATCCTAATACTGCACCTGTAATTAAAGATTCATTTTATATGGATGATTTGATGTCGGGTAGTGAAACTGAAGAAAAAACAAAGAAAATGTGTGAGGAAATAAAGCTGATACTAAGTAAAGGAAATTTTAAAATGCAAAAGTGGTCTAGTAATTCGGAAGAAGTATTAAGGTATTTACAAAAGGGAGAAGACACAAACAGTACGAAGGATGGAATAGAGATAAAGTTAGATAAAGTTATAAAAATTCTGGGATTGACATGGGATAGGAAGGATGATACATTTAAATTTACAATTAACTTACCTGAAGTTCGACATCCCGTGACGAAGAGATCTATTCTGTCTGATGTAGCAAGGCTGTTTGATCCATTTGGATGGCTGTCACCGGTGATTATAAATGCTAAAGTGTTGATACAAAAACTTTGGCTATGCAACATGGGATGGGATGATGAGCTGCCATCAGAGTTGGTAGATGAGTGGATGAGATATAGAGAAGAATTGATACACCTGCAAAACATTACAATACCACGCTGGTTGAAAACTACACCAGTCAATTATACAAACATTGAATTGCATGGTTTTGCAGATGCATCTACGTACGCATATGCTGCTGTTACTTACCTTAAAATTATTGAAGGGGACACAATATATATCACCATCATCGCATCTCGAACCAAGGTTGCACCTTTGAAGCAAATTTCAATACCTAAATTGGAATTATGCGCCGCAGCATTACTGGCAGACTTAATCAACGATTTGGTAGACCTGTTGAAAATACCTAAAAATAAAATCTTTGCGTGGACAGATTCAATGGTTGTGATGTCATGGCTGCAATCTCAACCAACTCGTTGGCGTACATTTGTGGCGAACCGAGTGGCAGACATAACACGGATACTAGACAATGACCGATGGAGACACGTGCAGTCTACCGATAACCCAGCCGATATCGCTACAAGAGGCGTAAAGGCATGCGACTTATCTTGTTTAGACTTATGGTGGACTGGACCTGTATGGTTAAAACATAAAAATATCGAAATACAAACATATGAAATTCCTCAAACTGAACTAGAATTTCAGAAGAGTTCATCATTTCACACTAATTTAGAAGTCAAACCAATCTGGGAACATTTTTCTTCAATTTCGAGAATGAAAAGAATATTAGCTTACTGTAGAAGATTTAGAAAAAGAGAAAAGGAAACAAAGGAAATATATTTAACAGTTAATGAGCTAGAAAAAGTATTAGAATTATGCATAAGGTATTATCAAGACTTAGTTTATCAGAAGGATATTGAAGATTTACAGAAGGACGGAAGCGTGAAGAAAAGAAGTTCTCTCATCACACTCGCCCCCTTTTTAGATAAAAATGGGATAATAAGAGTGGGAGGAAGGTTAGAAAATGCATCCATACCTGAAATTACAAAACACCCGATTGTAATACCATGTAATCAACATATTACTAAGTTATTAGTGCAAGAAGCTCATCTTAGAACACTACACGGTGGGATACAAGCAATGATGGCTTTTGTGAGGACAAAATACTGGGTAATAGGTTTGAAGTCTGCCGTAAGAAAATGTATTCACAACTGTAAGACCTGCATTTTGGATAAAGCGAAGGTAAAAACACAGTTCATGGGTCAGTTGCCTGCCGTTCGAGTTAATCAACATCGGTCATTTATGAATAGCGGGGTTGATTACGCTGGACCGGTATTCATAAGGACATCGAAAGGCCGCGGACACCATGCAACAAAGGGCTATATTTGTTTATTTATATGCATGGCCACTCGCGCGATCCATCTTGAAGCGGTAACAGACCTAACAACACAAGCCTTTATAGCCGCATTTCGGAGATTTGTGGCGCGTCGAGGCCACTGTTCAAACTTATGGAGCGACAATGGCACCAATTTTATTGGCGCTGCCAAAGAATTGAAGGACATGTTCCAGAAGGGAAAGAATAATATCGCGAAGGAAGCGGCTGAACTTCTAGCTAACGATAGCACAGTATGGCACTTCATACCACCAAGGATGCCTACATGTGGAGGCCTGTGGGAGGCTGGAATTCAGTCTGCTAAAAGACACCTCTACAGGATAAATAAGGACACCAAATTGACCTACGAGGAGATGTCTACACTCTTAGCACAAATCGAGGCGTGTCTAAACTCGCGCCCCCTTTATCAAATGGACGATACTATGATGCCGCTTACTCCTGGGCATTTTTTAGTTGGCGAGCCCTTGATTTCAGTTCCTGATAAATGCTACGAGTACCAGTCTGTCAGTATTTTAACTAGGTGGCAAATTATTCAGAAAATGACACAAGACTTCTGGCATAGATGGCGTACAGAGTATCTTAACACGCTCCAACAAAGATACAAATGGCAAGTGAAGATTCCAGAGCCTGCTGTTGGAGATGTTGTTATTATTAAGGAAGATAATCTGCCCCCTACGAAATGGTTGTTGGGACGGGTGAAACAAATACATCCCGGAAAGGACAAACTTGTAAGAGTGGTAACGGCCTCTATACAAATTGATACCGCTTCCCAAAGAAACGATAAGGGAGTGAGCTACGGTGGGCGGTTTATTGGATGATTAGTGAAGTGTTGATGAAATTAAATGATAGAATTATTAAGATATACCTATAGCATAAATGAAGTTAAAAATATTTACAGTCCATTGTTCGATTTGCATGACATGTATTAGTATACCAATAAGTATTGATTAAAAACTAATGTTTTGGTGGGCGGTATGTCCAATCCCTATATTAATGCATGCAGTGGGAGGTAGGAACAGTCGCAAATAAATCATCATTGAGTAAAGACGTTTGTTATTTAATAAAAACACCGTTCCATTACCCAAAATAAAGTGAGCCTTAAGGACATAAACAAAACCTTTCGGTTAAGTACCTACTCGCGTACATGCCGACCATATTGAGGGTAAACACCGTACTGCTCCACATAGGCTGTCTCCACTGATGGCATACATGCGGACCATCTCTACCAACTCGACGTTTGAGTAATTGTCCGTCATCTTGCACTTTGCACCTACGTGTCAACGATGTACCTAGGAGCGGAATTCGCAACGCGCACGCACGCGTCGGCGACATTAAGCACACTATTTGGTTTCGGGACGGCGGGGGGTGGATAGGCGCGCGAGCGACAGAGTGCGCCCGCGCACCCCGCCGGCATACCCGCACACCCGCGCCGTGCGTGGTAGGGAATAGGTACCTATGAAATTATCGTATGTTCGTTGCGTTTGCGTTGTGTATGTATTGTTAGCGATTCTTTGTGTGCGTCTAAGCGCGGTAACAGACGGGCCGCGTTTTAATACGGCTGGTTCACACTTACGGATTTCCGTAAATAAGAAAAAAAAAAAAAAACACCTACCCATTTTATTGTTGATTTGGGTCGAGAATCATTAGCATAATTACCTCCTTGAATTTGACGAGAATGCAAAACAACACATTGTATTGACACCAAATAATACCCTCACGGATCGGACAGGGTTTTTTTAACATATTGCGTAAGTTCAATACAGTCTCTCTTTATTTTAATCCATTTTTGTTTGGATATTAATCCTTAATGTTATTGTTGAAGCCGGAAATTTGAACCTTACTATGTAAATAATTAGTGTACCAAAATATGCAACTCCCAAAATCGTCAAAAAATAAATAGCACACAATTTTAAACAAAATAAAGTTAACTGCTAAAGCAGACCTATTTTCTTTCATCGCACCACATTGCGAACAAGTTAGTCCGAATTTCAGGAATTTTTCACGGACGTTTTAACATTGTTTTTAGTAAAAAAAAACTAAATGAAACATCCATCCGGAGTCATGAAGTAGATGTTGAAATATTTCTGCTTTGGCTTCATTTTCTGGAAAAAAATTGCCAGTTGTGTGCAGGTTTAATAAAAACAAAGATATTCAGGTTTTTCTTTGTGAAATAAGCTTTTTTGCACAAAAACTATTTGAAGTTAATTGCAAATCATATCTTACTAGCTTATGCCCACGGCTTCGCCCGCTTTTTGTTCGGTAATTGTCCCAAGGGATCGTACTACTGGCATAAAAAATATCCTATGTACTATTCCAGACTATTATCTATTCCTGTGCCAAATTTCATTTAGATCCATTCAGTAGTTTTTGCGTGAAAGAGTAACAAATATCCAGACATCCTAACAAACTCTCGCTTTTATAATAATTACTAGCTGTCCCACGCAACTTCGTCTGCGTCACATGTTTCCCCGTTTTCACAACATTTTTCATTGCTGCTCCGCTCCTATTGGCCATAGTGTGATGATATATAGCCTATAGCCTTCCTCGATAAATGGGCTATCGAACACTGAAAGAATTTTTCAAATCGGACCAGTAGTTCCTGGAGATTAGCGCGTTCAAGCAAACAAACTCGGCTTCACTCACTCAGCTCAGCTCACATCAGCTTTATAATATTTTGTTATAGATTACATTAAGTAGTAATTATGATGATTCGTATTTCATATTCTTTTTTTTTGCGATGATGACGTTTGTTGCTTTTGTTTTTGTTAAAGAAAACCATTTAAATAATTTAATAGTCATAATTGCAAACAATCGACGTAGTTTTATGCCAGACTTTAATTTGGCAATTCATCTCCTAAGTTTCAAAATCGTTAACATTTGAATATCCATACGTAAGCATTTTAACAAAGCTTTCGCTCTGTCTTTGCACTAAATCCGAAACCCCGCTAATAATTTTCATGCCAAAAACCGACTGTACCACTGTGACAGACACCAGAGTGACGTCATAAATTTTCCTTTTTGCCAATCCTGGCACGGAACACTAAAAAAAGGGTAGTCTCATCTGAACCATACATCGTAAAGAGAAATACAAACGTCAAAATATCACATCGACGCTCGAAACAGCTACTATATCCGCTTTATATACGAGCTCCATCCACCACTTATTTCCGTACTGGGGAAATCTGAAAACGTACACACAGATACATGAAATAAAAACAACGTAGCAATGCTTCGTTCTAAACTGATTTCAGAAACTAATATATATTTAACTTCTACATATACTCATTAAAACTTAAACTCATTAAACTCTTGCCAGAGAATGGGCAGCAGCGTTCTCTGTGCTTTTGTAACAACCGTACTGCGATCGCCAACCCGCCTGCCAAGCGTGGCGATTATGGCAAAACTCCCCAAAATGTCAATGTGGCGACACTTGTGGAAGGCCTATGTCCAGCAGTGGACGTCTTTTGGGCTGAAATGATGAATGATGATGACTCATTAAAAAACTATATTCGCTTTTCGTGTATGTGTGTGTGTGACGTAGAATCTTCTTACCACTTTATCGGATTTTGATGCAGTGTTAATTTAGAGAGTAACGTATCCCAGGAGGTTTATTTGTCTTATATATCAATATTAAACTGAAATCAAGAAACCTTAACCACCACCTCATACACTTATCTGCATAGTCCTTATGTCAGTTGACCAAGATAATTTCTGTACCTTAAAAGAGACTATGTTTATTATTAATTATTCTTTTCTTTTATACAGAGTGAGACATTTAATGATTTTGACAAGAATATTTACTTTGTTGTTTTTTGTTACGTATTTTATTATTTTTATTTAATTTTATTATTTTTAATTGCTCTGTTTGGTGTCGGACGTAAAGAATAGCACCATCCCATATCTTCCCGTGGGTGTCGTAATAGGCGACTAAGGGACTTGCCAGAGAATGGGCAGCAGCATTCCCTGTCCTTTTGTGACAACGGTACTGCGATCGCCAACCCGCCTGCCAAGCGTGGCGGAAAAACCCCCATGTTATGTCAATGTGGTGGAACTGGGTGAAGCGTATGTCCAGCAGTGGACGTTTTTCGGTTGAAATGATGATGATGATGAATTGCGGTTACATTTAATGATTTTCATTAACGTTTTTTTTGAGTTTAATTTATTCATTTTATTTGATTTGTGTTACTGTGAGGTGTGGGTATTTTATTGTGCCTGGTTTGTTTTTTTTCCTTTTTGGTTTTAACGATTGTCTGGCAGTTTGAGTACTATAAAGGGACCTACACGATGTCCTATCTTTGGTATTGTACGTCGTGTCGTGGAGCTCCTTGAGTTATGAGTTGAGCTACACGATAACTGACAAATGCTTGCACTGGCTGGACAGGTCCACTCAAATCTGAGTGGTTCTTTCTTCAAAAGACCATCTCAGACACTTATCTGCATAGACCTCTTGTGAGTTGGCCAAGATTATGTCTGGACCTTCTGTGACTTCTGAGTTTGTTTCGGCTGTTTCTTCTCAGAGTAGTCAGGTACGAAACACCGGCCTCATCTAGTTTTTAAAAAATACGACGTGTAAAAATGTCTTTAAAAACCTATTTGCAAAAATAAAACGGCACCGGTCGGCTTTGAGTCCTTACCTCTCCCTGTTGATTATGGACGCTTTGAAGTCGGACATACAGGAAGAGGCACCCTGGTGCATGCTGTTTGCCGACGACATTGTTCTCGTTAGTGAAGATGGCCCAGATATCCAGAGCAGATTGGAGAAATGGCAACAGAAGCTGGAGAATTTTGGCCTGAAAATCAGCAGAACTAAAACCGAATACATGTTCTGCGATTTCGGCGGTCTCTCCAGTCCTGGAGTCATAGCGCTAGATGGCGCGTTTCTTCCTGTCTGCTCCGACTTTCGGTATCTCGGTTCACTCGTGCAAAGCGATGGCGAAATAGATCGTAGTGTTAAGCACAGAATAAACATTGGATGGATGAAATGGCGGCAGGTCACGGGAACTATCTGCGGCTCCCGCATTCCCCTTAAACTTAAGGGGAAGATTTATAAAACAATGGTTAGGCCTGCTGTCTTGATTGGTTTAGAATGTTGGGCCACAAAAGGGATGAATGAAAGGCACTTGCATGTGGCTGAGATGAGAATGCTAAGGGGGATGTGTGGTGTTACGCGAATGGATAGAATAAGGAATGAGTACATTAGAGGAAGTCTGAAAGTGGCGCCGGTGACTGAAAAGATGCGTGGAAATAGGTTGTCGTGGTATGGGCATGTGATGCGGAGGAACGAGGAAAATGTCGTGAGGAAAGTTTTGAGTATGAATGTGGATGGGTATAAGGGTAGAGGAAGACCAAAGAAACGATGGATGGACGTGAAAAATGATATGGCAAGAAAAGGGGTTTAGGGGTATGAGGAACAGGGTGTAAAGTTCCTCAATACTCCATTGAAAAGGGAGAATCCTCCGGCCAGACAGGTGCTATGTCTGGCGGGCAACTGCCCAACAGTTGTAGTCGGGTTTTTCTATATACTCTTAAGTCGATGTAAACTTTGCATGTGAGATGTAGGAAATTGATGTTAGTTCTTCCGCCGTGTCATAGATGGTGCTGTAGTACTTTTTGTAGTAAGTTGCTTTTTGTAGGTCGCTACAGGGGTATCTCATGAGATGACAAGTAATAGAGAGGTATGGAAGAAGAAGACGTACTGCGCCGACCCCAAATGAATTGGGATAAGGGCAAGAGAATGATGATGATTTGCAAAAATAAACATTATTGCAACATTTAATTTCACATAAGTTATTAATGTCAAGTCAAAAAAATAAAAATGAAGCATTCCCATTTGAGCACCGATTTCAAGAGCATCAATGCTTACAACACCAAGAAAAATCCATTTGAGCACCCATCAATATTTTAGCTTGGCGCTTAATCGCGAATACTTCATAAAAACCTTTGGATGCAGGGTCAAACCACTAGTTTTGCTAATACAACTCGTATATCTAAATTCAACCTAACTTCAAATCGTAGAAACTAACCGTTGTGGAAGCAATTTTAAAACACTTTTAGGAATCAGCAATTTGGTCGTTCAAACTTCGTGAATGCGGAAGTTTTCGCTTTATGGTGGTTGCAGTTACACCGAAGTGTTACAGAGAAGGTTAGAACTTCTCGGGTCACATAGCCTTGTTATATTTAACGTGAGACTGGACAAAACTAGATTTGAACTATTGGTCTGCAATATATCGACTACTAAACCTTTACAAGTATGAGGTTTTTTGGGAATCTGCAAGGTATAACAACAAAATTAGAAGTCAATTAATCAAACTAAGCTGATTATATGATCAACTCATTTTGAGAGTAAAAAGAACATTAGATACTCCCACAAAATACTTTACCGGTTTCTAGTTGTGTCTCTGGGGAAAAGATATCGGTACATACACCCCCAGCAACACATCCGCCTGCACCTTTACATTTTTTTTTATTGGCTATTGGCTGCCGTTAGATATATAGAACATATGTGACCAAAGAGTGATGAATATAAATGTTGAAGGATAGCGAAGGAGAGGAAGACCAAACAAAAGATGGATGGAATGAAATTGTGTGAAAATGATAATTCTAAAGGAAAAAGGAGTTAATGATAGCGTGACGAATGACAGGGAAGAATGGAAGAAAAAAATGTGTTGCACCGACCCCAAATAACATGGACAAGATCAGGAAGATGATTGGCTGCCTTTAGATACATTACCTCACCTGCCCCCGTATTTACAAACACTTCGATTCAATTTCAATTCTGAAAGTCCAAGTCTCGCTCGTTTTCGTTATGGCAAAAAAGGATAGACACTTTCCGAATCAAAATCAAATCGAAGTATTTGTGAACACAGGGTCTGGTAAGCGCTTATGTAGTCGATGACGATTTACGCATACCTAGCAGTATTCTCATACTCAAAAATATATTACACTTCGGTGTAAAACATATTCATATAATGCAAAAGCAGCCATAACACACGATTCAATTCCGTTTGAATCCTACCATAAGCGATTTTGTTTACATTTCGACCTAAAACGTAATAATAAGCAAATGTTCTGCTTCTTGGTAGCGCCAATTTTAAGAATTGCTGAACGTTCTCGAAATAAATTGAAGATTTTATGAGCTTTTCAGTTATTAGGGTCATCATCATCATCATCACTTCAGCCGAAAGACGTCCACTGCTGGACATAGGCCTCCCCCAAGAAGGAGGGTTTTGCCATAATCGCCACGCTTGGCAGGCGGGTTGGCGATCGCAGTACGGTTATTACAAAAGCACAGAGAACGCTGCTGCCCTTTCTCTGGGAAGTCGTCTCCTTAGTCGCCTCTTACGACACCCACGAGAAGATATGGGATGGTGCTATTCTTTACGCCGAAACTATACAGAGTTTGTAGTAGTTATTTGGGTACCGGAAATGATTGGGTTTTAAAGTAGGTGGAAATGGAATCTATGTATGTTTTCATTGTTTGAAAGTTTAAAAAGGATACTGTAAAGAGAACCCGTAACATCATAACGTCACTCCTATAACTCCCGATGAGATCGGCAGAGGTGTAGGCGTAGGTACACTCATATATTTAACCCATGTAATAGTGGCTCTGTATGGCGTCGGGCGTAAAGAATAGCACCATCCAATATCTTCCCGTGGGTGTCGTAAGAGGCGACTAGGGGATTTTCCAGAGAATGGGCAGCAGCGTTCTCTGTGCTTTTGTATGAACCGTACTGCGATCGCCAACCCGCCTGCCAAGCGTGGCGATTATGGCAAAACTAAAATATACCTGATGGAAAACCCCGATGCCCGACCCGGGAATCGAACCCAAGATCTCAAGCTTAAGAGTAGCGCAATCATAGGACTTTGTCAAATCCTACGACAAGTAAGCAAAACAACCCATTTACTACATAGAACACGTAATTTAATTACTAGCCAAGCCTACCAACACAAGAGACAACCGTCCCAACTATATCTCTGTCACCCCCATAACCGTAAATAAGCCAGAATATACCAACACGCCTATTAAGTACACCTTACGCACCGTTCACGCCCTCAGGCAATGCGACTTGCGATGCGATTAGTGCACGCGTGCTTCAATTATTTCTTTCTTATCACAGTAACTGGCAAGCTCTAAAGGCCACAAAGCTCGATCCTTTCCGCCGCTACGGTCGGATGTAGTGTTGGGATTTTATCCGGATAAATACTCAAAATGGATAAATACTCAATAAATGTCCGTTTTTACTCGAGTATTTATCCAAAAAGCGGATAAATACTACCTATAGTTTTAGTTACGTTATCTTACGTAAATGTTGTTATTTTACAAGCAAAAGGATTGAAATAAATGAAAATCGGAAAATATAGATTTGTACAGTGCTTTATTAATCACTTTAATAATAACAAAACGCCTGTAATACTCAATCATGGATATTTTTGTCAAGCAGTCTAAGTTAGATAAAGTTATTAATCACAAAATTAGTTACTTAAATCATTGTATTAAGAAAATGGCATAATAAGTAGAAAAAAATACTAAAATAACAACAGTTCCATACAATCATAATCTTTTTCGTAATAAAATATAGATTAGTGCGTTACTTTAATCACTTTAACAATAAGACAATATTGTAATAACAATGGCTTCACTGCACTTATGAATATTCTGCCAATTACGGATATTTTCTTAAATTAACTTCTATCACTATTAGACGCTTGTTACCATTATCAGAAAAGCAATTTACAAACTGGAACTCACTTCTCGATTCTTTCAAATCCAATGATTCTTTATCAGTATCTGTCTGTACTGGACATGGTGATGGAAAGTCTTCATCGTCACTGTCGCAGTCTGCACTCTCTTGGATAAAAATAAACATGCAACAATCTACACTGATTGACACAACTGTAAATTGTTTTGTCATCTAATTCTAAGTTATGTTCGAATTTACAAGTTTCTAGCTCATCGGGAATAAAGCAGGTTACAAATTGGTAAGAGTTTGTAAAAGTATTTTTAATTACACAATAAACTAAACATAGGTTTTCAATCACTACCCCAAGTAACCATTTGGATTAGCACAATTCAAATTATTTAACTTACCTTGAAACGTTAAAACACAACTTCAAAAATAATTAACAAGCTCGTAGATATTATGTTGTTGTAAAACTTACATGCGTGTGCGCTCTTTATGACGCAAACCTGGGCGCGTATTGCCAAACTGTATTATACCACAGACACGGGTTGCTCTGTGTTCGCAGGTAGTTTGCTATGAATGAAGAGCATAGTACATACTGGCACAGACAATGTCTGTGTTGAAAGACATTTTGCTAAAGAGTATTAGAGCGAAATACATACGAGTACAGACAACCACAATGTCACTTTAATGTGAAACTAAAACCTAGAATTGTACATTATGCAATCCTATTAAAGCAAACTCCAAACCACGGCTCCAAACTAAGGCGTTGTCGACGTAGCCCTACTGTAGCTACGCGGGGCTCCTATTTCTGTCTGCAGGGTTTACAGTAATCTAACACGAAGGGGATGTCGGGATCTTAGTTCGCTCGCTCCGCTCGCTCACTAGACCCCGCCATCCCCTTCGAACCTAACCTGTCCGAGTCGGGGTGCCCAAAGTCCCGAGCTCGTTTCGCTCGCTCTTGCATCCTAAGTTCTCCTTAATGTGTTGCACTACACTGCCAAATCCTTTGCTCTGCACTCGTACATAGTTTGCTTTGAAAATGACGAGCATAATGTATACTAAACAGAGAATGTCTGTGTTGAAATACATTTGGCTCTTTATTGTAACGAGCACTAAGCGGTCCAGCACAGACTATGGATGTCTGTGGTAACATACAGTTTGGCATTACGCAACCTGGGCACTACACGGACACTATGCGGCGCGGGGGTGGAGGGCAAGATAAGCAAAACAAAAGAAACGAGACAAAAGGTGGCTGGGATAGGGTATAGTAAGAACCACGTTGTTTCGTTTTGACATCAAAAGTAATAATGTAATAGTGTAGTATTTTGGAAAGCCCAAATAACAATACTAGTCATTACATTAAAAAAAATAACCATCCGATTTGCAAAAAATATAAATATCCATCATTTTGAGTAAATATCCGATAAAAATGGTTGAAAACGAGTATTTATCCATTTCGGATAAATACTCGAGTAATTATCTTCCGAGAATTTATCCACCGCCCATCACTAGTCGGATGATGCGATCCGAACGCATGCGTTCTCTGTTACTAATGGCCGCCCGTGTATGCTTCCCTACAGCCTGCAGTAGATCACAACGAGTTCAAGTAATTGCACGCCGCTCATGCGTTTTCTGTCTCCGGTGACAAAGATCGCATGATCGGTATGGCGTAACAACGCTTCTAAAAACGCAATTTTGGAATTGAATGAATGGTTTAAGGTATAGCAGAGCAGATCGATCTACCTGACATAACGGCGGGACGAATCGGGTGCAGGCTGTGAAAGATCTTACACACCAAAAGACGCCATTGCTGGCCGCCAGCTCAGCCCAGCTTTTTTGTGTAGAGCGTCAACTAAAATCTATCGCTGACATGCATCCACCTCTAAACTCAACAAAACTAACTTTAAAAAAAGTTCATATGTCATGTGGGCTCAATAAGTGGCCGACAAAGTTTTTCAACGAATGACTTGAAGTTAGCCTAGCCACCGAGATCAAAGTTGTTGCCAACACAAAATATACTGTCGGAGTTTGGTGTTTAGGCGGATTTTCATAGCTTTTCCCCACAGACGTTGTCACAACATGTGAACTCGCGTGTTGATTGTGTGTATTACGTGGCCAAGCGCTAGAAATGTACCAAGGAGTTCCTACGAGTAGTAGGGGACTACTAACACAACCCATTCTGCATTAACACACTCTTATCACACAAGAGTTCAGGCTAGAACCGACTTCCTTGGCTAAATAACTACAATTGTGCTTGTTCCTGGGATTATAGAAGAGAGATTTCTTTCGAACAACCCGCAGCCCTGGCAGGCGTCGGCCCTCTCGGACCCCTTCCGATTTGCTGACATCTCCTTGAGGCGCGCGTGGAACACGAACGCGCCGTCGGCACGGACTGTCGTCATAAGACGGATGGACGGTGAGCTAGCCCATTACTCACCGTCCACAGGCCCGCGCCTACGGTGGCCGGGGGCCACTGGTTGCCCCCCGACGCCCGGGGCGTCTCCCGCGGCGGCTGGGACGTGAGGTTCTCTCCCTCTCACGTTCCGCCACCTCCTTCGCTAGCATGACTGCTTCGCAGAAGGAGGCGACGGCTTCCCATTCCCTCTCGCTCCGGACCATGGATTGAACCAGGGCCGGACGCGAGAGGTCGCCGCCGCCAATCGCCGCTACGAGGACACGGCGGTGCTCAGCCCAAGCGGGGCATAGCTCCACAGTGTGCTCCACCGTGTCCTCCGGCCGATCCTCGCAGTGGTGACACCCGGGCGTTTCCTCCCGCCCGATTCGGTGCAGGAACCTCCCGAAACAACCGTGTCCGGTGAGGACCTGCGTCAGGCGGAAGGTGAGGGCGCCGTGGCGCCTCTCCAGCCACTCCTCAAAGAGGGGACTTATCGCCACTATTGTGGCGTGCCCTGCACGGGGTTGCGACAGTCGCTCCCTCCATGTCGCCATGAGATCGCGCCGGAGGTCTGTCCGCTGAGCGACAATTTGCCGCGGTAGCGGAGTTTCCCCCCGGCGTAGTGCCTCCGCGCGCCATTCGTGCAGGCACGCGAGGACTATCGCCTCCAGATCCCATGGCGGCAATCCGGCCAAGAGGCTCGCCGCCTCGCCGGAGATCGTGCGATACCCCCGGATCAGCCTTACGGCTACCACCTTCTGGGGCGCGTTCAGGTAGTGGGCGGCTCGCCGCCTCAAAGAACGCGCCCACACCGGGGCCCCGTAAAGGGCCATGGACCGCACGACCCCCGCGTAGAGCCTCCGGCAGGAGGCGTTTGGACCCCCTAGGTTGGGCAAGAGCCGCTTGAACGCAGCCCCTGCCCGTTCCAGTTTGGGGGCCAAACGTCGGAAATGCTCCACGAAGTTCCACCGGCTGTCGAGGACAAGCCCTAGGTACCTCAGCGTCGACTCGACGCCGATGGGAACCCCTCCTACCGTCAGTATGGATCCCGACGGTGGCGCATTCCGAGGCCCATGAAAGCACATGGCCTCGGACTTGTGCAATGCCACCTCGAGACCCAGTTGCCGGATTCTCTCCACGACTATCGCAACCCCGCGTGTCATAAGTTCGGCCGCCGCCTCGTGCGACCTCCCTTGTGCCAGCACCAGCGTGTCGTCAGCGTAGCAAACTACACTGACACCGCTAGGGAGGTCGGCGCGCAGCACCCAGTCGTAGCCGATGTTCCACAAGGGCGGCCCCAGAACCGATCCCTGTGGAACACCGCACGACATCTCTCGCCGGTTCCATTCTCCGGTGCGACCGGGGTAGATGACGGCCCTATCCGTCAGGTAGTCCCCGACCACACGACGAAGGTAGGTCGGCACCCGGTGATACCGGAGTGCCTCCCTAATGCAGCTCCAGGGCATGGTGTTGAAGGCGTTGACGATGTCAAGAGACACCGCCAAGACAACCCCACCCCTGGACACCGCATCCCCCGTCGTGAGAGCCCTCACGCGCATGATGGCGTCCACCGTCGAGCGCCCTCTGCGGAAACCAAACTGGTTCTCCGCAAGATCCGGCCCCATCCCCACAAGGTGCCCGGCGAGGCGGTTGGCAATGACTCTTTCGAAGAGCTTGCCCACCTCGTCGAGCAACACAATGGGCCGGTATGCGGACGGAGAGTCCGCAGGGCGCCCCGGCTTCCGGATTAGGACCAGCTTCCCCGTCTTCCAACGAAGCGGGAACTGGCCTCTCTCCAAGCATGCGCTTAAGAGCCCTTCCAGTCGGGGCCCGAGAGCCTCCGAGGCCAGGACCCAGGCTTTGCCAGGCAAGCCATCGGGTCCCGGGGCGGTATTTTTGGCTTTAAGCCTGCCTACCGCCGCTCTCAGGTCTACCCCGGTCACTTCCGGAATGTCGTCATCGTCCTCGATGTGGTCCGCTTCCGGCACCGCAAGCGGCGGAGCCATAGGCGGGGGAGGATGTTCCCCTCGCAGAGGGAACAGAGCGCTCACCACGTCCTCCACGAGCTGAGGGCGGAGACTCTGCGTCAGCGGGGGGGCCCAGGTGCGGAGTTTGTCCCGCACCATCTTGTAAGGGCGCCCCCACGGATCTCTGTCGAGAGTCTCCAGCATCTCCTCGCGGCCCAGGTCTCTGGCCCGCTGGACAGCCTCCTGGAGGGCGGTCTTCGCTGCTCTGTATCCCTCGTACAGCTCCGCCTCAATGGCTGCCGCATCCGGAGGGCGGATGCGGAGCCTGCGATGCCTGGCGTACGGGTGCCGCGCGGCTACGCACGCCTCGCGCAGAGACGTCAGCTCTCGCGACCACCAGTACACCTGACGCCGGGCGCTTCCTGGCCGAACTCGGGGCATTGCCACGTCGCAAATGTCGGACATGGCCTCCTGGAACCACCCTGCCTCGTTGTTAATGTCGGCAGGCCTGTTCGGTGATGTCACCCAGGCCTGCACTATCGAGGCTTCCAGGAGGAGCTCCCGGTCCAGCTGCTTCAGCGCCCAACGCGGACCACTCGGGGCCTGTAGGACCGGCGCGCTTGAGTCCTGGGCGGAGACATCAAACCGGATGTACCGGTGGTCGGAATAGGTCTCCACCCCCTCCATGACGCGCCAGTCAACGACACGCGGTGACAGAGCGGGGCTAGCGAACGAGATGTCCACCACCGACTCGCCCCGCATCCGCACACACGTGGGGACAGAACCCCGATTTAGGACGACCAGGCCCGCCTCCAGAGCCCAGTCCTCCACCATCCTACCCCGCACATCTGTGCAACGAGAACCCCAGGCCAAGTTTTTGGCATTGAAGTCCCCGAGCACAAGCACGGGGAGGAAATAGCTTCGGATGACGACACTCAACTCCATGAGGGAGTTGTGGAACTCGGCGAGAGTTCGGCTCGGGGAGAAGTAGACTCCCGCTACGACGATCTCCCCGAACCGTGCTGCTACGCAGCCCTGACCCTTCCTGACACTTTCAAGGGTCGGGGTACCGGCGGCGGCAGCAAGAAATACCTTGGTTACTCTTTTAAAATTAGATTCAAAAATCAGTTTTACTTGTTTTTAAGATCAAAATCTTGAAAGTTCTTTGCTTTCTTCTTTACGGCCAGTACTCCACATAGACTTATAAGAGAAAAGCTCTCCCGGATTAATATGGAATCATCATATATAATAGCCTATAATGTTCCACTGCTGGGACACAGGCCTCCTCTCAAAAAGAGGGAGTGGGGCTTTAGTCCACCACGAGGGCCCAGTGCGGGTTGGTAGCTATCACATGTCTTCGAATTTTTAGTTCTAGGACACGCCAGTTTCCTCACGATGTTTTCCTTCACCGTTTTGAGACCAGCGGTGATGAAATAAATTACGCAAAGTAATGCGCCTATCTGGGTTCGAACCTACGCCATACTGCTCGTAAGTCGGGGCTGCCACCACTGGGCCACCGCTGCTCTGATATCTAATACAATACCTAAATAATAACGTTCCATATTTAGTGACACTTCACTGACTTCGACGTTCCGCGACTAAACCCCAATTTGATAACTCCAAGTCATGTTCGCCGTTTATTTTAAAGACCTATGGGGATCGGATTTGGTTCAGTTCAGTAACGGTTATGTCTTACGGGGTTAGCCGATAACTTTGATCGAATGTAGGTCAATGAGATTAGTGGGTTTAGGAGATGTCCTTTGATTTCCTGGTCCATTTATTGTGATGGATGGGAACTTGTTATCGGGATACAATCTAATGACATAAGTTCTAACCGGTGTGCGAAGCTTCAAAATATTTTCAACCGTAAAAAGGTTACATATAGAGTTACTTTTTAATTTTTAGTTTATGAGTAGTTAACATTTCATTACGCCAGAAGACTTTGGCAGAGGTGTGCCAAATAGTACACCAACATTTCGCCAGTAACGTTTAAGTCCTATGTGATAGTGGGTGAGTCTTTTGACATCAACTGGAACAAAACCAGACTCCATGTCTGCTACTGAGAAATTCCTAATGGAAAAACCCAACAACACTTTGCCCGACCCGGGTATCACTAGATCAAAAATGCAATTAATAGATGTCCACGAAAATAGCTCAAAGTTTTTTCAGACATGTATCAAATACTTACCAGGATTTTTTTGGAAACCACTGGGCAAGAGGAATGTAATTTTTATCAAATACTTACTAGGATTTTTTTTGGAAACCCCTGGGCAAGAGGAATGTAATTTTTATTTTTTATGACACTGTATTTTATAAAATGAATTAAAAAACACGTCTTCTGATGCGCGGCTTCAAAAAGCAGATTATAATAATGAAGCGCTAAACTGAGCTACTCGTCAAATTCAGTCGTTAGAACGTTTTTCGCGGGAGAAATTAACTTGAAACACAAATTAACTTCGAAAGCTTCGTCTTTCCGATATTGAGATTACCAGAAATTATTATAATATTACGTTCCAAACTATTATACAAGGTGAAAGAGACACCGGCGCTAAAACGATTACAACGTAGGTATTTAGTACTAAAAATCAGCTGGCCTACCATGACGTCTTACAGCAGTATTGTTTTACTCTTATTCCAGTGTGGGAAAGAGACGGAGTTATACCGGATATCTAGCTCCATTTCTTTCCCACACTGGAAAAGGAGTAAAATAAAAATGTTTTGAGACATTACGGTAGGCCACCAGCAGTTCCATAATTTTTTACCATGTGGTGCAAAGGAGTTTTTTTTAATTACCGGCATAAAAAATATAGATCAGAATGATTTACTGAACAACTGTGGTAAATGTTTTAGCGTCGGTGTCCCTTCGACCCTTTATTTAAAATCATCCCGAAGTCTGTTCTAGCCGTCGACTAGCTATCATTCTGGTGTTAGACCTGCAGCATTATTTCATCACTGTCGCACAACTGTCAGAGTACAAGTGCAAGACAGAGACGGGAACATAATTATCGAAGACAAAACAAATGCTTTGGTAATATTTATACATATCGGCCTTAGTACATACAAGGTGTAAACGGACGGCCTGTGGACGGTGAGTAAGACGCCTCAAGGAGATGTCAGCAAATCGGAAGGGGTCCGAGAGGACCTGCCAGGGGTGCGGGACTGTTCGAAAGAGATACCGTGGCCCTCTTCGATCAATATTGATCGAAGGTGGCCCTGGAACACAAAGGACTAAGAAGGAACATGGATGGGTTTTAGTCAGTATAAGTCTGACACTCCCTTCCGCTCCGTCCAGAGCGGGAGGCGTCGAGAAAAAAGAAATGTAAACGGACCCTTTAAACCGTGTATGGATGAAACCGGCAACCAGGCATTCTGCTAGCATTCAAATTTTGCTGGTAAACGTTTTATTTTTGTTTTTCGTTGGGACTCATTGTTACGCACTCAAAGTATAGTGCTGACGGATGCATTGAGTAGCACAAGGATCATGGAGGTATTTAAAGTAAAGTTACAACATAGTTGGCTTTTTGGTTTCCGGTGCTTGAAGCGTAAACATCGTTATAATGCGGCTCTCAAACTTATTGTGCTTAAAAATCATTTAGTGACTATTGGACAGTGTAAAGTGTAAAAAAACACAATTATAAGTGCTGTGGAAGTGTGGAACTATAGACTCTGGTGCACTAACCGTGATATTAAAACTTTTTACAACAAAATTAAGAACCAACAACGACCGGATTGAGGTTAGATTTTGTGTCACAGAGCACTATAAGCAACGTCATAGTTGTCATAGGTCGACAGTGACATTGACATTGTCACTCACGTAAGAGTGTTGCCAACGCGAAAATTAAAATTTAACTATTTCCGCCGCTGACATTTGACACATTGGCAGTACTACCATCTTAACGGGCACAACTATAACGTTTCGTTTCACGCATCTCTGAGCGTTTAGTTACTGCATCATGGATACCACAGGAATGTCAGAGGATATGTTAAAACTATTTCAATTGATGAAAATGGAATTAGAGAAACAAACAACAATAATAACTCAGAATGTAACTGATAAACTAATGCTATCAATAGACGAAAAAATACAACCTATAATAGAAGAAAATAAAACTTTAAAAGCAGAAGTCGAAACATTGAAAAGAAAAATGAAGCACTTCGAGGACATGAACAGGAAAAATAATATAATAATCCATGGTGTTAAAGAAACTGAAAACTCCTTTGAAGAATTATTTACCATAATTAAAAACATATTGTTGGATTTACACATTAAGATAGAAAAAATTGAAATAAATAAATACCACAGACTTGGTCACAAGCAAGATGGAAAAACTAGACCTATTCTGATCGGCCTTACGTCACAACTAAAGAAAGCAGAAATTTTGAAAAATAAAAAACATTTGCCACAACAAACTTACATAACTGAAGATTTTTCAAAGGAAACAATAGAAGCGCGTAAAAACCTACAGCAGCAATTAAAGCAAGAAAAAGAACGTGGCAATATAGCATTAATTAAAAACAATAAACTTATAATAAAAGGAAAATCTGAATTTGAAAAAAGGAAAAGGGAGTCTTCTATGTCACCCAATAAGGTACAAACACAACATTCTAGCATTCTAGCCCCTTCTAAATTGGCCAAAACTGATGCATTTGCATACATGAGGGCCCGATCTTTTTCACTGTCGGACAAACATACGCAACAGAATAAGGCATAGGAATTACTAGACACCGGAAACGCGAAGAATTTATATAACAAAATAAACAAACTAATAGAAAACAACCAGATCCCCAATACGGTTGGTCACCGCGGGGTGATAGACCATACCCCCCAAAAGCTTAAACTTGTGGAAGGTAATTCGAAGGAAACACTACCCATAAGACACAGGACTAAACTAAATATAGCTACGCTTAACACAAGATCACTGAAGTCCAATGAGTCTTTATTGGAACTGGAACAAGCATTGGAAACAGTAAACTGGGATATTATAGGACTAAGCGAGACACGTAGAGCGGATGAGAAAATTGTTGAACACGAAAACTACATATTTTATTACAAAAACGAAATAGCTGGGTTATATGGAGTAGGATTCATTGTTAAAAAGTACCTTAAAAACAATATAATAGAATTCCAAGGAGTATCCGACAGAATCGCTATTTTAAATATTAGGCTCCCTGGTCACAAACAACCTACTTCAATTGTTCGGGTATATGCTCCAACCGAGATTGCCAAGGAAGAAATAAAAAACGATTTTTACAACAAACTTAACAAAACCATAGCAAATCTTAATAAAACCATAATCATAATAGGAGACTTCAATGGTCAAATCGGAAAGAGAAAAACAAATGAAGACAAAATACTTGGACCTTATACTACAGGAAAAAGGAATGATAATGGACAAAGACTGGTAAACTTTGTTTTGGAAAACAACTTACACATTACAAACAGCTACTATAAAAGAAAAAACAAAAGAAAATGGACATGGGTGTCACCCGATGGAAAGACAAGGAACGAAATAGATTACATAATTACAAACAAACTAAAATTATTCTCCAACATAGATGTCGTCAACCAACTCAACTACAATACCGATCACAGAATGCTTAGAGGCCAATTATACACAGTAGAACCAAAAACGTCAAGAAAAAACATTCAACAAATTAAAAAACTATCAGCTTCGCCAATTCCCGAAAACATCCTAGATTCCTTAGAAACCAACTTGATGAAAGTACAAAATTCCAACGAAATTCAAGAAAAATATGATGCCCTAGTAACAGAATTAAGAAAAATAGAAAGTAATATTGTAAAAAACAAAGCAAGAAAAGACAAGTTAGGACTGAACGCCAGAAGCTTGATAGAACAAAGAAAGATCTTGTTTAAAGACAGGAAAACCAACAAACAAGAAATAGTAAAGCTAAGTAAAGATATAAATTTGCAAATACGAAAACATAGACAGTTTACAAGAACAGAAACAATCAACTATTATATAGAAAAATCAGGTGGTATTAAAAAAGCATGGCAGCAATTGGGAGAAACCTTAGATTGGATCGGAAACATGACACACAGAGAATCTAAAAGTAAGAAGACAAAGAGAATTGAAATACTCAAAATCGCAACCGACTACTACCGCGAGCTATATAGTGATGAGGAATTACTGACTGAACCAAGCCAAGAAACTGTCTACGAGGGCAAAGAGGAGGAAGAAATCCCAAATATAATGCGAAATGAAGTTATCAAAGCAATCAACTCACAGAAAAGAGGAAAGGCACCAGGCGAGGACCGCATATCTAACGAACAAGCAGGATTTCGAAGTGACTTTTCAACGCTCGATCATATTCACACCATAAAACACGTGATCCAGAAAAGTAATGAATATGGAATTACTTACTATCTGGCATTCGTAGACTACAATAAAGCGTTCGACTCACTGAAACACGCAAAGATATGGGAAGCGTTAGAAACACAAGGAGTGGGCAGAAAATATATACGTCTCATTAACAACATATACGCGAGCATGGAAGCTAGAATACGTACAGAAAGAGTGGGTGAAGTTTTCCTATAAAAAGAGGAGTTAGACAAGGGGACCCGTTGTCACCCAAACTTTTTTCGGCAGTTCTTGAACATGTATTTAGACGTCTCGAATGGGGCAAATATGGCCTAAGTGTCAACGGAGCTCAACTAAACCACCTGAGATTCGCAGATGATCTGATACTTATTTCAAACAACGTTATAAGCCTACAAGAAATGCTCGAACGACTGGTACATGAAAGCGGTAATGTTGGACTGTCAATTAACACCTCAAAAACGAAATTAATGACAAACGTTGATAAAATCCCTATCATAGTTAATGGTGAAAGGATAGAATATGTGGAAGAATACACGTATCTTGGTCAAATAATATCCCCAAAAGACCTCACAAGAAAAGAAATTAACAACAGAAATTATTTGGCTTGGAAAAGATACTGGTCCCTCAAGGAAATAGTAAAAAATCCTGATGTACCACTTAAATATAAAAAGAAAATATTTGATTCATGTATCCTGCCCATTATGACATACGGATGCCAGACCTGGAGTTTAACGGAACACAACATACACAAACTAGAGACCTGCCAGCATAGTATGGAAAGAAGCATGCTCAATATCAAACTGAGAAATAAAATAAAACTAGAAACAATTCGTAAACAAACCAGAGTTACAGGTGTGACGTATACTATTAAAAAACTAAAATGGAGATGGACAGGTCACATGATGAGGACCAAAAAAGAAAAATGGGCTAAAGACGTAACCGAGTGGTACCCAAGACAGTACAAAAGGAAGAAAGGGAGACAACGTCGTAGGTGGGAGGACGACATTAAAAGAACAGCAGGCAGTATATGGAGAAGAAAAACACATAATCGCACTCTGTGGCAAGCTTAAGGGGAGGCCTATGCTGGAAAGCAAGACAATCTTCGTGAAACTGGTGTCTAGAAGCAAAGTTTAAAATTCATAAAATATGTATATGTAAGATTGTTGAATAAAGGCTATTGTATTGTATTGTATTGTATTGTATAACATAGTAACAACCCCTGTTCGCGGACGACACGGCCATTTATTTCACTGGCCGCAGTCACGACGCTATATCTATCTACAGCACCCTCCGAACCTCAGCCAACGTCTTAGGCGCTTGGTTCCGGAAATGGAGAATCGAGGTGAACCCCGACAAGAGCCAGGCAGTTGTCTTTTCTAAACCGCGTAGAAATAAGCCACCCGCGCTCAACCCGATCACTATGTACGGCAAGCCTATCCCTTGGGAGAAGCAAGCCAAGTACTTTGAAGTTCTTCTCGACAACCACCTGTCTTTCGCGGTGCACATCAAAGCAACTCACGACCGTGCTGCCTTTGCTATGGGTAGGCTTCGTTTCATGATTTTTGCAAAAAGCAAGTTGTCACTCAAGTGCAAGTTGCGCCTCTATACCGCGGTGATCCGCCCCATTATGACGTACGCTTGCATCGTGTACGCATACACTAAACCTAAGTACATCCATAGGATGCAGACTTTGCAGAACCGGTTCTTAAGTAGAGTCACGGGAGCCCCTTTTTGTGTCCGTAATGACCGTCTACACGTAGACCTTAGAATGCCCACCGTCCTTCAGTTTATGAAACGTCTTTCGAAGCATTTCTTCGATAACGCCATTAAGTACCGTAATCCCCTGATTGCAGCGGCTGCCCGATCGAATTTTTAGTTACGAATCCTCCCGCATTAGTACAGTACGTCGTCCGAGGCATACCCTCGTCACTCCCGATGATGCTATCACACTCCTCGAGGAGAGTAGTAAAGAGACTAGCACTCTTAAAAAGTTCTGACACAAACCGGCGTCTTTCCGACCTCGCCGTCGAGGTCCGTCGCGACGTCCCGGTCCATGCCTTCCCCGACCCTCGGTCGAGCCAGCCCGCGATGCTGTCCCAGTAGTTTTAAATCAGCCCTTAAATAATGATATCATTCAGATCTAGTCTGTTCCCATGCAGTCATCCCCCAGCGACGCCCTAAGCCGAGGCTCGTACCCCACAGGGGGTGCCCTTAGCATGTAGTCGCTTAGTTTGTAAGTTTTTATGCCCTGGCTGGAGGCCTTACTCTTAAGGCACTCACAGGATAGTCCGGTTAAGCAGACGACAACCTCCTAAGTTAAACTACGAGATTACATTCACAACAAAACATTGTAACAACTTAGAACTAAGAATGTAATGGGTGCATGTAAAATTTTGTCAAAAGTTTATAGAATATGATCTTAAACTGTTAAACCTACATAACCCAGCAACATTGGTAGATAGTAGATTAACTTGCACGCGTCTATTTGTCCGTAATTATCGCAATTAACATCTATCAGTGAGTAATGAGGTTTACATACTAACGCCCCAGTTACCTTGATCAAATCAGTGCTACAATCAGCGCAAGGATAAATGTCTAACAGCGAACAAGATTCATACTATTGTGGTATTCTATGGAATCGGTAGTAACATCTAGCCTGTAATTCAAAATGCTCTATTTCGCCAGTTATATTTAAGTCTCATTGTATCAGGGAGCGAGCCTATTGCCACCAACCGGGCACAAATCCAGACTCCGAGGCTGCTACTGATAAATTCCTGATGGTATAACCCAATATCAGTTTGCCCGACCCGGTAATCAAACCCAGGACGTCATGCTCATAAGTCGCGGTTGTTAGACCGACATACAGGGTAACCCGCATCTAAAAGCAAGAAATTTTGTCAAACAGTTTGTTCTACCCCCGACCAAAAAAAATAGGGGTGACATAAGTTTCACGTGTGTATCTATGTGTCTGTCTGTGGCATCGTAGCTCCTAAGCGGATGTGGGTTAGAACGAGAAACCCGAGATCTTAGGGGGGAGGGGGCGTGCGCCCCCCGCTAAAATCTCGGGTTTCTCATTTATCTTTCTTCGTTTATCCTTTTTTCGTTAATTAGCGACAAGACGCGCAATACCGAGAAAAGTGGCAGGAATGGGAGGCGGCCTATGCCGAGGGGTGGGCCAGTCAAAGTTGAGAAAAAAATAATATTAGTTTAAAAAGCATGAAATAAAATAAAATTTAAAAACCTTTCTTTTTGTTTTTTTAGAGGATTTTTGTGTCGTGGATTTTTTATATAACGAAGATGAGCACTAAGGAAGTATTATTTAAGTTCGTGTTAAATAGGGGATGAAAGTTTGTATAAAACTTTATAATTTTTCAGTGTGTAATTCCATTGTGCCCACAGTTTGTATTTTTGATTGTATTGCTATACCTAATCATTATCAAACTTCAGGACTGCTAACCCAAAAAAATTACCTCAATTAGTCCCTTTTCACCACACGAAAGAAAACAACAATAAATCCTAAGACCAAGGACATAACGTGGGCGGTGACGTACGATATAATTGCAAATGTCACCGACAAATCTACACAGACGCTGAGAATACCAAATTAACGTGAATATTAGTCGCTATTACTAATAAACTAGCACTTAAAGTGTTGATCCAAGATGTATTATTCAAGAAACAATTTCAAGCCATTATTTGAACACGTGGAAGCAAAGTGTAGCTCATCAATTATTATATGGTTTATAATATAAGATCACGGTTATAATCTCGGAAGTTAGACAAAGGTTAGCTCTGGAACAGCACCCCTTTGGCATTAAAAAAGCTGAAAGCAAACTCACTTTTAAAAGAAAAGTCTGCAACCACTATTAAAAGTCAGACTAAATAGCTTTTAATTAATTCTACTAAACGCTTAGTTGACGCTTCCCGTGAACCAAGGGCTGGCTTTTACTTTGGCCAAAGGCAAAGTATTGCCATACAACGTGGCAATGCTGCCAGTTTCTTGGGCCCATTACCAGTTGACAGCGTTGAGGAATTTTTGACGCCCTTTTATAGTTTATTGTTGTTTTATTAATTTGGTATTTGTTATAAAAAAAATATTACGCTACATAATTTGAAAATGTGTATTGGTATCTGTGTAAGTATATACATTCTCTAAGATGACCCACCGACCCATTTTCGTAAACAAGTTGTTATTTTAAGACATTATTATTTTGTACTCTATCACAATGTTTCCCTATTTACTATTATTTAATGTTTTCCTATTTAACCCAAAGGTTGACTTTTAGAGAATGCCTTGTGGCATTAGGTCCGCTTATGTACCACTATTGTACATGAAGTAGCAGTTAGGCCGGTACTACAAAAAAAAACAGAACGCTCTCGAAAAATTACGATAACATATTCAAGAAAAAATAATAAATAAAATTTGTTAATAATACGTTAGTACCGAGTTGTGCAGTTTTAGTTGATTAGCGGATATTACTTAATGCTGCAATTACCAGCTAAGCCGTTGTTCGCATTACCCACTGCTCAACTAGATTGCTCAACTGCGATAAGTTGAGCAGTGGGTAATACCAACAACGGCTCAACTGAGAAGTCTAGAGTTTATGAGTAGGCGACATTAGCTAAGAAGCCAATGTCTCCTACTCTTAAGTTAGTTAGCTAGTTGAGACATGTCAGGTAGTAAACGGTGAAGGAAAACATCGTGAGGAAACCGGCATGTCCTAGAACTAAAAATTCGAAAACATGTGACATCTACCAACCCGCACTAAGCCCGCGTGGTGGATTACAGCCCACTCCTTTTCATAGAGAGGAGGCCTGTGTCCCAGCAGTGGGAACATTATAGGCTGATGATGATGATGATGACTTCACATCTTCTTAACCAAGCGGACAAATTCACAGGCAAATATACTTCGTCCTTGTCCTGTTCTCTCTACAGCAAGTATTTTTAATAATCTTAACAATGTTTTGGTGTTTTCGTTGGATTTGTTTATTTTAGAATGCCAACCTACGAGCACATTGTTGTTTCTATGTAGCTTTCCTAACATACTGATTACTGACTATTTTTATAAAGTACTTTTTCTTTAAAATGTTGTCCAAACTCGTCATAAATGGCTGCATTGCAAGTTTCGTATTTTCACATTCGCATTTAAAGTAATTCCAACCTTCGATTATTTTTGAGCAGTTGAGCAGTAGGTTATTGGTATGTTCGGTTTAAAACAGGATGACCTACTGATCTTTTTTTTTTTGGGAATGGCATCTCGCAGTTCAACCTAGGAGGTTGTCGTCTGCTTAACCGGACTATCCTGTGGGTGAATTTAGAGTAAGGCCTCCAGCCAGGGCATAAAATTTACAAACTAAGCGACTACACGCTAAGGGCAACCCCTGTGGGGTACGAGCCTCAGCTTAGGGCGTCGCTGGGGGAGGACTGCAGGGGGACAGGCTGGATCTGAATGATATAATTATTTAGGGGCTGATTTAAAACTATTAGCACAGCATCGCGGGCTGGTTCGAGCAAGGGTCGGGGAGGGCATGGACCGGGACGTCGCGACGGACCTCGATGGCGAGGTCGGAAAGACGGCGGTTTGAGTCGAAACTTTTTAAGAGTGCTAGTCTGTTTGCTACTCTCCTGGAGGAGGGTGATAGCATCATCGGGAGTGACGAGAGTATGCCACTGACGGCGAACTGAACTAATGCGCAAGGGTTCGTAACGGGCGGCCGCTGCGATCAGGGGATTACGATGCTTAATTGCGTTATCGAAGACGCTTCGAGAGACGTTTCATAAACTGAAGGATGTGGCCTACTGATCAACTAACTTGAGCAAAAAATAGTTGAGATAAAGAGCATAAAATGTTCGGTAATACAAACTATGTCCTACTGCTCAACTAGTTGAGCAATCTACTTGACCAGTGTGTTAGTCTATATGTGCAAAGATCAAATATAAACAAAAGTGCCACGAATGTGTTTTTGCAACCTAGTTTTATAATTATTCTGCTGACGAAAATCCTTTCCTGTAATAATTATGTGTTTAGTTCTAAGATAGTAGGGTTTAAGTTAATTAAAATAATAATTTTGCCTTCACGTAATGTTAAATATTAAACATAAAACTACTGTCCTACATATAGCATATTGTGAGAGCTCCCACAGCCTGTGGTATAGGATTATCCTAGTACAGGCTAACATCTAACAGTATTATACCTACATTATTAATTTCGGATTCATATTGCATTTTAACTTTTAGTTTTTTGAATAAATATTTATTATTATTTATTTATTATTCAGTTAATAACTGAAATTATCTGTGCGTAACTATAGTAAAATGAAACATATTATTATGTAAATATAGTAGTTGTACATATGGTGGGGAAGTAGCGATTAGATTCATCCATATGAATTTCCTAAATTTTGCGGGCTACCTAAGCGCATTTTCATTTGGCTTCGAGATCCAAGTCTCATCGTCAGCCTACCGTAGTCCACTACTGAACTTAGGCCTCTCCAATCACACGCTACTTAGCTCGATCCTCAGCAACTCTCATCCAGTGCTAATTGCCACCCTTCGAAGATCGAATATCTGAAATCTTAAGAATCTTATTTTATTTTTTCTCATTTACTAATATCCAATTAAAACCAAACAGATTAAAATAGTCTAGACGTTGTCAATTCAGTTTAGTTTTATAGACATTTTAGGTGCTTGACGTCACGGTTGTAAAACTTCCTACGCCTATAATTTAGGATTCTGACGTCATTTATCCAACGTTACGTATACGATTGTATATACAAGAATGTAGAATTTAGACTAGCTGTTGCCATAAAAGTTTCTAAAAAATTAAAAAGTAATCAGTGTAGTGGGAAAGTCGTTATAGAAATAAATAAATACGTACACATTGAAAACAATCGACGCTTGTGTAGGCGCTCTACTTTAGGGCGTTCGCTAAAACTTGTACAGTGCCCTTCACTATTACCTGACCCATCTCACAAAGCAAAAAAGAGGCAAATGGGTCGGTTAATGCTGCTCACTGACTGTACGTGTGCATGGTGCGGGTGCTTGCCATATTTGAAAAAGAATTTGACCAGACACGCGAGCAACCGCGCTAGCATTAGCGTACGCCCTTAGGCTGTTATAAGATTTACGATATACCACTGAGATACGATTCGCACATTTTGGTTGGCCTACGAAATTATACCAATTCCATTTATTTTTTTTGCGAAATCATCTACGAGAAAACTTGAACCTGTCAGAAGATTGTTTAGCAAGCAGAATCTACCAAGTCTTACACGTGGAGCCTCTTCCAAATTTAATTACGTTATTACAAAATTTTCAGGTACGAGTAAGAGCCGCAAAAAGGGGTGTTTGAGAATACAAAAGTAATTACTTTGATCCAGTTTAGAAGATACAGAAGAATGTGGCTAACCAAATTTTTATGGTTTTTTTTATAACTCATAACATTATGTTTATATTCCTATAAGGGTAGGGCAGCTGTGTTTAAGTCATGCACACTCAGCCTCAAAAAAAAAAAAAAAACTTTATTGTCTTGCCCTTATCCTAATTTATTTGGGGTCGGCGCAGCATGTCTTCTTTTTCCATACTTCTCTATTACTTGTCATCTCATGAGACACCTCCTTTCTTGCACATTTCATTTCATCTTTCACACAGTCCATCTTTTCTTTTCATCGTTTCTTTGGTCTTCCTCTACTCTTATAACCATCCACATTAATACTCAAAACTTTTCTCACGACATTTTCCTCATTCCTTCGCCTCACATGGCTTTCCATGACAACCGAATAACAGACAAAAAAACGTAAACACCGACAAGAATTAATTTAGTAGACTACAATTTATGTTGCATACTAATGGTTAAGCTTTTTGCCAAGAACTCATAAATCTAGATTTCGGTCTATCTAAGAAACTAACTAAAAAGCCGAATACTTTGTCCAACCTGGAAATCGAATTCTGAACTCCACGCTCAGCTGTCGCTTGCGAGTCTTAATAAAGATAAGTCAGAAATAACGTCACATTATTCAAGCTCCTAAAATCACATGAGTATTCTGAAAATGTTAAAAATTTCGCACCATTTGAGTCGTAGAAAGCGAATGCATTGGAAATAAGACTAGTGCACTCACCCGTATTCGCGAGCCCGGCGACGATGTTCGCGCACTCTTTTGTTTTCGGATGAACCGGTCTGTGACGTCAAAATACTAGTATTAGGTACTTTATAAAATGTCTCCATTTTAAACTGGGTTCTTTTACGTTGCTTTTAGGTTAGGTGTTCAATGAAGTAATTGTGAGGTTGATAGTGAATTAAGGTGATTCGGAATAATCACACTCTATTTTTGAAGTGAAAACTTCTTTAGCGGCGTTGTGCACTTTTGTGATGGGTAAAAAATGTTAAACTCACAGGGGTCGCGTGTCCTGATCGAGCGGATTGACATTAAGTTACGAAGGAATTTAACTTTATGATATCTGACATTGAGTTTGGGTATGCACAAACAAAATCTTCGGTTTCTCCAAAAATTCGTAAGACGGATTGTAGTAGTTCTGAAGGGTTAAATTTTTAATTTAAGATAAATTGTCATGTTTGTGTACGATAGCGCAATAAATGAATATTGTATTTACCACATAAATGATATTACTTTTATACTGATAATTAAAGCAATTCGTGCAAAGTTTTTCCCTAACCATTCCAAAAAATTAAAAATGCACAACGTTAATATTCAAGTTTTCACTTCTGCCATCACTCCCGGAGTGCAACCCGTTTTTTTTACACTACTTCGTTTTCTTGACTGCCTCGTTGATCTAGGGGTCGCAACCGTAACTGCTGAGCATGCGGTCCTGGGTTCGATTCCCGGGTCGGGCAAATTGTTGTTGTGTTTTTCCATCAGGAATTTGTCAATAGCAGCCACGGAGCCTGAAATTGTGCCTGGTTGATGGCAATAGGCTTGCCTAGCGAGGCATAGGCCTGAAACATAACTGGCGAAATGTGGTGGTGTGTACTATATTAGGTACACCTATGCCAAACGTGGGATTACAGAAGTGAGGTTATGTAGACTCTACTAAATCTAGCCCACAGCTTCACCTGCATGAATGTCTCAAAATATCCCGCAGGAACGTACTAAAGGTATTAAAATTATCCCATGTTTTATCCTAAGTTTCATTCTAGCTTATAGTCTAACTGTGAGCCTAAACTCTTTAGCAGCAAATGTCATAGCGATAGGCACCATCCAAAAAAATCCACCAACCATTCAAACGTTATTAACGTAAAGTACCTAATTCAAAGATGGCGCTAAACATTATTCCATTTAGTACTAACATCAAACGATTAAACGGCTCTTAGAGTTAACTGCCCATGGTCAAACAAGGGCGAGTTAACACTTAACCCGTTACTAATTAACATAAAGATAAAGAGGTAGATAATTAAGTTAATAGGGATGGGATCGCTTAACGGTTGTTTGGGCACCTATCCCACTCGACGAAGAACCGTCTACCTGTCAACTAAATTCTCGCTCTAATAGCATACAAAAGATATAGAGTGCTATAAGTTTTTAAACTGACATGGTCACTAACACTATCAACAACACTTGTAACGGGATATTTACCATGTTTATTATTTGTAATAATAAACATGGTAAATATCCCGTTACAAGTATTATATAGAGTGCTAGTTCTACTTACTGTCAATAATGTTCCTTCAGCTGGGACACAGGCCTCCACTATATTTATTTATTTATTATTATTTATCTATTCACTAGAAGTAGTAGACGATTATGCCTACCTGCGACAAACGGTCCAGTTGAGTGGGTCTAACTACGGTTAGTTCTAGAGATTCAAGAAAGAGGTCAATCGTCGGATCTGACTCGGCTGGGCAGCGTTCGAGAAGTTGCGTGGCCTATGTCCAGCAGTGGACGTCTTTCGGCTGAAATGATGATGATGATAATTTATTTATTTACTTAATAGGAAAATACATTCAGATCAACATTCATCACATTTCAGCCGAAAGACGTCCACTGCTGAACATAGGCCTCCGCCAAGTGTAGCCACATCGACATAACATGGGGGGTTTTGCCATAATCGCCACGCTTGGCAGGCGGGTTGGCGATCACAGTACGGTTGTTACAAAAGCACAGAGAACGCTGCTGCCCATTCTCTGGCAAGTCCCTTAGTCGTCTCCTACGACACCCACGGGAAGATATGGGATGGTGCTATTCTTTACGTCCGACACCATACAGAACCCATATTCATTCAGATAAGAGAGCACAAAGATACTGCTTATTTCACAAGAAATTTCTTCCAGAAGATTTGGGAGAGGAAAGTTAGATAGACGGTAGGACGGGTAGATAGTTGGAGAAGAAGAGGGCTGTAAATACGCCACGCAGGCCCAGTGCGGATCGGTAGATCCTACTACCGAGATAAAAATTAAATAATTGCGAAAGTTTATTAGAAATTATGGATGTTTGTTACTCTTTCACGTAAAAACTACAGAACTGGATGAAATTTGACACAAAAATCAAAATATTTTATTTTACATAGGTCTACATGCACACTAATAAAACGTCGACAAAAGGTTCACGGTTCGGGTTGATCATTTCCTATGGAGAAGAACCGGCAAGAAACTCCATGGTTATTCTTTTAAACTCATTTGGTTTTCCAATATTTGAATGTTACAGCGTTAGTACTTAAGTATGGGAGGACATCGTAGGCCCGTCAGTAAGTCGTTGCTTACTACAAAATGTAGAACAAGATGTCTGTTAGGTTGGATAGGTTATTGTCACTGCATGCATACCTATTTATTATACCGCTACTTAGTCTACACACACATAATATTTTCACTACCACATAATATTTTCTTAATCATTCAAAATACCAAGATTTCGCTTTATTGTGCTATTATACTAAACGTAGGCACAAAGTGCCATTACACAACCAAACCCAAAAAACATTGGTATTGTAATTCATTTCAAACGTCTACGCACGCACTGTACTTCCACAACACCAGCCTATAATAAAACCTAATAATATTCAAAACTTTCCCAAGTACAATTTCGCTCAGTTCGCGAAAATAAACTTTCATTATTTCCTAAAGTTTGTACGTCGTCAAAAAACTTTGGGAACGAAGGCAAAGTATGCGTTACGGGGCAAAGTTGTGCTAAGTATGTAAACGGGGCCTTACAGGGCACTTAAGTTATGTTGTGGGTAAGTTAAAAGAATCTTAACTTCGGAAATATACTGTCAAGGTCATTAGTGAGGTATTTGATTGAGTATTTTTTTATTTAAACGTCCCAAATGTCGTGTTGTTACGCAAACAAAGGGACACTTTATGTTTACGCCTTGCGTGAACGGGCACGTTCCTAAAAATTCATGGAAATTATATACTTTAGAGTTGTGAGTTTTGAGCTTCTGTTTGGCGTGTTGACGGCAAACTACGAGTATAATTTATGCTAAAGAGGTTAAAGAGACAGAAATGAGCTAGGTACAGACAGCGTCATTAAGTAGTTACCCCCCTTGCGTACTCGGCCGGCCTGTCGAGGTGTTAGCTCATACTGACGCTGTCTGTACAAGTTTGATGCTATTACAAGCGTTCATCAATTCTTGTAGTGTGCAACTGTGCAGGGATTAGGGAAAGCAGGTCACGATATCATGGCCCATTCTTTGTTGAACAGCACCATAGTTTTGAGCTGACACAATAGAAGAAGAAATTTCCCCCACTGCACGATAACTTTGCACACATACAGGTGAGAACACACTGTTGAAGAATCACCGTATGGTTCAGTCAGCAAGAGATTCACCATTTGAATACCAGGGTTTGGAAAATTCATGAGGATTTTCATGCCCAAAAGAATACAATAAGTAATAAAATCTTTGCCCAGCAGTAGAATGAGGCAGGCTAAGAGCATCAGTAGTTATAGTATCAGCCCCTAAACATTCTACATAGGTGTTACCAACAAAATACACCAAAAAAAAAAGAAAAAAAAACTCCGAAGTTTTTTTAGCAAACAGTTGTTTATTAAAACTTGCAACAACGTATTCGGGGGCTTTGGGGTAAACAGTCCCCGACAATCAATCAAAACCGACCAAGTTGCTGCGACATTGATGTATTAAGTTATTTTATTGAAACCACAGGAGAATATTGTTTCGGTAACAATAAAATGGCTGATTTAGAGCAGCTGGCTAAAAATATATTCAGTGGTGTTCGATCGATTGAAGTTATACTTCATTTGCTGCGGTGGCCCAGGGGTAGATAACCTTCTGTACATATTGAAACCCATTCGTGTCTGAGAGCATAGTAACAAGAGCATGGAAAAACTTTACCAGATGTACCAGAGAGTAGAAGTACTAGAGGTAACTAACTGGGTTGTGCATTTCAGATAGGTAGTCGCTCCATTTAAACTTATTTGGATATTAATTATTCAGCTGCATTCAGCTGTTGAGAATGGAAGGAAAAACATTTTGCGTCGACCCCAAATATCTATAAGGTCATTAGAGCCACCCAGCACCCACTCCGCAGCGCCTCGCCTCCTGCGGCTAGTATTCTTTATATGGACTTGTTTGGGTCACTACATCAACTCCGTAGGGTCACCGGCTCACCTCAGTCGTAAGCCCTCCACGCGCGGACTGCAGGTGGACCACTCGGTGACAACTCGCTGCTTGCCTTGCGTTGACTGCACATTACCAACGTGCGGGACCCGATTGGACCGCGCGCTGCCCGCAAATGATTTACGCGAGGACGATACTTGGCGATGCGCCGCTCCCCACCCTCCCTTCATTCCCAGCCTCGTTGACCGCGCAGGATCCACTCGTTGACGACGCGAGGTCCACTGCTTGACCGCGCGACGTTTATTGGTGATAAGTTGATAACGCGGCGTCCACCCGTGGACCACCTGTCGACAACAAGTGGACGCAGTCGGTGCGGGGTGGGTGCCAGGTGGCTCTGATGAGTTGTGACCTATAGAATGGGACGAGGGCTAGAAGATGATGATGGCTCAGCTAGACTAGACGCCGAGACCAATGATGATAAAAGGAAGTAGACACCACGACATGCTAAAAATTATTAACTCTCGCTAGTACCTCACGAATATCCTTTAAAAGGACATTGCCTCAGTGTATGTCTTTGTAGGAGGACGTCGACCCTAGACAAGACTATTGTAATAAGTTTCCAGAGTAACATTACTTGTTCTAAAATAGGTTAAAACCCACTAAAAAACCCGTATTACACTCTAAATCTCATTCCTTAATTAACGCTTTGTCTACTACAAGTTCGGATTTTATTAACATGACGATTCTATTGGCTCACCTTTCGAAATCCAACCTTAGATTTACGTGGCTACAGTTGAAAATTGCTTGTTTGTAGTGTCTTCAGCCACGGCATACCTTAGGCCGTGAATACACTTTGGGAGACAAATGTGTCTCATACATATACAGCGATTGTATGGCAAGTTTATGTTGATGAGTTGAAGTCGTAAAGACGCAGATGCGACTATGATATTACAATCGTATCTTTTGGTGAGGTAGGTGAGAATTTTTTTCATGAATTTATGCACCTGTATTGTGGTTTACGGTATAAGGAATAAAGAAGTTTTTCAGACATTGACCGATTGAACTGTAAGTTTGATGTTTGGTCTGGTTTACACTTCTATCAGACGACTAAAATTAATATTACATTTCGTTAAAGATTTTGCATCAAAAATACGAATATATTTTATGTCATAGATTTTTTTTAATACTTATATTCCGTAAACCAACGTTAAATATCCTCCTCCGATTTTTTTTTATTCTGTCGACGTTATTATTGTGGAAAATTTAGTTCAATAGAAAATTACCACTTACTAGAAAACGCAATATCTCAAACCATTTGAAAGGCAACCAGTTCATACTTTATGATCTCATACTAGTTAGGTACAAAAAGTTACGTTTTTGTCTGTATTACTGACTCACTATCTGCGGTGTCGTAGTTCTAGCAAAAAAGGGGTCTGAAACTAAACGTTTACGATGGTCAAAGTCCATCAAAATTCAATGAAAATTGACCTAAACGACTAGACATACTTGGCTTTTCATAACACCATTGTACAGGAAATTTCAGTAATAAGTATTTTTGTAAAATGAAGGTATGGTGGTTGGTTATTTTATTATTCACAACTTATAATCAGTTTTTTGGTATGACTGGCAATAGAATCATTAAGGTAGGTATTTTAAGTTCATGCCATTCGAATGTTTATAATATTTTGTGAAAATTGTAGGTAGCTTCCAAACCAATATTCATTACAAAAAATTCGGTATTTATCTTTGACTTGGCGTCATTTTCAATTAATTAATTCTCGTTACATTATGGTTGCTGTGGGGTTCTGGCTACAGACAAGTCTGCTAAAAAAACAATGCTTTTCAGTATCGTTGCTACTGCCATACATGTAAGAATCCATAATAGTCCTCCTGACAGCGGCCAATCACAGCAGAGATTAGCCATCGGCGCGAAAGATGTTATAGTCCACAAGTGTATGCGCAGGCACACATGCACTCGCTCTTCCGTCACTCTCATAGGCCGATGGGACGGCAATCCAACGCGACTTGAGAGAGAATAGGCACAAGACGAGGCACGGGGGTAAAAAGCCAAACTCGGAACTGCTACTGAGAAATTTCTATCAGAAAAACTCAATGGCTGTTTTTGCCCCACTTTAGAATCGAACCCATTTAAACTGTCATATTATGTAGAGTAACTGTGAAATTACTAAGGTTAATCCAGTACCTATTCCGCCAGACCATTTATGTTGCTTTACCTAGATCACTTCTGCGACCAACTCTTTGCCCACTATTTCATCTTGGCGACAGTTGACGCTGTCTCCGAAATGAAAATTAAATTGCCACATAATTGACGTGAAAGTCTTCATTTCAAACAAGCGCCGTGTTTGAACTTGTTTCATTCCAACATTTGTGTTACCTTCGTTATTTGTACGAGCTGCTTTACGCAGATTTGAAATTGTGGGTATTGAGACGGTATTAAAATTTTAAATGCCAAGATTATGAACGTTTTGTTCGGTGTAATATTTTTAACTGACTTCTAAAAAAACGAGGAGTTTATCGTACCAGCATGTCTTTTTCTCATGTTTGTTCACAGATTTCTCCGTGATTACTGGTCCAATTTAATTGATTCTTTTTTTCATTTTGTGAAGAAATCTTTCGTGGTGGTACATATATTACATTTTATAATTTTTGGTTAGGTATTTTATGAATTATCCTCTATTATATGCGTTTTGTCTTCTTCATCCACGTGGATGATGACGTTCTAATATTTTCTAATTATAAAACAAAATTAATTATTGATACTTGACAAGGATTTGTGTGAGATACCATAACCAAAAAGGTTAAAATAGAAACTTTGGTATTCATATTTCAGGTCTATTGAAGTAAAGACATGAATACAGATACCAGGCACTTGTACAAAATTATGCAAGTAGCTGACATGCCAGCGTCAATCAGTCAAAATCATGACAGCATGCAAGTAACATACTAGCATAATACCACGATGCAAGGCAGTTGTGAGCTTGTGAGTGACAACGCCAGTACAGACGCGCTCTTAGGACTCTCACTGACCAATTTTGTGATGATCTTTAGAAAGCGTGCGTAGTACTGCGAACTTATTTATTTATTTAATTTGGCTCTTCAACAATGAGTACACTATACATATTAGAAAAAACAATACCAACTTAAATCTAAGTGCCCCATCACTTAAAGAAGAGCACTACATGCACTATTTTATGCGCCTACAGCTAACATCTACTTAGCTAACAACAAAAAAAAAAGAAAGAAAGAATGAAAAAAAAGAATGAATACAAATAAACAAACAGAAGCATACATATAGAATCAAACATAATTATTACGCGAATTACAATTTAAGATTTTCCTGAGAGCAGGCACAGATGTGTGACATAGGTCGATATCTTCATCGTGTTCTTTGTACACAGTAAACATTCTATACAGTGGGCAATGTTGCCTTAAATTTGTTTTGCATTTTGGCATGCAAAACAGCTTCCTATTGGATGTTCTTGGTATGTTTCGTGGCACATGGAAGGACAATTTACTGAGCAGCTCAGTACAGTTCAAAGAGCCTGTTACTAGCCTTTTGAGGAAAATTAAATCAAACATATCTCGTCGTTTCTCCAACGAGACCATCCCAAAATATTTCAGTCTGTCCCGGTACGATTTGAGACTTTTACCCATATTACAATGGTAAGTCAGATGCCATAAGAACCTCTTCTGCAATCGTTCGATACGCTTGATGTGCACATTATATTTAGGAGACCAGACCACACTACAATATTCTAGGTGACTTCTGACTAGCGCGTTATACATATTTTTTTTGGTTTTAACTTTTTTAAAGGTTTTGCACTCTCTCATGACAAAACCAAGTATTTTTGCTGCTTTTAGTGTAATTTTGTCAATATGCTCAGCAAAACTTAACTTTTTATCAAATTGAACGCCCAGGTCTCGTATAGATTCCACTTCCTCAAGCTGTTGACCATTTAAATGGTATGCTGTGGCTGAGATCTTTTTTTTTTTTTTTGGAAAATTTTATGTGCTTACACTTGTTTATATTTAAAGACATTTTATTATGCATCTGATGTTAACTTGCGTGTAACATCAGATGTATGAACGTGGACGAGGCAAAAGGATTATGTAAGGATCATAGGGTACACGGTTGGCGCAGTGGTTGAGCGATCGACTGCTGAACTGCGTTTCGCGGGGTCGATCCCCGCACGGAACAAATATTTATATGACCTACGGATAGCTGTTCTGGGTCTAGCTGTTTGTGTATGTGAGTTTAAATGTTTGTAAACGCACCCACGATACAGGAGAAATTCCTAATGTGGGGCAATGTTTTTTTTAAAAAGAAAGAAAAGAACAGATAGCAGGTGGCGTTCTGTGGTTCCTGCCTACCCCATGGGAAAAAATAAAATATAATCTACACCGTGGCATTTTAATCGTCTTACAACGGCAGCCCACTTCATGTATCCAATGATTAGTAAACATTCATAATAAAAAAAAACATATTTATGAACATTTGAATAATTAAAAAAATGAAAATATTATTTATTATTATGACGCATGACGTAGTTTGAAACACCCTGTTATGAGCGCGGTCCGAGCATTGCGTTCCAAAGGCGGCACGGACTGAAGCGGCGGCATCTTTAACAGAGTTCATTCCCCCTATTGCAAAAATGTGTTTCTTACTATTGCAATAATAAGAAATTACTATTGCAAATAAAAAAAAAAAAATCGTGTCTGGAGGTATTTTATGTCGGATACATTGAGTGGACCACCTTTGTAAGACGATTAAAATGCCACGGTGTATATAGTATGAGTGAGTAGTATAAAATTTAATACTAAGTATTTGTTTTGTCATTCTACGTAGTACGACACGTACATGTCTGAGTACTTACTTAGTATTTATTAAAGCCGCCGCAGTGTTCTGTATGGTGTCGGACGTAAAGAATAGCACCATCCCATATCTTCCCGTGGGTGTCGTAAGAGGCGACTAAAGGACTTGCCAGAGAATGGGCAGCAGCGTTCTCTGTGCTTTTGTAACAACCGTATTGCGATCGCCAACCCGCCTGCCAAGCGTGACGATTATGGCAAATCCCCCATTTTATGTCAATGTGGCGTTGGGGGAGGCCTAAGTCCAGCAGTGGACGTCTTTCGGCTGAAATGACGATGATGATGATGAAAGCCGCCGTTTTAAACATTTTAACAAGAGTATTAAGTCATTTTTAGGGGTTCTGTTAACGACATATCAGAGTTCGAAATTATCAAGATAATTATTTTTGTACTGGACGATTCTGATTTTAATTAATACTGAAATTTATACTGCCACTCAACTCTAGTGGCCGCAAGTGTGACTGCTGTGCATGGGATCGATTCCCAAGTCGGGCAAAGTGTTGTTCGGTTTTTCCATCAAGAATTTATCAGTAGCAACCACGTATTTCTGGATTTGTGCCCAGTTGATTGCAATAGGCTGGCCCCATATTACATCATTATCATCAGCCTATAATGTCCCCACTGCTGGGACACAGGCCTCCTCTCAATGAGAGGAAGTGGGCTTTAATCCACCACGCGGGCCCAGTGCGGGTCGGTAGATGTCACATGTCTTTGAATGTTTAGTTCTAGGACATGCCGGTTTCCTCACGATGATTTTCTTCAGCGTTTTGAGAGCAGCGGTGATGAAATAAATTACACAAAGTGATATGCACCTGCCTGGATTCGAACCTACGACTTACTGCTCGTAAGTCGGGGCTGCCACCACTGAGCCACTGCTGCTCCCATATTACATTGAGCAGCGGTGGCCATATTACATGACTGTGACTTAAAAAACGTAACTAGCGAAATGAGGGTGTTCTATTAGGGACATCTCTGGTTAACCCTTGAGGGATTAAAAGCGTGATGTTATGTTATTTATTCTATCTTCGAACCCTACTACATGCAGAGTCACGTAACCCAACAAAACCACTATACAACAATTTAATCCCATGGAACACCTTTCTCGCCACACGCTGTCACATCATGCACCGCCTAGTGTTGACGAGTAAACTGAAAACTTTAGCAATTTCCTCACAGACCTCGTTTGTCACGGTGACTGTGAAACAGGTCGTAGGAGTTACACACGTCTGCTTATACTTTCACCTTATGTGGTACAGTCACGAGCACTAATATGTACATGAACAATAGGAGAAAATCATTTTTTTCAATTCAATCAAAAGTTACTCAGGTTAAGTTAATCTGTAAGTTCATCAGGTAAAATTAATTTAATCTGAACGGACCAAACAGAATGGCCCACGGGCCATTCAACCGTAAACAAAGATTGTTTTGATGCTCGTGACTTTACCTGCTTCAAAACATTACATTTAGGTATCCCTACTTACCTGATAGAAAACAGTCGTATAATTAGTAATTTTTATAAGTAGGCTTTTGAATAATTATTCATCAATAATAATAATATACATATTTAATACAGGTTATTTTTGTTAGAGTAAATAATTGAATAAAAAAAGTTACACCGCGCCGCCTAGATTTTCAAATAAAAAAAGCACCAGCAAGTATTTGCTCAGCGAATAATGTAAGCGTTTGAAATGCTACTTCGATCAGACTTCCCATCCAAACATCTATTTTGTACTTCATCGAGTGTATGATTAAATAGTTTGCAAACGCACCTACGTAGCAAGCCAAATACACATTCAGGCAAAATTGTCATAACACAAAATAGATTTCAAAAACATTCCTCCCTTTAAAAGTACATCCAAAACAAATCCAAAATTCCTACCTCTCTAATTACACTCTCAATACATTAAAATACCGCATCTAAATCCAGCTTAACCCCCCCCCCCCCGTCTCCCTCTTGCCCTTTGTATTTCCAACCGCCATTAAAAATTAGTTCCAATTCAAACGTCAGAGAAAAGAAAAATAAACAAGAGAATGACGAGTAGCTCCAATAAATTAGGGTAGTTTAGTGTGACAAGCCGACGTGCGCAGGAGTCGGTGCGTGGCAATGACGGATCACAGCTGGTAATGACTTTATATGGCTCGGAAATAAGATATTGCTTCATTGGAAACTGCTGAGATTGGTTTAGGATGAGTGCAGCTGCTGTCTGTAGCAAGTTATTGAGAACTGTAAACAAGGGCTTTGCAAAATGTACGAAAAGAACAACTTTTTGAGTTTTGCGAACAAGTCTTGCTGATGAATCATCAACACTAGTTTGAAATAGTATCTAATAAAGACAATCAAACAATTTTTTTTTTAGATCTTGTTCCGCCTTTTGTATTTAGTCAGCAACGACTGTCGGGCTACGCTGTCCTCCCACACTTGAGTACTAATGCTGTAACATTCAAATATTGTAAAACCAAATGATTTTTAAAGAGTAACGGGGAACTAGCCGAAAAATGTTTAAAATGTTTGAGAATCTTTCAAGTTCTTGCTGGGTCGGGGTGGGGCGTACATCCGTATTACTTGAGACTATTATATATTTCTATTATTCGTTCGAGACTGGACTATGGCAGCGTTTTATACGATAACGGGTACATGAGTAATATAGTCAAATTGGACAGAATACAAAATCAGTGTATCCGTGTTATTGGTAGTATTGTGAGGACTACGGCAATACACGTGATGGAGTGTGAGCTTCACCTTCAACCTTTACATGTACGCAGATACTTCTTAGCCGGCAAATATTGGTTGAAGGTGAATTCGTTCCGGGGTAGTAAAGTATTTATTTTGATAAAAAGTCTTGCCGAGTCATGTCAAGGTTTATATTGGAGACATAAAAAAACACCTTTACTAGTGACGGTTCATGAGTTTCTTATTGACTATCCAATATTTTCATCACAGATATTAGAGAGATTTTCTTTGAACACTTGGGTCAGCAGTGTGGACCTATCTAATGTAGTAAAACCATATATAGATGGCATAGACAAACCGAAACATCAGTATAGATGTAGCAATATTCATGAAGTTTGTGAGCAGTATATAAAAACTAATTATTTACATTTTTACTATGTCTATACTGATGGGTCACAGGAAGGTAACGAGTCGGGATGGGCTGTTTTTGATCCGCAAACGAAGGCTTCTATAAAGTTTAGATCATGTGCCAAAGTTTCAATAATGTACGTTGAACTACTAGCAATTTCAGAAGCTATCTCTTACATTAAATCACTGGAATCAGGAAATTATTTAATACTGACAGATTCTAGGAGTGCTCTGCAACACCTGGCTCGATGCACCTCGAATTGTCGAGGTGCACCGATAGCCTATGACATTTTGGACACCATTGGTAAGGTCACAGACAAAATAATTGTTCTCCAATGGGTACCATCCCATATTGGATTGTATGGAAATGAGAAAGTAGATCGTTTAGCAAAAGAGGCTATCACGGATGGAATATCTGTAGAATGTTTTGCCTTATTTAGTGACCTCTTGTTTCAAGTTCGAGAGCAATGTATAAAATTATGGAAAGAATACTTTGACGAGAGGTCGCTAAATAAGGGAATTTGGTATAGAACTATTCAACACAGCCTTTCCCGCCTTCCTTGGTTTGTGGGTACAGATATGCAACGAGGAGACATTGTTACTGCTTTTAGACTGCGTTCGGGACATGTCCCGTTGAATAACTTTGCCTTTTTAATGAGAAAGTGTGAATCTCCCAACTGTACAGAATGTGATAAGGTAGAGGATACCACCCATATTCTAGCGGAATGTGTCCGGAACGAGGCTGAGAGGAGTAACTTTTTCTTAGAAAATTGTCTTAGATCTTTTGATGTTGGCATATATAACAGTATTTTGGCTGCCCCTTTGTCCAGGACAGCCAAAAAACTATACAAAATTGTAAACGTAGGTATAAAGCGGAGATAGATGTGGAATGCCCCTAGGAGGGTGGCATGGTCATGCTGATCAAACCCTCTATAAACGAATAAAGAATTAAAAAAAAAAAAGAGTAGCCATGCAGTTTCTTGCCGGTTCTTCTCCATAGGAAACGACCAACCCGAACCGTGCACCTTTTGTCGACGTTTTATAAGTGCCCATGTAGGCCTATGCAAAATAAAATATTTAGATTTTTGATTTTGAATCATTTGACATATAGACTTTTAGAAGAAGTTTGGTTTTGTAATGGCGTCACTGATTCTCATATCAATGCGTGCGTGCCAAAAACATCTGATCGTAAGAATATTTTTAGCATTGTACACGTCAAAGAGTCCATTCTGAGAATAGTCGTACGATCATTTTGTCTGCCTCAAAACCCACTTGTTAACTTTCTCCGATTGCCATAAAGGATACTGAATTTTTCTGCACGGTTCATGGTTAATTTGCCCATACGCTACGTGCATGGCACGTGACGGTGTTGGTCGGTGACGGAACGGCCTGCTGGCCTACCATGACGTCTTTAAACATTATTGTTTTACTCCTTTCCCCGTGTAGGAAAGAGATGGCGCTAGACAGCCTGTATAGCTCCGTCTCTTTCCCACACTGGACTAAGATTAAAACAATACTGCTTTAAGACCTCATGGTAGGCCAACTGGTGGTTTCATATTTGACAAGTCAAAGTTTTTTTATGCCTGATATGTTCATAGCAGGGTATGGCACGGGTATAGAGGGCAGAATCTTTTTTACAACAGTAACTTCAACATACTTTAAAACATTTTCAACAGTTTATAGCCTTTCTCAAATTAACTTAGTTTGGACTGTCATAAAGTTGATTTTCGTTTAATTTTACTTGAATTAAATTGAACACAAGACTTAAGAGCGTTTACGCCTTCCATAATTCCTTACAAACTTTCAAGTCCTTATTTTCTGAAATGACTGATTCGATTTGAATGAAACTTCATACGCATAAGCAGGATATGTAGGGCAAAAAAGTTACACCGAAAAGTTAAATAGCAAAATTAGACCGATTTTAAAATATCTGTAAAAACAGAAATTTCCAATGATCTTTTTTTTTTAAAGCAAAAATATTTTTTTGTTTCTTTTTAGACCTATGTATCCTGCAAATGCGTATTAAGTTTCATTAAAATCGGATCAGTCATTTCGGAAAATTAGGACTTGAAAGTTTGTATGAAATGCCGTAAGGTGTAAACGCTCTTGCACCTTTTCGGTTCCAGTAGAACAAATTAACCCCGTTATTTTCATACACATAATTTATATTTTATTGGTCGCATGGGACCATGGGAGCCAGTTTGAAGCACGCGCTGATGCATGCTGCCAGCCGATGATGGATCGCTTCTGGTAATGATTTTATATGGCGTGGAAATAAAATATTTAACCGTTGTACGGGTTCACGGATAAATTGTGGGGTCAAGTTGTGGAAAAATGTTTTTTTTTGTGTTTTATTATACTTGGTTACGGAGAAAGTAAGAAATTTTTTATGTAGTAATAATTATCGAGCAAGATTCTTTGACTTTGAATACACAAAGGTTTTTGGTTTAAATAAGCAAATAACGAAATATGGTATGCATGAATATGTATCAGTCCTATAATGTAACAGCGTTACGATTATCAGAGATCTACAATTAATGACAGTCGGGACTAACTGTTTAACGTGCTTTCCGCGGTGCGGAGGAAACTCGGTATGTGGGTCGGTAATGGGTGGTCGTCAATCCACAGACCAACCCAGGTACGGCGCGGCTTAACCTAAAGATCGACCCGAGAGATTCTTATTAAGTAGACACGAGCTTCTCGTAGCAATGTCTAGACATATCGAGACATATTTCGGTAAGATATAAATAACCATTAACAAGTTGTGCTGCGAAACTCAACCTGAATGACAAAACATTTTAATTAAGTATTAGTTCCATTTAAAACAGAAATATTTAATATCAAAAAATGACGTAGCGGTTTCATAAAAACTCGAACGGAAACCCGCTGGTATTTCACATTAAATATCATTTTTATTAACGTGTATAAAATCACAACAACCAGGAACAAAAAAAAAAAAACACACGAAATTCCAATTTAAAACAATAACAGAATAATGTAGAAATTTTTAGTCAAATGAAATGGCTGCCTTTTAAATACAGAACATGCAAACAGTATCTAGTGTTTTTTTCGGATTTCGAATGCATTTAAATCGACGATTTCGGTCGCAAATATCACCGATATTAAAATTGATTCGGGCTTAGTCCGGGATAGCAGTAATCGTAAAAGATAATAATCGCTGATAACAGCGTCCAATATGGCGGTCAACACTGCCGCCAGCGAAATAATTGGCGGGAATTGTCACATATGGAGGTCAGCGGGAACTATCGGTTTTGATTTCGCAGTGATTATTTAGTTGTATTGTGTTTGTGTCAAATACATTCTTTCATGGTCAAGCAAAACTAGATATGTTAGAAACAAAGACCCATGTTTTCTTCTTTTTGCGCCTTTTTCTATTTTTTTTTGTCTGATGGGAAGTCATCAAATAATCCCGCTCTGGGCGGAGCGGAAGGGAGTGTTAGACTTGTACTGACTAAAACCCATCCATGATCCTTCTGAGCCCTTTGTGTTCCAGGGCTACGGTATCTCTTTCGAACAGTCCCGCAACCCTGGCAGGCCTTTTTCCAACCTTAGTTGGTCATGAAATCGCTTTCTTAAAGCATTCAGCGCAATTCTTCTTATACAATACCTAATTTGAAAATTGTTGAGTTTGTATTTACTTTTTTTCCCTGATTTTTTCTGTTATTTGTGAATCATAGAAAGATCGATCGGGAAGAGGCCTGAAAGTCAGCTTTGACAAGCGATATTACCCAGAAAGTGGGTTAAGAGACCAAATTTGGTAGTAACGTAAAATACTAGTACTCAGCTACAAAAGGCTAGGCAGATGATAAGTAAGTCAGTGTTAGTAACATTGTATTTAATGACGTTATCATTATAACCTTTACGATGTCATTAAACCTTTATCGGTACCAACAAAACAATTCCCTTTTATGATTCAATACCTAAAACAATGTATCTTAATACAGCCAATTATTTTCTTCAACTTTGTCTCGAAAACCCCTTTTTCATTTAAATGCATAAAACATTAATTCACCTTTTATGTAAATTATGTTCCAACTATAAATCACAATTTGACAAGAAGTGAACGAGATTAATAGGATTTGTCTGGTACATCTAAAAAAAGTGATAACAATGTGAAAGCGATATTGTAGAGAGTAATATATCGTAGTCTATTGGCGTATAAATTCCCACATTAAAGTTTGTTTAATTAGGAGAACAGTCACGGTGCGCCACGGAGTCAGAATTAGTGCCCATTTGACAGCAAAAGTCTCGCCCCCTATCGTTTTGAAGGTGAGTAGAGATTTTGTTTCGCATTCTTTAACTTCGGTTGTTTGTTTACAATATGGCTTTGAGTTATTTGTCGTATAAATTAATGACATGCGCGTTTTTCAAACACTTTGTAAATGAATACCTCTAGTGTTTTTCAATTCATATTAAATTGATATTAAATAAATAGCCTATACATGTGACTGTGGATCGGGCAAACATTCAACACCAAACCAACGAGAAAATTGTTTCTTCTTGGTGGCCCCAGTCTTCCGAAAGTCAAGTCGCACTATACACTGCTAGTATCTAGGCTATTCGTGGGTTATGATGCGGGATTAAGATGCGCTCCAGAACTTTACTAACTAACTTATAACAAACTCTATGAATAGTCGCCTAAAACAAACACATAAGTACGACCTGCACTTCAAACAAAAACTTCCAAGCAATATTGACACTTAATTTCTTATTCAAACAGCTCATTATTTGCGTCAGAAAGTCATATAAGCAGTGCTGAGTCAATTTGAGTAAGTCAAACTCAAACTACGACGCTGATGACTTGTTGATTTACTTGTTAATTTATTAATAGGGCTTATATTGGATTGTGATAATTATACTATTTTGCGACATGAAAGTACATTGACTCTTATTGAAAAAAAAAACTATGACCTTAGTTTAGAGAAGCTCGTGCCTAAATATTACATACCGAGTTTCCTCCTTGGTCCCGGCTGTCATTTGTAGATCTTTCACGGTCGTTACAGGTAGTCAGTGGCCCGAAATTCTAACAACCAGTCTTACTAATGGGTATTGAAGTGCATATACCTTAAATATTAATGTAAAATATTTAGTTTTAATTCCGCGGAAAAAGATCCAGGCCTGGACGCAGAATGCAGCACGACCGCAGGAAAGGCAATACTAATAAAATGTTTAGGTGCATGACATGGATTCATCTGTTCCAAATCTGTCTGATTTCCGCAAACTAACTTCTGATTCTATAACTGATCCTCGCTATACATTCATTAATCTGTTTAAATAATAAAAACATACCCCTCCGGCCGTTTGCGCAACTGCGATTCACAACCAGTTGCGAATAAGCATGAATCTCTGCACTCAAAGCGCACATAACTACATCTAGATAATTTTAATTGCTTCACAAATTGTTCACTTGCCAATTAAGATGATCTCACATTTCAATTGAAACTTTCAGCGTAATGAAACAATCAAGTTATCAAACTGACTAACTTTGAAGTAAGTTTAAAGGTTAAAAAACGCTGGATCACTCATATAATATAATACGTAGGGCTGAAATTTGGACGAAAAAACATATTAAGCAACATTTCTCGTATTTATTTACCTAGATTTTCAAAACACATTTTAAAAAGTCCAATTCTATTAGTTACCTTTTATGAAATAAAATTACGAGTATTTCCCATCTGGTAACTTTCCTATTTCGTCAACTAAACAAAATACCATCACAAAAGTGCAGATTGGTTACTATTTTAATCTTCATACATTGAGTCTCGTTTCATAACCTTTTGAATATGCGTGTATTCATTTCCGTTTGGTAACCTTTTTGTTTTGCAAGTACAGTTAGGCCTCAGAAGAACTACTAAAAAAATACCACACGTAATACAGTGCCGCCTCTACCAAATGGAGACCCTGGGCACTTCAGAACAATGGAGCCCTTGCCGGATGCAAGAGCGAGCGAAGCAAACTTTTTGCAGCCCGATTCTGATAGGTTAGAATTTTTGTGGACAAGTTCATTCGGAAATATAAGTAGCATGTTCAAGCATATCATGTTTACTGAGGGCCCATTTTTTAATAGCTGTCTTAAATGTACGCAAGCCTAGTCTAAACTAATATCTTAGAGAGGAAAGATTTGATTGTTTGTATGTTTGGTTGCATTGAATAGGCTCCGAAACTACTGGTCCGATTTGAAAAATTCTTTCAGTGTTAGATAGCCCCTTTATCGACGAAGACTATAGGCTACATATCATCACGCTACGACCAATAGAAGTGGGGCAGCAATGAAAAATGTTGCGAAAACGGGGAAAATGTGACGCAAACGAAGTTGCGCCGGACAGCTAGTTCTTTGATAAGTATAAGTGTGCAGATGGAACTGTTAGAATAAATACCTCATTGAAGAGTATTATTCACTTAAAAGACAATTTTAGCGGCACCAACATCTTCTTCATGATTGCTCTCCTAGTACTTTCTGTTCAAATTTTAAATTGAGTTCTCTAGTAACAAACCTTAGTGTGCCAGAGAGAGACAAAATCGTACATCAATAAAAAGTTTAGTTGTAACTTTGAGAGCTGACTGCACCGCACAAAAACCGTTGAAAATGATGGGTTACCGAAACGGGACTCAATGTATGAAGAAAAAAATTGTTACGAAATGGCATTGTTTTTCACGTCTTTTGTTAAGTTGTCAAAATGGGAATGTTACCTAACGGGATGTAGCTAAAATTACCTACTCGGATAACATTTTTTTTTTAAATTATGTTATCATGTAAACTTTAGCGTACAAGCATAAACTCTAACCATTTTTCCCATGGCCATTAGCAGAAAATACAGTAGGTACTCTTATTACGATTCTTACATTTGTCTCCGTTCATCATGTCAGTCACACACGCACGCCGCAAGCCGGTTCCCTGTACTTTGCACCTGACCTTTCGCAGGAACATCACTAATAAGGTCAGTGAATGTCCTTCTAGGGCGTTTCTACTTACATCTGCCTTATCTATCCAAACTTTAGTCGCCTTTCATTCATCCTCTCAACATTTAAACCATTTAACAGTTAAACAAAAAAATCAGCAAATCATGAATAAAATAAAAAAAGAAAGATAGTTGCCAATTCAAAATTGGATTGAAATCTTCAATCAAATTCAAAGGTAAATTATGTTAAATCTCGATCACAAATTCATTCAAAGAATCAGTAGATTGAAATGGTATCTCTAAAAGATCTGTCTCTGAATTGGTCTCCGAGGATCCATCAATAGTCCTGTGAGCGTTGAAGGATTGATTGAATGACTCTAAAAACTCGCGTCTCTGAATAGCTGATTGATATGCCTACAAGATGTATCAATCAACTCTTTAAAGATTTAAACCCACGCTGATAATCCTTTTCCCTCGATCTAATGTTTAAGACAGAGATTAAATTTTTATTATGTGGGCGGGTTCGATAAGATTCAGCCATTTCGACAGTATACTTTACTTAAGGGACAAAATCTTTATTTCAGTGATCATATTTGATACTATATTCTAAATAATAGGATAATGATGTGTACGATAAACATTAATAAATTTACATTTTCTCTAATTGCAAAATGACAAATAAAGCAATGAAAATTATTGAAGGTAATAATGAAATTGAAGAAGTTGACCATACGAAATTTTTAGGCATAGTAATTGATATAAACTGTAATTGGAAAAAAAAGAAAACATATTGAAAATATATTATGTCATTGAAATAAGCTAAACAGCTTTGCATTTGCAATACAAAATATCAGGTAAACTGTTCGATGTAATACCGCGCTATTAGCTTGTCATGGATATGTCTCATCTGTGCTAAGATACGGCTTAATTATATGACGTAATTCCACAGACAGCAATAAGGCATTTATTATACAAAAAAGTGTTTATGAGCTGTGTTTGTTGCAGACCAATTACAATCGTGCAGACCAATTTTTAAGAAACATATATTATTAACATTAGCTCTCTTATACATCCTGGAAATGGAAGTATTTGTTAAAAAAAAACTTAATCATTGTTATTGTCACAAAATTGTCATGCTGAATTTAGTAGGCAGATATGAAGAACTATTGTGTATGTTTTATAAAGTCTGTAAAATACCATATTTAAGGCAAATAAATTAATCTATCTATCTATCTAACCTCACAAGGCACAACCAGCACTTAAAGAGGGAGAAAGAGAGGAAGGAGATAGAGATAAACCGACACGGTCGAGTATCGGGGAACCAAAAAAGAACTATTATGTTTTAAACATCACACCAGATTCCCCGCAGGGCATATAAATGCACCCCCTCTAACACTTTAACAATATAGTTTAAAAGCTCAATTTGACATAATATTAATAAACCCATTAATCAGATTGCAAAAGTCAAGATTATGTTCCGAGAAAAATCTTTAGGATACTTAATATAGGACAAACAAAAATAATAAGTACGACAAGGAAACTCCATCAACGTACAAACGAGCTCATGTCCTCACAAATAGCACATCAAGTGACATCTAAGTTATTGATCAAGATTATTCGCTAGCACAATCACTACATTATTCCGAGCACGTGGCAAAACAACGGGGCGGCCATTTTGTATTCAGTGGGACACCCGATGTCATACTTGAGAACTTAATTTTGGTAAGCAGATCATTTGTGATGAGGTCTTTTCGTTGCCTCGACACATAACAGAATATTACTCCTATAACTCGAAGGATTAGTAGGTCGAGCTGGTAGCTAAAAATTAACAGCCGCACGGGTCGATCTTTAAGGTTAAGCCGTGCTTGCCGAGGTTGGTCCGTGCATGTTTGACCATATTTACTTACCGAGTTTCCTCCATGCCTCGGAAAGCACGTTAAGCCGTTGGTCCCGGCCGTCATTTGTAGATCTTTGACAGTCGTTAGTCGGTAGTCAGTAGCCAAAAGTCTGACATCCAGTCCTACCCAGGGGGTATCGTATTACTCAGTTACTGGGTTGTGGATCGTCCATTTTGTCAACCTACGTTAGTTTACGAACCAGGTTTGGCACTTATCACACGTAAAGTAGAAGTCAGATACTTTACAGCACCTCAAATGTTATACTCAATGGTATCATCTAAACTTCTAATTCCATGCTTCAATTCTTTTCATATTTTTTGTTGAATTCCAGGTAATATTGAAGTTGCATAACGTGCAAAGCATGGCAGTGCAGTGTGCTGAATATTGTCTAAACAAATAGCGCCACAAATACCAAGAAACACCACTTTGTAATAACAGTCCCAGAACATCCAAAAATACTCCATGTTTTCCCAGAGCCCGTAAATCTTAACTACTCACTAATAAAGCGGACAGACAGACAAATGCTAGCTATATATAAACCAACAATCTACATTCCCCCGGGGATCTTAAGCGCATACCACATTTTATTGACACATTTCTCGATCGAAATACACCCAGATATTTAAGTAATCCTACGGGCTTAAACCCGTAAAATGAAATTCAATGGCCAAATTAAAATAAACTTTTATTATAGGTTTTAGCACTAATATTATAGAGTAATTATCTCTTCTGAAAACTATTAAGATTGCAAGGCAATTGAAACGAATGTTTTTAAATTTCGTAGATTTATTATTCATACTAATCGTTAATTAAATTTTCATACTAAGTGTTTAAAATAAATAAATAAAAGGCTTTGCACTTTCGCCTAGACACTCCGAGGCAGGTCAGAGCGTCATTTTGTGTGGAAATTTAAAAATCTACCAATCCTTATAATTGGTAATTTTTTTTTAACAAAAACAAATATTTTGGGATTACCCCAATTCACTTACACCTCTGCTTCACCTTTCGGGGATTACAGGCGTGCTGTTATGTTATGAAACTAACAAAAATTTTTTTTTGCTATTAATTAGGCAAAACATAATGTAATTTTGTCATAATTATTATCATGGGAATTTGAAGATAATTCTCTATTGTGTTCGACGTCAAGGCGTATCCTCACTGCTAATATAAATGAATTCATTTTTATCATTCATTTTTATTCATTTTTTTTTTTTTTTTATCTATAGTAACATACTTAATAATTCTTAAGTAATTTAGATTTATTTAGGTGAGATTACCTACATCTCCAATAATAAACAATATTAACTGCGTATGTGATCGTTTAATAATTCTAACCTGATTCGTATTATTATCGCATTATGAATAGCCTAAAGGGACCATTTTAGGCCCGCTGGTAAACGACAGATGAAAAACGTGACACACGCTTGGGATTGCACTTTTCCATACTGTTATCCTTTTCGTGAACGCGTTGCCGAATGCATCGTCCGCGTCGGGGTAGCACAAGGACATAGGCTATATATCATCACGCTACGACCAATAGGAACGGAGCAGCAATGAAAAATGTTGCGAAAACGGGGAAAATGTGACGCAAACGAAGTTGCGCGGGACAGCTAGTAAGTAATATTTTACAAAGTCACACTCTATCATTAATTTCCAGTGAATTAATAATAGGAAGATGCTTTAATAGATCACTAATGTACACCAGTTCGTTGAGGAGCTCGTGGCGAACTAATAACAGCCGCTCGGGGTGATTTTTAGGTTAAGCCGCGCTTGCCTGGGTTGGTAGTGGATGGGTGACCATAATTACATACCGAGTTTCCTCTGTGCCTCGGAAATCACGTTCCCCGGCTGTTATTTGTAAATCTTTGACAGAAGTTACAGGTAGTCAGTGGACTGAAAGTCTGACAACCAGTCTTACCAAAGGGTATCGTATTACCCAGTACTAACTGGGTTGTAGAGGTCAGATAGGTAGTCGGTCCATGTAAAATACTGGTATTTAGCTGCATCCGGTTAGACTGGAAGGCAGGTGATGATTGTAGGTAAGTAGGTTCGTCGGTTCTTTTATTTTGTTCATCTTCCGTATTAGAAGCTTGAAAGTCAATTACAGACTTAAAACAGATATTTTACTACATTACAACATTATTTGAACAACGAGTAACTAAAATGCAAAAAAACACAAATTTACAAACAATAATCAAATCATTAATTTGATTTTATTTATTTTTTTTCATCCTTCGAAACAATCTTTTGTTTCCTGTTTTAATATTTAAATAAAAACTCCCAGACGTCATATAAAACTTCATAAAACTATGAAAAAACTGTTTAAAAAACATTTGTCTTCAAGGTAATGAATTAATACTGGTTTTAGCTCAAATAAAAACAAATGTCATAACTTATCGCAACTTACTTAGAGCACTTAGTATTAAATCTGATTGTAATTGAATATGTTGTGTATCGCGTAGCACAGTGCTACAAAAAAAAATGTTTAATAAATTATTATTTTTTGTTTTGATCCATATTTCTACTGCAGCGATATACAACCTCAATGGTAAGTGCAAGTGTTTTTTTTTTATTGTAGCATTTTTTAATTTTTTATTGTATTATTTAACCACATCGTAACACATAACATTACGTCTATATCCCCGTAGGATTAGGCAGAGGTGTATTGAATAGTGCACCAACATTGTCATTAATTATGTTTAAGTCCCATGTAATAGGGGCGAGCCTATTGCCATCAACCGGTCACAAATCCAGACCCTCGGCTGCTACTGAAAAATTTCTGACTGCTTTACTTTCGGATTTCAAAAAGACTTATTTCATTTGAAGAATACAAACATTTTAAAAACGTCTTTAAAAAAGAAGATAATTGTAAATTTCTGTTTCTATGGATAATTTACTATCGGTCTAATTTAAATGTAACACTATTTTTAGAAAAGTAGTAGGAAAGTTTTTAGGAAAGTAGTAGCCTTTGTATCCTGCTTAGGCGTATGAAGTTTCATTAAAATCGGTTCCATCATTTCTTCAGGTCTTGAAAGTTGGCGCACCGAAGAAACTTCGAAATAATTCCGTTTGTTTGATCCCTTGCTGCATCGTTATTACTTAACCTTTAGTTATGAAGTTAATTTTTAAGAAATTCAAGGATTCACTCTATAAATCATACACTTTTAGAAACACGATAACTTGTAGTTTTCTCAATAGATAATAATGCCAAAGTAATCTCTAAAAAGAAAATAAATCCTCAGCACGGCGTAAAACCTTCACGGAAGGTGATCAGCTTTTAAATAATAACAAAACTACTTTTTCTATAACGTATACATTTTAGATTTTGTAAAAAAACAAAATGTGTATTGGTTTTAATAGGAAATACCTAAATTAGCGCACGTTCCGCCCATTATAACTAGAGCCGCCACTCTTCCCGGAGCGTCGCGCGCGCCTGTCTTACGCACACATACACGAAGCGCATAGAGACCTACATGGTACGCTCTTAACATATAAGTGTTTAACAACTCGCCCCTTCGTATTGCTGGTGACTTAAAAATAACTGGCGAATGTGGTTTAAATAACTATTTATACCACTCTGTTACTATCTTTGAATATATAGAAATACTTAGTACACACATTAACTTATTTCTTTTAAATGCTATCCTTGGAATTATAATTAATTACTGTTATGTCAAAAGATATTCTGTATGGTGTTGGAAGTAAGGGTTAGCACCATCCCATATCTTCCCGTGGGTGTCGTAAGAGGCGACTGAGGGACTTGCCTGAGAACGGGCAGCAGCGTTCTCTGTGCTTTTTTTTTAACACCCGTACTGCGATCGCCAACCCGCCAAGCGTGGCGATTATGGCAAAACCCCCCAAAATATCAATGTGGCGACACTTGGGGGAGGCCTGTGTCCAGCAGTGGACGTCTATCGGCTGCAATGATGATGATGATGATGTCAAAAGAATCATTTTCCCACCTCGTTGGTTTAGCAGTTGCAAGCGCTACTGCTGACCATATGGTTCTGTGTTCGATTCCCTGGTCGGTCAGTGTTATTGCGTTTTTATATCAGGAATTTCTCAGTAGCAGCTTCTAAATCTGAATCCAGGTTTGATAGCAGTAGACTAGCTTAATTCAGTCATCATTCATCATTTCAGCCCAAAATACGTCCACTGCTGGACATAGGCCTCCCCCAAGTGTCGCCACATTGACAATTTGGGGGGTTTTGCCATAATCGCCACGCTTGGCAGGCGAGTTGGCGATCGCAGTACGGTTGTTACAAAAACACAGAGAACGCTGCTGCCCATTCTCTGGCAAGTCCCTGAGTCGCATCTTACGACACCCACGGGAAGATATGGGATGGTGCTATTGTTTACGTCCGACACCATGCAGAAGATTACATACACCGTACAGACTATTTCAGTAACTTATTAAATTGAGCAAAATCAAAACTGTCGAAATTTGGTTGTACCATTGAATAGAACTCTGCCTTAACCTTCGCAATTACAGGCGTTATGTTATCTATACAAGGTTTTGTTTTGCATCCTTGTCAAAATTCAGGAGGTTGTCACTAAAGACAAAAATACTCAATTAAAATTCGGTACGCGGCGCACCAGCAAACTTAAACGCTAATATAAAAAAAAGTAAATTTCTAAATCGTTCTGTCAAAATTTACCTCTATGGTCAACTAGTAGTCGATTCAAACAAAACCAATCGTTAGTAATACTAAACGGCACAACATTATTAAATTTAAAAAAAAAACTCGTCTATGTCGAATGTCAAACGTCAATGGCAACCCGTGTTATTATGTTCGGAAAAGTGTTGTTTTTGTGAGATATACGTTGTAAAACTTTGGTAAGTAAATTTATAGTATGTTATAAGTGTATAATGCAACTTTTTAGATAGTCATTTGCTTGAAAAAATAACAAAAAAATTATGATTTGAGCCAACAAAAAATCCTTTGTTGTGAAGTTTGTTATTCGAAATTAAAAAAAATAATTTGACTCTTTAACCATGTAAAATGGTCTTGGAAACAATAGTAGCAAAGAAAAAATAGTGATAATTCATTATTTCATGTATTCGAGGCATATCTATTCATATTTATTGATATTTCAAGTATTTTCATGCTTTGAACAGCGGAATTCTAAAATGGCCGATTCTAACAAGAAGTTTGAGTTAGGATCTTAAAAGAATAATATATGTAGGACTCCTAAAAAACACTGTCATTAGATTACTTGTATATTTGTGTTGTTAGATATAAATTTTCGTGTAAATTGAATGAGTAGTTTTACCAAACAAAAATAAGCAACGAAAACAGACGTATTTGCTGCGACCTCTCTCATATCTATGGGATATGTATAATTCTCAAGTAGTTCTAAAAGAGTTGTTTATTATTAATAAATGGCCCCGTTCATCACGAACCCGACACTGTTTACCGTTTAAGATTAGAGCTAATATAACTCGAGTTATAAGTGTTTATCTTTACGATATCGGATGACTCACGCGATGGCGTAATCAAGTGGCCCCCGAAGGGCTACACGCGGGGTTTTACTGTTCGCGCGAAAGGATAAAGAGGTTAAGAATCTAAGTACCTACCCTTAAGACGGTTAGATACGGGTTGAAAGTATATATGCGGAATCCGTCACTTTTGAAGTAAGAAGGATGAAATAGTGCATAAAAAGTGCATACAGACGCAAAAAATAAAAATAAATTTAACATAAAAAGGAAAATAAAAATTTTATGTTGCATTCTCCAGATTGAGTTTTGCGAGTAACTTAGTTATTTTAGCTCCAAAAAGAAACACCGCAAACGTCATTTACAAAGAGGTGCTAGGATAATTCATTATTAATATAGATTTCCGGGAGTAAAATAGTTTTGTTTAATCTGAGTATTTCTGAATTTTAAAAAAAAAATCTTTTGTCTCTTTTACACCTTTAGCTATATTTCGAAAAGCGTGGATGGTATTACCGGGGCATTTGAGCCACGGCAACGTAGTTTGAAAGACATGTGTGAAACGATTACGCCCTAAAAAGGACCAAAAAAATATTCCGGTCCAGTGCTTAGGCCCCGTTTGTTGCATCTAAATTTGTATCGAACAAACTTCGAAAAAACTTACTAAAACTGGTAACATCTCTAAATGTACCGTCTATGATCCCCTTTAATCGATACAGTATTAAATTCTGCGTCTGTGGCACAAAGAACGACAATATCAGCCGTCAAAATTAAATGTCAAAAAAGTTTTAAAAGTCAGTTGTCTAATTTTACCGTAATGCCGTGTTGTGATTTATGTTCTCTGGTTTTAAAACGTGAGTATTCTTTTATTTTAACCCAATGTATATAGTGTTATATATCAAAATAAACCTCGTTAATCAAGCTTTACGAATATCTATAAACATCGTAGGTTCAAAGTCTGTTGAAACGATAATATCGAAATGTAAAATTGGCGCCATGTCGAACGTGGTATTTTTATAATGTTTTTTTAGAAATTATTGCAAAAATAGTTAAAATAGTGCTCGTATTATGAAAATTACTTCAATTAAGTAATTATTAGTGTCTCCGCAATATAAAACAGTAAAATAAAACGAAATCTTATCGAATTTTTTACGTAAACACGACAAATCAGTAGGTATCGAATAGAATGCGAGGAGGGTTGATTGTTTTGGGTGATTGTGCTACTAATAAAGTGCCAAAGTAAGGATATATGGATATTAAAACGAAGCTTATATAGTCTAGTTTAATTATAAATAGGTTTTATTGATACCAATTACAATTCTAATTGGTAAAACTTTTATTCTTATTGGAGAAACTGACATTCAACATATATTCTCAAGTTCACATTTTTTTCGAAATACTTATATCTAGTTGTCGTAATTAGTTTTTACGTAGTTAGATTCTGTATAGTTTCAGCTATACACACGTATTTTTTGTTTTGGTGTAGCTGCAATAGTTTACGAGAAAATAAGCTTTAAATGGGAAGTGGCGCGGGGGGCTTGCGCGGCAAAAACTTTCCATGCGCGCGCGGCGTGCGCGCGGGGTAGCCATGGCTACCGCGGACATTTCACCATTTCACAAATTTGGTTCAACCCATTTAGGTCACTAAAAAGATAACGTAAAAAACGCCGTAATATACTTTTTTCTAACCAGAATGAATTCTCTGTCTTCTTAGTTTGAAAATCACAGACTTTTACACAACTATTTATCCTATACTTACATTTACGCGCGAGCGAAGCCGCAGCCAACAACTATTATCTATAACATTTAAATGACTATTTTCGACATTATTATGCGGGGGTTAACACACACGTGGGTAATTGTCGAATTCCACGAGGGCGAATCCGGGGCAGAAGCAAGTGTTAGATAATATATTGATATTCATGTCACAGTAAAAATTGTTTCACAGTGACCTTGACGGTAGACGGCTAAGAAACTTATTATGTTGTTAGGTTTTTTTGTGACCTTATAAAATACATCGTGTTGTTGGAACTCTTAAACAACAGCTTCTGAAACAACATTTTTCCAATAGAGAAAATGCACTTTTATTTAATAAAGTGTTTGACTGATACTCGGTCTAATGTCCACTCATACAAATATAGTATACAGGGTGTTTGGAAGGGAGCTGTACATACGCCTAGGGTAGAAACTAGGGATAGTCTGCTACCTACCCCCGCCCATTATATTGACCTTGGCCTCAAGGTTTTTTTTAAATTTATTATTATTTTTTATTTGACTTTTTTATGATTTTTTGACTAAAACTACCTGTAGCTCAAAATCTATCCATGGGACCGGTCGGCTAATGGTCTTGTTTTAATCGTTAGACCATTAGCCGACCGGTCCCATGGATAGATTTTGAGCTACAGGTAGTTTTAGTCAAAAAATCACAAAAAAGTCAAATAAAAAATAAAAATAAATTAAAAAAAAACCTTGAGGCCAAGGTCAATATAATGGGCGGGGGTAGGTAGCAGACTATCCCTAGTTTCTACCCTAGGCGTATGTACAGCTCCCTTCCAAACACCCTGTATATTGGCTCTGTCGCAAAATGACCACTTCATTCAACTACATACCGGTCAAAACTGTTTTAATCCGATTAACAATTTTGACTGTAACAGTCAGACTAAATTATGTAAATCATGGAACTCATGTGCTATTGTTTGTCTAAAAATATTTAATTTACTGTCATGTTTATCTGACTTAAATTGTAATAGGCAGGTAATTACAATATTTATAATTGACGATAGTTTTAACTTTGTATGTTGTGTCAATTAAGATTATTATTCGTAAAAAAAAATACAGAGTGACTACTTAATTAAAATTTAATAATAAAATTGTCAGCTCAGTTGGCACAGTAGCTGAGCGATTGACTGCTCCGCTGCGTGTAGCGGGTTCGATTCCGTACTGAAAATATTTTTGTATAGTTTACATGTTGTTGTTCTAGGTCTGGCTGTTTGTCTAGATGAGTTTTAATGTTTTCAAACGTACTAACCACAAAGTCGTAGTTCTTAGAATGGTCCATTTTTTTAATGGCAACATTATCATCTACACAAAAAAAAACACTTCCTACAGGCAAATTAACTTCTACAAATAATTAATTTCCTCGTAATCATTCTATATAATAATAGCTTCTGCCAGCCGCTTTGCCCGCGTGCAGTTCGACAATTGCCCACGTGTGTACCCACGCAAAATAATGTCGAAAATGATGTCAAAATAATGTCGAAAATTGTGATCTAAATGTTATGGATAATTGTTGTTGCCTGTGGCTTCGCATGCGCGTAAATGTAAGTTTAGGATAAATAGTTGTATAAAAGTCCATGATTTTCAAAGTAAGAAGACAGAGAATTCTTTCTGAAAAGTATATTACGGCGTTTTTTCATTTTAGATTGTTAATGACCGGATTGAACCTTTTTTTTTTTTCCCTTATTAGTAAGAACCAAGTTCTTACTAGTTAATTGCAATCTAGCCTAAGAAGACTAATAAACAATTTAAATCTAACTTATTATGCTACGTTATAAATTATGTTAATGCTAAGAATAGTGTCCATAATTAGGTATGCACTTTTACACACGTTCGTAACACTTCCTTAGAGTCTGGTAAAATTGATAAAACACTTTGTTCATGTGTTATATAAATAGCACAACATTGTTACTATTATTGATTCACTTACACTACACTAATTCAAATGGTTTAGTTCTCTTTAGTCTACGCACTATGCCTGTGTTGTCTAACAGCTGGATTGCCTCAACATTCACGTGTCGATGGAGTCTGTGTTCGTGGGCTTCAGCAAATTTTTGTGTGATGGTGGTGACGAATTCCATGTCGAGGTCACGGTGGAGGTCATCGTTTCTTATGTACCAGGGTGCATTTACAGCAGCCCTGAGTACTTTATTTTGGAACTGTTGAATTATTTTGACGTTGGTTGGCTTAGTACAGCCCCAAAGTTGGATACCATACGTCCAAATTGGCATCAGAATATGCTTGTATATTATCAGCTTATTATGTATTGATAAACAGGATTTCCTTCCCAGTAACCAATGCAAACGTTTATAACGAATATCGAGTTCCTGTTTTTTCTTTTTGATATGGGCTTTCCAACGCAGCTTGGCGTCGAGAGTTATGCCAAGGTATTTGGCTGTATTAGCATAAGGTATTTGCATACCATTTATGTAGAGTGAGTGGTAGTCACTGTGTTTATTTGTGAAGTCAATGTGAACTGATTTTGACTCATTCAGATTGATCTTCCACTTTTGTGTCCAGTCGTAAACTTTGTTCACAGCTAGTTGAACTTTCTCTACTGCTTCTCTGTGGCTTGATCCGGTGGCCATAATAGCAGTATCATCTGCAAAGGTCGCTATGGTGCTGTTTTCCAGCTCTGGGATGTCACAAGTGTATAACAAGTACAAAATTGGGCCAAGCACACTTCCTTGAGGCACCCCAGCTTTTATGGTTTTTAGCTCGGAATATGCGTCCTCTTGGCGTATTCTAAACATTCTTTTAGTTAAATACGACTCTAGGATATCTACAAATTCTGGTAGCATGCGTCTGAGCTTAAATATGAGACCCTCATGCCAAACTTTGTCAAAAGCTTGCGCGACGTCTAAGAACACGGTAGCACAGACTTCTTTATTTTCTAGCGTTTTTTCAATAACATTAGTTATTCTATGTACCTGGTCTAACGTTGAGTGTTTTTCTCTGAAGCCAAACTGGTGATCTGGAACTAGGTTTTTATCTTCTATTACTGGTTTTATCCGTTTTAATAACAGTTTTTCAAATAACTTTGATAGTACGGGTAACAGAGAAATGGGTCTGTATGATGATGCTTCGTGGGGAGGTTTCCCAGGCTTCGCAATCATAATGACTTCAGCAACCTTCCATGACTCAGGTACATATTTTAAGATAAATGAAGCATTTATTAGTTTGGTCAGCTTTACTATGGCTTTGCGTGGGAGGCGTTTTAGAATTTCCCCTGTGATGAGGTCGTAACCGGGACACTTTTTTGAGCTAATGTTGTTTTGAATTTCTCTCATTACTTCCTTAGGAGTCACAAGCTTGATTCTTTGGTTTTGTGATAAATTTACACTCTCATGTATTTCTACAGAGCTTTCGTTGGGTTGAAAGGTTTCTTCTAAATGTTGAGCAAATCGGAACGCCTTTTGGTCATTGCTTATTGCCCATTTTCCGTTGCTATCTCTGATGGGCGGTATTTGTATAATCTGCCTTTTTAGATTTCTCGTTGCTTTCCAAAGTGAGTAATCCGTTGATTTGTCATTGGTAAGCTGAAGAAGGTTGGTATTCAGAGATTCATCCTCAAATTGTAGAATTTTTCTCTTTAGTCGTTTAGTTAGGTTATTTAGTGTTGTTTTATGACGCGGGAACCTTGTTTGCTGCCACAACTTCCTTTGTTTTCTTTTCTCTGATAGTAAATCCACAATTTCTTTAGGATGGATAAATCCCTTATATTTGCGTTTTAGCTGAGGTGTATTGCTCCACGCACATTGTTGAATATTAATAATAAATTTGTTTACTTCTGAGTCAAGCTGATCTTGCGATTTTATCGGAGTTTTAAGGTCGATAATATTATCGAGATCAAGAGCAAAACTGTCCCAATCTGTGGACTTATTAACCAAGGTTAAGTGGCTTTCTTTTAATAGGATTTTTTGACTTAGCATTAGTATAATCGGAGAATGGTCAGAGTTCATAGTAAAACTTTCCTCCAAACTGATGTAATTGGTGGATATATTTTTGCAGATGAAAAAATCTATAAGATCCGGTATTTTCTGGTGGTCAGTGGGCCAGTATGTAGGTTTGCCTGTACTCATTACTTCACAATGTGTTTCTTTAACTGCACTTAAGAGCTGTCTTCCTTTAGTTGTAGTAAGTCTTGAACCCCAATGCGTATGCTTAGCATTAAAATCGCCGCCCAGGATAAATCGCTGGCCTAATAATTCAAAAAGATGTAAGTATCGCTCTTTTCTTATCATGTGCCTAGGAGGCGAGTATATGGCTGCAATGGACACTTGACAAAACTTAGTTTTAACAGATACTGCCACTGCTTGAATGTCTTCTTCTTCATATTTACACTGCACGTAGTGACTAATGTTTTCTTTAATTATAACCGCACTACCCCCCCTGGCAGAGTTGCTAGGGTGGAGGGAATTATATATCATGTATCCTCTAAATTTGATAAAAGATTGCTTTGTGAAATGCGTTTCGGAGATTAAACACACGTCTATATTTTCTGTATCTAGGACCGCCTGCAACTCATGCTGATGTTTGAGGAGTCCATTGGAGTTCCACGCCATTATTTTGAGTGTGTTATTCATTTTTGATTATTCAAGACAGCTGTTTTAGTGCTGGATTCTAGCTTCTCTAATCTCTTATCAAATGAGGTAATGCACTTCAAGATCTGGTTAATCTTATCCTCTAAGTTCAGAGGTTGAGATCCTTGTTTTGCAGCTTGTGCGTAAGTACCAATGTTGGTTACTTGCATGGCTGGTTGTTTTGCAGTTGACTGGACACTTGCTTTCTGCGCCTGTTTACCAGGGTGTGTTATAGGAGGAAACTGTTGGGTATTAGGCACCGTAGGTTTCTTTTTTAAAACTTTATTTTTCATAATTTGCATCTGTTTGGCTACTTCACACCCTCTATAATTGGCAGGGTGAGGTAGGCCGCAGTGGATACATTTTGGTTTCTCTTGCGGAGATTTGGTACAATTGGCTGTAAGATGCTTGCCAGTGCATTTCACACACCTTGGCTCTTTTTGACAATATTTATGTGTATGCCCATAAGCTTGGCATCTCTTGCATTGGGGAATGAGTGCTGGATTTTTGAGTGGATGTATTTCAATTTTACACCCTAATATGTACTTAATGCCGTAGATTTTGTTGACATCTTCATCGTTATAAAATGATAAAACGAACATGTTGAGTGGTTCTTTGGTCTTCCAGCTCAATTTACTATCTACCTTTTCTATTTTTAGGCCTTGGGTTGTTAAATCTTCCTTAATTCGATCTGGCTGGCAAGAAGAGTGTAGTTTCTTTACCACAACTCTAATTGGTCTAGCCTGCTTGTTTTCGTATGAATGCCAGTGGTAGTCTTTTTCAGACAAGAACCTGGCAATTACTCTATATGAGTCTTCTGATTTGGCGTTAACCTTCACACAATCCCCATTCATCATTTTTGCTGTAAATGATTCCGCTGGTTGGCTTTCAATTAACGAATCGTAGAACGTTTGATAGTTCTTGATTCCGTCTATTATGATTGGCGGTGGTAAGGGCACTTTTTTGACCGAAGTCACTTTCTCATTTTTTTGATGATTGTCTTGTTGGGCGCTTCCCTTTATTTAGATTTCCCTTTCCCCATTATTTTAGATTGTTAGTGACCGGATTGAACCTGAATGTATTGTATTCATTTCTTTCGAACTACGTTGCCGTTGCTCAAATACCGCGGTCATCCATCCACGCCTTTCGATATAGTTAATGGTGTAAAATGAGATAGCTAACCTTTTTAAAATACTCAGATTAAACAAATTTATTTTTCTCCCGGAAAACTTTATAAATAATGAATTATCCTAGCACCTGTTTGTAAATGACGTTTGCGGTGTTTCCTTTTGGGGCACAAATAACTACGTTACTCGCAGAGCTCACTCCGGAGAATGCAACATAAAACTGACCATGTAAGAAACAGTTCTCACTTAAACTAATGCCAGCCACAGCCTAGGGGAGGATATTGAGACATTGTGTATTTTAAATTTCACTATTTGCACCTGAAAACTGAGGTCAAAATGAAAATCCAACATGGTGGCGAAGAAAATTCTCATTTAATGCGACACAGAAAACCACGAAAACGACACCCGTGAAGGAATAACAGCAAATTTTTCTCAGAGCCTCTTGGACTTTCATTTTGACCTCATTTTTCTAATCAGTGGCACTGATATCCATGAAAACGTCTCCCGTGAAGGAAAAACCGAAAGTTTTCCTCAGCGCCATCTTGGATTTTCATTTTGACCTCAGTTTCATTGTCAGTGACCCCGAAAACCACGAAAACGACACCCATAAAGGAAAACCAGCAAATTTTCCTCGGCCCCTTCTTAGATTTTCGTGTTGACCTCATTTTCATTCAAAAACCACGAAAACTACACCCAAGAAGCCATTAAGCGTCGCAAATGTCCAGTCTCGCGAGTGTGTGTTACGTAACTCACAAGTGTCCTTCGCGAAATGTCCCCTAGAAGTATGTATTAATGAAGTTTTTTTAGCGTATTTCTCCATACAATAGTGCTACCAATTTAAACAAAAAAATATATTGCCACCCCTTTTGCCGTCTGAGGGGTGGAACTTCCACGCCTTTACCCGTTTGGGGTTGAATTTCCAAAAACGTTGAAATACGTTTTATTTTATTTTTGCTCAGAAACTTCAATTTTTAATTTCATTCTTCTTACTTCAAAAATTACGGATTTTGCAAATATACTTTCAACCCCTACCTAATCCTCTTAGGGGTAGATTCTTAAAAATGCTTAAAAAATTGTATTTATTTATATCTAACCGGAAGCTTGTATTTCAAATATTATGCTTGTAACTTTAAAAATTACCAATTTCCATACAATCATTCATCCCTTGTTTTACCCCTTTAGGAGTAGGTCTAAAAAATTGGCAACGTAAAATTAGCGTAATTGAAAAAAAAAACACCGAAATTTGTTGCTTTTTTGTTGCTAATTAGTTGCTAAAAAAATAATTTTGTTGCTCCAACCGATCGCAAAAAATCGGCAATAACGCTAACTTTACATTAAGATAGCGTGGTAATCACTGAATGTAGACTGATCAATCAAGCAAATAGCGGTCAATTTGTTGCTAATTTGTTGCTGAAAGATGCTAAGAAGAAAACAAAAAAAAAACGTTGTTTTTTTTAATTATGCCAAAATAAATAATATCCACGCTAGCTTAACTCTCAAGTTTTCCGTGGAAAAACTATAGAACAAATTTGTTGCTCTTCATAGTCCAGCTTGTTTTAACAGAGAGAGTCAGCAACAAAATAAAAACCGGAAGTCTAGAGAAGTTGGAGATCGGTTTACAAAAAAACCGGCCACGCTAGCTTAACTAACAATTTTTCCGCGGAAAAACTATAGTAAAAATTTGTTGCTCTTCATGGTGCAGCTTGTTTTAGCAGAGAAAGTCAGCAACAAAATAAAAACCGGAAGTCTAGAGAAGTTGGAGATCGGTTTACAAAAAAACCGGCCACGCTAGCTTAACTAACGATATTACCGCGGAAAAACTATAGTAAAAATTTGTTGCTCTTCATGGTGCAGCTTGTTTTAGCAGAGAGAGTCAGGAACAAAATGAAAACCGGAAGTCAAGAGACGTTGAAGGTCGGTTCACAAAAAAACCGGCCACGCTAACTTAACTAACGATATTTCCGCGGAAAACTATAGTGAAAATTTGTTGCTGTTCATACTGCAGCTTGCTTTATCAGAAAGAGTCAGCAACAAAATAAAAACCGGAAGTCAAGAGACGTTGGAGGTCGGTTTACAAAAAAACCGGCCACGCTAGCTTAACTAACGATTTTTCCGCGGAGAAACTATAGTAAAAATTTGTTGCTCTTCATGGTGCAGCTTGATTTAGCAGAGAGAGTCAGCAACAAAATAAAAACCGGAAGTCTAGAGAAGTTGGAGATCGGTTTACAAAAAAACCGGCCACGCTAGCTTAACTAACGATTTTTCCGCAAAAAAACTATAGTGAAAATTTGTTGCTGTTCATACTGCAGCTTGCTTTATCAGAAAGAGTCAGCAACAAAATAAAAACCGGAAGTCAAGAGACGTTGGAGGTCGGTTTACAAAAAAACCGGCCACGCTTGCTTAACTCTAGACTTTTCCGTGGAAAAACTATAGTAAAAAATTGTTGCTGTTCATACTGCAGCTTGCTTTATCAGAAAGAGTCAGCAACAAAATAAAAACCGGAAGTCTAGAGAAGTTGGAGATCGGTTCACAAAAAAACCGGCCACGCTAACTTAACTAACGATATTTCCGCGGAAAACTATAATAAAAATTTGTTGCTCCTCATGGTGCAGCTTGTTTTAGCAGAGAGAGTCAGCAACAAAATAAAAACCGGAAGTCTAGAGAAGTTGGAGATCGGTTCACAAAAAACCCGGCCACGCTAACTTAACTAACGATATTTCCGCGGAAAACTTTAATAAAAATTTGTTGCTCCTCATGGTGCAGCTTGTTTTAGCAGAGAGAGTCAGCAACAAAATAAAAACCGGAAGTCAAGAGAATAGAATAGAATAGAATATTTATTTATTACATTGGTTAGGTAAAGAAAAAAAGGTTACATGTCACTTACAAATCATAATTTTACAAGTGCATTCGGTGTATTTCATTTGGCGCAGTTTGTCCGGGAGGGGATCTTTTGCAACCTACTGTGTAATGTAACACACAGTTGAATTATATAAAGCAAGTGTGAGAAGTTTTGGATTTAGCATTCCATCAGGTCATAGACCTGAAGTTACTTATAAACTAGGAGTGACTCTGCGAGTCAAAGCCTATGCTGACGGGGGAGGGCCGTTCTGTTGTGGAGCGGTTTGCCTCTCTCGGTTTTGTTTATATATTCTATGTCGCCTATTCTATTTGAGAAAAGGAACGGGTTGAATTGTCCATATTTCGTGTAAGCGGGACCGGGATCTTTTAGGCCGCTGATCGTCAGTGAGGTTAGTTTTTCGATCATATCGTGATGGAGGTCGTGTGCTCTGAGATGCCACGGATCTTGTCCAAGCATTTCCCAGAGTGTTTTGGTTTCAGTACGACGTGGGAAGTCACCTGCAGCTTTCAGTGCCATTCTGTATTGTCGTTCCAGTTTCGTCAGATTGCTCTTGCTTTGGTAGAAATTGGATGACTCCATAATCGAGTACCGGCAGGAGGCATGTCTGTATGATGAGCAATTTTTTTTCAGTGTTCACTTTGGATCGGTACCCTATGATGGAGTTCAGGGCGCATCTTACTCGTTTTAACTTTTCTACTCTTTCTTTTGTGTGTTTATTCATTGATAGTCTTTTATCAAATACGACACCGAGGTATTTTACTTGGTTCTTATATTCAATCCGTTCATTTTTTAATTGGATGTAATTTCTGTATCCACTGTTTATGTTCCCTCGCCTAGGTCGTTTGTGAGAAAACATGATACATTCCGTTTTATCCACGTTACATTGGAGGCCCCATCTCTTGTAATAATCAATAACTTCCTCCGCACGCAGCCCATTCTGCACGCCTTGTGGCATGATCTGGCTTCTCCGCTGCGTTTAGAATACATTGGTCATCTGCGTATTGAGAGAGCATCTGACCAGCAATTCGTGGTTTTGGTATGTCAGCAACATATAAATTGAAAAGTACGGGTCCTAGAATGGAGCCGTGTGGCACGTCTTTTTCTGTTCCTGTTGTTGTTCTAAATCTGCCTTTGGTGGTTCTATTTGATAAGTAATTTTCTACTAACTTTATAATGTTGTTACGTGCTCCTGCTTCGTACATTTTCTTTATAAGGCCTTTGTGATTTATGGAGTCAAATGCCTTGCTGAGGTCAGTTGAAATCATGGCCACACTGTGTCCTTTCTCTAGGGCGTCGGAGATGTATTTGCCAGTCCTCAATATTTGTGTCCCTGTGCCTCTTTGACGAACGAATCCATGTTGGTGTTCAGGAATCAGTTCATTGACTTCCGTGTTTATTCTCGAGAGAATAATGCGTTCTGCCCATTTGCCCATGATATTAAGCAGGCTTATGGGTCTGTAGAACTTGAGTTGTGTGTAGTCTTTTCCTGGTTTATGCAAGAAAATGCAGATGCTTTCTTTCCATCTCTTGGGGAAGTATCCCGTGTTAATAATATAATCCATAATTCGCTTGAAAATGGCTATTATCGTATCGCCTCCCAATTTTAGAACGTCCGCTCTTATTCCATCAGGGCCCGGTGCTTTCTGATTTTTGAACTTTCGAAGGGCTGTTTTTAACTCTGCATGTGATGTTGCTTCCAATGGATGGTGTGTACTTTTCTGTATTTTCGTCTTCATTTGCAATATCGGACTCGTGAATGATTGCTGTGTTTACTAGACTATCTATAATTTCCAATTCTGTGTTGCAATTTTCTATACGGCGGAGCCTTTGAGGTGGTCTTTTCATGGCTCTTTGTATACTCCACATTTTTCTTCTGTTGTCTGTCTTATTTTCTAAAACTTTATTCCAAGTTTCTTCTCTATTTTCTGCAATTTTCTTAGCTAGATAACGTTTTAATCTGTTATGTTCTCTCTTTAGTTCGCTATATCTGTTTGTGAATCTTAAACACCATGCTATATTTTTCGCCTTGTTTCTCCTTTCTATCAACTTTTGAATGTATTCGGGAAGATTGTTTCTGAAGTTTGTTTGTTTGAGCGGTGCGAATTCATCGAGCGTTTGTACTATAGCTGTTTCCAACTTAAAGATAATTTCGTCGCAGTCTGCGTCTGTTTCTATTTTAGCGTATGGGTCTATTTTAGTTGCTAGAAATTGTTCAAATTCATCTCGTTTTTTCAAGTTTGATTTAATATCCTTCGGGTTACGACTGAGTGGTATGTCGTAGTCGTTTTATTTATTTATTTAAACTTCATGTACAATAGTGGTACATAGGCGGACTTAATGCCACAAGGCATTCTCTACCAGTCAACCATTGGGTTAAAAAGGACAACATTGTGGTAAGGTACAAAAACAATATCTAACAATATGTAATTAATTTCGAAATTGTCTATAAGTTACATAGATACTTATACACAAATACACTTATAATAGACTAATAAATATTTTAACAAATATCAAAATAAAAAACGAGAATATTATTAATAAGTACTGTGACTAGATTTCTAACTGCGAGCTACTTCGTTTGATTTAAATAGTGGTTACGAACTTTTCTTTTAAAAATAAATTTACTTTCAGATTTTTTAATACCGAGAGGCAGCGCGTTCCACAGCTTTATTGATGAGACAGCATATGAATTTGACATGAAACCGGTACGGTATGCAGGAAATCGGTTCGTTCGATTGATTCGTTTCAAGTTTATTGTGGTTACCCAAGGCATATGGTCAGAGGCTATGGATTCTACTTGTTTGCATGATTTTATGTCCAAGTCTGAGTGGTCATATGTTGTGATTGCTATATCTAGTATATGATTGTTGCCCATGCTAGTGGGTCTTGATGGCTGACCAGAGTGTATGATTTTGCAGTCTCCGTTGATATGTATATCTCGTACTAGAACTCCAAGACCTCCATCATTTGGGTGGCCGAGTAGTTTCATTCTAAGGTTCATGTCTCCCATGATTATAGCACCCTCATCTCTAAGCAGTTGCTCGAATTCATCAGATAATTCGTTTTGATTCGGTATTAGAACATAGATGCCTTTAATTGTGATGTATTCTCCAGTTATGTAATTGGTAAACACTCGAATGCTGCACCCTTCGATGTTTCTCTCGTCATCATTGAAGGAGTTGATAAGTCTGGTTTGAGCCCACCTTATGCCACATGCTCTTAACTTTGATTTTACCTCTATTATTTTCTTAATTTTGAAATAATTATAAATTCTAAAGCAACGGAGCACCTTTCAAATTTCGTAGAATCATTTTTGCGATTTTATTTATAAATCTACATATAGATATCATTATTATATATACACTGACCGAAGGATTTGTTTACATTTAATAAACTTTATTAATTATTAACAAATATTTTTTAGCATCACAAGATTTAACCAATATTTATTAACTGTTAATGTGTAATATAAATTAACTGTTATGTTTAACATAAAAACCGGCCAAGTGTGAGTCGGACTCGCGCACGAAGGGTTCCGTACCATTATTTATAAAAACGAGAAAAAAAATCACTTCGTTGTATGGGAGCATCCCTTAAATATTTATTTTATTCTGTTTTTAGTATTTGTTGTTATAGCAGCAACAGTAATACATAATCTGTAGAAATTTCAACTGGCTAACTATCACTGTTCATGAGATACAGCCTGGTGACAGACGGAATACCGAGAGGCAGCGCGTTCCACAGCTTTATTGATGAGACAGCATATGAATTTGACATGAAACCGGTACGGTATGCAGGAAATCGGTTCGTTCGATTGATTCGTTTCAAGTTTATTGTGGTTACCCAAGGCATATGGTCAGAGGCTATGGATTCTACTTGTTTGCATGATTTTATGTCCAAGTCTGAGTGGTCATATGTTGTGATTGCTATATCTAGTATATGATTGTTGCCCATGCTAGTGGGTCTTGATGGCTGACCAGAGTGTATGATTTTGCAGTCTCCGTTGATATGTATATCTCGTACTAGAACTCCAAGACCTCCATCATTTGGGTGGCCGAGTAGTTTCATTCTAAGGTTCATGTCTCCCATGATTATAGCACCCTCATCTCTAAGCAGTTGCTCGAATTCATCAGATAATTCGTTTTGATTCGGTATTAGAACATAGATGCCTTTAATTGTGATGTATTCTCCAGTTATGTAATTGGTAAACACTCGAATGCTGCACCCTTCGATGTTTCTCTCGTCATCATTGAAGGAGTTGATAAGTCTGGTTTGAGCCCACCTTATGCCACATGCTCTTAACTTTGATTTTACCTCTATTATTTTCTTAATTTTGAAATAATTATAAATTCTAAAGCAACGGAGCACCTTTCAAATTTCGTAGAATCATTTTTGCGATTTTATTTATAAATCTACATATAGATATCATTATTATATATACACTGACCGAAGGATTTGTTTACATTTAATAAACTTTATTAATTATTAACAAATATTTTTTAGCATCACAAGATTTAACCAATATTTATTAACTGTTAATGTGTAATATAAATTAACTGTTATGTTTAACATAAAAACCGGCCAAGTGTGAGTCGGACTCGCGCACGAAGGGTTCCGTACCATTATTTATAAAAACGAGAAAAAAAATCACTTCGTTGTATGGGAGCATCCCTTAAATATTTATTTTATTCTGTTTTTAGTATTTGTTGTTATAGCAGCAACAGTAATACATAATCTGTAGAAATTTCAACTAGCTAGCTATCACGGTTCATGAGATACAGCCTGGTGACAGACGGACGGACGGACGTACGGACAGCGAAGTCTCAGTAATAGGGTCCCGTTTGACCCTATGGGTACGGAACCCTAAAAAGCAAAAATAGCCGTTTTCTTTTGACACTTTTTATAACCCTATAGCGGAAATACATGATAACAATTCGATTCACAAAATAAATAACGTTTTCAATATTTAAAAATATAAAAGATAATTATGAGCTGTGATGGAATTTGGTATTTTACAACAAATGTTATCATAATGTAATGTAATTAATGAAAATGATTTTTAAAGATGTTTTTTGTTTATAAGTAATCTTTATGTCGTATGACATTGCAAGCAAAAACAAATTCAATTCAATCACCGAAATATTGGATTCATGCCCGGTTGATGCCTAACCACCAAAGGTTAGTAGTATAGAGCTATAGAACGTTTTGTAAAAACTAATCGGTCTTCAAACAAAAGGCCAAAGAAGATGCACCTACAAAGAAAATAGCTCAAGTGGCGGGGGTTATATAATTGCTGGTTGGTTGGCAATAGCCCTCGCCCCCTATTACATGGGATTTAAACATAACTAGCGAAATGTGGGTGTACTATATGGGCTCTGCCTAACCCTAAGGGACTCTGTATGGTGTAAAGAATCGCACCATCCCCTATCTTCACGTGGGTGTCGTAAGAGGCGACTAAGACATTTGCCAGAGAATGGGCAGCAGCGTTCACTGTGCTTTTGTAACAACCGTACTGCGATCGCCAACCCGCCTGCCAAGCGTGGCGATTATGGCTAAACCCACCAAAATGTCAATGTGGCGAGACTTGGGGGAGGCCTATGTCCAGCAGTGGACGTCTTTTTGGCTGAAATGATGATGATAAATCCTACGGGAATTACTGGCTTGATGTTACGTAGAGCCAACACGTCAAAATGAAATAACCCATTGTTTCAATTCTCACAAAACAATTTCAATAATTACAACGGTTGCCTTTCAATATCAGCGTAAATCGTTGTTCCTCCCTTTCATAATCGTAATTATTGTATTTTATACTTAAAGGCAAAGAATTACAGTACATTCCCAAATAACAGTGTATTAAGATGTCGAGTGTGAGCTTCATAACATTGCCGGTTTTTTTGTAAACCGATCTCCAACTTCTCTAGACTTCCGGTTTTTATTTTGTTGCTGACTCTCTCTGTTAAAACAAGCTGGACTATGAAGAGCAACAAATTTTTTCTATAGTTTTTCCACGGAAAACTTGAGAGTTAAGCTAGCGTGGATATTATTTATTTTGGCATAATTAAAAAAAAATCGTTTTTTTTTGTTTTCTTCTTAGCTTCTTTCAGCAACAAATTGACCGCTATTTGCTTGATTGATCAGTCTACATTCAGTGATTACCACGCTATCTTAATGTAAAGTTAGCGTTATTGCCGATTTTTTGCGATCGGTTGGAGCAACAAAATTATTTTTTTAGCAACTAATTAGCAACAAAAAAGCAACAAATTTCGGTGTTTTTTTTTTTCAATTACGCTAATTTTACGTCGCCAGTTTTTTAGACCTTTTAGGAGTGGAATTCCGAAAAACTCTTTCTTAGTGGATACTTATTCATCACAAAGGCCACATCCTCCAAACTTCAGGTTAGGTTAGGTTTAAGACCAGCGGTATAGGCTGTGCGTTGATATCTCAGTCAGTCAGGACTTTGAATTTTTATACATTATTGATAGAAGATAGATAGAACAAAAAAAGTAAGTAATTGACAAAATAAAAGTTCAATATTTCTTCACTATTTTCCATAATTATTTCGCCTGATAACTTTTCTTTCATCTATGAATTCCATATTATGGTTCCATCTTTAAAATTCTTCTCGTTTACGATTAAAGTCAATGTCAAAATTACTTATTTTCAGTAAACGTGATACAAAAGATGGTAAAAATAATGATAATGTAGGGAAATGACACATTTTGCCATAAAAATAAAATACGTGTGACAATTCAAACATTAATTCAACAGGGATAGGTAATTTGATTCTTATTTAGCGTAAAATGTTGAACGGTAGTCCACTTAATAGTGGTAACAAAGCCGTTATACGAGTAAGCAGGCCTCATATTCTATTGCTAGATCAGCTCGAGGTCAAAGTAGTAATACTTTGACCCACTACGATTTAATAATGATTAAGTCGACAATTAATTTTTAATAATAAATTCATTGTTGTTATTTTCTAGACTCGGACTATGCTCGCTTGCCCCCACTGTACCACCTGGACAGCTATGAAGAATGCTTCGATGAACCTGATGCGGTATTCTGTTTAGCAGAATTTGTTCTGGTCTCGGACGAGCCCAGCGAAGTCCTGACTTTAGCACAAGTAAGTTATGACAAAAGGTGTCATCATTATTTTTTGTCCCCAATGGTAGTGGTTGTCAAACCATCTCCTTCAGGGTTAGAATTAAAGCACGGGTTTTTAGCCCGGAGCAACATCACGGCCGCGATCTTTTCTGCTGTCACCTCTGGGATGGTTTCGCTCTGCTCTTCCAACTTAGCACCTGTGTGCAGAGCCATTGGCGGTGGCTACCTGCAAGAGCTGACTAAGAAATCGGCTCTTGCTGGTAATAGAGTCGAAACCACACGCCCCATAAACTGCAGCTGAAGTTTCCCACGCACTGTGCATAAAGTTCCCTTGTGAGAAGATGATACTGGCTGCAGGATGAGTTCATGATACAAATCGTGATTATCGATCAAATATGAACTCGCATGGAAAGTTTCCTGTCCTCGCTCTCAAACGTTGAGGAGTTCCCTCGTGAGAAGACGATCCTGGCTGCATATGCTCTTTAATTTGATTTTAAGAGCTTTCATGTTTAATAAATAAAGGCTTTGGTGACCTATTTAAAGTCTGTATTTCTGCGCTGAGTGTCTATTTCATAAACACTTAGATAGCGTCTCAACCTCCGCTTATATGTGCCAATCACTGACGCGGTGCACGACAGCGGGACTAGGGAATGAGACGTCCACTATCAACTGGCCCCTATGCACGCCACTGCATGGTCCTGTCGTAAATTTCTCGAAATCTTCTAACCATTCGACACATTATAATATAGCAATTATAATAGTTTATTGTCACAAGAATAATACATTAGTGTACACTGGTTAACAAGATGCTAACTACGCTGCAGAAGTCTGTATACAGATATTGTGAGCCCTGCCTTAAGAGGCTGGGCTAGGCAGGCTATCCTAGTTTAAGAACTAGGATAACCTGTCTCTTAAGAGACAGTGTTCAGCTGTGAGGTTATTTAAAAATAGGGATTTAACAACTGCGTACTGTGCCAACTTATTTTTGTAAACAGTTTGATTTATTTTCAAACATATTTTCATTTCATTCAAACACATTTCATATTTTTCTTTAAGGGGAAAGAAAAATATGAAATAACAATTAAATACCTATGTAATATGGATGGGTGAATGTGTCTACTACTATCTAAAGTTAATGAGTAATCAGCATCTCCAAACTATTTCCTTCAGTTACCTGCCCTGTTTAGATAAATTCTAGGTTTATACGTATAATCTTAAAATGTTCTCTCTTGTTTACAGAAACTTGAAAAAAGTGTTATACACTTCAATCATTCACTGCTACGCCATGGTTTTTGCATGAAAAAATCATGCAGTAAGTTCTTCAATGCTTCTGGAACAAATGAAGACATAAGATTGTCCCTTGAAGCATGCACCAACGAAACCATGTATAACAAGTACAAGTTAAAAACAAGGCTAACCGATGAATTTGATTGTTCCACCCGTGACAGGGACTTCCCAATAGATAATTTGGATATAGCTGTTGGAGTAGTCTGCATCATGATATTGTTGGTTAACATTGTCGCAAGTCTCTGTGATCGCTATTTAATAAAGGGCAAAAATGTTGGAGGTAAGCTTTATTTTTATTAGTTAATTTATTTGCTCACCTGCACATCACGCTCTTTAGTTGTCCATTGACAAATGGAAAAAAAAACGGAACTCTTATAGATTCGTCCTGTCTACCTGTCTGTCTCTCCGACCGTTAATGTCACAGCCATTCCACTTCGACACTATTGGCACCAAACAGTAAAAATTTGTCTTAGGTTATCTGTTATTATTATAATAGCCTACTTTAAAAGTACAATGGTATTAACTTTTATCCATTGCTTCCTTTTTATTAAGTTTTTCATTAATCCTCTCTAACTTCTTAAGTTCGGTTTCTTTCATTATAAGCAAGTTTACTTAATGTCAGTTTTTTTTAGCGCTCAAGTACCTTTATTGCTTTTCAATATATCGGAATTGGAGGAGGTTCACAACACTGCCTGGAGAAGGACAAGATCCTCGTTTAAAAGCATTGGTTGGCATTCATGGTATCAGGTAAAGTACCTTAAATACATACAAGACTTTTTGAATTATTTTATTGTTTATATTTATTTCAAATCAAAAATCAAAATTGAAGCATTTACTTCATGTAGGCCAGTGACACGTACTTTTGAACTGTCGAAACAAAGGCAACAATGGAATGAAGATACAGTCACAGTCACAAGGCATAAAAACTCTGAAATTAAAGTAGTTGCCCATTCCAAAGCGTAGATTTCTATGGAGAAAATCGCTATGGAGAATATGGTTACAAAACTTTGGTCACATCAGACAAAAAAATTAAATAATTAGTTCAAGGTTTTTGGCTTCACGAAATAATAATATTTATGGACAGTGATTTTTTTGAAAATAAAACAATGTAAATTGAATTTAAATTTGGAAATTGTGCAAAACCGAAAAAAATACGAAAATTCGTGAGAGACAGACAATTTCATCTGTCACATTATAACAACAATTATGACAATGCGAGAATTTTACAACGCAACATGATCACGAGATCAGCAGCAGCTAAAGCATGCCTACTGCCTGCGGACTAGTCGCCCCACTCCACCTCGCCGCCGCCGGAACCTAGCTTCACCATGAGTGCTGCGACACCGGCCGTGGTAGTTGCGTCGAGCGACAGCGACAAGTACTTTTCTCCGCCCACGGTGCCACCATCTGCTCGTCGACGAGGAGGACGCTGGCTGCCGGACGGTTTCGGACCTCGAGGCCCACCGGCCTCTGATAGAGTCTCAGCTCCACGGCGGAAGTGTGCAGCGCATGCAATAGACGCAAACCATCAACGAAAATGTCATGCGAGCATTCATTATGGGGCTACAGAGGGAGGAAACAACCTGACCGCGTACCGGGTTCGGATGCTCTCTCTGTTTCAAGTGCTTGAGCCAGCAGCCGGCGCAACGATTGTCGGATCAGGTATCGACTTTCTGAAGTCAAAATCAAAATCAAAAGTCATTTATTCGAATTAGGCTGATAATCAGCACTTTTTGAACGTCAAAATTACAAAATAAATCAAAAATTTGAATTTGGAATTTTTTTTGAAAAATTTTTGGGTTGTATTTTGTATATTACATATGTACATTATTTACAAACTACAAATAAATATAAAATAAAAATAAAATATGTATAAGTATCAAAATTACAGGGCGTCAAAAAATTCGTCGACATCGCTGTCGACAGGAAAAGTGCCCAGAAGGCTGGCCGCATTGCCACGTTGGATGGCAATGCTGATTCTTTGACCAAAAAAGAGGCCAGCCCTCTGGTCCCGTGAAGCGTCGACCAACCGCTTGGCGATATCTCGAAACACAAGATGGGCACTCGGGCCCCATGGCCCTAGTGTTTCAACCCCAAACGGCTCAAATACATAATTACCAATTAAATTATTGTATTTGCGCCGTTTAAGGTTTTCAGCGCCTGCAGCAGCCGCCCCAGCGCAGCTCACCGTGCTAGGAAGATGAGATGGCGCAAGGGTGTCGACGCAAGTCGCATTCCACACCAAAGGCCTACCCAACTTCCATGGCATTATGGTCATACCATCTGGTCTCTTACCATCGACACGTGCCAAACCATTGGGTTCTAAGACAGCTGGCACCACGGCGGTGGCAAGAGCACGACGAACGAGATCATTAATGCTAGCGTGCCGTGCTATCCGACCTGCGCTCTTACTGCAGGAAAGGCCATGGTGTCCGAGGGCGTCGACTGCTTCACCACATCGACAGCGATGTGGAGCCCCGCTAGGAGCGCCCAATCGCAGACATGTAGCGAGCCGGAATGTTGTGTCACCTAGCAAAGTGCCTATGTTAGGTGACGGTAGTGCCTGAAGCCAGAGACCCGACTCCCACTCACCCACAGCCAGCAGGCGGGCACGCTCAGCAGTATTGGTAGACGTATTAATAAGGTTATTCCGTTCCAACCTGCAGAGCGGCTCATCCCACTGTCTCTGGGAGAATGGGTTCTCGGGCCGATCCGTGTCCGGGCAAGCCACTTTCCAGGCGTCCTCTGCGTCCGTCAAGCACGGCACTTCCGAATCAACCAGGGAGAGAGTTAAAATCTTCCTGGTTAGCTTTTCAGTGCTGTAGACAGAAGAAAGGAACGCCGGTAAGCTTATACTAGAAATTTTGCGGACGCCGAGGCCACCCAAAATGAATTGGTAGGGTGGCTTGCAGCCACGCTCGGTCGTCCAAGGCCACATTAAGAATGGATGTTAATGTGTTGCGAATAATTTGGTCAATTTTGTCCAAAAGTTCTGGTTTCGTCCAAAGAGAAGAAGAACGGAGAACATACATAAAATTTGGACCAAAACAACAATATCTAATAAGGGTGAAAGCCGAATGTAAATTAATTTTGGAGAGTCTATCCGAAATATCAATAAAATGTTTGATTATGTCTTCGATGAAAGATGAAAAACTTTCTTCTAAAACAGGGGAACCTAGGAGGTGCAGGGAACTTTTTTCTAAAATTTTGATGTGTGGGGCTATTGCATTAAATTTATCTATAGTCGATTGTCTGTCAGTCACGTCCGAGAGGTAAATTTCGCACTTTGAGGGGTTAAGGTCCAGGCCAATATATTTAAATTTCTGTTTGAGGAATTGCAGGTCATGCAAAACGGTGTCAACATCACCTCCTAGGGTTCCATCATCTAAATACCATACGTTAAATTTTGAATTTAGTTGTTCGATTATGGGATGAATAGCCAAACTGAAAATGACAGGCCCGAAAGGGTCACCTTGTTGGCAACCAACTGCAGATTCCAACACATTGTCCTTGTATAATAATTTTGATGGATGCCTATAACATTGCCAGATAAAACCATAAATTTCGGGTGGATTTTTTTTAACTTGAGTTCAACCCAGCGACCAACTATTCTTATCGTTTAAATAGTCGTAAATGGAATAGTAGGCCTTTGAACAAAGGTTAGATTTTACTTAAGCTTTAAACGCATTAAATGGCAAGTCTAAAAAGGAAGATGGTAGCTTGTTGTAAAAGGTTATATCAAGCCTTAAGAATGAATTATGAACTTTATGAAGCCGGTGAAAGGGAGCACGTAGTTTATACTTATTTCGAGTGTTTATGTTGTGAATATCACTGTTTTTACTGTACAAATGGATATTTTGTCTTATATATAAAATGTAAGGAGGTATCTCATGAGATGACAAGTAATAGAGAGGTATGGAAGAAGAAGACGTACTGCGCCGACCCCAAATGAATTGGGATAAGGGCAAAAGAATGATGATATAAAATGTTAGCAAAGATGAGTAGTAGTAGAAATTATATGCATGTGAAAACCGTATTCGTAGGTATATAAGCGACGGGGGGATCGATACACTCTGAATCGCACATTCCAAAAAGAGATGAAAGGTGGGTTTATAGGAGTTGAGAGCGACCGAACCAAGGTGTGGCTGACCCGCGCCTGCTGGATAATAACGCCATGTGTTCGTTCTGGCGCCACATCTGGTCGGAGCCTGTCAGCCATACCGACTGTGAATGGACTCGGGAAGTCGAGTAAATGTGCGATCCAGTACCAGAAATGGGGGCAATCTCTATCTGCCCCCAAAACATAGCTCGTGCATTCCGTCCGTTGCATAACTGGAAATTTCCAGGGCCGGACGGGCTGCACAACTTCTGGATTAAATGGTTTGCAAGGTCGCACGCTCGCTTGGCGACCTATTCCAGTCAGCCTTAGAGTCAGGGTCGCTGCCCGACTTCCTGACTACTAGAATAACCCACCTGCTCCATAAGTCGGATAGTACTGCGGAGCCCAAAAATTATAATAGACCTATTACCTGTCTTCCGACAGTGTATAAAGTTCTTGCATTCATTTTGAGAGCTAAACTTTGCAAACACATTGATCACAAATCGATCATGTCCACTTCTCAGAATGGATGTAGGAGCAGGTCCTTATTAGTACCTAATCTATACAACATGTCGACATATCCCTTCGGGAACACCGAACCTGTTTGTTAATGTCCATATCAATGAGGAACAGCTCCTTAGGTACTAAGGAGTTGCTGATATGTCGACATGTTGGATAGATTAAGAAGGCCTATGACGCGGTGCCACATACATGGCTCATGAGGGTAATAGAATTGTATAAAATTAATGCAACATCTTTGCTCACCTTCCTTATATTGGGTATGGGGCAATGGAGGACAGTTCTTCGCTATCCAGGACGTCGGCATATCTAGAGAATAGCGAACCGTTACGGATAGAGCGTGGTATTCTTCAGGGCGATAGTTTGAGTCCACTTTGGTTTTCCTTAGCCTTTAATCCTTTAAACACGTTGCTGGAGGATTCAGGTTTGGGCTTTCGATTGAGGAGAGGTGGTTAGGTTATATATTTCATCTTCTTTACATGGATGACCTGAAACTATTTGCCCCCAACAAATTGATGAAACAATTGCTGAAACTACTGAAGTTAACTGAGACCTTCAGTAGCGCCATCAGGATGGAATTTGGTATGGACAAATGTGCGGTCATACTTGTAAAGCGAGGGGAGATAGTGGAATCAAGCCCTTGATCCAGCTGCCTAATGAGAGCCTCATCAGATATTGGTCGAGACTCTTGGCAATTAAGCCATTGGCTGCTACGACTATCGGCACAATGATTGCAGAGTCCACATCCCACATGTCAACAGTGTGGCGCAGTTACTTGATTTGCTTATCTTTCTCGGCTGTCTGAGGTTCTTGTCATGCGAAACTGTTATGTCAACAATCCTTACGCGCCGCTCTGATCGATCCACCACCACTATATCAGGCTTATTGGCACATTTACATTACACACTAGTCCGGTCACTGTTATGGATTGATCCCAATACAGTATGATTTGCCATTTTCGAGAACTGGGTCGGGCACATACCTACAGTACGGCACTTCCGATTCTACAAGGCTGTATTTTAGATCAAGTTGCTGATGGATACTTCTGGCTACAAGGTTGTGTCTATGCAAGTATTCTCCATTAGCTAGGCGAGAACACCCGAAGATAATGTGACGGATTGATTCGCCTGGACGGTGGCATGCCCGACATATGTCAACCATGCCATCCTTCACAATAACTCTCCGGTAGTTATTCGTTCTCCCATACTTCCCTGCGGTCATTAGTATCAAGGACTGCAGGTATGCGCTAGTTCTCTTTAGCAAAGGAAAGCGGCGTGAGGGCCTTATCCACCGCGACCACATCTCGATGCATCCCCACGTCAGCTTCTAGGAAATATTCCCTGAGACTGCATATCTCGCGATTGTGGAGAGTCTTGGCGTTTAAAAAGCCTCGACCTTCACAACTTCACGGGACATACAGTCTCATAACCGAAGAACGTGGATGATGCATTCAATATGCCGTCAACAATGTACGGACCTTCTTATCCAGGGGCGTCTAGTTCTGTTTGAGTCCATTTGAGTACGCCAAAAGAGTACATCAAAACCGGCATGACTGTTAAATACTTTACTCAGGCCGCCAAAGAAGCGCTCCTTCAACGATTGCTTCATGTCAGCAATATTGATGCCCAGCGATTCCGATATACCCAAATACTTGTAGGTTTCGGTTGCTGAGAAGGATATAAGATTAATGGAATCTGAGAGCTGGGTTCCCGAAGATTCCACTATCTCCCCTCGCTTTACAAGTATGACCGCACATTTGTCCATACCAAATTCCATCCTGATGGCGCTACTGAAGGTCTCAGTTAACTTCAGTAGTTTCAGCAATTGTTTCATCAATTTGTTGGGGGCAAATAGTTTCAGGTCATCCATGTAAAGAAGATGAGATATATAACCTAACCACCTCTCCTCAATCGAAAGCCCAAACCTGAATCCTCCAGCAACGTGTTTAAAGGATTAAAGGCTAAGGAAAACCAAAGTGGACTCAAACTATCGCCCTGAAGAATACCACGCTCTATCCGTAACGGTTCGCTATTCTCTAGATATGCCGACGTCCTGGATAGCGAAGAACTGTCCTCCATTGCCCCATACCCAATATAAGGAAGGTGAGCAAAGATGTTGCATTAATTTTATACAATTCTATTACCCTCATGAGCCATGTATGTGGCACCGCGTCATAGGCCTTCTTAATCTATCCAACATGTCGACATATCAGCAGCTCCTTAGTACCTAAGGAGCTGTTCCTCATTGATATGGACATTAACAAACAGGTTCGGTGTTCCCGAAGGGATATGTCGACATGTTGTATAGATTAGGTACTAATAAGGACCTGCTCCTACATCCATTCTGAGAAGTGGACATGATCGATTTGTGATCAATGTGTTTGCAAATTTTAGCTCTCAAAATGAATGCAAGAACTTTATACACTGTCGGAAGACAGGTAATAGGTCTATTATAATTTTTGGGCTCCGCAGTACTATCCGACTTATGGAGCAGGTGGGTTATTCCAGTAGTCAGGAAGTCGGGCAGCGACCCTGACTCTAAGGCTGACTGGAATAGGTCGCCAAGCGAGCGTGCGACCTTGCAAACCATTTAATCCAGAAGTTGTGCAGCCCGTCCGGCCCTGGAAATTTCCAGTTATGCAACGGACGGAATGCACGAGCTATGTTTTGGGGGCAGATAGAGATTGCCCCCATTTCTGGTACTGGATCGCACATTTACTCGACTTCCCGAGTCCATTCACAGTCGGTATGGCTGACAGGCTCCGACCAGATGTGGCGCCAGAACGAACACATGGCGTTATTATCCAGCAGGCGCGGGTCAGCCACACCTTGGTTCGGTCGCTCTCAACTCCTATAAACCCACCTTTCATCTCTTTTTGGAATGTGCGATTCAGAGTGTATCGATCCCCCCGTCGCTTATATACCTACGAATACGGTTTTCACATGCATATAATTTCTACTACTACTCATCTTTGCTAACATTTTATATCATCATTCTTTTGCCCTTATCCCAATTCATTTGGGGTCGGCGCAGTACGTCTTCTTCTTCCATACCTCTCTATTACTTGTCATCTCATGAGATACCTCCTAACATTTTATATAAGACAAAATATCCATTTGTACAGTAAAAACAGTGATATTCACAACATAAACACTCGAAATAAGTATAAACTACGTGCTCCCTTTCACCGGCTTCATAAAGTTCATAATTCATTCTTAAGGCTTGATATAACCTTTTACAACAAGCTACCATCTTCCTTTTTAGACTTGCCATTTAATGCGTTTAAAGCTTAAGTAAAATCTAACCTTTGTTCAAAGGCCTACTATTCCATTTACGACTATTTAAACGATAAGAATAGTTGGTCGCTGGGTTGAACTCAAGTTAAAAAAAATCCACCCGAAACCATAAAAACGGTTTAGGCGCAGAATGCCTTATTCTCGAAATGGCAACTGAGTCGCAAAAGGACTAGTTCTCAAAATGGCCAATTCTCTAAAAGCCTGATTCTCAAAATGGGCAATTCTCTAAAAGCCTAATTCTCAGAATGGCCAATTCTCTAAAAGCCTAATTCTCTGAATGGCCAATTCTCTAAATAGCTAATTATCAAAATGGCATATTAATAATAGATTTGATAATTTGAACTTAGATTCTAACAAACGGCATAAGTCTCAAATATTACTTACAATTTTTTTACAACACGTGTTTTTAGTCAAGTCCAATATAAAAACTATAACATATTTTGCCTCAAAAACATTGTAATCACTTTATCCGTGGTAATAATGATGTAGGTTTTGATTGTGTAAATAAACTGTTTTCGTTACTATCAATAAGTTGATGTGACTGTCCTTTTGTCGCTCTTTACTCGGCGGCGCAGTCCTAAACATTAAAGCTAAGTATAGTGATATTGTCTTAAATATGGATGTACAAACTTTGAAGGACATTCCCCATATATTTTATTTGCCGAAAAGCTTTAGTAACAGACATAAGGTTAATGTGTTTAAATTTAGCTGGGCCGTCAGACACAAGCGCAAAAAGCACCCAACAGGGAATCAAAGTGGTGGTCCCTACGACCACCGACTTCAGGGAATTAACCCGCCAATTAATCGGAAGGCACATAGCCTTCCATACTTACTCCCTCCCAGTGGAAAAGCCCACCCACGTGGTAATTAGGCGGATCCCGAAGGAAATCCCCACGGAGGACATCCTCAATGACCTCCAAGGCCAGGAGATCCCGGTTGCAGCCATCCACCGCATTCATAAGGCGAGAGGCGGAGGCCAGTACGACATGGTACTGGTCATCTGTGACCCAGTCGAAGGACATAACCCGATCTTCAAAGTGAAGTCGGTTTGATCCCTCACAGGCATCTCAATCGAGAAGCCTTACCGCTCAAGCTCAGTCGGGCAGTGCCACCGCTGCCAGATGTACGGACACAGCCAAGCCAACTGCCATGCGCCAGATGCCATGGTCACCTAGACACTTTGCGCACAGATGCGTAAAGTGTCTAGGTGACCATGGGACGGGGGCAGTCCGCCGTTCCATGGTCACCTAGACAGGCCGACTGCCCCCGTCCCAAAGACAAATCGCTATGCACGGAGCCACCGAGCTGTGTGCTTTGCGGCCAGTCGCGCCACCCGGCCAACTACCGCGGCTGGTCGAAAGCCCCCAAAGGCTCCTCCTCTAAACTGACGAAACGTACAAACGCCCGTCAGTAATGAGAAAGCCCATCGGTGAGGCTACCCTCTGCACGGATGCCGGAGAGACCCAGCCCTCAAAGACCCACTCCCTGGAGCACGCTGAACCACCAAAGCCTTCCCGGCACTCGGCAAAGCAAAGTCCAGCCCCAACCCCGGGCTATTAGATGCCCCTGTCCCCCACTCCCGCGGCCCAAGCGAGCGCACCGGCACTCGCTCGTCCCGCGCCACCTGGCCCCGCGGCCGTGGACTCCTCTCACAACGTAATTTTAGAAACGTTAGCAGAGTTAGTCACCCCCGAAGCAGACCGCATGGCGGCTGATCTCAGGGAGGCTAACACTGGTGGCGATAAGCTTAAAATTATCATCAAGTCCCTACTCTAGTTGGGCGACGGCCTCCGCAACCTTAATCTCGACTAATTCCAATGGATAATACGAGATTAACCCGCACCAAACCCCGATCCCTTAAATTAGGGTACTTTAATGCCAATGGCATTGGAGACCAGCGTGATGAGATCGCCACCTTCCTCCGCAACTATCAAATTGATATCCTCCTCGTACAGGAGACCTTCCTCAAGCCCAATTACCGCGATCCGAGAAATGCCAACTATCGCATAGTTCGCAACGATCGGTCACGCTGCCACAAGGGCGGACTCTAATCTATTATAGAAAAGAACTGCACTGCGTCCCCTTAGATCCCCCTCCCATGGAGTCTCTGCTCGAGTCCTCATTGTGTCGACTAGGAATGAACGGTCATCAACCGATCACTATCGCCTCTGCGTACAACCCTCCCGGCGGCACGTCCGAGGAGCACACTCTGTTCACCAAAGACCTTACCGTCCTCTTCGGCTTGAGTGACTCTGTTATCATAGCGGGCGATCTCAACGCCAAACACCCTGCCTGGAACAGCACGACGACCTCTGCCAGAGGGCGACACGTGTATAACCTGGGCGAGTCCCTCAACTTCGATCCCATCGCTACTATGGAGCACACTCACTAACGTACGTTGGTCGAGGTCGTGGACCTCGACCAACGTACGGACGTACTCGATATAGCCCTACTCAAGAATGTCAACCTTAACTTGCAACTTAGCATTAGCATTCCATCGAGACTTTACATGAGCTTAACTCAGACCATCGACCAGTGCTCATGCACTTAGTTCCCCGCTCGGGTCCTTCTGACCCCAGCCAGCCCCTGCGACCCAAGTGATAACCGACTGGAGGGAAGTCAGCGAAAAGCTGAAATTCACCACGTCGCCTCACCTAGAGGCCATCCCCGACCACATAGTCTCAGTCGCAGACACGACGGCCGCCATCAACTCGTTTACAGAACCCGTGCAATCCGTACTGAAAGATTGCTTACGGGAAGTCCCAGCAATGAGCGATCAGCTCCTAAATAATGATATCATTCAGATCCAGCCTGTCCCCATGCAGTCCTCCCGCAGCGAAGCCCAAAGCCGAGGCTCGTACCCCACAGGGGGTGCCCTTATCGAGTAGTCGCTTAGTTTGTAAGTTTTATGCCCTGGCTGGAGGCCTTACTCTTAAGGCACCCACAGTATAGTCCGGTTAAGCAGACGACAACCTCATAGGTTGAACTGCGAGATGCCATACATAAAAATAAAAAAGAGCAGTCAGACACGTTCGCCTTTAATAAAGTAATTAACACTTCAGGTGAGGAATTTAGAGCCTTCATAGTTTTAAACTGTATATCGGTAAAGTATAGCTTTTAGAACCACATTTTGTATCTAATGGGTAGAGTTACGTATTTTTTTCCTGTTAGTCTCATTATTTATGACTTTCCAAACAGTTTTTATTTTATTTTCTGCTGTTTTGATCTTGTTGCTATGCTTTAGCAACATTATTATTGTTTCAGAACGCTGAGTATTTACCTGGTATTGACATCCCACACAATGTTCACTACCATCGTATCGGTTGCAAATCCAAAGTTTTTAGAAGATGTAAGTACGTCTTAAAAACCTATCATTATTTTCAGAAATATTCTACTTGTCGCACTACCAACTTACAAAAAAACACGTGTTTGAAAACAAAAGATGATGATTTTCTTATTTTAATTTCAGTTAGCTCAATTTAAAATATTTAGCATACTGGCGAACGGAACACTGATAATGCAGACATTCTTTGTCATCTCTTCTTTCCTGCTTGTGTATAACTGGCTGATATCTGCGGAAAAAGAGGGAACTTCGTTGACAATGCTCCCGCAGCAGATCATTGCGAGATGGTTGAGGTAAGAAGAGAAATCAGAAAATGTAATAAAAATCTCACAAGTAACTGTACTTGTGATATTTATATCTTGTCTTTTCGAAGAACATGTTTCATATACAAGCAGCCAGCTTGCAACTAGTTTAAAAGGATTTTTGAGTGTGCTACGTATTAAACTCTTTTTAGGGTTCCGCACCCAAAGGGTCAAACGGGACCCTATTACTGAGACTTCGCTGACCGTCCGTCCGTCCGTCTGTCACCAGGCTGTATCTCATGAACAGTGATAGTTAGCCAGTTGAAATTTCTACAGATTATGTATTTCTGTTGATGCTATAACGACAAACACTAGAAACAGAATAAAATAAATATTTAAGGCGGGCTTCCATGCAAAAAAGTGATATTTTTGTTCGTTTTATAAATAATGGTACGGAACCCTTGGTGCGCGAGTTCGACTCGCACTTGGCCGGTTTTTTAAAGTCTCTTGATAATAACACTTTGTTTGATGCAGGTTGACTCCGTCGTATGTTCTCGTCTTAGGCTTGACATCAACTTGGATTGCGAGAATTGCATATGGGCCTTATTGGAAGGTAAATTTTACTAGTAAATCTACTTTTTGTATAATTTGAACATTAGTATTGTCAACATCGTAAGTTGTTCTTCGATATGCTGACGTATATTTGCTACACAACATATGGTTAACACACCAATTTATTTTGTCAGTCTGTGTATGTGTTAAAATTTGTAAATTCCTGATTGCCTATAACAACTAGATAATATTCCGACCAGGTTCCAGTCTAGCTGGATTATTAAGCAGCTGAAATCTGAATACTATTATTTAATATGGAGTGACAGCCTATCTGATCTCCTAAACCACTCAACCCGTACATCGGTATTATGAAGTGTAGTATTAATGGAAACTTATTTTTGTCGCCAGAAATACAACTACAGTGAATTGAGGGACTGCCGCCAGGAATGGTGGCGTCATATCCTTTACATCAACAATTTTTATCAGACCAACTGTATGCCGCAAACCTGGTAAATATAATATGAATTCAATAAAATATCTTTGCCACTAACTTATAGGTTTTAAGCAATACTGTTGTCCATGATTCGGGGTCAGGCAAATTATTATTGTTTTTTTTTTCGTTCAGTTACGTCTTAGTAATCCCCGAGTCCCACATTCTGAATTAAAATCCGTTTAATAGCATTTCGCTTGCTCTCGCCGCGCGCCGCCGCTATTTTAAAGGATTTTTTTTTTTTCAGTATCGTCTTTTTCTACCTTTTGTAGTAAGCGATGACTTATTGTCGGGCCTACGCTGTCCTCTCATACTTAAGTACTAACGCTGTAACATCCAAATATTGTAGAACCAAATGATTTTAAAAGAGTAACCATGGAGTTTCTTGCCGGTTCTTCTCGATAAGAAACGACCAACCCGAACCGTGCCTCTTCTGTCGACGTTTTATAAGTGCCCATGTTGGCCTATGTAAAATAAAATATTTTGATTATGATTGATTATGATTATGAAATAAATTATTACTGATAAAATTATTACTGATAAAATTTTAGATGGTCTTCTGCCGGGTTAGGTAGAGGTATACTTAAAGTTTCGCAAGTTTCAAGGATTACATCCGGAAAATTTACTTATACCTTAGAAAAGTAACTACCTCTTCCCTTTTTTGTTACCAGGTATTTAGCCTGTGACACCCAGCTCTACGTTCTTGGAGTCATTGTCTTCTTGACGTGCAAAACAGCTGCATCTAGGAAGGTGGTCCTGAGCCTCCTATTCCTTGTGGGAATCATCACTTCCGTACTGCATACTTATTACGACCACTTGCATGGAATTTTTTTAGTTACTCCGGAGTAAGTTTGTCACAATATTTTTTTAGGTATAATAACTTTATTGGTCTTTGTCCAGTAGTGGTAAAGTACAGGTAAAATAAAATATTGTAATGAAATTCGCCTTTTAATTAAATTCAAGAAAAAGGTAATATTCAGTCATTGCGGAGATTGCGGTTTACGGACTCATGTCTGAAATAAAGCATTTGAATTTAAATTGTCAAAGAGACTTAAAAAGGTGAATTCAACACTTTCAAATAAAACAAGAGCGCGTAAATCTGTCGTTGCCAAAATAAGACTGACTTTACACTCTTGATAGGAAAATGGTTCAATAAAAATTTCATAATTTAATTCAGATATTTATTTTATAGTTCATAATGTGGCTCGTCGTTCTTAGCACCAAAGTTCTTATCGTGATGTGGCATTGACCAAGACAAACTTTGTGGTGAATGAAAGCCCACTACCATACACAGAAAAGAGGCCTGTGTCCCAGTGGTGGGAACGTTTTGGGGTGACAACGCATAAGCTTGTGCCGCTTATTTAGTTTTTCTCATTACTCATACTCTGAAAGTAGGTCTGAAGTAGCCTGAGGAGCGGAATGAAAGTAATACTTTCCATCCCTAGGGAGAATCGCTTTCAACTGACAGATGTTAAATTATTTAAAAAAATCTAGTTCTGTTTACACATGTTTATTGAACCATGTTCCAACTTTCTATGCAGCCACGATGTAAAATTGAAATAACTTAAAGTTAAGTATTGATTAAAGAATATATATTTTTTAAATAACTTTATTATAATTTAGTTTCAACAATTTCCTTAAAATAATATGATAGTTTAGACTTGGGCAAAATATTTACCATTTTTTCAATGATGAAAATGAAAAATAATGCCTAAATAGCAGGCTGGCCACAGAAAAAAAAAACAGGCGGGAAAGCGGCAATCCGAAATAAAATTTACTAATTTTTTCTTTAGCTAATTCGTGTTTTTATTTTTACTTTCCTTGTATTCGTTATGAAAAGCACAGTGTTTACTTCAGGTTAAAGACTTATTTAGTCCCTCGAACTATTACCCCGTCTATTAAACCCCGTCTCGGGACTAAATAAGTTACTTTCACCCCTGGGGTTATAATGTACTATTTAATATAGCTAATATTAACCTCTTTTCAGAACAGCATTGAAGTTATTCATAGGCAATCCCGAGTTCAACACGGTTTACATCAGACCGTATACCAACCTGACTGGTTACGTCGTCGGTATGGCATTAGGCTACATAATCTACAGCTGGCAGAAAAATGGAGGGAATCCAAAGACATTCCAGGTAACCCTTTTTGAAAATACAACAGCTTTGTGTTTCAATAATAACAATTACACGGTGTAAAAAATCTGCTATTTCATAAAAAGTGCATATCCTTTACGATAAGTAGTTCATGTATGGTGTCCGGGTGGTACAGGTTCTGTATGGTGTCGGACGTTAAGAATAGCACCATCCCATATCTTCCCGTGGGTGTCGTAAGAGGCGACTAAGGGACTTGCCAGAGAATGGGCAGCAGCGTTCTCTGTGCTTTTTGCAACAACCGTACTGCGATCGCCAACCCGTCTGCCAAGCGTGGCGATTATGGCAAAACCCCCCTTATGAGCGCAAAAAAGAAATAGCCTCTAGTACCCGGCAGCCCGTCTACCCTCGACTATGGTAGCGGTCGAGGTTACGGCGTGGCAAGTGGTGCAAAGAATCTCCGGAAGGGATCCGGCTGCCTATACCGACGACTTGACCTGACAACAAATAACACGCGAACACTCTGGACCGACGAGAAGATAACGGAACTCGAGGAGGAATTGAGCAGGTTGCGATGGAGTATTGTAGGATTATCTGAAGTGCGAAGAGAGGGGGAGGACACGATGATCCTGAAATCCAGCAACCTACTCTATTTCCGAGAGGGTGACCGGCAGTCCCAGGGTGGTGTTGGGTTTATCGTCCACAAGTCCCTTGTGAATAACGTGGTGAAGATCGAGAGTGTGTCGACCAGGGTGGCGTACCTGATACTCAGAATATCCTCAAGATATTCGCTGAAGGTCAAACAGGTCTACGCCCCGACCTCGGCACACCCCGACAACGAAGTGGAGACCATGTATGAGGATATCTCCAAAGACATGCATGGTTTCAAAACTCACTTTACCGTTGTCATGGGGGACTTCAACGCGAAACTGGGCAAGCGAGACGGAGATGAGCTGCGGCGGTGGGGCAATTTGGGTTTGGATGTCGGAACCACCGGGGACACCAACTGGCTAGTTTTATGGAGAAGGAGGGCCTCTATATGATGAATTCCTTCTTCAGAAAGCGTGAGCACAGGAAGTGGACCTGGCAGAGCCCCGATGGTGCAACTAAAAATGAGATTGACTTCATCATGTCAACCAAGAAGCAAATGTTCAATGATGTCTCTGTGATCAATTCGGTGAAAACTAGCAGCGATCACCGCATGGTAAGAGGCACATTGAACATCAATATTGAGCTTGAAAGGTCTCGACTGATGAAGTCTACGCTCCGACCAGCACAGATCCAGATCCAAAACCCCGAGAGCTTTCAGCTTGAACTCCAGAATCGTTTCGAGTGCCTAGGAAGTTCAGTGGACGAATGCAACGATGGATTCGTGGAAACTGTCCATATGACGAGGGTCTAAGTTCTTCAAGACGCGTCGTATACAGAAGAACAAAAAACTCTCTGATCATACTCTCAAGCTCATGAAGGAACGGCGTGAGATGATCCTGCAGTCTTCAAAAGACGCGTGGAAATACCGGCAGCTCAATAGACAGATCTCTAAATCCTTGAAAAGCGACCTCCGCCGCTTTAATACCGAGCGTATTAAAGACGCCATTGAGCGGAATAAAGGCTCAAACGTATTTGCAAGAGATCTGGCTATTTGGCAGAGCCAGCTCACGAAACTGAAGACCGACGATGGCAGAATCGTATCCGCCAAACCGGAGCTACTGAGGGAGATCGAGAGATTCTATGGGCAGTTGTACACGTCAACCAGGAAGCACACCGAAGACATCCCGGACATCAGCCTGTACGAGATTAGGATGGCTCTGAAACAGCTTAAAACAACAAGGCACCGGGTGATGATGGAATTACGGCCGAACTTCTGAAGGCGGGTGGAAAACCGGTACTTAAGGCCCTTCAGAAGCTGTTTGATTCCGTCATACTCGAGGGGACAACGCCACAGGCATGGTGCAGGGGTGTGGTGGAACTCTTCTTCAAAAAGTGCGACAACGCCCGTTTGAAGAACTACAGGCCCATCTCACTTCTGAGCCATATCTACAAGTTGTTTTCAAGAGTCATCACGAATCGTCTCGCGCGCAGGTTTGACGATTTTCGGCCTCCCGAACAAGCCGGATTCCGAAAAGGTTTTAGCACCGTAGACCACATACATACGCTGCGACAGGTTATACAGAAGACCGAAGAGTACAACCTGCCTCTCTGTTTAGCGTTTGTGGACTACAAGAAAGCCTTCGATTCGATCGAGATTTGGGCTGTTCTGCAGTCTCTCCAACGGTGCCAAATTGACTATCGGCACATCGAGGTGTTGAAGTGTGTGTCAGTCAGACTTCAGGACCAGACCTCGGAACCTATCCTTCTGCAGCGAGGTGTGAGACAGGGAGACGTCATATCTCCGAAACTGTTCACCGCTGCACTGGAAGATATCTTCAAGGACTGGAGAGGGCTAGGCATCAACATCAATGGCTAGTACATCTCTCACCTTCGATTTGCCGACGATATAGTGGTCATGGCTGAGACCATGGAGGGCCTCAGTACAATGCTCGATGACCTCAGTAGAGTTTCCGAAAGAGTGGGTCTAAAATGAACATGGACAAAACCAAGGTCATGTTGAATGCCCAGGTAACACCCACTCATATCAAGATCGGAGACTCTACTATCGAAGTTGTAGACGATTATGTCTACCTGGGACAAACGGAGCAGTTGGGTAGGTCTAACTTCGAGAAAGAGGTCAATCGTCGAATCCGACTCGGCTGGGCAGTGTTCGGGAAGCTGCGTGGTATCTTCTCGTCCAACTTATCGCAGTGTCTCAAGACGAAAGTCTATGACCAGTTTGTGTTGCCAGTGATTACATACGGGACCGAAACGTGGCCGCTCACAATGGGCCTCATCAGAAGGCTCAAAGTCGCCCAAAGGGCAATGGAGAGAGCTATGCTCGGAGTTTCCTTGCGTGATCAAATCAGAAATGAGGACATCCGCAAGAGAACCAAGTTTACCGACGTAGCCCGAAGAATTGCCAAACTTAAGTGGCAGTGGGCAGGGCACATTGCTCGCAGAACAGATGGCCGATGGGGCCGAAAAGTTCTGGAATGGCGACCGCTCCCATTAGGTGGACCAATGACCTAGTGAAGGTTTCGGGGATCCGCTGGATGCGAGTCGCACGGGACCGGTCAATGTGGCGACACTTGGGAGAGGCCTATGTCCAGCAGTGGACGTGTTTCGGCTGAAATGATGAAGTAGTTCATATATGATTATTGTTAAAGGGTTCGATTTTGAATGGTGTTATTTTATATCTTTTCTTGTCTTTTACAGAAATACAAGTACCTGTACTGGTCTTTGTTCTTCATGGGTTGTCTATGTAGCTTCTCCAGCTACATCTACTTCGCTGAGGGTCCAGGACAGCCAGAGTATATTAACATGCTGTATGCTGTTTTCATGAAGCCTGCCTTTGGCATGATTATGGGTCTCATTGTGGCTGGAGTTGTCATTCAATTTGAAGGTATCTGTTTTCTTTAGTTCGTCTTCTGAGAAAATTTGATTTTTTAATATAGCATCGCGGAATCTTATTTATGCGACGTCTTTGGATCAAAAAATTAAATTAAAAATTTAAAAAACCCCTGACACAAAAAACCTCTACAAAGCCAAAAATAAATTAATCCAAGTGTCGTAGCGTCCATTCAATTCATTTTTTGGTGTGATTTTTGCTACATTTTACATGAGATCTTAATAATAAAAATGGATCTCCTCAAAAATCTACCTTGAAGGTAGGAAGGGCACTCTTTCAAATAATTAATAACGATGATTAAAAAAAAACAAAATAATAAAAAAAAAAAAACATTACAACAGAATACAACAAAACATAAGATAAAAATTATAAGCAAATCATTAACAATTGAGAAAGGGACATTTAAATAATGAATGGAAATAAAGATAATAATGTCAATGTCAAAATTAAATAAATATCAATGTCAAATTAAATAAATATCAATAAATAACAATTTAACATTAAGGAATTCGTCAAGAGTATAATAACTGTCTTAATTTATGTAATGTCTTAATTTGTTTTTAAATTAAATAATATTTAAGTCCTTAATTCCATTTGGTAATTTATTAAATATTTTTGGGGCCATGCAAAGTATGCTTTTGTGCATTCAAGCGGTCTTTGATGGTGGAACGCATAATTCATGTCTATATTCCTGTCTAATCATTTTGTAGCGATGTTCAGATGCTTTTATGAATGTTCTTTTTAACAAATAAAGCAGTCTCAAATATGTACAAGCAAGATAAAAGTCATTATTTTTAACAATAGAAAATAAGGTATGCAGCTATAAATTTTTTTATACTAGTATTGACTCTAATGCATCTTTTTTGCGACTTGAACACCATGTCCTTATTGCAGGAGTTACCCCTAAACATGACTCCGTAGCGTAGTATAGAATCGACATATCCATAGTATACAGTGATTGCCGCTGCTTGATTGACTATTTTCTTTAGTTTAAACAAAGCAAAAGCAAACTTAATGATTTTTTGCCAGAAGAAATAAAACAACAAAATAAAACCAGTATATTTTTAAATAAATTAAAGCAATACTTAATTAAAAAAAGATATTACTCTTTAACGAATATTTTACGGATAAATTTAGTAAAAATACATAAATATGATTATCAGACATTTATATAACAGACATTTAATATAAAAAAATAGTAAATTATAATACTTAATTATTAATATATTTAAATAAATAAAGAATGAATAGATAGACTTGAATACATAATATTAACATAATAAGTAAACGGAAATATAAAATAATAAATAGGATATAAAATACTTCGAAATTATAATAATTGTAATAATTGTATTATTACTCTTCTTTTGACAAGGAAAATTAGAGAAGCAGTCTTCCTCTCTCTACTTATTTAAAACTTGCTGTGCCCGACAGGGTCCATAATTGTGTCTATTATTTTTTTTATTCGACCACCTGTTAAATGTACATTATGGATGCAATAAATGATTTGATTTGATTTGATTTTTTAAATTAAAATTAAGTATGTTGTTTCCAGTTATGTCGATAGTTAATCCAAAAAATTTTGTATTTGCAACTTCTTAAATTTTTTCATTATTACAGCTTACATTTAGTTCCGAGTGAGTTACTCTTTGACGAAAATTCATAATCTTTGTTTACTTAAAATTAATAATTAAGTTGTTATGTTCTAACCAGTTAACAGCGTGTTGTAATGCATTGAGACTAACTGACTGACTGACTGAGTGTTGAAAATAATCATGTCAGCTTTTGAAGCTGACATAATTATTTTTGTTTTCATTCTTGTCTTTATTGTTTTTCGTCGGGGTCCGCTTTGTTCTGTGCTTGTACTAAGCGGTCTTCTTAGCGGTCCCCCGACGCTACGACGCTTAGATTTATTTAGTTTTGGCTTTTTAAAGGTTTTTGTGTCGGGGGATTTCTTTTTTTTTTTCATACTTTTTAAACTTACATTATTTTTTCTTAGCCTTGACTGTGCCACTGGCACACTGTGCACCTGGGCATAGGCCTCCCCCTTTTCCTTTCAATTTTCTCGGTGTTGCGCTTGTTCTCGCTAATTAACGAAACCAAGGAAACATATGAATTAAAAAAAAAACCTTATACGTTTTACGCACTCGGTAGCGCTACCATTGTCACTCAGAACTCGATTCCTGACACACGAAAGTCACTATTATATATAAAGTAAAATAATATATATATAAAGGCACTATGTATTTGTGTTTGTGTGTGTAAAAACTGCCGAAAAGAGTTCGCGAGCGATTGTAAATATGGTGAATATCACGTTTTTAGTGTCAATGAAAATGTTAGATGGCCAAGACACTGACACTTGCGTTAGTGCCACATTGTATGGCAATGCTATGCCTTTGACCAAGATATAGCCAGCGTTTGGGTCACGGGAAAAGTTAAGTCTCCCCACGACCCAAGGCCTGGCATTCTGTTTCCGTCCGTCCAGAAACCGCTTCGAAATTACTTAAAATCTTTTACAAGCACTCTCCTTAATTGCAGGTTTCTATCGGGCAATTTTTGAGTGGAGACCCTTTACGTACACTGGCCGGCTGTGTTTCAGCGCATACATTCTGCACGTTGCTTTTGTCAGGGTCGATGTAGCATCGATAATCGCCGTTCACAGAATCTCTATGATGTCATTTGTAAGTGATTATATCATTCATAACTGAGGTACCTGCCAGTCTCACCAATGAGAAGGAAGCGAATAGCAATGGATTATTTCTTCCCTAAAGAAACACAGAAAAGATTATACATGTACAAGGTGTAAGCAGACCTTTCATGAAACCGTCAATCAATCATTCTGTGCATCAAACAAAGTAACGCTACTTCCTAATTAGCTGTCGCAATACGACACAACTTTTGTGGTCCAACCGACCAACCAACGCGACAAAATTTAAACAAACCTTTTTCCTCTACGAAAAAAAATATTTCTGGGAAACACTTTTTTATTTGGTTGAAATTGATATTTCAACCAAATAAAAAAGTGTTTAATACATAATATAACAATACTATTCAATATCAATTTCAACCAAATAAAAAAGTGTTTCCCAGAAATATTTTTTTGTGATCAACAGTTATCTGTTTACAAAAAAGGAACTAGATGGACGCATTGAATAGTATTGTTATATTATGTATTGTAAAAAAAAACGTTGGAACTTTGACCTCCAACATCTCCGTAACTAGAAGTATTATATTTATTTTAGGTATGGTCCCTAACAAATCGCAATGACGGGGAGAACAAGTGCGTTTGGACTTCGTTAAGAGTGTTTTTCCATTAGATCCCTTGTTAATAAAAAAGATGCATAACATACAGGGTGGACGGGACGCACAAACGCCTACCATTGTATTCAGTACATTATTTTGAACCCCGCACATCAATTTTTTTGCTGAATACGTGGTAACTGTTCACGCCGCAGCACGCTGCTGTATTGCTAGTTGCTCCACTCGCTTCTCTCTAATCGCCATCAGTGGGACAGGTCACGCCTTAGATTACTAAGGCTCGGCGCAAACGGGCCACCAACCACAGCCACCGGTAGCGACATGCTGTTTACGCGCTTTTTCATACATTTTGTTGAAACTCGCCGCATACGTGTGGTCAGTGGTGGCAACTCGCTACAACAGTGTCGGCGACTCGCCATTTGTGGTCGCTATGGGCCATACAAGACGCCGATGACTGTAGAACCAGTTAAAATTGGATGTACCCAATATCGTCGGCGACGGCGTCGTCTACGTATTAACAGTAACGCGAGCAAACTTTCCGTGTCGGAGTCCATCGTAAGACTGCGGAGCTGAGAGTTGGTTAATGTGGCGGCTTCCGAACACCGGTGGCTGTCGCTCGCTTCTGACACTCTGACACTGTTACAAAAGTGGCGGTAGCGCGACAGCCACCGGTGGCTGTGGTTGGTGGCCCGTTTGCGCCGACCCTAAAAGTTACCTAGCGTACTTGAGCTTCATATTCAGTCAACGACGCACTACTGTAAAAAAACATGTGCAAGACAGAGATCGCTTCCTGTTTGTTTCTTCAACTTGTTTGTCTGATTTACGAAGAGGTGAATCCTGCATTTAGAAAGGTCAGCGCATGCAGTATGCACAAATTTTGCCTGTTATGTTTTATTTCTATGTAATAGGGTGGCCCCTAGCCACCGGAAGATCCTTAGAACACTTTTTCCAGCATCTTGCATTTAGAAAGATCAGTATCATCATCATCATCATCATTTCAGCCGAAAGACGTCCACTGCTGGACGCTGCCTTCCCCAAGTTTCGCTGACGTCCACTGCTGGACATAGGCCTCCCCCAAGTTTCGCCACATTGACATAACATGGGGGGTTTTGCCATAATCGCCACGCTTGGCAGGCGGGTTGACGATCGCAGTACGGTTGTCACAAAAGCACAGAGAACGCTGAAGATCAGTGTAGTACGCACAAATTTTGCCAGTTATACTTAAATCCTATGTAATAATAGGATGTGACTGGTGTGAGCACCCAGCCACCGGTCACGTAATAAAAGAGAAGTTCCTGATGAGTTAAACTCAAGAACACTTGTCTTTTTCCATCATCAACGCTCTTGACTCATGCTCAGACAAATAGATTGAATATTCTAAAAGATTTTTCTTTTTTACAGATTCTGAAAGGCTTGTCAGTAGTTACGGGTTCATTCATAGCAGCTTTTTTCTTCTGGATGCTGGTTGAAACACCTTTCGCAAACCTCACTGGAATGCTCTTTAAGAAACCGGCCTCACCACGACCTATTGAAGAAAAGAAAGAAACTGTTAAGGAAACCAAGCAAGCAGAAAACGAGAATGGAATAGACATGACACAAACTCAAGTAGAAGATGGTACTATTGTAATTAAAATGGGAGCCAGTCCGTAGTTTGGGTCTAAACGATTAGTATGTAATCACCGAAAGGCAGATGTTTCCCTATTGTGCAGGTGTACCCCAATTTCGCTATTTGTGTATGTCTAAGACCCATATTATAAAGGGCGAGCCTATTGCCATCAACCGGGGTATAAATCCAGGCTCCGGACCAATTATAGAATTATCTAATAATAGTTAGAGTATTTTTGAATTTAGGGAGAAACGTACTTGTGAACTAATGCCAAATGCGAAGCAAGAAAGTGCCAACCACGGAGTACGGAGACGTCTCGTCGGCATTTTAATCAATAGCCATGACAACCAAGAGTGTCAATCAGAATCATACTCGCACTTCAAGCTGACCATAGGTAGGAATAGAGAGAATTTATTTGCATTAACTTCAAGGATGTAAGCAATATGTGGTTATACCCCCTACAATTTTACAGCTTTATTTCGGATATTAAACTAATTCCGTTATTCTATATGGTTCGTTGAAGTTTAGGTAAATAAATTCTGCCTTTTCCAAACTGGTGGCGTACCATGACGTCATAAAACATTATTGTTTTACTCCTTTTCCAGTGTGGGAAAGAGATTGCGCTACGCGTCCTGAATAGCTTCGTCTCTTTCCCACACTGGAATAAGAGTAAAACAATACTGCTTTAAATCGTCATTCTAACCGGTGTGCTAATGACGTATAGATATTGACAGCGTTGAAGGTGACGATTGACGATGATATTTTATTCCATCGATACGAAACTAAGAAGTTAGTGAAGTTTAAATAGTGCAAGTGGTGTCATGTAAATAATAATTAGTTATGGAAAGGGATTAAACCGCTAAGCCATAGTGACGCAACATATAATGTTTTGTTGATGTTTTGAAATGTTGTTGAGCCATTATTCTTAGCTGGTTTGTGATGAAATAAATGTATTTTGTTGACAATTTTTTTACGTCTTTTATCTTTTTTTTTTCCTTAAAACATCCTTATCATTTCCGAGTCTCATGTGATTTCTGCCATTAATTTTGGACAGCGCAATTCCGAGATAGATTAAATTCCTAAGCCAAGCAAAAGCGACACATCCCGTCATTAGTCTCACACTGGACAAAAAAGTAGTTAAAATTAAAAAGTAAACAAAAAACAAATAAACATCAGAAAAAATTAAAAAATAAGACAAATTAAACTGGTCAATTAAATTGTTAATTACACTCGTACTGACGAGTGTAATTAACATTAAAAAAATACAGCGCTGGTAATCTGTTAGGGCCTAAAGTGATGGCACGGTCGATACGAAACAGCATCAAGCAGGAAATTCTAGTCTAGTCCTTGATCTTACAGAAACTCATACCCGTATGTAAGTAATGACTTACAAGCAATTACTTGAAAAATCTTGAGTAAAATATTCTATTTTATAGTGAAGTAATTATCATTGCCTACTTGAGAAAAGTAACGAGTAATAATTATTACTCACGTTTATTTTAGACTGGCAATAATCTCATCCTACGTTCTGTCTACAGACGGAACATTTAAAATGGTAATAAAATTTAAGGATATCAATCAATTATGCTTTTTTAATAGTTTAGACAGATTGAAATCGGAAAAAAAAAGAAAACAGGGATTTATAAGCAAAAAAATATATTGTGCTATTATAATTTTGTCAGGCGCTATATAGCGCAGGAGAAAAGATTCCATCGTGAAAGGTCGCTTTTATCACATTGTTTACCAGGTTATATATAAAACTTAGGCAGCCAAACTGATTGGCGACGCCAGCTCAGTGATCTGATATCATTGCGAACAATATTGTAAAAAATGTGTTTACGAGTGAAATACATTCTTCTAAAATATTTTTATTTTATGAAAATTTTGCTCAACAGTAGGAATTACTCCTGTATCGTGGATGCGTTAACAAACATTTAAACTCACATACACAAACAGCCAGAGCAGGTACAACTATATGTAGGCCATACAAATATTGGTTCCATGCGGGGATCGAACCCGCAACACGCAGCGCAGCAGTCGATCGCTCAGCCACTGCGCCAACAGTGTCGTCATCTTGCTACATAATTATGGATATTTGAAAACTAATTGTCAAAGTATGTATTTAATTTGAACTCCTTTTTATAAAAAGGAGTTCAAATTAAATTAAAGTTACTATAAACGTTTAACTGCACCTTGAAAATGCAGGTACATAACCACTACAAAGAAATGCGTGTGCGTATACGCAATTCTTATGTAATTTTCTAAAACGCTTTCAATACCGCCTACATTGTAAGATGAATGTTGGATTTGTCAAGTATTGTTGTTGTACACTCCGGTTGGTGTTACTGTTCAAAGCATCATCATCTGCCTAGCCTTTTCCCACAGTATGTTGGGGTCGGTTTCCAGTCTAACTGGATGCAGCTGAATACACTAAGTGACTGCCCATCTGACCTCCACAACCCGGTTAGTGGTTGACACACTTATATAACACCGAATTATTTCAATGCATCCCGTAGGGCTTGCTTATTCCATTCGATTGCATTTTCTTTGTACTCTCCAGAGTTAAAACACTAGATACCCTATCTAGTGTTTACCTACCCTACCTACCCTACCTGAATTTTCTTTGCTATAAACCTCACGGAGCCCGAGACCTTTCCAACGAATGCAAAACCGTGGAAATCGGTTCGTGCGTTCTGGAGTTATAGCGTCAGGAAGGAAAACCCGACTTATTTTTATACAACGTGTTGTTTTGCAACCTCGTCAAATTTAAGGAGGTAACTATGCTAATGATTCTCGTCCCGAATCACTAATAAAATTGGTAGGTAATTTTTGTTTTTAATCTCATTTACGGAAATCGGTAAGTGTGAAAAACCCGTGTTTTAAACTAGGGCAATAAATGGGCTATCAACACTGAAATAATTTTTCAAATCGAACCAGTAGTTCCAGAGATTAGCGCGTTCAAGCAAACAAGCAATCAAATTCTTTAGCTTTATAATATTACCAGGCCCCTCAGAAAGTATTGCGAAAAAAAGTTTTTATATATGGGAGACTGGCCAGTTATTATGTTTTTCGAAAATATGATTATTTATAAGTAAAAATAAGTAAGTTCCAATTTCAAAATTTCCCTCCACATTTTTTGCGAGTTAATTCAAAGTATTGTGTCTCACTGAAATATGGATCTGCGCCGGGAACATTTTAGAGCTATGATTTTATACGATTTCAAGTGTCGCCTGAAACCGGATGAATCGTACGATAGACTTCAAATGGCATTCATGGATGAAGGCCCTTCCAAGGCAACCGTGTATCGTTGGTATAACGAATTCAAGCGCGGTCGACCAACTTTGGGGGATGACGAAAGAAGCGGTCGCCCTTTGACGGCTGTTACCGAAGAAAACGTGCTAGCAGTGAAAAATTTAATCCAAGACAATAGGCGAATTACATATCAGGAGATTCAACACATATTGAAGATTGGATCGGGAAGCGTTCACGAGATTCTACACAGCCATCTTCGCGTGAGGAGGATAGTATCACGCTGGGTGCCGCACAACCTCACCGATGCTCAGAAGCAGGCCCGGGTGGAATGGTGCCGTGATATGCTTAACAAATTTGAAGCAGGCTTGTCTCGGCGTGTTTACGACATCGTTACAGGTGATGAGTCCTGGATTTATCAATACGACCCAGAAACCAAGCGCCAGTCGACTGTTTGGGTGTTTCAAAATGAGCCAACGCCTACCAAAGTGAAGCGATCTAGAAGCGGGGGTAAGATTTTGATCGCTAGCTTTTTTAATTTGACTGGCCACTTGGTATCAATTCCCTTACGGGATCAAAGAAGCATTAATGCCGAATGGTATACTTCCAAATGTTTGCCAGAAGTTTTCTCTGTTATAAGCAACAAGCGACCAAACACAGGGCTCCGCGGGCTACTGCTCCACCACGACAATGCACCTGCGCACACCGCACTCAAAACGAGGGACTTCCTGGACAGCACGCCAGTCAAACTCCTGGGTCACCCTCCTTACAGCCCTGATCTAGCACCGTGTGACTTCTTTTTATTCCCAAAAATAAAAAATCAGCTCAAAGGGATACAATTTTCGTCGCCGGAAGATGCGCTGGCTGGGTTCGAGCAGGCTGTAAACGAGGTGTCTGCGGCGGACTGGAAAAAGTGTTTTGAAAACTGGTTTAGGCGCATGAATCTTTGTATAGAGGCTGGTGGAAAGTACTTTGAAAAGATTTAATAAAAATATATGTACGTATAGAACAATTTTTTTTAGTTTCGCAAAACTTTCTGAGTGTCCCACGTAAGTATTATAGAAGATTCTTTTGTCAGCGTTGAAAACTACCACGCATAGGCGTATATAGGTAGGGTAGGTAGGGTGGGTAGGGTAGGTAGGGTAGGTAGGGTAGGTAGGGTAGGTAGGGTAGGTAGGGTAGGTAGGGTAGGTAGGGTAGGTAGGGTAGGTAGGGTAGGTAGGGTAGGTAGGGTAGGTAGGGTAGGTAGGGTAGGTAGGGTAGGTAGGGTAGGTAGGGTAGGTAGGGTAGGTAGGGTAGGTAGGGTAGGTAGGGTAGGTAGGGTAGGTAGGGTAGGTAGGGTAGGTAGGGTAGGTAGGGTAGGTAGGGTAGGTAGGGTAGGTAGGGTAGGTAGGGTAGGTAGGGTAGGTAGGGTAGGTAGGGTAGGTAGGGTAGGTAGGGTAGGTAGGGTAGGTAGGGTAGGTAGGGTAGGTAGGGTAGGTAGGGTAGGTAGGGTAGGTAGGGTAGGTAGGGTAGGTAGGGTAGGTAGGGTAGGTAGGGTAGGTAGGGTAGGTAGGGTAGGTAGGGTAGGTAGGGTAGGTAGGGTAGGTAGGGTAGGTAGGGTAGGTAGGGTAGGTAGGGTAGGTAGGGTAGGTAGGGTAGGTAGGGTAGGTAGGGTAGGTAGGGTAGGTAGGGTAGGTAGGGTAGGTAGGGTAGGTAGGGTAGGTAGGGTAGGTAGGGTAGGTAGGGTAGGTAGGGTAGGTAGGGTAGGTAGGGTAGGTAGGGTAGGTAGGGTAGGTAGGGTAGGTAGGGTAGGTAGGGTAGGTAGGGTAGGTAGGGTAGGTAGGGTAGGTAGGGTAGGTAGGGTAGGTAGGGTAGGTAGGGTAGGTAGGGTAGGTAGGGTAGGTAGGGTAGGTAGGGTAGGTAGGGTAGGTAGGGTAGGTAGGGTAGGTAGGGTAGGTAGGGTAGGTAGGGTAGGTAGGGTAGGTAGGTAGTAAAAAGGGCATTGCAACGCATGCCGGGTACAGCTAGTGTAATTATAAAAAAAAACTATTGTTGCTAAGGTCATGAATTAAATACTGGCTTTAGTTCAAATGAAAACAAATAGCATAGCTTATTGTAACTTAGTTAGTCATTACTTAGTGTTAAATCTCATTCTAATCGATTATGTTGTGTGTCGCGTAGCTCAGTGCTACAAGAAAAAAAAATGTTTTCTAAATTAATATTATTTGTTTTGGTCCAAATTTCTACAGCAGCGATATACAACCTCAATGGTATGTGCATTTAGTTTTTTTTTTTATAAATTTTATTCTTTAACTAAGCTTATGGAACAGCTTATCAAAAAAATTATATAAATTTTCGAAATATCAGTTGTTTTTTTTTTAAAACAATTGTCGACCCTTTTTTTTCTTGGGGGTTTAGAAAGTTGTGCGTTGCGTCCATATCCCTTTGAATGAAGCCATAAGGAAAAAGGGACAAGCATAATAATATTGCCACAAAATAAAAGTTCTGCCTTTTTTTCTTTTTTTTCCGCTTTGGTTTCGCACGATTTGTGCATTCAGCCAATGTCACAGGAAATTCTGCCTTTAAGCTGGAATAACTCTTTGCATAATAGTGGGATTGGAACCAGGAATACCAGACTCCAAAGTCATTTCATATTGTGTTCTGAAATCGTTATACAAAGATTTCGTGGCCAATAATAACGGACGCACAGGTTGATCTTCAAGATTAAGCAGCGCTTGCCAGGGTTGGTCTGGGACAAAGAGATTTTAAAGACTTATACAAGATGTTGTTTTGCATCCTAGTCAAATTCAAGGAGGTAAATATGCTAATTATTCTCGACCCGAATCAACAATAAAATGGGTCAAAAAATTTCATATTTTTTTTTACGGAAATCGGTAAGTGTGAACACCTGTGTTTTAAACGCGGCCCGTCTGATTCTCGCCCAATAACCGTGCTTTTACACAAACAAACAATCTCAAACGTTTATTCGATAATTTCTTATTCCACCACGTTAAGCGGGTATTCTGAAATACTGACAAACTTAAACAACCAAATAAATCAGCGTTTATGAATAATTAACTAGGTACCGTAATTTAAATTGATTATTTATGTTTTTTATGACAACCTCCTGAATATTGCCGAGGATGCAAAACAACACCTTGTAGAGCGGACATTAGGAAAATTTTCATACAAAAATTTTGATCCCGAATATTTTCGATTTTGACTCACAAATGCTACCTGACAAGCGGGCGTATGCCACTTGGCAAACCGTTTTTTTATGTACAAGTAAGTAGTAAAAAGTTTGACAAAACATTGGATTACGAATTTCTTCGTCTTGTCCCGTCTATTGCTCGTAAATATTGGAATGTGTTTAATCTGTGATAAGTATTCATCCATTAAATCCTGAGTTGTTTTCTTCGGAAAACACGTTAAGTCGTTGGTTTCGGCTGTCATTTGTGGATTGCTGTTAGTCTTTACAGGTAGTCAGTGGTTCTAAAGCAACTAGTCTTACCACGAAGTATTATATTACCCGGCTTCCATCTGACAGTTTGCAACTGAATATCAGTATTTTACATGTGACGACGTGAGTGACGTCCATAACACATGACAAAAGCTTATGATAAGGTGCAATTTGATATATTATTAAATAAACTATATAACATCGGTATCCGCGGAAAAAGTCACGAATGGTTCACATCTTATTTAAAAAACAGAGAACAAGTTGTACAAATAGAACATTACAATCATAAGTCAAAAGAAATAGAATTAATTCGATCCCAAAACATGCCCGTAAACGCTTCTATACCACAAGGAACTGTGATAGAGTGCCTGCTATTCCTTGTTTACATAAACGACCTCCCTAACCACATCAATGAGCAATGCGTTTTGTTCGCTGATGATATCTCTATTTTAACATCATTTGATAATAATATAAATTTAAACCAAAGATTAAGTTCTATACTTGACACTGTAACACACTGGATGAACGAACACAACCTTGAAATTAACTACAATAAGACAAAAATAATAACGTTCCATCCCCGACAAAAAATACTTTTAACTATAAATTTCAAATACAACGGATCAAAATTAGAAGCTGTAAATAAATTCACCCTTGGCATGGACATATAGATTCACACATAGATTGGAAATCACATATTCAAAAAGTAAGAACAAAATTATCCAAGTTTTCATACGCCCTCCGTATGAAAACTTGAAAATCAAGAAAACAACAGATCTCAAAACAGCACTAGTAACATATTACGCGTACGCATTTGCATGGCTCAATTATGGAGTTATATTATGGGGAAATAGTACAGACGCGCCTACATTATTCACTCTGCAGAAAAAAATGATTAGAATTTTAATTAATATCAAAGAGACAGACTCCTGTAAACCTTATTTTAAAAACCTAAAAATATTAACCCTGCCCTGCCTATACATACTTGAAATTTGTAAATTTGTAAGAAAATATCCGCAATTATACACCAAAAGAGGAGATATACAAACAAAAATTACACTTAGACATGAAAGTAGAATAAACATACCCACTTCACGATTAAAAATGCACTCTTCCAGTACATTTGTTATGTCCATTAAAATCTACAATAAGTTACCGGAATACATAAAAAATATGAATAAAAATAATATCTTCATCAATAAATTAAAAGAATTTCTAATAACCAAAAGCTACTACACCATTGACGAATATTTTAACGATAAATTTCAACAGCAATAAAAACTATTTTTACATAATTCTATTATCATTGTTAATAATTTCGTGCAATATATAATATAAAAAATACATAAATATAACTTTAAACCAAATGTATAAATATGTACCATAAAAAGCAAAAAGTATGTATAACAATTTTAGTTATATGATTTTATTATTATGTTTTGTGCATTATATGTAATTATTTAGTTTCTCATGAATAATTTAATTTTAATTTTAAGCTTTTTACGACTGACATTTTAACTTTAAGTATATTGACATTTCTCTTTTCTAATATTTTTAATTATTTTGTTTTAGTTTTCATGTGATTTTGTATTTTTGCCATGTTTGAATTAGGTATATTTTATTATTTTGTTTTAAACTTTTGGGAATATGTTACCCTAAATTTTGCTGTGCCCTGACAGGGTCTACAACGGCTCTTAGCTCTAAGCCATTTGTTAACACCATGTTTTTACCTTGTAGAATGCAAATAAATGAATATGAATATGAATATGAAAACACAATTACTAGGAAATACGATACCCTTTGGGATGACCGGTAGTCAGAGTTTCAGTCTGCTGATTACTCCGTAATTCGTAAAAACTGTCGAAGCTCTACTCTACCTATTATTTAGCCAAGACTGTATTGTGTTCTGCAATACGAATCGGTATTTCTCGTCATCATCATTCATCATCATCATTTCAGCCCAAAAGACGTCCACTGCTGGACATAGGCCTCCCCCTAGTTTCGCCACATTGACATTTTGGGGGGTGTTGCCATAATCGCCACGCTTGGCAAGCGCAGTATGTTTGTTACAAAAGCACAGAGAACGCTGCTGCCCATTCTCTGGCAAATCCCTTAGTCGCCTCTTACGACATCCACGGGAAAGTATGGGATGGTGCTATTCTTTACGTCCGACACCATACAGAAAGTATTTCTCATAGTTCACTGAAATCAGGTAACCTTTCTATCTGGTTGCAAGAACAGTACCAGGACCAGTAACAGGACCTATAATCGAAAAAGCCTATTTTTCTGTAATCACCAAATGGTTAGGCCGAGGTGTACCCACATGTCCCCAGTAATGTTTGAGACCCATGTAATAGGGGCGAGCCTATTGCCATCAACCGGTCTTAAATCCAGACTCCGTGGCAACTACTGAGAAATTCGTGATGGTAAAACGTAGTCATAACACTTTGCCCGACCTGGGAATCGAAAACAGTACGTTATACTCAGCAACGAGCCCTGACTAACGAAGCAACTATTAAAAAACCGGCCAAGTGCGAGTCTTACTCGCACACAGGGTTCCATAGCCCCAAACAATATTTTGAACTGTCATTCATTAGTTAGTAGCATTAGTTGTAAACTTCCACTAAACCGCAAAACTAAATTGGTTTTTCATAGGATGTTAATGAAAAACAAAGTTACTGCTGCAGTTTGATGAAAAAGTCCCATATCTCAAAAACTAAACATCATATCTTATTGAAACCAATTTTCGTTGATAGTTTTTTTTACGTTCTATAAACTTAAAGATTTTCAGAATTTTCCTTCTCTTACTTTAGAAATTAGAGGGGGGGGGACACACATTTTACCACTTTGGAAGTGGCTCTAGCGCAAACCATTCAGTTTAGAAAAATGATATTTGAAACCTCAATATCATTTTTGAAGACCTATCCATAGATACCCCACACGAATGGATTAGATGAAAAAAAAATTTTTGGTTTTCAGTTCTATGTATGGGGAACCCCAAAATTAATAGTTTTTTTTTCTATTTTTGTGTGAAAATCTTAATGCGGTTTACAGAATACATATAATTACCAAGTTTCAAAAGTATAGCTCTTATAGTTTCGGAAATAAGTGGCTGTGACATACGGACGGACGGACAGACAGACAGACAGACAGACATGACGAATCTATAAGGGTTCCGTTTTTTGCCATTCGGCTACGGAACCCTATAAACCTTAACTGAAAAAATGTGGGGTACTATCCCACAGGACCCCACGAACCACACGCTAGGTTTAGGCAGACCTAAACCTTTGGGAATACAGGACCTCAAGTCTGCTATTACTATAGTGTCAGAATGGCCTATCATTGATTTTGTAATTATTGATTTTGACAAGTTTGGTAATTTACTAATATAATTGCATCATTGTGACATACCACAATGAATTTAGCAGATTACGAACTTTTAGCAAAAAGACAATGGGATCGTATTGTAATGACAATGTTTATAAAAATAGCAGACTTGAGGCACTGGTGTGATGTTGTGTAACATACAATCATTTTGCTTTTGATCACCATCAGCCTATAATTTTCCGACTGCTGGGACACAGGCCTCCTCTCTATGAGAGGGAGTGGGCTGTAATCCACCACGCGGACCCAGTGCGGGTTGGTAGATGTCACATTTCTTCGAATTTTTAGTTCTAGGTTTCCTCACGATGTTTTCCTTCACCGTTTTGAGTGCATCGGTGATGAAATAAATTACTCACAGTAATGCGCCTGCCTGGGTTCGAACCCACGGCTTACTGCTCGTAAGTCGGGCCACCGCTGTTCTCCTACCACTTGCTTTTGATATCCGTACTTAATTATTTATTCTGTTCGCTGTTGATTCCATAATAGTTCATTTTAAGTTTTTAGACTCTATGCTTGTTATGTAATTGTTTGTTGTTCCAATTAAAATAAAATAATTATGCAAATGATGGAACTCATGTCCTATTGTTCGTCTAAAAATAATTTTAATGCTGTGATCTGCAAGTGATCTCTGACAGACTTAAATTGTAATACGAAGGCAATTAGTCTTTGACAATGGTTTCAACTTTGTATGTTGGGTCAATTAAGATTAATTTTTGCAAAAGAAATACAGACTAGATAATTAAAATTAATTAACGATAAACATCAACAAAACATACAACAAATATTTGTATGACCTACATGTAGTTGTTCCGGGTCTGGCTGTTTGTGTTATGAGTATTAATGTTTTAAACACACTCATCGTACTAGGGAAATTCCTAGACAGGTGCAATGTTTTTTTTTAAGTAAATTACATTGTCACTTACACAAAAAAAAAGACAAATTAACCTCTATAAATAATTAACAGGCTCATAATCTTCCATTATAATTATATTTATGAAAATAGAAGCAATAAAACATGTTTGTCCTAAAATTTTAAAGTTCAGTATTGTTCTCTATTTTCCATCATTATTTCGGCCAATACCTTTTCTTACATCTATCTATCAACCAACCCGCACTGGGCCCGCGTGGTGGATTACAGCCCACTCCCTCTCATAGAGAGAAGGCCTGTGTCCCAGCAGTGGGAACATTATAGGCTGATGATGATGATGACATCTATCTATATGATTCCACACTACATAACATTACGTCTGTAATTCTCGAAGGGTAAGGCAGAGGTACACCCACATATACCTAGTAGTACATCCGGGTATACCTAATAGTACACCCGCATTTCGCCAATTCCCATGTAATAGGGAGCGAGCCTATTGCCATCGACTGCGCACAAATCCAGAGTCCGCTATTGCGAAATTCCTAATTGAAAAACTTTTTCACAATTTGCCCGACCCGGGAATCACACCCAGGACTTCATGCTCGGCAGTCGCGATTGTGACCACAAGTCCACCGAGGCACTCAACCGGGTCGACGTATATGGTTCCATCGTCTTTGTTCTCAAATTGACGAAAGACAGCTAATTTGATTCTTATTTAGCACAACATTTTGTACAATCAGTCCTCAATGAGAGGAACGGTGGCCCAGTGGTAGCAGCCCCGACTTACGAGCAGTAAGCTGTGGGTTCGAATCCAAGCAGGCGCATTACTTTGTGTAATTTATTTCATCACCGCTGCCCTCAAAAAGGGTGAAGAAAAACATCGTAAGGAAACCGACATATTGTCCTAGAAGTAAAAATTCGAAGACATGTGACATCTACCAACCCGCACTGGGCCCGCGTGGTGGATTACAGCCCATTCCCTCTCATAGAGAGGAGGCCTGTGTCCTAGCAGTGGGAACATTATAGGCTGATGATGATGATGATGATGGGTCCTCATATTCCATTAAAAGTCCATATTATTATAGACCAGCTCAAGGTCAAAATGTTACTAACGACTTGACTCGATTGTTAATTCACTCTTGTTATTTTCTAGACACGGACTATGCTCGCTTGCCCCCACTGTACCACATGGACAGCTATGAAGAATGCTTCGATGAACCTGATGCAATATTCTGTTTCGCAGAATTTGCTCTTGTCTCGGACGAGCCCAGAGAACTCCTGACTAACGTACAGGTAAGATATGGCAAAAGGTGTCATCATTATTTTTGTCCCCAGTGGTAGTGGCTCTCAGGAGGAGGAGCTTGTATAAAAGTCTTTAGGTTAAGCCGTGCTTCACGGACCAATCTTTAGGTCCGTGGATGGGTTACCACCAATTATTTACCGAGATTCTTCCGTGTCTCGGAAAGCACTTTAAGCCGTTGGTACCCGGCAGTCATTTATAAATCTTTGATAGTCGTTAAAGGTAGTCAGTAGCCCGAAAGTCTGACCGTATCGTATTACCCTGTAAATGTACTCCATGTAGAATACTAATACTCAGCTGCATCCTGTTAGACTGAAAATCGACTCCAACATAATTGGGAAAAGGCTAGGCTGATGGTAATGAAAGTGGTTCTCAGGATATTATGTTTGAATTTTGATTTACTTTGTGGAACGAATTTTTTAAATTCGAAAATTTAGATGAACTTATGATTCGAGAAGCTTAAGAAAATGATAGGGCTCCACGCCCGAGCATTGCATATGGTCAATTAGACAATGTCTTCCTCATAAGGTCCAATTAACCGATCTTTCACTATTACTTCATAATTATCATCAATCATTTTACTTATTACTTACTATGTTAATAACGTTTCATTTAATACGAAACGTCGTTTCGTACAAAACGCGAGTAAGGGCGTCTGGAATCTGTGCACTCAAAGCGCAGTCGCTCGACCTCGATGCACCACCGTTACACACAGCGCCTTACGGATAGTGTGGAGACGCGTCGCAGACGGCGTCCGATGGCGTCTCCTCCTCCATTTCTATGTGCTAATCACAGAAGCGGTGTACGACAGCGGCACTAGCGACCGAGACGTCCACTATCCGCCACGCACCCGCACACACGTGTAGGTTGAACTCCGAGGACCATGGAAGCACGGCTCACTAACGTTTCGGGCGACGTAGTGTGTGTGTGTTTTAAACTTTATCAAATGCTTCCACGAGTAGATAGCCTCTCCATATTATTTCCCTCAGTTACCTTCCATGTTTAGGTAAATTAAAGCTTTACATTTTTTTTTTTAATTAATTTATTCTCTCTTGTTTACAGAAACTTACTGATAGTGTTATACACTACAACCATACTGTGCTACGCCAAGGCTTTTGCATGAAAAAAACATGCAGCAAGTTCTTCAATGGTTCTGGAACGAATGAAGACATAAGATTGTCCCTTGAAGCATGCACCAACGAAACTTTTTATAACAAGTACAAGTTGAAAACGAGGGTTTACGATGACTTTGATTGTTCCACCCGTGACAGAGACTACCCAATAGATAATTTGGATATAGCTGTTGCAGTAGTCTGCATCATGATATTGTTGGTTAACATTGTCGCAAGTCTCTGTGATCGCTATTTAATAAAGGGAGAAAATGTTGGAGGTAAGCTTTCTTTTAATTAGTTTATTTATTTGCTCCCCTGCGCATTACCCTTTTTAGGTTTCCGTTGACAAATGGAAAAAAACGGAACTCTTATAGATTCGTCCTGTCTGCCTGTTTGTCTGTCCAACCGTATGTCACAGCCATTTCACTTCGAAACTGTTAGCACCACATACTTTCATTCTTAAGTCAAGTAACTTTGTTTTTCATGAATTACTCTGAATTTAAAAACAAAATGTGTTGCTGTTGATTGTAAATTGACATAAGAATGAGCGTTTAAAGTATTAGTATCATAAGATTGGGTTAACCCTTTGTGTGCGAGCCAGGCTCGCACTTAAAATTGTCGGTTTTAATTAGTACATGAATCCAGTTACCAGTTTACTAGCATTATTATAACCTACTTTAAAAGTGACTAAGAAAATCATCAGCATCATCATTTCAGCCGAAAGACGTCCACTGCTGGACATAGGCCTCCCCTAACGCCTCATTGACATAAGAGGGGTTTTACCATAATCGCCACGCTTGGCAGGCGGGTTGGCGATCGCAGTACGGTTGCCCCAAATGCACAGAGAACGCTGCTGCCCATTCTCTGGCAAATCCCTTAGTCGCCTCTTACGACACCCACGGGAAGGTATGGGATGGTGCTATTCTTTACGTCCGACACCATACGGAAGAAAATAATATTAACGTAATATTGTAAGTTGAAAAATTGTGCTGCACGAGTGTACAATGGTATTACCTTTTATCCATTGCTTCATTATTACTAACTTCTTCATTAATCCTTTCTAACTTCTTACCCTAAGCAGTTAAAATCAGTTTTATTCATAATATATATATATAAGAACGTCTTATTAATGCCAGTATTTGTTTTTGTTTTCTTTTTCAGCTCTCAGATACCTGTATTGCTTTTCAATATATCGGAATTGGAGGAAGTTTACAAAACTGCCTGGAGAAGGACAAGATCCTCGTATAAAAGCATTAACGGGTATTCATGGTATCAGGTAAAGTAGCTACCGAGTATATTTTTCAAAATAAAATCAGTATATTTTACGTACCTTATTTTTTAATGATAAATTATAATTATTATGTAATTGTTTCAGATCGCTGACTATGTTCCTCGTATTGCTATGCCACGGTTTTTTCACCGCCCTCGTTTTGGTAGTTAATCCAAAGTTTATAGAAGATGTAAGTATGTCATAAAATCCTTTCAATGTTTAAAGTAATATTTATCAAATATACTATTTGTCGCACCACGAACATATTTAATAAAAGTTCTATAATTTTTTTTAATTTTTTTTTAATTTCAGATACTACAATTAAAATTTTTTAGCATATTTATGAACGGACCACTGATAATGCACACATTCTTTGTCATCTCGTCCTTCCTGCTTGTGTATAACTGGCTGATATCTGCGGAAAAAGACGGAACATCGTGGACAATGCTCCCGCAGCAAATCATTGCGAGATGGTTGAGGTAAGAGCAGAAGTCAGTTAGACTTATAAACATTTCACAAGTAATTTTACTTTTGAGTTCTCTATCTCTTCTCGAACAACATATTTGATTAGTATCAAACATGCCCTGTATGGTGTCGGACGTAAAGAATAGCACTTTCCTACATCTTCCCGTGGGTGTCGTTAGAGGCGACTAAGGGACTTGCCAGAGAATGGGCAGCAGCGTTCTCTGTGCTTTTGTGACAACCGTACTGCGATCGCCAACCCGCCTACCAAGCGTGGCGATAATGGCAAAACTTCCCATGTTATGTCAATGTGGCGAAACTTGGGGGAGGCCTATGTCCAGCAGTGGACGTCTTTCGGCTGAAATGATGATTACGATGATCAAACATGTTGCTCCTTATAAGCAAGTTCGTGTTTTGTTCGGTATTTGTTCCACCGGTTTGTTCTACCAGCTTTAAAATATCCTATGTTCGGTTGAGACTATAATCTATCCCTGTGCCAAATTTCGTCTAGGTCCATTCCATAGTTTTTTGCGTGAAAGAGTAACAAACATCCATACATCTCCACAACTTTGCACATTTATTATTATTAAAATAATATACTTAATTCAGTGAATTTCAAACGAACCGGTTTATTCTGCTCAACATCAGCACACAGAGAGAAGATTACGAGAGTTACATACACAACTACCACAACCATGTAAAACTAGCTGTCCAGCGCAACTTCGTTTGCGTCATATTTTCCCTGTTTTAGCAATATTTTTCTTTGCTGCTCCACTCCTATTGGTCGTAGCGTGATGATATATACCCTATAGCCTTCCTCGATAAATGGGCTATCTAATACTGAAAGAGTTTTTAAAATCGGATCAGTAGTTTCGGAGCCTATTCAATGCAAACAAACAAACAAACAGACAATCAAGTCTTTCCTCTTTATAATATTATTATATATTATATTAGTTTAGACAATAATATTAGTAGGAAGTAAGATACAGGCGATCTTGCAAGTAGTTGTATAGAATATTTAGGAGTATGAGGAACAGGGTGTAAAGTTATGTCTGGTGGGCTACTGCCCGACAGTTGCTGTCGGGTTTTCTTACATCTCTTAAGTTGAGACTAACTTCGCTTGCGAGATGCATGCCATGTTAGTTCTTCAGTTTAATCATAGATGGCGTTGTAGTACTTTTTGTTGTAAGTTGCTTTTTATTTTGTCGCTACAAATGTGTTGAGTGTGAAATGTAGTCAATTCATTTTTTAATCTCATTATACAAAAAAAAACCAATGAAATGTAATGTTCACTGCGTATTTTTACCCCACTGCGGCGAAGTCCAAAAGAAGGGCAATGTGTTTGACCTGTATGTATGTAGGTTATAGTATTGGTTTACTACAGACACTTTAAACTCACACTTATCATCCATATTTATACTTTTATTGGTTTTACATTAGCATTTTACCAATCGTTTAAATTTTTATAAATATTTTTCTTGTAATTACATTTCTTACATCAACCTGTCAGCTGTCATTTACTTTTAATTTTAATTGTTACCAGCCAAATTCACTATGAAAGTTTCATTTAGATTTCATATTACTAAACTGATTATCACCAATACGTGAGTTCAATTGTTGTATTTTATAAAAAATTACGAATATTTGCTGTGTAAAGATATTCTTAGTCATATTTATAAAAATATTATGAGCAAGGTTTTTGACCTATTGTTACTGGCTGTTTTGAATACTGGCTGGTTGCGTTTTGATAAGCACAACAAATTTTAATCCATGAAGAAATAAATTCGAAAACACAAGGATCAGGGTATAAAAAGGCATCTCTGACGGATGCCAAGGAGAGATTCAAGTAGAGAGTTGAAAGAGATTAAAGTATCAATCAGGGTGGACGGCAACAACGTCCTGCTCATGGTGGGAGGATCCTCTGGGCCTCACGGGACTGCCGAGGAGTTAGCAGCCAGCATGATTTGCAGGTTTGTGGAGGAGGCGCCGTGAAGACGTTCGGTGTCTCCGCAAGACTTTGGAGGCTCAGGTGTCATACTTGGAGCGCCTGCGTATCCAGATCTCTGCACTCAAGTCTCCGCTGGATTCCGACAACTCCTAGGTGCGACTGGCGATGAGGGAGCTGGAGTGATTGAAGCAGCTGCTCAAAGTTATGGAGCAGGAGAAAACTGTGCTGGAACGAGAGAAATTGGATTTAGAAGACGATGTTTGCGCTGCAGAAGATCGTGTTTCAGAGACTATATTGTGTAAAATAAGCAGGTTTTGATAATCAATTGTGAACTTCTAATAAATTCATTTTCCCCTTTTTAATTTATTTAATGTACAAATTAGCTTATTTCCTCCACACTCATCAAGGAATAAGCTAGTTTGTTACAAGGTATGTCCGTTTTTATGTTCCCTCGTCACTCCTAAATGGATGAACGGCTTTCGATAAATTACTTACGTCGTTAGGTTCGTCTCAGTAGCGCGAATGTCAGGGCTACATGAAAAAAAAAACAATGAAAAATGGCGGATTTCGGGTGCCACATCGAGAAGTTCGTTTTTTTTTGCTGCCCATACCATCTAGTGGGGTATCAAAGTAAATGTTTTAAAGGGTGATTACAAAAATATACACAACTTATAATAATATGTTAAACAGCAATTCGAAGTGACAAATCGTGTTAAAGTTAAAATGTTATATAAAAGCAGGAATTAACTCCTTGCAAGAACTAAATCGTCTGCGAAATCTTTCACATTCGTAAACTAAAACGCTGAAAATAAAAAAAAAGTTATTACAAAAAACTAAAACCCCGACGGTATAAAAACTTAAGTTGAAAATTATCCACTAAAAAGCTAAAAAACAAGCACATATTTACATTTAATAAAAGTTTTGAGGAGGTCGTGGCTACATAATAACAGCCACACGGGTCTTTCTGGTTAAGCCGTGCTTGCCGAGGTTGGTCTGTGGATGGGGGTGACCGTAATTACATACCGAGTTTCCTCCATGCCTCGGAAAGCACGTTAACCCGTTGGTCCCGGTTGTCATTTGTAGATCTTTGACAGTCGTTACGAGTAGTCAGAAGCCAAAAGTCTGACGTCCAGTCTTACGAAGGGGTATTGTATTACACAGTTACTGGGTTGTGGAGGTCAGATAGGCAGTCGCTTCATGTAAAATACTGGTACTCAGCTGCATCCGGTTAGACTAGAAGCCGACCCCAAGATAGTTTGGGAAAAGGCTAGGCAGATGATGATTATTGTTCATTTGCTGTTGCGATGACTATGAGAGTAGAGGAAGACCAAAGAAACGATGGGTGGACTGTGTGAAGGATAATATGGCTAGAAAAAAAGTAAATGCTGAGATGACGAGTATTAGAAGGAGGAAAAGACATTCTGCGTCGACCCCAAATAAATTGTGATAAGGGCAGGAGAATGATGACTTGCAGTCCCACATACATTTTCTGAATCACTATCATCATCATCACTACATAGTATAAAACAAAGTCGCTTCCCGCTGTCTGTACCTATGTATGCTTAGATCTTTAAAACTACGTGACAGATTTTGATGCGGTTTTTTTAATAGGTAGAATTATTTAAGAGGAAGGTTTAAGTGTATAATTTATTAAGGTTTGCGGACGAAGTCGCGGGCAGGAAGCTAGTTGATGATATGAATATTAGCAAAATATTTCATACAAATAATTATCTTGTTCGACCAGTAAAATATACCTACCAGCAGGCTTAAATTTAATTTAAGAATGTTATAAATAAAACTCACGACGGATTTTGTTTGATGCAGGTTGACTCCATCGTACGCTCTCATCTTAGGCTTGACATCAACTTGGATTGCGAGAATTTCATATGGACCTTATTGGAAGGTAAGTTTTACTAGTAAACCTTCTTTTTATATGGTTTGAACATCATTAATGTCAACATAATAAGTTGTTCTTATATATGGAGTTCTGTATGTAGCGTTTAGTTTTTTGTCTGTCTGTATATGTGTTAACATCTCTGAACTCTTTAAAGCTCTACTAACAACCTAGAATGTAACTGCCAAATTAACGAAACTTTTAACCTAATAAAAAGTTGGCTTCAGAATCACAATCTTGAATTAAACTTCTTCTTTTTCTTCTTCTTCTTCACCCTTTGCCACCCAATGCTGAGTGTAGGTCTCTTCCAAATCTCTCCACCTTTGGCGGCTATCCAGTTTCTTCCGGCCACTTTAATGAGATCGTCTGTCCACAGCTCTCTGAGTGACTTGCATACGGTGGATAGTGTGTTTGGTGAGCGTCCAAGTGTCAGCCCTGTACTTCATGACTGGGAGGACACACTGCTCGAATATGCGACGCTTTAAGTTTAAGGGCACCCGCTTCGACTTGAGTACGTCAGAAGTTTACCAAAAGCACCCCAACCTAATTGGATACGGCGCTTGATTTCGCGATCTTGTCCGTTCATCGCTTTACTCAAAGTCTGTTACTCGAGTAAAAGTACTCCTTGACTTTTCCGATTTGCTGGCCATTCACTAGAATGTGCTCAATTTCGTCATCACAGCACATTATTTTTGTTTTTGCGGCGTTCATTTTCAGACCGACATTGAGTGACACGTCATACAGTTCTTGTACCATGGCCTGCAGATCCTCCTCGTTGCTGGCAAAAACGACAATATCGTCAGCAAAGCGCAGATGGGTTAGCCGTTCACCATTAATATTTAGGCCACTATTAGACCAGTCGAGAGGCTTTATATACATCTTCCAAGCAGGCTGTGAAGAGTTCAGGTGATATAGTGTCTCCTTGTCTCACCCCTCTTTTAACGCGTACTGGATTCGTACGCTCGTGGAGTTTGACTTATATGGTAGCCGCACGGTATACTTCCTTAATTGCCTCTACATATCTGGTGTCTACCTGACATCATTTCAGCGTGTGTATGACTGCCGAGTGTGCAACCGAGTCAAACGCTTTTTCATAGTCGATGAACGCTAACACAATAAGACGGTTATACTCGTTGCATTTCTCAATTATTTGTCGTACTGTGAAGATGTGTTCTACTGTTGAGAACCCACTCCTGAACATTGCCTATTCCACTGGTTGTGCTGAGTCTAGTCTGGTGGTAAGACGGTTTGTGATGACTTTGGTGAAAAGTATGTATATGTGGCTAAGTAATGAAATGGGCCGGTAGTTGCTCAGCTTGGTGTTGTCCCCCTTCTTATGCAAAAGTATGACGACCGCTTACTTCCAGAATTCTAGAGTTATCCCACCAAATAGCACTTTATTATACAGTCCTTGCAGTTGTTTGAGGACTGCTCGACCCGCAAAGAGAAGTTGTTAAAAAAAAAGAAAAACTAAAATCATACAATTTAGACTCTACCAAAAATAACTTAAAAAATATAAGAAACAGTCCAAATTGAAGAAGAATTCCAATTATTAGGTATTACATTAGACTCTCATTTAAATTGGAAAAAACATGTCGAAAAATTAAAATAAAACTCACAATTTACATAATTATGGACTTAGTGCGCTAAAAGCAAATACAAAAACTCCCTGTGCGCTCTCTGCATACTACGCATATTAGTCCGGCAAATTTAGACATCCGAGGGTACAATAATTCGCACCCAGCTGAAAATTGGTATGATTGTTATGATATGCAGCTGAATACGAGTACACTTATTTATTATAGGGTGACAGTCAATCTTATCTCCTTTACATCTATAGTAGGTAATGTAGTATTAATTTAAACTTATTTTTGTCGCCAGAAATTCATCTATAGTGAAGTGAGTGACTGCCGCCGGGAGTGGTGGCGTCATATCCTTTACATCAACAATTTTTATCAAACCAACTGCATGCCGCAAACCTGGTAAATATTTATAAACTACTAGCTGTCCGGCGCTACTTCTTTTGTGTCAAATTTTCCCCATTTCCGCAACATTTTTCATTGCTGCTCCACTCCTATTAGTCGTAGCGTGATGAATATAGCCTTCCTCGATAAATGGACTATCTAACACTGAAAGAATTTTTCAAATCGGATTAGTAGTTTCGGAGCCTATTCAATGCAAACAAACAAACAATCAAATCTTTCCTCTATATTTAAACAAGTCTTATTGATCAGAAGCTCATTTAATGTTTTTAAAAGAATAATCAAAACAGCTTAGCACTATTTATTTTAAAAAAAGAACCGCAAAATCAACACAATTACAAAACACCGTTATACACCGAAATAATTTAATCTACGAAAACGTCCGTCGCATCCGAACTTCCGAGCCAAAGTGAACGGCGAACGCGCTCCGAGAGCGCACCGCTTATCCATTGCCCCCACCACACGCTGCGTCACCACGATCGTGCGATATCCCTGCCCTTTCGGCTGACGAATCCTATAAGACGGCCGTTCCTGACAGCTGAACGACCTCGTCAGCTTGGCTGTCTGGCATCTCTTGCTGCATTGGTCCCTCATCTACAGATAAGTTCTGCGCCTGGTCTTCACCGGGTTGGTCCTCATTGGTAGCCTCGTCATCTAAAACATAGAGCCAAGACTTGAATGAGGTATTCTGTACTTTTAATTGCCTATTGTAGCAAAATTACTAGCAATTGTACCAAAATAGGCAGTAGTTGGTAAATTGTATCACCAATGAAAGAGTTCCGGACCTCAATCATTACTGAAACAACTACAACATCGCCTGGCAACCACTATCGGGGTTCCAGATGGCCAAATGTCGAGGCCATTGCCACAATGTCGGGGCAAACGGTAGCCAAATGTCGAGGCTATAAAAAGAAAATTGCCACAATGTCGGGGCAAATAGGTAGCCAAATGTCGAGGCCATTGCCACAATGTCGGGGCAAACGGTAGCCAAATGTCGAGGCTATAAATAGAAAATTGCCACAATGTCGGGGCAAATAGGTAGCCAAATGTCGAGGCTATAAAAGAAAATTGCCACAATGTCGGGGCACATAGGTAGCCAAATGTCGAGGCTATGAAACAAAATTGCCACAATGTCGGGGCAAATAAGTAGCCAAATGTCGAGGCTATGAAACAAAATTGCCACAATGTCGGGGCAAATAGAGGTAGCACAGTCACAATGTCGGGACTGTGAATAATAACGTTGCCACAATGTCGGGGCCGCTTAAATTGCTCACTGATATCAAAAAACGCTTCATACGCCTCCGGAGTCCACTCACCACGCCACTGAACCATGTGTTCTGCGGCAGCCTGAGTCTTCTTTCCGTGTGAGCCAGCCATTAGCTCAAGCTCGTGTCGGTGATGCGGTAGCGCTTGCATGACCTTATAGGGGCCGCGCATTCCGGAGTCCAGCTTCCCAGTGCTTTGAGATCCCTTGCTAACAAACACAAAGCAGCGGCTCACAGCAAAATTTTCAGAAAGCTACTCAAATGCCATCTGTATCCTCAATGTAAGGAGCGCTTCTCGGTTAGGATGAGAGCCGTTCAGCGCGACGTTTCGCACCAAAGATCTCAGGACTGGAGTGGTGATTTCAACACCAGTCAGCAACTGTAGAGGCGAGGTGCAGGTCGTAGCTTGCTTTGTTATGTTTAGGGTTAGTTATACCTTCCTTAACACGTTGGACCACTGAGCACCCTTATTGTTCACCTCAATACGCAACATATTGTGGACCGTCCGGCAGTAACGCTCGACTTGCCCGTTCTTGCGGTGTATTTCCGGCGTACGTCACAGCCTAACTCCGCAACCCAGTTTAAAGGAACCGCTGTCAAACATCCTGTCACGGTCACAAACGATTGTTGACGGCATACCAAAGATTGAAATGGTATTTGAAAATACGCGTTTCAATTCGGCAGTATCTTGCCTGTATAGAGCATACAAGAGGCAGTATTTGGAGATAGAATCGATTACGAGGAGTATATACCGGGACCCGTTTGACTCCAATAAGGGGCCAAGCACATCGGTGTGGACCGCTGAGAACGGTATTTCAGGCTTCGTCCACGATTCTATCAGTTGGCTAAGGTTTCAAGGCACTTTCTTGTGGGTCAAGCAAACAATGCAATGACCGACATATTTCTTAATGAAAGGTCTTAGACCAGGGAACCAAAAATTACGCAATTTAAGCTCCGTAGTTTTATACATTCCAATATGATCGTGGTCATCGTGAAAAGCTCTTAACAAACTAAGTCTATGACCTTTAGGAATATAATAAAACAAAGAAGGCGAGAATCCTAACCAGTAGCCTCATACTTATATTACAACAAATATTTTTTAATTAAAAACCGGCTCGGCCGTACCTGACCATGTCCAATAAGTCGACCAAGGTATTCGAGCTCTGTGTCCAAAAACGTACACTTTTTTAGGTTTACTGAAAATCCTGCGCCAGTTAGTGTTTTTAACACCTTGCGCAAAATTTTCGGCCTTCACTGACAGAATTGGACATGAAAAGCACATCATCTATGAAAACCAACACTTTTCCAGTAGCCATTAGTTGCTTCAGAGTTTTGGAGATGACTCTCTGATAAACGATAAGAGCATTAGCGAGCCCATAAGGCATCATTAAATATTCGTAATGCCCTTCAGGCGTTACGAATGCTGTTTTACTAATGGAGTCATCATCCTTCATTGGCAGCTGATGGAAACCTGTGGCCATGTCAAGACTTGTGAAATATTTATAACTACCCAGCCTGTCAATGTTGTCGTCAATCAGTGGTAACGGAAATCGCTCTTTAATTGTGAAAGCGTCCTTTTTCTTCACAAGAATGATAGTACTCGCGTAATCGGACTGCGACTCGCGGATCACGCCTTTATTTAACCGATCATTTATTATCTCGCGAACGCGGCGTTTTTCATCTGCTGAGAGTTTATAAGGCCGATAGTTAATACGAATATCACTGCTTAGCTTAATTTCCATATTACTTGTGTCAACTGTAGATGTCGCTGTCGCAGTGGTAAAAGTATCGGGAAATTCATTTAGCAGAGCCAACAAACACTCTTTTTCATCACCAGCCAAAGGCGTTTTTATCTTAGCGAACTATACAATTGACACTTATATATATCACGACCGTAATCAAGCGTTGAGAGTTGTTCGTTCGAATTCGTATTCATCACGTCATACAGCACAGTGGCCATATCTACTTCACGCGGACACAATGACCAAATAAGCCTTAAAATAGGTCCACGTTTGGTCACCCAGTCGTTGAGCCACGTTTTAGCATCACCACGTAAACAACCACCAATGCGTCCCAGGCATTCACAATCGCCCCAGTGGCTTAATTCGCGACCCTTATCTACCTCCGCACACCACACGTCAAAGTCATGTACACTGGGATCGAAATTCGAAATATAGTAATGGTTCGATCTTACTTGAATCAGGGATGAAAGTGCACCCACAATCCTGTCCACAGAATCAGCGTCGCGCGATACCTCGAGGGCGGTGGTCCCCGTAGCACATGTTTCCATAATGGCAACAGGTTCCTCGGTTGCCGCCGATACCGGCGCCGGCGTGTAGCTTCTCGTGCACGGATGCGACGTGATTGGAGTAGACGTCTGTATTGCCTTTGGAGCCAATCATTGCTTTAAGGCGTTCAACCGATCAAGCACTTCATTTAAAGGGTTGCGGCGAGGGCTGTCCCGACGCCCATAAGAACGATCACGGCGCCTACGTGGACTTTCGAAACTAGCTGATCTATCGCGACAACGCCTAGAGGATCTGCTACGCGTTTCACGATGACGGTCTCAGTGCCTCGAATAAACATCGCGACGGCTACGTGACTCATTACGACGGTGGTCGCGAGAATTACGCTTAGACGAATTTTCACGCGGCGTGCACTCGCGATCCGACATGATTAAATAGCAGTTAGCACAATAACGTAAACCACAAATAAACACACGTGATTGGAATTACTTTAAAACGAAACAGCAATATTATTTTTAAAACACACACTGTTTAAAAATAAAAAAAATAGACGGCGAACGATCAAAGTCGCGTGTATTTTTTTTTAAACGTATCCCACTTCTGATCTTATTGATCAGAAGCTCATTTAATGTTTTTAAAAGAATAATCAAAACAGCTTAGCACTATTTATTTTAAAAAAAGAACCGCAAAATCAACACAATTACAAAACACCGTTATACACCGAAATAATTTAAATTCTACGAAAACGTCCGTCGCATCCGAACTTCCGAGCCAAAGTGAACGGCGAACGCGCTCCGAGAGCGCACCGCTTATCCATTGCCCCCACCACACGCTGCGTCACCACGATCGTGCGATATCCCTGCCCTTTCGGCTGACGAATCCTATAAGACAAGTTTAAATTTTGAATTTTTGTTCCGATTAGTGAAGACTCAATAATAATTAAAAAAAGAGTCTAAATTCATGCCCATTTGATAACATTTGGCTCGCCTCCTATTTTATAGGACTTAAAGGTGGAATATTTAGTTATACCTTAGAAAAGTAAAATTAACTCTTTCATTTTCGTTACCAGGTATTTAGCCTGTGACACCCAGCTATACATTGTTGGAGTCATTGTCTTCTTGACGTGCAAAACAGCTGCATCTAGGAAGGTGGTCCTGAGCCTCCTATTCCTTGTGGGAATCATCGCTTCCGTACTGCACACTTATTACGGCCACTTTCATGGAGTAATTCTTATGTCTCCAGAGTAAGTTTGTCAAAATTATTATTTTAGGTTTGATAACTTTAGTGATTGTTGTCCACAGAAGTGATAAAGAAAAGATTTTGATAAAATTTGCCTTTTAATTAAATTCAAGGAAAAGGTCCAGTATCCAGTCATTATCAAGGAGACTTATATCATCATCATCATTTCAGCCGAAAGACGCCCACTGCTGTACATAGGCCTCCCCCAAGTGTTGCCAAATTGACATTTTGGGGGGTTTTGCCATAATCGCCACGCTTGACAGGCGGGTTGGCGATCGCAGTACGGTTGTTGCAAAAGAACAGAGAACGCTGCTGCCCATTCTCTGGCAAATCCCTTAATCGCCTCTTACGACACCCACGGGAAGATATAGGAGACTTATATATCGTATTTTTATTAATAGCAAAAGCATTAAGAATTATGTTGTAATTTGGGGACAAATAACATTTTGAAGAAAGACTGTTTATTACTAAGTTACGTATCTACGTTATCTGTGCTTTTGTAACAACCGTACTGCGATCGCTAACCCGCCTGCCAAGCGTGGCGATTATGGCAACCTCCAAATGTCAATGTGGCAACACTTGGGGGAGGCTTATGTCCAGCAGTGGGCGTCTTTTAAGCTAAAATGATAACGAAGATGATGATAATTGAATTTGAAAGAGATTTGCTGTAGAAAATGCTGAATTCAACACTTTCAAATAAAACAAGAGCGCATAAATCAGTCGGTTCCAAAATAAGTCTAACTTAACTTTCTTGATAGGAAAATGTTTCAATTTTATCGCATAATTTAATTCAGATATTTATTTTTTTGTCCTTCATTATGTGGCTCGTCGTAAAAAAACATAATTTCTTAGAACTAAAAGTTCCAATCTAAGTCATGTGAAATTGACCAAGCCACACTGAGCCTTTGTGATGGATCACGGCCCACTCCCACATCCAGAGCGAAGGTCTGTTTCCCAGCAGTGGAACGTTTTGAGCTGACAACGCTTAAGCTTGTGCTACTTATTTAGATTTTTGTAATATAGCCAATGATTTATCTCCAACTTTCAGCACAGCATTGAAGTTATTCATAGACAATCTAGAGTTCAACACGCTTTACATCAGACCGTATACCAACCTGACTGGTTGCGTCGTCGGTATGGCATTAGGCTACATTATCTACAACTGGCAGAAGAATGGAGGGAATCCAAAGACATTCCAGGTAACCCTTTTTGAATAATAATAGCTATGTGTATCAATTATGAACATTAAACGGTGTGAAAAAATCTGCTGTTCCATAAAATAAAATTACCTAACATATATGGTCAGTTAGTAGTTTATGTACGATTATTTTCAAAGGATTAATTAAGGGCGTTTTCACATTACGACATTTCATATAAATTTTCAAGTCCTTATTTTCCGAAATGACTGAACCGATTTTAATTAAACTTCATACGCATAAGCAGGATAAAAAGTTACTAAAAAACATTTTCGAAAAATAGTTTTACAGCTTAATAAGACCGATTATAAATTCTCTATAGAAACAGAAATTTCCAATTATGTTTCTTTTTTAAGAAATTTTGAAAACTTTTTTTGGTAAAATTTTAGACCTCTGTATCCTGCTTTTGCGTATTAAGTTTCATTAAAATCGGTTCAGTTGTTTCGGAAAATAAGGACTTGAAAGTTTGTATGTAATGCCGTATGGCGTAAACGGTCATAAACTTCGAATGACATTTAAGAGGAAGTTTGAAAGCGGCACCTGTTACAGAAAAACTAAAAGAGTGTGAGAGTGATGGATATGAATGTCGATGGATGGAGAGGGAGAGGAAGGTCAAAGAAAAGATTGATGGAAGGTGTGAGAAATGATATGAAAGAGAAAGGAGTAAATGTTTCTGTGACATCTAATAGGGGAGACTCGAAGTAGAAAACGTGCTGCGCCAACCCCAAGTAGAGTGAGACAAGAACAGGAAGATGATAATGAAACTTCGAATGGCCGTCTTTTATATCTTTTCTTGTCTTTTCCAGAAATACAAGTACCTGTACTGGTCTTTGTTCATCATGGGTTGTCTATGCAACTTCTCGAGCTACATCTTCTACGTTGAGGGTCCAGGTCAGCCAGAATACATGAACATGCTGTATGCTGGTTTCATGAAGCCGGTCTTTGGCATGATTGTTGGTCTTGTTCTGGGTGGAATGGTCATTCAATTTGAAGGTACATGTTTACTTCATTTCGTCTTTTGAGAAAATGAGACATTCTAATTAAGTCGGGTCATCTTATATAATGTGTTCAGTTAACTGTTACCTATACTTTAAGGGCATATTATTTACACATTTCTATCGACAAATATACGTTTATAAATATTTCTAACTCAACACCCCGCAAAGGCAGCATCTTGTATTTTAATTCAGCTGATCTAGGGAATGCTCAATGAAATCCTAATTTCTTTGAATCTATGAGATTTACAGACGTGCAAATGACTTTGTTGCAAGATTCAACGCTTATGCTATCAAATCACTTAATTTTTTTCCTGAAAAATAAGCAGAAATAAGAAATTACGACATTTCACACAAAATTGTCTCTCGTGCAAAATTAATTCAGGTATGTTGCGTTTGGTTTTGGAACTAAATCAGAAAGATTTGAGTCAACCTCTAAAATGCTATCAAAATATTGACTCTACACCAATTATTTAAGGAGTTATAGCCATTTGTACATAGCCCTGTTCTAGCACATAGATTCCACAATGTCGCAGGTACCCCGTTCTTTGTTTGAGCAAAGGCACCAAATTTAGGAGTGGGAGTTATATGGCAGTAAGGTAAGTGAGTGAACGGTACGGAATCAACTCGGTATGTAATAGATGGTCACCGATCCACGGACTGACCTAGGCATTCAAAGCTTACCCTTGAAGATCAATCCATGCGGCTGTTCTTATTTAGTCTCTTCACTCCTTAGCTTACTTTTTTGTCTTCTTACTCCCACTTCCCGTCTACCTTCTCAAGCACTAACAAGTTTGAGTTTCAGTTTTTAAACTGAAAAGGACATTAACACTCCCATTAAATAAAGATATAAGTACCATATTGTTTACTTTCTGTTATAAGTCTTTAATATTTTGGCACTGTTGCAAGCACCATGATCATGGACAAACTGAATTTATTGCGGTTGGGTGTTTATGGGCAGACAAAATGATCTACTTTTTTCAGTATACGTTTTTCCGTTTGTATGGCAGTGGCAATGCTACGCCTTTGGCTAAGTTAAAGCCAGCCCTTGGGTCACGATAAGAGTTGACACTTCCTGTGACCCAAGGGCTGGCATTCCGTTTCTGTCCGTCAGGGAACCGCTTCGAAATTACTTGCAACTACAAAAGCCTTTAACAAACTTTTTCTCTAATTACAGGTTTCTATCGGGCAATTTTTGAGTGGAGACCCTTTATCTATACTGGCCGGCTGTGTTTCAGTGCATACATCCTGCACATTGCTTTCGTCAGAGTTGAACTCGCGAAGATGATCGCCGTTCACAGAATCTCTATTTTGTCAATGGTAAGAGATGTTTCGTTCGCTCGCTTCGCTCGCTTTCTAAACCCCGCTATCCCTTTCAAACCTAACCTCTTCGAGTCAAGGTGCCCACTATTCCGAGCTCACCTTGCTCGCTTAGTTAGGAAGAAGGGATGAGCCCCTAGCCATCATCCGGTAACATAATTATCCGAGAAATTCCTGATGAGAAAACCCAAGAACACATTTTCCATCATCATGAAAACAGATTGAGCGTTCTAAAATATTTTTCATTCTTACAGATTCTGAAAAGCTGCACGTTAATTACGGGTCCATTCATAGCAGGATTCTTCTTCTGGATGCTGGTTGAAACACCTTTCGCAAACCTCACTGGATTGATCTTTAAGAAACCTGCATCACCACCACCTGAAGATAAGAAAGAGAATGTTCAGGAAACCAAGAAAACAGAAAACGAGAACGGAACAGACATGACACAAACTCAAATAGAAGATGGTACTATTGTAGTTAAAATGGGAGCCAGCCCGTAGTTTAGTATCTAACAACATGAACAGTATGCCTGTTATCCCCAACGGGCAAAGGTGTGCGTATAATAAACCCAGCTGTGTATGTTTAAGTCCCATGTTATAAAGGGCGAGCCTATTACCATCAACCGGGTTACAAATCTGTACCCCGGGCTAAAAATTAAATAATGTAATAATATAAAAAGTAGTTTTGAATTTGCGATGAGACAAAAGTTGTGCGCTCAAAGCGCACGTATATAGATAGTAGCTTAAAAAAAAACAATCTTTTCAATCGATAAGAAATGAAGTAGGTATTTAAGTTTAAATACAAGTTGTGCAAGTGGTGATATGTAAATAATAATTAGGTATGGAAAGGGATTTAACTGCTAAGCCAAAGTGACGAAACAGATAATGTTTTGTTGATGTTTTGAAATGTCGAAGCGCCATTCTTAACTGGTTTCTGATAAAATAAATTTTATTTGTTGCCAATTGTGTTTACCTATTTAATATTTTTTATCCTAAAAATATCATTATCATTCCCAAGTTTCACCTGATTTTTGGCAATTATTTTTTGGACAACGCAACTCAAGAATAAAATAAATTTCTATGCCAAGCATAAGCGAAGTCCTTCTTCAGTCCTCATCAAGCAGGAAAGTCTCTTCTTATGCCTAAAGTTGCCAATTTACAGAAACAAACCTTGATCATGCAGACAAGCAGAAAAACTCCAATAAAAAACAAAAGCTGTGGGTACACTTTCAAGAACCATCTCATGCAAAATTACGTCATCATCATCAGCTCACAGCAGTCCACTGCTGGACATAGGCTTCTCGCATTGTTCGCCTTCAGTTCGATTCACGTGGTATTTCTTCTATCTATATGAACAAAATAGAAGTGTCTATGTGTAATTTAAAAGTAACAGCTTTTTACTGAATCAAACTACACTACTATTTTTGATTTTTATTGTTCCATACCTCGAAAGGAAAAAATGGAACCCATCTTCTTCTTCTTTATGGGGTTTTGGTTTCCGCACTTAGTCCCTTAAGTGGACCATTGTGCGTGAGCCATAGTGGCCGTTACTCCAACCAGCCCACCTCCCTCCAGAAGCAGATCATACTTCCCGGTCTACTCAGGGCATCCGCAAGGGAACCTGGTGTTCCCAGGATCGCCTCGCGAATCTTGGTGACACCGGTGCACTCAAGCAACACATGCACCACCGTTTCCTCCGCATCCATGCATGCTCTGCACAGGGGACTGTCAGTGATTCCTAGAGTATGGAAGTGTTTATTCAGTGAACAGTGTCCAGTGATGGTCCCCGCCACCAGACGCAGGCCATCCCTGTCCAGACGCAGAAGGCGCTTGGTCAGCTTTGCGTCAAGGGACGGCATAGCCTCCTTGGACTGCCTACACCCTGGTGTCGGGGTCCACCATTTTTCCGCCTGTGTTCGAGTGTGATCCTTTAACCAGTTATTTAGCTGCTTGAAAGGAATGGGCACAATGGGTTCGGGTCCGTAGGGTTTTGTGCTGGATCCTCTTCTGGCAAGTTCATCCGCCGCATAGTTCCCCAGGGATCCAATGTGTCCTTTGATCCATTGTAGTGTTACCGTGTTGTGGTTTAGTACCGTGATTCTTTCTAGGGCATTATGGCATTCTAGTATTAGTCTCGACGTGATCTGATTACTGTTTAGGGATTGGAGAACTGAGGCACTGTCGGAAAGTATTCGAATATTGGTATTCGTAACCTCTCTGGCCTTTATAGCGTGTGCCGCTTGGATTATACCTACACACTCAGCTTGGTAAACAGAGTTGAGCATTCCAAGGGGTTTGGATATTTTTATGTTTAGGTCATCGGAGAACACCCCGAAACCTGTCCCGTCATCGGTTTTTGATCCATCTGTGTAGATTCTTAGTTCCTTTGTACCTGAGTAGTCACACAACTCCGCTGTCAGTACGATGTTGTAGTGTTTTTGGAAACAGTGGGACTTCTAGTATGACTATGGGTCAGACTATAAAGAACTGGATTTGTCAAATGGGAGCAACTGAAACAGCCACCCAAACTGCGAAAGCGAAAACCGTAATTTGCTACGCTGACGACACGCTGGTGCTGGCACAAGGGAGGCCGAACGAGGCAGCGACCGAACTTAAAACACGCGGGGTTGCGATAGTCGTGGAGACAATCCGGCAACTGGGTCTCGAGGTGGCATTGCGCAAAACCAAGGCCATGTGCTTTCATGGGCCTTGGAATGCGCCACCGTCGGGACCCATACTGACGGTAGTTTGGCCCCTAAACTGGAACGGACCGGGGCTGCGTTCAAGCGGCTCTTGCCCAACCTGGGGGGTCCAAACACCTCCTGCCGGAGCTCTACGCGGCGGTCGTGCGGTCCATGGCCCTTTACGGGGCCCCGGTGTGGGCGCGTTCTTTGAGGCGGCGAGCCACTCACTACCTGAACTTGCCCCAGAAGGTGGTAGGCGTAAGGCTTGTCTAGAGGTACCGCACGATCTCCGGCGAGGCGGCGAACCTCTTGGCCGGATTGCTGCCATGGGATCTGGAGGCGATAGTCCTCGGGTGCCTGCACAAATTACTACGCCGGGGGTAAACTTCGCTGCCGCGGCAAATTGCCGCTCAGCGGGCAGACCTCCGGCGGGATCTCATGGTGACATGGAGAGAGCGACGCCACAATAGTGGTGATAAGTCCCCTCTTTGAGGAGTGGCTGGAGAGGCGCTACGGCGCCCTCACCTTCCACCTGACGCAGTTTCTCACCGGACACGGTTGTTTCGGGAGGTTCCTACACCAAATCGGGCGGAAGGAAACGGCCGTGTGTTACCATTGCGAGGACCGGCCGGAGGACACGGTGGAGCACACCGTGGAGTTCTGCTCCGCCTGATCTGACCACCGCTGTGTCCTCGTAGTGGCGATTGGCAGCGGTGATCTCTCGCGTCTGGCCTTAGTTCAGTCCATGGCCCGGAGCGAGAGGGAATGGAAAGCCGTCGCCTCCTTCTGCGAAGCTGTCATGCTAGCGAAGGAGGTGGCGGAACGTGAGAGGGAGAGAGCCTCACGTCTTAGCCGCCGCGGGAGACGCCCCGGGCGTCGTCGGGGGGCAACCAGTGGCCCCCGGCCAACGTAGGCGCGTGGCTGTAGACGGTGAGTAATGAGCTAGCTCACCGTCCGTCCGTCTTATGACGACAGGCCGTGTCGACGGCGCGTTCGTGTTCCACGCGCGCCTCAAGGAGATGTTAGCAAACCGGAAGGGGTCCAAGACGGCCAATGCCTGGCAGGGCTGCGAGACTGTTCGAATGAGATACCGTGGCCCTGGAACACAAAGGGCTAAGAAGGCACATGGATGGGTTTTAGTCAGTACAAGTCTGACACTCCGCCGGTTATTCCGCTTATGCATTAAAAACAGCTTGCAACAAAAAGTTTTCTATAACCAAAGATTTCTCAAAAATGTGCTCAGAAAAAATAATACCCCCGGAGCTGCATCACTGGTACCAAAACCAAACAGACAAGGAAGTTCGAGATATTTAACTAGAAGAAGTATATTCGGAAGAAGATGAGTAGTTTAAAATAACTCGTAAATTAATTACCATGTTTACTTTTATTTTAACTCATTTATGTGCCAAAGTGATTTTTTTGAGTTTTAGTTTTTTTTTTGTTTTTAAGAATTTGTTATGAAGATAAAGAAGGCTGTTTTGTCAACTTTTAAGACTGATTAATACCAGTTGGTTCCTTTGAGAAACTAGTCTAGCGTTAGTACTTAGTCTAATTTAAGAAATGTATAATTCACACTTAGTGTAAACTTTCAATGACATGAAGACATTAACCTGGTTTTTAAGCTTTTAAAAAATATTCCTCAATTTTTTAACTACTTATTATGTTTGATGTTATTAATAAATAAAATTTAATTTTTTTAAATTTTAAATCTCTAGTGATGTTTATTTTTTATATAAACATTTATTATTTTATAGGACATCCAATGAAATCAAAATAATAAACTGATTTCTCAGTTTTGTTTATGTCACTTAAAAAATTCATGCAATCAGCCGACGACAAATTCATTAAAAGTCAAAAAGAGTGAAACCGGAGCCTATCAAAAGTAGTTAACTGCATTTAATTTGTACAAAAATAAATAGATTGCTTAAACCTCGAAAAACAAATAACCGCCAAGATACGATGATTAATTTTAACCAAACTAAAACTGTAAACAATGACCGTCACTCGTTATAACAGAAGTCGTTAAAATTGTATAATGTAATGTATTGTAATTGTATAATGTTTTATTTGTCATAAATCATAGATTTAAAGAAGTAATTATGTGCACTTAATGAATTTTGACCAAATGCTGTTCAAAAGCGATGTGCGTAACGCGTATCTTAAAAAGTTATTAAGTTACTTTAATGATATTTATATTACAAAAAAGTGCCGTTTTGGTTTTTTTTTTATTTACTAAAAACTATTATTGTACTTTATTGAGTTTCTAAGCACCGGATAATCCGAAATGGTAATTATCGACTTTACGTCTAGGTCATAACGGCCAAATTTGAAAAGCTAGAAATAAATGAGTTTTTGCCCTTTAAAGAGCTAATCGAGACGAGTTTAACTGTTATAATAACTGTACTTAGTGATTTTTTGCCATTAGTTAGTTCTTGCAATAAGCCGACGACCTATTCAAAAACACACAAAACCTTGCCAGTAAAATTTCTCTAAAACAAAAAAAAAAATGATTGTAAAAACCGCACAATCAAAAGTGGTCCTTCGTCCCGGATAAGTTTCTGTGTGTCTAGAACTCGTAGTTCTATTCTAGCCGTGCTAGATTCATTTTATCAGACCTAACTCGTAGTTATATAGTCAAAGGTACAGACGTTCTGTACTTCCCCATATTTCTCTTTCTGATCGTATCAGATACATAATTATTGTGTATAAACAAGCTCGTAGCTTGATTATATGACGTAAAGACGTTCTTTACTGCCCTTATTTGTTACAACTACAGTGTACCTACAACTCACTGTCATAACCCTTTTTGTCTTTTACTGGCAGCTCCATATTTATATACTTTCACATAACACACACATATATTTGTCGTACATATATCATTTAGTGTATTTGTGATTAATTTGCATCGTTTCATTCGTTAATCTCAGTTAATTTTAAACATTAATTATTCACGCTACTGCGTAGTTTTCTAACAAAATGGCGCCTACCGGTACTACGAAGGTTAAAAAGCAAGACCAACCGGAGGAGTCCCATAGTCATGAGTTAACCGTGTTAATTCAAAAGAAACAACGAATGTTCGAGCAAATGCAAAAAGCATATGATCTATCAATCAATATTTCGGATGCTGAGTCGATTGAACTATTTTTGGTGCACGTGGAGCTCATCGATAAATTACGTAGTTCATTCGAAAGCGTTATCTTCCAAATTCTAGAAGAAGAACTTGTAGATGACCCGGAATCATCACTTCGTAGTCATGAATTAAAAAGTTTTGATGAATTATATTTTCGCGTCAAGCTTAGTGCATCGAAATGTAAACCTAGTGCACATTGCAACAAGGATGAAATTCCCGCTAGCTCAGTAGAATCTCGACCACGTCTTCCAAAGTTAGAACTTTTTACATTTGATGGAAACATTGAACATTTCAATACATTTTACGAAACATTCTGTTCTCTGGTTCATAATCAGAGGAATATTCCGCAAATAGATAAATTCCACTATTTGGTATCATGCACAAAAGGTGCTGCGTTAAATATTGTGAAAAGTGTACCTATTTCTGCTAGTAACTATGAACTCGTTTGGAAAAGTCTCCTTGATAAATATCAAGCTATCAGAATGTTGGTCGGTAGGTATTTGGATAAAATGCTAAGCTTTTCGCCGCTTCAAAAAGAAACTGCTGATAATTTGAACTCATTCATTGAGATCTTTGACCATTCATACAAAGCTATAGAAGCATTACATATTGATAACTTGAGCAGTTACGTAATGTGTCACGTTGCACTGAGGGCCTTAGATCCCTACACTCGTAAATGCTTTGAACAGAAATTAGATCAAAAATCAATTCCAACTTTTAATGATTTGATAACTTTCGTCCAAAATCATATCAAGGTCTTAGATCATTCTTCATCCTATTCAGCTGGTTCAAGCGTCCAACAAACTAACCAACGAAAAATCACTGTACCTAGGCAGGGTAAAAATTATTATTCACATGCTTCTTCTTCTAACACAAAACTTGCGTGTTTACATTGTGGAAAAAATCACATTATTATAGACACGGAACTGATCACAACGGAATGATCAGTTCCGTAATCTGAGCAACGTTCAGCGCATTAGCCGTGCTAATGACCTGAAGCTATGCCATAATTGCCTAAAACCTGATCTACACTATATATAATAATAATAATATTATAAAGAGGAAAGATTTGTATTTTTGTATTTTTGTATGTAACGAATAAACTCAAAAACTACTCGACAGATTTTGAAAATTCTTTCACCATTAGAAAGCTACATCTTTACCGAGTAACATAGGCTATATAATATCGCGCTAATAACTTAGGGGGATGAGCAATATTGCATTAAGTCCACATTTCTCATCTGTTTCACAACTGACAACTGTCATGACAAGCTTTAGAATAAACCGGCTATTTTAAAACCATTTGTCATCAAAGTAAGTAGCCTGGCGGTTCTATGGCCGCCCTGCCAAGCAAAAGGTTTCAAGTTCGTATCCGCAGTCAGTATGCACTTTTTGTGGTAATTTTTTAATGCTGTAAGTTTTCCAAAACAACGCCAGTTCGATCCCCAACCGGTGTTCAGTTTTTGTAACTAGGTATTTTTTTTATTTTAATTCTTTATGATTTTCAAATCATTACAAAATAGTTTTCCTTTTTTTAACCATTCAAAATAAATATTGATTGAAATTTAAGACATGTCGTTGGCGATTTTAAAGTATACACATCCGTAGACACTGTGATGGCTAAGGCATCGTCCTAATAGAACGCGAATGCGCGATTATTGTAGGTTCGCGTGAATTTTACTCTTACGAACGCGCGATTAAACATATTGAACTCGAATAGGTGTCCTAATTGAAATTCGCAAGATAATTGCGTCGGCGGCCCGCGCCCCTCGCTCGCTCGCGTCGTCAATTCACGCGATGTTAGGACACCCAGTTTTTGCCATCGCGCGAACACGCGATGGTCGCATCGCTTACTCGCGCGATGATCGCGCAAACGCGTTCTATTAGGACGATGCCTAATGACGGTAGTCCTGCACACCCCGTTGAATTTTTCAACTCCCTGGAGATAACGGGCGTACCGTTCCCATAAGATGAAGCTTAAACTTGGCGTTTTAGTTCTGCTGATGCGAAACTTTGATGTACCCAGACTGTGCAACGGCACCAAGCTTCGTATAGAGAAACCCGACAACAACTGTCGGGCAGTTGCCCACCAGACACAACACCTATCTGGTTGGAGGATCCTCCCCTTTTCAATGGAGTATTGAGGAACTTTACACCCTGTTCCTCATACCCCTAAACCACCATTATTACAGGAGTTGCTAAAGGAGAGAGCGTTTTAATTCAACGCATGCCAAATATTCCAAATAACTGGCCATTCCAATTTTAATTAACAGGTAGTAATTTACCTTAAAATAAGCTTTAGCAATGACGATCAACAAATGTCAGGGCCATACCTAAAAAGTGGCAGGCATTCTTTTGGGTACCTATTCATGCTTCTCAGACGGTCAATTATTTGTTGATTGTTCACGTGTTTCATGAAGCCAAAACTTGCACGTGGTGACGGTCATTGTTACGACATTTTTTATTTTATACAAAACTATCGGAAAATATAAATAAATAGTGCCCAACAATGCGCCGTAACGTTCACTTTAAAAAAAAAATGTTCCAGCTTTTAAGCCATTTTTATAGTGTCGCTTCAACGCCTTTTTGTTTCGGACCTCTGCCGCCCAGAATTACACCACCCTAAAGCATGCCCTTTGTAGTCATCACCCACATAATCACATTACGATCAGACCGTCAGTTCTCACACATAACAACAAAACATCACGCCTGTAATTCCCGAAGGTGTACTTAATCGTAAATCCACATTTCGCCAGTTATGTTGAAGCTCTATGTAATAGTGGGCGAGCTCCATCAACCGGGCCCGACATTAAATCCAGACTTCGTGGCTGCTACTGAGAAATTCCTGATGGAATAACCCATTATCACTTTGCCCGATCCGAGAATCGAAACCGGGACCTCAAGCTCAGCACTCGTGCTTGCGACCAATCCACCAACGAGGCAGTCTCACACATACACCTTAAAAATTCCGCGCGTACGAAGTCGCGGGTATCAGCTAGTCATACAATAAAGGAATGCAAAAGTGAATTTAAATGTTACGTGTGTAAGCAGTCGCATCATACACTATTACATCGTGAGGCGAGCGCGAGCGCGAGCGCGAGCGGTAGCAGTAGTGCACCGAAACCGGTTTACTATTCCGAGTCCGCTGCGACGGAGCAGTCTCCATGCGATAACCAAGCGCCCGCACTCAGTAGTAACAACCACCTTGCGTCTACGCATAACTATGCAGTTATACTAGGGACAGCCGTTGTACATATAAAGGATTCGTTTAACAACTACCAAACTTGCCGCGTTCTAATTGATTCTGGCGCGCAATCGAATTTTATGACACTTGACTGCTTTCAACAATTAGGATTATCTGCTCAAAATTGCCCGTACAATATTTATGGTCTAGGTGGCGAAAATGTAAAAACAAACGGGATGGTAACTTGTACCATTAAGCCGCGTAATTGCGCAACTCCCTCTTTTGATTTTAATGCTGTAATATTATCTCGCTTAACTTCTGAGCTACCTACTGTTCAAATACCTAACAATGTTATTCATCATTACAAGGATTTAGAATTAGCTGATCCGTGGTTCAAAAAAAATATCTCCGATCGATATAATTTTAGCTGCTGACATTTTTCCCTATATTAATGATGGAAAGAAGTTAATTATTAATCCCGACATTCCAATCGCGTTTGGTAGCGTTTTTGGGTATGTTGTGACGGGAAGACTAGAAATGCAATCTTCTAGCAACAGTTGCCATGTTGTAGCGTCTACAACATCGCTGGTGTCGTACACCGTAGAAGAGAATTCACTTCATGAGACTCTCAAACGTTTTTGGGAGGTGGAATCTTCGCCGTGCGAAATTCCCATCGATCCGTTAGAAGAACTAGCGGAACGAATTTATGTTGAACAACATTACCGTGATGAAATCGGTCGTTATGTTTCCCCGATTTTATTGAACCCTGAGTATAAACCACTTGGTGACTCGTATAACACCGCTCTGAAGCGACTCACTCAGGTCGAGCGCCGACAAGCTCGATCACCGGACCTTCGTAAGGCCTACGTTGACTTCATTACGGAGTACGAGACCCTCGGTCACATGGAACCCTATGAAGGTACAGAACCTTCAGGTTATTTTATTCCACACCACTGTGTGTTACGTCCGTCGAGTACTACGACGAACTTGCGCGTAGTTTACGATGGTTCTGCCAAAACTACTTCCGGTGCTTCGCTCAACGATACACTTTTAACCGGCAGAAAGTTACATCAGGACATACTTAAAATAATAATTAACTTCCGACTTTACGCTGTATGCTTCACTGCTGACGTTTCTAAAATGTATAGAGCTGTGATAATAAATCCGGTAGACCGGAAGTACCAACACATCCTCTGGCGGAACCATCCTACGGAACCAGTACGTATCTACGAACTTACTCGAAATACGTATGGCCTCCGTAGTGCACCATTTGTCGCGGTACGCACTTTACACCAGCTGGCGTCTGATGAGCTTGCTCACTCTCAACGGCCGAGAACCAAAGCAGCAGAGATACTAAAGAAAGGTACCTACGTTGATGACGTATTGTGGTCGTGTCAAAGTCTGGCAGAAGCTTGCACGTTGCAAGACGATTTAACCAACCTACTTAAAAGCGGAGGTTTTGATTTACGAAAACGGGCAAGTAACTGTCCTGAGTTGCTAGCTAGAATGCAATCGGATCAGATTACAGCTATCAACTTTCAAGACGATACATTATCTTCATCTCTCAAAGTTTTAGGTTTGACATGGTTACCCTCGTGTGACTCATTCTCTTTCAATTACAATTTGACTGACGCAAAACAAACTAAACGTTCGGTTTTAAAATTGCTCGCAAGTATATTCGACCCGGTCGGTTTTATTTCACCTTGTACTTTTGTCGCGAAGTGTATAATGCAAGATCTTTAAAAACTTGGATTGGGCTGGGATGATCAGTTACCTTCTGAGTTGACTTCCCAGTGGAACAAGTTTATAACCGAATTACCAGCGTTAGGTAATTTGCGAATTGAGCGTCATGTTTTAATATCGAACTTCAATGAAGTTCAGTTAATAGCATTTTGTGATGCGTCATCGCGCGGCTATGCAGCGTGTGTCTACCTACGTAGTGTAGATAAGGATGGTCATGTAAAAGTCAGGTTGCTGTCGAGTAAATCTAAAGTCGCGCCTCTAAATCCAATTTTGTCAATACCAAGACTTGGACTTGAGGCAGCCGTGCTCCTCTCTAAGCTTGTCGGTTTTGTCGTACAAAACTTAGATGAATTTTTAAAGTTTCGATCATCGCGATGGGTGATTCGAACAACGTTCCGGCGTGGCTACAAACGCCACCTTACAAATTAAAAACTTTTGTAGCTAACCGTGTTAGTCAAGTGACAGCTGTGGTCCCATCAAATTGTTGGTTTCACGTGAACAGTGAGAATAACGCTGCCGATATTTGCTCGCGAGGTGCGATGCCGGCTCGCTTCGTGGAAGGTGCTACGGGGTGGGTTCGCGGCCCCCAGTGGCTTTATGACGATCAACAAAAATGGCCAATTAAAGCATTTTATGTAAAAGACAGTTTTAAAATTCCTGAAATAAAATCAAATTGTGATACGTTTGTTTTAAGTTCCTGGAATAATAAAAATATGATTCTAAAAAATGACTTAGAAGAAACATTTAATAAATTATCATCTTTTAGTAAATTGCAACGTGTTATGGCATGGTGCCATCGGTTTGTGTCGAACTTGAAATCTAAAAAATCTAATCAGTCAGGTGGACCCCTCAGGGCATCAGAGCTGAAAACAGCTCATGACACCATCGTTCGGGTAGTTCAAATGAATCATTTTAACAATGAAATCGCATTATTGCGTAAAAATAAATATGTAGCTTCTTTGCGTAAGCTTTCACCCTTCATAGATTCAAAAGAATTCCTCAGGGTGGGGGGTAGGCTCGTGCAGTCTGACCTACCTTACAATATAAAGCATCCCATGCTTTTACCTAAATGTCACACGGTCAAATTGATCATAGAATATTTTCATCGATTATACCTACACATAGGGCCACGTACGTTACAAGGCTTACTATGTAAAAACTATTGGATAGTTAGCGCTCGTAGTATTATCCGATCCGTGTTATCTAAGTGCAAGATTTGTTTTCGATGCCATCCATGATCAATTTGATTTGAATTTGATTGTTTTTTAGCTGCATTCGATCGTTTTGTGGCTCGCCGCGGACTTTGCAGTTGCCTATATTCAGACTGTGGCACAAATTTTATAGCGGCAGCAAAGCATTTGAAAGACGTCGTACACTTTTTAAATAATAAGGATAACAATGATAAGATTATCAATGAACTGACAACTCGTCACGTAGAATGGCGTAACAACCCACCCAATGCAGGAAGTATGGGTGGAATTTGGGAAGCAGGAATAAAGTCTGCCAAACATCACCTGTACCGTGTGGTAGGTGATCGGTCACTCACCTTTGAAGAGATGAGCACTGTATTCTGCAGAGTTGAAGCTGTTTTAAATTCACGCCCTCTGTGTTCCTTATCGGACAACCCAAACGAGTTCGATGTTCTTACCGCGGGTAAACATTAAACATTTCCTTATAGGTCAATGTTTATTATCTGTACCAGAATAAGACTTGGACGATGTTCCTCAGAACAGATTATCACGTTGGCAATCCATTCAGAAGGCTTCCCAGTCATTTTGGAGGCGTTGGTCAGATGACTACCTTCACACTCTCCAGCAGAGAGCGAAGTGGTTTGAATCTCCACCAAATTTGAACATTGGTGATCTAGTTTTGCTCAAGTCAAATCTGACTAAACCTCTTCAGTGGAATCTAGCTCGAATTGACAAGGTACTTAGTGGCGTTGATAACGTAAATCGCGTTTTAACTTTAAGAACCAAAAATGGTTTAATTCAGAGACCGACTAAAAAGGTCTGTCCATTACCCTATGCAAATTAAAAACATTGCATTGATTATATTTAGTTAAATTATATTTAGTTTATTATAGCTACGTACACATACTTTTAGGTACACTCCACTTTTGAAAAATTTGCACATTACTGTATTTATAAGCTTCGTAAGTTTATTTTAATTCCATAAGTCATATTTTTGTATAACTATAAATCCCTACACTCCTCATTAATTTTAGGGAAATCAATCATATTGATTTCGGTGGGGGGTATGTTCGATTTATGCTGTTAAATTGAGGGTAGATTGTCACCATTGAACTCAATCTCGAGAGGTAAGCCGCTCGCAGGAGGCAGGTAGCATTTACGCGTTGAACTGAATGGACGTTCTCTTTATTTGACCGTATCAAACCTCATCGGTATACATTACAAGAACTTTATTGTGTTTGTGGACTCACTGCAGTGTAGTGTGCTTCTTCCGAGACCTATTGAACCTAGGTCAGCCGTGCTTACCCTGGAAACCCACCCTGAACTCTGTGGCGTGCCGTGCGAGCCTGGAGCCGAGCTTCACCCCCTGATCGTACTGAGGTAGGTGGTGTTCAATCAGCCTTCTTGGAGACAGCAGGAACGAACTATTCCATCCGCAAATACTAAACATACACCTATCCAAAAACACACAAAACCTTGCCAGTAAAATTTTTCTCAAACAAAAAAAAAAAAGATTGTAAAAACCGCACAATTGTTTTACTCCTTTTCCAGTGTGGGAAAGAGATTGCGCTACGCGTCCTGAATAGCTCTGTCTCTTTCCCACACTGGTATAAGAGTAAAACAATTCGCTTTAAAACGTCAGTGTAACCGGTGTGCTAATGACGTATAGAAATTGTCGGCTTTGAAGGTAGTCTGACGATAATATTTTTTTCAATCGATACGAAAAGAAGAAGTTAGTGTTTAAATAGTCCAAGTCATCATCATCATCATTTCAGCCGAAAGACGTCCACTGCTGGACATGGGCCTCCCCCGAGTTTCACCACATTGACATAGCCTGTGGGGTTTTGCCTTAATCGCCACGCTTGGCAGGCGGGTTGGCGATCGCAGTACCGTTGCCACATAAGCACAGATAACGCTGCTGCCCATTCTCTGGCAAGTCCCTTAGTCACCTCTTACGATCCCCACAGGAAGATGTGGGATGGTGCTATTAATAGTCCAAGTGGTGACATGTAAATATTAGGTATGGAAAGGGATTTAACTGCTAAGCCAAAGTAACGAAACAGAAAATGTTTTGTTGATGTTTTGAAATGTTGTTGAGCCATTCTTCTTAGCTGGTTTGTGATGAAATAAATGTATTTATTAGTCTCACACAAGACAAAATAGTAGTTAAAATTAACAAATAAACAAAAAAATAAACATCAGAAAAAAAATTAAAGTAAGAGAGAATTAAACTGGTCAATTAATTACACTCGTACAGACGAGTGTAATTAACATTTAAAAAAAATACAGCGCTGGTAATTTGATAAGGCCTTAAGTGATGGCACGGTCGATACTAAACAGCATCAAGCAGGAAATTCTAGTCTAGTCCTTGATCTTACAGAAACTCATACCCGTATGTAAGTAATGACTTACAAGCAATTACTTAAAAAAACAACTTGAGTAAAATATTATATTTTATAGTGAAGTAATTATCATTGCCTACTTGAGAAAAGTAACTAGTAATAATTAGTACTCAAGTTTATTTTACACTGGCAATAATGTCATCCTACGTTCTGTCTACAGACAGAACACTTATAATGGTAATAAGATTTAAACATATCAATCAATTATGCTTTTTTAATAGTTTTGACAGATTGAAATTGAAAAAAAAAAACAGAAAACAGGGATTTATAAGCAAAAAAATATATTGTGCTATTATAATTTAGTCAGGCGCTATATAGCGCAGGAGATTAGATTCCATCGTGAAAAGTCGCTTTTATCATATTGTATAGCAGGTTATATATAAAATTTAGGCAGCCAAACTGATTGGTGACGCCGGCTCAGTGATCTGATATAATTGCGAACAATATTGTAAAAATTGTGTTTACGAGTGAAATACATTCTTCTACAATGTTTTTATTTTATGAAAATTTTGCTCCTCAGTAGGAATTACTCCTGTATCTAGGGTGCGTTTACAAACATTTAAACTCACATACAAAAACATCCAGATCAGGTACAACTATATGTAGGCCATACAAATATTGGTTCCATGCGGAGATCGAACCCGCAACACGCAGCGCAGCAGTCGATCGCTCAGCCACTGCGCCAACCGTGTCGTCATCTTGCTACATAACTATGGATATTTGAAAACGAATTGTCAAAGTATGTGATATAAAGGAGCTCAAATTATATTAAAGTCACTATAAACGTTTAACTGCACCTTGAAAATGCAGGTACATAACCACTACAAGGAAATGCGAGTGCGTATGCTTAATTTTCTAAAACGCTTTCAATATCGCCGACATTGTAATATGAATGCTGGATTTGTCAAGTTTGAGTGAAGAGTTTCTTTAGTAATGCTTTGAAGAGCCAACAACACCAACCGGAGTATCAATTACTCCGGTTGGTGTTACTGTTCAAAGCATTACTAAAGAAATCGATAGATCTTCTTTTTCAGAACTGCCTATATCAAAACAGAGAGCTTTTATCCATGCCAGCACCTATGAAAAAAGGCGTTTGTGTTTACTAAGTGAAGTCAGGTTACTGGAATAGCTGACTTTATTACAATAGGATACTGATTCTGTACAAACACAAGTTGTGTATCCTTGTACTGGCAAAAAATAATTAAGCCCACAGATCCACAGGTTACTTAACCTGAAGCCTGGATATGGGCTTGATTTATAGCACAGGTTTGCACTCTACTACATGTTAGTGTTCCAATACTAAACAGCATAGGTAAAAACCAAAATAAGTCAATTAAGAGAATATACAGAGACTAGTTGTTTGTTTATTCATTATCAGCATAATTGTTCCGTTACTCAAAGTAATGGCACGCAACAAGCCAAAAGTATCAACGCTGTCGAGTGTCAACGCTTTTAGGAAATACGTCGTTCCTTATAATGTAACTGCATAATTATATCTTGGTTTGCAACGGTTTCACTTATCCCAGCAGATCTCAGGTAGTTTACTTGCGACTCAATGTGTTAGGACAACTGCAGCATGACACAAGACTTTCAGTTTAAGTTTCTGCTATTTTATTAATAGCTACCGCACGAAGAGTTGTACAGTAGAATGAATGGTGGATGACACAGTTATCATCATCTGCCTAGCCTATTCCCGCAGTATGTTGGGGTCGGTTTCCAGTCTAACTGGATTTAGCTGAATACACTAAGTGACTGCCCATCTGACCTCCACAACCCGGTTAGTGGTTGACACACTTATATAACACCAAATTATTTCATTGCATCCCGTATGGCTTGCTTATTCCATTCGATTGCATTTTCTTTGCACTCTCCAGAGTTAAAATACTAGACGGGGTACATCTTATCAATATAGATCCTAGTCAAATTAAGGCACAAGACAGTTCTATAGTAGAATACAAAAGCCTGCAAAAGTTATAAAGCCCCGACATAGCATAATAATATTAAGCAAACACAGAAAACGTATAACAGCAATGCGCTATAAGATACTAACAATCAAGAAAATGTAGAAAATAGTACAAAAAAGGAAACGATACAGCGTAAACGCAAGTAAAAAGATCAGTTTTACAGATCACTTCTGAACGAAGAATAATTTCTGTACAAAAACTTATGGTACATCAAAAACATAAAAGTGAAAATGGGAGCCAAGTTCAATATTAAGAATATGCGTGGTAGTTGTCAACGCTGACAAAAGAATCTTCTATACTTTATTAAAAGCTGAAGAATTTGTTTATTTGTTAAAACGCACTAATCTCAGGAATGACTGGTCCGATTTAAAAAAATCTCTCAGTGTTGATAGCCCATTTATTGAGGAAGGCTATAGGCTATATTTAATCACGCTACGACCAGTAGGAGCGGAGCGGCAATGAAAAATAATGCGAAAACGGGGAAAATGTGACGTAGACGTGGGACTGTATTATGCTCAACTTCCGTATTGTAGGCACACACAAAATTAATTACAGACTTAATATGGATATTTTATGCACCAAGACGAGCTAACTGCTGTGACGATTTACATAGTGCGAAAAACACTAAATATCAAACAATAATCTAATCTCTATGAACATGAAAACAATGACAATGCGTGCCTTTAATTTTGATTTTGTTTATTTTTTTTTTTGCATACTTCGAAGCAACCTTTTGCTTCCTGTTTTAATATTTCAATCAAATCTCCCATACCTTAAACCGACTTCATGTAATTATAAAAAAAGCCATTGTTGCTAAGGTCATGAATTAAATACTGATTGTAGTTCAAATAAAAACAAATAGCATAACTTATCGTAACTTAGTTAGTCATTACTTAGTATTAAATCTGATTCTAATTGAATATGTTGTGTGTCGCGTAGCTCAGTGCTACAAGAAAAAAAAATGTTTTCTAAATTTATATTATTTGTTTTGGTCCAAATTTCTACTGCAGCGATATACAACCTCAATGGTAAGTGCATTTAGGATTTTCTTTTTTTTTTGAAGTTGATTTTTTTAATTAAGCTTATGGAACAGCTTATTTAAAAAAAATAACTTTAACCGTGTAGGTATGTATTGTGAATTTTCGAAATATCTGTTTTTTTTTTAAACTAGCGTCGACCCTTTTATTTCTTGGGGGTTTAGAAAATTCGGTACTAAAGTAAAGGTATGCATGCGCATTGTGTCCAATATCCCTTTGAATGAAGCCATAAGGAAATAGGGACAAGCATATTGCCACAGGCTCTGTATGGTGTCGGACGTAAAGAATAGCACCATCCCATATCTTTCTGTGGGTGTCGTAAGAGGCGACTAAGGGACTTGCCAGAGAATGGGCAGCAGCGTTCTCTGTGCTTTTGTAACAACCGTACTGCGATCGCCAACCCGCCTGCCAAGCGTGGCGATTATGGCAAAACCCCCCAAAACGTCAATGTGGCGACACTTGGGGGAGGCCTATGTCCAGCAGTGGACGTCTTTTGGGCTGAAATGATGATGATGATGATATTGCCACAAAATAAAAATTCTGCCTTTTTTCTTTTTTTTCTTCCGCTTTGGCTTCGCACGGTTTGTGCATTCAGCCAATGTCACTTCAGGAAATTCTGCCTTTAAACTGGAATAACTCTTTGAATAATATCGGGATTGGAACCAGGAATACCAGACTCCAAAGTCATTTCATATTGTGTTCTGAAATCGTAATACAAAGATTTCGTGGCCAAATAATAACGGACGCACAGGTTGATCTTCAAGATTAAGCAGCGTTTGCCAGGGTTGGTCTGGGACAAAGGGATTTAAAAGACTTATACAAGGTGTTGTTTTGCATCCTAGTCAAATTCAAGCAGGTAACTATGCTTACGATTCTCACCCGAATCAACAATAAAATGGTAAATAATTTTCATTTTTTTTAATTTATGGAAATCGGTTAGTATGACCACCTGTGTTTTAAACGCGGCCCGTCTGATTCTCGCCCATAACCGTGCTTTTACACATACAAACAATCTCAAACGTTTATTCGAAAATTTCTTATTCCACCACGTTAAGTGGGTTATTCTGAAATACTGACAACCTTGAACAACCAAATAAATCAGCGTTTATTAATAACTAGCTGTCCGGCGCAATTTCTTTTGCGTCACATTTTCCCCGTTTTCGCAACATTTTTCATTGCTGCTCCACTCCTATTGGCTGTAGCGTGATGATATAAAGCCTATAGCCTTCCCCGATAAATGAGCTATATAAAACTGAAATATTTTTTCAAATCGGACCAGTAGTTTCGGAGCCTATTCAATGCAAACAAACAATCAAATCTTTCCTCTTTATAATATTAGTTTAGATTAACTAGGTACCGTAATTTAAATTGATTATTTATGTCTTTTGTGACAACCTCCTGAATTTTGCCGTGGATGCAAAACAACACCTTGTAGAGCGGGCATTAGGAAAATTTTCACACAAAAATTTTCGATTTTGACTCACAAATGCTACCTGAAAAGCGGGCGTACGCCACTTGACAAACTATTTTTTATGAACAAGTAAGTAGTAAAAAGTTTGACAAAACATTGGATTACGAATTTCTTCGTCTTGTCCCGTCATTAAATCCTGAGTTGTTTTCTTCGGAAAACACGCTAAGCCGTTGGTCTCGGCCGTCATTTGTGGATCGTTGTTAGTCGTTAAAGGTAGTCAGTGGTTGGAAAGTCTGGCAATGCAACTAGTCTTACCACGGAGTATTGTATTACCCGGCTTCCATCTGAAAGTTTGCAACTGAATATCAGTATTTTACATAGAGTGACGTCCATAACACAATTACTGGGAAATACGATACCCTTTGGGATGACTAGTTGTCAGAGTTTCAGTCTGCTGATTACTCCGTAAGCCGTAAAAACTGTCGAAGCTCTACTCTACCTATTATTTAGCCAAGACTGTATTGTGTTCTACAATATTTCTCGTCATCATCATTCATCATCATCATTTTAGCCCAAAAGACGTCCACGGCTGGACATAGGCCTCCCCCGAGTGTCGCCACATTGACATTTTGGGGGGTGTTGACATAATCGCCACGCTTGGTAGGTGGATTGGCGATGGCAGTACGGTTGTTACAAAAGCAAAGAGAACGCTGCTGCCCATTATCTGGCAAATCCCTTAGTCGCCTCTTACGACACCCACGGGAAAATATGGGATGGTGCTATTCTTTACGTCCGACACCATACAGAAAGTATTTCTCGTAATTCACTGAAATCAGGTAACCTTCTATCTGGTTATATGAACAGTACCAGGACCAGTAACAGGACCTAGAATCGAAAAAGCCTATTTTTCTGTAATCACCAAATGGTTAGGCAGAGGTGTGCCCACATTTCCCCAGTAATGTTTGAGACCCATGTAATAGGGGGAGAGCCAATTGCCATCAACCGGTCTTAAATCCAGACTCCGGGGCAACTACTGAGAAATTCCTTATGGCAAAACGGAATAACACTTTGCCCGACCAAATAATTTGGAATCGAAAACAGTACCTTATGCCCAGCAACGAGCCAGACCAACGGAGCAACTATTAAATGGAGCAAAAACTTAACTGGAAAAATGTGGTGTATTATCCCACAGGACCCCACGAACAACACGCTAGGTTTAGGCAGACCTAAATCTTCGGGATTACAGGTGTGATGTGTTACATAGAATCATTTTGCTTTTGATCATCATCAGCCTGTAATGTTTCCACTGCTGGGACACAGGCGTCCTCTCTATGTGAAGGAGTGGTCTGTAATACACCACGCGGGCCCAGTGCGGGTTGCTAGATGTCACATGTTTTCGAATTTTAAATTCTGCCGCTTCTGGGCCTTCTGGGCTTCCTCACGATGTTTTCCTTCACCGTTTTGAGAGCATCGATGATGAAATAAATTACACAAAATAATGCGCCTGCCTGTTCGAACCCACGGCTTACTGCTCGTAAGTCGGGCCACCGCTGTTCTCCCACCACTTGCTTTTGATATCCATACTTAATTATTTATTCTGTTCGCTGTTGATTCCATAATAGTTCATTTTAAGTTTTTAGCCTCTATGCTTATTATGTATTTTTTTGTTGTTCCAAAATAAAATAATTATGCAAATGATGGAACTCATGTGCTATTGTTCGTCTAAAAGTGATCTGAGGCCTACCATGACCGTCAAACAAAACAATCTTGTTGCAGGAACGTTTTGTTTCAAGCTTAAATTAATATTACTTTGTTTCATACCATGAGCTCAACAAAACAATCTTGTTTTACTCCTGCTAAAAGAACGAATGATTTATAAGATTTGTGTATTCCCTGCAACAAGATTGTTGATGGAAGACACAATAAGCAATATAAACTGTATAGCGCTGTCTCTTTCATAAAACCCCTCTGCTAGGTTGAAGTAGTGCTGCCAACCTAGTGGATTTTCCACTAAAACTGGTAGTTTTGACACCCCTTTTAGAGACGATATATTTTAGTGATAAGTGGATTTTCTACTGGTTTAAAATAATTCAGTTTCAATGACTGAAAATGCGATCACTCAACCGCTAGACCTCGTTTCGGTATACTATACGGGGTGTATGGGACACCGACGCGAAAACGCTTACGACGTACTCAGTAGGTACATCATTCAGAACCCCCATATAGAAAATTTTCATCAGTAATTTAAAAACTGCTGGGCCCTACTATGACCTCTTAAAGCAGTCTTATTTTAACCTTACTTTGCGTTTTCGCACCATCACGTCCTTAAGGCCTCTGCCTCAAATCTTGCGCGCAGCGGGGCGGCAGCGGCGGCGGCGCGGGAGTGGCAGGATCTAATGCGTAAAATCAAATGGACCGGCCGGCGGGCCTCGAATACGCCGACGAGGCAGCAGGCAACGAGCGGTGCACTCCAGTCAAGCGGAGATAGCCCGCGCCGCGCCGCCACCACCGCCCCGCAGACTACAAGATTCGAGGCAGAGGCCTGCTAGAATTAGCAATTTTGATGACGTCACCTCAAATAGTTCATTCAATTGGTACCATGACGTGTCTTTTGACACCCAGCAAGAATGTTTTTACGTCAAATTGCAGGAATGTTTGACAGTTAAAAAAAGTTGATCCGAGACGACTTATTTATTATTGTTGTACAAATTATACTTAAAAAATGTATTGTCGTGATATATATTGCATTAAAAACGTATTTATTTACGTGTGAGGGGTGTACTAAACACCTTTGCACAATCCTTCGAGAGGTACAGGCGTGATGTTATGGTGTGGTAAACTAGTCGATTGGATAGTATTTCTAGCAATATCAGTGCATCATTATCATTATGATATCAGCCAAGAACCTACTGCTGCTGGACGTGGGCATGTCCCATGCATCGCTACATCGACCGGTCTTGTGAATCTCGCAGTCAGTGAATTCCCGCCACGTTTGCCAGGTCGCACTGTTTTCGGAAGTGAACACAGATGGCAAAGATACGCGAAAGTCGCGTCACTTGAGGCTTGTATAATGAATGTAGTCATTTCAAATAAGACGAAATGTACCTACGCAATGGATGGATATTCAAAGTTAGAGCACACAGCTGCTCATCAGGCAGGACTATGCCAAATTGTGTGTGATAAACTGATACCTAATAAAAGTTTGTATCTACGTCCTAAACAATGTTGTGGAAATTGTACTGTTGCTATAACTTGTATTGCTTGAGTATCAATAAACTTTTACCATTATACCTGTGTTTGTTTGCATGCTTGTACATAACGGTGCTGAGTACTATGATGATATATATGTTATGATGATAACTAATTAAACCACTAGCATCCACAAGAATAATGACGTGTGTCTGTATTACAACATAAAAAAGTCATGTGTTGTTGCTATAGATTAAAACCAGTGTTACTGATAAAATATAGTTTTACCATTTAGGGCATCCACTCCACTAAAACTCGTTTGAACATCCTCAAGTCATCTACAAACTCTTACGCACAGTCATCCATTCTACTAGTCCGACAAATGCCTAGATCCAAAGATTAAATAAAACGAATAAAGCTACAATTAGTTTATAATCAGAATTCTTTATTATACAATTTAAAATAAATAGATTAATGACTCGAAGATCAGTCCATAATCAATTGTCCTGGAATTATTTCAACGAGCTCATGCTTCCTCCATGGTATGGTTTCTAAGACGCATCGATGCAGCTTCAATGATCCTACATTGGTTGGTCTTTCCCTCTCAAAGGAACAATCTCAATGTTCGTAGTATTCCACATTCACGTTAAGGTTTTTGTTCCAAGCCAACTTTGCAAGCAAGTAAGGCTAACACGAATACAAATTTTGGATAATACCGCATCTTCTTATGGCGCGGTAGGTAGTAGCATATTAAAGTCCAACATTATAACAGAACAGAATCAAATTTTCGAAAAAGTGTTCTTAGTTTTACAATCACAGCACACAAGTAAACACTATTATTTAATTTTAGATTTAAAAGTATGCAGATATTTTATTAGATTTTTGTTGATACCCACTGACAAGTATAAATGACATAATGAACTGACATGGATGTCACTATTTAAAGAAAAAATATAATAATACCAGCCAGGTTTAAAATTTCTGTTCCGATTCCGCTCATGATATAATTAAGGCCACAACTTAATTTGAAACATTTTCGTACTTTCTAAAGAAAAATCTTCAAAGATTTCTATAGGTTTTATGTTTTTTATTAAATGTTTATCATAAACATAAAATTTTGATGCGAAATAATATTTTTAATGTTAATTAAAGTTATTTTTGGCTTCAGGACCATCGACTTCAGGACTTCGACATACGATTCGGACCGCTTATTTGTGAAAGAGATAGCGCTATGCCGTTTATATTGCTAGTTGTTTCTTCCATGTTATTGCAGGGAATAGACAAATCTTATAAATCGTTCATTCTTTAGCAGGAGTAAAACAAGATTGTTTTGTTGAGGTCATGGTATGAATCGAAAGTAATATTGAAACAAAACGTTCCTGCAAAAAGATTGTTTGGCCCATGGAAGACACTAGCAATATAAACTGCATAGCGCTGTCTCTTTCACAAAAAAGCGATCCGAATCGTATGTCGAACTCCTTATTGGTGTTAGCCTTACTTGCTTGCGAAGTTGGCTTGGAATAAAAACCTTAACGTGAACGTGGACCTACGAACGTTTATGTTCCCTTGAGAGGGAAAAAACAGCCAATGTAGAACCATTGAAGCTGCATCGATGCGTCTTAGAAACCACACCATGGAGGAAGCATGAGCTTGTTGAAATAATTCCAGGAAAATTGATTATGGACTGGTCTTTGAGTCATTAATCTATATTTTAAACTAGCGTCCCGCCGCGGCTTCGCACGGGTGCAATGCTGTAAAGGGCCATATTGATCTATATGTCGGAGTCGGAGTCATTATTACGGATACAAGACTGACTATGAATCGAAAGCGCGCCAAAGGTCAAGCGACCAACTTACCAGTCTACCCACACCTAAGCGCGCTTACTACAGAGTCGTGATGTTTCGAGCTCCCAGCGAGGCGGACAGTCTGAGTCTGACCACCGCGGAGTCGAGACGTCCCGAAACTGTAACCCGATTCATGGTGCCTAGTGTTATTGTGTTGGATTGTAATTTCAAGTAATTTGTTAGTTCGATAAAAGCAGTGTACAGTGTGTGTGTGTTTTCATTGCACGAAACCCATGTTCTGCCCACATGGTGAAAGTCTAAACGGAATAAAATCATCAGACTGCGACATCAGAAGTGCGATCAAATCGTGCTAATGCAATCACACGCGAGAACAGTGACAATAAATAACAATCAGTGACGGTTACTTTTTGAAATGCAAAACGAATAATTGCACTCGCGATACGAACTTAAACTCAGCCAGTGAATAGCAAGCTAGTGTTGGCGGTTAGTGTTTTTGTTAAGTGTGTTAGCGGATTTTGATCCTTACAAAACATAACATATAATCACGCTTGTAATCTCCGAAGGGTTAGGCAGAGTGTACGTAATAGAATACCCACATTTCACCGAGTGCGATGCGCACTAGTAATGCGGCATCCATTGCCGACTTGTTTTGTGTAGAATCTGGTTCTTCTAACCTAACAGACAGATGTGTTGCTGGGGAGTTTGTTCCGCCACTTCTTCTTCCCAGCTAAAACACTTAGGAAGTGGCGAAGGGCGGGCGTTTTGGGGGACTGTCTTGTGCAATTTTTACGTTCAAAAAGTGCTGATTATCAGCCTAGTTTGAATGAATAACTTTTGGTTTTTCGTGTTGTGAGTGCAGTGGAAGGAATCCAGCTTATTTGGACGTTAAGCAAGGCGTTGAAGGGCTCCGCATCTACATAGTGTAACATAGTGTAACACAGTGTAACATAGTGTAACAGTGCTGTAACATAGTGTGCCGCGGCACACTGGTGTACTGTGGTCATTAGTTGATGTGCCTCGGAAAACGAAGGTAATTTTCCATCTACGGTGTACCTCCAAAATGTACTACCGAATTTCTAGATGTACCTTGAACACAAATGTTTGCGAAACACTGAGAACCTATCCAGGTTTGACGTGAGACCAGTTTAAATAATTGTTCAAAGCCAGATTCGTGTGCGCCGTAACTTTTACGACTACCCTCATTAACCTGAGTAGTGACAAACCAAAGGAGAACCCCTAAAGATAATGCGCACTGACCATGACGAAGGAAAGAAAAACGTTACAAGTGTTCATCGCTACCGCAAATCAAGTGCCATGCTTGCGGACCAGGGAGAAACCAGGACTCAACGAAGCGGATTGTCGCACGAAGAAGCCGCTGCCTGTGGCGGCTGCTACGGGCATCGGGCAAGCGACAAAGGGCCACGAAGCCGTTGCTGTGCGTAAAGTGTCATGCCGGTTCACGTAGCCGTCCGGCGTACGTGCGTCGGTAGCATGCAGTGCTGGCAGTGTGCAGCGGGCCTGCTGACGGCGGGGTGCCGAGACGCGTCGATGTCTGCGTCGCACAAGCAACATCGCGGGCACATTGCAACACAGGGGTGAGTGGTTACGGTTTACTTATTATTCTGATTCTGAATACTCGTTAGTGAAAGAAAGTTTTCCATCGAAGGCAAACATATTAGTCACGTTGTTGCTAAGACTGGTATAGTTCAGACGCGAGTATTCAGTACAGATTAGATTTTATGTTGTGTAGTGATTAACGATTACCCTATCGAAACTTTGTTGCAATGTTTGCCTGATAATTATTTACAAAGTAACGTCATGTTAGGTGGCGAGATTTTAAATCGGGGTTTGTTGCAAACATGGCTGGGCAAGGGAGTTTTCGTTAACGAAAATCTTTTGTGTACGTTCGGTGAGGCATAATAGTGGTAACAAGTTTCAATCGGTATTTAACTTTTATCGCAACGAATGTAACTAGCAATGACTAGCCAAGACTTAATCAGTGCTACGTCCAGGCGTCTTTCACCGTCATATTCAACGCAATGGTATGTCTAAATGCGTACCGTATTTAGCTCGTGTTCTCCGATGGTCGGTAAACAGTAATTTCCGTGACTCTTATCGTTCACCTTGGTGCTGAAAAGACTACTGAAAAGCTTTTCGATTATAATTAGTTCCTGGGAAAGTCTCAGTATGTTTGAAAATTCGTAAATAGCTGCCTTACGTGCTAAATAGCGAAGTCTCACTCCGGTAAAGTTCAAGCCGAATTACATCCGGTACCTAAGGTGTCGAGCCGGTGGTACACGGTTTGTATAGACGTGACGGGTTAGCTTAGCTTAAAATGAAAAGTGTGCCGAGTTGACGAAACGATGGCGAAATTTAAAAGTTTTGTGATTGGTGATTTTGGGTTGTTAAAGATTAAAGGTCTGTTTAGAGTGATCGAGGTTTTAGACGGTTATCCTTAACACGGAAAGCTTTAAATTCTAAGCGTACCTACAGATACGCACGCGGTAGGCTAAGGAAGATGCCAGGGGTCACGTACCAGTCGAAGTGCTAGAGGGGGATCGCTACACATTGAGATCATTAAGTTCTAAGCGTACTTACAAGTATGCACATGATGGGTTAAGGAGAATGCCCGAGGGCCAAGTACCGTTTGAAGTAAATGATTTAGAGTTGAGAGATGGTGTGGAATCTTGGTTCGGATGGTCAGACCGTACCAGTTGCCATTTCGTAGCCGTAGTCCGTTAGAAGTCGGTGTCTGCTTATAGTAGTCCGTGGATGCGCGGTGCGCGGGTGGCTCTGGCGGAGGTCGGGTCTTGTAGAGACCATAGAGTCATGCATGTGGGACTCGGAGTTCATGAGGAACGTAGTAAAACAAACAGAGGTTTGTTGGGGGCCTGAGTGTTGCCCATAGGCCACGGATGAGATTCCTGCTTTATGTGGTGATTAGATGGATGAAGAGGTACTTGGTTGCTCTTGCATTTTAATTGACCTAATTGTTTGTTTGATCTAATTTTAGTTTTGATCCATGCGCTGGATGAGTGAGAGCAATGCGATTGCTGGTCGGCTAGAGAGCCGTGGCGTTAGTGCATTTACTCGAGAGTTTCTATAAGCTTGGTAGTTTTTTTTTTGTTGCAGTAGAGTTTTAAAGGTTGATTTGAACGACTATGGTACATGGCCCAGGGTTATCATTATTGTATTTTCAATTATTTCCAATCGGTTCGGTTAAAACGAAGCTAGTTAGCTAGTTCTACAATGTTCTTATTTCCATCACCCTGTTGAATCTAAAGTTTGGTCAGGAGTGACCGAGTGGAACAAATTTCTGTCGTGGAGTATTTGTTTACAGGGTACCCATCACACGAGGACGTGTGCAAGCAGGATGGCCGTGTCGGAGTCGGAGTCATTATTACGGATACAAGACTGACTATGAATCGAAAGCGCGCCAAAGGTCAAGCGACCAACTTACCAGTCTACCCACACCTAAGCGCCCTTACTACAGAGTCGTGATGTTTCGAGCTCCCAGCGAGGCGGACAGTCTGAGTCTGACCACCGCGGAGTCGAGACGTCCCGAAACTGTAACCCGATTCATGGTGCCTAGTGTTATTGTGTTGGATTGTAATTTCAAGTAATTTGTTAGTTCGATAAAAGCAGTGTACAGTGTGTGTGTGTTTTCATTGCACGAAACCCATGTTCTGCCCACATGGTGAAAGTCTAAACGGAATAAAATCATCAGACTGCGACATATATTAAATGCACAATGTATTTAAAGTACTTCCTTGGATAAGGATTAATGTTGTATTGCTTAAAATCGCTTCGTAAATACCTAAGCCATTATTTCTCGTAAAAATTAAAGGATCAAAAATGTTTATTTTGGGATATCTCTAAGACATATACCATCGCGACCTTTTTCGTAGACCTTTTTAAGTGAACAATATTGTAGTACATTATTTGATCTATCTCGTTGTTCAGCCAGCGTTTGCTAAGTAAGACAGACAGCGGGAAGCGACTTTGTTTTACAATAATGTAGTGATTTTATAATACAGAATTCTGATTATAAACTAATTGTAGCTTTATTCGTTTTATTTAATCTTTGGATCTAGGCATTTGTCGGACTAGTAGAATGGATGACTGTGCGTAAGAGTTTGTAGATGACTTGAGGATGTTCAAACGAGTTTTAGTGGAGTGGATGCCCTAAATGGTAAAACTATATTGATTATCAGTAACACTGGTTATAATCTATAGCAACAACACATGACTTCTTTATGTTGTAATACAGACACACGTCATTATTCTTGTGGATGCTAGTGGTTTAATTAGTTATCATCATAACATATACATATATCATCTTAGTACTCAGCACCGTTATGTACAAGCATGCAAACAAACACAGGTATAATGGTAAAGGTTTATTGATACTCAAGCAATACAAGTTATAGCAACAGTACAATTTCCACAACATTGTTTAGGACGTAGATACAAACTTTTATTAGGTATCAGTTTATCACACACAATTTGGCATAGTCCTGCCTGATGAGCTGCTTTGTGCTCTAACTTTGAATATCCATCCATTGCGAAGGTACATTTCGTCTTATTTGAAATGACTACATTCATTATACAAGCCTCAAGTGACGCGACTTTCGCGTACCTTTGCCATCTGTGTTCACTTCCGAAAACCGCGACCTGGCAAACGTGGCGGGAATTCACTGAATGCGAGATTCACAAGATCGGTCGATGTAGCGATGCATGGGACATGACCACGTCCAGCAGCAGTAGGTTTTTGGCTGATATCATAATGATAATGATGCACTGATATTGCTAGAAATACTATCCAATCGACTAGTTTACCACACCATAACATCACGCCTGTACCACTCGAAGGATTGTGCAAAGGTGTGTAGTACACCCCTCACACGTAAATAAATACGTTTTTAATGCAATATATATCACGACAATACATTTTTAAGTATAATTTGTACAACAATAATACATAAGTCGTCTCGGATCAACTATTTTAAACTGTCAAACATTCCTGCAATTTGACGTAAAAACTAGGCATGAGATGTACTTGCCACATTCAATACCAGGGCTTCCAAGTACGAGTGTACAAAAAAACCAGGGTTTAAAATACTTGAAAGGTTTTGGTAGAGTTGGATCTAGTTCCTACCGTGCTAGAATATATTTAGACTGTCTGCTTAGGCATTTTTATAGAATGGCGACTATATTATTATTCAAAGTTTTTCCTCGCTATTTATTACATATTTACAATTAAAATATCGTCTTTCTATAAATCCACGAAATAAATATTTACAATTCCTAACTCATAAACACACAAAAAAAAAACAGTTTTATTTATTTACACACTTTTTCTAATTGTTTAATATACTCGCGAAATAATTTCTTTAAAATGAATTACATCGGGGTCAGTTCAACGACAACTGACAAAAAAAAACGGAAAAGAAATATTTACTTGACTTTAAACATAACTTAGTAATACTATACTGTTCACGCTATTATGTGTCTTATTTCTATAAAAGTGTGGAAAAATGGCGCGAACCAGTCTACAAAATGACTGCGCTACCCATGCCGCTAGCCGACCGCGACCTGAGCCCCGCGGCGCAAGCCTTGTGACGCCCGCGCCGCGAGCCCTACTCCCGCAACCGCGCCGCGAGACCCGCGCGGCCGCGCCTTGCTAAAATTTTTATACTTGCAAGTATTTCACACTCATACCAGGGCGCCCTGGTTGGAAGCAAAGCCCTGGTTTCAAAACCTGGTTGCGTAAATAAGTCCCATCCCTAGAAAAGCATTCTCGCTGGTTGTCAAAAGGCACGTAGTGAATGAACTATTTGAGGTGACGTCATCAAAATTGCTAATTCTAGCAGGAATATAACAAGCTTGTTTTAAGGACGTGATGGTACGAAAACGCAAAGTAAGGTTAAAATAAGACTGTTTTAAGAGGTCATAGTAAGGCCCCAAGTGATTTTTGACAGGCTTAAATTGTAATACGAAGGCAATTACAGTCTTTGACAATGGGTTCAATTTTGTATGTTGTTGGTAACATTATTAAAATTATTATTGCACAACTTAACATTTCAAATTAAATTAATAGATAAATGAAACATTTCAATTAAAAAGATGATTCCCTTAAAAAATCATTGACATCATATTAGCTTTATTAGCTAAAAAAGATTTTACTTTCCTTTTAAATGCTTCTACACTTAACTCTTTCCAGCCATCGGGAAGTTTATTGAAAATAATGGGAGCCATACAAAAAACACTCTTGTGCATAAGTGCAGTCCGAGACATATGTTGGCAGAGTTGACTGTTATCACGTCTATTTCTAGGAAACCGGTCTGCCAAGCGGGGAAATAGCGCAGGATTTGATTTAACAAATATCGCGATTTCCAAAATATAAATTGATGGTAGAGTCAAGATGTTGTGGTTTATGAAAAACGGCCTGCAGCTATCAGTCATTTTTAATTTAAACATGGATCTAATACACTTTTTTTGGGCTTTAAATGCGATATCTCTATCCGTAGAGAGTCCCCAAAATATAATTCCGTATCTGATAATGGGCTCTGTTATGCCATAATAGGCGGTTAATAGGGCATCAGCCTTTAGGATCCGCGATAGTTTATACAATGCGAATGCATTGTTACTTAACTTTTTGCTAATGACCTCTATGTGAGCCTTCCAATTTAAATTACGGTCAATAGTTAATCCTAAAAACTTAGTGGAATTTACTGTGTCAATTACATTATCATTATAAGATGCATTATCACAGTTTTATTTAAGTTAATATTGAGGTTATTATTTTCTAACCATTGAATCGCTTTGTTAAGTGTATTATTTATACAAGTTTCATAAATATCCTTATTATCACAAGGGATGGTTATCGTGCTGTCATCTGCAAAAAGTGTCATACTGTGTTCTATACATTATAATTATATAAAGGGTAAATAGCGGTGGTCCTAATACGCTTCCTTGCGGTACGCCATAGTTGACGTTGCGCTCCCCGGATGTAAAAATGACTTCACGTTTAGTGTTAGCATTAATCGTCGTTATTTCTGTTGTTTGCTTCCTTTCTTGTAAATATGACTGTAAGAGCTTTTGAACATTTCCTCTTACACCATACGCTTCGTGCTTTTCTAATAGAATATTATGTTGAACATAATCAAAGGCCTGCGTCATGTCGCAGTAAATTGCACAGATAGGTGTATTTTTATCAATATTTAACATGATTTTGTGCAGGAAGTCGTAGACCGCCATATTGATCGTTTTATCTAAACTAATAATAGGTCTTTACCTATGAAATTGCCGTATTGCAGTACAGACTTTTTCAAACAAAAAAAAGTTTTGATTGGCTATGAGTTCTAAATTCAAATTAATTTTGTTTTAAAAATATGACATTCTATTTACAAAATCAGTCTTTTGCTTATTGATTAGCGTTGTATTTTCATTACATTTCAACATTTTTCCTCATAATGGATACTTTGAAATTTCGTGTAATTATGGAATATGAGTTCCGTCGTGGCACCAACGCGGCACAAACGACCCGTAACATCAACGACGTTTACGGAGAGAACTGTACAAACGAACGCACAACCCGTTGTTGGTTTGCTCGGTTCCGTTCTGGGAATTTTGACTTGAAAAATGAACCTCGTGGTCGTCCGGAAACTTTGGTCAACAATGATGAATTAAAGGTGATTGTTGAAGCTGATGAAACTCAATCTACAGCTGAGCTGGCAGCAGCTTTTGATGTTAGCATTAAAACAATATTGGTCCATTTGCGACAGATTGGCAAGATAAAAAAGCTTGATAGATGGGTGCCCCACGAACTTAACGATCGCCAGCGCAACGTACGCGTCGAGACTTGCCTTGCGCTGCTTAACAGGCACAGAAATGAAGGAATTTTGAACCGAATTGTTACGTGCGACGAAAAATGGATTCTTTTTGACAATCGAAAGCGCTCAGCAAGTTGGTTAGATCCTGGTTCGGTACCAAAGCAATGTGCAAAACGAAAAATGACCCCTAGAAAGGTGATGGTCACAGTTTGGTGGTCTAGTGCTGGTGTGATTCATCATAGCTTTTTACAAAACGGCGAGAGCATTACTGCAGATGTGTACATTGAAGAACTGACCACAATGATGGCGAAACTCGCACGTCTGCAACCAGCTTTGGTCAATCGGTCGTCTCCACTGCTACTTCACGACAACGCGCGGCCCCATACTGCACAATAGACCGTCTCTAAGCTGCATGAGTTGGGTTTGGAAGCTCTCCCTCATCCGCCATACTCACCTGATCTTGCGCCTTCCGACTATTACTTTTTCCAAAATTTGGACAACTTTTTAGCGGGAAAAAAATTCAATTCCCGAGAGGCAGCACAAAACGCCTTTGAAGAGTTTGTTGTCTCCCGTCCAGCTGATTTTTTCAAGAAGGGCATCCATAAACTGCCACAGCGTTGGCAAAGATGCATTGATTGTAGGGGTGATTACTTTGAATAAAAGAAATAAATAAGTTCGAAAAAAAAATACTTTAACTTTTTTCAAACAAAACGGCAATTTCATAGGTAAAGACCTAATATTATAAAGAGGAAAGATTTGATTGTTTGTTTGTTTGCATTGAATAGGCTCCGAAACTACTGAACCGATTTGAAAAATTCTTTCACTGTTGGGAAGCTACACTATCCGCGGGTGACATAGGCTATATTATATTTTCAAAAAAATTAGGGATCCTTACTAAAACTGCAATTATGTAACCCAAGGTGTATAAAAATTACCTAAAATATTCTTTACATCGCGTGCGCTGCGAAAACTATTGATGATAGAATAAAATAATGTATTACGACTTTGCAGAACACATCACTATTTACAAAAAGTGTCGCGACAGCATATGTCTAACTATCTAAACTAATATTATAAAGAGGAAAGATTTGATTGTTTGTTTGTTTACATTGAATAGGCTCCGAAACTACTGAACCGATTTGAAAAATTCTTTCACTGTTGGGAAGCTACACTATCCGCGGGTGACATAGGCTATATTATATTTTCAAAAAAATTAGGGATCCTTACTAAAACTGCAATTATGTAACCCATGGTGTATAAAAATTACCTAAAATATTCTTTACATCGCGTGCGCTGCGAAAACTATTGATGATAGAATAAAATAATGTATTACGACTTTGCAGAACACATCATTATTTACAAAAAGTGTCGCGACAGCATATGTCTAAACTAATATTATAAAGAGGAAAGATTTGATTGTTTGTTTGTTTGCATTGAATAGGCTCCGAAACTACTGAACCGATTTGAAAAATTCTTTCACTGTTGGGAAGCTACACTATCCGCGGGTGACATAGGCTACATTATATTTTCAAAAAAATTAGGGATCCTTACTAAAACTGCAATTATGTAACCCAAGGTGTATAAAAATTACCTAAAATATTCTTTACATCACGTGCGCTGCGAAAACTATTGATGATGGAATAAAATAATGTATTACGACTTTGCAGAACACATCATTATTTACAAAAAGTGTCGCGACAGCATATTATTATGTCTAACTATTATATTTATGCCACAATAAGTGTTATTTTATTTAAAAAAAAAAAAATTAGTGCCGCCGTTAGAAAAGACTCTGTATTTGTATCTTGGTATTAATCCTCATCAAAATAAATTACTTCATATTTAAGACTGCTTCAATACCTTTATATAACTTTTTGAATTATTCAATTCGGATATTCCATTCGAAAGATATCAGGAGTTTAAAAATGTAAGTATTAGAAAAAAGTTGCGTGGTCCCCGCTCACCTGCTCAGCTGGCTAGGCTTCACCTTATACGATGTAGGCGTCACTGGGGTACGGGCCGTACGGGAGGGGAATATTCAAACTTAGTTTACAATTTTTTTTTTAGTTCATCAACATTCATCATTTCAGCCAAAAGACGTCCACTGCAGGACATAGACCTCCCCCAAGTGTCGCCATTGACAAAATGCAAGGTTTTGACATAATCGCCACGCTTGGCAGGCGGGTTGGCGATCGCAGTACAGTTGTTACAAAAGCCCACAGAACGCTGCTGCCCATTCTCTGGCAAGTACCTTAGTAACCTCTTACGACACCCACGGGAAGATATGGGATGGTGCTATTCTTTACGCCCGACACCATACAGAATTTCACACCACAGAGATTTTTTTTAGTTACCTGACGCAAATAGAAGGATTTTTTTATGTTTGTGTATTGTTTAATACCCGTGCGAAGCCGGGGCGGGCTGCTAGTTTTTTCTAAAGCCGTATTGCTCATTACAAAGTATATCATTTTTATCCATATATGAGCTTAGTTCACGAGAAATATATTTTTCAAATATTTTTGAGAAAATGGATATTAATGATATTGGTCTGTAATTTTGCATCAGGTCTTTTTCTTGCTTCTTATGTAATGGCTTTACTATAGATTTTTTCAGAGCATTAGGAAATATTCCTTCACAAATACATAAGTTCATTATATGACACAGTGGGCCACATACAATGTCAGCGACAATTTTAATAATCTTTGTACTAACACCATCATATCCAACACTCTTCGTATTTTTGAGGGCTAAAATGATATTGAATATGTCTGTAGGCAAACTGGAAGCCATAAACATCGAATCTTTTCTATTCAGGATATGGTTAGTGACATTTGCCCCTGCGGTAATTGGTTTTTTTGGCTACCAGCGCGGGATGATGACTGGTGCCCTGTTCTTCGACATAGCAAAAGCCTTCGACAAGGTCTGGCACAACGGGCTGATATACAAGCTGTATCAGCTCGGTGTGCCTGATCGTCTCGTACTCATTCTACGTGACTTCTTGTCGAACCGCACCTTTCGGTACCGAATCGAAGGTGCGCTTTCCTCCCCCCATCCTATTCGCGCCGGAGTCCCCCAAGGGGGAGTTTTATCCCCACTCATTTTCACGCTGTTCACCAGCGATATTCCCAATAACCCAAAGGCTGAGTTAGCGCTTTTTGCTGACGACACAGCCATTTACTGTTCTGGTCGGAGCCCAGACAGTATCGCTCGTAATCGACGCTGGCCGCGTCGCCCGAGAGTGCATGGGGCCTTACAGTATATGAAATATGAAGAGACAAAGTTTTCGCCCCAACATAATTAAATCTGAATAATTATGACAATGAAAACACATTTTCCGGTTTTTTTTTTTTTTTATGAATGGCGTCTCGCAGTTCAACCTAGGAGGTTGTCGTCTGCTTAACCGGACTATCCTGTGGGTGCCTTAAGAGTAAGGCCTCCAGCCAGGGCATAAAAACTTACAAACTAAGCGACTACACGCTAAGGGCACGCCCTGTGGGGTACGAGCCTCGGCTTAGGGCGTCGCTGGGGGAGGACTGCATGGGGACAGGCTGGATCTGAATGATATCATTATTAAGGGGCTGATTTAAAACTACTGGCACAGCATCGCGGGCTGGCTCGAGCGAGGGTCGGGGAGGGCATGGACCGGGACGTCGCGACGGACCTCGACGGCGAGGTCGGAAAGACGGCGGTTTGTGTCTGAACTTTTTAAGAGTGCTAGTCTCTTTGCTACTCTCCTGGAGGAGGGTGATAGCATCATCGGGAGTGACGAGGGTATGCCGAGGACGGCGTACTGTACTAATGCGCGAGGGTTCGTAACGGGCGGCCGCTGCGATCAGGGGATTACGGTGTTTAATGGCGTTATCGAAGAAACGCTTCGAAAGACGTTTCATAAACTGAAGGACGGTGGGCATTCTAAGGTCTACGTGTAGACGGTCATTACGGACATAAAAAGGGGCTCCCGTGACTCTACGTAAGAACCGGTTCTGCAAGGTTTGCATCCTATGGATGTACTTAGGCTTGGTGTGAGCGTACACGACGCAAGCGTACGTCATAATGGGGCGGATCACAGCGGTGTAAAGGCGCAACTTGCACTTGAGTGACAACTTGCTTTTTGTCGAAATCATGAAATGAAGCCTACCCATAGCAAAGGCAGCTCGGTCGCGAGCTGTTTTGATGTGCGCCGCGAAAGACAGGTGGTTGTCAAGTAAGACTCCTAAGTACTTGGCTTGCTTCTCCCAAGGGATAGGCTTACCGTACATAGTGATCGGGCTGAGCGCGGGTGGCTTATTTTTACGCGGTTTAGAGAAAAGAACTGCCTGGCTCTTGTAGGGGTTCACCTCGATTCTCCATTTCCGGAACCAAGCGCCTAAGACGTTGGCTGAGGTTTGGAGGGTGCTGTAAATAGCGTCGTGACTACGGCCAGTGTAATAGATGGCCGTGTCGTCCGCGAACAGGGCTAACTGTGCCTTCTTGCTCTTGGGGATGTCACTGGTGAACAGAGTAAAGATAAGGGGAGAGAGCGGGGAGCCCTGAGGGACTCCGGCTCTAATGGGGTGAGGGGAAGACAGTGCCTTCCCGATGCGATAGCGGAAGGTGCGATCCGACAAAAAGTCTCGTAAGATGAGCACGAGACGGTCTGGCACTCCCAGTTTGTACACCTTATATAATAAGCCGTTGTGCCAGACTTTGTCGAATGCCTTTGCTATGTCGAAAAACAACACACCCGTCATCGCTCCACGCTGGAAGCCAGCGCTCAAGTGTTCTACGATGCGGTGGGCCTGTTGAATGCATGAGTGTCCGGTCCTGAAGCCGAACTGTTCGTTGGGGATGAGACTCTTAGCCTCGGCGAAGTCTTTGAGTCGCTTATACATAAGTCTCTCGTAGATTTTTCCGAGTGCATTCAGGAGACTGATAGGTCTGTAACTCGAAGGATCAGACTTGGGTTTGCCTGGCTTGGCGAAACCGATGACCGTGGCCTCTTTCCATATTTGGGGAAACGCGTTGTTGATCAGGGCGCCATTGAAGATGGCCGCCATTAACACGACGAGCTGAGCGGGGAGGAGTTTGAACACCCTATTGGTGATTCCGTCGGAGCCGGGTGCTTTCCGCGGTTGAAGTTTGTTAATGATGTCTTGCACTTCGTCAGCTGTGACCAGCTGTGCTGTGATCAGCAGAGGATCATCAGGGTCTTCTTCGGGGGGCAGGGCGGTTCTACGTTCGACGAATGCGTTTACCTCATCGAGATGTCGCTTGTCTACTGGTTGAGAGCTGGGGAAGCACTGGGACTCCAGGCTGTCGGCTAGGCATTCGGCCTTCTCAGAGTCGTCGAATGCGACGCTCTTATCGGGTCGGGTGAGGGGAGGCATCGAAGCCTCTTCGGTGGAGCGCAACTTGCGTTGCAGCTGCCAGAAGGCTAGGTGGGTAGGCTCGAGTTCGCTTAGCGTTTTGTCCCATTGATTATTACGAAGCTCACTGCTGCGATCCTTTACAGCACGCTGTAAATTACGCATGTGGGCTTTGTTTGCCTCGCAGGGAAAGCTGCTGTAGGCACGGATGGCCGCGTTCTTTTCGGTTATCAGTTCACGAACGTCAGCGGGTAGTATCCAGCGTTGATCGCTCATTGCTGGGACTTCCCGTGAGCAGTCCTTCAGTACGGATTGCACGTGTTCTGTAAACGAGTTGATGGCGGCCGTCGTGTCAGCGACTGAGACTATGTGGTCGGGGATGGCCTCCAGGTGAGGCGACGTGGTGGATTTCAGCTTTTCGCTGACTTTCCTCCAGTCGGTTATCACTTGGGTCGGCGGGGGCTGGCTGGGGTCAGAAGGACCCGAGCGGGGAACTAAGTGCATGAGCACTGGTCGATGGTCTGAGTTAAGCTCATGTAAAGTCTCGATAGAATGCAACTTAAGGTTGACATTCTTGAGTAGCGCTATGTCGAGAACGTCCGGACGTTGGTCGGGGTCGTGGGGATAGTGGGTGTGCTCCATAGGAGCGATGGGATCGAAGTTGAGGGACTCGCCCAGGTTATACACGTGACGTCCTCTGGCAGAGGTCGTCGTGCTGTTCCAGGCGGGGTGATTGGCGTTGAGGTCGCCCGCTATGATAACGGAGTCGCTCAAGCCGAAGAGGACGGCAAGGTCTTTGGTGAACAGAGTGTGCTCCTCGGACGTGCCGCCGGGAGGGATGTACGCAGACGCGATAGTGATCGGTTGATGGCCGGTCATGCCTAGTCGACACACTGAGGTCTCGAGTAGAGACTCCATGGGAGGGGGATCTAAAGGGATGCAGTGCAGTTCTTTTCTATAATAGATTAGAGTACCGCCCTTGTGGCAGCGTGACCGATCGTTGCGAACTATGCGATAGTTGGCAATTCTCGGATCGCGGTGACTGGGCTTGAGGAAGGTCTCCTGTACGAGGAGGATATCAATTTGATGGTCGCGGAGGAAGGTGGCGATCTCATCACGCTGGCCTCTAATGCCATTGGCATTAAAGTACCCTAATTTTAGGGATCGGGGTTTGGTGCACGTTAATCTTGTATTATCCATTGGAGTTAGTCGAGATTAAGGTTGCGGAGGAGGTCGCCTAACTTTAGTAGGGACTTGAGGATAATTTTAAGTTTATCGCCACCAGTGTTAGCCGCCCTGAGATCAGCCGCCATGCGGTCTGCTTCGGGGGTGACTAACTCTGCTAACGATTCTAAAATTACGTTGTGAGAGGGGTCCACGGCCGCGGGGCCGGGTGGCGTGGGACGAGCGGGCGCCGGTGCACTCGCTTGGGCCGCGGGAGTGGGGACAGGGGCATCTAATAGCCCGGGGATGGGGCTGGACTTTGCTTTACTGAGAGCCGGGAAGGCTTTCTGGTGGTTCAGCGTGGTCCAGGGAGAGGGCCTCTGAGGGCTGAGTCTCTCCGGCATCTGGGCAGAAGGTAGCCTCACCGATGGGCTTTCTCTTTGTTGGCGGGCGCTTGCACGCTTCACCAGGTTAGAGGAGGAGCCTTTGGGGGCTTTTGAGCAGCCGCGGTAGTTGGCCGTGTGGCCCGACTGGCCGCAAAGCACACAGCTCGGTGGCTCCGTGCAAAGCGACTTGTCTTTGGGACGGGGGCAGTCTGCCGTGCCATGGTCGCCTAGACACTTTACGCATCTGTGCGGCGCATGGCAGTTGGCTTAGCTGTGACCGTACATCTGGCAGCGGTGGCACTGTCCGACTACGCTTGAGCGTTAGGGCTTCTCTATTGAGATGCCTGTCAGGGAGCAAACCGACTTCACTTTGAAGATCGGGTGGTGACCTTCTACTGGGTCACAGATGACCAGTACCATATCGTAATGGTCTCCACCTCTCGCCTTGTGAAGGCGGTGGACGGCTGCGACCGGGATGTCCTGGCCTAGGAGGTCATTGAGGATGTCCTCCGTGGGGATTTCCTTCGGGATCCGCCTGATCACCACGCGGGTGGGCTTCTCCTCTGGAAGAGAGTAGGTATGGAAGGCTATGCGCCTACCGATCAATTGACGGGTTAGTTCCCTGAAGTCGGTGGTCGTAGGGACCACCACTTTGATACCCTGTTGGGTGCTTTTCGCGCTAGTGTATTGAATACGGCGCTCATTGCACATTTTGGACACGTCTGTCCATTTCCCTTTGTCCTGAATGAACAACGGGGGAGGGGGCTTCAGCTTCTTTGACGAAGCGGCTGAAGGGTTAGCCTTAGGGCTTGTTGGCCTGCTGGTATGAGCAGCGGCGGACTTTGGTGCGGGGACCGGGGAGGTGGGACGGGACGCCTCGGGAGAGGGGGCAGAAGGGAGCGCGACGATCTTTTTGGCCATGGCGGCCTGGGATTTTTTGCCCTTCTTCCTCTTGCCCTTTCCGACGACTTGATAGTCGTCTTCAGAGGATGAGGAGGCAGAGCACGCGTCTAAAATTGACTCTGAGTCGGAGATTGGCTCAGTTGTGTCCATGTTCTCAGAAACGGGAACAATGGACGCAGGTTCGGACTGATCCTTTGTTTGCGAAACAAAAGGTTTCGAAACAATGGGTCTCGGTTTAGCCGGAATCGCGGCGGCGACGACTGACGGTAAGTTTTTGTCCATGTTCTCGGAAACGGGAACAATGGACGCAGGTGCGGGCTGGACCTTTGTTTGCGAAACAATGGGTTTCACAAGAATGGGTCTTGGAGTAGCCCTAATCGCGGCGGCGACGGCTGGCGGTAAGCCTCTGTCGGCAGGTGGCGGCGACAAAGGGCTCTCGAGCGCGTCACTGAAGTCAGTGACGGCAATACTGGATTGCTGCAAGGCAGCGATATCGGACCCATATTTCTTTAGAAAATCTTTGTCTTTCAGGACAACGCGTTTGAAAAACGCAACAAGGCGTTCATCATCCGCGTCAAGGGCCATGCTATCTGCTAAGAGTTAGCAGACATTTGAGTGAAGCTCAGCGCGCCTAACAACCTAATTCCTTGCACAATTATGTAGGGAATTTACTGGGTCCAGCGACTCACCCACTTCAACCTTCCCGCAGCCACAGTCCGAGGGTCCGGGCTTGGTAGCAACTCCAACTCCAGTCCAGGGAACTTTGCTTTCAGGAACTTGTTGAAACGGGAAACACTAGCACAGTAAATCGGCGGCGCACACGTTCGCGACGGAGCCCAATTGTTTCACCTAGACCCTGAAGGGGTTAGGCGGGCGGATTGGGTCACCACCCTCTCTTGGTTTCGTTGGCACCGTTAGGTTTCCCACCAAGAACCTCGAAACTGAGGACTTTTCCCTGATGGGGCAAAGGAAGTTAAATCGTAATAATATCCGAAGCAAAATGAGCAAGTGCTGTCTTAATAAAAAGACAACAATTGTTCGGGGGTGTAGTCAAGAGACTACTGATGACGTCACGACACTGGGAAGCGACGAACCGATGACACACACTGATAGCGAGCGGGAATGCGAGCAGGTAGCGGCACGTCCGTACGCGGCGGCGGTCAGGCGGAGCGGCCTCACCGCACAGGGGCGCTGCAAGTTATTTATAGTCGGCGCACTCCGAACGCCAGGAGACCAGCAGGAACCGCACGTCTGATTGGATGATTAATATGGTGTATGTTTTCCAATAAGCAACTACATCCACATTCCATTTTGTAATATAGGACCTAGGATTTTGACAATAAATATTCCCATTTTGAATCTCAATCGTTTGTTTTATTGTGCTCCAAATACCGTAGTCAAAAGTGTGGAATACCCCACAATTGGTGACCCCGAGAAGAAAATGTCGCAAGAGAAGACCACTAGTGAAGGAAGCAATCCCATGAAGATGGACTCCGAATTGTAACTTCAATGGCGTCGATGGATATGTCAGTAACCTTATCGATGAGCTTCTTTTTATGGAGGTCGACCAGGAGCTTGAAGTGTCGTAGGAAGTCAGCCCCTATGATCCAAGTTTTCACGTCTGCTACGATGAATGTCCATAGAAAACTGCGTCTTAAGCCAAGATTTAGCCTTAGCGTTTTTTCACCGTAAGTGTTGATCGGTGTATTGTTTGCAGCGTATAATGTGTAGGCGCTTGATGTCTTAATTTTTCTTTTGTTTATCGCGGGTAACACGGAGATTTCGGCGCCGGTGTCTATGAGGAAACGCTGTCGAGTGTCGCGATCGAAGACACATAGGCGGTTGGAGGTGTTGGGGACATCGACATCCGCCACAGTCGATGTCGTAGCTAGTTTAACGTCGTGTGATTCTTGTTTCTTCTACAACACGGTGACTCACAACGTTTTGCTTTATCACCGAAACGAAAATGGTATCTACACTCCCACGTTGGATCGCCGGGTTTGACAGACGTCTTGCTGCTATGCCGGCGAGACTGTGATCGTGACCGTGATTTGAACGGTGTGAAACGGGGTCTATGGCGCTCCCTTGAACGTCCACGTAGCTCAGCCACTTCTAGGCAAAGTTTCTCCATTTGCTTCGAAAGTATTTCTAGCTGTGATGACGTCACGGTATCTTGCGTGGTTGTGGACACTGCGGCAACCGTTGCTGGTTCGGTGTATTCTGCCATCTTATCGGCCATAGCAGCGAGGGTATCTAGGGATGCTTCCGTGTTGACCGACAGCACAACGCGCATCTGTGTGGGTAGGTGATTGAGCCACTCGATTTTCAATCCTTCATCTGTGATCATGCCGCTTCCTAGTTCCCTCATCTTGCGTAGCAGTTGTGTGGGTTTTTGATCACCCAACTCTAGGCCACTGATTAGCTTCTGGAAGTTCTTGACATCAGACTTGTCGTACACGGTGAGCAGTCGATTCTTCACAGCATTATATTTATCCGTGGAGGGTGGATTGTATAAAATGTCGGTTAACTGTTGGAGATCGGTATTTTGCAGCTGTTGTAACACGTAGCGGAACTTCTGGTCGTCCGAAGTCTTTAAGGGGTCCACGACAGCTTCAAATTGGATAAACCAGGCTCGTGGAATCTCCCGCCAGAATGGTAATAATCTGGACTGAACCGATATGGCAGCTAATTCGGAGTCCATCTTCATGGGATTGCTTCCTTCACTAGTGGTCTTCTCTTGCGACATTTTCTTCTCGGGGTCACCAATTGTGGGGTATTCCACACTTTTGACTACGATATTTGGAGCACAATAAAACAAACGATTGAGATTCAAAATGGGAATATTTATTGTCAAAATCCAAGGTCCTATATTACAAAATGGAATGTGGATGTAGTTGCTTATTGGAAAACATACACCATATTAATCATCCAATCAGACGTGCGGTTCCTGCTGGTCTCCTGGCGTTCGGAGTGCGCCGACTATAAATATCTTGCAGCGCCCCTGTGCGGTGAGTAGTGTCTCAATTCTCGCCGCGCGCGGGCGCGCCCGCTGACCGGTCGGCGGCCGCACTCCATCGCCAGTACGTGCCGCGCGCTCCTCGCGCGCGGTCGCTTGATGCTTGCAGGTTGGCGGTACGCGGGTGCGTCGAGTTTACGCATGTCCCACAATCTAGATACAATAGGTTATTAAAAGTCTCTACTCGGCAATTAAAAAGACTTGTATCAAAAGGACACTTATATGTAGGTAGACAGATTATTATGTTAGTTTGTTGCATGGCTTGTAATACGTCTCGTATATGGAAAATTATGTCGTAGTAGTTGTTGGTTGACTTAAAGTCTTCTTCACCAAGAAATAAAATACAAAAGTCATCTAAAGTGAATTGTTGTAGTTTCGTATCAAGACCCTTAAGTAGTTGTCTAGTGCATCCATATGGTGTCAAATAATGGCACACGTTGAAGTTGTTATTAAAGGTTTTCTCAGCTGTGGACAGTACATTGTTCACTGAATTGCTGCTTAGAATGCATATTTTGTGTTTGGTGACATTACTCTTTGTTAACACTTCATCCCTGCTACAGCCTCCTTCAGAGTTCAAGTTACTTAGGATTTGAGGTACTTGCTGTTTTGTGATATTCTGATTTTCGTTAGATTGACATTGATTTTTTTTTTAATATAATTTCAGAACTTTTGTCGATGTTAGACAACTTTGAAGAACACTTCTTTTTTATTGATTTCGGTGTGCGAATAGTATTGTCAGCCGTTCCAACTTTTTTATAAATATCAATTACTTGTTTTAATTTATGTAATTCCTGTTTTAATGAAGCATTTTCAAGATTTAAGTTTTCTATTTCGTTATTCGCACTCAACAACAGATTTTCTAGAAGTGAATTTTTTTCAAGTAATTCCTTGTTCTCCTGAGATTCAGCGATCGAAGAATTTGGCAGGCTTAGCATACAACATCAAAGAGTGACTGTTCTGTACCAGCTATATCGCAAAGCGAGCTTGATCGCTGTAGTTTTCTGAATGTAATATTATCAGAATGATCGTTCTCCATCTTGCATTTAATTTGTTTATTGATTGAATAATCACATAAAATATTAAAAAAAATGACAACAAATCAATAAAAAAATTATAAAAAGTAAATTCGCCAAAAAAGTTATGCGCTCTGGATTTGAACCACCGCTCCTTGACACGGCAGTCACTAGGTTCGCACTCTCAGCTATAGCGCTTACAGTTGAATAAAACACTCTCAGCTATAGCGCTTACAGTGAATTAAAGGTATCGATTGCAAGTCCCGGTTGATTTTCGGCGACGATGCGGCTAGTTCATTGCCATATAAGGTGATTTCGGCGGCGCTTGCGTTACTGACTCACCACCAATCGTAGCGAAGCTGTTGCTGTGACTCACTCGGTGACTCGCAGCCGTGTGTTCAATCCGTGATCGTTTGTAGCATGCGTCGTTGGCGTGCGAGAGCGCGTGCGTGGAGTGTGACGACGAGGAGCAGGATGGCAATTATTTGCGGTGGTTGCTTTTCTCTCGCGGGTCGCGGGTGCGCGGGAGCACCTTCGCTTTGCGGCTTGTAGGTGTACGCGAGATTGGTAATTAAGTGGTCAGAGACAAGCACTAGTATCGGATAAAAATAATTATGTTATTAATGCGGAGCAAAGAGTGACACGTCTGTTCTCGACGCGAGATTGTTACGGAATGAGCCTTTTCGAGCTGCAAAGCCGCGTGCCAAGGAATGCGGTTACAAGTACTGCTGGGTCAAGAACGGAACGATTAATATACGCAAACAAGAAGGAAACCCCGCCATCGCCATCAGGAACCAGCACGACTTATCGCGGCACTGCCCCATCTCACCTGAACAAGCAGTATTTTAATCAGTCACTTTCCCCAAACTTATGCGGTAACTTTTTATGTAAACATCTGTTACGTTTTTCTTTTAATTTTACATTATTCTTAAATGTCCATTGTTTGTTAATTATGCAATATTCAGTCAAATACTCACAAGGGCTTGTTAAAAAGCACCTGTTCTGTTTTCATATTTTAATATTCTCAAAAAATTCTTACAGTTTGATTACAAAGCCTAAATTGCCCGAATACATAAAAAAGCAGGCATATAGGCACAAAAAATATACATTTTAAATTTAATTGTTTTTAAACACTTTTGCTGTTTGACTGATACGCAACGTTTGCTCGAAAACTTACCAGGGATACTACCCAATTTTTATCTTTCTTTATTTTTTATAGTTTTTAACCGACTTCTAAAAAAGGAGGAGGTTCTCAATTCGGATGTTTGTTCGGGCATAACTCTGTCGCTTACCAACCGATTTGAAAAAATCTTTTTTTGTTGGAAAGCGTATACTTCCCAAATGGTCCCATGAATTGACTTGACATGACCCGACTCCAAAGAATTATTGAATTTTATTATAGGTTAATCGTCGGTTAGGTTAGGTTTATAAATATAGGTAGGTTAAAGTATTATTTTTAACTTTTTAGTGCGTTTAGGGATTTTTGAAGTCGGTTTCTTTTTTTGCAAAAAATGTTTTTAAATATTCTAGTTTTTCGTTTATTATGCTATGTTTGTTTACACACGCACAAAGGCACCCACTTAAAAATACACATTTCACCACTCTCACTACACTACCTGCACCAACGCACACATCCCGTTTAAAGCACACACACAATTACACACTACACAAACTGTCTCAAGAAAGCATCCCTCACACAAACACAACTATACCTCCTGAAACAACAGATATTCTATTTAAAATCTCCATATTGAGTCTTCATTTCAATTTTCATAGTATAATATTTAACCTTGGCTTTACTTAGTGTTTCCGAAGACCTAGACGATTCCTTTAAGACGCTGTACCTCGTCAAAACAGGCAACTTTGAACAGTTTTTTAGCCAAATGTATACATGTTAGAGCAACAAAAAAAAAAATATGTTACTCTTGACCATATTTATGAGGGAACCTTCGGGCCCAAAACACGTTCTTGGAAAAAAATCCCGATAAAAAAAAATCGAGAAGTTCTGATTTTCAAGCAAGTGTAACTGTATTACTGCTCAACTAATCTTGACTTAATTAATAACAGTGATGTAATATAAAATAAAAAAGGGAACTGTCGCTTTTCTTTTTCGTTTTATTTACTATATTTGTAAGGATTCATGTTTCTAATGATAATTATTAGAACAAGTCGAACGAAACATCACGCCATTCGCGGCGTCTTGTCGCATCTCTTTTATTTCTACGCAGAGTGACAGTGACCGCTGAGGCGCGCTGCTAGATGGACGTATGTCACTTTTATCCGCTCGCCGCTCAAATTTTTTCAATTAAATTTCGATCTGTTTGTTGTTGAAAGCTGTTTATTATATTTTATTTTATGATTAGTTTTTCGTTCGTGTAAATTTTTGTTCGATTTTAGTCATAAAATGTGTAAATAAAAAATCAGTGAACATCAGTGGCGAAGAGTCAAAATTGTGGGTGGGGAACCTCAGTGGCGAAGGGTCAAAGTTCTGCAAAGGGAATCCGAAAAATTAAATAATGTAATTTTGTTTATTCGTCATTCCCGTTTTCAGCGATCCCGAAAACCAAGAAAATGACCCCCATGACGAAAAAACTGAAAATTTCATCCGCGCCATCTTGAAGTTTTTTTTTACCAAATCTCCGTTATCAGCGACCCTTAAAACTACAAAAATGACACCAATGATAAAAATATCGAAAAATTTCGTAAGCGCCAACTTCATCTATTTTGTAAATTGTCAAAAATAAAATGTAGAGGAACCATAAACAAAATAAAAGTGATTTATCTTATGTAAATAAATCAACTAAAAAGCGCGAGAGATACCATATATGAAAACGTCTCATGTTAGAAGACAACATTTTGAAGAATTGTGTCGTGTAGAATTTATATATTTAGATTTTGCTAAAATCTTCAAAAGAAATAAAATTTATTTAGACTTAGATTGTTTTAATTTAGTGTATTCTTACTGTTCGTTCACCTCTTCATGCATATCTCCATCCGCCCCGTCCGTATGTCCACCCTTTCATACGTCTATCCACGCACCCGTCTGTCCAGTAACCTAGCAGAAAGGGGGGGGGGGGGGAGGGCAGAGGAGGGCCTCACAACTTCAAGAACAAAGTACAAACATTAAGAAAAATAATAATATGTAGCTAGCACAGCTGTCTTTTTCGGGGATTCCCTCACAAACACTAGCTCAGCTCTATGTATAATTCGGAAAAACTTTTAGTTATATCAAGACTGCGAAGACACTTAAAAGCCATTAATGATACAGTTTCTGAGTGGCTATCTTTAGACCTTTTAAAGTTTATTGTAGATAGGGTGATAGTCTGAGCTAAGTCACCCAGTGCTCGGCAAGACCACAGGGGGACCCTGTGGTTTTGCCTAGCCTTAAACCCTCTTAGCATGCTACTGAGGGGTTCAGGTCTGGGCTTTCGGTTGAGGAGAGGTGGTCATACCTTGCCTTTCAACCATGTAAATGATTGATATGAAACTCTTTGCCCCCAACAATTTGCAACTGATGAAGCTACTGATGGTTACAGAAACTTGTTAACAAATGCGCAGTCATGCATGTGAAGCGAGATTATGGAATCCATGGGATTCTAGAATCTCCGATCCGATTCCTCTTCTCAACAGAAACCTACAAGTATTTGGGAATGTCAGAAGCATTAGGCATCAATACTGCTGACATGAAACAATCGTTGAGGGAACGCTCCTTTGGCCGCCTGAATAAGATGCTAAGCAGTCTTTTGTCAGGCGGAAACAAGTTTCGTGATAGGAAGGTCCGCGTACTGCTAACTGGCTTAGAAACCTCGACCAACATCTGAGGAGTCTCTCGTTTTGCAGCTGGATCAAGGGCTTGATTCAGAAAGCAGTAATTCTGGACAAGACGCGTATTGTTAGGAGGTTCCTCTTTGAAAAACCCTGACCATCGGTAGTTCGGGCACGGTTCCCGGTGCCGGTATGCTACTATTTTTAAATGTTTTTATTTATAAATATGTATTTTCTTACATACTGTTACAAGCTGGGTATGGGATAAATTATCACACTACCAATTAAACACTAAAAATCTTTATTTAACACTAAACAACACTTATAACTCAATCACAAATACACAACTGATCACTAATCACTTATATATCGCATTAGTAGTTCACTTAGATCACTTCGTTCCGTAGCCAAAATCAGACTAACTCACTCGCGAGAAATCGCTATGCCCCTGTAGAGGGGCGAGGCTGGCGGGATGTGGGTTCTACCCTTGCCCCGCGGTATCATCACATGTGCCCGTAAATACGGGCACCTCATTTGGTTGCTTGTATAGGCTTGGAGGGGGCGAGCGCGTGTAAAGTGCGCGACTCGCCAGTGTGTAATTGTCATTTTGTCCGGTAGGAGTCACCAGCGGCGCTGGGCGCTGCGCGCTTAGCTACGGTGAAACGTTACCGTAGCGAGCGCCGCTTTCTTTACGCCACCTCGGCGGTCTGTCACCGCCAGGTGAGACCTCCGGTTGCCTGGAGGAGGCCCAGCGGATGACGACCTGCGACGGAGGTGACTTTGTTGGCGCATCCTACTGCTAAGGATGCTGGCCTCCGTCTGCAGACGCTCTCAGAGCTAGCCAATTGCGCTCCAGACTAGGGGCCGTAGTGTTTTAATTTGAGCGGCAATGAACTGTGTAACGCCGCCCATGTAAGCGAACGAATAGCTGGCCTGCGCCGCCCCTTCGTCGCGTGAGTTAGAATGCATGACTAACTCACTTCCGCACCCGTCGCCTATTTATATGGCCGACTCATGTTCGAGAAACTTCCACAACTTCCGTGAATCTCTAGGTAGTTCCTTAGGGGAAACCCATCTTTCGAGAAAGTTCTACAACCCTCTTGAACCTTCCAGATAGCTTTATAGTGGAACCAATCCTTCTAGAAAGTTCTAGAAAGGTCCAGAACTTTCTCAAAGTTTCTAAACATTTCCATAGTGGAACATTCTAGGATTATTCTCGAATCTTCTAGACATACTGGATCATTCTAGACTCGAACGTAATCCTAGAATGTTCTCGTAAAGCAGGCAACGTAACACTGCCCCTCCTTAGACATGCTCGTCCCGAGCATCGTTAGTCCCGTAGTATCGCGCTAATCGATCTACATGTACGATCTTAGGCGCACCTCGTGGACCCTTCTGTATTCGGTAGGTGGCATCGTTGACCCTGGACAATCCTGGTCACAACTCGGTATGGTTCCCATTTTGCTTGCAATTTCGGAGACTTCCCTTTGCTACGCACTGGGTTATGCAACCACACCAGTGAATTCTCGTCGAAACCTCTCCTGTTCGTCTTCTGGTCTTATCGGGTCTTCATCTTCTCAGACATCTGTTGGCCGGATTGTCTGATATGCTCATAAACATCGTTCAACTTGTTACGCAAGTCATTTGCATAATCTGTAACACTGCGTGGTGCATCAGGGGCAGTTCTAGTGATTGAATCTGCGGGCAACAGTAATTCCCTTCCAAAGTTCGCGAAGTCTGGTGTCACAGTCGTACTTTCGTGGACTGCACTACGGTAGGACAGAAGAAACGGCTGTATGTGCTTGTCCCAATCCTTTTGCCTGCTTGCTACGACTTTTGCCAGATTTCTCTACAACGTTTGGTTAAAGCGTCCCACCATTCCATCAGATTGTGGGTGGTAAGAAGTGGTTCTTGTTTTGTGGGTACACATCATTCGGCAAGTCTCCTGAAATACTTGTGATTCAAAATTCCTTCCTTGATCACTGTGAATTTCTAAGGGTACTCCAAACTTCCTGAACCAATTTATCTGCGACAGTTGTAGCTTCTTGGTTAGGAATGGCGAACACTTCTGGCCACTTTGTGAAATAATCCATGACAACCATTAAGTACTTATTCCCACTTTCACTCTCTGAGAATGGCTCACTATTCCCAGGAGGCTCCAACGTTGTACACTTTTAATGCACCTCTGCTGCGTGTTTGGGGTCTTTTCACAGCCGCACAAGTGATACATTTACGACAATAGTCTTCCACATCTTCTCGACAGTGGATCCAGTAAAATCGCTCTCGGATCTTCATTAGAGTCCTTTTTACCCCCATATGTCCTCCTGAACATACATCATGGTAGAGCCGTAGAACATCCGGTACTTTGGCTTTAGGAACAACCATTTGTAGATGACACCTGTTCCCTCGAGCGTTTTCCCATTTACGGCACAAGACTCCATCCTGGATAACCAAGCTGTTCCATTGGGCCCAATAACTCTTCCTGATGGAACTCATCGCTGCCACATCACTCCACTTGGGTTTAGGAGCACCAGCTTTGATCTATTCGAAGATCGGTTTGATCTCTGAGTCATTTTGCTGAGCCTGGTGTAGGGTTTCCTTCCATTCATCACTGAGATTCGTTCTAAGCACCCTCACGGTTGCTACCTCCATAGTCTCTTGCCTGGCACAGTGCTTAAAATCTTCAGGACAAGGTCTTCTTGACAAGGCGTCTGCGTTACCGTGAGTTCTCCCAGTGCGATGTTCAGTTATGCAGTCGAACTCTTGCAGTAGTTCAATCCACCATCATCACAATCCATGTCGCCACTTGTCCCTCCGGATTTTTGAACTGTAATAGCCACTTCAATGCAGCATGGTCAGTTCGCAGCTGGAACTTTCGTCCCAGCAAATACACTCTTTTGCAAAAAAAAACGGGCACCTAAGGAAATTACGTTCTAAGGACGATTTGAGTTATCATCGTTCTCTTGCCATGAAATTTAATTATTTGACGTACTCTGTATACTTATAATCGTGTAAATTAATACGCGTGAAGTGAACTTCTGCAATATTTTTTTTAAAAAGTCGATTAATTCTTTAAAACCGATGTACACGGCCAAACAATAAGAAGTGGTCGGCATAAAGACAAGAAGATTTTTTTTACTTTTTTTGGTTATATAAAGTTACAAATGTATAAACCTAATAACGAGTGTGACCTCCTCTTGCCAAAATCACAACTTGAATCCTTCTGGGTATGCTTTCCACGATGTTTTTAATAACGTTTTGAGGAATACGTTCCTACTCTTCTGCAATGACTCGTTTTAGCTCCCTGATGTTTTGTGGAGCAGGTTGCACTCATCTTACCCGTCTCTTTAGAACATCCCAGACATGCTCAATTGGATTGAGGTCAGGAGTTCGATCTGACCAATCTAAACGACGGATCCCAACTTCTCACATGTACGCTTCGACGTCGCCAGAACGGTGTGGGCGAGCATTGTCGTCCATAAAAATGGAATCTTCCCCAAGTACAGTCAATGCAGGTTGTGCATATGGAATTAGGAATTCCATTATGTACCGGTGCTTTTAATGTTCCATTTTCTATGAAAACTAACTCCGTACGCTGCGTCGAATTAATTGTTGCCAAAAACAAAACGGAGCTTCAGCCATAAGGAGTGATTTCTTCGAAACACACTTCCGCATAGCGTTCCCGTGGTCTTCGTAGCACTCGTCGGCGTCGGTCCTCTCCGCACAAAGAGATTCTAGCTTCATCAGAAAACAATACTTTATTCCAGTCCTCCAGAGTCCATGAAGCACAGTTTTGAGTAAACTAAAGTCGAGCAACACGGTGCTCACGGAGTAAATTAAGACCCCGAGCCGGGCGGTAAGTGGTAACTCCTGATATTGGCAGCCAAAGCCTCCTCCTGAACGTCCACAAGCTAACTTCTACTCCTCTTCTTCAAGGCTCTTCTTCAGGTCCACACTTGATGCTTTACGATTCCGCAACGCCTGACTCACCAAAAAGCGGTCTCTTGGTTCTGTGCATCGTTTTCGTCCCGAACCAGATCTTCTTTTGACCGAAGCGGTCTCTTGATACCGTTGCCAAGTCCTCTGGACAGTTGAACGACTCACATTTAGCCGCTGAGACACGTAAGTTTGCGAACGACCTTCTTCAAGTAGGGCTATAATTTTACCGGCCCTTATCGCTTTTAACTCATATAAAAAAATGGTATTTAATGTAAAAAGAAAAATTAAATTGTTTAATTTGCAGAAAATTTCCAAAGAGTTTAAAAATTTTAGTAATCAGTAAAAATATCGTTTCAGCAATGCGCGCCATTAGTAAAGCAATTTTACAATAATCAATATTTTTCTTTTGCTAAATTTGGAACGTAAAGAATCATGCCAGAATGCTTCAAATGACATGCCAATACATTCTCAAATGAATAAAACCTCTTTCTTGTTCTTCTTCATTGAATTAGAAAAAAAAATCTATGATGCCCGTTTTATTTTTGCAAAAGAGTTTATTTACTGAAATGCTGCAATGTCTTTACAACGGCAGTAGCCCGCAATGATTATATAACGCAATAATTTATTTCCGGTTTGGTTTGTTTATAAAACAGGTGTTTTGCACAGACGTTTATTTAATTCCTGAAATGCGGCGTCGCAGCTCTTGTCCCAACAGAATTGTCGCTTTTCCTCAGTGAGTTTGTGTAGAGGTTTCGCAATGTCAACAAAATTCTTTGCGAACCGTCGATAGTAGGAGCAAAAACCCAAAAATACTCTGACCTGTGTCCAGTCTTTCGGAACTTGCCAATTCTTAACGGCGACTACTTTCCGTCTGTCTCTTTCCTGTGATTATTCTTTCAACTCCTCGTATGTGAGTCGCACGGTCTTATCCACTGAGCTAGCATTGAACTAATATCGAACCGCTACAAGTTAATTTCTCTATCCTGAGCCTAATTTTATATATTTATATAAATATATATTTATATAAATAAATATTTCTTTAAATATATATTTATATATTATACCTGTAGGATCGTCGTACAGACTTGCAGGACAATCCCACCTTATCTATTTTACTTTTATTAAAATAGTATGGATCGTTAAGATTTATTTATTTATTTATTTATTTGATTATAAGGATATGGATGGAGGCGTGAAATAAATAAAGATGTTGGACTTGGTTTTCACAAAATTATATTACATTTATAAGTACATTCAAAATCATAATAACCAACAAAAGCATAAAATAAATAATCACTGAATAGCACTTACATTTTAAGTTGAGACTCAGAGCTTCGCACTCTACGATCGCTCGAACTCGACTGGCCCGTTTGCTTGTGCAACGACCGTTTATAAACGCCTACTCAGTGGTGGGAAAGATGAGTCACTCAACACGTGCGACTTGTAGACGCGCGTTTCGTTTTACGGCAAGCACAAACATTACTATTTACAATTAATAATATTTTATATTTAATTACATTGCATATATTATTATATATGTATATTATCTACCCTAATAACAAATTATACATTCTGACAGTCGGCCATCCTTTGTTAAGCATGACCTCGTGCTTATTGACATAGCAAATATTTAAAATACAGTTGAACCATTCCGTTCGTATTCACAAATTCATTATATTATAGGACACCTTTATCCTATACATCGAAACAAATATTCAAAAACCTTGCATGATTGGACCCTTCCGTCCAGTACAAAATGTCACTTGTCAAAAATACATTTTATAATAGGACCCTTCCGTCCTGTACAATATGACACCTTTGTCAAAATATATTTTATAGGACCCTTCCGTCCTGTACAATATGACACCTTTGTCAAAATATATTTTATAGGACCCTTCCGTCCTGTACAATATGACACCTTTGTCAATAGTACAGTTAGTAGGACCCTTCCGTCCCGTCCGTCGTCTTCCGTTTAAATCTATTTTCATATAACCGACCGATGTACTACCTAATTCTGTTAAATCAAGAGCAAAACATTCCCGGTAATCATTTAATAACGACAATAGTTTTTCTTTATCCTCAACGGATTTTCAGCAATATTTAATTGGGCTTCTGTTAAGGTTGGAGGCACACGAGTTGTACCGTTTGTCACATTTAAAACGTGTAATTCTTCCTTATTGTGAGCTACTAGGCCTTGCGCTATTAAAACGCCTGCTTCGAAGGTTAATTTTGAAGAGGGGGCACAAGTTCAAAACTAGGATCATTACTGTATACCTTGACTATAGTAAGTCCTGATACTTCAGTGCAGTTTTTGCAAAATAACTTTATTTTATGGTTATGGTTTTCAAGTATGCCCAAACTGGATATATCCAAGCAATCGCTTGTCTTTTTAATTATTATGTGCGACTTCTGTAAACGTCTGACCAATCATAATAGGAAAAGGCATGACGTTATCCGGGACTATGAGCAGGTCTACATTGGCGGAAGCACTGTCTACAATAATATTTACGTCAAATCTACCGATCGCACTGACTACTGAATTGCCGAAACCTTTCAGGATTGGCAAATTCTTCGTGTCAAACTGGTTACTGATCTTTCGAAACTCGAGTCTTTAATCATAGAGCATTCGCTACCTAAATCAATGAGAGCCTCCATAGAAACCCCATTGACAATAGCCTGTTTAAAATATTTTTGATTTGGCTTTATTGAAACTGGAGGCATTGGGTGACACGCCTACCTCGCTACTACAAGTAGCGAGGTAGGTACTCACAAAACGGTTAGCAAGAGTAGCATTGTTCGGTTTCATGGCCAATTTTACTGCATTTACCGCATTTTTTTATTGGACGCTGACACTGAGCAACGAGATGACCTTCTTCTTTACAATTCAAACAACGGATTGGCTTGTTATTGCCAGAAGTTCGTGACTGGGTATCATTATTTTTACTGAGAGGACTAACGTTTTTTCGGTCGTTTATCGGTTTGATATTTCTTACGTTACGCAAATATGATAATAATTTATCTGGGTCTGGAAACTTAACAGCTTCGGCCCCCAATCTTACAGATCGGTCGTCAATACCGTGTAAAACGCATTCTACAGCGCGAGTACCCTCTATGCCACATCGATTTATCAAACCTATTTTTTCGTAGAAGTATTCCTCTAACGAATCGTTAAATCGGGCCCTTTTAGCCAACATGTCACTGAGCATCTGTCCGTAATTTTCCTCCGGAGGGAATGCAGACAAAAGCTTCTGCTGCCATTCACTCCAGGAGTAAAGGACAGACGATAGACCTTCGTACCACCTCTTGGCAACGCCTTTTAACTTGGGTAACGCAAAGTGCACAATTTGTTTTTGAGTCAAACTGTAAATGAGTGCACATTCGTTAACTTTGTGTAACCACATGGTCATCGTCTGTTCTTTCCGACCTGGATCAAATTCCGGTATAGCGTTTTGCATAGACCCTAACTTATCTAACGAATCTGTTTGGTTTGCACTTTTTATCATCTGAAAAAGTTGAGCAATATCGTCAATTTTATAAGAATGTGCAGCTGACTCACCCGAGTTCCGAATTCGTTCCTCACCAACATAGCGGAGTGGCTGGTGAGCCCCTGAAGGCTCCTGTATCCCGGAAGGCAACTGATCACGTTGACTGCAGGAGTGTCCGCCATGTTGAAGACTGCGTGACCTGCCGTCATCTCGGCTGCACATCGAACGCCCATTGCGTTGGCTCCGCGGTGTCTGCCCATCGCGGCGACTGCTCGGTGTCTGCCCATCGCGGCGACTGTGCGGCGACTGCTCATCGCGTCGACTGTGCGGCGACTGCCCATCGCGTCGACTACGCGGCGTCAGCGCATCGCGTCGACTGCGCGGTGACTGCCCATCGCGTTGACCACGCGGCGTCAGCGCATCGCGTCGACTACGTGGCGACTGCCCATCGCGTTGACTACGCGGCGTCAGCGCATCGCGTCGACCACGAGGCGACTGCCCATCGCGTCGACCACGAGGCGACTGCCCATCGCGTCGACCACGCGGCGTCAGCACATCGCGTCGACCACGCGGCGTCAGCGCATCGCGTCGACCACGCGGCGTCAGCGCATCGCGTCTATCACGAGGCGACTGCCCATCGCGTGGACCACGCGGCGTCAGCGCATCGCGTCGACCACGCGGCGTCAGCGCATCGCGTTGACCACGCGGCGTCAGCGCATCGCGTCGACCACGCGGCGTCAGCGCATCGCGTCGACCACGCGGCGTCAGCGCATCGCGTCGACCACGCGGCGTCAGCGCATCGCGTCGACCACGCGGCGTCAGCGCATCGCGTCGACCACACGGCGTCAGCGCATCGCGTCGACTACACGGCGACTGCCTATCAAATAGGCTACGCGGCGTCTGCTCATCGCGTCGACTACGCGGCGTCAGCGCATCGCGTCGACTACGCGGTGTCAGCGCATCGCGTCGACTACACGGCGACTGCCTATCAAGTAGGCTACGCGGCGTCTGCTCATCGCGTAGACTGCGCGGCGACTGCCCATAGCGTCGACTACGCGGCGTCAGCGCATCGCGTCGACTACGCGGCGTCAGCGTATCGCGTCGACTGCACCTTAATTGTCGATCGCGTCGCAATCCCGGTGACTGATCATCGTGTTGGTGGCCAGGCGATCGCTCATTGCCTCGGCCGCTACTGTGAGGCGATTTATCATCGCGTCGGCAGTGAGGTTGTACTTCACGGCTGTTAAGCTGCTCTACGCATTCCCTGCATGTCCTCATTGTCAATATCGGACTTGGAGTGCGATTTCCGGGGCTGCGCGATCGACGTATATCAGACTGCGCTGCAGAATACCGCGAGGGTGTTTGTCCCACAGCAGTACTATTGAACTCTTCCATTCTATCTGGAAATCAGGAAATAACGAAAGCAAACTACGCAGTATTAGCCGTTTAAATAATTTAAAACAAGAAAAAAAAATATAAATATATAAGTCCATACACATACTAATGTCACCTTCGAATCCCACTTCTGATATGTAGGATCGTCGTACAGACTTGCAGGACAATCCCACCTTATCTATTTTACTTTTATTAAAATAGTATGGATCGTTAAGATTTATTTATTTATTTGATTATAAGGATATGGATGGAGGCGTGAAATAAATAAAGATGTTGGACTTGGTTTTCACAAAATTATATTACATTTATAAGTACATTCAAAATCATAATAACCAACAAAAGCATAAAATAAATAATCACTGAATAGCACTTACATTTTAAGTTGAGACTCAGAGCTTCGCACTCTACGATCGCTCGAACTCGACTGGCCCGTTTGCTTGTGCAACGACCGTTTATAAACGCCTACTCAGTGGTGGGAAAGATGAGTCACTCAACACGTGCGACTTGTAGACGCGCGTTTCGTTTTACGGCAAGCACAAACATTACTATTTACAATTAATAATATTTTATATTTAATTACATTGCATATATTATTATATATGTATATTATCTACCCTAATAACAAATTATACATTCTGACATACCTATATCTTATTTATAAAATTCTCGTGTCACAGTGTTAGTTACCATACTCCTCCGAAACGGCTGAACCGATTTGTATGAAATTGTGTGCATATCGGGTAGGTCTGAGAATCGTCCAAAATCTATTTTATTTATACACATAAAAAAAGTCCACGCGAACGAAGTCGCGCGCAGAAAGTTATTATATTATAAATGCGAAAGTTATAATATTAAAAATTTGTTTGTTACCTCTTCACGCCTAAACCAATGAAGTGATCATCCTCAAATTCTGCATGTACGTTGTAAGGTGTACACAAACGGTCATAGGATACCTTTCATCCCGACAAAAAGTACTGATCCGAAGGAAAGAACAATAACTTTCTTATCACAATAGAATCAGATGGCGCCACGTGCTATTATCAAATTCTAAACTTAATCGAACAATACATTTTAAATTTACTTCTTTATTAAAATAAAACTGCACGCGTAGCAAGACCACTGTAGAAACGAGTTTTGTCTACGGAATAATCAACATAATGACAGATAGACAGTGACAATGTGGCACTTTGTCGATTTTTCCAACGACATAGCCCGTTTCTACGGCGGTCATGCTAGGCGTGCAGTTTTTGGAGCATAGTCTGTAGTTCCAGGGCTGTGTGGGCAAAAAGGACCATGTCGTCGGCAAGTCGGAGATTCGTCAACCTCTTACTGCCGACTTTAATGCCCTTGGTTGTCCATGAGGCTGCTTTGAATCTATTCGATAATATTTCGATAATCTTTTCTATATAATAACAATCCAAACAACCAAACAATCCAAAATAACAATCAACCTATAATTTATTAGGAAAAAATAAGAAAACAAAAATATAAACATATTTAAAAAAAATGCGATATTGAAATGTAGGTACATACATTATATTAAAAAAATAAGATAAAAAAAGAATTGCGTGTATTGAGGTTCGAACCTAGAGATCACCGCGGAAGCAATTTATTTTATTTATTTATTTATAGTTAATTACAACGGTATAACACCAATTACATTAATTAACATAGAAACATAAGAAGATTAAAACTAAAATTGACGACATTCACCAAGTTAAACTAAAACTAACACGGAACAGTGGACACTCTTGCATACTTTTCCTCACAGAACACCAGACATATAAGCATTACTTTATTCCATCCATCCGCAAACACATCACAATCAGGGTTGGTAGTCAGAAGGGCGTTGAGCATTTGGAGAATACGACACACCGGCGAATTCGCTCTGGCGACAGTTTTGGAGAAAGGCTGGGCAAACAGATTGTGCCGGCGGCTCAGACGGTGTCCGATGTATTTGTCGGGCACAAATAGCCGGCAGAGAAGACTATGGAGTTCTGGGCAGTTGATACGTCCCCGTAAGATCTTGCAGGCTATTGTGAGTTGATCAAAGCCCCTTCTCACCTCCAAAGAGTTAAAGCCCAGCATCCCTAAAAGATAGTTGGTAGGGTACATGTAGGGAAAGAAGTGATACAACCTTTGGAAAAAAAATCTCAGGAAGGTTTTCTGCACCTTTTCGAGCATCAGAGTAAGGTTCGCGGTGTAGGGGTGCCAGACGCAGACACTGGACTCAAGTTTGCTTCGGACCAGAGTGGTGTACAGTAATCTGATAACCTTTGGATTGCGGAAGTCACGAGCGTTTCGCAAAACAAAGCCAAGCCGCCTGAAAGATTCCTTCGCAAGGATGGAGATGTGTTCTTTAAAAGTCAGACAGCGGTCAAAAGTCACTCCCAGATCCTTGATGTTGGTGACTCGAGAAATAACTTCACCAGCCAATCTGTAGTTGTAATGGATCGGCCGCAACCCTCTACCGTATGTCATGACATGGCACTTGCTTGCATTGAAAAACAGCTTGTTTACAATGCTCCACTCATAGATGGCATCAATATCTTTTTGGAGGAGTTCGCAATCGTCGTTCGTTCTGATTTCAGCGACCAGTTTTAGGTCGTCGGCATATAACAGGCATTTGGAAAACTTAACCCTCGTTATCAAATCATTGATCATGATCAGGAACAGAGGCGGCCCCAACACAGATCCCTGGCTCACGCCCGAGCGAGTGTCGTACGGCTTAGACTCAAAGCAGCCATGTCTGACAAACTGCTTACGATCCCTCAGGTAGTCAGAGAAGAAGCCGAGAAATCCGGACGAGAAACCTATAGTTCCCAGCTTTGTCAAGAGCACATCGTTGTCAACTCTGTCGAATGCTTTTTTGAAATCAAAATATAAAACGTCGACTTGCCTACCGTTGTCCAAGCTACTGGAAATGTAGTCTACGTGAATAAGTAGATTCGAATTTACTGAGCGGCCCGGTCGAAATCCGTGTTGAGCATCGGACAAAAGCCTAATTACGTTTTTATAAATGTAGGTGTGGAGAATATGCTCAAAAACCTTGGCAATGGTTGGGAGGATAGCAATGGGTCTGTGCTCCTCTACCGATGTTTTGTCGGAGGTTTTAGGGATGGCAGTGACTCGCGAAGTTTTCCATGTGTTTTGCAATGTGCGAAGTAGGCTAGCGGCGCGCTGGGCTATTCGTACTTTCATATTGACTTTTGAAATTAAGCTTCTATACATTTATTGACGTCGCACATCGACGTGATTCAAGCGGGGCACCCCGCAGTAGGCGGTACTAAAGGGACTACTCGACCCCCCTCTTCATCTGCTTCACCCCCTCAAAAGCGATTCTACTGAACGACGTTCTATATTAAGGCGCTCTTCTAGGCGACTTTCACGCCTAGAAGAGCGCCTTAATATAGAATGTCGTTCAGTAGAATCGCTTGAAACTTGCAGGAGTATCCTTAAAGCCTCCGTAGAAATTATCAAGGTGCTGACATATAACATCAGAAGCTATCAAAAAAACTTTGACGATTTTGCTATTGCTCTGAATCGGTTAGACTCAGACATCGACATTATTGTTCTCACTGAATGTTGGCTGTCTGACGGCACTATTATAGAAGACATACATGGTTATAGCGCTCACAGAACAACAAATCAGATAAACAAAAATGGTGGTATTGTTGTCTATACAAAAACAGGCCAGAGTAGCAGTTTTACTACTATGGAATCCAAACTTTGCGACGCCGATAGTATTTTAATAAAAATGAACAATAACTTTAGTCTCTTAGCCATCTATAGATCACCTTCTTTTACAAACGCAGATAATTTTCTCAACTCCCTTGACTCTACCCTTTTTGAACTCAAACACCAACAAACTCTCATTGTAGCCGGTGATATCAATCTCAACATTATCGACCTAAACAATAGCCAGGTAGGTAACTACGCATGTCTCATGGCCTCACACGGTTTATCCCCCGCCATTACACTTCCAACCAGACAAGGATCCTGTATCGACCACATATTCATAAAATCACCTACAATACCTCTTGGTCTTGTATGCAGCTTATCTTTTACTGATCATGACCTAGCCTTATGCAGTCTACCGATTAAACTGGAAAAGGCCAAAAACTTGAAGCGATGGCGAATCAAAACTGACTGGACAGCCGTAGCTAACGGAATTAACAATACAAACTGGTATTCTGTTACCGAAGCAAACTGTGTGAATACCGCACTAAATTACTTCAACGACAGTTTCACGAGCCACTAAGAACCACACTCAAAATGTTAAAATAAGTCGCAGAACGGCTAACATTCAACCCTGGGTCACTCTTGGTTTAATAAGGTGCATGCGGCATCGTGACAAACTTCATCTAGACTGTAAAGTCAACCCCGATGACCACACAAAACAATTAATTTACACTAGACACAGGAACTCTGTTTACACACTTCTCCGCAATCTTAGAACATTACACAACAGACAAGAAATCGAAAGTAACCAGAAAAACCCCAAAAAACTATGGACAGCAATAAAAGACATATGTAAGACCAAAAAATGTAACACTCAAAATATATCAACGAATTTAATATTTAATCTGAGCATAGGAACAGGGGTCCCCGTGGGTGTCGTAGAGGCGACTAAGGGATTCGCCAGAGAATGGGCAGCAGCGTTCTCTGTGCTTTTGTAACAACCGTACTGCGATCGCCAACCCGCTTGCCAAGCGTGGCGATTATGGCAAAACCCCTCCAAAATGTCAATTTGGCGACACTTGGGGGAGGCCTATGTCCAGCAGTGGACGTCTTTTGGGCTGAAATGATGATGATGATGATGATGATAGGAACAGGTGTCTTCCCCGATGCCTGGAAAGTTGCGGCAGTGACTCCTATCTATAAAAGTAGTCCCAAAGACTTGCCAGAAAACTACAGGCCTATTGCTTTGCTAAGTATAGTCTCTAAAATAGTCAATAAGCGACTGGTTAACTTTTTGGACAAAAATAAAATAATCTCAAACAGACAATTCGGATTCCGACGAGGAAAGTCCACTGAAGACGCGGTGTCACTCTTGACTAATCAAGTTTCACACCACATAGAAAATGGAAAAGGCTGTGTCGGTGTTTTTCTTGATTTGGCAAAAGCATTCGACACCGTGTCTCCCGGGCTTCTTCTAAATAAGTTAGAGGCTACAGGAATAAGGGGTACACCTTTAGAATTGTTCCGTAGCTACTTAACATCGCGGTACCAATACTCCAAAATAGGCTTTCTTCAAAGTAGTTTGCTACCTATCACGTTTGGTGTTCCGCAGGGCAGTACCCTCGGCCCGACGCTTTTCACGCTGTACATAAACGAAGTAGTAAGCCTCCCAATGAGAAACGCTGACGTTATTTGCTACGCCGGCGACACTGCCATCATCTTTCACGACTCGAACTGGGAACGGGTGTATCGTTTGGCGGAACAGGGTCTATCTCAGATAGCGCACTACCTTGAAAAAACTCCGCGACTGCACGCCTATTGATGTACTGCGAACGGTTTATTACGCTCTCTGCCAGTCTATCAGGCAGTACTGCATCTGTATTTGGGGACGGGCCTGTAAAACATCATTTATAACATTAGAGAGAGCACAACGGGCACTGATCAAGGTTGCACTAAAAAAACCTTTCATGTTCCCCACCAACCTTATTTACCAGGAGTTTGAAGTTCTAAGGGTATGACAAATGTTCATACTTCAAGCAACGCTTAAGTATCACGCAACAGTCAGAAAACTCCCAGAATACAACGACTTACTAAACAAGCGGGTATTTAGAGTACCTTTACCAAATACCAAATCGGAACTAGCTAGACGCTGTACAAACTTTTCCCATCCAAACACCTACATTAAAGTAAGTAAAATATGCGACTTACGAGACTCCTCTACGACCACCTGTAAAAAAATATTAAGATCAGCCCTTCTGAAATTGTCATACGACGACACTGAAGCCTTGATATAGCATATAACAGACACACACACTCACACCCACAAACTTCCATACACGTACACTCACAAGAACACACACACACACCATAACACAAGCCATTATATGCTATTTTTATTTTATTTCTTTAATGTTCATATTGTGCTCAGAGCACCTTATAAAATCTATCATGTCCTTAATACATACCATGCCAAAGTTTTACTGGAAATTGTTGTATTTAAATGTTTAAATTTGTAAAATTCGCACTCCTGAGCCACAAGATACAAGCGATGCTTAGTTTGTGGCTCACCGATTTGTATGACACAACTGTTATGTTTCTTTTATGAACAATAAAACGTGTTACTTATTGCGAAATTCCTAATGGAAAAACCCTATCAAAATTTGCCCGACCCGGGAATCACAACCGGGACTTCATGCTCAGCAGTCGCGATTGTGACCACAAGACCACCGAGGCACTCAACCGGGTTGACGTATATGGTTCCATCGTCTTTATTCTCAAATTGACGATTCTTATTTAGCACAACATTTTGTACTCAGTCCTCATAATGAGAGCAGCGGTGGCCCAGTGGTAGCAGCCCCGACTTACGAGCAGTAAGCTGTGGGTTTGAATCCAAGCAGGCGCATTACTTTATGTAATTTTATTTCATCACCGCTGCCCTCAAAAACGGTGAAGAAAAACATCGTAAGGAAACCGACATGTCCTAGAAGTAAAAATTCGAAGGCATGTGACATCTACCAGCCCGCACTGGGCCCGCGTGGTGGATTACAGCCAATTCCCTCTCATAGAGAGGAGGCCTGTGTCCTAGCAGTGGTAACATTATAGGCTGATGATGATGATGATGATGGGTTCTCATATTCTATTGAAAGTCCATATTGTCATAGACCAGCTTAAGGTCAAAATGTTACTAACGACTTGACTCGATTGTTAATTCACTCTTGTTATTTTCTAGACACGGACTATGCTCGCTTGCCCCCACTGTACCACATGGACAGCTATGAAGAATGCTTCGATGAACCTGATGCAATATTCTGTTTCGCAGAATTTGCTCTTGTCTCGGACGAGCCCAGCGAACTCCTGACTAACGTACAGGTAAGATATGGCAAAAGGTGTCATCATTATTTTTGTCCCCAATGGTAGTGGCTCTCAGGAACGTTAAGCCGTTGGTCCCGGCTGTCATTTGGAGATCTTTGACAGTCGTTACGAGTAGTCAGAAGCTAAAATTCTGACATTTAGTCTTACCAAGGGGTATCGTATTGCCCAGTTACTGGGTTGTAGAGGTCAGATAGGCAGTCGCTTCATGTAAAATACTGGTACTCAGCTGCATCCGGTTAGACTGGAAGCCGACCCCAAGTTAGTTTGGGAAAAGACTAGGCAGATGATGAAGATGATGATGGTAGTGGCTCTCAGGAGGAGGAGCTCGTATAAATCTTTAAGCCGTGCTTCAAGGACCAATCTTTAGGTCCGTGGATGGGTTACCACCGATTATTTACCGAGATTCTTCCGTGTCTCGGAAAGCACTTTAAGCCGTTGGTACCCGGCAGTCATTTATAAATCTTTGATAGTCGTTAAAGGTAGTCAGTAGCCCGAAAGTCTGACCGTATCGTATTACCCAGTAAATGTACTCCATGTAGAATACAAATACTCAGCTGCATCCTGTTAGACTGAAAATCGACCCCGACATAATTGGGAAAAGGCTAGGCTGATGGTAATAAAAGTGGTTCTCAGGATATTATGTTTGAATTTTGATTTACTTTGAGGATTGTGCAACGAATTTTTAGAACGAAGTTCTTTATCGCGCGTTGCGAAAGGGGGCTAGACGGAAAAAAATAAGACCAAAAAAGTTGTAACAACACTTTTTGCTTTAGTTGTAAGCCGTGCCGCGTACAAGGACAAGGACAGAGACAGGGACAGGGACATGGACAGGGACAGGGACTGGGACAAGGACAGGGACAGGTACAAGGACAGGGACAGGGACATGGACAGGGACAGGGACAAGGACAAAGACAATTGCTATAGTTGTAAGCCGTGCGGCGTGTGCGCTTTTCTCTGTCTGTCTCTCTCTCTCCCACATAGAAGGCAAGCCAGTTCTTTTCGTTTCGTCTTTCTATTTCGCATTGAACAGTGTGGTATCGCGACTATTTTTGGTACATAATAAATAGGTTTTTTGAACATAATAAATAATAAAAATAATAACAAAACTTCGTTCCATCCGGTTGTCCCTTGACACCTCTCAAGTTTTTTAAAGTAGAAAATTTACTTACTTTTTTTTTTTTTGAACTTATGATTCGAGAAGCTTAAGAAAATGATAGGGCCCCACGCCCGAGCATTGCATATGGGCAATTAGACAATATCTTCCTCATAAGGTCCAATTAACTGATCTTTCACTATTACTTCATAATTATCATCATACTTATTACTTACTATGTTAATAACGTTTCATTTAATATGAAACGTCGTTTCGTACAAAACGCGAGTAAGGGCGTCTGGAATCTGTGCACTCAAAGCGCAGTTGCTCGACCTCGATGCACTACCAGTACACACAGCGCCTTACGGATAGTGTGGAGACGCGTTGCAGACGGCGTCCGATGGCGTCTCCTCCTCCACTTCTATGTGCTAATCACAGAAGCGGTGCACGACAGCGGGACTAGCGAACGAGACGTCCACTATCCGCCCCGCAGCCGCACACACGTGTAGGCTGAACTCCAAGGACCACGGAAACATGGCTCTCTGACATTTCGGGCGGCGTAGGTACTCTCGAGGCACGGCTGTGTCGTAAAGTTCGTAGCTGGACGCTCAATGCCGACACTGAGTCCACTGTCTGGAGTACACGCTGGCCGAGTGTGCCGTCTGGGATGAGCCATGCTGTGCCCTCGTTACAGCGGCGGGAGAACACCTGAAGCTGCCGACAGTTGTATAGTGTGTGTGTTTTAAACTTCATCAAATGCTTCCACGAGTAGATAGCATCTCTATATTATTTCCCTCAGTTACCTTCCATGTTTAGGTAAATTCAAGCTTTACATTTTTTTTTAATTAAGTTATTCTCTCTTGTTTACAGAAACTTACTGATAGTGCTATACACTACAACCATACTGTGCTACGCCAAGGCTTTTGCATGAAAAAAACATGCAGCAAGTTCTTCAATGGTTCTGGAACGAATGAAGACATAAGATTGTCCCTTGAAGCATGCACCAACGAAACTTTTTATAACAAGTACAAGTTGAAAACGAGGGTTTACGATGACTTTGATTGTTCCACCCGTGACAGAGACTACCCATTAGATAATTTGGATATAGCTGTTGCAGTAGTTTGCATCATGATATTATTGGTTAACATTGTCGCAAGTTTCTGTGATCGCTATGTAATAAAGGGAGAAAATGTTGGAGGTAAGCTTTCTTTTAATTAGTTTATTTATTTGCTCCCCTGCGCATTACTCTTTTAAGGTTTCCGGTGACAAATGGAAAAAAACGCAACTCTTATAGATTCGTCCTGTCTGCCTGTTTGTCTGTCCAACCGTATGTCACAGCCATTTCACTTCGAAACTTTTAGCACCACATACTTTCATACTTAAAGTAAGTCAAGTAACTTTGTTTTTCATGAATTGCTCAGCATAACAGAATGAGCGTTTAAAATATTAGTATCATAATATTGTCCAAACCAGTGTGCGAGCCAGGCTCGCACTTAAAATTGTCGGTTTTAATTAGTACATGAATCCAGTTACCAGTTTACTAGCATTATTATAACCTAGTTTAAAAGAGAATTAAGAAATATAAGCGTAATATTGGAAGTTGAAAGAAATGTGCTGCACGAGTGTACAATGGTTATTACCTTTTATCCATTGCTTCTTTATTACTAACTTCTTCATTAATCCTTTCTAACTTCTTAGCTTAAGCAGTTAAAATCAGTTTTATTCATTAAAAGAACGTCTTATTAATGCCAGGGACACACAATATTTGTATTTGTTATTTTTTTCAGCTCTCAGATACCTGTATTGCTTTTCAATATATCGAAATTGGAGGAGGTTTACAAAACTGCCTGGAGAAGGACAAGATCCTCGTATAAAAGCATTAACGGGCATTCATGGTATCAGGTAAAGTACCTACCGAGTAAATTTTTAAAATAAAATCAGTATATTTTACGTACCTTATTATAGGAACGTATGCGTTCTCATATGAGGATATTGATAGGGAGCGGAGGGCGCTGTGTGTGAGAGCTAACATGATTGCCTGCAGATTTAGGCGTGCCTCTAAGGAGGTCAAGCGCACTATATTTAGTGCGTACTGCACGTCTTTTTACGCGTGTAGTCTGTGGGTTAATTATACTCAAAAATCATACAGCGCCCTTCGCGTCCAATACAATAACGCATTCAGGGTGCTGATGGGGTTGCCCCGATACTGCAGCGCATCAGGGATGTTTGCTGAAGCTCACGTGGATTGTTTCTACTCGGTGATGCGGAAACGGTGCGCATCCTTGGTTCGCAGGGTGCGGGGCAGCGCCAACAGCATCCTATATATGATAACGAGCAGGCTTGACTGCGAATTTGTGAACCAATGCTGCAAGGTTTCGGCTGGGCCTGTCACCTTGCAGCACTGATGTCACAATCTGCTTTTGTCTTGTTTTAATTCTTGTAAGTGTATTACTAACATAGTTTGTAAGTACATTGTTACTAACACTATGAGTCTTGTTACTTGAAATAAATGTATAATAATAATAATATGCTCTAAGTGTAATATACTTGTATATTACAGAATAAAACTCAAATCAGTTTGCTAATACTGAATTTAATAATCAACTTTTGTTCACATTTTACACTTGTACACGTATATAATGGTAATCATCGACCTCACCAGTCGACGGTCCAGCCGATAGTGCGCTCTGTGGCAAGTTCTGTTTGATAAGGTGTAATTCTGACAACCGGAAGTCGGCAGTTGGATATTTAATACAGATAATATTTAAAATGTGTTAACAGGAAGTCAAAGCAGTGTTTTGTTAGACTATTTGATATTATTAAATGACAATACGTACACAGGAAGTCAATGCACGCTAACAGCTCGGCCATCTGACATTCGGTTACGTCCTCGTACCGAACAAAAATGTATCTTTAAAAACAAAACAAAAATGCAAACAATAATACCTACAAAGATTTATAATTCATGTAAGACCAATGATTTTAAACAATTGTAAATGATTCAGGCTCAGTTTGAAAAATGCATAAAATAATCAAGTTTCAAACATAACTAAAATAATAATTACAACATTATAACATAATTCCTTCAGTTTTACATAAAGTTTTGTAAATAATCATATAAGTAAACAAAAGAAACGCTAATCATTAATCATCACATTCGTTATTACATTCATTTTGTACTTCATCTACCTCATTTGAAACCCCACTGTTCGTGTTCTTCTCGTCAGAACTACTTGCTAAATCAGTACTAAGATTAAGCCAAGGCCGCAATTTATCTCTAGCTACAATAGTTAAGTTTCGTATTTATGATTGTTTTTTCTAGTTATGGGGGTATCTTCTATTAAGAATCGGTCATTGGGGAGTATTTTAACAATACGATAGGGTCCTTGATATTTTGCTACTAATTTCTTAGATTTACCATAATTTTTATTAATTTCCCTTTCTACCCTTACTAAGTCTCCTTCTTTGTAAACGGTTTGATTAGTTACTTTCCTATTTCTATTAAAACGTTCTCTATCTTTTTCTTGCTGCTTTCTTATTAATTCTCCTGATTTTTCGCGCATTTTTAATATTTGGTCTAGATTATTATCTGATGTATCACTAATAATATCACTTAAAATGGACTCTGAAACATTCGTTACTTTAAATCCGAAAAGTAGCTCTGAGGGACTTCTTTGTGTTGTTTTATGCTTGGTGGTATTAATCCCTATTTGTATATCTGGCACATATTCATCCCAAGTCCTATCATCTTTCCCATGGGTCTTAGTGGAAAGGGCATCTAAAATCGTTCTATTGAATCTCTCAACTTGGCCATTAGCCCTTGGAGTTGCAACAGGCTTAAGAATGTGCTTAATACCAGTCTCTTTAATAAACTTACTAAAGACGTTACTTGTAAAACATGAACCTCTATCGGTTATCAATCGTATGGGAGCACCAAAATAACTGGTATGTTCCCTTATAACTCGGATAGTTGTGGTTGCTTTTGTATTCCTAACTGGTGTAATATTTGTATATTTCGTGAACCCATCGACAATAATAAGTAAGTAACAATTGCCACGTTTACTACGTACAAACGGTCCTAAGTGATCCGCATGTATCGTATGAAACGGTTTTTCCACTTTTGTTATAGGATGAAGTTCACCTTCACGGGGACCACCTGGTACTTTGTGATGCGAGCACTCAAGGCAAGCGGCAACATACTTTTTAACGAACCGTCGCATCTTTGGAAACCAAAATGAATCCCTAATCCGAGCTAACGTTTTAACAAATCCGAAATGACCAATATCGTCGTGGTTTTTCTTTAGTATTTGCCAACGAATAGCTTTTGGGACGGCCCACCGAAGGCCGTTCTCTACTATGCGATAAACACGACCATTCTTAATCTTAAAAAAATTATAAGTAAAAAACCTTTTTAAAAAAAGCTTTTATTTAAATGCTCTAAAAAGAAGAAAAATCAAATTTTCTTTTCATTTTTTAACTTTCAACTTATAACCTCATTATACACAATTTATATGATCATAAAAGCTTGTCGCGAAGTTTGAGTAAGTACCTATAAGTATTTAATTAAACTGAAATTAAAAAAAGTTAAACTTAGCAGATTAAGTTACTCAATTTAATAGGTACTAGTTTATTTACACAAGTTAACCTCGCGACAAGCTTTTATGATCATATAAATTGTGTATAATGAGGTTATAAGTTGAAAGTTAAAAAATGAAAAGAAAATTTGATTTTTCTTCTTTTTAGAGCATTTAAATAAAAGCTTTTTTTTAAAAAATTTTTTTACTTATAATTTTATTTTAATTTTTTTAGTTTTGCCGTAATCGTTTCTGAACACATTACCTATTATCTCAATCTCAACACTTTTTTCATATCCATGCTATTAACCACCTGACATCCAGTCTTACCAAGGGGTATCGTATTACCATATTAGGCAGTCGCTTCATGTAAAATACTGGTACTCAGCTGCATCCGGTTGGACTGGAAGCCGACCCCAAGATAGTTTGGGAAAAAGCTAGGCAGATGATGCTTTTAACCGTTGAGGAGTTCCATCTTGAGGAGACGATCCTGGTTGTAGGATGAGTGCATGATATAAATCGTGATTAACCATCAAATATGAACCTGTATGCCAAGTTTCGTGTCCACGCTATTAACCGTTGAGGACTTCCCTCGTGAGAAGACGATCCTAGTTGCAGGTTGAGTTCATGATACAAATCGTGATTATCAATCAAATATGAACTCGTATGCAAGGTTTCGTGTCCACGCTATTAACCGTTGAGGACTTCCCTCGTGAGAAGACAATCCTGGTTGCAAGTTGAGTTCATGATACAAATCGTGAATATCCATCAAATATGAACCCGTATGTAAAGTTCGTGTCCACGCTATTAACCTTTGAGGAGTTCCCCCGTGAGAAGACGATCCTCACTGCAGGTTGAGTTCATGATACAAATCATGATTATCCATCAAATATGAACCCGTATGTAAAGTTCGTGTCCACGCTATTAACCTTTGAGGAGTTCCCCCGTGAGAAGACGATCCTCACTGCAGGTTGAGTTCATGATACAAATCATGATTATCCATCAAATATGAACTCGTAGGCAAAGTTTCATGTCCACGCTATTAGCCGTTGAGGAGTTCCCTCGTGAGAAGACGATCCTGGCTGCAGGTTGAGTTCATGATACAAATCGTGATAATGCATCAAATAATTATGAACCCGTATGCAAAGTTTCGTGTCCACGCTATTAACCTTTGAGGAGTTCCCCCGTGAGAAGACGATCCTCACTGCAGGTTGAGTTCATGATACAAATCGTGATTATCCATCAAATATGAACTCGTATGCAAAGTTTCGTGTCTATGCTATTAAGAGGAGGCTCCCTAAATTTTATGTTAATTTGCATTAATATTCTGAAACAGTCACACATACTATCAAAATGGAACTTTAGTATATGATTTATTGGATCTTTTTCTTTCCATGTACAAGACAGTTACGTAATTGTAACATTTTCACTCGATTCATTTTTAATTCAAAAATCATGTCTTTTTTAAAGATTATTCCTTTTTTTTTCAAGATTGCTTGGCCTTTATGTCTAAAATAAATATTAACAGTAAGAAAATATAGTTTACTATCCAGTCACAAGATATTTTTTCTCTAGATCAATTATTACTTGAGTTATAAACGAAATAAGAATTGAGACTTACGACATTTAGTTTAGAGCTCGAACGCGATCAAAGAGCGCATGCGGTATTCAACTTTATAACGGCCTGCATAGCGTCTAGCACCATAGCGGTCTACCGGTCTCGCAGTGCCGCGCTGTGCACCGTCGAGAGAGGGTCTGTGTCGCACGCGGGCGCGTCCATTAGGTTTTTATTTGGGAAGTTGGATTGGAGTTTTTTTTTTAACAATGGGAAACAAAGATAATAAAAGATTTGTTCAGAAGAGAAAGAAAGTAGAACGTTTGAAAAATATTGCAAGAATCATGAGAGAAGCAAAGCAGTAAGTATTTTTTTATCATGTACCTACGTAGGTACCTACTTAAATATTATTTTGACGAAACATCTATTCTAAAGTATAAAATTGTATGACACCGTCATGTCGATATTCAAACAATTTTGTACTTTAGACTATGGTAATACGGCCCTTTTTTTAATGGAGTCAGTAAATTCCTCGAAAATGTATCCGTTCTGTTTCGGTCTAAACCACAATGGACATCATACAAGACTTCTAGATACCTCTATGATGATCTGATAAAGATTTTATTGAAGACGTTCTTATCAAAACAACTGCTAATAATATTGCATGCACCTGCAACCTAGCGCGTGAGTTCAAGGCCAGTTGCGTTGGAGATTGTGAGAACATAGGAAACTATGGAGACGATTTGATTATTATAAATAAATATTGTGTAACAATATTATAATAATATATAAGTAGTAGAACAATTGTGTAGTTTTTGCTTATATTTTTTAACATATACAGAAGGTATAATTTTAATCACCCTTAACCTTGTATTAGGTTGGAGAGAGATGGTAAAAATCAATTGTTCCCTACATTTATTTTCGCATAACTCGTCAAAATTGAAGGTACAGCTGATTTTATTTTCGCGATTTTAGGTTTGATTTTTTTTGGCCTCACTGCAGTCGGGTAATTTATGATATGTATTTTTATTTTCAGATTAATGTATGCAAAAAATCTGACTGGTATTATCAAGCTCAAGGTCAGATGCATATAGCAAAAAAAACAAAATGCCTATTTGCCGTATGGTATGGAGATAACAAATTCAAAATTGAAGTACTGGAAAAAGATGACGAATTTTGGAGAAAGGAGATGGAACCCAAACTAGTCTCTTTTTATATGGATTGTCTGCTGCCCGAGTTGGTAGATCCACTATATCCTAAAAAGAAAAAGATTCGAGATCCTGAATATGTCAGAAAACAAGATGAAAATAGCTCAGAAACTGCAAATATTATATCAGATGAGCCAGTATCAAACTCAAGGAGGCTAGATTTTACTAAATTTTAAATTAAAACCTGATCCTTAGATCTGGGACGCAACTTGTGTCAGCACTGTCGCCGCCAGTCACCTGAGTCTGAGATTTAGTTTTGAATATTTTTTTCCAAATGTCATTATTTGCACAGATTATTGTATTTACACGTTATTGTATTTAACGTTACACCTTGTTAATCTAAATTCGATAAAACCCAAATAAATCTGATTTTCTAAACTCGTACCTACTTCAAGTAATAACACTACGAGCGGGCCTTAACCTAAAAAAAAACATCAAATCACAATTTTTTCGTTTCATCATGTTTATGTCGTGACCAGATCATAGAAATTGATCACTTCATGATATGGCGGACTAAAACTGGCCAGATCACGTAAACGCTAACATTTGATGATATTGCAAACCTCGTTTGTCTATATCATTGATGTAGGATTTATATGACAATAAAAGGTCTCTAAAACGGGGATTACAATATCATCAAACTTTAACGTTAAAAACGATCTGGCCAGTTTCAGTTGGCCATATCATGAAGTGATCAATGCGAAGTTTCGCTTGCTAATGTAATTTGAACCTGTGTAATATGTATGTCAAATTTAATCGGTGTAGATATCTAAACATAATAAACAAAAAAATAATAATTTGATGTTTTTTTTGGGGTCATCAACCGCAGTGTAGTTGCAATATAATTTAAAAGAGAAAACAGTTTTTTTTTGTGTTAATTTAATTTGTAATACGATTTTAAAAAAAGCAGATTTCTCGGCTCATATTTCAAGCAGTCAAATACTAGTTTATATCAAATCAAATAAAAAAAAAGTAACCATTAATTTGACGATGTTTTGTGTATGTGTAGTTAGTGTTGAATAAAAATTTCGTAATTGCGGAAACTTTTTATTTCATAAAACTAAATAAAGGTGTCTCTATTCCATCTATGTTCGCTATTCTGAAATCAAAATACAATAAAGTTACAATATTCGGGCGACGCGCGACGTTCGGCTCGCTCGCGGGAAATGAAGCGCGGAGAGTGGCGGGGTGCATGGGGCGGAGCTTGCGTAGAAATTATTTTAGAGTGCCTGCTCTTAACCTTTGAGGACTTCCCCCGTCAAAAGACGATCCTCACTGCAGGTTGAGTTCATGATATACATCGTGATTATGCATCAAATATGAACTCGTAGGCAAAGTTTCGTGTCCACGCTATTAGCCGTTGAGGAGTTCCCTCGTGAGAAGACGATCCTGGCTGCAGGTTGAGTTCATGATACAAATCGTGATAATGCATCAAATATGAACTCATAGGCAAAGTTTCGTGTCCACGCTATTTACCGTTGAGGAGTTCCCCTCTTGAGGAGACGATCCTGATTGCAGGTTGAGTTCATGATACAGATCGTGATTATTCATCAAAAATGAACTCGTATGCAAAGTTTCGTGTCCACGCTATTAACCGTTGAGGAGTTCCCTTATGAGGAGACGATCCCGGCTGCAGAATTAAGTTATGTCTATCATAGGAATGTATTGTCTTCAGAACCAAAGATGTGTGCAAAATTTCAGCTCAATCGGACATCGGAAAGTGGTTCTAATTTACCTTACAAAATTTCACCGTAACAAACAAACATACATACATTGCAAGTTAAATAAAAGCTTTTAATTATTATGGATTTCGACAATTTTATCAATGTCTGGATTGGTCAATATTTTTTTATGGACATTATTTCATCATCTATGGTTTGGGCTGTGCTCAACCAATTATCCGTTTCAATATTGAGGATGTCAGCGATGTGAGTTTCTGGAATAGGCGGTTCAATGGGATGTCGACTCAAAGCATCAACGTGCATCATTTTACTTCCCGATCTATATTCGATATCGCAGTCATATTCCTGTATTTGTATCCACCAGCGAGCTATTCGAGGGATAAGATCGCGCTTGATCGTATTGTCCTCAAGGCACTACAATCTGTATATATTTTAAAGTGAATACCAATTAAATATACTCTAAAACGATTAAGAGAGGCAATAACGGCCAATGTCTCCAGTTCGAACGAATGGAACTTTTGCTCATCAATAGTCGTTTTTCGACTATAGTACGAAACTGGTCGCAGCGTACCATCTTTACCTCTTTGTAAAAGGATACCGGCCACTCCATGTTTGGATGCGTCTGTGTGTAGTTGCGTCTCGTAAGAGGGATCATACAAAGCAATAACAGGGCGTTCTACCAATGCATCTTTGAGGGTCTGAAAGGCGGAGGCCTGTTCGGAACTCCAGACCCACTCACAGTTTTTGCGTAAAAGGTCTGTTAAGGGTCTTGCCAATATGGCGAAATTTCTAATGAACCGTTTAAAAAAACTCGCAAGCCCCATGAACTGCCGTATCTCATGGGGATTTTTAGGAGCTGGGAAATTAGAAACGGCATTGATCTTTCTAGCACCGGGACGAACACCATCAGGGCCAATTTCAAATCCCAAAAAGTCAATATTTCTGTAGAAGAAGTGACATTTACTTAGCTTTAGAGTTAAGCCCCCCTCTCGAAGTAACTGCAAAACTTGACGGAGTCGGGAGAGACCTTCTCCAAAGCTATGCGAAGGAACCAATATGTCATCCATATATATGACAGCGAACTTGATCTTTGCATCAGCTAGGATTTTGTTTATTGTTCGCTGGAAAACAGACGGAGCGTTAACCAGGCCAAACGGCATTCGCAAATATTCGTATTGGCCATCTGGAGTCACGAATGCAGTTTTTGTTCTAGACTGCTCAGAAATCGGAATCTGATAGTAGCCAGAAGCAAGGTCTAAAGATATAAAATATTTATGACCAGCCAATAGATCAATTTGATCGTCTATGCGAGGAATGGGATAGTGGTATTTTATTGTTTTACGATTGAGTGCTCTGTAATCAACGCAAAGACGTTTTTCACCAGTCTTCTTCTTAACTAACACTATTAGACTAGCATAAGGAGATGATGACTCTTGAATAATGTTAGCATCCACCATTTCTTGAACCATATCTCGGACTAGTGTTCTCTCAGAATAGGGCATTCGATAAGGGCGATAAGCAACAGGTTCAGAGTCTTTAAGTTTAATTTCCATCTCACTCACAGTTGTGTAACCAAGATCTTTAAGATTTTTAGAAAAACAGTCTTTATAGTCGCATAACACGGATTTTAAATCATCGAGTTCTGTTTTAGTTAAAGAGTCGCCATAATTAATAGAATTACTGTCATCGATATCGGAAATGGTTAACTGACATACGCGGCTAACATTATCCAGAGGTATGGCGCGAGCAATTAAAATATCTCGTTTGAATGTGATGGTCATTAATGTCAAATTTTGAACTAGTAATTGTCCTACGCCATTCGTCAAGGTGTATTCTCCAGGCAAAAGATAGAACTCTGATCCAATTCTCCCCCTCACAGAACCGTTTATAAAAATCTGACCGGTAAAAGACCCATCTGAATAAACTGGTATAGACGTCATCGCATGACTTGGAACATCCGTTCCCTCAGAAATCATCAGGAATACTTTATTTGTCCTTTGAAATATAAGACGAGATGGAGTCTTAGTTATTAGAATACCAGGAAGTTTGGTAAAGGAATGACCCAAAAGCATTGGATATTTTAACACTGAATCGTCCACGACCAGAATATCGATGGTTTCCCTAATTCCCTGAATTTCTATAGTCGCCCGAACTTTACCTACCGGCTGTACTAAATTATTACCCAGTCCTTTCATAAGGGGTAAATCACAATGGTCTAAATGTAATTTAAAATCCTTTGCTTCAGTTTGTCGCATTATCGAACATTCACTACCAAGATCCACGTAACAAGAAATAGGAAAATCATTTAGTTTTGCATTAACAATATATTTATCATTTGGATGGTGAATTTTCGTACTACTGATGCTGGTGTTACAGTCTACCTTTAGAACCTGTTTTTCTTGTCCTACTCCGTCGGGTTTAACGTTTTCGCGACTCTTTTGTGTGATATAGGGACAGTTATTAGCGACGTGTCCGAGCCTGTGACAATTATTGCATTTTTCGATAGGTTTAGGACATTTAAAGCTGGGATGACCTTCAACGCGACAGTTAAAGCATCTAATTGGTGGTTTAGAACTAGATTTATTATCGGACCGATTAGTTTTCTCTGATTGTAACCCTAAAGTTTTATTATTTTCGTTTCTAATTTTTAAATTACTGCTATTCTTTTCTCTTGGCTGACCTACTTTAACAGATTTTAAGTATCTAAGGACTTGCTCAGGCGTATCATATTGTGCTGTTTGAGCTCCTACTTTAATGGCCCTATCTTCTATGCCGTATAGTATACAATCTACAGCCCTTTTTTCCGTTATCTGACATCTATGTAACAAGTTAAGTTTAGAGTAATAGTACTGCTCTAAAGGCTCCCCATATTTAGCCCTCAACGTAAGCATCTCTGTCAATAACTCTGCGTAATTCTCTCTGCATGGAAACGACTGAAAAAGTTTCGTCTTCCATTCTAACCAGGTAAATTTTACGCTAGGGAGGCTCTGATACCATGACTTGGCTAAACCCGTGAGCTTTGGAAGTGCATAGTAAATGATTTCCCTTTCTTCCCATTCATAAATGTCTGCGCATTCCTCGACTTTATTGATCCAATTTAAAATGCTCTGATTTTTGGACATAGGGTCAAATTCTGGAATAACATTACTCATATTGGCCAATTTATGACTGCCTGATTTTGAAAACCCCTTAAGCGCATCAATAAATTGCAAAAACATATTTGGATTCGAATTCTCATACCTGATTGTTCCTTGCGCCCGTTGATCGTGATGACTGTTGCTCCTCGTATGCCTTCCGTCCTGTGACCTGCTTCTCGAACGCCTTCCATTCCGTGATCTGCTTGCTCTCGCTCGGTCGGGTGTACTTCGTATCGTAGTATAGTTTCTCAAAGGTCTCCTCAATTCATCCTCTGTGTAATCCGAATGCTGCACTGGTCTCATGTCCAATTCCCCGTTTCTAGAGCATCGCTCAAGATCACCGCTCATCATATCACTTGTACGTTTACTGGAAAGCCTCGGCCGTCGCTCAAGCTCATCGGCACGGAGCTCACCAGCAAACGCACGGCTTGTACTCGGCTGTCGCTCAAGCTCACCAGCACGAGACTCGCCAAAAATCAATTGGTTCGCACCCGGCCGTTGCTCAAGCTCATCGGCACGGGGCTCGCCAGTAAACACACGGCTAGTACTCGGCTGTCGCTCAAGCTCACCAGCACGAGACTCGCCAAAAATCAATTGGTCCGCACCCGGCCGTTGCTCAAGCTCATCGGCACGGGTGTTCCCTATCATTCTATGAATCTCATCATCATTACGTCTATGTCGGTTCGGTCTCCCAACTTCACTATCCGGTCGAGTTCGCTTGGATGGTAGGATAGGGCTACCAGGTTTCGAATAATAATTATTTCTATCCATTTTGGTTCTGAAACTCAAATGTATGCGTCACTATTCTCATTCATCACAATCATTTAAGGCGATCATTCAAAATAGTTTAAGAAGTTTTTTAGTTAGTGAAGAACTATACTTTAGGGCCCAGTTTATAATAAAACTAAAACTTTAAAAACAAAAAAAAAACAACAAAATACAGCAATAGTAAAAAAATACTTAATAGTAGTGCTCTAGAAATGTTGTATTTAGTACTGGCACTGAATTTGAGCAACAAAAGAAAAGGGGTAAAAAATGGTTTGTCTTTGCAGAATAGTCTAAATTAAAATTGTAAAATCAGTATCATAATTCATCATCTTAATAAATTGGAACACACAAAATCACTTTTTGTAATGTCATTTTTCGTAAAACGTTAGCAGAAGTAAAGCGAATGCTAAAACACAAATTCACAGTAACAAGTAAAAAAAGGATTCACTATATTTCGGGTAAAAATAAAACTTTCACGTTACTTACATTTTCTTAGATGGCACAGAAGCGTATTTTGCGTTCATCCCACTTCTGAACTATAGGAACGTATGCGTTCTCATATGCTCTAAGTGTAATATACTTGTATATTACAGAATAAAACTCAAATCACTTTGCTAATACTGAATTTAATAATCAACTTTTGTTTACATTTTACACTTGTACACGTATATAATGGTAATCATCGACCTCACCAGTCGACGGTCCAGCCGATAGTGCGCTCTGTGGCAAGTTCTGTTTGATAAGGTGTAATTCTGACAACCGGAAGTCGGCAGTTGGATATTTAATACAGATAATATTTAAAATGTGTTAACAGGAAGTCAAAGCAGTGTTTTGTTAGACTATTTGATATTATTAAATGACAATACGTACACAGGAAGTCAATGCACGCTAACATTATGTTTAATGATAAATTATAATTATTACGTAATTGTTTCAGATCGCTGACTATGTTCCTCGTACTGGTAGGCCACGGTTTTTTCACCGCCCTCGTATTAATAGTTAATCCAAAGTTTATAGAAGATGTAAGTATGTCATAAAATCCTATCAATATTTAAAGAAATACGCTATTTGTCGCACCACGAACATATTAAATAATAGACCTTTAAAAAAAAAATAGTTTTGATTTTTTTTTAATTTTAATTTCAGATGCTACAATTAAATTTTTTTAGCATATTTATGAACGGACCACTGATAATGCACACATTCTTTGTCATCTCGTCCTTCCTGCTTGTGTATAACTGGCTGATATCTGCGGAAAAAGACGGAACATCGTGGACAATGCTCCCGCAGCAGATCATTGCGAGATGGTTGAGGTAAGAGCAGAAGTCAGTTAGACTTATAAACATTTTACAAGTAATTTTACTTTTGAGATTTCTATCTCTTCTCGAACAACATATTTGATTAGCATCAAACACGTTGCTCCTTAAAAGCAAGTTCGTGTTTTGTTCGGTATTTTTCCCACTGGTTTGTTCTACCAGGTTTACAATATCCGATGTTCTATTTAAGACTATAATCTATCCCTATCCAAATTTTGTCTAGGTTCATTCAGTAGTTTTTTGCGTGAAAGAGTAACAAACATCTATACATCTCCACAAACTTTCGCATTTATAATTATTAAAACAACGAATTTCAAACGAACCGGTTTATTCTGCTCAACATCAGCACACAGAGAGAAGATAGAGTTACATAGACAACTACCTCAACACAGACTATTATTTGATGTTACCAGTTACAAATAATACATTTATCTACTTCGGTTTCGTTATATTCGAATTACAAAATTGACAGCGCGGCAGCGGTTTCATTATGATACCCATAACGATACAAGTTGCATTATGCGAATCGTCATAAATTCTAAAACACAAGCATAGACATTCTGAACATACAGCCAGGTACCTATAATATTACTTCGAAATCGAGAAAAAATGTCGGTAAATGATGTTTTTAAAAATGGAACAAGTTAAGAACAAAATTATCGTATACTATTTGACTGTTGCGGCTACAAGATCTTTGCTTTATACCTAATAAAGATGAAATAAAAAAAAGTGGACGCGGGAATTTCTGAGTGAAATTTTATTAAAAATATCTTCAACATCAAGTGATATTGAAAATACTAAATGGTGTTGAAAATACTAAATAAAAAATGGTGGATTTCAGGTGCCAGGTGGTTTTTTGCTGCCCGTACCATTGAGTGTCAAAGTAAATGTTTTAAAGGGTGATTACAAAAGTAAACACAACTTTTATATTAAAAAGTTCAATCAGTGTTGCCACTTAACTCACCTTACATTCCCACATGAAGTGTGTGGTGGGATTCCGAATAGAACGGCAAGCTAACTTCTTAAATATACATTATGTAATAAACTTTTCAAAATTAAACGTCTTTCATCTTTCGTCGTCGCTGTACTTCTTTTCTCCTCTGCGCATCCGTCCTTGACATATAGTGTTGTCACTCCATCATCTTATATTCCCTCATTCAATCAGTGTTGCCACTTAACTCACCTTACATTCCCTCATTCGAGAGCTTGATATAAAAATGGAATGGTTCCCGCCTGCTTCCAACTTTTGAGGAGGTCGTGGCTAAACGATAACAGCCGCACGGGTATTTAAGGTTAAGCCATGCTTGCCGAGGTTGGTCCGTGGATGGGTGACCGTAATTACATACCGAGTTTCCTCCGTGCCTCGAAAAGTGCGTTAACCCGTTGGTCCCGGTTGTCATTTGTAGATCCTTGACAGTCGTTACGAGTAGTCAGAATCCAAAAGTCTGTCGTCCAGTCTTACCAAGGGGTATCGTATTACACAGTTACTGGGTTGTGGAGGTCAGATAGGCAGTCGCTTCATGTAAAATACTGGTACTCAGCTGCATCCGGTTAGATTAGAAGCCGACCCCAAGATAGTTTGGGAAAAGGCTAGGCAGATGATGATTATTGTTCATTTGCTGTTGCGATGACTATGAGAGTAGAGGAAGACCAAAGAAACGATGGATGGACTGTGTGAAGGATGATATGGCTAGAAAAAAAGGGAATGCTGAGATGATGGGTAATAGAAGGAAGAAAAAGACATTCTGCGTCGACCCCAAATAAATTGCGATATGGGCAGGAGAATGATGACTTGCAGTCCCACATACATTTTCTGAATCACTATCATCATCATCACTACATAGTATAAAATTAAAAATTTATAAAACCCCCGACATAAAAAACCTCTAAAAAGACAAAAATAAATTAATCCAAGCGTCGTAGCGTCGGGGGTCCGCTTTGTTCTGTGCTTGTACTAAGCGGTCTTCTTAGCGGTCCCCCGACGCTACGACGCTTGGATTAATTTATTTTTGTCTTTTTAGAGGTTTTTTATGTCGGGGGTTTTTTAAATTTTTAATGTTATAATGAAAATATTAATATATGCTTTTTTAACTTATATTATTTTTTCTTAGCCTTGACTGTCCTACTCCTGGGCATAGGCCTCCCCCTTTCCTTCCAATTTTCTCGATGTTGCGTCTCTTCTCGCTAATTAACGAAACCAAGGAAATATATACTTAAATTTAAAAAGGGGGGGGAGGGTGCCCCCCCCCCTCAGTAATGCCCATGGTGGCAAGCGACAACATTTAAAAATTTCAAATAGACTACCTGTGTAAATTGTTTATATCCCTTCATTATCTAGAAAAGAGGTGATAATCTTCAAACGGCTGAGCAGATTTTCTCGAAACATAGCTAAAAACACTCTCGATTAAAATACCTTTCAAACGACACCACTTTTACCAAAATCGGTTCATCCGTTTAGGAGCTACGATGCCACAGACAGACACACAGATACACAAATACACAGATACACAGATACACACGTCAAACTTATAACACCCCTCTTTTTTGGTCGGGGGTTAAAAACAAAGTCGCTTCCCGCTGTCTGTCCCTTCATCTTTAAAACTCCGTGACAGATTTTGATGCAGTTTTTTTTAATAGGTAGAATGATTTAAGAGGAAGGTTTAGGTGTATAATTTATTAAGGTTTGCGGACGAAGTCGCGGGCAGGAAGCTAGTTGATGATATGAATATTAGCAAAATATTTCATACAAATAATTATCTTGTTCGACCAGTAATACATTTAATTTTTTTTTAAATATTTTTTTCTAGGCATTATGTATCATTCACTAACACCATTTTTGAAAAAAAATCGATATGTGGAATTTTCATATTTTCATATGAAATCATTTTCTCGAAAAAATTATCCGCTCTGCCTGGTCACTAAGTTAAACGTTAAAAATACTACACTTGCCGCGCAAACATTCAATGGAAAGGGGGCGGCCAGCCCGAGTAGTTACCCAGCGTGTACCTACGCACGGCGCGGCGGTGTCCATGATATCTCAATATTTTTGTATTGAGTGATAATTAAAGAAAAAACACGTGTTCAATGGTTTTCGCCAAAGACTAAAATGTCTAAATTTGGACGGTGACTAAAAAATCATGCTGTATACCTACCAGCAGGCTTAAATTCAATTTAAGAATGTTATAAATAAAACTCACGACAGATTTTGTTTGATGCAGGTTGACTCCATCGTACGCTCTCATCTTAGGCTTGACATCAACTTGGATTGCGAGAATTTCATATGGACCTTATTGGAAGGTAAGTTTTACTAGTAAACCTTCTTTTTATATGGTTTGAACATCAGTTTTGTCAACATCATAAGTTGTTCTTATAATTATGGAGTTCTGTATGTAGTGTTTAGTTTTTTGTCTGTCTGTATATGTGTTAACATCTCTGTACTCTTTAAAAGCTCTACTAACAACCTAGAATGTAACTGCCAAATTAACGAAACTTTTAACCTAATAAAAAGTTGGCTTCAGAATAACAATCTTGAATTAAACAACAAAAAAACTTCATCTTTTTCTTCTTCTTCATCACCCTTTGCCACCCAATGCTGAGTGTAGGTCTCTTCCAAATCTCTCTACTTTTGGCGGTTATGTGTCATGGCTATCCAGTTTCTTCCGGCCACTTTAATGAGATCGTCTGTCCACAGCTCTCTGAGTGACTTGCATACGGTGGATAGTGTGTTTAGTGAGCGTCCAAGTGTCAGCCCCGTACTTCATGACTGGGAGGACACACTGCTCGAACATGCGACGCTTTAAGTTTAAGGGCACCCGCTTCGACTTGAGTACGTCGGAAGCTTACCGAAAACACCCCACCCTAATTGGATACGGCGCTTGATTTCGCGGTTTTGTCCGTTCATCGCTTTACTCAAAGTCTGTTTCAAGTAAACGTACTCCCTGACTTTTCCGATTTGCTGGCCATTCACTAGAATGTGATCAATTTCGTCATCACAGCACATTATTTTTGTTTTTGCGGCGTTCATTTTCAGACCAACATTGAGTAACACGTCATACAGTTCTTGGACCATGACCTGCAAATCCTCCTCGTTGCTGGCAAAAACGACAATATCGTCGGCAAAGCGCAGATGGGTTAGCCGTTCACCATTAATGTTTAAGCCACTATTAGACCAGTCGAGAGGCTTAAATACATCTTCCAAGCAGGCTGTGAAAAGTTTAGGTGATATTGTGTCTCCTTGTCTCACCCCTCTTTTAACGCGTACTTGATTCGTACGCTCGTGGAGTTTGACTTATATGGTAGCCGCACGGTATACTTCCTTAATTGCCTCTACATATCTGGTGTCTACCTGACATCATTTCAGCGTGTGTATGACTGCCGAGTGTTCAACCGAGTCAAACGCTTTTTCATAGTCGATGAACGCTAACACAATAGGACGGTTATACTCGTTGCATTTCTCAATTATTTGTCGTACTGTGAAGATGTGGTCTACTGTTGAGAACCCACTCCTGAACCTTGCCTATTCCACTGGTTGTGCTGAGTCTAGTCTGGTGGTGAGACTTTGGTGAAAAGTATGTATATGTGGCTAAGTAATGAAATGGGCCGGTAGTTGCTCAGCTTGGTGTTGTCCCCCTTCTTATGCAAAAGTATGACGACCGCTTACTTCCAGAATTCTGGAGTTGTCCCCCCAAATAGCACTTTATTATACAGTACTTGCAGTTGTTTGAGGACTGATCGACCCGCAAAGAGAAGTTGTTAAAAAAAAGAAAAACTAAAATCATACAAGTTATACCCTACCAAAAATAACTTAAAAAATATAACAAACAGTCCAAATTGAAAAAAAAATCCAATTATTAGGTATTACATTAGACTGTCATTTAAATTGGAAAAAAACATGTCGAAAAATTAAAATAAAACTCACAATTTACATATGGACTTAGTGTGCTAAAAGCAAATACAAAAACTCCCTATGCGCTCTCTGCATACTACGCATATTAGTCTGGTCAATTTAGACATCCGAGGGTACAATAATTCGCACCCAGCTGAAAATTGGTAGGATTGTTCAAAACACTAAAAAGCCTTTGATTATGTTGACCATGAGATATTGCTACAAAAGCTGTATGGCTACGGCGTAAGGGGAAATATCCTAAAATTGATAGAATCATATTTAACTGATAGAGTTCAATGCACCGAAGTCTCTCGATTATGTCCCAAACCCAAATTAGAAACTGTGCATTACTCAAAACAAAGAGCCATAAAATATGGCGTACCACAAGGTGGCGTATTGGCACCACCTCTATTTCTGATTTAAATCAATGATCTCCCAAAAATAATTCAACATAAGATGGTTCTTTTTGCAGACGACAGCAACGCTATAATAGGATGCAATGACATAAATAATTATGAAAATGATATTAATGAATCTTTAACTAAAATAATAAACTGGCTTAATGATAATAATTTGAAAATTAACCTAAGCAAAACCAACATCATGCAATTCCATCAGCGTCGGGAAAATATTAACATTAATATCACTTATAAAGACCATAAAATTCAGGAAGTTGATAGTGCGAAATTTTTAGGAATGACTATTGATAATAAATTGACTTGGAACACTCATACTGACATAATATGTAAACGATTAAGTAAATCTGCTTATGCACTATTCCAACTTTCAAAAAAGGTTAATATTGAGACATTGCTAGTAGCATACCACGGACTCGTAGCTTCTGTTTTACGGTACGGAATTATTTTCTGGGGGCAGTCGGCTAATAGGGAAGTTGTATTTAGGATGCAGAAACTCTGTGTAAGGTCTATGTGTGGTCTAAAAACGACAGATAGCTGTATTCCATATTTTCAAAATCTAAAAATATTGACACTGCCAGCAATGTATATAATGGAAACTGCATTGTTTGTAAAAAAAAACCCGCATTTATTTGTCAGCTTATCGGCAGTCAGAAGAAATCCATTGCGTACTCAATATTGTAACAAACTATGTAACGTTAAATGTAAAACAGCCTTAATGCGTAAAAGCCTTTTCGGCAACGCTCCAAAAATTTATAATAAAATACCGGATGCCGTTAAAAATATGCCATTAATAAAATTCAAAAAGGCACTTAATAACTTGCTTAGTGACAAATGTTATTACACACTGGAGGAATTTTTGAATGATGGCTCAATATAATGCTGTTTGTATTGTAATTGGACAAAAATAATCTTAAATGATGCATTAATTATGTGGAGTTGAAATGGATTATTAATATTGACATTTAATTATTTTTTTGACATTTGCAATTAGATATTCTGATTTAGTTTTTTTTTTTAAATTTAAGTTCTTGACATTTATAACTAAATAATTCCTCCTTTAAATCTGACATCACTCAATTTTTTAAATAATATTATGGAATTGTTATAGTTTATTTTGAAATTTTAATTACGCATGATTTTCTAACATCTTTTTTAATTTAAATTCGTAATATTTGAGCTACATGCTCACCATATTTGTACGCCCCCTGGCATAACATAGCGCTCTGTTCACCAAACTCAACATCTGTATTTCTTTACCTGTGTTAACAAATAAAAGTGATTTGATTTGATTTGATCACTATCATAAATGAAATCTAAAAAGTTCTCATCGATCCGATACCTGGAAAAATAAATTAATTAGTTATGTGATATTATATAATAGATATTATTTACGATTTTATTAGTTATAAGTTATTTTGTTGCACCCTAACAGTGTCATGTACTCTTTAGTTGTAAGCCCAGCTTGAAACTAAGATTGTGTATTTTGTGCATTCTATAAATAATAAATAAAATGTGTAAATGCCTACTTGCCTTTACCAACTATGTTCCATTCAGGTTACAGTCTAGCTGGATGAATATGCAGCTGAATACACTTATTTATTATGGGGTGACAGCCAATCTTATCTCCCGTACATCCATAGGTACATCCGTAGGTAGTGTAGTATTAATCGAAACTTATTTTTGTCGCCAGAAATTCATCTATAGTGAAGTGAGTGACTGCCGCCGCGAGTGGTGGCGTCATATCCTTTACATCAACAATTTTTATCAAACCAACTGCATGCCGCAAACCTGGTAAATATTTATAAACCACTAGCTGTCCGGCGCAACTTCGTTTGCGTCACATTTTCCCCATTTTCGCAACATTTTTCATTGCTGCTCCACTCCTATTAGTCGTAGCGTGATGAATATAGCCTATAGCCTTCCTCGGTAAATGGACTATCTAACACTGAAAGAATTTTTCAATTCAGATTAGTAGTTTCGGAGCCTATTCAATGAAAACAAACAATCAAATCTTTCTTCTTTTTATATAAGTTTAGATTTTTAATTTTTTTCGATTAGTAATGACTCAATAATAATTTTAAAAAAGAGTCTAAATACATGCCCGTTTGATAACATTTGGCTCGCCCCCTATTTTATAGGACTTAAAGGTGGAATATTTAGTTATACCTTAGAAAAGTAAACTTAACTCTTTCATTTTCGTTACCAGGTATTTAGCCTGTGACACCCAGCTATACATTGTTGGAGTCATTGTCTTCTTGACGTGCAAAACAGCTGCATCTAGGAAGGTGGTCCTGAGCCTCCTATTCCTTGTGGGAATCATCGCTTCCGTACTGCACACTTATTACGGCCACTTGCATGGAGTAATTCTTATGTCTCCAGAGTAAGTTTGTCAAAATTATTATTTTAGGTATGATAACTTAAGTGATTGTTGTCCACAGAAGTGAGAAAGAAAAGATTTAGATAAAATTCGCCTTTTAATTGAATTCAAGGAAAAGGTGAGATCCGGTCATTATCAAGGAGACTTATATATCGTATTTTTATTAATAGCAAAAGCATTAAGAATTATGTTGTAATTTGAGGACAAATAACATTTTGAAGAAAGACTGTTTATTACTAAATTACGTATCTACGTTATCTGTGCTTTTGTAACAACCGTACTGCGATCGCTAACCCGCCTACCAAGCGTTGCTATTATGGCAACCCCCAAAATGTCAATTGTGGCGACACTTGGGGGGCGCCTATGTCCAGCAGTGGACGTCTGTAAGTGTACCTACTGCGTACGTGTGTATGGGGTGTTGCGAGTCAAATAAAATAAAACAACTGATTTCGGCGAGCGCTAGTACATGACTGACTATGAATAATTATTTATTACGCTATTACAATTGTTGACTTACATACAAATTGTTGATGACTACGCACCACATTATTTCCCCCTTTTTTTTTTAATGATTTCACTTAAAAACTTAGTAAATACACCTACATAAAAATACATATTGTTTTTAAAATATTTTCTAAAATCATACACTTATCAATATAATAGTCCAGTCACTGTCGTTATAATACAAAAAAAAATAAACTTGGTTAAACTTCGCCGTTACACTATTCTTCTGTTTTTCTTTATGCTACATGATGGAGAAACCGCGTTTTGCGCATTAGTTCTTCATACATTTTGTGCTCCTTGTGCTCCGTTGGCGTGATGGTTGCAACGCATGGAGACCGTTGGGATTGGCGCCGTCTGACCTTGTCTGCTGTCAATATGACGTGTCACATTCTTGTAGAACCTTTTCCTACACTTTTTGTACGTGTAGGCCACCAATGCTGCGACGGCGATGATGAAGATGCCGCCCGTGGTCATTTCGGTGATAGAGACGCTCGATCCTCCAGAACCGGCGCCGGCGGCTGTTTGGGCCACCACGATCTCTTCCTTTGAGCCCCAGTTTCCCATATTTGTAAAGATGGCTATTTTTGTCAATTGGTTTTATACAAAAGAGTGTTATTCCTGCGGTGATTTGCTAATTTGTGTTTAACGAGACCTTGCCTTTTGCTGTTGTGACTGTATTGCAAAATCGTACCACCGGACGTATGACGCGACCTGAACGTGTTGTGTTCGGCGCGCTGTTATTATTTTCTGCTGGCTCAACATTCTTGTGGTCGTTTACTTGGCTACTGCTACTTTTAATGTTTGTTAAAGGTTCGTTTACCTTTTCATCGGTTAAAATATAGGCTGGTTTTAATCTGTCCACTGTTACTATTGATGTTTTCTTAGGCATTTGGATTTTGAAATATTTGTCTTGTTTCTCTTAAACTTTATATGGGCCTTCGTACGACGGGGTTAGCGGTTTCTTCACAGCATCTGTTCTGACATATACGTATTCACAGTCTTTCATATCCGGATGAATAAATGGTTTGTGACTTGTAGCGTGGTGATTCCTGTTAAACGGGCTTAGATTTGCCATTGTCCTTTGGAGAGTCTGTGCATAAGTTTCTGGTGATGTATTTTGCTTTTCCGGCTCGATAAACATCCCAGGCAGACGTATGTTTGTTCCGTATAACATTTGTGCCGGACTTATATTTTCTTTCAGTCGCAGTGCTGCTCGTAGTCCTAGAATAACTATGGGTAATTCGCTCGACCAGTTTATTGTGTTGCCGCGCGCGATTAGCGCGGTTTTCATCGATCTGTGCCATCGTTCAACTAAGCCGTTTGACTGCGGATGATAACTAGTAGTCCTGGTTTTCTTAATACCAAGTGACTTAGGGCAATAAATAAATTTGACTCGAACTGTCGTCCTTGGTCCGTGGTTATGGTGTTTGGGCATCCGAATCTTGCTATCCAGGTGTTTGTGAGAACTTCCGCTACAACTTTTGCTGTTATTTCTGCTACTGGTACAGCTTCCGGCCATCTTGTTTCTCTGTCGATCATTGACACAATGTATCTGTTGCCATTGGATTCTGGTAATGGTCCGACAATGTCTATGTGCACGTGATCTAAACGTGCTGTAGATGGGAATGTTCCGATTGGAGCCGAGTTGTGCCTATGTGTCTTGCTTTTCTGGCATGCCTCACATGTTCTCGCCCAAATTCCTACGTCAGTATTAATCTGTGGCCAGAAGTAATGTTCGGTGATCATTTTCTTCGATGCTCTAATACCGGGATGTGTTATACTGTGCATAGTGTCGAATACTTATTTCAAAGTGACTTCGGCACATACGGTCGTAATTTTAATTTTGAATTTTCGCAAAATAGTTGTCTCGTTCCTGTTAGCTGTATTCTTTTCCAGCTAAGTTTATTATTGTTTATAAGCTGATTGAGTTCAATGTCCGTGCGTTGCATATCTGCCAACTCATTCCAATCCACAGGTGTCGGGCAGTCTATCTGTTCGACTCGCGACAATGCATCGGCCACCGGGTTCATATTACCTGATAGGTGACGAATGTCTGTAGTGAACTGTGCAATGAACTCGAGGTGACGTAGTCGCCTTGGGGCTATCATTTTACTTGTGGAGTTTTGTTTAGTAGTAAAGGCGTGACATAATGGCTTATGATCGGTGTATATTATCAACTCTCGTCCCTCGACATAAGGTTGAAAATGCGTTACTGCCATGTAAACTGCCAGTAGTTCTCGATCATATGTGCTGTATCCTGATTGCGTTTCACTCAGTCCCTTAGAGAAAAAGGAAAGCGGCTTCCAGTTTCCGTTTTCATACTGTTGCAAAACGGCGCCAACGCACGTTTGAGACGCATCTGTCATGAGTGACAGCGGGCAATGCGTTGTTGGTGAGGTCAATGTAACAGCGTCGCTTAGACTTGCTTTACATTGATCGAATGAATCTTGTGCCTCTGGAGTCCATTGTATTTCAGTTTTGTCATTTTTCTTTGATCCAATGAGGTATTTGTTCAACCGAGCTTGATGTTGGGCTGCTTGTGGTGTGTTGTTCCGGTAAAAATTAATCATGCCTAGAAATCTTCGCAACTCTTGCACAGTTTTTGGTATTGGGTATTTGGTGATTGCTTCGACCTTTTCTGGTAATGGTTTGATACCATCTTTTGTGATTAGATATCCAAGGAATTCTACTTGCGTTTTGCCTAGTACGCATTTGGCTTGATTTATTGCAATGCCATGCTCATCTAATCGTTTTAACAATTCATGTAAATGACGCCGGTGTTCGCTGATTGATGATGACGTCACTAATATATCATCTATATACACGAAGATAAAGTCGAGTCCCGCCAAAACAGTGTTCAGGAATCTGACAAAGGTTTGACCTGCGTTTCGTAACCCGAACGGCATTCTTGGAAATTCGAATAGACCGAACGGTGTGATTACTGCAGTCTTTTCTACCTCTTGTACTGGAATCTGATTGTAAGCCCTTTTTAAATCGATCGTTGAGTATATACTGGTTCCTGGTAATAAGTATGTGAAATCTAGTACTCTCGGAATCGGGTATCTATCCGGTACGGTGATCGCATTCAGTCTCCTGTAATCACCACATAATCGTAATTCGCCGTTTTTTTTTGGTCGTCACGTGCAAAGGGCTTGCCCACGGGCTCTTGGACGGTCTGCATAACCCTGCCTCTAACATGTGTTCTATCTCTTTTTTCACTCTTAGGTACTTGTCCGCCGGCAAAGGTCTTGACTTGGAGTAAACAGGATGTCCGTTGGTGATGATTTGATGAACTACGTTGTGCTTCGGTTGTGACTGTGCGTCTATTGGTCTCAGGATGTTTGGGTAGTCTGCTAAAATTTCTGCATAATCTTCGGTTAAATCTATGGTCCGAAGTGTTGGTGTGCTTGACTTCATTAACTTTGCGTTCCTCTGAAGTCCAGTTGTACCATCTATCAAACGTTTATTTCGTATATCCACTAAAATATTGTTTTTTTCTAGAAAATCAGCACCAAGTATTGGTTGCGTAATGTCAGCAACGATGAAAGTCCAATGGTACGGCCGTCTCAAATTCAGGATCAACGTCAGCGTTTTGTCACCATATGTTTTAATTGGCGTTCCGTTTGCGGCGTATATTTTATATGTATCGTCTGATTTTAAATTCCCTCTACTAGGTATTGCTGAAATATTAGCGCCAGTATCTACCAAGAAACGATACCCACTTTTTCGGTCGGTAACGCACAGGCGGTTTGACGGTATGATAGCGCTGATGACCGCCTCTGTCAACGCTGAATTCAGTTTTCCGACGGTTTCTTCCAACTGCATGGTTGTTCGCAGTTCCGGGCTCGATTTCTATACCGAAAATGATACTTGCATAACCAATTGGGGCTGTCGGGTGAAATTCTCGTTCTCGAGTGGGATCTTGCGCGTGACAGGCTTCGATTGCGTCTATAATTACGATGTCCTCTGTTCGAATCGGATTTTAAGGCTGCTATTTCCATGGTTAGCTTACTCACTTGATTTACTAACTCAACCATAAGCTGTGTTTGACCGCTTGTTATTTCCAACACCTCACCTGATCTTCCTTCCAAAATCTTGTCTGCTATAGCAGCGAGGTTGTCGAGTTTTTGATCTTGACTGACCATTAATACTGCTCGAACGTGATCAGGGAGCCTTGACATCCACAGGTTATGCAGGGTTTTTTCGGCCACCTGACTCTTACGTGCCAATTCCCTCATTCGTCTCAACAGTTGCGACGGTTTTTGGTCGCCTAAATCCACTTCACTGATCAGTTTCTGGAACTGTCGCTCCTCTGACTCTTCGTACACGGCTAGGAGTCTTTTTTTAATGGCACCATACTTATTGGTGTCAGGAGGTGATATTATTATGTCAGCTACCTGACTTACTGCATCTTTGGCGAGCTTGGAAACCACTACGCCGTATTTTGCTTCGTCGCCCTGCTTTTGAGGGGCCATCATTGTCTCGAATTGAGCGAACCACACTCTGGGCATATCGATCCAGAAATCCGGTATCTTCGAGGAAATTCCTAGCGCTGCAATTTCGGCTTTACTGCTGTCTGACGCTCCGCATATTGGTGTCCCACAACTTCCGCTTGAGTTCATGTCTTCGGTAACTATATGCCTCTTGAAAACCAAACCAGTGAGATCCGCTTGTGGAAGGCTGATAAGGCTTGTGCAGTGCAGTTACCACGACACGGGAAAATCACCAATTTTAAATCGCGGCGCGTTTATACTGCTAGTACTGTTCAATGTCGGGGTCACCAGATGTAAGTGTACCTACTGCGTACGTGTGTATGGGGTGTTGCGAGTCAAATAAAATAAAACAACTGATTTCGGCGAGCGCTAGTACATGACTGACTATGAATAATTATTTATTACGCTATTACAATTGTTGACTTACAAACAAATTGTTGATGACTACGCACCACACGTCTTTTAAGCTGAAATGATAACGATGATGGACTAACTGAATTTGAAGGAGATTTGCTGTACAAAATGCTGAATTCAGCATTTTCAAATAAAACAAGAGCGCATAAATCAGTCGGTGCCAAAATAAGTCTAACTTTACTTTCTTGATAGGAAAATGTTTCAATTTTATCTCATAATTTAATTCAGATATTTATTTTGTCGTTCATAATGTGACTCGTCGTAAAAAACCATAATTTTTTAGAACTAAAAGTTCCAATCTAAGTCATGCGGAATTGACCAAGCCACACTGAGCCTTTGAGATGGATCATGGCCTACTCCCACATACAGAGCGAAGGTCTGTTTCCCAGCAGTCGGAACGTTTTGAGCTGATAACGCTGAAGCTTGTGCTACTTATTTAGTTTTTTGTAATATAGCCAATGATTTACCTCCAACTTTCAGCACAGCATTGAAGTTATTCATAGACAATCCAGAGTTCAACACGGTTTACATCAGACCGTATACCAACATGACTGGTTACGTCGTCGGTATGGCATTAGGCTACATTATCTACAACTGGCAGAAGAATGGAGGGAATCCAAAGACATTCCAGGTAACCCTTTTTGAAAAACAATAGCTATGTGTATCAATTATGAACATTAAACGGTGTGAAAAAATCTGCTGTTCCATAAAATAAAATTACCTAACATATATGGCCAGTAAGTAGTTTACGTATGATTATTTTCAAAGGGTTAAGAGCGTTTTCACATACCGACATTTCATATAAACTTTCAAGTCCTTATTTTCCGAAATGACTGAACCGATTTTAATGAAACTTCATACGCATAAGCAGGATAAAAAGTTACTAAAAACATATTTGAAAAATAGTTTTACAGCTTAATAAGACAGATTATAAATTATCTAAAGAAACAGAAATTTCCAATTATGTTTCTTTTTTAAGAAATTTTGAAAACTTTTTTTGGTACATTTTTAGAACTCTGTATCCTGCTTTTGCGTATTAAGTTTCATTAAAATCGGTTCAGTCGTTTCGGAAAATAAGGACTTGAAAGTTTGTATGTAATGCCGTATGGCGTAAACGGTCATAAACTTCGAATGACATTTAAGAGGAAGTTTGAAAGCGGCACCTGTTACAGAAAAACTAAAAGAGTGTGAGAGTGATGCATATGAATGTCGATGGATGGAGAGGGAGAGGAAGGGCAAAGAAAAGATTGATGGAAGGTGTGAGAAATGATATGAAAGAAATCATATGAAAGAGGAAGGAGTAAATGATGCTGTGACATCTAATAGGGGAGACTGGAAGTAGAAAACGTGCTGCGCCGACCCCAAGCAGAGTGTGACAACGGCAGGAAGATGATTATGAAACTTTTTTTTTTTTGGAATGGCATCTCGCAGTTCAACCTAGGAGGTTGTCGTCTGCTTAACCGGACTATCCTGTGGGTACCTTAAGAGTAAGGCCTCCAGCCAGGGCATAAAACTTACAAACTAAGCGACTACACGCTAAGGGCACCCCCTGTGGGGTACGAGCCTCGGCTTAGGGCGTCGCTGGGGGAGGACTGCATGGGGACAGGCTGGATCTGAATGATATCATTATTTAGGGGCTGATTTAAAACTACTGGCACAGCATCGCGGGCTGGCTCGAGCGAGGGTCGGGGAGGGCATGGACCGGGACGTCGCGACGGACCTCGACGGCGAGGTCGGAAAGACGGCGGTTTGTGTCTGAACTTTTTAAGAGTGCTAGTCTCTTTGCTACTCTCCTGGAGGAGGGTGATAGCATCATCGGGAGTGACGAGGGTATGCCGAGGACGGCGTACTGTACTAATGCGCGAGGGTTCGTAACGGGCGGCCGCTGCGATCAGGGGATTACGGTGTTTAATGGCGTTATCGAGGAAACGCTTCGAAAGACGTTTCATAAACTGAAGGACGGTGGGCATTCTAAGGTCTACGTGTAGACGGTCATTACGGACATAAAAAGGGGCTCCCGTGACTCTACGTAAGAACCGGTTCTGCAAGGTTTGCATCCTATGGATGTACTTAGGCTTGGTGTGAGCGTACACGACGCAAGCGTACGTCATAATGGGGCGGATCACCGCGGTGTAAAGGCGCAACTTGCACTTGAGTGACAACTTGCTTTTTGTCGAAATCATGAAATGAAGCCTACCCATAGCAAAGGCAGCTCGGTCGCGAGCTGCTTTGATGTGCGCCGCGAAAGACAGGTGGTTGTCAAGTAAGACTCCTAAGTACTTGGCTTGCTTCTCCCAAGGGATAGGCTTACCGTACATAGTGATCGGGCTGAGCGCGGGTGGCTTATTGTTACGCGGTTTAGAGAAAAGAACTGCCTGGCTCTTGTCGGGGTTCACCTCGATTCTCCATTTCCGGAACCAAGCGCCTAAGACGTTGGCTGAGGGTTGGAGGGTGCTGTAAATAGCGTCGTGACTACGGCCAGTGTAATAGATGGCCGTGTCGTCCGCGAACAGGGCTAACTGTGCCTTCTTGCTCTTGGGGATGTCACTGGTGAACAGAGTAAAGATAAGGGGAGAGAGCGGGGAGCCCTGAGGGACTCCGGCTCGAGTGGGGTGGGGGGAAGACAGTGCCTTCCCGATGCGATAGCGGAAGGTGCGATCCGACAAAAAGTCTCGTAAGATGAGCACGAGACGGTCTGGCACTCCCAGTTTGTACAGCTTATACAATAAGCCGTTGTGCCAGACTTTGTCGAATGCCTTTGCTATGTCGAAAAACAACACACCCGTCATCGCTCCACGCTGGAAACCAGCGCTCAAGTGTTGATTATGAAACTTCGAATGGCCGTCTTTTATATCTTTTCTTGTCTTTTCCAGAAATACAAGTACCTGTACTGGTCTTTGTTCATCATGGGTTGTCTATGCAACTTTTCCAGCTACATCTTCTACGTTGAGGGTCCAGGTCAGCCAGAATACATGAACATGCTGTATGCTGGTTTCATGAAGCCGGTCTTTGGCATGATTGTTGGTCTTGTTCTGGGTGGAATGGTCATTCAATTTGAAGGTACATGCTTACTTCTTTAAAATGAGACATTCTAATTAAGTCGGGTCATCTTATATAATGTGTTCGGTTAACTGTTACCTATACTTTAAGGGCATCGACAAATATACGTTTATAAATATTTCTAACCCAACACCCCGCAAAGGCAGCATCTTGTATTTTAATTCAGCTGATCTAGAGAATGCTCAATGAAATCCTAATTTCTTTGAATCTATGAAATTTACAGATGGGCAAATTACTTTATTGCAAGAGTCAACGCTTATGCTATCGAATCACTTAATTATTTTCCTAAAAAATAAGCAGAAATAAGAAATTACGAAATTTCACACAAAATTGTCTCTCGTGCAAAATTAATTCAGAGATGTTGCGTTTGGTTTTGGGTTTAATCAGAAAGATTTGAGTCAACCTCTAAAATGCTATCAAAATATTGACTCTACACCAACTATTTAAGGAGTTATAGCCATTTGAACATAGCCCTGTTCCAGCACATAGACTCCACAATGTCGCAGGTACCCCGTTCTTTGTTTGAGCAAAGGCACCAAATTTAGGAGGGGGAGTTATATGGCAGTAAGTTAAGTGAGTGGATGGTACGGAATCAACTCGGTATGTAATAGATGGTCACCCATCCACGGACTGACCTAGGCATTCAAAGCTTACCCTTGAAGATCAATCCATGCGGCTGTTCTTATTTAGTCTCTTAACTCCTTGGCTTACTTTCTTGCCTTCTTACTCCCACTTCCTGTCTCCCTGCTCAAGCACCAACAAGTTTGAGTTTGAGTTTTTAAACTGACAAGGACATTAACACTCCCATTAAATAAAGATATAAGTACCATATTTTTTACTTTCTGTTATAAGTCTTTAATATTTTGGCACTGTTGCAAGCGACATGATCATGGAGAAATTGAATTTATTGCGGGTGGGTGTTTATGGGCAGACAAAACGATCTACATTTTCATTATACGTTTTTCCGTTTGTATGGCAGTGGCAATGCTACGCCTTTGGCTAAGTTAAAGCCAGCCCTTGGATCACGAGAAGAGTTGACACTTCCTGTGACCCAAGGGCTGGCTTTCCGTTTCTGTCCGTCCGGGAACCGCTTCGAAATTACTTGCAACTACAAAAGCCTTTAACAAACTTTTTCTCTAATTACAGGTTTCTATCGGGCAATTTTTGAGTGGAGACCCTTTATATATACTGGCCGGCTGTGTTTCAGTGCATACATCCTGCACATTGCTTTCGTCAGGGTCGAACTCGCAAAGATGGTCGCCGTTCACAGAATCTCTATTTTGTCAATGGTAAGTGATGTTTCGTTCGCTCGATTCGCTCGCTCTCTAGACCCCGCCATCCCTTTCAAACCTAACCTGTTCGAGTCAGGGTGCCCACTATTCCGAGCTCACCTTGCTCGCATAGTTAGGAAGAAGGTATAAGCCCCTAGCCATCATCCGGTAACATAATTTTCCGAGAAATTCCTGATGAGAAAACCCAAGAACACTTTTTCCATCATCATGAAAACAGATTGAGCGTTCTAAAATATTTTTCATTCTTACAGATTCTGAAAAGCTTCACGTTAATTACGGGTCCATTCATAGCAGGATTCTTCTTCTGGATGCTGGTTGAAACACCTTTCGCAAACCTCACTGGATTGATCTTTAAGAAACCTGCATCACCACCACCTGAAGATAAGAAAGAGAATGTTCAGGAAACCAAGAAAATAGAAAACGAGAACGGAACAGACATGACACAAACTCAAATAGAAGATGGTACTATTGTAATTAAAATGGGAGCCAGTCCGTAGTTTAGTATCTAACAACATGAACATTATGCCTGTGATCCCCAACGGGCAAAGGTGTGCGTATAATAAACCCAGCTGTGTATGTTTAAGTCCCATGTAATAAAGGGCGAGCCTATTGCCATCAACCGGGTTACAAATCTGTACCCCGGGCTAAAAATTGAATAATGTAATAATATTTAAAGTAGTTTTGAATTTGCGATGAAACAAAAGTTGTAGCGTAGTATATAGACGATTCTTTCGTAGCTTAAAAAAAACAATCTTTTCAATCGATAAGAAATGAAGTAGGTAGTGAAGTTTAAATACAAGTTGTGCAAGTGGTGATATGTAAATAATAATTAGGTATGGAAAGAGATTTAACTGCTAAGCCAAAGTGACGAAACAGATAATGTTTTGTTGATGTTTTGAAATGTTGCCATTCTTCACTGGTTTCTGATAAAATAAATTTTATTTGTTGCCTATTGTGTTTACCTATTTAATATTTTTTATCCTAAAAATATCATTATCATTCCCAAGTTTCACCTGATTTTTGGCAATTAGTTTTTGGACAACGCAACTCAAGAATAAAATAAATTTCTATGCCAGCAAAAGCGAAGTCCTTCTTCAGTCCTCATCAAGCAGGAAAGTCTCTTCTTATGCCTAAAGTTGTCAATTTACAGAAACAAACCTTTATCATGCAGACAAGCAGAAAAACTCCAATAAAAAACAAAAGCTGTGGGTACACTTTCAAGAACCATCTCATGCAAAATTACATCATCATCATCAGCTCACAGCAGTCCACTGCTGGACATAGGCTTGTCGCATTGTTTTATATTGTATTTTATCTATATGAACAAAATTGAAGTGTCTATGTGTAATTTAAAAGTAACAGCTTTTTACTGAATTAAACTACTACTACTATTTTCGATTTTTATTGTTCCATACCCGAAAGGAAAAAACGAAACCCTTAGAGGATCATTTTTTAGTCCGTCCGTCTGTCCATCTGTGTGTCAGGACCCTTGTACTCAGGAACGCGTGGAGGTATCAAGCTGGAATTTATATCAAATACTCAGGTGTACTGTCCCTTAGAGCTGTGAAAAAATTAAACTTCTAAACCAACGCAATCAAAAGATACAGCCGTTTATGCCGCAAATTTTCGACACTCGCAAGGGAATCAAAACCTACAGGGTACTTCCCGTGAACTCAGAATCTTTAAATTTGGTACGAAGCAACGTCTTATATCACAGATATAGGAAACATTGCGAAAACCATAAATTTTTAGTTACATCACAATTATAATAAAAATATTATTAATAATTTTTGTACGGAACCCTCGGTGTGCGAGTCCGACTCGCACTTGCCCGGTTTTTTTCTCACTACATCTTCTTTTATACCGCCAATTTCTCGTACAATTTCACTCTTCAATAGATAGCACTAGTAACATGATAAGCGAAAACATCGTGTCATACATAACCAAGTTACATGTTCGGCTGTCTTGTGGCACTCGTAGCTGTAGTATAATTAGTTTAGTATGGGCATCCGGTGTCCAAGCCGGGGGAACTTACTAAACTTGTTCCAGACTGTATGCGTGATTAACGTCGGGGTTTCTGGAATACAGCGTTTTATAGGCATTGGCGCCATTGTGTGTAGCAAAGGTGACAAAAAAAATCAGAAACGCTAAACATTCGTCACGCTACGGCGAATCTTGCAAACTAAATCCTTGTAACTAGCTCGAACACTGCCCCCGTTTGAGTCCGCCATTACTAAATTTCCGTGCCCCGATACTCTTGTTGTTGGTGTAGGATGTTGGCTGCGGAAGTCGTATAGGCGACCATGCCGACCATGGTCGTAAGTGACCGTGCTTGAGGTCATCAAAGTAGATATAGTGAAGGATAGTTTATGTTGGGGGAAAACGGTTACGGATACTAGGATTAGGGTGTTAAAGTGTCTTTCCACTTTCTGATGATTTCATAGTTAGAAGCGAGAATAGAACCTATTCTAAGTTATAGAATCAGGCGTTAGTTTGAGGAAATCTATGACATTAAATGTTACGCAAAATATCGGTAAAATACACCACACACACGTGTAATCCATATATGTCGAGTGTAGGTTTGGGTGCATGGCATGGTAATTATTATTGCTTTTTCTGCAAGTGCATGCTTTCGCAGGCGGGAGTACGGTGCTGCATTCAGGCCTGGATCTTTTTCGTGGAATTGAAACTAAGTATTTTGCACAGCATTAAATTTTTTGAACCTTTTCTAACCTATTTACACTGCTTTATGTTACTGTGCATTAAAAGCAAATCACAGGAAAAAGGCGAGTGCGTTTGTTAAAAGTGAGTTTATGATAACACTAACTGTCCCACGCAACTTCGTCTGCGTCCTCATTTTCCCCGTTTTCGCAACATTTTTCATTGCTGCTCCGCTCCTATTTGTCGTAGCGTAATGATATATAGCCTATAGCCTTCTGCAATAAATGGGCTGTCTAAAACTGAAAGAATTTTTCAAATTGGATCAGCAGTTCCTGAGATTAGCGCGTTCAAGCAAACAAACAAACAAACTCGAAAACTTCATAATAGAAGTATAGATAAATAATATAATTATAAAATATATATTTAGTATAGATAAAGACTCCAACATGTTTTTACATGTTTTTGTGTTGTCCGTGTGGACGGACAATTATTGTAAAACGTTGTCATTTTAACGACGATATAGTGGTCCTGGCTGAGACCATGGAGGACCTCAGTACAATGCTCGATGACCTCAGTCGAGCTTCCGAAAGAGTGGGTCTTAAAGTGAACATGGACATAACGAAAGTCATGTTTAATGCCCATGTAACACCCATTCCTATCAAGATCGGAGACTCTACACTCGAAATACTGGACGATTATGTCTACCTGGGACAAACGGTCCAGTTGGGTAGGTCTAACTTCGAAAGATGTAAATCGTCGAATCCGACTCGGCTGGGCAGCGTTCGGGAAGTTGCGTGGTATCTTCTCGTCCAACTTACCGCAGTGTCTCGAGACGAAAGTCTACGACCAGTATGTGTTGCCAGTTAATACATACGGGACCGAAACGTGGTCGCTCACAATGGGCCTCATCAGAAGGCTTAAAGTCACCCAAAAGGCAATGGAGAGGGCTATGCTCGGAGTTTCCTTGCGTGATCAAATCAGAAATGAGGACATCCGCAAGAGAACCAAAGTTACCGACGTAGCCCGAAGAATTGCCAAATTAAGTGGCCAATGGGGCTGAAAAGTTCTTGGAATGGCGACCGTGAACCGGAAGACGATGCGTTGAATTCGAGTTTCGAATTCGAGTCGTCAGAATTGTCGGTAAATTGATTGAGGAAAGTATTAATAATGATGTAGTAAATGTATTGACAAGAGCACAAAAGAAAAGACTGAATGATTAAGATTAATAAAAGTGACACAGATTTGTCTAAGAGATCCGCTAACTCAAGGTCTGATCAGCCAACAGTTGTGGAAATCATAAAGAAACCTACTAATTCCGTAAAAAATAAATTAATAGAAGGTATAAAAATATATATACATTAATTAAAAACAAAAGGATATCTTTGAATAAAGAATGTTTTGCTTACAAAGCAAAAACAAAGAATTTATTTATAAATCTTGATTATCGTACACATTTTACGCGAGTCGAATTTGTGTCGATATTAAGTAAACTTATAAGAAATTAAATATAAAAGAGTTATGTATAATAAAACATAAAAATCCTGCTAGCTTTGACTTATGTCAAAAAACTGAATCGATGAAAACTTGGTCTGGACCTCAAATTCATGTTTTAAGAGGAGTCAAGAGAATAACTGATGATGACGATATTAAATTCATATTATATGACTTTCATTTACTGCCCACTAGCGGTCATGCTGGAGTGCGCAGAATGATGAATAATATTAAAAGACAGTTTTACTGGCCAGGAATAGGAAAAGACGTCGAAGATTTTGTATCAAGGTGTGACAAATGCCAAAAGATGAAACATGGTAAGCCAATTAAGGAACCCATGTGTAAAACTACTACGGCATAAAATATTTTTTCAAAGGCATTAGGCGTTTGAAAAAATATTTTTAGATATTATAGGTCCGTTACCTCAAGATTACGAAGGTAATGTATACATACTGAGCCTCCAGTGTGAGTTGAGTTAAACCGTAGAAGCATATCCACTTAGAACTAAGGACACTGTAACCGTAAGTAAAGCATTAGTAGATAAATTTATCCTTAGATTTGGACTACCAAAAACAATTGCAACTGATCGAGGTGCTGAATTTATGTCATCAACAATGGAACAGGTTTGTAAGCTTTTAAGTTTAAGTAGCTGTTAAGTTTTGTAAGTTTGTGGACCAAGGAGTTTTCCCTGATTTAATGAAATACAGTAAAGTTATCCCTCTTTTCAAATCCGGAGATAGTAAACATACTAATAATTATAGATGTGTATCCGTGTTGCAGTTTTTAGTAAGGTGTTTGAAAAGGTAATGCTTAATCAAATGCTCAATCATTTTAACACCAACAAAATTTTGCACGATCAACAGTATGGTTTCACCAAGGGACGTTGTACGACTGACGCCGGTGTAACCTTATTCAAGCACATATTTACAGCGTGGGAAGAGTCCCAAGACGCCATAGGAATATTTTGTGACCTCTCGAAAGCATTTGATTGTGTAAATCACGACACATTACTTTTGAACTTGAGCATTAGGGACTAGGTAAACTTGCATTTAGTTTGGTAAATCTTATTTGAGTGAAAGGCAACAGCAATTTCAAATAAATGGATTCACAGGGTTTAAAAGTAAAAATGGGGGTTCCGCAGGGGTCAATATTGGGTCCTTTACTCTTTCTAGTATTTATTAATGATCTACCCTATTTATTAAAAAATCAACCTCAAAATATGGTGTTATTTGCTGATGATACTTCCTTAATTTTTAAGATAAATAGATGGGCCCAAAATCTAGATAACGTTAATAATGCCCTGCTTCAGGTCCATAATTGGTTCACAGTAAACAATTTAGTATTAAATGAAAAAAAAACTAAATGCATAAGATTTTCATTACCGAATGTTAAAAGTAGTGATTGTAATATAATATTGAATAATGAGAAACTAGAATTTTTCGATAATACAGTGTTCCTGGGGATTACGCTTGATTCAAGGCTGCAGTGGGGTTCTCATTTAACATCTCTTGCGGGGCGGCTAAGTTCAGCAGCATATGCTGTTAGAAAAATCCATCAATATACCGTTGTAGATACCGCGAGATTGGTCTATTTTAGTTACTTTCACAGTATAATGTTTTACGGCATTTTGTTATGGGGTCGGGCTGCAGACATCGAGTCTATTTTTATTCTGCAAAAAAGAGCCATCAGAGCCATATATAATCTCCGTAGGCGCGATTCTCTAAGAGAACTGTTTAAGGACATTAAAATCATGACGGTACATTGTCAATACATTTATGAAAACATAATGTACGTAAGAAAAAATCTGCATCTGTTTAGTAAAAGAGGTGACAGCCATAATTAAAGTACTAGAAATAGGGACCAATTAGTTCAGACTCGCTAAAGTAGACTCATCTTTCATTGGGTACTGTTTAAGATGCTATAATAAAATTCCACAAAGTATTCTTGAACTGAGTGAGATGAAATTTAAAACATGCATTAAACGCACACTATGTAAGCAAGCTTATTACAAATTGGACGATTATATCGCTGATAATAATGCTTGGCTCAATGCCGGTCTTGCTCCACAAGGACAGGGGCGCATGAATTGATAGCATTAAATAGTATTGTTGGAGCTGCTGAAGATTGTATAAACTAACTTTGCATTGTATAAATTCAATTAATTTAGTATTGTATAGTCGCACAGCCCATATTTTGTGAGCACTATGTAAAGTAGTAGCACTATAGAAAGCTATCATTTACTGGAAACCTACGTCTTTTATTGACTTCAATGTGCCCTGGCGGTTAAGAGTATGTCATGCTCACTTAAATGTCACGCTGATGGTGGCGCGTGTGTCGGGTTATTTAGTTCCCTTCAAAATGGTTGAGTTGAATGATGGCTGATCCATGCGTCATGTTCGTGAACGGGTGCTGTCAGTTGTGCCTGGTCATCTCTAAGTTGCCACGGCTTATTTCAAACTATTTATTTTATTTTTGAATTGTCTTTTTTTTTTGTTTTTACTGTGGACACTTTTAACGTGCACGTCTTGCTACATCGTTCTCACATAATTTACCATCTCAACATGAATGATGTAATCCAGATTTTTGTAACAAGCTACTAATTTAAATGAGTGTCCATGGAGTTTCTTGCCCATTCTTCTCCATAGAGATCTACGCTTTGGAATGAGCAACTACAGTTCTTTCACAGTTATGATGTCTAACGACTGGGACTGTAGCTTAATATTTATTGTTGTTTGACTATTCAAAAGTGCCTGTAACTGGCCTACTTGAAATAAATGATTTTGTTTTTAAACACTGATAAATTATCATCAATTGCGTACTACCATCAATCTATCGGTTCGTTAGAAAATTCTCACAAAAACTTAACGCGCTTTTCTAAGAATTCAATGTAATAATAATCCACAAACTTGGTCACATTGGTTAGCTTACTGGTGTTTTAGCTACAATACCACTGTTCATTCAGCAACAGAATATCAACCTTTTAAACTTGTATTTGGTAGACAATGTATTGTTCCTTCTAGATTATGTAATGATGTTGAATCATTGTACAATCAAGAAAATTATTGTAGTACACTTAAGTATAAGCTTCAATTAGCTAATAAAGATGCTAGGAATAATTTAATATTAAGCAAATGTAACCGCAAAGGCAATTATTATGATAAATATTTGAAGCCAATTCAATTTAAGAAAGATGACTTGATATTGATTAAAAATGAAACAGGTCAAAAACAAGACCCATTATTTAATGGTCCATTTACTGTTTTAGAAGATTTAGGACGTAATGTTTAAAAAAAAAAACTTAATTTACATAATTCGCAAAAATAGAACCAAGCCATTTCTATCCTCAATTCTTATTTGTTATAAAATGTAAAAAAACACTATTTTTATTTTCGAAAAACCCGGAGGTGAAGTGAATACCCACCCTCCTTTAGATTAACAGCGATATATGTATGTATGCTTCTTTATATTAGGTATCACATGTTATGCTTACCTAGTTTTTACCTCATAACACTTGTTACTTACTAAAACTAATTCATTATACTATTGGCAGCCATCCTGACTTGTTATGTTCTATATCCTAGGACTCCAATCATCCCAATGGAACCCTAGACCTAATAAATTGTTCAAAAATCTAAAATGACAACGTTTTACAATAATTGTTCGTCCACCGTGACAACACAATAAACATGTAAAAACATGTTGGAGTCTTTAATTCTCCCCGTTTTCCATAATAGGAACCTTTATCCCAATCAGTGTATGTTATCATAAACTCACTTTTAACAAACGCAGTCGCCTTTTTCCTGTGATTTTTAACACACAGTAACATAAAGCAGTGTAAATAGGTTAGGATAGGTTCAAAAAATTTAATGTTGTGCAAAATACTTAGTTTCAATTTCACGAAAAAGATCCAGGCCTGAATGCAGCACCGAACTCCCGCCCGCGAAAATATGCACTTGCAGAAAAAGCAATAATAAGTATCATGTCATGCACCCAAACCTACACTCGACATGTACGGATGACACGTATGTGTGGTGTATTTTACCGATATTTTGCGTAACATTTAATGTCATGGATTTCCGCAGAGTAACGCCTGATTCTATAACTTAGAAAAGGTTCTATTCACGCTTTTAGCTATGAAACCATCAGAAAGTGGAAAGACACTTTAACACCCTAATCCTAGTATCCGTAACCATTTTCCCCCAACATAAACTATCCTTCCCTATATCTACTTTGATGTCCCCAAGCACGGTCACTTACGACCATGGTCGCCTATACGACTTCCGCAGCCAACATCCTACACCAACAACAAGAGTATCGGGGCACGGAAATTTAGTAATGGCGGACTCAAACGGGGGCAGTGTTCGAGCTAGTTACAAGGATTTAGTTTGCAAGATTCGCCGTAGCGTGACGAATGTTTAGCGTTTCCGATTTGTTTTGTCACCTTTGCTACACACAATGGCGCCAATGCCTATAAAACGCTGTATTCCAGAAATGTGACCTCACTCTTCTTAATACGAGTAACTTTTCGCGCAAATTAGGTGCATAAAAAAAATAAAATAACAAATAGATTTAAAAGACTTATAGAGCGGACATTGGGAATAATTTTATGCAAAAATTTTGATTACAAACTATTTCGATTTTAATACACGAATGGGACCAGACAAGCGTACGTTTGAATACGATTTTCTTCGTCTTGGCCCATCTATCGCTCGTAAATATTTGAATTTCTTTGGTGCATAAGAAAAATGTGTCTTTGGACAGGAGGTACTCGCTTAATCGTTACGCAATTTACGAAATTATTTGGATTGTGGCACGTGTTACCGTATCACGACTTGCGGAGCGATAGCATTCTCGCAAAGGAAACAAGTGACGAGCGCGCTTGTCGCTATGCGAAGTAGCATCGCCCAAGGCTACGGAGAGTGCGAATTACATTCCTACTGCTTTAATACATGATTCTTCTCTTTATGTTAGCAGTGCTAGAGTAGCCCGCGAAATCCAAATTTTGGGGGCAGAGTCATGTGTCATGGGCTGTATGTTGAACAAAATATGATTTGGGACCGTAACACCTATGTATTTACAGACTTATACTCATCATCATCACCATCACCATCAGCCTATAATGTTCCCACTGCTGGGACACAGGCCTCCTCTCTATGAGAGGGAGTGGGCTGTAATCTACCAGGCGGGCCCAGTGCGGGTTGATAGATGTCACATATCTTTGAATTTTAAGTTCTAGGACATGCCGGTTTCCTCACGATGTTTTCCTTATACTCGTATTAATCATCAATACAACCCTCTAAGTTCATTTAACCCCATGGAAAGACTTTTTCATAAAAGTTAACATCAACATAATTTGAATTTCGCGGGTTACTCTGATGCCTCCCCTTTAAGAAACAGCAACCTAAGTGCGGCAAGGGTACATCTACCGTTCTAAATCTTCGGCTAGTAAGTTGGGAGCACAGAGCATTGTTTGTCGGGGAACGCTCGGAATGCAATAAAGGGTAGTGGATGAACTGCCAGGCGGTCATTGTCTATGTTTTACGTTTTTATATTAAGTGAGTGGTCTATGTGTGTTTGTTGCCAGTATGTATGTTCTGACGGCCTGAGTGATAGTATATTTCTTAGTGGAAGTTTGTTTCGTGTCTAATGTATACTGTGTTCTTTGTTATGCGGTGAAAACCATAGAGTTCTTTTAATTTATAAAAGATGTTTGAATTTGTACTAGTGTGGCCATCTTCTGGATTGGTGCAATTTTTTACAGCACTAAAATTGCCTCATATCACATCTATTCACATATTACCCATAGAGAGAATAATACCAACCAACAAAATGTTTTTCAAAGACGTACGACAGCCAGCCAGCTATATTGACTAAATGGTTTGGCTTTATGGGTAGTTTTTAAAAAAAATGGTACTTATTATATCACATACTTTAAAACAAAACAATTTATAAGTGTCGAAGTTTTTTTATTTATAATAAAAAAACTGAACACTCTTCTCTATGAACTTTTATGTTAGCAGTGTTTAAAGTTAAAAACCAATAAAAAATCTAACACAACGCCCCCATCTGGCAAGTCGTCAACCCCCGTATCACCCCGACGTTAATCACGCATACAGTCTGGAACAAGTTTAGTAAGTTCCCCGGCTTTGACACCGGATGCCCATACTAAACTAATTATACTACAGCTACGAGTGCCACAAGACAGCCGAACATGTAACTTGGTTACGTACGACACGATGTTTTCGCTTATCATGTTACTAGTGCTATCCATTGAAGAGTGAAATTGTACGAGAATTTGGCGGTATAATTGTGATGTAACTAAAAATTTACGGTTTTCGCAATGTTTCCTATATCTGTGATATAAGACGTTGCTTCGTACCAAATTTCAAGATTCTGAGTTCACGGGAAGTACCCTGTAGGTTTTAATTCCCTTGCGAGTGTCGAAAATTTGCGGAAATTTGCGGCATAAACGGCTGTATCTTTTGATTGCGTTGGTTTAGAAATTTAATTTTTTCACAGTTCCAAGGGACAGTAGACCTGAGTATTTGATATAAATTGCAGCTTGATACTTCCATGCGTTCCTGAGAAAAAGGGGTATGATGTAGTTTTGCATGAGATGGTTCTTGAAAGTGTACCCACAGCTTTTGTTTTTTATTGGAGTTTTTCTGCTTGTCTGCATGATCAAGGTTTGTTTCTGTAAATTGGCAACTTTAGACATAAGACGAGGCTTTCTTGCTTGATGAGGACCGAAGAAGTAATTCGCTTTTGCTTGGCATAAAAAAATATTTTATTCATGAGTTGCGTTGTCCAATATTGTAATTATCAAACATCAGATGAAACTTGGGAATTATAATGATGTTATGAGGATAGAAATTATTAAATAGGTAAACACATTTGGCAACAAATAAAATTTATTTTATCAGAAACCAGTGAAGAATAGCGCTACGTTATTTCATAACATTAACAAAACATTATCTGTTTCGTCACTTTGGCTTAGCAGTTAAATCCCTTTCCATACCTAATTATTATTTACATGTCACCTTGCACAACTCGTATTTAAACTTCACTACCTACCTACATCATTTCGTATCGATTGAAAAGATTGTTATTTTTTAAGCTGCGAATGAAGTGTCTATATACTGAGGCGCTTTGAGCGCACAATCTTCTGTTTCATCGCAAATTCAAACCTACTCGATATATTATTAGATTATTCAATTTTTAGCCTTGAGTGCGGATTTGTAACCCGTTTGATGGCAATAGGCTCGCCCTTTATTACATGAGGCTTAAACATACACAACTAGATTTATTATACGCACACCTTTGCCCTTTGGGATTACAGGCATAATATTAATGTTGTTAGATGCTAAGCTACGGACTGGCTCCCATTTTAATTACAATAGTACCATCTTCTATTTGAGTTTGTGTCATGTCTGTTCCGTTCTCGTTTTCTGTTTTCTTGGTTTCCTGAACATTCTCTTTCTTATCTTCAGGTGGTGGTGATGCAGGTTTCTTAAAGATCAATCCAGTGAGGTTTGCGAAAGGTGTTTCAACCAGCATCCAGAAGAAGAATCCTGCTATGAATGGACCCGTAATTAACGTGAAGCTTTTCAGAATCTGTAAGAATGAAAAATATTTTAGAACGCTCAATCTGTTTTCATGATGATGGAAAAAGTGTTCTTGGGTTTTCTCATCAGGAATTTCTCGGATAATTATGTTACGAGATGATGGCTAGGGGCCATACCGTTCTTAGTTATGCGAGTAGGTCAGCTCGGAATTGTGGGCACCCCGACTCCAACAGGTTAGGTTCGAATGAGATGGCGGGGTCTAGAGAGCGAGCGAAGCGAGCGAACGAAACATCACTTACCATTGACAAAATAGAGGTTCTGTGAACGGCGATCATCTTCGCGAGTTCGACCCTGACGAAAGCAATGTGCAGGATGTATGCACTGAAACACAGCCGGCCAGTATACATAAAGGGTCTCCACTCAAAAATTGCCCGATAGAAACCTGTAATTAGAGAAAAGGTTTGTAAAAGGTTTTTGTAGTTGCAAGTAATTTCGAAGCGGTTCCCGGACGGACGGAAACGGAATGCCAGCCCTAGGGTCACAAGAAGTGTCAACTCTTCGTGTCAAGGGCTGGCTATAACTTAGCCAAAGGCGTAGCTTACCCAATGCCATACATACCGACCATGAAAAACGTATAATGAAAAAAGTAGATCGTTTGGCAGACCAAACGATCTACTTTTTTTCATTATACGTTTTACATACACAATTAAATGAGCAGACCACAGCTACTTTAAACTTACTTTACTTTTACTTTTTTTTTTTGCTACTTTTAATTGGAAATAGCCTGAATATATCTAAAAGTGACATAGTTAATGGTGTCGACACCCTACTTAAGTTAAGATTAGGCAAATTAATTTTATGTGCATTGCCATACTCGGATAGCTTACTTGATCAGGAAAATTATTATATTTCTAGTTTAAATAACTTGATGCATATTTTATCATGTCGTCATAGTGACCGTCTATAGTTTTTTGATACTAACAATTTTGTTTGAGATTTTGTTTTGATTCGGGATCAAATGTTTCTTCCCAAGAAAAGTCAACATTTTCTGGCTTCCCTTTTATCATATTACTAGCAGCCCGCCCCGGCTTCGCACGGGTATTTAACAATACACAAACATAAAAAACCCTTCTATTTGCGTCAGGTAACTAAAAAAAATCTCTGTGGTGTGAAATTCTGTATGGTGTCGGGTTCTGTATGGTGTCGGACGTAAAGAATAGCACCATCCCATATCTTCCGTGGGTGTCGTAAGAGGCGACTAAGGGACTTGCCAGAGAATGGGCAGCAGCGTTCTGTGGGCTTTTGTAACAACTGTACTGCGATTGCCAACCCGCCTGCCAAGCGTGGCGATTATGTAAAAACCCCCCTTATGTCAATGGCACTGACACTTGGGGGAGAGGTCTATGTCCTGCAGTGGACGTCTTTTGGCTGAAATGATGATGAACTAAAAAAAAAATTTTAAACAAAGTTTGAATATTCCCCTCCCGTACGTCCCGTACCCCAGTGACGCCTACATCGTATAAGGTGATGCCTAGCCAGCTGCGCAGGGTGAGCGGCGACTACGCAACTTTTTTCTAATACTTACATTTTTAAACTTCTTATATCTTTCGAATGGAATGTCCGAATTGAATAATTCAAAAAGTTATATAAAGGTATTGAAGCAGTCTTGAACATGAAGTAATGTATTTTGATAAGGATTAATACCAAGATACAAATACAGAGTCTTTTCTAACGGCGGCATTAAAATATATTTTTCTACACTAATATTATAAAGAGGAAAGATTTGTATTTTTGTATGTAACGAATAAACTCAAAAACTACTCGACAGATTTTGAAAATTCTTTCACCATTAGAAAGCTACATCTTTACCGAGTAACATAGGCTATATATTATCACGCTAATAACTTAGGGGGATGAGCAATATTGCATTAAGTCCACATTTCTCAACTGTTTCACAACTGACAACTGTCATGACAAGCTTTAGAATAAACCGGCTATTTTAAACCAGTTGTCATCAAAGTAAGTAGCCTGGCGGTTCTATGGCCGCCCTGCCAAGCAAAAGGTTTCAAGTTCGTATCCGCAGTCAGTATGCACTTTTTGTAGTAATTTTTTAATGCTGTAAGTTTCCCAAAACAACGCCAGTTCGATCCCCAACCGGTGTTCAGTTTTTGTAACTAGGTATTTTTTTTTTTAATTCTTTATGATTTTCAAATCATTACAAAATAGTTTTTCTTTTTTTAACCATTCAAAATAAATATTGATTGAAATTTAAGACATGATCGTTGGCGGTTTTAAAGTATACACATCCGTAGATACTGTGATGGCTAAGGCATCGGCCTAATAGAACGCGAATGCGCGATTATCGTAGGTTCGCGTGAATGTTACTCGTACGAACGCGCGATTACACATATTGAACTCGAATAGGTGTCCTAACTGACAATCGCACGACGCGGTCGCGCGACTCAAATGTTTGTAAATCTATTCGCACGAACTGAGTTCGTACGAACGCGCGATCAAACATATTGAATTCGAATAGGCGTCCTAATTGAAATTCGCGCGATAATTGCGTCGGCGGCCCGCGCCCCTCGCTCTCTTGCGTCGTCAATTCGCGCGATGTTAGGACAACCAGTTTTTGCCATCGCGCGAACACGCGATGGTCGCATCGCTGAATCGCGCGATGATCGCGCAAACGCGTTCTATTAGGACGATGTCTAATGACGGTAGTCCTGCACACCCCGTTGAATTTTTCAACTCCCTGGAGATAACGGGCGTACCGTTCCCATAAGATGAAGCTTAAACTTGGCGTTTTAGTTCTGCTGATGCGCAACTTTGATGTACCCAGACTGATGCGCAACTTTGATGTACCCAGACTGTGCAACGGCACCAGGCTTCGTATCACAAAGCTTAGCAGTAATATTATAAAAGTCACTGTAGCGACCTACAAAAAGCAACTTACTACAAATAGTACTACAGCGCCATCTATGACGCGACGGAAGAACTAACATCAATTGCCTACATCTCGCAAGCAAAGTTTAAATCGACTTAAGACTAAAGTCTTAATTCGATTCGGGTTTTCAGGTTTGTCTATATATAGAGAAACCCGACAACAACTATCGGGCAGTTGCCCACCAGACACAACACCCGTCTGATTGGAGGATCCTCCCTTTTCAATGGAGTATTGAGGATCTTACTTATTATACCCTGTTCCTCATACCCCTAAACTGGTGAGCCCGAAATGGACATCAGCGCAGCCTTCGAGCAACGTGACGTCATCATCATCACTTCTCTCAAGCTTTCGAGCAGTGAGTCTCACAGCCAGCCAGCTTCAAATGGGTATTCCTGACCACCAGCATGCAGCCGGAGCGCATTCCTGGTCAGCACCCTCAGCCTCTCATCAAGCGACCTTGGCACAGCACACTGCATTTTCAGCCGGTCGAGAGCTTTTACCTCCCGGTGGACACCTCTCTAACTGTCTGCCACATCGCGGCGCTGCACTACGTCCGACGCACTGGAGCAAACGCAGCGCCAGCCCCGACTCACTGGGGTTCGCCTCACCACCGCAGTCTGTTCAGACTCACCGTGAACAATGCAGCTATGAAATTCCAACTGGCACGGCATAATACTACAAGCTGACTCATTCGACTATCGACTCTGGTCTTCGGAGGAGAGTGAAGTAGCGACCTACAAAAAGTACTACAGTGCCATCAATGACGCGACGGAAGAACTAACATCAATAATGTTTACATCTCGCAAGCAAAGTTTACATCGACTTAAGACTATATAGAGAAACCCGACAACATTTGTCGGGCAGTTGCCCACCAGACACAACACCTGTCTGGTTGGAGGATCCTCCCCTTTTCAATGGAGTATTGAGGAACTTTACACCCTGTTCCTCATACCCCTAAACCACCATTATTACAGGAGTTGCTAAAGGAGAGAGCGTTTTAATTCGACGCATGCCAAATATTCCAAATAACTTGCCATTCCAATTTTAATTAACAGGTAGTAATTTACCTTAAAATAAGCTTTAGCAATGACGATCAACAAATTTCAGGGCCATACCTAAAAAGTGGCAGGCATTCTTTTGGGTACCTACTCCATGCTTCTCAGACGGTCAATTATTTGTTGATTGTTCACGTGTTTCATGATGCCAAAACTTGCACGTGGTGATGGTCATTGTTACGACATTTTTTATTTTATACAAAACTATTGGAAAATATAAATAAACAGTGCCCAACAATGCGCCGTATTGTTCACTTTAAAAAAATATGTTCCAGCTTTTAAGCCATTTTCATAGTGTCGCTTCAACGCCTTTTTGTTTCGGACCTCTGCCGCCCAGAATTACACCACCCTAAAGCACGCCCTTTGTAGTCATCACCCACATAATCACATTACGATCAGACCGTCAGTTCTCACACATAACAACAAAACATCACGCCTGTAATTCCCGAAGGTGTACTTAATCGTACATCCACATTTCGCCAGTTATGTTGAAGCTCTATGTAATAGTGGGCGAGCCCTATCAACCGGGCCCGACATTAAATCCAGACTTCGTGGCTGCTACTGAGAAATTCCTGATGGAATAACCCATTATCACTTTGCCCGATCCGAGAATCGAAACCGGGACCTCAAGCTCAGCACTCGTGCTTGCGACCAATCGACCAACGAGGCAGTCTCACACATACACCTTAAAATTTCCGCGCGTACGAAGTCGCGGGTATCAGCTAGTTTTATATAATTTATATCACGATAAATCTCTGACTTCAGATCAAATATTTCACACTTATGTTTGAAACTATTCGAAAATATTCAAAAGTGTCTGCGCTCAAGCAAAATCTCAAATAATAAGTAAAACTAATATAATAAAGAGGAAAGATTTGTTTGTTTGTTTGCATTGAATAGGTTCCGAAACCACTGGTCCGATTTAAAAAATTCTTTCAGTGTTATATAGCCCATTTATCGAGGAAGGCTATAGGCTAAATATCATCACGCTACGACTAATATGAGTGGAGCAGCAATGAAAAGTGTTGCGAAAACGGAGAAAATGTGACGCAAATGTAGTTACGCTGGACAGCTTATATAAAATTGGTATTTCTAAATACTGTTTCTAATATCGTCTGCCTAGCCTTTTCCCAAACTATCTTGGGGTCGGCTTCCAGTCTAACCGGATGCAGCTGAGTACTAGTATTTTACATGAAGCGACTGCCTATCTGACCTCCACAACCCAATGACTGGGTAATACGATACCCCTTGGCAAGACTGGATGTCAGACTTTTGGCTTCTGACTACTCGTAACGACTGTCAAAGATCTACAAACGACAGCCGGGAGCAACGGCTTAACGTGTTGTCCGAGACACGGAGGAAACTTGGTATGTAATTTTAGTTACCCATCCACGGACCAACCTCGGCAAGCACGGCTTAACCTTAAAGATCAACCCGTGCAGCCAGTATTATTTAGCCACGACCTCCTCCACAATACTTTTTCTAATAATAAAACTGTGTGGCAGGTAATTAACAGAGAAACCGGAAAGACTCAACGACAATATAAGAGTGAATTGTCTTAAAAAAAAAATGAAACCGACTTCAGAAAACACTTAATGCACTAAAAAGTTAAAAATAATACTATAACCTACCTATATTAATAAACCTCACCTAACCGACGATTAACCTATGATAAAATTTAATAATTCTTTGGAGTCGGTGCCAAGCAGTATAATTTGAATTAATTATTGAATTAATATTTAGAAACTGTAAGATGTTTTGTTTTTCTGGCCTCAGTATGTCTATATAGTCATTCAGGTATCGTATATTGCTTGGCACCGACTCCAAAGAATTATTAAATTTTATCATAGGTTAATCGTCGGTTAGGTGAGGTTTATTAATATAGGTAGGTTATAGTATTATTTTTAACTTTTTTGTGCATTAAGTGTTTTCTGAAGTCGGTTTCATTATTTGTAAAAAAAAAATTTTATTTGTTAATATTTTTAATCTTATAATAAAATATGGGTAGGCCTAGTAAAGTTTCGTGTGAGAAAAGGCGTCGAACTGAAACTGAGAAAAAGGAAAACGATTAAAAGAAATTAGGGAAAGAAATGATCAACGCATTTTGAAAACAGACTGTCAAAGCAGATGACCTACATGTTACGTAGGTTGAATAAGGAAAGTCAAGAAGTTAGTCTGTGGTACACCTGGAAAGTATTATTTCGGAGTTCTAGTGCCTGTCTCTTGGCTTCATCATCAGATCTGATGGTAAAATGGTTCTTATTGAACGCAAATGCTTCATTTGTTGTAGAAAATACCAAAATCGCTGTACGTTTTCCTATAAAACTTGAAGAGTTCCCTCGATTTTGCCAAAATTCAATCATCAGATCCCGACTTGGTGACTATGGAACCAAATGGAAAGCATAGGCTTTGGAATAAAAAAATAATTTTCGAAATCGGTTCGTAAATGACTGAGTTATGCGCAATGCAGAGTAAACGAAAAGTTAGAAATATTTAACTTTTGTTGATTTTTTCAGAAACGGCTTGTCTAATTTTGATAAAACTTTCATGGGACCATTTGGGAAATATACGCTTTCAAACAAAAAAATAATTTTTCAAATCGGTTGGCAAGCGACAGAGTTATGCCCGAACAAACATAAAAAAATAAAAAAATACAAACATCCGAATTGAGAACCTCCTCCTTTTTTAGAAGTCGGTTAAAAACAATTTCTGACGAGTTAGAAGTCGCTGAGACACTAGATAATTTCTACTAACATTCCGTTAGAGGTTTCGAAATATCTCCCCTCTTCGGTTGAATTAGCTGAAGCTTTTCTTAAAGAGAATTTCACAGGACATACCAAACATTAAATTTAAACCAGTATGTATTGCCACAATCAAAAACGCATTCAAAAGTTTCAATATCAAAAATACTGAAGACTTATGGGGGATTTCGGTCAAGGTCCCTGAAAACACTTCTGACTCAATTACGCCTGTCCTAACAGGCATATTCAATCAATGTTTGGACAGCGGCAAGTTTCCTGACTTGATGAAACATAGTAAAGTGGTATCAATTTTCAAATCGGGTTGTAAGAGTGATCCTTCTAATTATAGACCGATATTTGTGCTTCCAGCACTGAGTAAAATCTATGAACAAATCATGCTGGACCAGATGTTGTCTCACTTCACTCTAATGGGATACTGCATAGTTAGCAGTGTTGGTTTCACGAAGGGTAGGTCAACAACGGACGCGGGAGTAAAACTCATCAGTCACATTCTGGAATCCTGGGAGAAGTCCCAGGACGCTATTGGCATTTTATGTGATCTCTCAAAAGCGTTCGACTGCGTCGACCACAACACACGTATCTGTAAATTACATCACTACGGAGTTCGTGGACAAGCTGCTGATCTTGTTCCTTCCTATTTATCAAACAGGCAGAAAAGAATAAATGTAAATGGGGTGACATCCTCTGGGTCCATAGTCAAGATGGGCGTTCCCCAAGGTTCAATTCTTTGTCCTTTCCTATTTCTCGTTTATATAAAAGATCTCACTTAAATGATGGCCAAATTATCGGATATAATTCTATTTGCTGAGGATACTCCGCTAATGTTTAAAATTCATAGAAAAGATACGGATGTCATTCACATCAATTCAATAAGTCTAACTGTTTTCTAGAAATGGTTCGCAGCTAACAATCTTTTACTGAATTAGAACAAAACAAAATGTCTAAAGTTCTCTTAACCAAATGTAACTCAACGTGACCTTAATTTAAATCTTGACGGCAACAAACTTGATGTTATCGCGGAAACTATATTCCTAGGAATTACTATCCATTTATAATAGCAGTGGGGCTCGTACATCCGAACTCTTTCGGGGAGGTTTAGCTCAACGGTCTATGCAGTTAGGAAACTAAGGCAGTTGACTGATGTAGCCACAGCTATGTTAGTATACTACGCTTATTTCCACAGTATTATATCTTATGGCATTCTGCTGTGGGGGTCGGCAGCAAACGTTGATTCAATTTTTGATGTTGCAAAAGGGGGGCAGTCCGCGCGATCTATAAAATGGGTCCTCGCGAGTCCCTCGGAGAAAAAATTTAAGAGATCGATATACTGTGTCTGCCTTCACTTTATATCTTAGAATGAATTTTATATGTCCGCAAAAACCGAGGGATTTTCAAAATTAGAAGCGTCTTCCATAACATAAACACAGTAGCAGTAAACACGAAATTGTAATACCCATATTTAGATTAACAAAAACTAGCAAGTCATTTCTTATAAACAGTATACGCTTTTATAAGAAGTTGCCCAAGTCAGTTACAGAACTGACCGATGGAAAGTTTAAAAATTGCATCAAACGTGTCCATAGTAAAAATGCATATTACAAAATTAAGGACTACGTTGCAGATAAAGAAGTTTGGCTGTAGTTCCTTCTGCTCATGCGGCTTCCCTGGTAGCTCATAAACGACACAAATATATCATCATCATTCATCATTTCAGCCCAAAAGACGTCCACTGCTGGACATAGGCCTTCCCCAAGTATCGCCATATTGACATTTTGGGGGGTGTTGCCATAATCGCCACGCTTGGCAGGCGGGTTGGCGATCGCAGTACGGTTGTTACAAAAGCACAGAGAACGCTGCTGCCCATTCTCTGGCAATCCCTTAGTCGCCTCATACGACACCCACGGGAGGATATGGGATGGTGCTATTCTTTACGTCCGACACCACACAGAACTCCACAAATACAGACACAAATATATGGATGTCTCTAACTATTCCCAATTTTATTTATTCCATTCTTTTTTTCAGATGTTTAACAATAGTTTTCAAATCATTGCACCATTTAATAACTGTGCAGAATAATTCCAGTACTGATGACTACATTTGTGTCAATTGTTTAATTTATTGTTCTAATAATGTTTTATTTTCACTTTTGTATAGATTCTTTTTCATTCATATTTTTTGTGAATGTGTGGACATTGTAGGCTTTGAATATATATATTTTTTTCACTATCATCTTTTTCTACCTTTTGTAGTAAGCGATGACTTATTGTCGGGCCTACGCTGTCCTCTCATACTTAGGTACTAACGCTGTAACATATCCAAATATTGTAGAACCAAATGATTTTAAAAGAGTAACCATGGAGTTTCTTGCCGGTTCTTCTCCATAGGAAACGACAAAAAAAAAAATTTTGATTTTGATTTCATAAACGCTCACCCGCAATAAATTCAGTTTCTCCGTGATCATGGCGCTTACAGTGCCAAAATATCAAAAACTTAGAACAGAAAGTTAACAATATGGTACAAATATCTTTATTTAATGGGAGTGTTAATGTCCTTGTCAGTTTAAAAACCGAATCTCAAACTTGTTGGTACTTGTGCAGATAGACAGGTAGGGGGAGAGAGACGGCAAAAAAGTAAGCGAGAGTGTGAAGTGACTAAATAATAACAGCCGCATGGGTTGATCTTCACGGTTACGCTTTGAATGCCTAGGTGTGTCCGTGGATAAGTGACCATCTATTACATACCGAGTTGATTCTGTACCGTCCACTCACTTACCTTACTGCCATCTCAGTCCCCACTCCCAAATTTGGTGTATTTGCTCAAACAAAGAACGGGGTACCTGCGATATTGTGGAGTCTATGTGCTGGAACAGGGCTATGTTCAAATGACTATAAATCCTAAAATAATTGGTGTAGAGTCAATATTTTGATAGCATTTTAGAGGTTGACTCAAACCTTACTGACTAACCACAAAACCATACGCTACATAAATAAATTAATTTTGCACCAGAGACAATTTTGTGTCAAATTTCGTATTTTTTTATTTCTGCTTATTTTTCAGGAAAATAATTTAAGTGATTCAATAGCATTGGCGTTGACTCTTGCAATAAATCATTTGCACGTCTGTAAGTCTCATAGATTCAAAGATATTAGGATTTCATTGAGCATACCCTAGATCAGCTGAATTAAAATACAAAATGGCTGCCTTCGCGGGGCGTTGTGTTAGAAATATTTATAAACGAATATTTGTCGATATAAATGAGTAAATAATATGCCCTTAAAGCATAGGTAACAGTTAACCTAACACATTGTATAAGATGCCTCGACTGTTAAAGAAATATCTCATTTTCTCAAAAAATGTAATGAAGTAAACATGTACCTTCAAATTGAATGACCATTCCACCCAGGAGAATACCCACAAGCGTGCCAAAGACCGGCTTCATGAAACCAGCATACAGCATGTTCATGTATTCTGGCTGACCTGGACCCTCAACGTAGAAGATGTAGCTGGAGAAGTTGGATAGACAACCCACGATGAACACAGACCAGTACAGGTACTTGTATTTCTGGAAAAGACAAGAAAAAATATAAAAGACGGCCATTCGAAGTTTCTGTTGAGTATGACTGTAGAAGGCTGGTAAGTAATAGGTTTTTTTTCAAAGGAACGTTAATTAATAAAAGAGTAGCTGTATCAACTTAGTTAAGTAACGTTTCGAAAGTGGATCTATGCTTGTAAATAGGTAGATAATCCAGTATGCCACCTACCTCAAACTTCCACTCGTAGGTACGCTTCTGGTCGAGAGCCTTGCACGGCAAGGAGTCCTGGTAGCGTATTGCCAAACTGTATACTGACCCAGACCAGGGTTGCTCTGAGTATGATTGGACCTTAATTTAAATCTTGACGGCAAAAAACTTGATGTTATCGCGGAAACTGTATTCTTAGGAATTACTATCGATTCAAAACTGCAGTGGGGCGCGCACATTGGAACTCTTTCGGGGAGGTTAAGCTCAGCCGCCTATGCAGTTAGGAAAATAAGGCAGTTGACTGATGTAGCCACAGCTAGGTTAGTATACTACGCGTATTTCCACAGTATTATGTCTTATGGAATTCTGCTGTGGGGATCGGCAGCAGACGTTGATTCAATTTTTATATTGCAAAAGAGGGCAGTTCGCGCGATCTATAAAATGGGTCCTCGCGAGTCCCTTAGAAAAATTTAAAGAGATCGATATACTGACTCTGCCTTCACTTTATATCTTAGAATGTATTTTATACGTCCGCAAAAACCGAGGGCTTTTCAAAATTAGAAGCGACTTCCATAATATAAACACACGCAGTAAACACGAAATTGTAATACCCAAATTTAGATTAACAAAAACTAGCAAGTCATTTCTTATAAACAGTATACGCTTTTATAATAAGTTGCCAAAGTCAGTTATTGAACTGACCGATGGAAAGTTTAAAAATTGCATCAAACGTGTCCTTATTAAAAAAGCATATTACAAAATTAAGGACTATGTTGAAGATAAAGAAGTTTGGCTGTAGTTCCCTCTGCTCATGCGGCTTCCCTGGTAGCTCAAAAACGACACAAATATGTGGATGTCTCTAACTATTCCGAATTTTATTTATTCTATTCATTTTTTTTCAGATGTTTTACAATAGTTATCAAATCATTGCACCGTTTATTCATTGTGCAGAATAGTTACAGTACTGATGACTACATTTGTGTCAATTGTTTATTTAATTGTTCTTAGTTTTATTTTTACTTTTGTATAGATTCTTTTTCATTCATATTTTTTGTGAATGTGTGGACATTGTAGGCTTTGTAATTTTTTTTTTTTTTTTTTCAGCTTCATCTTTTTCTACCTTTTGTAGTAAGCGATGACTTATTGTCGGGCCTACGCTGTCCTCTCAAAATCAAAAATCAAGTACTAGCGCTGTAACATCCAAATATTGTAGAACCAAATGATTTTAAAAGAGTAACCATGGAGTTTCTTGCCGGGCTTCTCCATAGGAAACGACCAACCCGAACCGTGCCTCTTCTGTTGACGTTTTATAAGTGCCCATGTAGGCCTATGTAAAATAAAATATTTTGATTTTGATTTTGATTGATTTTGATTGCAGTTTGCCTATGTAGTTGAAGAGCAAACTGTATACCTATTCAGAGAGTGTCTGAATCGTTATATATTTTGCTTTAAAATACTAGAGCAAAATACATACGAGTTCAGACGTCCATAGTTTCCAATGTCTGGTGTAGTATGTAATATGGCATCGATAATTTAGAGCAAAATGCATGCGAGTGCAGACATGTTTTATCTCTTTTATTACCCACGTGGCGCGCTATCATGCCTGCCTTGTCTCCTTAAACTTGCGCCGCTTGTGACCTTGACTCCTTTTTTTCGCCAGTGGCGGTGACTTTATTTGCAATTACGCACGTGTCAAGGTTATTCTTTCACAAATAAAATAATTATTTGCCAATCGAATATAAACCGAAATTACAAATAGGTACAATTTACTGTGTGTCAGTACATCTTTCTTATGAAAAATGTATAAATACTGGAATTGGAAACACTTATAGTTTTTTAACACCCTGTATAGTAGTTACAGTTCAAATTTATTTTTAGTCATACTTACAACGGGTTTTCTTTAGTTCAAACTTAAATTAATTCACAATAGGTATGTTTTTAAGAAAAGTTGTGCAGCTTCACGAATAGGCTTAACAGCATAACAAAAAAAATACGGGAAATTATGAAACACGTTTTAAAGTTCGTTACAGATATTCGCGTGTCACAGTTTGCTTTACATACAAGCGAGCAAAATGCATACATTCTCAGATTGCTCTGAGCTCGTATGTACTTTGCTCCAATTTGTTGCAAGCAAAATGCATACCTTCTCAGATTGCTCTGAGCTCGTATGCACTTTGCTCCAATTTATTTGTGATTTTAATGAGCACGATGTAGTTCAGTACAGACTACGGGTGTCTGGGTCAGTATACAGTTTGGCAATACGCGTCCTGGTATCGAAGGCGGCGGCGAGTATGGGCACTGATTGTTCCAAAAAAACACCATCCAAATTGGCACAGCACTGCGAGAACGTCTCACACAATAGATACTGCACGGCAGTGGAGAAAATGGGTTAAACTTGTCTTATTCACGGAATAGTTTCTCAATAAAAAATGAGAGGTGACCGATACTGTCTGATCACGCAAGCCAACAATCCAAAACCGCATCGGGCGTAGGTTGCACGAGTGTTGGCCACGATTCCAAAACCGACCGTAGTCGTAAAAAGCGGGTGACAAAACATAAATCATCTACCCTCTAAAGATGAGCAAAGATCCAACAGTTTCATTAACATCTTCCTGCCCTTGTCTCACTCTACTTGGGGTCGGCGCAGCACGTTTTCTACTTCGAGTCTCCCCTATTAGATGTCACAGCATCATTTACTCCTTCCTCTTTCATTTAATTTCTCACACCTTCCATCAATCTTTTCTTTGGCCTTCCTTTCCCTCTCCATCCATCGACATTCATATCCATCACCCTCACACTCTTTCAGTCACATGCGTTTCATCCCTCCTCATAACATGTCCATACCAAGATAAACGACTTCCTTTATTTTTTTCTGTAACAGGTGCCGCTTTTAAACTTCCTCTTAAATGTCATTCGAAGTTTATGATCGTATAAGCCTTAAAACATTCCATATAAACTTCAAGTCCTTATTTTCCGAAACGACGGAACCAATTTTAATGAAACTTAATACGCAAAAGCAGGATAAAGAGGTCAAAAAAGTTAAAAAAAAAAGTTTTAAAAATTTCTTAAAAACAAAAATGGAAATTTCCGTTTCTTTGGATAAGTTATAATCGGTCTTATTAAGCTATAAAACTATTTTTCGAAAATGTTTTTAGTAACTTTTTATCCTGCTTATGCGTATGAAGTTTCGTTGAAATCGATTCAGTCAATTCGAAAAATAAGGACTTGAAAGATTATATGAAATGTCGTAAGGTGTAAACGCTCTTAACCCTTTGATAATAATCATACGTAAACTACTTACTGACCATAATATATATGTATGTTAGGTAATTTTATTTTATGGAACAGCAGATTTTTTCACAAAGCTATTGTTTTTCAAAAAAGGTTACCTGGAATGTCTTTGGATTCCCTCCATTCTTCTGCCAGCTGTAGATAATGTAGCCTAATGCCATACCGACGGCGTAACCAGTCAGGTTGGTATGCGGTCTGATGTAAACCGTGTTGAACTCTGGATTGTCTATGAATGACTTCAATGCGGAGCTGAAAGTTGGAGGTAAATAATTGGATATATTACAAAAAACTAAATAAGTACTGCTGGGAAACAGACCTTCGCTCTGTACGTGGGAGTAGGCCGTGATCCATCACAAAGGCTCAGTGTGGCTTGGTCAATTCCAAATGACTTAGATTGGAACTTTTAGTTCTAAGAAATTATGGTTTTTTACGACGAGCCACATTATGAACGACAAAATAAATATCTGAATCAAATTATGAGATAAAATTGAAACGTTTTCCTATCAAGAATGTAAAGTTAAACTTATTATGGCACCGACTGATTTATGAGGTCTTGTTTTATTTGAAAGTGATCGATTCATTTTTTTCTACAGCAAATCTCCTCCAAATTCACTTAGTCCATCATCATCATCATCTCAGCCCAAAAGACGTCCACTGCTGGACATGGGCCTCCGCCAAGTGTCGCCACATTGAAATTTTGGGGGGTGTTGCCATAATCACCACGCTTGGCAGGCGGGTTAGCGATCGCAGACGGTTGATACAAAAGGACAGAGAACGCTGCAGCCCATTCTCTGGCAAATCCTTTAGTCGCCTCTTACGACACCCACGGGAAGATAAGGGATGGTGCAATTCTTTACGTCCGACACCATACAGAACAGTTAGTCCATATTTAGGGGTGATAACCCCTAAAAATGGATTAACTGCCAAAAGATTAGTAATAAACAGTCGTTCAAAATGTTATTTGTCCTCAAATTACAACACAATTCTTAATGTTTTTGCTATTAATAAAAATACGATATATAAGTCTCTTCGATAATGACTGGATCTCACCTTTTCCTTGAATTTAATTAAAAGGCGATTTTTATCAAAATCTTTTCTTTATCACTTCTGTGGACAAAGACCACTTAACTTATCATACCTAAAATAATAATTTTGACTAACTTACTCCGGAGACATAAGAATTACTCCATACAAGTGGCTGTAATAAGTGTGCAGTACGGAAGCGATGATTCCCACAAGGAATAGGAGGCTCAGGACCACCTTCCTAGACGCAGCTGTTTTGCACGTCAAGAAGACAATGACTCCAACAATGTATAGCTGGGTGTCACAGGCTAAATACCTGGTAACGAAAACGAAAGAGTTAATTTTATTTTTTTAAGGTATAACTAAATATTCCACCTTTAAGTCCTATAAAATAGGGGGCGAGCCAAATGTTATCAAACGGGCATGGATTTAGACTCTTTTTTAATTATTATTGAGTCTTTACTAATCGAAAATAAAATAAAAATCCAAACTTATATATAAAGAAGAAAGATTTGATTGTTTGTTTGCATTGAATAGGCTCCGAAACTACTAATCCGATTTGAAAAATTCTTTGTTTTTTCAGTGTTAGATAGTCCATTTATCGAGGAAGGCTATAGGCTATATTCATCACGCTACGACTAATAGGAGTGGAGCAGCAATGAAAAATGTTGCGAAAATGGGGAAAATGTGACGCAAACGAAGTTGCGTCGGAGAGCTAGTGGTTTATAAATATTTACCAGGTTTGCGGCATGCAGTTGGTTTGATAAAAATTGTTGATGTAAAGGATATGACGCCACCACTCCCGGCGGCAGTCACTCACTTCACTATAGATGAATTTCTGGCGACAAAAATAAGTTTCAATTAATACTACATTACCTACTATGGATGTACAGGAGATAAGATTGGCTGTCACCCTATAATAAATAAGTGTACTCGTATTCAGCTGCATATTCATAGTTGGTAAAGGCAAGTAGGCATTTACAAATTTTATTTATTATTTATATAATGCACAATATACACAATCTTCGTTTCGAGCTGGGCTTACAACTAGAGAGTACATGACACTGTTAGGGTGCAACAAAATAACTTAAAACTAATAAAATCGTTAAGAATATCTTTTATATAATATCACATAACTAATTTTTTTTAACAGGCCGGGTTTCGTTCGGGATACGGCACCAGAAAACAGAAGAGTATAATCGGCCCTTGTGCTTAGGCCTTTGACTCGATCGAAATCTGGTCTGTTTTGGAATCTTTGCAGCGATGCCAAGTCGATAGGCGATACATCCAATTGTTGAGAGGTCTTTACAACGCCGCTACTATGGCCGTCCAAGTCCAGAACCAGCAGTCTAAACCTATTCCCTTGCATCGTGGTGTGAGACAAGGGGACGTTAAACCAAATTGTTCACAAATGCATTGTAGGATATATTCAAGACGCTGGACTGGAAGGGGCGCGGCATTAATATAAACGGCGAGTACCTCTCACACTTACGATTTGCAGATGATATCGTTATCGTGGCGGAAACGCTGCAAGATTTGCAGCATATGCTAAATAGCCTAGCTGATTCTTCTCAACGCGTTGGTCTCCGGATGAACCTGGATAAAACCAAGGTTATGATCAATGAACATCTAAGTTCGGAACCAATTGCAGTTCAAGGCAGTATTCTCGAAGTTGTTAAGGAGTATGTTTACTTCGGGCAAACTATGTAGTTAGGTAAACACAACTTCGAGTAAGAAGCCAACAGAAGAATACAGCTGGGTTAGGCAGCGTATGGAAAACTGCGTCGAGTCTTCACATCGCCAATTCCACAGAGTCCAAAGACGAAAGTCTACAATCAGTGCGTCCTACCCGTCATGTCGTACAGTGCCGAAACGTGGACACTCACGGTTGGGTTGGTCCACAAATTTAAAGTCGCTCAACGTGCTTTGGAAAGAGCTATGCTCGGGGTTTCTCTGAAAGATCGAGTTCGTAACGAGGTGATTCGACAGAGAACCAAGGTTATCGACATAGTCCACCGCATTAGCACGCTGAAGTGGCAATGGGCTGGCCATATAACCCGAAGAACCGATAACCGTTGGGGTAGACGAGTTCTTGAGTGGAGACCACGGATCGGTAAACGTATCGTAGGACATCCTCAGACTCGGTGGAGCGATGATCTGCACAAGGCAGCTGGCATGAGCTGGATGAGAGTGGCCAAGCACCGTGCTCAGTGGCGTGTCATGGGAGAGGCCTATGACCAGCAGTGGACGAATACAGGTTGATGATGATGATATTTTTTTTTCCAGGTATTGGATCGATGAGAACTTTTTAGATTTCATTTATGATAGTGTTTTGAACAATCCTACCAATTTACAGTTATGTGCGAATTATTGTACCCTCGGATGTCTAAATTAACCGGACTAAAATGTATGCAGATAGCGCACAGGGAGTTTTTGTATTTGCTTTTAGCGCACTAAGTCCATATGTAAATTGTGAGTTTTATTTTAGTTTTTCGACATGTTTTTTCCAATTTAAATGAGAGTCTAATGTAATACCTAATAACTGGAATTCTTCTTCAATTTGGAGTGTTTGTTAATTTTTTTAAGTTTTTTGTGTGGGGTCTAAATTGTATGATTTTAGTTTTTTTGTTGTTTAATTCAAGATTGTGATTCTGAAGCCAACTTTTTATCAGGTTAAAAGTTTCGTTAATTTGGCAGTTACATTTTAGGTTGTTAGTAGAGCTTTTAAAGAATACAGAGATGGTAACACATATACAGACAGACAAAAAAACTAAACACTACATACAGAACTCCATATATAAGAACAACTTATGATGTCGACAATTCTGATGTTCAAACCATATAAAAAGAAGGTTTACTAGTAAAACTTACCTTCCAATAAGGTCCATATGAAATTCTCGCAATCCAAGTTGATGTCAAACCTAAGATGAGAGCGTACGATGGAGTCAACCTGCATCAAACAAAATCTGTAGTGAGTTTTATTAATAACATTCGTAAATATATATTTAAGCCTGCTGATATATAATTAATAATAATAATAATAATAATAATATTTTTTATTTAAAAAGTATAACAAAAGTGTGTACATTTAGGCAGAGTAGTATTATTTATCTTACAAGGGTAAAATTAGTACTTATAAGTAAAACTATAACTAAACATATTCAAAAGTTGCAAGTAAAAATATGTAGTTCAATTCAGATGTTTGGTAGCGACCTGCCCGAACTAGGTTTATTTAAACCTGTGTTTCAGGCCATCACTTTACATAGCACAATTTAATTAGGACATTAAAATTATAAAATAAAATTAATCTATTAACAACTACAAGTATAATCAAATTGGTACAAAAGAAAAACACTAAAACTAGCTAATTAACTAAATACATATGTACAAATAGATACGAGAGGATAACATACTTATACTACAACTTCTAGAAGTTTTTCTGTGTCTATGTAATTAAGTATCGCTAAATAATCCGACATTACAGAACTACATTTTTTATAACTTAAACTATAGATGTTTAGTAACTTGTTAAGTCTATTATAAAGAAAAGGTCCTAAAAACACATAAAATCGATTCGCAAAAGCATGTCTAGTTTGAGGTTTTGTGCAAACCAGGTCCTTCCTTCTCCTATCAGAAGGAACTGGGTCATAGGGAAGTGTAGAGTGCTGGTGTAGTATTATGTGCAGAATAAATAATTGCCGTACTGTAAGTACATTACATGCTTTGTAGAGCAGGTGTGTAGGGAATCTAAAAGGACGGAAGGTCGCAACCTTTAGAATTGCTCTTTGAGCACGTTCTAGAGGGAGAAGAATTGAAATTCCCGCGCCCCCCCCAGGATATTATACAATATGTTAGAATAGACTGACACAGCGCTAAATAAATCTGTTTTATTAAATTATAGTCGGCTACATTACGCAAATTCTTAAAAATATATATAAGTTTGCGCACTCTAGTACACAGTAACTCGATATGTTTACGGAAATTAAGATTGGAGTCAATAGTGACACCTAGATATTTCAAGTGGTCAGCTTTATCTAAAGTAGGGCAAGAACATGCAGTGTCAGCGTACGTGCTACAGTTATGCGCGTAAATGTTTAGGTTAGTGAGCGGTGTGTTAGTATTTCTCATTGTAAATAAAATGTATTTGGTTTTTTCAGCATTTAGTGTCAGAAGATTATTCTGGAGCCAATTTGACACAATGTTAAAGCCATTTTGAGCATGTTCATAGGCCTCAGCTCTTGATTTAGCTGCAAATAACAAAACAGTATCATCCGCATAAGACATAATAACACCATTTTGGAGTGGCAGGCAGCACAGGTCATTAATGTAGATTAAAAATAATGTAGGACCTAAAATACTGCCTTGTGGAATTCCAAAACGAGTATTTGAAAGGTCAGAACTTGTATGTGGGCCAATTTTTACAGATTGCCGTCGATCACTTAGATAATCAGACAAGAGTAGAAGCTGTGCTCCTCTAATGCCAAGTGTTTCAAGCTTCTGCAAAAGAGTAGTGCAGGAAATAGTGTCGAAGGCTTTTGCAAGGTCTAGAAAGATCCCAACTGTGTGCATTCCACTATCCAGATTTGTAGAAATGTAATTAGTCAAATTGTTTACTGCTTGGCTTGTTGATTTTTTAGGCCTAAACCCAAATTGATTATCTGAAAGTAGTTTGTTATCTTCCAGATATTTTATCAATCTACTGTTAATGATTTTTTCTAAAATTTTTGAAATACCCGTTAGTACTGAAATGGGTCTGTAGTTATTCACACTCCTTTTGTCTCCAGACTTGAAAATAGGTGTGACCACAGACTTTTTCAATAATTTTGGAAATATCCCTTTAGATAAACATAGCTGAAAAATGTGGGTCAGGGGAGGGGCCAGTAGGTGTTTAAATCTCTTAAGTATATTATTGGGTATATCATCCCACCCAGTTGCGCAGACTTCCTTTAACCCGTTTATTATTCTAATTACTTCGTTGACGTCAGTATCTAGTAAAACAAACGAATTTAATGTGGAATAAGTCCTTGGGTTTTGAGTAGGAAGACGACTAATATTTGAGGATTTTTAGCCAAGTTTTTACCAACGTTGACAAAATAGTGGTTTACCACATTTGTTGCTTCGGATGGATTTACTTCTGTTGATAGTAAATCAAGCGGAGGTTCGGAATTTTTTGACCTCAATGTATTGGTTTTTATAAATTTCCACACAAGTTTACTATTTTTTCCCGCCTTCTGTAGTTCATGTTTATCGTACTGGTTTTTTAGTTTTTTCAAAAGATTATTACAGAAATTCCGATATCTTTTATAGGTAACAGAAAGTATTACGTCATCCGGTGCAATTATCGAACAAGATAATTATTTGTATGAAATATTTTGCTATTATTCATATCTTATATTCTTGCAGGCTCACATACATTTTCTGAATTGATTTCAGAAAATGTATGTGGGACTGCAAGTAATCATTCTCCTGCTCTTATCACAATTTATTTGGGGTCGACGCAGAATGTCTTTTTCTTCCTTTTATTACCCATCATCTCAGCATTCACCTTTTTTCTAGCCATATCATCCTTCACACAGTCCACCCATCGTTTCTTTGGTCTTCCTCTACTCTCATAGTCATCGCAACAGCAAATCAACAATAATCATCATCTGCCTAGCCTTTTCCCAAACTATCTTGAGGTCGGCTTCTAATCTAACCGGATGCAGCTGAGTACCAGTATTTTACATGAAGCGACTGCCTATCTGACCTCCACAACCCAGTGACTGGGTAATACGATACCCCTTGGCAAGACTGGATGTCAGACTTTTGGCTTCTGACTACTCGTAACGATTGTCAAAGATCTACAAATGACAGCTGGGACCAACGGCTTAACGTGCTATCTGAGGCATGGAAGAAACTTGGTATGTAATTACGGTCACCCATCCACACACCAACCTCGGCACGGCTTAACCTTAAAGACCCTGCGACTGTTCTTGTTTAGCCACGACCTCCTCAAAAGTTAATTATGTTATGGTTATGTTGTTATGGTTTATTTAATGTAAATATGTGCTTGTTTTTAGCTTTTCGTGGATGATTTTCAACTTAAGTTTTTATACCGTCGGGGTTTTAGTTTTTTTAAATTACTTTTTTTATATTCAGCTTTTTAGTTTACGAATGTGAAAGATTCCGCAGACGATTTAGTTCTTGCAAGGAGCTAATTCCTGCTTTTAATTAATATTTTAACTTTAACACGATTTGTCACTTCGAATTGCTTTTTAACATACAAGTTGTGTATATTTTTGGGGTAAGTAATACATATATGATATAATTACAAAATCTCTAATATTTACAAGATTATATAACAACTGAATCTATAATTTTATTCGATATGAGGATCAGTTAATGTTTTGAACGATTGATATAATTTTAAAGTAACTATTTTTTAAAAGCATAACATACGTCGTATATAAAATCGTTTGATATAACACTCAAAAGACATAAAACCTTTTTAGTCTAATATGATAAAACGCCTAATAAAAAACACAAAGCAAAATGTATGCTACAGGCAAGCAAACAAGCATGCAATATACATGCAGCATGCAAGCAAGCAAGCAGCAAATATGCAACATGCAGCAGGCATGGTTTCTGTCACGGCTCTGGCGCTACGGGGCTCTGGCGGTCCCATGCGATTTTATCGTCACAGATGTGTTTCACGCTCACCACCGCGGCTTCGACTTGCTGGCCGGCGAGCCGGCCAGCCTCAGCTGCGGCGGCGAGTGTTAAACCTCAGCCTCAGGTCGCGGGCCGTCTCACCCCTCCGTGCCTACGCAATCTTAAATAATACTCTAGGGGTAGGGCAAAGCCTCTAGGAGATGTCAGCAAATCGGAAGGGGTCCGAGAGGGCCGATGCCTGCCAGGGCTGCGGGTTGTTCGAAAGAGATACCGTGGCCCTGGAACACAAAGGGCTAAGAAGGAACATGGATGGGTTTTAGTCAGTCAAGTCTGACACTCCCTTCCGCTCCGCCCAGAGCGGGAGAACTCATTTGATGATTTCCCATCCGAAAACAAAGGGTTAGGGCAAACAAGACTACGTGGAGTCGGTTTTGCAGCGATTCGTTTCTGTCGCGCCGCTCCCGCAGCACGCTCGCTTCATTCGGTCGCTTTCGCGCGTTAATGGTCACTATTCTAACCAAACCTGACCCAAATGATTCACCAATAAATAGGGGACCTGGCACTCCGCTCCGCTCCCGCCGATTTAATAAAATAAACATTATATCAATATTATATATTTTAAACGATAGGCCTAATGATTTTCGAATAAATAAACGTTAAACCCAATAACGTTATACGAAATAAGTTTAAGAGTATATAAATGTTATATCTAAAGAAATTATTTCAACAGTTGGTATAACTCACGTTTATTATATCTTGTGAACGTTATTGAAATGAAAATATACCAAATAACTTAATATGATATGAGACGCACCCATATTTTTGTAATCACCCTTTAAAACATTTACTTTGATACCCCACTAGATGGTATGGGCAGCAAAATTAAATCGAACTTCTCGATGTGGCACCCAATATCCGCCATTTTTCATTGTTTTTTTTTTCATGTAGCCAGTGACACTCGCGCTACTAAGACGAACCTAACGACGTATAATTTATCGAAAGTCGTTTATCCTTTTAGGAGTGACGAGGGAACATAAAAACGGACATACCTACATACATACAGGTCGAACACATTGCCCTTCTTTTGGACTTCGCCGCAGTCGGGTAAAAATACGCAGTCAACATTACATTGCATTGGTGTTTTTTTTTTAGTTTTTTTGTATAAAAAGATTAAAAATGAGTTGACTACATTTCACACTCAATACATTTGTAGAGACAAAATAAAAAGCAACTTACAACAAAAAGTACTACAACGCCATCTATGATAAAACTGAAGAACTAACATGGCCTGCATCTCGCAAGCAAAGTTATTCTCGAGTTAAGAAAACCCGACAACAACACTGTCAGGCAGTAGCCCACCAGACCAAACACCCGTCTGGTCGGAGAATTCTCCCTTTTCTATGGATTATCGAGTAACTTTACACCCTGTTCCTCATACTCCTAAATATTCTATAAAACTACTTGCAAAATTGCCTGTATCTTAATTCCTACTAATATTATTGTTTTACATATGTATTATTTGTAACTGATAACATCAAATAATAGTCTGTGTTTTGGTAGTTGTCTATGTAACTCTATCTTCTCTCTGTGTGCTGACGTTGAGCAGATTAAACGGTTCGTTTGAAATTCACTGAATTATGTTGTTTTAATAATTATAAATGCGAAAGTTTGTGGAGATGTATGGATATTTGTTACTCTTTCACGAAAAAAACTACGGAATGAACCTAGACGAAATTTGGCACAGAGATAGATTATAGTCTTAAATAGAACATAGGATATTTTAAACCTGGTAGAACAAACCGGTGGGACAAATACCGAACAAAACACGAACTTGCTTATTAGGAGCAACATGTTTGGTACTAATCAAATATGTTGTTCGAAAATAGACATATTATAGAAATCTCAAAAATAAAATTACTTGTGAAACGTTTATAAGTCTAACTGACTTCTGCTCTTACCTCAACCATCTCGCAATGATCTGCTGCGGGAGCATTGTCCACGATGTTCCGTCTTTTTCCGCAGATATCAGCCAGTTATACACAAGCAGGAAGGACGAGATGACAAAGAATGTGTGCATTATCAGTGGTCCGTTAATAAATATGCTAAAAATTTTAAATTGTAGTATCTGAAAATAAAATTAAATCAAAAACATTTATTTTAAAGAACTTTTTATTAAATACGTTCGTGGTGCGACAAAGAGTATATTTCTTTAAATATTGATAGGATTTTATGACATACTTACATCTTCTATAAACTTTGGATTAACAATGAATACGAGGGCGGTGAAAAAACCGTGGCCTACCAATACGAGAAACATAGTCAGCGATCTGAAACAATTACATAATAATTATAATTTATCACTAAAAATAAGGTACGTAAAATATACTGATTTTATTTTGAAAAATATACTCGGTAGGTACTTTACCTGATACCATGAATGCCCGTTAATGCTTTTATACGAGGATCTTGTCCTTCTCCAGGCAGTTTTGTAAACTTTCTCCAATTCCGATATATTGAAAAGCAATACAAGTATCTGAGAGCTGAAAAAAATAACAAATACAAATACTGGCATTAATAAGACGTTCTTATAATGAATAAAACTTATTTTAACTGCTTAAGCTAAGAAGTTAGAAAGGATTAATGAAGAAGTTAGTAATAAAGAAGCAATGGATAAAAGGTAATACCATTGTACACTCGTGCAGTACAATTTTTCAACTTACAATATTACGCTTATAATATTTTCTTATTTCACTTTTAAAGTAGGTTATAATAATGCTAGTAAACTGGTAACTGGATTCATGTACTAATTAATTAAAACCGACAATTTTAAGTGCGAGCCTGGCTCGCACACAAAGGGTTTGGACAATATTATGATACTAATATTTTAAACGCTAATTCATTCATAATTATGTCAATTTACAATCAACAGCAACACATTTTGTTTTTCAGAGCAATTCATGAAAAACAAAGTTACTTGACTTAAGAATGAAAGTATGTGGTGCTAACAGTTTCGAAGTGAAATGGCTGTGACATACAGTTGGACAGACAAACAGGCAGACAGGACGAATCTATAAGAGTTCCGTTTTTTTCCATTTGTCAACGGAAACCTAAAAAGGGTAATGCGCAGGGGAGCAAATAAATAAACTAATTAAAAGAAAGCTTACCTCCAACATTTTCTCCCTTTATTACATAGCGATCACAGAGACTTGCGACAATGTTAACCAACAATATCATGATGCAAACTAATGCAACAGCTATATCCAAATTATCTATTGGGTAGTCCCTGTCACGGGTGGAACAATCAAAGTCATCGTAAACCCTCGTTTTCAACTTGTACTTGTTATAAAAAGTTTCGTTGGTGCATGCTTCAAGGGACAATCTTATGTCTTCATTCGTTCCTGAACCATTGAAGAACTTGCTGCATGTTTTTTTCATGCAAAAGCCTTGGCGTAGCACAGTATGGTTGAAGTGTATAGCACTATCAGTAAGTTTCTGTAAACAAGAGAGAATAAAATGATTAAAAAAAAAAATGTAAAGCTTGAATTTACCTAAACATGGAAGGTAACTGAGGGAAATAATATAGAGATGCTATCTACTCGTGAAAGTATTTAATGAAGTTTAAAACACACACAATATACAACTGTCGGCAGCTTCAGGTGTTCTCCCGCTGCTGTAACGAGGGCACAGGAGGGCGCGTGTAAGGAGGGCACACGGGCGCAGCATGGCTCATCCCAGACAGCACACTCGGCCAGCGTGTCCTCCAGACAGTGGATGCAGTGTCGGCTGTCCGGCTACGAACTTTACGACACAGCCGTGCCTCGAGAGTACCTACGTCGCCCGAAACGTCAGAGAGCCGTGCTTCCGTGGTCCTCGGAGTTCAGCCTACACGTGTGTGCGGGTGCGGGGCGTATAGTGGACGTCTCGTTCGCTAGTCCCGCTGTCGTGCACCGCTTCTGTGATTAGCACATAGAAGTGGAGGAGGAAACGCCATCCCATTCGCCTTTTCCCAATTATGTTGGGGTTGATTTTCAGTCTAACAGGATGCAGCTGAGTATTAGTATTCTACATGGAGTGCATTTACTGGGTAATACGATACGGTCAGACTTTCGGGCTGAAACTGACTACCTGTAACGACTATCAAAGATTTATAAATGACAGCCGGGTACTAACGGCTTAAAGTGCTTTCCGAGGCAGGGAAGAATCTTGGTAAGTAATCGGTGGTCACCCATCCACGGACAGAAAAAGCATAGCTTAACCAAGCCAACGATTGGATCAAAAGCTTTCTTACCGACCGACAGCAATGCGTGGAAATAACAAGAACCGGTCAAAATGAACAAAAACAGTTTAGATCAAAATACAAAGGAAACAACTTCGGAACACCTCAGTGAGGAATTATATCCCCGCTTTTCTTTCTTGTATATATAAACGACCTACCAGAGGCGATTAATGAAGAGTGCGTACTGTTTGCTGATGACACAACCTTGATTATTAAAAGTAATGATAACAAAGACCTAGAAGCAAAAATTGTTAAAGCTATAGACAAAGCAATCAAATGGTTAGAAATAAATAACTTAAAAATAAATATGACAAAAACAAATATAATCCAATTTCAAGCACTCAACACAAACACAAATAGTTTAGAGATTCAGTATAACAATTCGGTCTTAAACACTGTTGATGAATGTGTATTCTTAGGTATAACCGTGGACAAAAATTGCAGTTGGAAACCGCACATTGACAAAATACTCAAAAAAATTGATCGGTTTGTGTATGTCCTGAAAAGAATAAGACAAACGGTTAATCTAAAGACCGCAATGGTTGCTTACCATGCTTATGTAGCATCTGTACTCAGATATGGTCTCATTATTTGGGGAAACTCAGTAGACGTGGAAAAAGTTTTCAAAGGACAAAAAAAAATGTATCCGGGCAATATGTGGAGCCGATTTTTTAGATAGCTGTAAACCACTATTCCAAAAACTCAAAATACTGTCTTTACCATGTCTTTATATATTTGATGAAACATGGATGTTTGTTAAAAAAAAATATATAATTTATTTGAAAAAAGCAGTTATAAAGTTAATAGTAGAACACGACATAAAGACAAATTGAAATTACCCCAAATAAAATTAATGCTATTTAAAAGAAATATTTACTGGATGGCAATTATTATATATAATCATTTGCCAAATAATCTTCAAGATTTGCCATTGTCGTTGTTCAAAAGGTCATTGTTCAGATTATTATTAGAGAAAAATTATTATAGTGTTAAAGAATGTTTAGAGGATAAATCGTTAGTATCATAATAAAATAAAGGTAGTAAAGTAAAAATTGCATTTTTTATTCCAAAAAAATGATGTTTAATTAATTCATTCACACTTACCAATATAATGTATTAGTTTTATTAATATTATAAGTCTCGATTTTTAGATATTATAGAAATATTTGTACGCCATATAATGGCAGGATATGCTGGAACCCTTATTGTAACGCCTATTGTACCATATTCTTGCAAATAAACATATTTGATTTGATTTGATTTGAACCTAAAGATTTATACAAGCTCCTCGTCCTGAGAGCCACTACCATTGGGGACAAAAATACTGATGACACCTTTTGCCATATTTTACCTGTACGTTAGTCAGGAGTTCGCTGGGCTCGTCCGAGACAAGAGCAAATTCTGCGAAACAGAATATTGCATCAGGTTCATCGAAGCATTCTTCATAGCTGTCCATGTGGTACAGTGGGGGCAAGCGAGCATAGTCCGTGTCTAGAAAATAACAAGAGTGAATTAACAATCGAGTCAAGTCGTTAGTAACATTTTGACCTTGAGCTGGTCTAGTACAATATGGCCTTTCAATGGAATATGAGAACTCATCATCATCATCAACCTATAATGTTTCCACTGCTAGGACACAGGCCTCCTCTCTATGAGAGGGAATGGGCTAAAACCCACCACGCGGGCCCAGTGCGGGTTGGTAGACGTCACATGTCTTCGAAATTTTACTTCTAGGACATGCCGGTTTCCCGACGATGTTTTTCTTCCTGTGAACACTTGGTCCGACTGCTATGTCCGATCAATCGGACCACGCGAACTTTTTTTTCCTCTTGGTCCGATTAAGGAGTCGGACCACGAGTTCTATCATTATTTTGGAACACTTGGTCCGATCGATCGGACAACGCGAACATTTTTTCCTTTTATTTCGATTAAGAAGTCAGATTATGTGGTATATATATCGCGGCTTAGAACATATGATTATAATTGTTCGACTGATCAAAAGACGTGAACTTCTTATTAGCTTTTATTTAACTTGCCGTGTTAGTTTGTTTGGTAGTATTTATTGGTGACATTACAATTTTATGCCAGATATTACTTCATCCTGCAGCCACGATCGTCTCCTCAAGACTGTCATTTGCATTTGGGCATGAATGGGAGACAATACTCAAAGAGGGATCCGGTTTGTCCTTAGTTTGTATGAAAAACGTGATAAAGTTTTTGTACATTTAATGTCGGTAAATTCTTATTTAACCAACAGGTCACAGTATTCATGCATATCTGAGCTTTGACAAAGACTTCATGCCAGGAGGTACGACTGAAAAGTAAAGCCGTATCATCAGCAAACGCAACAATTTTCGAATCTGGAAATACTAACTGACATACATCATTTCAGGCTCTGTATGGTGTCGGACGTAAAGAATAGCACCATCCCATATCTTCCCATGGGTGTCGTAAGAGGCGACTAAGGGACTTGCCAGAGAATGGGCAGCAGCGTTCTCTGTGCTTTTGTAACAACCGTACTGCGATCGCCAACCCGTCTGCCAAGCGTGGCGATTATGGCAAAACCCCTCAAAATGTCAATACGGCGATACTTGGGGGAGGCCTATGTCCAGCAGTGGACGTCTTTTGGGCTGAAATGATGATGAATGATGATACATCATTTATATAGACCAGGAACAGGGTCGGTCCAAGAATACTGCCCTGTGGAACTCCAAAAGCCACTGGGACTTCTTTACTAGTTATATTACCGATTTTAACACCTTGTGTTCTGTCGGTTAGGTAATCCTTAAAGAGTTTTAATTGAAAACCCCGGATACCCAGGCTTTCGAGTTTTGTTAACAGAATAGAATATTAAAAATGGAATATTCCGTGAAACAAACTCCAGTGAGACACTACTTGACCATTACGTGATTTTAATATTTAATTGACATGCGCTTGCGACGGAGGAATATTATTTCTTCGTCCGACATATTCTTTTTTTCCTGTTTTATCTTTTCTACACACTGTGTCTACATTTCTAATTCAACTTTCCATTCGTAGGTCTGCTGGAAGAATTTTCTTTTGAAATAAGCAGTACCTTTTTGCTCTTGTATCTTAATGTATTGTCCTGTTAAGTGTTTTGTGTGTTTATAAACAAATATTTACACTTGACGTAAAAATTGTGCATTGACATCATTCAGACTTACTAGAAATATTCGTTTTCTAAGAAGGCTAGGTTTTCTAATTATTTTTTAATGGTAAAACGGTTTTAAATTTGATCGGACTAAAAGGAATCATAATTCCTCTTTGTCCGATCGATCGGACTATCAGAATTTGTGATTCCACTTGGTCCGATTAATCGGACGAAAAGGAAAAAATAGTTCGCGTGGTCCGATTGATCGGACTGAGCAGTCGGACCAAGTGTTCGCAGGGGTTTTTCTTCACCGTCTTTGAGGGCAGCGGTGATAAAATAAACTACACAAAGTAACGCGCCAGCTTAGATTCGAATCCACGGCTTACTGCTCGTAAGTTGGGGCTGCTACCACTGGGCCACAATTCCTCTCATTGAGGATTGATCGTACAAAATGTTGTGTTATATAAGAATCAAATTAGCTGTTTATCGTCAATTTGAGAACAAAGACGATGGAACCATATACCTCCACCCGGTTGGGTGCCTGGGTGTGATTTCCAGGCCGGGTAAATTATGATAGGGTTTTTCCATTAGGAATTTCGCAATAGCCGATTCTGGATTTGTGCGCAGTCGATGACAATAGGCTCGCTCCCTATTACATGGGAATTAAACATAATTGGCGAAATGCGGGTGTACTACTAGGTATATGCGGGTGTACCTCTGCCTAACCCTTCGAGAATTACAGGTGTGATGATAAGTAGTGTGGAACCATATTAGATAGATGTAAGAAAAGGCATTGGCCGAAATAATTATGGTTTTTAATATTTTATAGACAGATTACGAGGCTGTTAATTATTTATAGAGGTTAATTTGTCTTTTTTTGTGTAAGTTACACTGTTGTATACTTAAAAAAAAAACATTGCACCTTTCTAGAAATTTCCCCAGTACGATGAGTGTGTTTAAAACGTTAATACTCATTATCACAAACAGCCAGACCCGGAACAACTACCTACATGTAGGTCATAAAAATATTAAGTTCTATGTTTTGTTGATGTTTATCATTAATTAATTTTAATTATCTACTCTGTATTTCTTTTGCAAAAATTCATCTTAATTGACCCAACATACAAAATTAAAACCATTGTCAAATACTGTAATTGCCTTCGTATTACAATTTAAGCTTGTCAAAAATCACTTGCAGATCACTTTTAGACGAACAAAAGCACATGAGTTCCATCATTTGCATAATTATTTTATTTTGGAACAACAAAAAATTACATGCAGCATAGAGGCTAAAAACTTAAAATGAACTATTATGGAATCAACAGCGAACAGAATAAATAATTAAGTATGGATATCAAAAGCAAGTGGTGGGAGAACAGCGGTGGCCCGACTTACGAGCAGTAAGCCGTGGGTTCGAACCCAGGCAGGCGCATTATTTTGTGTAATTTATTTCATCACCGATGCTCTCAAAACGGTGAAGGAAAACATCGTGAGGAAGCCCAGAAGGCACAGAAGCGGCAGAACTTAAAATTCGAAAACATGTGACATCTACCAACCCGCACTGGGCCCGCGTGGTGTATTACATACCTCTCCCTCACATAGAGAGGACGCCTGTGTCCCAGTAGTGGGAACATTATAGGCTGATGATGATTAAAAGCAAAATGAATTTATGTAACACAACATCACACCTGTAATCCCAAAGATTTAGGTCTGCCTAAACCTAGCGTGTTGTTCGTGGGGTCCTGTGGGATAGTACACCACATTTTTCCAGTTAAGTTTTTGCTCCATTTAATAGTTGCTTCGTTGGTCTGGCTCGTTGCTGGGCATAAGGTACTGTCTTCGATTCCAAAGTATTCGGTCGGGCAAAGTTTTATTCCGTTTTGCCATAAGGAATTTCTCAGTAGTTGCCCGGAGTCTGGATTTAAGACCGGTTGATGGCAATTGGCTCTCCCCCTATTACATGGGTCTCAAACATTACTGGGGAAATGTGGGTGCACCTCTGCATAACCATTTGGTGATTACAGAAAAATAGGCTTTTTCGATTCTAGGTCCTGTTACTGGTCCTGGTACTGTTCTTACAACCAGATAGAAGGTTACCTGATTTCAGTGAATTACGAGAAATACTTTCTGTATGGTGTCGGACGTAAAGAATAGCACCATCCCTATCTTCCCGTGGGTGTCGTAAGAGGCGACTAAGGGATTTGCCAGATAATGGGCAGCAGCGTTCTCTTTGCTTTTGTAACAACCGTACTGCCATCGCCAATCCACCTGCCAAGCGTGGCGATTATGTCAACACCCCCCAAAATGTCAATGTGGCGACACTTGGGGGAGGCCTATGTCCAGCAGTGGACGTCTTTTGGGTTGAAATGATGATGATGAATGATGATGATGAGAAATACCTAATCGTATTGTAGAACACAATACAGTCTTAGCTAAATAATAGGTAGAGTAGAGCTTCGACAGTTTTTACGGCTTACGGAGTAATCAGCAGACTGAAACTCTGACAACTAGTCATCCCAAAGGGTATCGTATTTCCTAGTAATTGTGTTATGGACGTCACTCTATACAAAATACTGATATTCAGTTGCAAACCGTCAGATGGAAGCCGGGTAATACAATACTCCGTGGTAAGACTAATTGCATTGCCAGACTTTCGAACCACTGACTACCTGTAACGACTAACAACAATCCACAAATGACAGCCGAGACCAACGGCTTAACGTGTATTCCGAAGAAAACAACTCAGGATTTAATGGATGAATACTTATCACAGACTAAAGACATTCCAATATTTACGAGCAATAGACGGAACAAGACGAAGAAATTCGTAATCCAATCTTTTGTCAAACTTTTTACTACTTACTTGTTCATAAAAAATGGTTTGTCAAGTGGCATACGCCCGCTTGTCAGGTAGCATTTGTGAGTCAAAATCGAAAATATTCGGGATCAAAATTTTTGTGTGAAAATTTTCTTAAAGTCCGCTCTACAAGGTGTTGTTTTGCATCCTCGGCAAAATTCAGGAGGTTGTCACAAAAGACATAAATAATCAATTTAAATTACGGTACCTAGTTAATCTAAACTAATATTATAAAGAGGAAAGATTTGATTGTTTGTTTGCATTGAATAGGCTCCGAAACTACTAGTCCGATTTTAAAAATTATTTCAGTTTTATATAGCCCATTTATCGGGGAAGGCTATAGGCTATATATCATCACGCTACGACCAATAGGAGTGGAGCAGCAATGAAAAATGTTGCGAAAACGGGGAAAATGTGACGCAAACGAAGTTGCGCCGGACAGCTAGTTATTAATAAACGCTGATTTATTTGGTTGTTCAAGTTTGTCAGTATTTCAGAATAACCCACTTAACGTGGTGGAATAAGAAATTTTCGAATAAACGTTTGAGATTGTTTGTATGTGTAAAGGCACGGTTATTGGGCGAGAATCAGACGGGCCGCGTTTAAAACATCGGTGGTCACACTTACCGATTTCCATAAATAAAAAAAATAAAAAATTGTTTACCCATTTTATTGTTGATTCGGGTCGAGAATCATTAGCATAGTTACCTCCTTGAATTTGACTAGGATGCAAAACAACACGTCTTTTAAAGTCACATACACGTCACGTACAGTCACGTAGTCTTTTAAATCTCTTTGTCCCAGACCAACCCTGGCAAGCGCTGCTGAATCTTGAAGATCAACCTGTGCGTCCGTTATTATTTGGCCACGAAATCTTTGTATAACGATTTCAGAACACATTATGAAATGACTTTGGAGTCTGGTATTCCTGGTTCCAATCCCACTATTATGCAAAGAGTTATTCCAGCTTAAAGGCAGAATTTCCTGAAGTGACATTGGCTGAATGCACAAACCGTGCGAAGCCAAAGCGGAAGAAAAAAAAGAAAAAAGGCAGAATTTTTATTTTGTGGCAATATGCTTGTCCCTATTTCCTTATGGCTTCATTCAAAGGGATATTGGACACAACGCGCATGCATACCTTGACTTTAGTACCTAATTTTCTAAACCCCCAAGAAATAAAAGGGTCGACGCTTGTTTTTAAAAAAATACTGATATTTCGAAAATTCACAATACATACCTACATGGTTAAAGTTTATTTTTTAAAATAAGCTGTTCCATAAGCTTAATTTAAAAAAAAAAACAACTTCATAAAAAAAATAAAAACTAAATGCACTTACCATTGAGGTTGTATATCGCTGCAGTAGAAATTTGGACCAAAACAAATAATATTATTTTAGAAAACATTTTTTTTTTCTTGTAGCACTGAGCTACGCGACACACAACATATTCAATTAGAATCAGATTTTATACTAAGTAATGACTAACTAAGTTACGATAAGTTATGCTATTTGTTTTTATTTGAACTACAATCAGTATTTAATTCATGACCTTAGCAACAATGTTTTTTTTTTTTTATATACATGAAGTCGGTTTAACGTATGGGAGATTTTATTGAAATATTAAAACAGGAAGCTAGATTGCTTCGAAGTATGCAAAAAAAATTAACAAAATCAAAATTAAAGGCACGCATTGTCATTGTTTTCATGTTCATAGAGATTAGATTATTGTTTGATAATTAGTGTTTTTCGCACTATGTAAATTGTTACAGCAGTTAGCTCGTCTTGGTGCATAAAATATCCATATTAAGTCTGTAATTAATTTTGTGTGTGCCTACAATACGGAAGTTGAGCATAATACAGTCCCACGTCTACGTCACATGTTCCCCGTTTTCGCAACATTTTTCATTGCCGCTCCGCTCCTACTGGTCGTAGCGTGATGAAATATAGGCTATAGCCTTCCTCAAAAAATGGGCTATCAACACTGAAAGAATTTTTTAAATCGGACCAGTCATTCCTGAGATTAGTGCGTTTAACAAATAAACAAATTCTTCAGCTTTATCCGTTGAGCGGTCCGGGCGTACTTATACGCCTAAAAATTTTTCCCGTCAAACGTCCAGCACTCAAAGTACGCCCAAAAATTTTTCCCGTCAAACGTCCGGGCGTACTTATACGCCTCGAAGAGTTGTACCAAAAAACTTACTAAAACTTTTAAAATCTCTATGAATTTACCATCTATGGTCCCTCTTATGGATACAGTATTAAATTCCGCGTCTATGGCATAAAGAACGACACTATCAGCCGTCAAAATTAAATGTCAAAAAAGTTTTAAAAGTCAGTTGTCTAATTTTATCGTAATGCCGTGTTGTGATTTATGTTCTCTGGTTTTAAAACGTGAGTATTCTTTTATTTTAACCCAATATATATAGTGTTATATATCAAAATAAACCTCTAAAACCAATATCTAGTATCTTATAATAGTATATTTAATATTAATAAAGTATAGAAGATTCTTTTGTCAGCGTTGACAACTACCACGCATATTCTTAATATTGAACTTGGCTCCCATTTTCACTTTTATGTTTTTGATGTACCATAAGTTTTTGTACAGAAATTATTCTTCGTTCAGAAGTGATCTGTAAAACTGATCTTTTTACCTGCGTTTACGCTGTATCGTTTCCTTTTTTGTACTATTTTCTACATTTTCTTGATTGTTAGTATCTTATAGCGCATTGCTGTTATACGTTTTCTGGGTTTGCTTAATATTATTATGCTGTGTCGGGGCTTTATAACTTTTGCAGGCTTTTGTATTCTACTATAGAACTGTCTTGTGCCTTAATTTGACTAGGATCTAGATTGATAAGATGTACCCCGTCTACCCCCCCCCCCCTTTTAACTCTGGAGAGTACAAAGAAACTGCAATCGAATGGAATAAGCAAGCCGTACCGGATGCATTGTAATAATTCGGTGTTACATAAGTGTGTCAACCACTAACCGGGTTGTGGAAGTCAGATGGGCAGTCACTTAGTGTATTCAGCTGCATCCAGTTAGACTGGAAACCAACCCCAACATACTGTGGGAATAGGCTAGGCAGATGATGATAAGTGTGTCATCCACCATTCATTCCACTGTACAACTCTTCGTGCGGTAGCTATTAAAAAAATAGCAGAAACTTAAACTGAAAGTCTTGTGTCATGCTGCAGTTGTCCTAACACATTGAGTCGCAAGAAAACTACCTGAGATCTGCTGGGATAAGTGAAACCGTTGCAAAACAAGATTTAATTATGCAGTTACATTATAAGGAACGACGAATTTCCTAAAAGCGTTGACACTCTACAGCGTTGATACTTTTGGCTTGTTGCGTGCCATAAACATGAGTAACGGAACAATTATGCTGAACAAACGACTTTAATATAATTTGAGCTCCTATAAATCACATACATTGACAATTCGTTTTCAAATATCCATAATTATGTAGCAAGATGACGACACGGTTGGTGCAGTGGCTGAGCGATCGACTGCTGCGCTTCGTGTTGCGAGTTCGAGCCCCGCACGGAACCAATATTTGTATGGCCTACAGATAGTTGTACCTGGTCTGGCTGTTTGTGTATGTGAGTTTAAATGTTTGTAAACGCACCCACGATACAGGAGTAATTCCTACTGAGGAGCAATATTTTCATAAAATAAAAACATTGTAGAGGAATGTATTTCACTCGTAAACACAATTTTTACAATTTTGTTCGCAATGATATCCGCTCTAACTCGCTCAATATGTGTCACGTGACGCGCTCTTATGCTAGCTCCCGCTCATATTTTTGCCGCGCGAGCGCCCCGTGCCACTTCCCAATTAAAGCTTATTTTCTCGTAAACTACTGCAGCTACACCAAAACAAAAAATACGTGTGTATAGCTGAAACTAGACAGAATCTTTATATGTTAAAACAACTAATAAATATAAGTACTTAGAAAAAAATGAGAACTTGAGAATATGTGTTGAACGTCAGTTTCTCCAATAAGAATGTTAAGTTTTTCCAATTAGTATTGTAGTTTGTGTCAATAAAACCTATTTATAATAAAACTAGACTATATAAGTTTTGTTTTAATACCCATATGTCCTTACTTTGCCACTTTCTTAGTAGCACAATCACTCATAATAATCAACCCTCCTCTCATTCGATTCGATACCTACTGATTTTGTCGTGTTTTCGGGCCCTTTTTGTTGCCTGAGCAGAATAGCGGGTCTGACCCGGCGTCGCCAATCAGTTTGGCGGCCTAAATTTTATATATAACCTGGTATATATCAAGGCGGGGATTCCACCATAAATGAATATCGACGCCATATTGCCTTTCAGTCGCTAACTGTGCAACTTTATTCTTCATTATTGCTAATTAGGTGGATGGGTAGTTGAAATTACACACAACACTTGACTCAAACTCCTTATGTTTATTTCTAATAAACCAGTTACAGGCACTTTAACACTTATAAACTTTCCATAGGTTGAGTCGCCCATTCACAAACATGGTTGATGTAATGTGTGTCTTTTGGATCTGTCTTTCAATTATTACAGTTCTTATTAACATAACTTATTATTGCTCACTTCAAAAACTACTTTCAATTCATTAATATTTCAATTGTTTAATCGCGACTTCGCGAGCTAGCTCGAACGACATCTTGCTCGCTTCGCCTGCGGTTCTGAGTGGGCGAAAGTACGCAACACACCCTCAATAGTTCAGTACAGTAATTTATTACATAGTAAGTTCATTAAAACTTCAGTTAAACAATACTAACTTCACCATTAATTATTTTAGTAATTAAACAATACCAATATCGACAAATGCAAAGGCGTTATTAAGTTAAAGCTTAATTACTTTATACAACAATAATTTCTTGCTTAAATTAAATATTGCCATTGTTAAAATCTAAATTGTCATTGCTAAAATCCCAGTTATCATAAAATATTTGCCAATCTTAATTTTGGCTATAGTTCTAGCTAAAGGCTTTTGTTTAATAAATTACAGGCCATCTAAGCTAAACGAATCTATTATTTGCGCAGTAGTTAACACACAAGCCAATAGATGGCGTTTAGTCAAATGATTATCGTAATAATTATGCTGCCCCACACAGATGGCATGGCAGGTTCATCAATATTATGACAAATGAGGTTTACTAAGTTGATTCTTAATAAGATTAATGAATAGTCTTAGCACATAGACGCTCTTGCGGCGACACGGCCATTCTGATCGGCGGTGCGCGCCCTGCACCTGCCGTCGCTCTCAGTATGTGGAATTTTATTTTCTGAAATAATGGAGATAAATTTTGTCGGCAGATTAATGTTGTTTTTATTAACCTACAATGTTCATTGAATTGTAGGATTATTTCAGTCGACATGGAAAGCTTGTAATAGATCTGACATCTATTCAGTTTTTCTCATATTAAAAATGAAATGCATTTATGTATCACCTACACACATATGCACAGTTACAGACTTAAAGCTGTTTTATGGATGATAACCTGTTAGCTGAATAAAAAGTGCTAATTATTCAATAACATTAACTGAATCGATTTTATTGATATTGTTTAATCAGCCACTAGCTGAATAGGATATTGTTGGCAGAACTACCCAACAACATTAATTGAATTGAGTCTTTTGATATTGCATTATCAGCTAATAGCTGAATAAAATGATGTTGCAAAAATTATCCAACATTAATTGAGTTTATTGATATTGTATGGTCAGCTAATAGCTGAATAGAATAATGTTGCCATTATACAGCAACATTAAATGAGTTGAGTTTAGTGATATTTCATGATCTGTTACTAGATGAGTAGAATGATGTTGCCTCAATTATACAGCAACATCAATATGAATTGAGTTTATTGACCTTGTATGATCAGCTACTAGCTGAGTGGAATGATGTTGCCTCAATTATACAGCAACATCAATATGAATTGAGTTTATTGACATTGAATGATCAGCTAATAAATGTGTAGGATATTGTTGCTTGAACTATCCAACAATATTCATTCAATGGTTATGCTTTGTATGAGTTAGGTTTTTATTTAATCTAGGAACCTTGTAATAGATCTACTGTCTACTAGATTATGCTTAAATAAGATTATTGATTGCTTTTGTTATTTTGTAATTTGTATTTGGTAAGTGTGGTGTAAGTAGCATATTTTTATTTGTTCATTCTCACAGGAAGGTAATGCTCTGTGATAGACACAAAGTCTTGGATTTGACGGGATTAAAGGATAGGATCAGGAACACCGCTCTGTCATGGACACAAAGTCTTTGATTTGACAGGATTAAAGGATAAGGAGTTTAGGACCATTGCTCCGTGACAGGCACGAAGTCTTTGATTTGACAGGATATAAGGAACCAGGCTCTAGGCGGTTCGTACGCCGTGGACCCAGCAGGATAACATGAGAGTATTGTTTAATAGAAGCCTCCACGGCCGCTAATAGTTTGTTATTATCACTGTAAATAGTCTCCACGACTATTTATAGTTTGTTATTATCATTATAAATAGCCTCCACAACTATTTATAGATTGTTTGTCATTTGGTGTGTTCATTATCAGTGACCTCCACGGCTTCTGATAGTATTTGTGTGATTTGTTGTATTACTTATCAAGCTAGTTGTTTCCTCCATGGATAGCAATAGCTTGATGTTTGTGTTATTATTTTTGATTGATTAGTTGTAGTTAGGAGTACTAATATTTTGCTATTATTATTGTAGATGAGCAACTGACAGGAATACAGAAACATAAAAATAATGAAAGTTTAAACATGAGACTCATCACACATGAGCATCATGTAGGTAGGTTGATTTGGCTATTGTATTCAGCCTTTGATGTAACATTATGTAGAGATCAGTGGTAAGGTGTAGGAAGTAGTTTGAAAACGCCTCACCTTTTATATTAGCTTAGGTGTGTGGACACTGAATCAGTAATCCCTGGTTGGCAGTCCTCATGCTGTTCTTCATTTGACAGCTGGCGACACGGTTATCTATTCACCAGGTATTGAAATTAATTGTATTGGTCGGCTAAAACCAAGTTGTGATATGTGTTGTTTAGCAGGCTTATTCTTGAGGAAGCTGTTCTTATTGACAATGGTTTAGACTTCCACACTTGATGCCATCACTATGGTGGAGTGACTAGGTGCATAGAGTTTTAAAAGTTCCTTTACAGCTGCTTCCAATTTTGTTTCCTTTTCTTTGATAGTTGGTTATCATTTCCTTTTTGAAGACATTTTCCTGGAACCTGGAATGTGAGAAGTCATGCAGGTAAATAATAGTGCAAGAAAAGATATCCTACATAACATCACACTTGCAGTCCCTGAAGGGACAGGGTTTAGGCAGGGGTGTAATTAATACATCCACACTTTAAGCACTTTGTCAATCACGCCTAAGCCTCTTATTTAGAAGCAGGCTATTTGCCATTAATATTATTGTCTGGGTTGTTACTGACAAATTCCTGATGGAAAAAGAACCAATGACACTTTCTTAGACCTCAAAATCGAATCCAGGCCCTCATGCTTTAATGACAGGGCTCATGAGCACTGACCACAAAGCAGTCCTACTAATGTCTAAATTAGTTGGAGTGATAAGCTATGAAGAAGGTAATCAATTGTTTTGAAATAGTTTTCATACTTAGATTAAGTTAATTAACACCTTCACTGCCGTTCCGGTCAACGGTGACCTCAAACAATACATTTTCAATTGTGTCTATTGTCTGGCAGATTATGTGTTAAACTAAGATAGGAAAGTTAAACTGATCAGAACTAGTTTAAAAACTCTATTGGTTGTGTTAATGCACTGACAAAACATTCACATTCTAACATATTGAAAGCTTTGCTTTCTGTTGCTTTATTGCGCTAAGAGTTCATTGTCACAACTCGTTGAACTGAAATTTGTTTGGCACTTCATTACTTGTCTTGTTTTACAAATCAGTTTCATAGCAAAGTGTTTTAGTATGAATCATGCAACATGTTGTCAAATACATATGCTTTCAAGTTGCATTATTGTTTGAAAAGGCAATAGGCACCACATAGATTGTGAGATATTAATCTATGTGAATGTCAAATGAATGTGACTAATTTTTAATAAGAATATTCTGTTTTCAATGTTTCTAGTCACTGCGAATGACAAGTCAAACACTACAAGTTTTGAATTAAAATTTGTTGATACTTAGTTAATTAATTCATTTCATGTAATGTTTATGGAAATTCACGTGACTAATCTTTGTACTCAAAAATATTTCTAAGAGAATTTTCCTTGTTACTATGAATTAGAAGTCAACAACAATGTCTTAAAATTTGCTAATACATAGTTAATTAATTAAGTTCATGCAGTGTAGATGCAAGTAACTAAATAGTTTAATCTGATGTATGAGTTATGTTTCATCATCTGCCTGTCTTTTCCCAAACTTTGTTGGGGACGGCTTCCAGTCTAACCGAATGCAGCTGAAAATCAGTATTTTACATGAAGTGACTGGCTATCTGACTTGTTTATGGCACTTATATGATTCTTAATAAAATAATAGCTTTAATAAGCGCACTATGCATGAGCTTAATAGAGTGATTTAAGTTGTGTTTGTTTTTCACTCCGTGTCAAGTTAAAGGTGGCATTGCCACAGCCAGTGTATGATGTGATAAGTTAAATTGTTGTTAACTGTAAATATGTTAAACAGTAACAACATACTAAAATTAATAAAACAAAATACTTCCCGGGACTGATGATCCGGTCAGTGGGTCATCTTAGATCCGTCAGCAGGTTTATTTAACAACGTGCTTTTCCGGTGTCCAATCTTTGTTTATTTTGCTGCTTCGGTCATTCTGTGCTGTACATGTTGAGCATTTTGAGTGCAATATGAAGTTGTCCGTCACATACAACTTCACTGTTTATTTACCAATGTAAACTGCATTTGCATAATGTGTTCATTGATAGTCTGACTGGGTCATGTGTGTTCAAGTTGCAATAACCCTTATTTATCATGTTGGTATCTGTCAGCCACTTGATGAAAATAAAGCAAACTCTTTGGCTATCATAGTCTTCAGTATCTTCCTGTTTAACAGTCCATTGCTTCATATAAGACCATAATTATATTGGCTGGGGCAAATCATTATGTCGCACGCTCTTAAAACGTGTACGATTTCAGAGATCACGTCTATAAGCACGCTCTCGGCCATGGCCATGCAAGCCGGTTTCGGATTTTGCATGTTATTCATTGGATGTCCGGCATAAGTGTGAACGGCGCGCATGAACAATCCCACTTCTGATATCAAGGCGGGGATTCCACCATAAATGAATATCGACGCCATATTGCCTTTCAGTCGCTAACTGTGCAACTTTATTCTTCATTATTGCTAATTAGGTGGATGGGTAGTTGAAATTACACACAACACTTGACTCAAACTCCTTATGTTTATTTCTAATAAACCAGTTACAGGCACTTTAACACTTATAAACTTTCCATAGGTTGAGTCGCCCATTCACAAACATGGTTGATGTAATGTGTGTCTTTTGGATCTGTCTTTCAATTATTACAGTTCTTATTAACATAAATTATTATTGCTCACTTCAAAAACTACTTTCAATTCATTAATATTTCAATTGTTTAATCGCGACTTCGCGAGCTAGCTCGAACGACATCTTGCTCGCTTCGCCTGCGGTTCTGAGTGGGCGGAAGTACGCAACACACACTCAATAGTTCATTACAGTAATTTATTACATAGTAAGTTCATTAAAACTTCAGTTAAACAATACTAACTTCACCATTAATTATTTTAGTAATTAAACAATACCAATATCGACAAATGCAAAGGCGTTATTAAGTTAAAGCTTAATTACTTTATACAACAATAATTGCTTGCTTAAATTAAATATTGCCATTGTTAAAATCTAAATTGTCATTGCTAAAATCCCAGTTATCATAATATATTTGCTAATCTTAATTTTGGCTATAGTTCTAGCTAAAGGCTTTTGTTTAATAAATTACAGGCCATCTAAGCTAAACGAATCTATTATTTGCGCAGTAGTTAACACACAAGCCAATAGATGGCGTTTAGTCAAATGATTATCGTAATAATTATGCTGCCCCACACAGATGGCATGGCAGGTTCAACAATATTATGACAAATGAGGATTATTAAGTTGATTCTTAATAAGATTAATGAATAGTCTTAGCACATAGACGCTCTTGCGGCGACATATACAATATGATAAAAGGGACTTTTCACGATGGAATCTATTCTCCTGCGCTACATAGCGCCTGACTAAATTATCATAGCACAATATATATTTTTGCTTATAAATCCCTGTTTTCTGTATTTTTTTCCAATTTCAATCTTTCAAAACTATTAAAAAAGCATAATTGATTGATATTCAGAATTTATTTATCTAAACTTCAAGGAACCCTATAGAATAACGGAATTAGTTTAATTTCCGAAATAAAGCTGTAAAATTGTAGGGGGTATAACCACATATTGCTTACATCCTTGAAGTTAAAGCAAATAAATTCTCTCTGTTCCTACAGACCTCAGCTTGAAGTGCGAGTATGATTGACACTCTTGGTTGTCATGGCAATTGATTAAAATGCCGACAAGACGTCTCCATACTCCGTGGTCGGCACTTTCACAAATTTACACAAATACGTTTCTCCCTAAATTCAAAAATACTCTAACTATCATTAGATAATTCTTTAATTGGCCCGGAGTCTGGATTTGCACTCCGGTTGATGTTAATAGGCTCGCCCTTCATAACATGGGTCTTAGACATACACAACTAGCGAAATGGGGTGCACAATTGGGACACGCGTTTGGATTCTAATATACGGACTGGCTCCCATTTTAATTACAATAGTACCATCTTCTACTTGTGTTTGTGTCATGTATATTCCATTCTCGTTTTCTGCTTGCTTGGTTTCCTTAACAGTTTCTTTCTTTTCTTCAATGGTCGTGGTGTCTGCTTGTCTGCATGATCGAGGTTTATTTCTGTAAATTGGCAACTGTAGTCATAAGACGAGACTTTCCTGCTTGATGAGGACTGAAGAAGGAATTCGCTTTTGCTTGGCATAGGAATTTATTTTATTCCTTAATTGCGTTGTCTAAAATTGTAATAACCAAACATCAGATGAAACTTGGGAATGATAATGATAGTTTGAGGATAAAAATTATCAAAAGTCAATTGGCAACAAATAACTTTATTTTATCAGAAACCAGTTATGAATGGCGCTACAACATTATCTGTTTCGTCATTTTGGCTTATTATCCGGGGCTTTTAGATTTGAACCTTGCATTAAATGTAAACAGCGATTTTTTTCTTGAATCGTATACTTGACCTTAGATCTCCAAATAATAAAAAAAAATTAAACATTTTCCTAGACCGAAGGTGAAAAAGACTAAAACGCGTTTTTGTGAATAAAAACATAGGAAAAGAAGTTAACAGGACAAATTAAGTTACTTAAGCTAAAGTTTTGGTGACAGTAAAATATTTTTTTCAGAATTAAACATTTTCGTTCACGAAAATTACGGTAAAAAAACATTTACGAAATTTTTTATGTGTAGTTTTTTTTGTGTGTGAATTGTACTTAAGGCAAAAATATAAACAGCGGTTTTTTACATAAAATAACTTAAATTAACTTATATTACACCGCCATTAAACAAAATTAAACAAATTGTACTACCGGAAGTTATTATAATCGCCCTACCGAGTACCTATTTACACTTTAACAATTTAAAGCAAATCGTGAAAATAATCAAATAATGCTAACGTAAAATACGTCTAAAAGCTTTATTCTTGTATTTGGCGCACCACTTTCATAGGAATTTGATCTTTCCGAAATAGAAATAAGGTGTAACTCAATAAAACACCGACTCTCAAACAACAACACAGTCTTCGCACACAATGCACGCAGCACTTATCTTGTTTACGCACACAAGCACACGCAGTACGCCGCACGCTGCTTAGCGCTGACACCGTGCATAGTAATTTAATTTTTACTTTGAAAATATTAATTAACGCTCTAATCTGTTTAATTTTGGGGGATTAAGGTTTGGATTCCAAACCTACACATGAAAAAAAATACAATGAAAAAAATCGCTGTTTTTAATTAATGCAAAGTTAGCCTAATATTTGGCGTAAATTCCCCGGACTATTAGCGGTTCAAACCCTTTCCATACCTTATTATTATTTACATGTCACCTTGCACAACTCGTATTTAAACTTCACTACTTACATCATTTCGGATCGATTGAAAAGATTGTTATTTTTTAAGCTGCGAATGAAATGTCTTTAAACCTTGAAGTTGTGCGCTTTGAGCGCACAACTTCTGTTCCATCGCAAATTCGACACTACTCTATATATTATTAGCTTATTCAATTTTTTGCCCGGGGTACAGATCTGTAACCCGGATGATGACAATAGGCTCGCCCTTTATTACATGGGACTTAAACATACACAACTGGATTTATTATACGCAAATCTTTGCCATTCGGGGATTGCAGGCATATTGTTAATGTTGTTAGATACTAAACTACGGACTGGCTCCCATTTTAATTACAATAGTACCATCTTCTATTTGAGTTTGTGTCATGTCTGTTCCGTTCTCGTTTTCTGTTTTCTTGGTTTCCTGAACATTCTCTTTCTTATCTTCAGGTGGTGGTGATGCAGGTTTCCTAAAAATCAATCCAGTGAGGTTTGCGAAAGGTGTTTCAACCAGCATGCAGAAGAAGAATCCTGCTATGAATGGACCCGTAATTATCGTGCAGCTTTTCAGAGCCTGTAAGAATGAAAAATATTTTATAACTCTCATTCTGTTTTCATGATGTTGAAAAAAGTCTTCTTGGGTTTTCTCATCAGGAATTTCTCGGATAATTATGTTATGGGATGATGGCTAGGGGCCATACCATCTTCTTAACTATGCGAGCAAGGCGAGCTCGGAATCGTGGGCACCCCGACTCCAACAGGTTAGGTTCGAATGGGATGGCGGGGTCTAGAGAGCGAGCGATGCGAGCGAACGAAACATCACTTACCACTGAAAATATAGAGGTTCTGTGAACGGTGATCATCTTCGCGAGTTCGACCCTGACGAAAGCAACGTGCAGGATGTATGCACTGAAACACAGCCGGCCAGTATACATAAAGGGTCTCCACTCAAAAATTGCCCGATAGAAACCTGTAATTAGAAAAGGTTGAAAAGGGTGAAAAAGTTTTTGTAGTTGCAAGTAATTTTAAAGCGGTTCCCGGACGGACGGAAACGGAATGCCAGCCTTTGGGTCACAGGAAGTGTCAACTCTCCCCGTAACCCAAGGGCTAGCTAACTTGAATGGAACCGGCGAGAGGTGTCGTGCGGTGTTCCGCAGGGATCGGTTCTGGGGCCGCCCTTGTGGAACATCGGCTACGACTGGGTGCTTTTGCTACGCTGACGACACGCTGGTGCTGGCACAAGGGAGGTCGCACGAGGCGGCGGCCGAAATTATGACACGCGGGGTTGCGATAGTCGTGGAGAGAATCCGGCAACTTGGTCTCGAGGTGGCATTGCACAAGTCCGAGGCCATGTGCTTTCATGGGCCTCGGAATGCGCCACCGTCGGGATCCATACTGACGGTAGGAGGGGTTCCCATCGGCGTCGAGTCGACGCAGAAGTACCTAGGGCTTGTCCTCGACAGCCGGTGGAACTTCGTGAAGCATTTCCGACGTTTGGCCCCCAAACTGGAACGGGCAGGGGCTGCGTTCAATCGGCTCTTGCCCAACCTGGGGGGTCCAAACGCCTCCTGCCGGAGGCTCTACGCGGGGGTCGTGCGGTCCATGGCCCTTTACGGGGCCCCGGTGTGGGCGCGTTCTTTGAGGCGGCGAGCCGCCCACTACCTGAACGCGCCCCAGAAGGTGGTAGCCGTAAGGCTGATCCGGGGGTACCGCACGATCTCCGGCGAGGCGGCGAGCCTCTTGACCGGATTGCCGCCATGGGATCTGGAGGCGATAGTCCTCGCGTGCCTGCACGAATGGCGCGCGGAGGCACTACGCCGGGGGGAAACTCCGCTGCCGCGGCAAATTGTCGCTCAGCGGACAGACCTCCAGCGCGATCTCATGGCGACATGGAGAGAGCGACTGTCGCAACCCCGTGCAGGGCACGCCACAATAGTGGCGATAAGTCCCCTCTTTGAGGAGTGGCTAGAGAGGCGCCACGGCGCCCTCACCTTCCGCCTGACGCAGGTCCTCACCGGACACGGTTGTTTCGGGAGGTTCCTGCACCGAATCGGGCGGGAGGAAACGCCCGGGTGTCACCACTGCGAGGATCGGCCAGAGCACACGGTGGAGCACACTGTGGAGCTATGCCCCGCTTGGGCTGAGCACCGCCGTGTCCTCGTAGCGGCGATTGGCGGCGGCGACCTCTCGCGTCCGGCCCTGGTTCAATCCATGGTCCGGAGCGAGAGGGAATGGGAAGCCGTCGCCTCCTTCTGCGAAGCAGTCATGCTAGCGAAGGAGGTGGCGGAACGTGAGAGGGAGAGAACCTCACGTCCCAGCCGCCGCGGGAGACGCCCCGGGCGTCGGGGGGCAACCAGTGGCCCCCGGCCACCGTAGGCGCGGGCCTGTGGACGGTGAGTAATGGGCTAGCTCACCGTCCGTCCGTCTTATGACGACAGACCGTGCCGACGGCGCGTTCGTGTTCCACGCGCGCCTCAAGGAGATGTCAGCAAATCGGAAGGGGTCCGAGAGGGCCGATGCCTGCCAGGGCTGCGGGTTGTTCGAAAGAGATACCGTGCCCCTGGAACGCAAAGGGCTAAGAAGGAACATGGATGGGTTTTAGTCAGTCAAGTCTGACACTCCCTTCCGCTCCGCCCAGAGCGGAAGAAGTCATTTGATGATTTCCCATCCGAAAAAAAAAAAAAAAAAAGGGCTAGCTAACTTAGCCAAAGGCATAGTATTGCCAATGCCGTACATACTGAGCGCGGAAAAACGTATAATGAAAAGTAGATCGTTTTGTCTGCCCATAAACACCCACCCGCAATAAATTCAGTTTCTCCATGATCATGGCGCTTGCAACAGTGCCAAAATATCAATAACTTATAACAGAAAGTAAACAATATGGTACAAATATCTTTATTTAATGAATGTCCTTGTCAGTTAAAAAAACTCAAACTCAAACTTGTTGGAGCTTAAGCAGATAGACAGGTAGTGGAAGTAAGATGGCAAAAAAGTAAGCGAAAGAATGAAGTGACTAAATATTAACAGCCGCATGGATTGATCTTCAAGGTTAAGCTTTGAATGCCTAGGTCAGTCCGTGGATGGGTGACCATCTATTACATACCGAGTTGATTCCGTACCGTCCATTTACCTTACTGCCATATAACTTCCACTCCTAAATTTGGTGCCTTTGCTCAAACAAAGAACGGCGTACCTGCGACTTTGTGGAGTCTATGTGCTGGAACCCATGTTAAAATGGCTATAGCTCCTAAAATAATTGGTGTAGAGTCTATATTTTGATAGCATTTAAGAGGTTGACTCAAATCTTTCTGATTAAACACAAAACCATACGCTACAGGAAAATAGCTTTTTCAGGAAAATATACTAAGTGATTCGATAGCATAGGCGTTGACCCTTGCAATAAATTCATTTCCACTGTAAGTCACATAGATTAAAAAATATTAGGATTTCATTGAGCATGCCCTAGATCAGCTGAATTAAAATACAAGATGGCTGCCTTTGCGGGATGTTGGGTTTGAAATATTTATAAAGGTATATTTGTCGATAGAAATGAGTATATAATATACGCATAGGTAACAGTTAACCAAACACATTGTATAAGATGCCCCGACTGTTAAATAAAATATCTCATTTTCTCAAAAAATGTAATGAAGTAAACATGTACCTTCAAATTGAATGACCATTCCAGCCAGGAGAATACCCACAAGTGTGCCGAAGACAGGCTTCATGAAACCAGCATACAGCATGTTCATGTACTCTGTCTGTCCTGGAACCTCAACGTAGAAAATGTAGCTGGAGAAGGTGGATAGAAAACCCACGATGAACAAAGACCAGTATAGGTACTTGTATTTCTGGAAAAGACAAGAAAAGATATTGAAGACGGCCATTCGAAGTTTCATTATCATCTTCCTGTCCTTGTCTCACTCTACTTGGGGTCGGCGCAGCATGTTTTCTACTTCGAGTCTCCCCTATTAGATGTCACAGCATCATTTACTCCTTCCTCTTTCATATGATTTCTTTCATATCATTTCTCGCACTTTCCATCAATCTTTTCTTTGGCCTTCCTCTCCCTCTCCATCCATCGACATTCATATCCATAACCCTCACACTCTTTTAGTCACATGCGTTTCATCCCTCCTCATAACATGTCCAATTGTCCATACCAAGATAAACGACTTCCTTTAATTATTTCTGTAACAGGTGCCACTTTCAAACTGTAGCGACCAACAAAAAACAACTTACTACAATAAGTACTACAGCGCCATCTATGACGCGACGGAAGAACTAACATCAATTTCCTACATCTCACTTGCAAAGTTTTCATCGACTTAAGAGTATTTAGAAAAACCCGACTACAACTGTCGGGCAGTTGCCCACCAGACATAACACCTGTCTGGCCGGAGGATCCTCCCTTTTCTTAGAAGTATCGAGGAACTTTACACCCTGTTCCTCTTACCCCTAAAAAACTTCCTCTTAATTGTCATTCGAAGTTTATGAGCGTTTACGCCATGCGGCATTTCATACAAACTTTCAAGTCCTTATTTTCCGAAACGACTGAACCGATTTTAATTAAACTTAATATGCAAAAGCAGAATACAGAGGTCTAAAAATTTACTAAAAAACTTTCAAAATGTCTTCAAAAAAACTTAATTGGAAATTTCTGTTTCTATAGAGAATTTATAATCGGTCTTATTTAGCTGTAAAACTGTTTTTCGAAATTTTTTTTATTAATTTTTTAGACCTAAAAGACTTGAAATTTTGTATGATATGTCGTAAGGTGTAAATGCTCTTAAACTTACCCTCTTAAACTACTTACTGACCATATAGTTAGGTAATTTTGTCAATTAATCAATCAATATATTTTATTTTACATAGGTTTACATGGGCACTTATAAAACGTCGACAAGAGGCACGGTTCGGGTTGGTCGTTTCCTATAGAGAAGAACCGGCAAGAAACTCCATGGTTACTCTTCTAAAATCATTTGGTTCTAAAATGTGGTGGATGTTACAGCGTTAGTACTTAAGTATGAGAGGACAGCGTAGGCCCGACAATAAGTCGTTGCTTACTACAAAACGTAGAAACAGATATCAGCAAAAAAAAAAAAACAAAGCCTACAATGTCCACACATTCAAAATAAAATTAAATGAATAAGAATCTATACAAAAATAAAACATTATAAGAACAATAAATTAAACAATTGACACAAATGTAGTCATCAGTACTGTAACTATTCTAAACAATGAATAAACGGTGCAATGATTTAAAAGCTATTGAAAAACATCTGAAAAAAAAAGCATGGAATAATTAAAATTGGGAATAGATAGAGACATTCACATATTTATGTCGTTTATGAGCTACCAGGGAAGCCGCATGAGCAGAAGGAACTATAGCCAAACTTCTTTATCTGCAATGTAATCCTTCATTTTGTAATATGCTTTTTAATAAGGACACGTTTGATGCAATTTTTAAATTTTCCATCGGTCAGTCCTGTCACTGACTTGGGCAACCTATTATAAAAGCGTATACTGTTTATAAGAAATGACTTTCTAGTTTTTGTAAATCTAAATTTGGGTATTACAATTTCGTGTTCACTGCGTGTGTTTATATTATGAAAGTCGCTTCTAATTTTGATAAGCCCTCGGTTTTTGTGGACCTATAAAATACATTCTAAGATATTATAATGTGAAGGCAGAGTCAGTATATCGATCTGTTTAATTTTTTCTCTGAGAGACTCGCGGGGACCCATTTTATAGATCGCGCGGACTGCCCTCTTTTGCTACACAAAAATTAAATCAACACAATGCTGCCGATCCCCACAGCAGAATGCCATAAGACATTATACTGCGGAAATAAGCGTAGTATACTAACCTAGCTGTGGCTACATCAGTCAACTGCCTTAACTGCATAGGCAGCTGAGCTTAACCTCCCCGAAAGAGTTCCAATATGCGCGCACTGCAGTTTTGAATCGATAGTAATTCCTAAGAATACAGTTTCTGCGATAACATCAAGTTTTTGTCGTCAAGACTTAAGTTAAGGTCACGTTGAGTTACATTTGGTAAAGAGAACTTTAGACATTTTGTTTTGTGCGTATTCAGTAAAAGATTGTTAGGTGCGAATCATTTCGAGAGAACAGTTAGACTTATTGAATTGATGTGTATGACATCCGTATCTTTTCTATGAATTTTAAACATTAGCGGAGTATCATCAGCAAATAGAATTATATCCGATAATTAGGCCATCATTTAAGGGAGATCATTTATATAAACAAGAAATAGGAAAAGACCAAGAATTGAACCTTGGGGCACGCCCATCTTGACTATAGAGCCAGAGGATGTCGCCCTATTTAGATTCACTTTTTGCTGCCTGTTTGATAAGTAGGAAAGAACAAGATCAGCAGCTTGTCCACGAATTCCGTAGTGTTGTAATTTACAGATCAGAGTGTGTTGTGGTCGACGCAGTCGAATGCTTTTGAGAGATCACAAAAAATGCCATTAGCGTCCTGGGACATCTCCCAGGATTCCAGAATGTGACTGATGAGTTTTACACCCACGTCCGTTGTCGACCTACCCTTCGTGAAACCAAACTGCTGACTATGCAGTATCCCATTTTATTTTATTGTTAGGGACAAAAAAACAGTAACATGCCAAGCTTAACTAGAGATTCTTAAATTTGCACAAAACTTAGAAATACATCGATACACTCTATTCCATATTTATGTTACCACACATGTAACCCACAACATTGTCCACGAATACACAAAAAAAAAGTTAAAATAAAACAGACAAACAGTGCGCACCGTAATAGCTTAGTAAGAAGAAGGGAAAGAAAAATATATACACTTATGAATTAAGCAACTCTATTGCTCTTGCCTTGAAACGATCCTTGGAAAGATTAAATATGTCAAGCTCCATAAAGTGAGCGTTGTACGCATCAACAAGGCGACGAAGAGGCACGCGCACCCCAGCGTTAGTCCTGCACGAGTTCGTGTGGAATAGTCGAGGCACACGTACCTCACGAAGCATGACAGTTCTAGGTACAATATAATGTAGACTATTTGATAATGGAATGCAATCGAATCTATTATAGCATATACCATGCAGCATCATTACACCCAGAAGAAATCTTCTAGACTCCAAACTATACATTATAACGTTGCAGTAATGGTTCAAAGGAGACTTTAGGACGATAACACTTAAAATTCATAGTACGTACCAGGCCCCTCAGAAAGTATTGCGAAAAAAAGTTTTTATATATGGGAGACTGGCCAGTTATTATGTTTTTCGAAAATATGATTATTTATAAGTAAAAATAAGTAAGTTCCAATTTCAAAATTTCCCTCCACATTTTTTGCGAGTTAATTCAAAGTATTGTGTCTCACTGAAATATGGATCTGCGCCGGGAACATTTTAGAGCTATGATTTTATACGATTTCAAGTGTCGCCTGAAACCGGATGAATCGTACGATAGACTTCAAATGGCATTCATGGATGAAGGCCCTTCCAAGGCAACCGTGTATCGTTGGTATAACGAATTCAAGCGCGGTCGACCAACTTTGGGGGATGACGAAAGAAGCGGTCGCCCTTTGACGGCTGTTACCGAAGAAAACGTGCTAGCAGTGAAAAATTTAATCCAAGACAATAGGCGAATTACATATCAGGAGATTCAACACATATTGAAGATTGGATCGGGAAGCGTTCACGAGATTCTACACAGCCATCTTCGCGTGAGGAGGATAGTATCACGCTGGGTGCCGCACAACCTCACCGATGCTCAGAAGCAGGCCCGGGTGGAATGGTGCCGTGATATGCTTAACAAATTTGAAGCAGGCTCGTCTCGGCGTGTTTACGACATCGTTACAGGTGATGAGTCCTGGATTTATCAATACGACCCAGAAACCAAGCGCCAGTCGACTGTTTGGGTGTTTCAAAATGAGCCAACGCCTACCAAAGTGAAGCGATCTAGAAGCGGGGGTAAGATTTTGATCGCTAGCTTTTTTAATTTGACTGGCCACTTGGTATCAATTCCCTTACGGGATCAAAGAAGCATTAATGCCGAATGGTATACTTCCAAATGTTTGCCAGAAGTTTTCTCTGTTATAAGCAACAAGCGACCAAACACAGGGCTCCGCGGGCTACTGCTCCACCACGACAATGCACCTGCGCACACCGCACTCAAAACGAGGGACTTCCTGGACAGCACGCCAGTCAAACTCCTGGGTCACCCTCCTTACAGCCCTGATCTAGCACCGTGTGACTTCTTTTTATTCCCAAAAATAAAAAATCAGCTCAAAGGGATACAATTTTCGTCGCCGGAAGATGCGCTGGCTGGGTTCGAGCAGGCTGTAAACGAGGTGTCTGCGGCGGACTGGAAAAAGTGTTTTGAAAACTGGTTTAGGCGCATGAATCTTTGTATAGAGGCTGGTGGAAAGTACTTTGAAAAGATTTAATAAAAATATATGTACGTATAGAACAATTTTTTTTAGTTTCGCAAAACTTTCTGAGTGTCCCACGTAAATACTTCCTCTGCACAATTTCTAGCCTATCTTTGAACTTATCATATAGAGGATCCCAAATTTGGACGGCATATTCCAATTTCGAACAAATTAGGGTTTTATATAGTATTAAGAATGTAGAGGGTCGCACAAAGCTACTTGAAAATCTCATCACCAGTCCATACATCTGAAAGGCTTTTTTTACTATATTGTCAATATGAGTATCAAAATGCAGACTGGAGTCAAGCGTAACACCCAGGTCGCGGACAGATTGAACTTCATTGATACTTATATTATTAGTAAAAGTAATTGTGTAACATTTGGGAAGGCTAAGAAAGAGTTTATTTTTGAGGCAGTATTCATAAAATCTATCAAGGTCCTGTTGTAAATAATGGCAGTCACGAATATTTTTACAGGTGGTATAAATTTTCATATCGTCTGCATACATCAAGAAATGTGAATTGACAAAACAATGTTTGATGTCATTAATCATCATTCTCCTGCCCTTATCCCAATTCATTTGGGGTCGGCGCAGTACGTCTTCTTCTTCCATACCTCTCTATTACTTGTCATCTCATGAGATACCTCCTTTCTTGCCATATCATTTTTCACACAGTCCATCCATCGTTTCTTTGGTCTTCCTCTACCCTTATACCCATCCACATTCATACACACATACACACACACATTTACACACACACATTTATACCCTTTTTTTTTTTGATGTCTTTAATGAACAATATAAATGGAAAGGGACCCAATACTGACCCCTGAGGAACCCCGGATTTAAAAACTATAGAGTCAGATTCATGCCCATTAATGACGATCTTTTGAGTCCTGTTGAAAATATATGAAGCAAACCATCTGAGTAAATTGCCGCGTATACCATTAAAGGCAATTTTTTCCATGAGCAGGGTGTGATCCACTTTGTCAAAAGCCTTCTGAAAATCCGTGTAAACAGCGTCAACCTGTACCCGTCGGTCCATATTCTCAAAGAGATAGTTCACAATGGTCATGATATTAGTGGTGGTAGAGCGACGTTTGACAAAACCATGTTGTTCGGGTATGATAAGATGACAGATATGAGGATATAGCGCACTGTGCACAAGTTGTTCAAAAACCTTTGACAAAGTGGAGAGAATGGAAATAGGCCGATAATTCTCTACATTATTTTTATCGCCACTCTTGTACACAGGGGTGAAAGCGGCTCGTTTCCAAATTGTAGGAAAGACCCCTTCCTTCAAACATTTATTAAAAATAATATGTAAGGCAGAAGACAAATGGTCAGCTGTGCTTATGAAGAAGGAGGGTGGTATGCCTTCGGGTCCAGCTCCTTTAGAAGAATCCAGGGACTTCAATGCTGTACGTATTGACTCCTTTGCCAAGTAGATGTCAGAGATACATGGCGAATTGTCTTCATAGCATTTTGACGGTTGCCATATGTCTGGGTCAAAGGTAGAGGGTTCATATACCGAACAAAAGAAAGCTGAGAAATTACTGAGAAATTGCTGTAAAATGTCCACGCTACTATGGTAGCCCAAAACAAAATACAGTCAAATGTCCACGCTACCATAGTAGCCCAAAACATTAGTTCCGAAAAAACTCACTTACAAATGTTCCACATCGCACTGTATCTATGGTTTTGCCCTCTATATTTTCTGTATTAAATTCCGCGTCTATGGCAAAAACAACGAGAAACTCAGCCGTACAAAATTAAATGTCAAAAAAGTTTTAAACGTCAGGTGTCAAATTTCACCGTATTGAGTTGTTGTGATATAATTTCCCTGGTTTTAAAACGTGAGTATTATTTTATTTTAACCCAATATATATAGTGTTATATATCAAAATAAACCTCGTTAATCAAGCTTTACGAATATCTAAAAACATCGTAGGTTAAAAGTCTGTTGAAACGACAATATCGAAATGTAAAAGTGGCGCCATGTCGACCGTGGTATTTTGATAATGTTTTTTTAGAAATTATTGAAAAAATAGTTAATAAAGTGCTGGTGTTATGAAAATTGGTTCAATTAAGTAATTATTAGTGTCTCCGCAATAAAAAACAGTGAAAAAAAACGAAATCTTAGTGATTTTTTTACGAAAACACGACAAAATCAATAGGTATAGAATTGATCAGAGCAGGGGTTGTTTGGTTTGGTTAATTTGGCTACTAATAAAGTGCTAAAGTAAGGACAAATGGGTATTAAAACAAAGCTTATATAGTCTAGTTTAATTATACATAGGTTTTATTGATACGAATTACAATTCTAATTGGAAAAACTTTAATTCTTTTTGGAGAAACTGAAATTCAACGCAAATTCTCAAGTTTTCATTTTTTTTGAAATACTTATATCTAGTTGTCGTAATTAGTTTTAACGTAATTAGATTCAGTATATTTTCAGCTATACACACGTATTTTTTGTTTTCGTGTAGCTGCAGTATATTACGAGAAAATAAGCTTTAAATGGGAAGTGGCGCGGGGGTTTTGCGCGGCAAAAACTTCCGAGTGCGCGCGGGCATGTTTGCGGGGTAGCATGTTGACCTTGAACATTTGGTTTAGATCTGATCTAATTTTATGAACAGCAAGCTGTTAGGACAGGCGCAATAAAGTCAATACTGTTTTCAAGAACCTTGACCGAGATCCCCCATAAGTCTTCAGTAGTTTTGATGTTGAGACGTTTGAATGCGTTTTTGATTGTGGCAATACATACTGGTTCTGTGTGGTGTCGGACGTAAAGAATAGCACCATCCCATATCTTCCCGTGGGTGTCGTAAGAGGCGACTAAGGAACTTAGTCGCGAATAAACTTAGTAGAGAATGGGCAGCAGCGTTCTCTGTGCTTTTGTAGCAACCGTACTGCGATCGCCAACCCGCCTGCCAAGCGTGGCGATTATGGCAAAACCCCCCCTTCTTGGGGGAGGCCTATGTCCAGCAGTGGACGTTTTTCGGGCTGTAATGATGATACTGGTTTAAATTTAAAGTTTGGTATGTCCTGTGTGTGTGTTATTTTATTGAACAGCAGATTTTGTACACCGTTTAATGGTCATAATTGATACACATAGCTATTGTTTTTCAAAAGGGTTACCTGGAATGTCTTTGGATTCCCTCCATTCTTCTGCCAGTTGTAGATAATGTAGCCTAATGCCATACCGACGGCGTAACCAGTCAGGTTGGTATACGGTCTGATGTAAACCGTGTTGAACACTGGATTGTCTATGAATGACTTCAATGCGGTGCTGAAAGTTGGAGGTAAATCATTGGCTATATTACAAAAAACTAAATAAGTAGCACAAGCTTAAGCGTTATCAGCCCAAAACGTTTCCACTGCTGGGAAACAGACCTTCGCTCTGTATGTGGGAGTGGGCTGTGACCCATCACAAAGGCTCAGTGTGGCTTGGTCAATTCCACATGACTTAGATTAAAACTTTTAGTTCTAAGAAATTATGGTTTTTTTACGACGAGCCACATCATGAACGACAAAATAAATATCTGAAATAAAATAATGAGTTAAAATTGAAACATTTTCTTATCAAGAAAGTTAAGTTACACTTATTTTGGCATCGACAGATTTATGCGCTCTTGTTTTATTTGAAAGTGTTGAATTCAGCTTTTTCTACAGCAAATCTCCTTCAAATTCAGTTAGTCCATATTTAAGGAAAATAACCCCTAAAAATGGATTAACTGGCAAAAGATTAGTAATAACAGTCGTTCTTCAAAATGTTATTTGTCTTCAAATTACAACATATCTTAATGCTTTTGCTATTCATAAAAATACGATAACTACTAAGTCTCTTCGACAATGACTGGATTTCACCTTTTACTTGTATTTAATTAAAAGGCGAATTTTATCAAAATCTTTTCTTTATCACTTCTGTGGACAAAGTTCAATTAAGTTATCATACCTAAAATAATAATTATGACAAACTTACTCCGGAGATATAAGCATTACTCCAAGCAAGTGGTCGTAATAAGTGTGCAGTACGGAAGCGATGATTCCCACAAGGAATAGGAGGCTCAGGACCACCTTCCTAGATGCAGCTGTTTTGCACGTCAAGAAGACAATGACTCCAAGAATGTAGAGCTGGGTGTCACAGGCTAAATACCTGGTAGCAAAAACGAAACAGGCAGTTACTTTTACTTTTCTAAGAGATAACTAAATATTCCACCCTTAAGTGCTATAAAATCGTGAGAACCTGTAATTGGCTCTATGTATCATATACAATTGTTATCCATCTTTTACAGCTATTGGTCTCTTATCTACACTAATATTACTTATCACTAATCTACTTCTACTAATATTATAAAGAGTAAAGATTTGTATTTTATGTATGCACTTTTTGTGGTAATTTTTTAATACTGTAAGTTTTCCAAAACAACGCGAGTTCGATCCCCAACCGGTGTTCACTTTTTGTAACTGGGTATTTAGTTTTATTTTAATGCTTTTTGATTTTCAAATCATTACAAAATAGTTTTCGTTTTTTCCATCAACCGGGCCCGACATTAAATCCAGTCTTCGTGGCTGCTACTGAGAAATTCCTGATGGAATAACCCAATAACACTTTTCCCGATCCGAGAATCGAACCCGGGACCTCAAGCTCAGCAGTCGTGCTTGCGACCACTCTACCAACGAGGCAGTCTCACACATACACCTTAAAATTTCCACGCGAACGAAGTCGCGGGTATCAGCTAGTGATTAAATAAATAAATAAAATAGGGGGAGCCAAATGTCACCACATGTGAATGGGTATGAATTTAGACTCTTTTTTATTATGTTTGAGACATTATTGGTCGAAAAAAATATTTAAAATATTTTATAAAAAATTACCAGGTTTGCGGCATGCAGTTGGTTTGATAAAAATTGTTGATGTAAAGGATATGACGCCACCACTCCCGGCGGCAGTCACACACTTCAGTATACAAAAATTTCTGGCGACAAAAATAAGTTTCGATTAATACTACACTACCTACGGATGTAGAGCTCTTCCCCCCGGACCTCTGAGGAGATCAGACGCTTACACAGTAGACTTATTGTCAATTTTAAATAAAATATTAACAAAATTAATACAAGTAAATCAACTCAGAAAAATAGGAGTGCATAAATTCTGAGGAGCTTCATCGTATTACGAGCGATCATCACAGTGACATTACAAGCAGCAGGCAGCGAGTCACCGCACCATCACCACTACCACCGCCAGCAAAGCTACGCCCACTGCTGCTACAGGACCAGCCCACAGGGGCGGCACGCGTCCTGGCCAATTAGCTGCGCACGAGCAACGTCACCGCACCGAGCTTCACCAGCGGAGGGAGGTATGTGATCTGCTGTACTCTTCGCATATAGTACTCCACTCGTCACACTGCGACTATCGCCGCTCTTCGCTGCAGTCCAGGTACGGTCAGCGACTGACTCGGAGAGTGTGGATGGAAGCGTATCAGACAATTTAAACGTTGTTTCACAAACCAACATTAACACGAGTCGCTTGAAAAGAAAGCGCGAAAATGAAATGTCGCAATTTATGAATGAAGTAGGAGAAATGTTCGAAAACTTTGTTACATTGCAAAATAATAAACTACAAAACTTGGAGTCTTCATTATCGGAAATAAAGAAGCAAAACGATAGTATAAATAAATCTTTAACTGCACTGTCTGATAAATATTGGTCTTGAACCTATGAAATTGCCGTATTGTTTGAAAAAAGTTAAAGTATATTTTTTTTCGAACTTATTTATTTCTTTTATTCAAAGTAATCACCCCTGCAATCAATGCATCTTTGCCAACGCTGTGGCAGTTTATGGATGCCCTTCTTGAAAAAATCAGCTGGACGGGAGACAACAAACTCTTCAAAGGCGTTTTGTACTGCCTCTCGGGAATTGAATTTTTTTCCCGCTAAAAAGTTGTCCAAATTTTGGAAAAAGTAATAGTCGGAAGGCGCAAGATCTGGTGAGTATGGCGGATGAGGGAGAGCTTCCAAACCCAACTCATGCAGCTTAGAGACGGTCTGTTGTGCAGTATGGGGCCGCGCGTTGTCGTGAAGTAGCAGTGGAGACGACCGATCGACCAAAGCTGGTTGCAGACGTGCGAGTTTCGCCATCATTGTGGTCAGTTCTTCAATGTACACATCTGCAGTAATGCTCTCGCCGTTTTGTAAAAAGCTATGATGAATCACACCAGCACTAGACCACCAAACTGTGACCATCACCTTTCTAGGGGTCATTTTTCGTTTTGCACATTGCTTTGGTACCGAACCAGGATCTAACCAACTTGCTGGGCGCTTTCGATTGTCAAAAAGAATCCATTTTTCGTCGCACGTAACAATTCGGTTCAAAATTCCTTCATTTCTGTGCCTGTTAAGCAGCGCAAGGCAAGTCTCGACGCGTACGTTGCGCTGGCGATCGTTAAGTTCGTGGGGCACCCATCTATCAAGCTTTTTTATCTTGCCAATCTGTCGCAAATGGACCAATATTGTTTTAATGCTAACATCAAAAGCTGCTGCCAGCTCAGCTGTAGATTGAGTTTCATCAGCTTCAACAATCACCTTTAATTCATCATTGTTGACCAAAGTTTCCGGACGACCACGAGGTTCATTTTTCAAGTCAAAATTCCCAGAACGGAACCGAGCGAACCAATAATGGGTTGTGCGTTCGTTTGTACAGTTCTCTCCGTAAACGTCGTTGATGTTACGGGTCGTTTGTGCCGCGTTGGTGCCACGACGGAACTCATATTCCATAATTACACGAAATTTCAAAGTATCCATTATGAGGAAAAATGTTGAAATGTAATGAAAATACAACGCTAATCAATAAACAAAAGACTGATTTTGTAAATAGAATGTCATATTTTTAAAACAAAATTAATTTGAATTTAGAACTCATAGCCAATCAAAACTTTTTTTTGTTTGAAAAAGTCTGTACTGCATTACGGCAATTTTATAGGTAAAGACCTATTATGATGACATTCAAAAAGAATTAGAATGTTTTAAGCTGGAACGCAAAGAACTGTGCGTTTACATAAAGAGTCTAGAGGATAAGATAGAAAATTTTGAAAAACAATCTTGTACGACAAAGCTAGAAATTAAAATTGTGCCTAAGCTACAAAATGAGACAAAAGACAATCTTTGTAATGCAGTTATTAAAATCAGTGAAATACTAAACATTTCTTTGCAAACCTCCAATATAAGAGACATCTATAGGCCCTTCGTAAAATCAGATATTGTCAAACCAATTGTTGTTGAATTTAGCTCGGTCTTAACAAAAGAAAGTGTTATGAATAACCTCAAAAAACTGACCCTGCAACAAAAAAAAGATAAACTGAATACCTCTATTTTTAACTCAGAAGGTCCTCAGAAACCGATATTTATTTCGGATTATCTTACTCCAAAGGGAAGACGACTATTCTTTTTGGCGCGTAACTTTGCAAGTACCCACAATTATGGATTCCGCTGGACTTCATATGGAAAAAAATATCTTTGGAAGAAAGAGGGATGCAGCTTATCCGGTGAAAAGTCGGAGGTAGTTGTAAAATATGCACAATTATCTACACTAATAGTTGACTCGCCAACACGCCACCGCACAGGCCGACAGTTCGACAACGACTCCCCGCCCCATTTTTTTTTTTTTTTTTTTATGAATGGCATCTCGCAGTTCAACCTAAGAGGTTGTCGTCTGCTTAACCGGACTATCCTGTGGGTGCCTTAAGAGTAAGGCCTCCAGCCAGGGCATAAAAACTTACAAACTAAGCGACTATACGCTGAGGGCACCCCCTGTGGGGTACGAGCCTCGGCTCAGGGCGTCGCTGGGGGAGGACTGCATGGGGACAGGCTGGATCTGAATGATATCATTATTTAGGGGCTGATTTAAAACTACTGGCACAGCATCGCGGGCTAGCTCGAGCGAGGGTCGGGGAGGGCATGGACCGGGACGTCGCGACGGACCTCGACGGCGAGGTCGGAAAGACGGCGGTTTGTGTCTGTACTTATTAAGAGTGCTAGTCTCTTTACTACTCTCCTGGAGGAGGGTGATAGCATCATCGGGAGTGACGAGGGTATGCCGAGGACGGCGTACTGTACTAATACGCGAGGGTTCGTAACGGGCGGCCGCTGCGATCAGGGGATTACGGTGTTTACTGGCGTTATCGAAGAAACGCTTCGAAAGACGTTTCATAAACTGAAGGACGGTGGGCATTCTAAGGTCTACGTGTAGACGGTCGTTACGGACATAAAAAGGGGCTCCCGTGACTCTACGTAAGAACCGGTTCTGCAAGGTTTGCATCCTATGGATGTATTTAGGCTTGGTGTGAGCGTACACGACGCAAGCGTACGTCATAATGGGGCGGATCACCGCGGTGTAAAGGCGCAACTTGCACTTGAGTGACAATTTGCTTTTTGCCGAGATCATGAAATGAAGCCTACCCATAGCAAAGGCAGCTCGGTCGCGAGCTGCTTTGATGTGCGCCGCGAAAGACAGGTGGTTGTCAAGTAAGACTCCTAAGTACTTGGCTTGCTTCTCCCAAGGGATAGGCTTACCGTACATAGTGATCGGGCTGAGCTCGGGTGGCTTATTCTTACGCGGTTTAGAGAAAAGAACTGCCTGGCTCTTGTCGGGGTTCACCTCGATTCTCCATTTCCGGAACCAAGCGCCTAAGACGTTGGCTGAGGTTTGGAGGGTGCTGTAAATAGCATCGTGACTACGGCCAGTGTAATAGATGGCCGTGTCGTCCGCGAACAGGGCTAACTGTGCCTTCTTGCTCTTGGGGATGTCACTGGTGAACAGAGTAAAGATAAGGGGAGAGAGCGGGGAGCCCTGAGGGACTCCGGCTCTAATGGGGTGGGGGGAAGACAGTGCCTTCCCGATGCGATAGCGGAAGGTGCGATCCGACAAAAAGTCTCGTAAGATGAGCACGAGACGGTCTGGCACTCCCAGTTTGTACAGCTTATATAGTAAGCCGTTGTGCCAGACTTTGTCGAATGCCTTTGCTATGTCGAAAAACAACACACCCGTCATCGCTCCACGCTGGAAGCCAGCGCTCAAGTGTTCTACGATGCGGTGGGCCTGTTGAATGCAAGAGTGTCCGGTCCTGAAGCCGAACTGTTCGTTGGGGATGAGACTCTTAGCCTCGGCGAAGTCTTTGAGTCGCTTATACATAAGTCTCTCGTAGATTTTACCGAGTGCATTCAGGAGACTGATAGGTCTGTAGCTCGAAGGCTCAGACTTGGGTTTGCCTGGCTTGGCGAAACCGATGACAGTGGCCTCTTTCCATATTTGGGGAAACGCGTTGTTGCTCAGGGCGCCATTGAAGATGGCCGCCATTAACACGACGAGCTGAGCGGGGAGGAGTTTGAACACCCTATTGGTGATTCCGTCGGAGCCGGGTGCTTTCCGCGGTTGAAGTTTGCTAATGATGTCTTGCACTTCGTCAGCTGTGACCGGAGGCAGAGGATCATCAGGGTCTTCTTCGGGGGGCAGGGCGGCTCTACGTTCGACGAATGCGTTCACCTCATCGAGATGTCGCTTGTCTACTGGTTGCGAGCTGGGGGAGCACTGGGACTCCAGGCTGTCGGCTAGGCATTCGGCCTTCTCAGAGTCGTCGAATGCGACGCTCTTATCGGGTCGGGTGAGGGGAGGCATCGAAGCCTCTTCGGTGGAGCGCATCTTGCGTTGCAGCTGCCAGAAGGCTAGGTGGGTAGGCTCGAGTTCGCTTAGCGTTTTTTCCCATTGATTATTACGAAGCTCACTGGTGCGATCCTTTACAGCACGCTGTAAATTACGCATGTGGGCTTTGTTTGCCTCGCAGGGAAAGCTGCTGTAGGCACGGATGGCCGCGTTCTTTTCGTTTATCAGTTCACGTACGTCAGCGGGTAGTATCCAGCGTTGATCGCTCATTGCTGGGACTTCCCGTGAGCAGTCCTTCAGTACGGATTGCACGTGTTCTGTAAACGAGTTGATGGCGGCCGTCGTGTCTGCGACTGAGACTATGTGGTCGGGGATGGCCTCTAGGTGAGGCGACGTGGTGGATTTCAGCTTTTCGCTGACTTTCCTCCAGTCGGTTATCACTTGGGTCGGCGGGGGCTGGCTGGGGTCAGAAGGACCCGAGCGAGGAACTAAGTGCATGAGCACTGGTCGATGATCTGAGTTAAGCTCATGTAAAGTCTCGATGGAATGCAACTTAAGGTTGACATTCTTGAGTAGCGCTATGTCGAGAACGTCCGAACGTTGGTCGGGGTCGTGGGGATAGTGGGTGTGCTCCATAGGAGCGATGGGATCGAAGTTGAGGGACTCGCCCAGGTTATACAAGTGACGTCCTCTGGCAGAGGTCGTCGTGCTGTTCCAGGCGGGGTGTTTGGCGTTGAGGTCGCCCGCTATGATAACGGAGTCGCTCAAGCCGAAGAGGACGGCAAGGTCTTTGGTGAACAAAGTGTGCTCCTCGGACGTGCCGCCGGGAGGGATGTACGCAGAGGCGATAGTGATCGGTTGATGGCCGGTCATGCCTAGTCGACACACTGAGGTCTCGAGTAGAGACTCCATGGGAGGGGGATCTAAGGGGATGCAATGCAGTTCTTTCCTATAATAGATTAGAGTCCCGCCCTTGTGGCAACGTGACCGATCGTTGCGAACTATGCAATAGTTGGCAATTCTCGGATCGCGGTGACTGGGCTTGAGGAAGGTCTCCTGTACGAGGAGGATATCAATTTGATGGTCGCGGAGGAAGGTGGCGATCTCATCACGCTGGCCTCTAATGCCATTGGCATTAAAGTACCCTAATTTTAGGGATCGGGGTTTGGTGCACGTTAATCTCGTATTATCCATTGGAGTTAGTCGAGGTTAAGGTTGCGGAGGAGGTCGCCTAACTTGAGTAGGGACTTTAGGATAATTTTAAGTTTATCACCACCAGTGTTAGCCGCCCTGAGATCAGCCGCCATGCGGTCTGCTTCGGGGGTGACTAACTCTGCTAGCGACTCTAAAATTACGTTGTGAGAGGGGTCCACGGCCACGGGGCCGGGTGGCGTGGGACGAGCGGGCGCCGGTGCGCTCGCTTGGGCCGCGGGAGTGGGGACAGGGGCATCTAATAGCCCGGGGATGGGGTTGGACTTTGCTTTACTGAGAGCCGGGAAGGCTTTCTGGTGGTTCAGCGTGGTCCAGGGAGAGGGCCTCTGAGGGCTGAGTCTCTCCGGCATCTGGGCAGAGGGTAGCCTCACCGATGGGCTTTCTCTTTGTTGGCGGGCGCTTGCACGCTTCACCAGGTTAGAGGAGGAGCCTTTGGGGGCTTTTGAGCAGCCGCGGTAGTTGGCCGTGTGGCCCGACTGGCCGCAAAGCACACAGCTCGGTGGCTCCGTGCAAAGCGACTTGTCTTTGGGACGGGGGCAGTCTGCCGTGCCATGGTCGCCTAGACACTTTACGCATCTGTGCGGTGCATGGCAGTTGGCTTGGCTGTGACCGTACATCTGGCAGCGGTGACACTGTCCGACAACGCTTGAGCGGTAGGGCTTCTCTATTGAGATGCCTGTCAGGGAGCAAACCGACTTCACTTTGAAGATCGGGTGGTGACCTTCTACTGGGTCACAGATGACCAGTACCATATCGTAATGGTCTCCGCCTCTCGCCTTATGAAGGCGGTGGACGGCTGCGACCGGGATGTCCTGGCCTAGGAGGTCATTGAGGATGTCCTCCGTGGGGATTTCCTTCGGGATCCGCCTGATCACCACGCGGGTGGGCTTCTCCTCTGGGAGAGAGTAGGTGTGGAAGGCTATGCGCCTTCCGATTAATTGGCGGGTTAGTTCCCTGAAGTCAGTTGTCGTAGGGACCACCACTTTTATGCCCTGCTGTGTGCTTTTTGCGCTTGTGTATTGAATACGGCGCTCATTACACATTTTGGACACGTCTGTCCATTTCCCTTTGTCCTGAATGAACAACGGGGGAGGGGGCTTCAGCTTCTTTGAAGAAGCGGCTGAAGGTTTAGCCTTAGGGCTGATTGGCCTACTGGTATGAGCAGCGGCGGACGTAGGTAAGGGGACCGGGGAGGTGGGACGGGAGGCCGCGTGAGAGGGGGCATAAGGGAGCGCGACGATCTTTTTGGTCATGGCGGCCTGGGAATTTTTGCCCTTCTTCCTCTTGCCCTTTCCGACGACTTGATAGTCGTCTTCAGAGGATGAGGAGGCAGAGCACGCGTCTAAAATTGACTCTGAGTCGGAGATTGGCTCAGTTGTGTCCATGTTCTCGGAAACGGGAACAATGGACGCAGGTTCGGACTGATCCTTTGTTTGCGAAACAAAAGGTTTCGAAACAATGGGTCTCGGTTTAGCCGGAATCGCGGCGGCGTCGGCTGACGGTAAGCCTTTGTCCATGTTCTCGGAAACGGAAACAATGGACGCAGGTGCGGGCTGGACCTTTGTTTGCGAAACAAAGGGTTTCACAAGAATGGGTCTTGGGGTAGCCTTAATCGCGGCGGCGACGGCTGGCGGTAAGCCTCTATCGGCAGGCGGCGGCGACAAGGGGCTCTCGAGCGCATCACTGAAGTCAGTGACGTTATCGCTGGTTTGCTGAATGGCAGCAATTTCTGACCCATACTTTTCAAAATTTGGGTCGGTCGTGAAGACGCGGAAGAAAAAACGCAAAAGCGCTTTTTCCTTCTCGTCTAAGGACGACATTTTGTCGGTTAAAAGTTAACGGACATTGAGTGAAGCTCCGCGCCTAAACAGCCTAACAACCTAATTCCTTGCACAATTATGAAGGGAATTTACTGGGTCCAGCGACTCACCCGCTTCAACCTTCCCGCAGCCACAGTCCGAGGATCCGGGCTTGGTAGCAACTCCAACTCCAGTCCAGGGAACTTTGCTTTCAGGAACTTGTTGAAACGGGAAACACTAGCACAGTAAATCGGCGACACACACGTTCGCGACGGAGCCCAATTTTTTCACCTAGATCCTGAAGGGATTAGGCGGGCGGATTGGGTCACCACCCTCTCTTGGTTTCGTTGGCACCGTTAGGTTTCCCACCAAGAACCTCGAAACTGAGGACTTTTCCCTGATGGGGCAAAGGAAGTTAAATCGGAATAATATCCGAAGCAAAATGAGCAAGTGCTGTCTTAATAAAAGACAACAATTGTTCGGGGGTGTAGTCAAGGGACTACTGATGACGTCACGACACTGGGAAGCGACGAACCGATGACACACACTGATAGCGAGCGGGAATGCGAGCAGGTAGCGGCACGTCCGTACGCGGCGGCGGTCAGGCGGAGAGTCGACTCCCCGCCCCACTACTCGGACCGGTATTTATAAACGTGCGACGTGCGCGCCCGAGGCAACGTCACAGTACTGTAATCGGTTTGTAGTGCGATGTAATGATATCTACATACACTACATCCCTTCCTTGTTTTAACAAGTTTTATGTAACCAAAACCATAAGACATTGAGCATCTCTGGCACAACAAAATCACAGCACAATAATATTTAGTAAATCATTATACTATGATTTAGTTTAAAGTTTCCTTTTACCCTTCCTCTTCTTCTATTTCATTTTCTGATTCATTTATATCTTCTCCTATGTTAAATTCTTTATTTTGGTCACTTATAACTTCCCATTAGCCTTCAACTTTCTTCAAATGAACTACATTTCTTCGTGATCTCTTCCCAGTTATATCGTTTCGAACACTTATATCTCCACCTTTGCTCTTTTCTACAGTATGGGAAGTTGGGTCATAATTTAGGCTAAGTTTATCTTTGACCATATTCTTAACGTAAACTTTATCCCCAGGCACTAGTTGACCTTCACGAGCTCTTCTTTTCTTATCTGTATATTCTTTCCCAGTTTCTTTCTTTTCTTAGTCTCTGTCTCTGACATCTGAATCTTCTGGTTTATGTGTATGTGTGATGTCTCCTGCCATAGGTATATTGTCACGGTATTGCAGTTTGAAAAATAATTCTGTAGGAGTTTTACCTGTAACACTATGCGGGGTACTGTTATACATAGCCAGATACTGTAACAAAGCTTCTTGCCAGTTTTTTCGCTCAACTGGCAAATTTTTTTCCGCTTTGGAATGTCTCGGTTCTGACGTTCCACTTCTCCGTTCTGTTGAGGCCACTATGGTATCGTATTATGCAAAACTATATTCCTTTCAGTACAGATTTTTTTTGAAGTCCTCGCTGCAGAACTGTCTGCCATTATCAGCTGTTATCGTCATCGGGTTACCAAGTCTGCAAAAATCTCTTTTAGAGATTTTATTATGTCGCCACTGGTAATATTACGACAAATCTTTACCTCCTTGTATCGACTGAAATAATCAACGATTACTAATATGTAATCGCTGCGTGGTAAAGGGCCCAACAAATCAATACAAGTATCTACCCAAGGTTCACATGGTAATGCCCGTCGTTTCAATGGGTTTGGAGGTTTTGGAGCTGATACTAATGTACAGCCTTTGCAGCATTTGACCAAATTCTCGGTTTCCTTGTCATGTCTAGGCCACCATACTGTGGTTCTTAGTCTCACCTTCATTAGGACTATTCCTGGGTGTTCTTCGTGACCAGCTGTCAGAACCTGACTGCGCAATGTTTTTTGGAATAACAATTCTAGTGCCTCTCAATAAAACTCCGTCGTAAAAGCATAATTCGTTTTGGAAGATTTTGTAATTTTTTTACCTCTTCATCCCATTTGTTGTTATAAAGGCCTTCACTTACTTTTAATATTTCCTTGTCTTGTTTTGATGCCTCCATAATTTCTTTCAGTGAAACTGCTATTAGCCTGCTTCCTTCAACAACTTGGTGTATATAGTTTTTAGACTTGTCCTGTGACGTTTTACTTAATTTACACAATCTTGATAAACTATCTGCTATATTTTCTTTGCCAGGCTTGTATATTACTTTAAATGCATATGCTTGAAGGCGTAGTATCCACCTTTCTATCCTTGCACATGGTTTTGATTTAGGACCGAATATAACCTCTAGTGGTTTATGGTCGGTCACCTATTCAAACTCTTTTCCAAACAGAAAAACATAAAAATGTTCCACAGCCCAGACCAGAGCTAAGGCATCTTTTTCTGTCTGGCAATATCGCCTTTCAGTCTGTTTGTGTCCGGTGACCATACGCAATAATGCGAGGTTCATGATCATTAATTTGAACTAATACTGCTCCTAGTCCTAACGGACTAGCATCTGCTATTACTATAGTCCAATCTTTGACGTCATGGTATCCTAGAGTAGGAATATTAGACAAGGCCAATTTTAATTCGTTAAATGCAAATTCCTGTTTACTGCCCCAAAGACTTTAATTCTGTGGTTTTGGTCTGTTTCTTCTTATGCAGTTCTTTTAATGGTTTTGTAGTTGTGGCCAAATTAGGGATCCATTTTCCAACATATGTAGTTGATTAATCCCAAGAAGCTCTGAAGCTCACCTATATTCATAGGTGGACGAAATTCTTGACTAGTTGTCACGTACTTATCTAATGGTTTTACACCTCTGTGATAATTCGTGTCCTAAAAATTGAACCTTTTCTTCCATGAAAATGCACTTGTCCTTTCTCAGTACCACATTATTTTCTTCTAGTTTTAATTACTGATTCTTATCTTCGATCATGTTCTTCAAATCTTTTCCATATACCAAAATGTCATCTATAAAATTAATAGTGCCATTACATCCCTCCCAATAACATTCGTTCCAGGGTTTTTTGAAAAATTTCCGGGGCACAGGATATTCCAAACATTAGCCTTTTGTATCTGAACAGGCCTTTACTTGTAATAAAGGTTGTAATGTGTCTAGAGTCGGGATGTAATTCAATCTGGTGAAACGCATCTTTTATGTCCAGTTTTGAAAAGTACTTCGCACTTTAAATTTTTAGATGCTTGTCCATATTGGGCAATGGGTGATTTTCAGGTAGAATTGCTTTATTTGTCCCGCCTCATATCTATGCAAATGCGAACATCTCCAGTATTTTTCAAAACCGGCACTATTGGTGATACCCAACTTGAAGATCCTTGAACTTCCTCAATAATGTCTTTCTCCAACAGTTCTTTTTTTTTTTTCAACTTTTTCTTCCAGTCGTATGGGGGGATCCTTCTTAATGGTTGAGAAACTGGTTGTACTTTCTCATCGGTTGGTACCTCCACTAAAACATCCTTGAATTTGGGAAACTCTGTCTTAGTTTCCATTTGGTCGATTTCTAATCCAATTTTAAGAAAACCATAGCCATATAGTTTCATAGTTTCTTTCCCAAGCAGATCTCTGGTTCCATCAGCGATGACGTAAAAAGTTGCATTTTCTGATCAATCATCATTCCGCCAATATGGCAATCTAATACACTGTCATCATCGATTTTGAACACATATTGTATGTCTTCGGGCTCTGTTTGATCTATCTGGTTTGTGTCGTTTCTTTTGTTATCTCTTTTAATTTTTTAATTTTTTTTTTCATTTTATTTATTGTTGTTTCCCTCATATTTCCTTTTATTCGTTCTGTCTCGTGTCATTGTCCTGCAGAATTGTCCAAAATGTCCCTTAGGCCCAGATAGGATTAGGATTTGTGGCAATCTTTTTCTTTTGCTGGGCATTTGCTGTCTTGAGACGCGTATCCTGAGCTCCCACATCTTCCACATCCTGTGTTTCTTTTCCACTTCTTATCTTGTTTTCCTGTTATTCACTCTGTTTATGTTTTCAGTTGATGTGCTGCTTTCTCCGAATTCTTCTATTTGTCGACTTACAGATTCAAGAGTATTTGCTTCGACAATTGTATTTGTTAGTGTTATTGCGTCTCCTGTTTGTATAATTCTCTTTCTAAGCTCTTTAGAGGAACACTTTTCTGTAATTTGATCGATTATATGATCGTCTTTGTCCTTAAACTGACATTTGTCAGCTTATTGCCAAAGCCGTACTAGGAATTTTTCAAAATTTTCGTTTGCCTCTTGTTTTATCAATCTAAAAAGGTGACGTTCATAGATCTTACTTTGTTTAGGTAGAAAGTATGCGTCGAGTTTGGTTATAGCCACTCCGAAGACATCCTCTTCATCTGCTGGTGATACATTTGCATCTGGTATATTATAGAATATTTCCTGCAATTATAGTCCACCAAAATGTAGCAGCGAAGCACGTTCCTTCGCACTACTCTCAATTCCAGCAGCTTCCAGGTAGATCAATAGTGCCCGCTTCCAGCGTTTCCGGCTCGTTCCTACTGTTGAAGGTTCACCCTCACAATCAAATTTCTCTAACGTGAGTTGAGAACTCATGTTATTAATAAATAACCTGGAACCATTATATAAAGGGTTTGCACTAATCTGCCCAGTTAAAATATTTGGCAATTTAATGACCAGTATGTACATCCAAAGTACCACTACTGTTGACACAAATTTTCTTTGATGGTTTGTCAATTTAATGACCAGTATGTACATCCAAAGTACCACTACTGTTGACCAAATTTTCTTTGATGGTTTGTCAATTTAATGACCAGTAGGTATATTCTCCTGCTGTTAGTCATTCTCTGATGACTTGTCAATTTAATGACCAGTAGGTATATTCTCCTGCTGTTAGTCATTCTCTGATGACTGTCAATTTAATGACCAGTAGGTATATTCTCCTGCTGTTAGTCATTCTCTGATGACTGTCAATTTAATGACCAGTAGGTATATTATACTGCTATTACCGTCATTCACTGATGACTTGTCAATTTAATGACCAGTAGATATATTCTACTGCTATTTGATTTACTAATCATGTAGCACAAATCAAATAACTAAACATGAGGTCCCAGTTTCGACTCCCAGGTCAGGCAGTTTCACTGAGTTTCTCCATAAGGAACCTCCCTGGCGTCCGGTTAATGGTAACAGGCATGCTCAACGTAATTGGTGAAACGTGGTTGCATCACACATCTCTTATTACCCCCTTGGGGAACACAAGCATGATGTTATGTTGCAAAACAATACATTAACGAACCACTTTTTGTTTCAGCCTTCACAAAATTATTTATTTACAGTTAATAAGTCCAATGAAAGATTCTAATGTATTAATATTTTGAATATTTCTTTCCGAAATACAATTAATTATCTACCTGTAGGAGACTACCTTTCCTTTTTTATTTTTTTTTTTATAAAAATATAAAACTTACGGTTTTCTCCTCGTCGCCAATGTAAAATATGCACAATTATCTACACTAATAGTTGACTCGCCAACACGCCACCGCACAGGCCGACAGTTCGACAACGACTCCCCGCCCCATTTTTTTTTTTTTTTTGGGAATGGCATCTCGCAGTTCAACCTAGGAGGTTGTCGTCTGCTTAACCGGACTATCCTGTGGGTGCCTTAAGAGTAAGGCCTCCAGCCAGGGCATAAAACTTACAAACTAAGCGACTACACGCTAAGGGCACCCCCTGTGGGGTACGAGCCTCGGCTTAGGGCGTCGCTGGGGGAGGACTGCATGGGGACAGGCTGGATCTGAATGATATCATTATTTAGGGGCTGATTTAAAACTACTGGCACAGCATCGCGGGCTGGCTCGAGCGAGGGTCGGGGAGGGCGTGGACCGGGACGTCGCGACGGACCTCGACGGCGAGGTCGGAAAGACGGCGGTTTGTGTCTAAACTTTTTAAGAGTGCTAGTCTCTTTGCTACTCTCCTGGAGGAGGGTGATAGCATCATCGGGAGTGACGAGGGTATGCCGAGGACGGCGTACTGTACTAATGCGCGAGGGTTCGTAACGGGCGGCCGCTGCGATCAGGGGATTACGGTGTTTAATGGCGTTATCGAAGAAACGCTTCGAAAGACGTTTCATAAACTGAAGGACGGTGGGCATTCTAAGGTCTACGTGTAGACGGTCATTACGGACATAAAAAGGGGCTCCCGTGACTCTACGTAAGAACCGGTTCTGCAAGGTTTGCATCCTATGGATGTACTTAGGCTTGGTGTGAGCGTACACGACGCAAGCGTACGTCATAATGGGGCGGATCACCGCGGTGTAAAGGCGCAACTTGCACTTGAGTGACAACTTGCTTTTTGTCGAAATCATGAAATGAAGCCTACCCATAGCAAAGGCAGCTCGGTCGCGAGCTGCTTTGATGTACGCCGCGAAAGACAGGTGGTTGTCAAGTAAGACTCCTAAGTACTTGGCTTGCTTCTCCCAAGGGATAGGCTTACCGTACATAGTGATCGGGCTGAGCGCGGGTGGCTTATTCTTACGCGGTTTAGAGAAAAGAACTGCCTGGCTCTTGTCGGGGTTCACCTCGATTCTCCATTTCCGGAACCAAGCGCCTAAGACGTTGGCTGAGGTTTGGAGGGTGCTGTAAATAGCGTCGTGACTACGGCCAGTGTAATAGATGGCCGTGTCGTCCGCGAACAGGGCTAACTGTGCCTTCTTGCTCTTGGGGATGTCACTAGTGAACAGAGTAAAGATAAGGGGAGAGAGCGGGGAGCCCTGAGGGACTCCGGCTCGAATGGGGTGGGGGGAAGACAGTGCCTTCCCGATGCGATAGCGGAAGGTGCGATCCGACAAAAAGTCTCGTAAGATGAGCACGAGACGGTCTGGCACTCCCAGTTTGTACAACTTATATAATAAGCCGTTGTGCCAGACTTTGTCGAATGCCTTTGCTATGTCGAAAAACAATACACCCGTCATCGCTCCACGCTGGAAGCCAGCGCTCAAGTGTTCTACGATGCGGTGGGCCTGTTGAATGCAAGAGTGTCCGGTCCTGAAGCCGAACTGTTCGTTGGGGATGAGACTCTTAGCCTCGGCGAAGTCTTTGAGTCGCTTATACATAAGTCTCTCGTAGATTTTTCCGAGTGCATTCAAGAGACTGATAGGTCTGTAGCTCGAAGGCTCAGACTTGGGTTTGCCTGGCTTTGCGAAACCGATGACCGTGGCCTCTTTCCATATTTGGGGAAACGCGTTGTTGCTCAGGGCGCCATTGAAGATGGCCGCCATTAACACGACGAGCTGAGCGCTCCCCGCCCCACTACTCGGACCGGTATTTATAAACGTGCGACGTGCGCGCCCGAGGCAACGTCACAGTACTGTAATCGGTTTGTAGTGCGATGTAATGATATCTACATACACTACAGTAGTCATGGCTAATAAAACCTATTTATAATTAAACTAGACTATATAAGCTTTGTTTTAATACCCATATGTCCTTACTTTGGCACTTTCTTAGTAGCACAATCACCCAAAACAATCAACCCTCCTCGCATTCTATTCGATACCTACTGATTTTGTCGTGTTTTCGTAAAAAATTCGCTAAGATTTCGTTTTATTTCACTGTTTTATGTTGCGGAGACACTAATAATTACTTAATTGAACTAATTTTCATAATACGAGCACTATTTTAACTATTTTTGCAATAATTTCTAAAAAAACATTATCAAAATACCACGCTCGACATGGCGCCATTTTTACATTTCGATATTATCGTTTCAACAGACTTTGAACCTACGATGTTTATAGATATTCGTAAAGCTTGATTAACGAGGTTTATTTTGATGTATAACACTATATACATTGGGTTAAAATAAAATAATACTCACGTTTTAAAACCAGGGAAATTATATCACATTAACTCAATACGGTGAAATTTAATTTTGACGCAGAATTTAATACTGTATCCATAAAAGGGGACCATAGACGGTACATTTAGAGATGTTGCCAGTTATATTAAGTTTTTTCGAAGTTTTTTCAATACAAATCTAGATGCAACAAACGGGGCCTAAGCGTTGGACCGGAATATATTGTTGGTCCTTTTTAGGGCGTAATCGTAGCAGTTCGCGTCGAAGAGGAGGCAGACCTTAATAAGTTAAGGAAAAATACAACCGAATGACTATCCGTCCTTGCCAACAGTCGCTGCACTATCGCCCTTTCATGCGTACTAAACTCTGTTAATTTATTATGCAAATTGCACGTTATCACTCTAATTGTTTTAAATTTTTACTCTAAAAAATGTCTTTTGCCTATTTTATATACACTCTACACAAGCACAAAACCACACAATAATTTTATTTGTTGACAAATCACAACGTTACCAAATTACCAAATACATATTTTTATTATTTAAAAGTAATCGTGAATGTTTGGAATTTTGTTTATTTTGACATCAAGAACTGCAGTTACTTTTTACCTTTATTACAAGATAATCACTTTATTTATATTGTTTTGATGACGAAGTTTAGTTCTAGGGGAGCTGTTAGTCCGTTCCTACAAGGTACCTTGTTATTTTTTGGTATTAAAAATGGTTGATTTTGTCTCTGAAATTGATAGAATATCTGATTCTGATTCTCGATATTGTGACGTCGAGGATTGTAGCAATTTAGTTACAAGCCCAGCTAACTGCCTGACAGTATTAACTCAAAATCTTAGAAGTGTTTCACGAAATTTTGATGATTTTATTTTAATGTTGAACAAATTAAGGATTAACTGCGATATCATTATCCTGACTGAATGTTGGCTATCGTACAACCCCGTGGTACCGAGTTTGGACGGTTATAGTTGTCACATTACTGAAAACTGCGTTAACCAAAACGACAGAGTTGCAGTATTTTGTAAATCGAATCTTAGTATTACGAGTACCTGTGAAGAGCCAAGCTGTCAAAACCTTAATTGTCTTGTTATAAAGATTGGTAACGAAAGTGTCTTTCTAGCCATTTACCGATCGCCTTCGAACAGAAATATTGACACTTTTCTCCTATCCTTAAATAATATTTTAGATAAGCTAGGAAGTTTCAAATCATCTCCAGAGACAGACTCCTGGAGACATAAATATTAATATCTGCCCTGATTCTCATGAGTCAAGGTCGCTGGCTATTTGAATTTGTGTTCGTTTCATGGCCTTTTACCTGCACACTCTCTCCCGACTAGACATAATAAATCATACCTTGACCATGTAATGCTAAAAATTCAAAAGTCAGCGCTAACACTGGTGTTAAACTCCACAATCACGGACCACCAAGCTGTCCTTCTCTGCCTACAACTTAAACAAAAGAGAACCTTTGCTTATGTTTCTATGAACCGGATGGATAGTGAAGGGCTAATTTCGATAACGATGAAATGATATAATGAATTATTGATATAATTTCAGTTTACCTAATTTTATATAGTCTAATAAACATTTTCTATAACGCACATTTGAACTAATATTCAGTTAGTATAGTTCGTTAGTGTAGTTATTTAGTTCGTATATTATTCCTCATACATTCCTGCGTCAGAACCCCTATTTGGTTGGTGAATCATGTGGGTTAGGTTACAGGTCATGGTGGCAGAATGGCGGAGGAGGCTTGACCATCCCTCCGCCGGCCTCGACACAGTCGAGGCGATCCGGCCAGTACTCGAAGACTGGCTTGGGAGGAAGCACGGCTCCCTGACGTTTCGGGCGACGCAGGTGCTCTCGGGGCACGGCTGTTTCGGGAAGTACCTGTGTCGCATAAGCAGGGAGCCGGACGCTCGGTGCCATCACTGCGTCCACTGTCTGGAGGATACGGCGCGGCATACGCTGGCAGAATGTGCCACGTGGGACGAGCCACGCCGTGCCCTCATAATCGAGGTAGGAGCAGACCTGTCGCTGCCGACCGTTGTTTGCTCTATGGTTGGCAGCACAGAGTCCTGGGACGCGGTGGTGTCCTTCTGCGAAACCGTCATGTCGCAGAAGGAGGCTGCGGAAAGGGAGAGGGAGATATCGAGCTCTTTCCCATCCCGCAGCAGACGCACCGGGCGTCGGCAGAGGGCGGACAACGCCCTCTTCCGGCCCCCCTAAACAGGTCCAGGGGCGACGGATGTCCCGACATCCGTCGCCCTCCATCTCACTGGACCCGAGACGGCGGCGCGTTGTGTTCCACGCGCGCCTCTCATGACGTAACGGGGAGAGTACACCTCACTCCCCCCAGGGACGAGGCCCGCACTGGTCAAGCGGGCCGGCACTAGTCCGGGGCAGCGGAAGTCACTTTCGTTCCCGCTGCCCCCCGACGCAAGTGTGTGAGGGAACACCGGTGTGGTTTTAGTCAGTTGGAGTCTGACAGACCCCTCCGCTTTCCCCAGGCGGAGGACATCCGTGCGGATTTCCACATCGTCAACAAATAAAAAAAAGGTTAGAACCATGACCATTAGCGCGTGAAGGCGAGCGAGCGTAGCGAGCGTGCCGCGGCAGCGGCCGCCGAGCGCCAGATCTCCTCTATTGCGGGTGAACCATCTGGGTTAGGTAAGGTTAGAACCATGAACATTAGCGCGCGAAGGGGAGCGAGCAAAGCGAGCGTGCCGCGGCAGCGGCCGCTGAGTGCCAGATCTCCCCTATCGTGGGTGAACCATCTGGGTAAGGTTAGGTTAGAATCATGACCATTAGCGTGCGAAGGGGAGCGAGCAAAGCAAACGTGCCGCGGCAGCGGCCACCGAGCGCCAGATCCCCCCTATTGTGATCCCTTCTATTGTTGGTGAATCATTTGGGTTAGATGAGGTTATAACAGTATGATGTTTTCTGATATTTACTAATTCACTACAGAATTTGGGCAGAAAATTAGTAAATATGAAAATTAGGCCAAATGAAAATTAGGTCAACTGAACGTTATACTAAATGTTATTAGAGCAAAAGAAGGTTATATGAAATGAAATATTAGATCACATGAAATTAAGTTATTTTACCCGAATTATTGTACCCTCAGATGTCAAAATTGACCGGACTAATATGCGTAGTATGTAGGTAGCGCACAGGGAGTTTTTGTATTTGCTTTTAGCACGCTAAGTCCAATGACGTTGCGTGAGAGCGCTTATTATTTAATACGGTATTTTTGGTCAATAATTTTAGTTTTTAATATTCACATTTTATTTATTTATTTAGCTTTATTTATCCCTTACATTTAGTTTGTATTTAATATCTAATGTGCTGTGTACTTATTTATTTATTAGTTAGTGATGTTAGTGTTTGTACTTAAGATATGATTAGTATTGTTAGGTGTAAGGGCCGCCTTTTGCGGTGAAAGCCTCCTCCAAACTGTTCCAGTTGACTCTGTCTTTTGCCAGTCTGGGCCATAAGTTTCCAGCTGTTTCTACGATGTCGTCACTCCATCTTTTACATGGTCTACCCTTCCTTCTTTTTTTGTTCATTGGATACCAATTTGTAATACTTTGTGACCATCTTTCATCCGTAACTCTCTGAACATGGCCTGACCATTTCCATTTCAGTGTCAGGACCTGTTTGACCACATCTTTTGCCTTTGTTTTTTTCCTTATCAGTGAACTTTTGACTCTGTCCTTCAATCGGATATTCATGTAACTCCGTTCGATTCCTCGTTGACAGCTTCTTATTTTACTTAAGTAGGATTTTTTTTAGAGGCCAGGTTTGACATGCGTACGTAAGAACCGGTGTTAAACAAATATTCATCGCTTTCGTTTTTAGTTTTATGGGTATGGGACTTTTGAAAATTTCCTTCATGCTCCAGTACCTATTCCAAGTACTTTTCACTCTGCGGTCGATCTCTTTTTCTGTACAAGATTTTGTTGAGATTAGGTGTCCAAGGTAAATATAGTCCACGACGTATTCTATAGGTACCGTCTGTACAGATATAGGTATTTGTTCACGGTTTGTCATAAGTTTTGTTTTGTCCCAGTTGATTTGTAGCCCAACGGTCTCACTATGATGACTAAGGGAATTTATCATATGGTTCAGTTTGTACGGGTCCTCCGACAGTAGTACTATGTCGTCCGCAAACCTGAGGTGTGAGAGGTACTTGCCATTAATATTTATTCCCATGTCACTCCAATCAAGATTTTGGAAGATGGATTCTAAGACTGCAATAAAAAGCTTTTTAGTTTATTTATTGATAGCACTATCTCGTTTTCTAAAAAGGGTGGGACTGGTTCTAGGGCTGGTTTGTAATTTATATATACTGGTTTCTCGTTGCTTTTATTTGTACATGTGTAGAGGTTCTTGTAAAACTGTGTAGCTATTGTCATTAGATCTCTTCTGTGCGTAACGATGGTTCCTGAATTATTCTGAAGCTGTGCCATCACATGTTTGGTAGTTTCTAGTTTTTATAAGCCTTTTTTGTTCCACCCGTCTCTTTTATGAATTTGCTAATAGTCTCTAGTCGCCTGTTTTTAATATTTCATTTTATTTTTTTATGTATTATCCTGTATAATTTACTCAGAGTTTTCTTTTCTTCCCTAGTTTTGTGTTTTTTGTTTTTTAATACGTGTTTTTTATATTTCAGAGTTTCTATTTCTTCTGTTATATAATCTTTATTTCTTTTTTCAGTTGTGTTTTCATTTTGTTTTTGTAGCCTTTAAGTAAAAATGTCTCAATTCTCTTGTTCAATTGTTGCACACTGTCTTTTTCGTAGTCGGTCAGGGATGGTCGGTCTTCGTTTGCACTTTTATTTTCTATATATGGTTTGCCTCGATAGTGAGCCCGAGATATCTTGTTGTTATCCATTTTGAGGGTGATTCTAATCATTCTATGGTCGCTAGGGTGTTGCAAATTAATTATGACATTCACGTTTTGTATATTTTTTGTGACATTTGTAGCTATAAAGTCGATTTCATTCTTTGATTTTCCATCAGGTGCTCCCCAGGTCCACCGAAGCTTATTAGATTTTTTGAAAATTGAATTAGAAATTTTTAAGTTGTATTGAAGGCAAAATTGTATGAACATTTCTCCTCTATCATTCCTTTTTCCGTAACCATATCTTCCCATGACTAATTCCTCATTTTCTTTGGGGCATCCTATTTTTGCGTTCATGTCTCCCAAAAATATTATATTTTTTGTGCATTTATTCATTGCTGTATCAAGATCAGCGTAGAATTTTTCAATTTCTTCTTTAGTGGATCTTTGAGTAGGTGCGTATGCTTGGATTAAAGAGAATGTCTGTCCATGTATGTCTACATGTAAAGCGGCAACTCTCTCGGATATCGCGATAAAATCTTGTACGTCTGTGTTGTGTTGCTTTTTTACTAGGAAACCAACACCTTTCTCTCCTTTTGTTTCGCCATAGTAGTAGAGAAGATATGTCCCCCTGTCTTCTATTTTGTAACCTTGCCTTCTCACTTCAGCTAGACCGATAATGTCCCAGTTAACTTTCGATATCGCGTATTCCAATTCGGCTACTCTTGCTTCATTTGCTAATGATCTGAGATTGAATGTCGAGATATAGTATTTTTTTAGGTTTGGAGGGTGGTCGTCTACAACTACGTCACATTACTTATATTAAATGCAATAATTACATTCTAATGATATGACATTTTTCTCTGTAGGCAAAGGAAACTTGACCTGGGTTTTTATGTTATGCAATACAAATTCTTCATTGCAAAAATAGTAGTACGCTGCAATCTTAGAATAATCGCGTTATTATTCTAAGGCTGCAATGAAGTTCTGAATGTAAAACGTTTCTGTTCTTACATTTTATAGATAGTTATGTTATTTACTAGGTATTAGTTTAAGAAATCTTAGATAATATTTGTGTATGGCCTTGAGTGTGTTACCTGAGATACAGGTTTATTCCTAGTTCAGGTAGAATCCTAATATTAGTATTATTCCTATATACCTTTAGTTTTTAATGCCCTATTTTTGTAAATATTTGTGTAAATCGTTATTTCAATAATCAATTATTATTATTCCCTTTATTTATTTCACATCTTATCTAATATATTTTTAAATATTTCTTAAAAAACAAAAAGATAAAAAAGAAACATTTAAAAATATAAAAAAACAGGTATCAGCCGGTGTCGGGAGCAGGGTCCAAGCTACCGGTGGTTAGGGCTGCAGAGACAGGAACCTCCTCACAATGCGGGCCGTATCGAGGAGTACTGCCTTCTGAATCTGGCTCTTGATCCAACCCCCAAGTGAGAGCTTCGACAGATGGTCGTCGAGGCTCTTGGCCATTAGCCGTTACGACAATCGGCACAATGATAGCCAAGTCCACATTCCACATGTCGACAACCTCGTGAGCCAAATCGAGATATTTAATTTGTTTTTCTTTCTCAGCTTTCACGAGGTTTTCGTCATGCGGGATGGTAACATCGACTATCATTACGCGGCGCGCTGATCGGTCTATCACCACTATGTCAGGCTTATTGGCGACAATAGTCCTGTCAGTAATGATAAGCCGATCCCAGTACAGCGTGACATGGTCTTTCTCAAGAACTGGGTCGGGCACATACTTGTAGTACGGTACCTCAGATTCCACAAGTTCATATTTCAAGGCAAGTTGCTGGTGAATATTCCTGGCTACTTGGTTATGCCTGTGCAAGTACTCGCCGTTAGCCAGACGAGAACAACCAGAAATAATATGTCTGATGGACTCACCCGGACGGTGACATGCCCGACACGCGTCCACCGTCCCGTCCTTCATAATATGTTTTCAGTAGTTGTTCGTCAGCATAACTTCGTCCATAACCGCACAGACAAAACCTTCAGTTTCCCCAAAGAGGTCGCCGAATCGTAGCCAGGACACGGACACTAGAAAATCTACATCGGGCCCATGAAGAGCCTGGTAGAAGCGCCCGTGAAGCACCTTGCCTTGCCATACTTCCTTGCGGTCATCGGTAGTAAGTACTACAGGTTTGCGCCAGTTCTCTTTAGCCATGGACAGCGGGGTGAGTGCCTTGTCCACTGCGACCACATCTCGGTGCATACCCACCTCTGTTTTTAAAAAATATTCTCTGAGGCTGCACACCTCGCGGTTGTGGAGGGTCTTCGCATTTAAAAAGCCTCGACCCCCGCACTTCCGCGGGATGTACAGTCTCATCACCGATGATCGTGGGTGATGCATCCGGTTTGCGGTCAGCAGTGTACGAACTCTCCTATCCAGGGCGTCCAGTTCGGTCTGAGTCCATTTGAGTATGCCGAAAGAGTACATTAAAACCGGCATGACCCAACCGTTGAAGGCGCGCACCTTGTTTCCGCCTGAAAGCAGGCTGTTTAATACCTTCTTCAGGCGACCAAAGAAGCGCTCCCTCAACTACTGCTTCATGTCAGCTACGTTAATGCCTAACGCTTCCGACATACCCAAATACTTATAGCTTTCGGATGAGGAGAGAGATCTGAGGTGTATGGAATCCGAGAGTTGTATTCCCTCGGATTCCATAATCTCTCCTCGCTTTACATACATGACTGCATATTTGTCCATACCAAATTCCATCCTGATGGCGCTACTGAAAGTTTCAGTTACTTTCAGTAGCTTCATCAGTTGCAATTTGTTAGGGGCAAAGAGTTTCAGATCATCCATGTAAAGAAGGTGAGATATGACCTGACCACCTCTCCTCAACCGGTAGCCTAAGCCTGAATCCTCCAGCAATGTGCTTAGAGGATTCAGGGCCAGACAGAACCAAAGTGGACTCAGACTGTCGCCCTGAAATATTCCCCGTTTAATCCATACAGGGTCATCGTTCCCCTGAATCTGTCGACATCCTGCATATCAAAGGACGGTCTTCCATTGCCCCATACACGACTCAAGAAAGGCGCGTAAAGTTGCATCAATCTTGTACAACTCCAGCACCTTCATGAGCCATGTATGTGGCACAGAGTCGTAGGCCTTCTTGTAATGTATCCAACATGTCGACAGATCCTTGCGGAATCGACGAACCTGTTGGCTAATGGCCATGTCAATGAGGAGTAGCTCCTTAGTTCCACGGGACCCGTTCCTACATCCATTCTGAGAGGCCGACATAATAGGATTACTATCGATGTGTTTGTTAATTTTCTCTCTCAAAATTGGATGTAAGAAGTTTATAGACCGTCGACAAACACGTGATCGATCTATAATTCTTGGGTTCTGCAGGACTACCTGACTTATGGAGCAGGTGGGTAACACCCATTGTAAGAAACTCTGGTAACGACTTAGACTCTAAGCATGACTGGAATTGAGATGCCAGGTGAGTGTGTGAACTACTTAGCCATTTGAGCCAGAAGTTGTGTAGTCCGTCCGGTCCCGAAGATTTCCAGTTCGGTATCGGACGAACTGCTCTGGCTACATCTAACGGTGTTATTAAAATTTCTTCCATTTCTGGGATAGATTCACACACTCGCTCAATATCTCGCATCCAGTCAGCCTCCGTATGACAGACGGGCACCGACCAGATGCTGCGCCAGAATGAACTCGTGGCAGCATCATCTGGGCGGCACACGTCCGTCATATTTTGTTCGGGTCGTTCCCAAGCTCTGTATACCCACCTCTCATCACTCTGGAACATGCGATTCTGCGAGTACCGATCAACACGCTTCTTATACCGCCGAATACGGTTTGCCCATGCATAAACTTTCTGCTTCAGGAAGTCGATACGCTCTGTGACTCGGGACATGTATTCTTGAGGGCTGATTCCTGTCTCCAAGAATGCCCGCCTCACAGCGCATCACACGTGGGCGTGTATTGCCCTCCCTGAAGCAGTATAGTTTGCCGATGAGTACCCTGGCTCCGTCGATACGGCACTCGATCCTGCGTTGCCAGGCTGGTACGGCTGGTTTTGGTCGAGTAGCTACGTCAAAATTTAGAAATTTGACGTTAGCTAAGCGACAAGCCGCTACAGCCCCACAATACAGTATCGAGTGCGTATCAACGAGGTCCTCGCTACTCTCAAAAATATTCTTAAGTTGGGAGTCCAAGGCACATACCAGCGCCCTATTTTTCTTATGCATGGGTAACCGCGGTAATCGGGGCCTAAGTTGGGCAGGAGGGGATCGATACTCGTGAAGCGCATCTTCCAAAGCGCTCCTCAAACGTTCGTTGCACTGGCTACTTACCGTGGCAACCCTATCATCCTCTTCTACAGCATCAAGATTGGACCGCGGTGGTATTGCGTCAATATTTGACGCTTACACAGCGGTTTGCGCTGGAGTCAAGTCGATGTGGTTGCTTGGTACCTCTAAGCGCAGCCTATCAAGCGCGGCGTCGTCCAACATGTGATTGCGTTGGATGACTCGCACCTGATCCGACAGTCGTTGGGCCGAGACGATGACGGTTGGTTCAAGAGTCTGAAAAAGGGACAGCATCCTAACACGGTACGCAGTGAGGTTAGTTCCCCCCTCTGTAGACCCGTAATATGCGCGCATGACATTCTCGTTTATAGACTGAGTCAAACTCATACGCTGCACATAACCACCGGCAGCGGGGACCCGGCTCGGGGCCGGTTGGCCCCTAGGTCCGAAGCTTGGTGGTAGCCGGCCTCGCCCCGGCCGACGTACAGGTGTTGGCGACGTCGGCGGGGAGAATATTTGTCACTGCAGCTCGACGCGACTGCCGCTGCCGGTGACACAGGTGATCCGGGGTCCGGCGGCGGCGAGGCGGAGCTCAGCGACGACTCCGGGGGTGGAAGACGTGCGCGTTGTGACGCAGCTCTCGTTATCATTTTCTGATCCGTTTTAATTCATCCATAATTTTCTTGTATGTCTATGACATCTGTCATCTGTCTGCTCTAGTTTTGATATTTGATCCATGTTTCAATAAATAATATATGTAGGTTTTTAAATAATTTTCTGATTAGTGATGGAACTGGTAAATACCTTCTATAAAAACAGCTGCAGAATGGTAGCAAAAAAAATTAATTATTAATTTATTATTCTATGGTAATTGTGACAGTTTTATTTTAGTTTTTTCGACATGTTTTTTCCAATTTAAATGAGAGTCTAATGTAATACCTAATAATTGGAATTCTTCAATTTGGATTATCTTTGTTATATATTTTCGTTATTTTTGGTACAGTCTAAGTTGTTTAATTCAAGATTGTGATTTTAAAGCCAACTTTTTATTAGGTTAAAAGTTTCGTTAATTTGGCAGTTACATTCTAGGTTGTTACTAGAGCTTTTAAAGAGTACAGAGATGTTAACACAAATACAGACAGACAAAAAAAACTAAACACTACAAACAGAACTCCATAATTATATAAGAACAACTTATGATGTTGACAATACTAATGCACTCGCCGCCTGACCGCCGTCGCGAACGGACGTGCCGCTACCTGCTCGCATTTCCGCTCGCTATCAGTGTGCGTCATCGGTTTGTCACTTCCCAGTGTCGTGACGTCATCAGTAGTCTCTCGACTACACCCCCGAACAATTGCTGTCTTTTTATTAAGACAGCACTTGCTCATTTTGCTTCGGATATTATTTCGACTTAACTTCCTTTGCCCCATCAGGGAAAAGTCCTCAGTTTCGAGGTTCTTGGTGGAAACCTTACGGTGCCAACGAAACCAAGAGGGTGGTGACCCAATCCTACCCGCCAAACCCCTTCAGGGCCCGGCACTCCATTGGCATCGGGAGCCAGAATCTTGGCCTTGGGGGCTACCCTAGTCAAGCCTGGTCTAGAAACACTAGTTAAATCTGACTTCGTTCACAGCAGTCACCTAGTGTCGGTTGGGAGTGTCTACCCCTTCGCACTAGAGGCCCCTTGGGGCGTAGGGCCCTGTCGCACAATAAGACTGGCGTCAGGTTCACAAGCTTAGGGCACACCAGTAGGTACACACCTCCCTGTCATTGCACACCCAACAGAGAGGCCACACACCCCCGGGCCCACCCACCCGGGGAGTTAGGTTGTTAGGCTGTTAGGCGCGGAGCTTCACTCAATGTTTGCTAAATTTTAAATTTTAACCGACAAAATGTCGTCCTTAGACGAGAAGGAAAAAGCGCTGTTGCGTTTTTTCTTCCGCGTCTTCACGACCGACCCAAATTTTGAAAAATATGGGTCGGAAATTGCTGCCATTCAGCAAACCAGCGATACCGTCACTGACTTCAGTGACGCGCTCGACAGCCCTTTGTCGCCGCCGCCTGCCGACAGAGGCTTACCGCCAGCCGTTGCCGCCGCGATTAAGGCTACTCCAAGACCCAAAGTTGTGAAACCCATTGTTTCACAAACAAAGGTCCAGCCCGCACCTGCGTCCATTGTTCCCGTTTCTGGGAACATGGGCAAAAGCTCACCGCCAGCCGTCGCCGCCGCGATTCCGGCTAATCCCGAACCCATTGTTTCGCAAACAATGGATCAGTCCGCACCTGCGTCTATTGTTCCGATTTCGGAGAAAATGGACACAACCGTACCAATCTCCGACTCGGAATCGGTTATAGATTCCTGCTCTGCTTCCTCGTCCTCAGAAGACGACTACCAAGTCGTCGGAAAGGGCAAGAGGAAGAAGGGCAAAAACTCGCAGGCCGCCATGGCCAAAAAGTTAGTCGCGCTCCCTCTAATCCCCTCTCCCGAGGCGTCCCGTCCCACCTCCCCGGTCCCCGCACCAAAGTCCGCCGCTGCTCATACCAGCAGGCCAACAAGCCCTAAGGCTAACTCTTCAGCCGCTTCTTCAAAGAAGCTGAAGCCCCCTCCCCCGTTGTTCATTCAGGACAAAGGGAAATGGACAGATGTGTCCAAAATGTGTAATGAGCGCCGCATACAATATACTAGCGCAAAAAGCACACAGCAGGGGATCAAAGTGGTGGTCCCCACAACCACCGACTTCAGGGAACTAACCCGTCAGTTAATCGGAAGGCGCATAGCCTTCCACACCTACTCTCTTCCAGAGGAAAAGCCCACCCGCGTGGTGATCAGGCGGATCCCGAAGGAAATCCCCACGGAGGACATCCTCAATGACCTCCTAGGCCAGGACATCCCGGTCGCAGCCGTCCACCGCCTTCATAAGGCGAGAGGCGGAGACCTTTACGATATGGTACTGGTCATCTGTGACCCAGTAGAAGGTCACCACCCGATCTTCAAAGTGAAGTCGGTTTGCTCCCTATCAGGCATCTCAATAGAGAAGCCCTACCGCTCAAGCGTAGTCGGACAGTGTCATCGCTGTCAGATGTACGGTCACAGCCAAGCCAACTGCCATGCGCCACACAGATGCGTAAAGTGTCTAGGCGACCATGGCACGGCAGACTGCCCCCGTCCCAAAGACAAGTCGCTTTGCACGGAGCCACCGAGCTGTGTGCTTTGCGGCCAGTCGGGCCACACGGCCAACTACCGCGGCTGCTCAAAAGCCCCCAAAGGCTCCTCCTCTAACCTGGTGAAGCGTGCAAGCGCCCGCCAACAAAGAGAAAGCCCATCGGTGAGGCTACCCTCTGCCCAGATGCCGGAGAGACTCAGCCCTCAGAGGCCCTCTCCCTGGACCACGCTAAACCACCAGAAAGCCTTCCCGGCTCTCAGTAAAGTAAAGTCCAGCCCCATCCCCGGGCTTTCAGATGCCCCTGCCCCCACTCCCGCGGCCCAGGCAAGCGCACCGGCGCCCGCTCGTCCCACGCCACCCGGCCCCGCGGCCGTGGACCCCTCTCATAACGTAATTTTAGAATCGCTAGCAGAGTTAGTCACCCCCGAAGCAGACCGCATGGCGGCTGATCTCAGGGCGGCTAACACTGGTGGCGATAAACTTAAAATTATACTCAAGTCCCTACTCAAGTTAGGCGACCTCCTCCGCAACCTTAACCTCGACTAACTCCAATGGATAATACGAGATTAACGTGCACCAAACGCCGATCCCTAAAATTAGGGTACTTTAATGCCAATGGCATTAGAGGCCAGCGTGATGAGATCGCCACCTTCCTCCGCGACCATCAAATTGATATCCTCCTCGTACAGGAGACCTTCCTCAAGCCCAGTCACCGCGATCCGAGAATTGCCAACTATCGCATAGTTCGCAACGATCGGTCACGTTGCCACAAGGGCGGGACTCTAATCTATTATAGAAAAGAACTGCATTGCATCCCCTTAGATCCCCCTCCCATGGAGTCTCTACTCGAGACCTCAGTGTGTCGACTAGGCATGACCGGCCATCAACCGATCACTATCGCCTCTGCGTACATCCCTCCCGGCGGCACGTCCGAGGAGCACACTTTGTTCACCAAAGACCTTGCCGTCCTCTTCGGCTTGAGCGACTCCGTTATCATAGCGGGCGACCTCAACGCCAAACACCCCGCCTGGAACAGCACGACGACCTCTGCCAGAGGACGTCACTTGTATAACCTGGGCGAGTCCCTCAACTTCGATCCCATCGCTCCTATGGAGCACACCCACTATCCCCACGACCCCGACCAACGTTCGGACGTTCTCGACATAGCGCTTCTCAAGAATGTCAACCTTAAGTTGCATTCCATCGAGACTTTACATGAGCTTAACTCAGATCATCGACCAGTGCTCATGCACTTAGTTCCTCGCTCGGGTCCTTCTGACCCCAGCCAGCCCCCGCCGACCCAAGTGATAACCGACTGGAGGAAAGTCAGCGAAAAGCTGAAATCCACCACGTCGCCTCACCTGGAGGCCATCCCCGACCACATAGTCTCAGTCGCAGACACGACGGCCGCCATCAACTCGTTTACAGAACACGTGCAATCCGTACTGAAGGACTGCTCACGGGAAGTCCCAGCAATGAGCGATCAACGCTGGATACTACCCGCTGACATACGTGAACTGATAAACGAAAAGAACGCGGCCATCCGTGCCTACAGCAGCTTTCCCTGCGAGGCAAACAAAGCCCACATGCGTAATTTACAGCGTGCTGTAAAGGATCGCACCAGTGAGTTTCGTAATAATCAATGGGAAAAAACGCTAAGCGAACTCGAGCCTACCCACCTAGCCTTCTGGCAGCTGCAACGCAAGATGCGCTCCACCGAAGAGGCTTCGATGCCTCCCCTCACCCGTCCCGATAAGAGCGTCGCATTCGACGACTCTGAGAAGGCCGAATGCCTAGCCGACAGCCTGGAGTCCCAGTGCTCCCCCAGCTTGCAACCAGTAGACAAGCGACATCTCGATGAGGTGAACGCATTCGTCGAACGTAAAGCCGCCCTGCCCCCCGAAGAAGACCCTGATGATCCTCTGCCTCCGGTCACAGCTGACGAAGTGCAAGACATCATTAACAAACTTCAACCGCGGAAAGCACCCGGCTCCGACGGAATCACCAATAGGGTGTTCAAACTCCTCCCCGCTCAGCTCGTCGTGTTAATGGCGGCCATCTTCAATGGCGCCCTGAGCAACAACGCGTTTCCCCAAATATGGAAAGAGGCCACTGTCATCGGTTTCGCCAAACCAGGCAAACCCAAGTCTGAGCCTTCGAGCTACAGACCTATCAGTCTCCTGAATGCACTCGGTAAAATCTACGAGAGACTTATGTATAAGCGACTCAAAGACTTCGCCGAGGCTAAGAGTCTCATCCCCAACGAACAGTTCGGCTTCAGGACCGGACACTCTTGCATTCAACAGGCCCACCGCATCGTAGAACACTTAAGCGCTGGCTTCCAGCGTGGAGCGATGACGGGAGTGTTGTTTTTCGACATAGCAAAGGCATTCGACAAAGTCTGGCACAACGGCTTGTTATATAAGCTGTACAAACTGGGAGTGCCGGACCGTCTCGTGCTCATCTTACGAGACTTTTTGTCGGATCGCACCTTCCGCTATCGCATCGGGAAGGCACTGTCTTCCCCCCACCCCATTAGAGCCGGAGTCCCTCAGGGCTCCCCGCTCTCTCCCCTTATCTTTACGCTGTTCACCAGTGACATCCCCAAGAGCAAGAAGGCACAGCTAGCCCTGTTCGCGGACGACACGGCCATCTATTACACTGGCTATAGTCACGACGCTATTTACAGCACCCTCCAAACCTCAGCCAACGTCCTAGGCGCTTGGTTCCGGAAATGGAGAATCGAGGTGAACCCCGACAAGAGTCAGGCAGTTCTTTTCTTTAAACCGCGTAAAAATAAGCCACTCGCGCTCAGCCCGATCACTATGTATGGTAAGCCTATCCCATGGGAGAAGCAAGCCAAATACTTAGGAGTCTTACTTGACAACCACCTGTCTTTCGCGGCGCACATCAAAGCAGCTCGCGACCGAGCTGCCTTTGCTATGGGTAGGCTTCATTTCATGATCTCGGCAAAAAGCAAATTGTCACTCAAGTGCAAGTTGCGCCTTTATACCGCGGTGATCCGCCCCATTATGACGTACGCTTGCGTCGTGTACGCTCACACCAAGCCTAAATACATCCATAGGATGCAAACCTTGCAGAACCGGTTCTTACGTAGAGTCACGGGAGCCCCTTTTTATGTCCGTAACGACCGTCTACACGTAGACCTTAGAATGCCCACCGTCCTTCAGTTTATGAAACGTCTTTCGAAGCGTTTCTTCGATAACGCCAGTAAACACCGTAATCCCCTGATCGCAGCGGCCGCCCGTTACGAACCCTCGCGCATTAGCACAGTACGCCGTCCTCGGCATACTCTCGTCACTCCCGATGATGCTATCACCCTCCTCCAGGAGAGTAGCAAAGAGACTAGCACTCTTAAAAAGTTCAGACACAAACCGCCGTCTTTCCGACCTCGCCGTCGAGGTCCGTCGCGACGTCCCGGTCCATGCCCTCCCCGACCCTCGCTCGAGCCAGCCCGCGATGCTGTGCCAGTAGTTTTAAATCAGCCCCTAAATAATGATATCACTCAGATCCAGCCTGTCCCCATGCAGTCCTCCCCCAGCGACGCCCTGAGCCGAGGCTCGTACCCCACAGGGGGTGCCCTCAGCGTACAGTCGCTTAGTTTGTAAGTTTTTATGCCCTGGCTGGAGGCCTTACTCTTAAGGCACCCACAGGATAGTCCGGTTAAGCAGACGACAACCTCCTAGGTTGAACTGCGAGATGCCATTCATAAAAAAAAAAAAAAAAAATGACAATACTAATGTTCCAACCATATAAAAAGAAGGTTTACTAGTAAAACTTACCTTCCAATAAGGTCCATATGAAATTCTCGCAATCCAAGTTGATGTCAAGCCTAACATGAGAGCGTACGATGGAGTCAACCTGCATCAAACAAAATCTGTCGTGAGTTTTGTTTATTACATTCGTAAATTATATTTAAGCCTGCTGGTCGAACAAGATAATTATTTGTATGAAATCATACTCAAAGTCAAACTCAAAGCATTTATTTCAATTACACCATTACAGGCACTTTTGAAAGTCAAAGCACAAAAAAAAGAACGCGAAGCTACAGTCCCAGTCACAAGACATAATAACTTGTGAAAGTACTGTAGTTGCCCATTCCAAAGCGTAGATCTCTATGGAGAAGAATGGGCAAGAAACTCCATGGACAAACTTTTAAATCAAAATATGTTACAAAATCTTGGTTACATCATTCGCGTTGAGAATTACTAGTATGTGAGAACGATTTAGAAATACTGGCAAGTTAAGAGCGTCCAGAGTAAAAGACGAAATCAATAATTCGAAAATTAAGTTTTAAAATAAAATAATTAAAATAAACCGTGGCAGCTAAGAGATGACCAGTCACAACTGACAGCGCCCGTTCACGAATATGACGCATGTATCAGCCATCATTCAACTTGTAGCGACCTACAAAAAGCAACTTACTACAAAAAAGTACTACAGCGCCATCTATGACACGGTGGAAGAACTAACATCAATTTCCTACATCTCACATGCAAAGTTTACATCGACTTAAGAGTATATAGAAAAACCCGACTACAACTGTTGGGCAGTTGCCCGCCAGACATAACACCTGTCTGGCCGGAGGATCCTCCCTTTTCTTAGTAGTATCGAGGGACTTTACACCCTGTTCCTCATACCTCTAAAAACTCAACCATATTGAAGCGAACTAAATGACCCGTGACATTTAAGTGAGCATGACATTTACTCAACCACCAGGGTAAATTCGCGTCAGTGTAAGATGTAGGTACTCAGTGAATGGTTGCTTTACAGAACATAGTTTTTACACATGTGCTTTGCAATTATATAATACTAAGAGATTGAATCTATACAAAGCCAAGATATTTATACAATCTTCTGCAGCTTCCAAAGTAACTTCACATGATAATTTGATAGCCCCTATGGTTGTGGAGCGGGACCAGCATTGAGCCAAGCATTTTTATCATCAATGTAATCCCCCAACTTATAATATGCTTGCCTACATAGTGTGCGTTTTAGGCAAGATTTAAATTTCGTTTCATTCAGTTGTAGAATGGGGGGAGGTATTTTATTGTAACATTTTAAACAGTACCCCATGAAAGATGAGTCTACTTTAGCTAATCAGAAACCTGGCTGAACTAGTTGGTCCCTGTTTCTAGTATTATAGTGGTGACGGTCACTTCTTTTACTAAATAAATGCAGATTTTTCCTTACGTACATGATATTTTCATAGATGTATTGACAAGGTACCGTCATGATGTTAATTTCCATAAACAGTTCTCTTAGAGAATCGTGCCTACGTAGATTATATATAGCTCTGATAGCTCGTTTCTGCAGAATAAATAAAGACTCGATGTCTGCAGCCCGTCCCCATAGTAAAATACCGTATGACATAATGCTATGAAAGTAACTAAAATACACTAGTCTCGCGGTATCTACATTAGTAAATTGACGGATTTTCTTGACAGCATATGCTGCTGAAGTCAGCCGTCCTGCAAGAGATGTTAAATGAGTACCCCATTGTAGCCTTGAGTCGAGCGTGATCCCCAAGAAAACAGTTGCATCGACAAATTCAAGTTTCTCTTGATTCAGTACTATGTCACAATCACTATATTTGACATTTGGTAGAGTAAATCTTATGCACTTAGTTTTTTTCCCATTTAATACTAAATTATTAGCGGTAAACTAGTTATGGACTTGCATTAGAGCGTTATTTACGTCGTTGAGGTTTGTGGCACGCCTGTTTATTCTAAATATTAAAGAAGTATCGTCAGCAAACAACACCATTTGTGGTTGGTTTTTAAACAAATGGGGTAGGTCATTAATATATACTAAAAAGAGGAAAGGACCCAATATTGAACCTTGTGGTACACCCATTTTTACTTTTAAACCCATTGAATTTACTGATTGAATTTACTAATTTCTGAACACATTATTATCTCAATCTCAACACTTTTTTCATATCCATGCTATTAACCATTGAGGAGTTCCATCGTGAGGAGACGATCCTGGCTGAAGCATGCGTGCAAGATACAAATCGTGATTATCCATCAAATATGAACCCGTATTCAAAGTTTCGTGTCCACGATATTAGCCGTTGAGGAGTTCCCTCGCGAGAAGACGATCCTGGCTGCAGGTTGAGTTCATGATACAAATCGTGACTATCCATCAAATATGAACCCGTATGCAAAGATTCGTGTCCACGCTATTAGCTGTTTAGCAGTTCCCTCGTGAGAAGACGATCCTCAATGCAGGTTGTGTTCATGATACAAATCGTGACTATCCATCAAAATTATGAACTCGTATGCAAAGTTTCGTGTCCACGCTATTAACCTTTGAGGAGTTACCCCGTGAGAAGACGATCCTCACTGCAGGTTGAGTTAACGATACAAATCGTGATTATCCATCAAATAAGAACTCGTATGCAAAGTTTCGTGTCCACACTATTAACCGTTGAGGAGTTCCCTCGTGAAAAGACGATCCTGGTTGCAGGTTGAGTTCATAATACAAATCGTGACTATCTATCAAATATGAACCCGTATGCAAAGATTCGTGTCCACGCTATTAGCTGTTTAGCAGTTACCTCGTGAGAAGACGATCCTCAATGCAGGTTGAGTTCATGATACTAATCGTGATTATCCATCAAATATGAACTCGTGTGCAAAGTTTCGTGCCCACGCTATTAACCGTTGAGGCGTTCCCTCGTGAGGAGACGATCCTGGCTGAAGCATGCGTGCAAGATACAAATCGTGATTATCTATCAAATATGAACCCGTATTCAAAGTTTCGTGTCCACGCTATTAGCCGTTGAGGAGTTCCCTTGCGAGAAGACGATCCTGGCTGCAGGTTGAGTCCATGATACAAATCGTGATTATCCATCAAATATGAACTCGTATGCAAAGATTCGTGTCCACGCTATTAGCCGTTAAGGAGTTCCCTCGTGAGAAGACGATCCTGGCTGCAGCTTGAGTTCATGATACAAATCGTGATTATCCATCAAAATTATGAACTCGTATGCAAATTTTCGTGTCCACGCTATTAACCTTAGAGGAGTTCCCCCGTGAGAAGACGATCCTCACTGCAGGTTGAGTTAACGATACAAATCGTGATTATCCATCAAATAAGAACTCGTGTGCAAAGTCATCATTTCAGCCGAAAGACGTCCACTGCTGGACATAGGCCTCCCCCAAGTTTCGCCACATTGACATAACATGGGAAGTTTTGCCATTATCGCCACGCTTGGCAGGCGGGTTGGCGATCGCAGTACGGTTGTCACAAAAGCACAGAGAACGCTGCTGCCCATTCTCTGGCAAGTCCCTTAGTCACCTTTAACGACACCCACGGGAAGGGATATGGGATAATGCTATTCTTTACGTCCGACACCATACAGAGCATGTTTGATACATGCTACTAATCAAATATTATGTTGTTCGAGAAGAGTTAGAACTCTCAAAAGTAAAATTACTTGTGAAATGTTTATAAGTCTGACTTCTGCTCTTACCTCAACCATCTCGCAATGATCTGCTGCGGTAGCATTCTCCACGAAGTTCCCTCTTTTTCCGCAGATATCAGCCAGATATACACAAGCAGGAAGGACGAGATGACAAAGAATGTGTGCATTATCAGTGGTCCGTTCACGTATAAGCTAAGAAAAATTTTAAATTGTAGTAGCTGAAAAAAAAAACGTTTTTTTTAAAGAACTTTTTTTTAAATATGTTCGTGGTGCGACAAATAGTATATTTCTTTAAATATTGATAGGATTTTATGACATACTTACATCTTCTATAAACTTTGGATTAACAATGAATACGAGGGCGTTGAAAAAACCGTGGCCTACTAATACGATGAACATAGTCAGCGATCTGAAACAATTACATAATAATTATAATTTATCATTAAACATAAGGTACGTAAAATATACTGATTTTATTTTAAAAAATATACTCAGTAGGTACTTTACCTGATACCATGAATGCCCCCCAATGCTTTTATACGAGGATCTTGTCCTTCTCCAGGCAGTTTTGTAAACTTCCTCCAATTCCGATATATTGAAAAGCAATACAGGTATCTGAGAGCTAAAAAAAACAAATACAAAGACTTGTTTCTACTTACATTCCTCATCACTTATATTTCTTAGTTCACTTTTAAACTAGGTTATATTAATGCTAGTAAACTGGTAACTGGATTCATGTTCTAATTAAAACCGACAATTTTGCGAGCCTGGGCTCGCACTTAAAATTGTCGGATCGCAATTCATGAAAAACAAATTTACTTGACCTATGAATTAAAGTATATGATGCTAACAGTTTCGAAGTGTAATAATGGCTGTGACATACGGTTGGACAGACAAACAAGCAGACGGGACGAATCTATAAGAGTTCCGTTTTTTTTTCCATAAAATTTGTCAACGGAAACCTAAAAAGGGTAATGTTCAAGGAAGCAAATAAATTAACTAATAAAAAGAAAGCTTACCTCCAACATTTTTTCCCTTTACTATATAGCGATCACAGAGACTTGCGACAATGTTAACCAACAATATCATGATGCAAACTACTGCAACAGCTATATCCAAATTATCTAATGGGTAGTCTCTGTCACGGGTGGAACAATCAAAGTCATCGTAAACCCTCGTTTTCAACTTGTACTTGTTATAAAAGGTTTCGTTGGTGCATGCTTCAAGGGACAATCTTATGTCTTCATTCGTTCCAGAACCATTGAAGAACTTGCTGCATGTTTTTTTCATACAAAAGCCTTGGCGTAGGACAGTATGGTTGTAGTGTATATTACTGTCTGAAAGTTTCTGCAATCAAGAGAGAATAACTTAATTAAAAAAAAAAAACTTGAAAACCTAGAATTTACCTAAACATGGAAGGTAACTGAGGGAAATTATATCTCTATATAATTTCCCTCAGTTACCTTCCATGTTGTATCTCTATACTATCTACTCGTGGAAGCATTGCTGAAGTTTAAAAGTGACCATCGAGGAAATAACTGTCGGCAGCTTCAGTGTTCTCCCGCCGCTGTAACGAGGGCACAGCATGGATCATCCCACACGTCACAATCGGCCAGCGTATGCCACAGCGTGTCCTCCAGACATTGGACGCAGTGTCGGCATTGAGAGTCCTGCTACGTACTTACGACACAGCCGTGTCTCGAGAGCACCTGAAGTGCCCGAAACATCAAGGAGCCATGCTTCCGTGCTCCTCGGAGTTCAGCCTACACGTATTTGTGGGAGTGGGGCAGATAGTGGACGTTTCGTTCGCTAGTACCGCTGTCGTGCACCGTTTCTGTGATTAGCACATAGAAGTGGAGGTGGAGACGCCATCGGACGCCGTCAGCAACGCGTCTCCACACTATCCGTAAGGCCGCAAATTCGGAATGGCGGCGCGTGCAGCGGCGCGTTGTTTTGAGCGTGCACGCTCGACTACTGAACGTATGAATTTCTCTCTTGGTGTATTCGTAGCAGCGTTTTTAGCGTGTAGTTAAGCTGCGTAATCAGTGTTTTGGCGTTTTAACGAGCGTTTACATTTAATTCCATTTCTTCTTTGACAAAATCCTATTTTTGAATAATGGATGTCTTGAAAGCCATAACTCCGGCCGTGATTGCACTTCGCTAATTATCATTTCGAATGACATGATGTTGACATTAATACTATCCCGGAAGGATCGCATTCGTAGATTAAACAAAACAAACAACAACAATAATACACAAATGTCTCATAATATCGTTCCTTTGACGTGATACTTTCCCTCCTTGGCCTCCGATTGGGCAACGTACTTGGACGCCCCGCTCGCACGCACGCTCTAGCGAAAACTAGTTGCGTGGACGCTGAACGCGACGCTGCACGCCCCGCCGTTCCGAATTTGCGGCCTAAGGCGCTGTGTGTAATGGTGGTGCATCGAGGTCGAGCGACTGCGCTTTGAGTGCATATATGCCAGACCAGCCATTACTCGCGTTTTGTACGAAACAACGTTTCCTATTAAATGAAACTTTATTAACATAGTAAGTAACAAGAGAGTGAAAGATCGGTTAATTGGATCTTATGAGGAAGACATTGTGTAGAAGGTAAGGAGGGATAATTTCCTATATACAGTGCTGGGACCCTATCATATTTTGAGCTTCTCGAATCATAAGTTCAACTAGATTTTCGACTTCGAAAAAATCGTTGCTCAATCCTCAATGGTAAATCAGAATTCAAACATAATATCCTGAGAACCACTTCCATTACCATCAGCCTAACCTTTTCCCAACTATGTTGGGGTCAATTTCCAGTCTAACTGGATGCTGCTGAGTATTAGTATTTTACATGGAGTACATCTACTGGTTTATACGATACGGTCAGCCTTTCGGGCTACTGATTACCTGTAACGAATATCAAAGATAAATGACAGCCGGGACCAACGGCTTATCGTGCTTTCTGAGGCACGGAAGAATCTCGGTATGTAATCGGTGGTCACCCATCCACGGAACAACCTAGGTAAGCATAGCTTAACCTAAAGATTGATACGAGCTCCTCCTCCTGAGAGCCACTACCATTGGGACCAAAAATAATGATGACACCTTTTGCCATATCTTACCTGTGCTTTAGTCAGGAGTTCGCTGGGCTCGTCCGAGACAAGAGCAAATTCTGCGAAACAGAATATTGCATCAGGTTCATCGAAGCATTCTTCATAGCTGTCCAGGTGGTACAGTGGGGGCAAGTGAGCATTGTCCGAGTCTAGAAAATAACAAAAATGAATTAACAGTAGAGTCAAGTCGTTAATAACACTTTGACCTTGAGCTGGGCTAGTATAATATGGACTTTCAATAGAATATGCGGACTCATCATCATCATCATCAGCCTATAATGATCCCACTGCTGGGACACAGGCCTCCTCTCTATGAGAGGGACTGGGGGGCTGAAATCCTCCACATGGGCCCAGTGCGGGTTGGAAGATGTCGCATGTGTTCGAAATCTTACTTCTAGGACATGCCGGCTTCCTCACGATGTTACTCTTCATCGTTTTTGAGGGCAGCGGTGATGAAATAAATCACACAAAGTAATGCACCTGGTTGGATTCGAACCGACGGCTTAATGCTCGTAAGTCGGGGCTGCTACCACTGGGCTACCGCTGCTCTCATATGAGGACTGATCGTACAAAATGTTGTGCTAAATTAGAATCCAATTAGCTGTCTATCATCATCAATCTAAACTAATATTATAAAGAGTTTTTCTTTATAATATTAGTATATATTTGATTTTTTGTTTGTTTGCATTGAATAGGCTCCGAAACTACTGGTCCTATTTGATAAAACCTTTTAGTGTTAGATAGCCCATCTATCGAGGAAGCTATAGGCTATATATCATCACGCTATGACCACTAGGAGCAGCAATGATAAATGTTGCGAAAACGGGGAAAATGTGACGCAAACGAAGTTGTGCCGGACAGCTAGTTTGAGAATAAAGAAGTTGGAACCATATACCTGGCCCCGGTTGATTGCCTCGGTGGTCTTGTGGTCACTATCGCGACTGCTGAGTATGAATTTTTGTTTAGGTAACAATGTTGTTTACTTAAAAAAAAAACACCTTTCTAGGAATTTCCCCAGTACGATGAGTGCGTTTAACAATATTAATAAACATTAACACAAACAGCAGACCCGGAACAACTACCTGTAGGTCATACAAATATTTGTTCTATGTTTTCTGATTGTTTATCATTAATTAATTTTAATTAGCTACTCTGTATTTCTTATGCAAAAATAAATCTTAATTGACCCAAAATACAAAGTTGAAACTATCGTCAATTATAAAGACTGTAATTAACTTCGTATTACAATTTAAGTCAGTTAAAGATTATGTGCAGATCAAAGCATTAAAATTATTTTTAGACGAACAATAGCACATGAGTGCTATCACTTGCATAATTATTATATTTTTTATTTTATTTTAATTAAAACAACAAACAATTACATAATAAGCATAGAGGCTAAAAACTTAAAATGAACAATTATGGAATCAACAGCGTTATTTACAGAATAAATAATTAATTATAGATATCAACCGCAAGTGGTGGTAGAGCAGCGGTGGCCAAGTGGTGGCAGCCCCGACTTACGAGCAGTAAGCCGTGGGTTCGAACCCAGGCAGGCGCATTACTTTCAGTAATTTATTTGACCACCGCTGCCCTCCTAAAACGGTGAAGGAAAATATCGTGAGGAAACAGGCATGTCCTAGAACTAAATATTATTGACAGCGATGTCGAAGAATTTTTTGACGCCCTGTAATTTTGATACTTGTACAGTCACGGACTTTTATTGATGAGCCACATTCAAACTTTCCAATCATCCAGTTTTATACATTCACGAGGTTACACGATTTAACACGAACTCAAACCGCATGCTCGTAAACTAGATGTCATATTATTATTAATCGGAAATATTCTTATTCAAAGAGGTTGAAGAATGACTAATAAGTTCTTAATGAAAAAAAACTAGAAAATGTTACATACGTTTAACCAACCTATTTCTTACTGACCTCCTTTGAATTAGAGATCATTAAATACTCTTTATTTCTGAAAGTTGAAGTGTCGATGTCACAGACGATTATTTCAAATTTTGGTGAATCGATAATTTGTCATGAACGTCATCTTGGACGCCATGCGTTCGGATAAAATCGTGGGATCAAGTTTTTCCGATGTTGAAATTACCAATCATAATTTCTCCGTAGGCTAAGCGTTACCATGGCTACGTTAAAACAAATTGTCGCTAGGTAATGGTTGCTAGATCTGCAATTGGTTGACTTTGGGTAGTCACTCTGTACTATGTACGAATATAACTGACTAAACCCGATTTTCATTACACGGGTAAAATACGAACAGTATCAAGTGGCTTATCATTTAAAGTCCGCGACTGTACATATTTTATTTTATATTTATTTGTAGTTTGTAAATAATGTACTAAAAATTCGAAGATATGTGACATCTACCAACCCACACTGGGCGTCATAGATTACAGCCTGTGTTACGGCCTGTATCCCAGCAGTGGGAACATTATAGGCTGATGATGATCAAAAGCAAAATGATTCTATGTAACACAACATCACACCTGTAATCCCGAAGGTTTAGGTCTGCCTAAACCTAGCGTGTTGTTCGTGGGGTCATGTGGGGTAGTGCCCCACATTTTTCCAGTTAAGTTTTTGCTCCATTTAATAGTTGCTTCGTTGGTTTGGCTCGTTGCTGAGCATAAGGTATTTTTTTCGATTTCAAGGTTATTGCGTTTTACCATCAGGAATTTCTCAGTAGTTGCCAAAGACCGTTTGATGGCAATAGGCTCTCCCCCTATTAAATAGGTCTCAAACATTACTGGCGAAATGTGGGTACACCTCTGTGTAAGGTATTAGTGTAAAATATGTTTAAGAAAATAGTTGATAAGTAGAAGGTAGTTGCCGACTCTGTCTGTCCTGGCACTTCGTTAATAAACGTCTTTTGGGTTAGCTGTTGTTTCCTTGCAGTATTAAGTAATCAGCTGAATATTTCACAGTGGCGACGAGAATACGGGATTACACATTAATCGAGTGTTATAAAGACGTATTAAGAACGCAAATATGTCAATCGGAAAAATTACCGAGTTTAATGTGGAAGTGGACAATTGGCGGTTGTACGCGGAGCGGTTGGAACAATATTTTATCGTGAATAAAATAAGTGAAGAGTTAAAGGTGCCTACATTAGTGACCGTGATGGGAGCAAGAGGTTATGAACTATTGGTGAATCTTTGTACTCCAGAAAAACCAACCAGTAAAACATTTAAAAATTTAACGGACATATTGGAGAAACATCTTCAGCCACGCCCCAGTATTTTAGCGGAACGTTATAAGTTTCATCATAGGAAACAAAATACGGGGGAGAAAATAACAGATTACATAGCAGAACTGAAGAAAATGTCTAGGACGTGTGATTTTGGGCAATGGCTGAACGAAGGTTTGCGCGATCAGCTGGTATGCGGGTTGGCAAGTGAAACAATAAGACAGCGATTGTTTGCAGAGGAGAAGTTAGATTTCCAAAAGGCATGCACTTTAGCTTTGAGTATGGAGTCGGCAGAAAAGGACGCAGCCTTGATGGAATCCAAAAGCGGGAGCGAGGTTGCATCTGCAGATTGCCAGGCGATTGCGGGAATGCAGAGGAGAAGGGAGGCGGTGGTGCCACGGGGCCGAGGCAGCGGACGAACGCCGGCGAGCGGCAGCACGCGCTCCAACGTGATGGTTGGCGAGATGCGCAACGCGGCTACCCGTCGCGGCGCGGGCGCATCTGTCACCGTCGTCACCAGTGGACCGGGCGGGGCCCAGTCACGCCAGCAGTGCCGAGTATGTGGCGCTAATCACGACTCGAAGTCGTGCAGGTTTGCACGCTATGTGTGTCGAGTGTGCAACCAGGCGGGCCACCTACGGCGAGTGTGTCCAGTAGTTAATAATGCTGAACATAACTTTATCGATGACACTACCGAGTTCAGTAGCGGTGGCAGTGATGAGGTAACAAATATTAATCAGTTATCCTTACAAAATTATCCCCCAATATATATATCTCTAGAGATTGCTAACAAAATGTATAAAAATGGAATGTGACACCGGTAGTGCCGTATCATGTATTAATTATGATGTTTACAAAAAGCATTTTGCTAATATGAAGTTAGAGAAATGTAACTTGTTATTGAGATATTATACGGGTGAAACTATTCGCCCATTGGGTGTCATAAAACCGGTTGTTAGATACAAAGATAGAAGTAAAAACTTAAACTTTTTTGTAATTAATAACGGAAAGACTATTTTGTTAGGTAGACAGTGGATAATTGAATTAGGTATAAGTATACCCACAGTCAGTAGCAGCGGTTGTAATGTAAACAGTGTGTCTTGTGAAGATTTTAACTTAAAGGAATTTAGTTCCAGATATTGTGAAGTGTTCGAGGACGGCCTGGGTCGCTTCACGGATGGCAAGGTCACCATTCATTTGCGCGAGGGAGCGCGGCCGGTGTACATGCGTGCACGACCGCTTGCCTACGCGCTTCGCGAGCCTGTGGAGCAGGCGCTCGACCAGCTGGTGCGTGATGGCGTGCTCACTCCTGTCGACCGCTCGGACTGGGCTACGCCCATCGTGCCCGTTGTCAAGAAGGACGGTAACATTAGGATTTGCGCTGACTATAAATTAACTTTGAATAAAGTGTTAGAAGTCGACCGTTACCCATTGCCAAAGGTGGAAGACTTACTGGCTCGCTTACATGGTGGACAGCGGTTCTCAAAAATTGATTTTTCACAGGCCTACGCACAATTTGAACTAGATAAAAGTAGTGAATTCACAGTAATTAATACCCATAAGGGCTTATTTCGGTATAACCGACTCGTATATGGTCTTGCGTCAAGTCCAGGAATTTTTCAAAAGAAATTAGAGCAATTATTCGCTCACTTACCATATGTTGGTGTATTTCTAGATGACATTGTTATTAGTGGGCGAGACACCCCTTCACATTTAGAGAATCTACGTAAAGTTTTCGATATTTTAAAAACAAAGGGGTTAAAGGTTAAAAAAGAAAAATGCAGTTTCTTTGCCGAATCCATTACGTATTTAGGATATGTCATATCGAAGGAAGGCGTTCACACTTGTCCTGATAAGGTCAAGGCCATAATGAAAACCCCCACTCCTACAAACGTAAGCGAATTAAGGTCATTTTTAGGAATGGTAATGTATTATGCAAAGTTTATTAAGAACATAAGTTTTATTCTAGCACCACTTTATAATTTATTACGAGCAGGAATAAGTTTTGTATGGAACGAACAATGCAAAACCGCATTTAACACCGTAAAAGGGTTGTTATCCTCTAGTGAAGTATTGGCGCACTACTCCCCCGACCTGCCACTGATTCTGACAACGGATGCAAGCAGCGTGGGGGTGGGCGCGGTGATCTCACACGTCACGCCGGACGGAGAGCGGCCTATAGCTTATGCTTCGAGATCTCTGACGAAGGCAGAACGTGCCTATGCGCAAATAGACCGAGAAGCACTCGCTATAGTGTATGGCGTTAGGAAGTTTCACCAATATCTATATGGTAGGCGTTTTAAGTTGAGAACAGACCATAAACCGCTAACATGCATATTTGGTAGCAAGGCTGGTATTCCTGTAATGGCCGCCAGTCGTATGCAGAGATGGGGAGTACTGATGTCAGGATATAATTACGATATTGAATATGTATCATCCGCTAAAAATTGTGCAGATGCCTTGTCGCGGTTACCACAACACCACAGTCAGGACAAGCCCGTAACTGAGGTAACATACCTAAACTTTGTCGAAGATTTTTTACCAGTTACTCACAATGAGGTAAAGAAGGCGACTGCTACTGATACCATATTGAGTAGGGCCCTTTTATATACTCAAACAGGATGGCCGCTACAATGTACCGACGAAACATTAAAGCCGTATTTTACTAGGCGTAATGAAATTTATACTGAAGGGAATTGTCTGATGTGGGGTTATAGATTAATTATTCCCTTGTCATTGCGTTCTCAAATACTCAAACAGTTACATAGTAGCCATATAGGTATAGTAAAAACAAAATCGTACGCTCGTAGCTACGTGTGGTGGCCCAAAATGGATGCTGATATTGAGAACATGTGCCGAAGTTGCGTGACCTGCGCGGTCGAGTTGCCAGCACCACCACGCGCGTCACCGCAGCCATGGCCGTACATTACACAGCCTTGGTCACGGTTACATATTGACTTCTTAGGTCCTATAAAGGGAATGAAATTTATAGTTATTTTAGACTCAACCTCAAAATGGTTAGAAGTGTTCAATATGGTACGCACCACAGGGGGAGCAGTAGTTAAAGTTTTAAGAAGTTTGTTTGCTAGGTTTGGGCTTCCCTTGGAAATAGTATCAGACCAGGGTCCACCAATTACGAGTGCCGAATTCAGAGATTTTCTAAGAGTCAATGGTATAAGACAAACGTTTTCACCTGCATATCATCCGGCGTCGAACGGTGCAGCGGAAAATGCGGTGAAGACATGTAAGAATGCAATAAAGAAGGCATTTACAGATAGATTAGATGTCGACGCGGCATTACAAACCTTTTTATTAGCCTATAGGAATGCGGCACATAGTACCACGGGAGAATCACCAGCTCAAATTTTGCAAATACGACCATTACGATCACGGTTAGATTTGTTAAGAAGGGAGAGAGCCGTTGTCGATCGTGTAAGTGAGGCGCAGCGCCGTCAAGTTGAGTACGCTGGTGGTAGGATGCGCGAACTAGAGGCAGGTGAACCGATTTGGTACAGGGATTACAGAGGCCAGCAAAAATGGGAAAAAGGAACAGTTGGGCATAACGAGGGTTCACGTCGTATTTGTGTCAAGGAAGGTAACGGTCGACAACACACTAGGCACATAGATCAGGTACGCCGCAGATCACGCATGTCCAGTGTTACCTGTTCTGACGACAACGCGGTGCGGAATACCAATGACAGGCAAGAGGGACAAGATAGCCTTACCCCTACAATTGAACAAGGTTTGACTTGTAACGAGCAGGGCGAGATTGAGAGGGGAAGAGCTACGAGTAGTATTGAGCACGACGTGATGCAGGAATCGGACGAGGTTTTTAGTACACCTCCGCGATTCATTCCACCTGCTGCACAGGCTTTAGCTGAGTCTAAGTCTTCGCCATCCGTGTCGCGCTCCACGAGAGTCCGCAAGCCGGTTATAAGATTTCGGGTCGAATGATTTGTGTATTCCTATTCTATTGTATTATGTTCAATGTCAAAGTGTGTCTTAATTTAAGGGTGGAGGTGTAAGGTATTAGTGTAAAATATGTTTAAGAAAATAGTTGATAAGTAGAAGGTAGTTGCCGACTCTGTCTGTCCTGGCACTTCGTTAATAAACGTCTTTTGGGTTAGCTGTTGTTTCCTTGCAGTATTAAGTAATCAGCTGAATATTTCACACTCTGCATAACCATTTGATGATTACAGAAAAATAGGCTTTTTCGATTCTAGGTCCTGTTACTGGTCCTGGTACTGTTCATACAACTAGATAGAAGGTTACCTAGCTGATTTCAGGCAATTACGATAAATACCAAATCGTATTATAGGGCACAAAAAGAAATAGCCTATATTCTACCACAAATTTTTCTTCCTAATACCAGGCCCCTCAGAAAGTATTGCGAAAAAAAGTTTTTATATATGGGAGACTGGCCAGTTATTATGTTTTTCGAAAATATGATTATTTATAAGTAAAAATAAGTAAGTTCCAATTTCAAAATTTCCCTCCACATTTTTTGCGAGTTAATTCAAAGTATTGTGTCTCACTGAAATATGGATCTGCGCCGGGAACATTTTAGAGCTATGATTTTATACGATTTCAAGTGTCGCCTGAAACCGGATGAATCATACGATAGACTTCAAATGGCATTCATGGATGAAGGCCCTTCCAAGGCAACCGTGTATCGTTGGTATAACGAATTCAAGCGCGGTCGACCAACTTTGGGGGATGACGAAAGAAGCGGTCGCCCTTTGACGGCTGTTACCGAAGAAAACGTGCTAGCAGTGAAAAATTTAATCCAAGACAATAGGCGAATTACATATCAGGAGATTCAACACATATTGAAGATTGGATCGGGAAGCGTTCACGAGATTCTACACAGCCATCTTCGCGTGAGGAGGATAGTATCACGCTGGGTGCCGCACAACCTCACCGATGCTCAGAAGCAGGCCCGGGTGGAATGGTGCCGTGATATGCTTAACAAATTTGAAGCAGGCTCGTCTCGGCGTGTTTACGACATCGTTACAGGTGATGAGTCCTGGATTTATCAATACGACCCAGAAACCAAGCGCCAGTCGACTGTTTGGGTGTTTCAAAATGAGCCAACGCCTACCAAAGTGAAGCGATCTAGAAGCGGGGGTAAGATTTTGATCGCTAGCTTTTTTAATTTGACTGGCCACTTGGTATCAATTCCCTTACGGGATCAAAGAAGCATTAATGCCGAATGGTATACTTCCAAATGTTTGCCAGAAGTTTTCTCTGTTATAAGCAACAAGCGACCAAACACAGGGCTCCGCGGGCTACTGCTCCACCACGACAATGCACCTGCGCACACCGCACTCAAAACGAGGGACTTCCTGGACAGCACGCCAGTCAAACTCCTGGGTCACCCTCCTTACAGCCCTGATCTAGCACCGTGTGACTTCTTTTTATTCCCAAAAATAAAAAATCAGCTCAAAGGGATACAATTTTCGTCGCCGGAAGATGCGCTGGCTGGGTTCGAGCAGGCTGTAAACGAGGTGTCTGCGGCGGACTGGAAAAAGTGTTTTGAAAACTGGTTTAGGCGCATGAATCTTTGTATAGAGGCTGGTGGAAAGTACTTTGAAAAGATTTAATAAAAATATATGTACGTATAGAACAATTTTTTTTAGTTTCGCAAAACTTTCTGAGTGTCCCACGTACATAAAAAAAAACTAAATAATATGGTGAAAATTGACATTCATATATAATTCATAAATACATGCATTATTTTCAATTAATTAAAACTAAGAATAACAATACATTATAAAAGACATTTTTTAAATAAATAAAATTAGAAATCACAATAATAAATTGAAATAGAATTCAAATTCCTCGTTTTAGATTAATATAATTATTTGTTAAAAATTGTAAATAGTTTTATGAAATCCATTCCTTTTTGCAAAATGTAATAAAACTATTAATTACAATTATTATTAATGCCATTTTGAATAAATAAAAATTTGGAATTACAATAAATAAATATAATATTAAAGGTGAGTTTAGTTTAAAATTTGTATACATCTAAATGCCCTTATTTAATAAATAGAAAAATATAAATTATTATCATGCTTTTGACATTTTTTTTCTAGGTTAATTTGTGGAAGTCGCCTCTTTGGCGTAGGCCTCCCCCAGCTTCCTCCAGTTATCTCTGTCCTTAGTTTGTCTTCTCCAGTCTGGTCTACATATTACCTTAAATATGTCCTCCCATAGTTTTTTCGTTCTACCTCTTTTTCTTTTTCTTTCTCTTGGTACCCATTCTGTCAATTTCTTGGTCCATTTGTCATTGGTCATCCTGCACATGCCCTGCCCATTTCCATTTTAGATTTCTTATTTTTTCGAGTATGTCATTTACCTTGGTTTTACTTCTTAGTGTTGCATTTTTAATCTTATCTGATAATTTTATTCCTAACATGCTTTTCTCCATTTTCCGTTGGTGTATGGCTAATTTGTTTTCGTCCATCTTCCGAAACGACCATGTTTGGCAACCATATGTTAGACATGGTAGGATTACTATGTCGTACAGTTTCCTTTTTATTCTGATACGTATGTCTCTAGTCTTCATAATTTCTTTCAAGCTCCAGTATTTTTTTCCATGCAATTGCAATTCGTCTATTTATTTATTTTTCTGTTAGATCTTGGAATGAAATTGACTGGCCCAGGTAAATATATTCTGTAACATACTCGATGTCTTGTCCGTTCACTTTGATGGCTTGGTCATTCGTGATAATTTTGGTTTTGGAGGCGTTAAGCGATAAACCAACCTTTTTGCACTCTCTCACTAAATCGTTTAAAATGCTGTCTAGCTGAGTACTCTCTTCGGCAAATATATCGTCCGCGTACCACAGGTGGCTTAGGTAGGTATTCTCCATCTATTTTGATGCCTTGTTTTTCTCAGTTGATATTTCTGAAAACCATGTCCAGAACTGCTGAGAATATTTTGGGTGAGAGGGTGTCGCCCTGTCTTACGCCTTTTTCTATGCGGAATTTCGGTCCATCTCTTTCCAGTCGTAATTTAGCCAAGCTCTTAGAATAGATGCTATGTAGGAGCTCAATGTACTCTATGTCTATGCTTTGTTGTTTTAGAGCTATCCAGATTGCGGTGTGTTCTAAAGAGTCGAAAGCTTTGGAGAAATCTATAAAACATATGTTGGGGGTCTTTCCAAATTCCTTTCTCTATTAGTTGTGCCACGACGTGGATGTGGTCAATAGTTGAAAAATGTTTTCTGAACCCTGCTTGTTCACGTGGTTGATTCTTGTCTAAGATTTTGGAGAGCCTGTTCAGAATGATTTTTGAGAATACTTTGAAGACATTATGCAGCATGCAGCTCTATCTCCTTTTCTACGTAGTAGTGTTGTTATAGCTTTAGACCACTGTTCAGGAGTCGTTCTTTTTTCCAGTATGTTGTTGAACATAGTTTGTAGAGGTTTCTGCAGAGGATCAGAAATACAGTTCAATACTTCGTTCGTAATGTTGGCTTCTCCAGGTGATTTGTCGTTTTTTTTTTTGTGTTTTAATTGCATATTATATCTCAGAAAGTAGTATTGGAGGTACTTTTTCTACAGTTCTGTTTTTGGCTGTAAGGCAGTCTTTGAAAATCGATGTTTCTGGTGCAGAGTGGATTCTTGATAAAATATTGTAGCGTCTGTTATTATGTCTAATCGTTTTGCTTTTTTATTTCCTGCTTAATCAGTTAAATGTGATGTCCATTTTGAAGATGTACTGAGGTCCTTGTAAGCTTTTTTCACGGCTCCCATTTTATACTTATATATTTTTCAAACGTACTCTTCCAGTGAACCTTCGTTCTTTCTGAAATCTCCGTGTTAATCATCTTGCTTATTTGTGTAATCTTACTTTTTACTTCCTTGGTTCTCTTTTCACTGTTTAATTGTTTTCTTTCTTCCAGTAGTTTCTTTACATGGATGTTCATTCCTTCTCTTTGTTTTTTCTTTGTTTCAGGTATTTGTATAAGCAGTTTAGTCATTTCTTGTTCGAAATTATTATATTGTATTTATACGTCCGATGATTTCTTAACTGCAGCAGTGAAATTCTCTTCCCATTCTTTTCCACTCTCTCTCGTAAGTATCGGTAGATCTCTAGTATGGTTGGTGTTTGGTTTGATGTATTTCTTTTTCTTCTTCGTGTCTATGAAGATCTTACTTCTTATCATTTTGTGGTCAGTATTAAAATTCCAGGTTTTGGATTATATTAAAATTGTGTATTTCAAGGCTGTGGGTTGCAAGTATATAATCGATTTCATTATTATGTAAACTGTTTGGTGACTGCCAAGTCCAATTTTTGTTTTTTCTTACTTTAAATAAGTTATTTGCAAATATTAAGTTATTTTCTAGGGCAAACGCCACCAGTCTTTGTCAGTGTTTTGACCTTTTACCTTTTGAGTACATACTTGGCGAATGTTAACTTTTTCCTTGTAGAGATTTCCCGATCTGGACATTAAAGTTGCCCATAACTATAAATCTTTTTTGTGTTTGTTGCTTCCATAGCTGTTTGAAGTGTAATGTTAAATCTGTGCAACTCGTCGTCTTTGCATTTTTCGGTCGGTGCATAGACTTGAATACAAGACAACACGCTTTCATTGGACAAGCTTAGCTCTAGAGTCGCTACTTTATCAGAATAACATTTGAAGGAAGCAATGCTCATTTTTGGGTATTTTTTAACTAAAAAACCTACTCCATATTGACCATGAGTACTTTCCGTGTGGTACAGGATGTATTTATAGTATTCATTAGTTTCTTCGCTTTTCCTTCTTGTTTCGCATAGATCTATTATGTCCCATCTTAATTTTTGTGTAGCATAATCTAATTCTTCCATTCTTGAGTCAAAATCGAAAATCGAAACTCAAACTCAAAGCGTTTATGTCAATTAGACCATTACAGTCACTTTTACAGTCCCAGTCATAAGGCATAATAACTTGTGAAAGTACTTTTTTTACCCATTCCAAAGCGTAGATCTCTATGTAGAAGAATAGGCAAGAAAGTCCATGGACACTCTTTTAAATCAAAATATGTTACAAAATCTTGGTTACATAATTCATGTTAAGAATCACAAATATGTGAGAACGTTGTAGAAATACGGGCAAGTTAAGAGCGTCAATCAGAATAAAAGATTGAATCAGTAATCCAAAAATATAGTAATTAAAATAAACCGCAGCTAAGAGATGACCAGAAAATATTCAGGATCAAAATATGTGTATGAAAATTTTCCCAATTTCCGCTCTATAAGTCTTGTATATTTGTGCGTCAGTTATTATTTGGCCACGAGATCTTTGTATGATGATTACAGAACACAATATGATATGACTTTGGAGTCTGGTATTCCTGGTTTTAATCCCAATATAATGCAAAGAGTTATTCAAGCTGATGGGCAGAATTTTTACCTTGTGGCAATAAGCTTGTCCCTTTTTTCCTTATGGTTTCATTATTTAAGGAATATGGACACAACGCGCATACCTTGACTTTAGTACCAACTTTCTAGACCCCCAACAAAAAAAGGGTCGCAGCTTGTTTTAAAAAAAACTGATATTTCGAAAAATCACGATACATACCTACGTTTAAAGTTTATGGAACAGCATATTTAGATAATACAATAAAAAAAAAAACTAAGTGCCCATACCATTGAGGTTGTATATCGCTGCAGTAGACATTTGGACCAAAACTAATAATATTAATTTATTAAACATTTTGTTTTCTTGTAGCACTGAGCTACGCGCCACACAACATATTCAATTAGAATCAGATTTAACACTAAGTACTTAATGACTAACTAAGTTGCGATAAGTTATGACATTTGTTTTATTTCAGCTAAAACCAGTATCTAATTCATCACCTTGACAACAATGTTTTTGTTTATTATTTCATGAAGTCGGTTTAACGTATGGAAGGTTTTATTGAAATATTAAAACAGGAAGCAAAAGGTTGCTTCGAAGCATGCAAAAAAAAACAAAATTAAAGGCACGCATGGTCATTGTTTTCATGTTCATAGAGATTAGATTATTGTTTGATAATTAGTGTTTTTTGCACTATAAAAATTGTCAAATCAGTTACCTCGTCTTGGTGCATAAAATATCCATATTAAGTAATTAATTTTGTGTGTGCCTACAATATGGAAGTTGAGCATAATACAGTCCCAAGCAACTTCGTCTACGTCACATTTTCCCCGTTTTTGCAACATTTTCCACTGCTGCTCCGCTTCTACTAGCCGTAGCCTGATGATATATAGCCTATAGCCTTCCTCAGTAAATGGGCTATCAACACTGAAAGAATTTTTCAAATTGGACCACTCGTTCCTGAAATTAGTGCGTTCAACAAATAAACAAATTCTTCAGCTTTATAATATTAATAAAGTATAGAAGATTCTTTTGTCAGCGTTGACAACTACCACGCATATTCTTAATATTGAACTTGGCTCCCATTTTCACTTTTATGTTTTTGGTGTACCATAAGTTTTTTTACAGAAATTATTTTTCGTTCAGAAGTGATCCGTAAAACTGATCTTTTTACCTGGGTTTACGCTGTATCGTTTTCTTTTTTGTACTATTTTCTACATTTTCTTGATTGTTAGTATCTTATAGCGCATTGCTGTTATACGTTTTCTGTGTTTGCTTAATATTATTATGTTATGTCGGGGCTTTATAACTTTGGCAGGCTTTTGTATTCTACTATAGAACTGTCTTGTGCCTTAATTTGACTAGGATCTAGATTGTTACGATGTACCCCGTCTAGTGTTTTAACACTGAAGAGTGCAAAGAAAATGCAATAGAATGGAATAAGCAAGCCCTACGGGATGCATTGAAATAATTCGGTGTTATATAAGTGTGTCAACCACTAACCGGGTTTTGGAGGTCAGATGGGCAGTCACTTAGTGTATTCAGCTGCATCCAGTTAGACTGGAAACCAACCCCAACATAATGTGGGAATAGGCTAGGTAGATGATGATAAGTTTGTCATCCACCATTTATTACACTGTACAACTCTTCGTGCGGTAGCTATTAAAAAAATTGCAGAAACTTAAACTGAAAGTCTTGTGTCATGTTGCAGTTGTCCTAACACATTGAGTCGCAAGAAAACTACCTGAGATCTGCTGGGATAAGTGAAACCGTTGCAAAACAAGATTTAATTATGCAGTTACATTATAAGGAACGACGAATTTCCTAAAAGCGTTGACACTCTACAGCGTTGATACTTTTGGCTTGTTGCTAAATAAAACTGTAATAGTGTTTAAGTTAGTTAGGTTTACTATATCAAATGTTTCTAATTTGATCACTTTAAGATGTTAAATATTGTTTTAATAATCTGTTGTCCTGTAAATAGTATATTGTTTGAGCTCCTTTCGCCTGTGATACAGGATTTTCCTAGTACAGGCATCGAACATTGTGTGACCTACATTGTTTAATTAAGATCATTTTTGTATTTGACCCATTTTTGGTTCTTAATAAAGATTTATTTATTATTTATTTATTTATTTATTATTATAAGGAACGACGAATTTCCTAAAAGCGTTGACACTCGACAGCGTTGATACTTTTGGCTTGTTGCGTGCCATAACCATGAGTAACGGAACAATTGTGCTGAATAAACAAACGATTAGTCTCTCTATTTTCTCTTAATCGACTTATTTTGTTTTTTACCTATGTTGTTTAGTAGGTACTGGAACACTAACATGTAGTAGAGTGCAAACCTGTGCTATAAATCAAGCCCACATCCAGGCTTCAGGTTAAGTAATCTGTGGATCTGTGGGCTTAATTATTTTTTGCCTGTACAAGGATACACAACTTGTGTTTGTACAGAATCAGTATCCTATTGTAATAAAGTTAGCTATTCCATTAGCCTGACTTCACTTAATAAACACAAACGCCTTTTATCATAGGTGATAGCATGGATAAAAGCTCTCTGTTTTCATATAGGCAGTTCTGAAAAAGAAGATCTATCGATTTCTTTAGTAATGCTTTGAACAGTAACACCAACCGGAGTATCAATACTTGACAAATCCAGCATTCATCTTACAATGTCGGTGATATTGAAAGCGTTTTGGAAAATTAAGCATACGTATATGCATTTCTTTGTAGTAGTTATGTACCTGCGTTTTCAAGGTGCAGTTAAACGTTTATAGTGACTTTAATATAATTTGAACGCCTATAAATCACATACTTGGACAATTCGTTTTAAAATATCCATAATTATGTAGCAAGATTGGCGCAGAGCGATCGACTGCTGCGGTGCGTGTCGCTGGTTCGATCCCCGCACGGAACCAATATTTGTATAGCCTACAGATAGTTGTACCTGGTCTGGCTGTTTGTGTATGTGAGTTTAAATGTTACTAAACGCACTCACGATACAGGTAGTAAAAACATTGTAGAAGAATGTATTTCACTCGTAAACACAATTTTTACAATATTGTTCGCAATGACATCAGATCACTGATCCGGCGTCGCCAATCAGTTTGGCTGCCTAAATTTTATATATAACCTGGTATACAATATAATAAAAGTGACTTTTCACGATGGAATCTATTTAATAATAATAAATAATAATATAGCGCCTGACTAAATTATAATAGCACAATATATTTTTTTGCTTATTTAAAATCCCTGTTTTCTTATTCAATTCTATTTTTTTCCAATTTCAATCTTTCAAAACTATTAAAAAAGAATAATTGATTGATATGTTTAAATCTTATTACCATTATAAATGTTCTGTCTGTAGACAGAACGTAGGATGACATTATTGCCAGTGTAAAATAAACTTGAGTACTAATTATTACTAGTTACTTTTCTGAAGTAGGCAATAATAATTACTTCATATACACATAAACAAATCAAGTATATTGACTTGGCTCGCGAGGTTGTCGACATGTGGCCTGTTGACTCAGCGATCATTGTGCCGATAGTCGTATCAGCCAATGGCCTAATTGCCAAGAGCCTCGACCAATACCTGATGAGGCTCTCGTTAGGCAGCTGGATCAAGGGCTTGATTCAGAAAGCGGTACTCCTGGACACGGCTCGTATTGTTAGGAGGTTCCTCTCTCTGGAGCCCTGACCGCCGGTAGCTTGGACCCTGTTCCCGATACCGGTGGGCTACTATTTTTATATTTTTAAATGTTTTTGTATATAATTTTGTAAAAATATTTAAAAATGTAAAATGTATGTTTATAAAATGAATAAAGGGAATAATAATTACTTCACTATAAAATAGAATATTTTACTCAAGTTTTTTTTTAAGTAATTGCTTGTAAGTCATTACTTAGATACGGGTATGAGTTTCTGCAAGAGTTTGTCTTGTGTGAGACTAATAAATACTTTTTCTTTATTTCAAAGAGGACTTAAGAAAGAATTCGCTTTTGCTTGGTATAGAAATTTATTTTATTCTTGAATTGCGTTATCTAAAATTGTAATAACCAAACATCACATGAAACTTGGGAATGATAATGATAGTTTGAGGATAAAAATTATCAAAAGTCAATAGTATTTTGACGCCTAAGCCTCCTATTGTTTTTAAGTTAGTTTATAGTTAGTTAGTTTATGTAAATATTTAGTTTTTAAGTTAGTTTATACTTAGTTAGTTAGTTTATGTAAATATTTAGTTTTTAAGTTAGTTTATACTTAGTTAGTTAGTTTATGTAAATATTTAGTTTAAATAACTTATAACACTAATAAATAATACTTGATGGTTTAAATTGTGTAAAAGTAAATAACTTTTTTATTGTCAACAAATAAAATTTATTTTATCAGAAACCAGTTAAGAATGGCGCTACATCATTTTACGTCATTTTGGCTTATTATCCGGGGCTTTTAGATTTGAACCTTGCATTAAATGTAAACAGCGATTTTTTTCTTGAATCGTATACTTGACCTTAGATCTCCAAATAATAAAAAAAAAATAAACATTTTCCTAGACCGCATCAAGGTGAAAAAGACGAAAACGCGTTTTTGTGAATAAAAACATGGGAAAAGAAGTTAACAGGACAAATTAAGTTACTTAAGCTAAAGAATTGGTGACAGTAAAATATTTTTTTCAGAATTAAACATTTTCGTTCACGAAAATTACGGTAAAAAAACATTTACGAAATTTTTGGATTGTACTTAAGGCAAAAATATAAACAGCGGTTTTTTACATAAAATAACTTAAATTAACTTATATTACACCGCCATTGAACAAAATTAAACAAATTGTACTACTGGAAGTTATTATAATCAGTTTTTTACAATAGCGGTTAAGGCAAAAAGGTAATAGGGTTTAATTTAGTTTAACTTTCATCTAAAGTCTATTTCTAACCTATTTACACTTTAACAATTTAAAGCAAATCGTGAAAAAAAAAATGCTAACATAAAATACGTCTAAAAGCTTTATTCTTGTATTTGGCGCACTACTTTCATAGGAATTTGATCTTTCCGAAATAGAAATAAGGTGTAACTCAATAAAACACCGACTCTCAAACAACAACACAGTCTTCGCACACAATGCACGCAGCGCTTATCTTGTTTACGCACACTAGCACACGCCGTACGCCGCACGCTGCTTAGCGCTGACACCGTGCATAGTAATTCAATTTTTACTTTGACAATATTAATTAACGCTCTAATCTGTTTAATTTTGGGGGATTAAGGTTTCGATTTATATATTTCTCATAACCATACTCTCCTTTGGTTTGGAAAGGAGAGTATGGTAATGAGAAAAATATAAATCCAAACCTTAATCCCCCAAACTACACATGAAAAAAAATACAATGAAAAAAATCGCTGTTTTTAATTAATGCAAAGTTAGCCTAATATTTGGCGTAAATTCCCCGGACTATTAGCGGTTCAAACCCTTTCCATACCTTATTATTATTTACTAGTCACCATGCACAACTCGTATTTAAACTTCACTACTTACATCATTTCGGATCGATTGAAAAGATTGTTATTTTTTAAGCTGCGAATGAAATGTCTTTAAACCTTGAAGTTGTGCGCTTTGAGCGCACAACTTCTGTTCCATCGCAAATTCGACACTACTCTATATATTATTAGCTTATTCAATTTTTTGCCCGGGGTACAGATCTGTAACCCGGTTGATGGCAATAGGCTCGCCCTTTATTACATGGGACTTAAACATACACAACTGGATTTATTATACGCAAATCTTTTCCCTTCGGGGATTGCAGGCATATTGTTAATGTTGTTAGATACTAAACTACGGACTGGCTCCCTTTTTAATTACAATAGTTCCATCTTCTATTTGAGTTTGTGTCATGTCTGTTCCGTTCTCGTTTTCTGTTTTCTTGGTTTCCTGAACATTCTCTTTCTTATCTTCAGGTGGTGGTGATGCAGGTTTCCTAAAGATCAATCCAGTGAGGTTTGCGAAAGGTGTTTCAACCAGCATCCAGAAGAAGAATCCTGCTATGAATGGACCCGTAATTATCGTGCAGCTTTTCAGAGTCTGTAAGAATGAAAAATATTTTATAACTCTCAATCTGTTCTCATGATGTTGAAAAAAGTCTTCTTGGGTTTTCTCATCAGGAATTTCTCGGATAATTATGTTATGGGATGATGGCTAGGGGCCATACCGTCTTCTTAACTATGCGAGCAAGGCGAGCTCGAAATTGTGGGCACCCCGACTCCAACAGGTTAGGTTCGAATGGGATGGCGGGGTCTAGAGAGCGAGCGATGCGAGCGAACGAAACATCACTTACCACTGTAAAAATAGAGGTTCTGTGAACGGTGATCATCCTCGCGAGTTCGACCCTGACGAAAGCAACGTGCAGGATGTATGCACTGAAACACAGCCGGCCAGTATACATAAAGGGTCTCCACTCAAAAATTGCCCGATAGAAACCTGTAATTAGAAAAGGTTGAAAAGGGTGAAAAAGTTTTTGTAGTTGCAAGTAATTTCGAAGCGGTTCCCGGACGGACGGAAACGGAATGCCAGCCTTTGGGTCACAGGAAGTGTCAACTCTTCCCGTGACCCAAGGGCTAGCTAACTTAGCCAAAGGCATAGTATTGCCAATGCCGTACATACTGAGCGCGGAAAAACGTATAATGAAAAGTAGATCGTTTTGTCTGCCCATAAACACCCACCCGCAATAAATTCAGTTTCTCCATGATCATGGCGCTTGCAACAGTGCCAAAATATCAATAACTTATAACAGAAAGTAAACAATATGGTACAAATATCTTTATTTAATGAATGTCCTTGTCAGTTGAAAAAACTCAAACTCAAACTTGTTGGAGCTTAAGCAGATAGACAGGTAGTGGAAGTAAGATGGCAGAAAAGTAAGCGAAAGAGTGAAGTGACTAAATAATAACAGCCGCATGGATTGATCTTCAAGGTTAAGCTTTGAATGCCTAGGTCAGTCCGTGGATGGGTGACCATCTATTACATACCGAGTTGATTCCGTACCGTCCTCTAACCTTACTGCCATATAACTTCCACTCCTAAATTTGGTGCCTTTGCTCAAACAAAGAACGGCGTACCTGCGACTTTGTGGAGTCTATGTGCTGGAACAGGGCTATGTTCAAATGGCTATAGCTCCTAAAATAATTGGTGTAGAGTCTATATTTTGATAGCATTTAAGAGGTTGACTCAAATCTTTCTGATTAAACACAAAACCATACGTTACAGGAAAATAGCTTTTTCAGGAAAATATACTAAGTGATTCGATAGCATAGGCGTTGACCCTTGCAATAAATCATATGCACGTCTGTAAGTCTCATACATTCAAAGATATTAGGATTTCATTGAGCATACCCTAGATCAGCTGAATTAAAATACAAGATGGCTGCCTTCGCGGGATGTTGGGTTAGAAATATTTATAAACGTATATTTGTCGATAGAAATGAGTATATAATATGCCCATAAAGCATAGGTAACAAAAAACCAAACACATTGTATAAGATGCCCCGACTGTTAAATAAAATATTTCATTTTCTCAAAAAATGTAATGAAGTAAACATGTACCTTCAAATTGAATGACCATTCCACCCAGGCGAATACCCACAAGCGTGCCAAAGACAGGCTTCATGAAACCAGCATACAGCATGTTCATGTACTCTGTCTGTCCTGGAACCTCAACGTAGAAAATGTAGCTGGAGAAGGTGGATAGAAAACCCACGATGAACAAAGACCAGTATAGGTACTTGTATTTCTGGAAAAGACAAGAAAAGATATTGAAGACGGCCATTCGAAATTTCATTATCATCTTCCTGTCCTTGTCTCACTTTACTTGGGGTCGGCGCAGCACGTTTTCTACTTCGAGTCTCCCTAATTAGATGTCACAGCATCATTTACTCCTTCCTGTTTCATATCATTTCTCACACATTCCATCAATCTTTTCTTTGGCCTTCCTCTCCCTCTCCATCCATCGACATTCATATCCATCACTCTCACTCTTTTAGTCACATGCGTTTCATCCCTCCTCATAACATGTCCAATTGTCCATACCAAGATAAACGACTTCCTTTAATTATTTCTGTAACAGGTGCCACTTTCAAACTGTAGCGACCAACAAAAAGCAACTTACTACAAAAAGTACTACAGCGCCATCTATGACACGACGGGAGAACTAACATCAATTTCCTACATCTCACATGCAAAGTTTTCATCGACTTAAGAGTATTTAGAAAAACCCGACTAAAACTGTCGGGCCCGCCAGACATAACACCTGTCTGGCCGGAGGATCCTCCCTTTGCTTAGGAGTATCGAGGAACTTTACACCCTGTTCCTCTTACCCCTAAAAAACTTACGCTTAAATGTTATTCGGAGTTTATGAGTGTTTACGCCATGCGGCATTTCATACAAACTTTCAAGTCCTTATTTTCCGAAACGACTGAACCGATTTTAATGAAACTAAATACGCAAAAGCAGAATACAGAGGTCTAAAAATTTACTAAAAAACTTTCAAAATGTCTTCAAAAAAACATAATTGGAAATTACTGTTTCTATAGAGAATTTATAATCGGTCTTATTTAGCTGTAAAACAGTACAAACAATTTTTTAGACCTAAAAGACTTGAAAGCTTGTATGAAATGTCGTAAGGTGTAATCGCTCTTAACCTTACCCTCTTAAACTACTTACTGACCATATGTGTTAGGTAATTTTATCAATTATTTATTTTACATAGGTTTACATGGGCACTTATAAAACGTCGACAAGAGGCACGGTTCGGTTTGGTCGTTTCCTATGGAGAAGAACCGGCAAGAAACTCCATGGTTACTCTTCTAAAATCATTTGGTTCTAAAATATTTGTATGTTACAGCGTTAGTACTTAAGTATGAGAGGACAGCGTAGGCCCGACAATAAGTCGTTGCTACAAAATGTACAAACAGATAACAGCAAAAAAAAAATTCAAAGCCTACAATGTCCACACATTCAAAAAAAAAAAAAATGAATTAGAATCTATACAAAAATAAAACATTATAAGAACAATAAATTAAACTATTGACACAAATGTAGTCATCAGTGCTGTAACTATTCTACACAATGAATAAACGGTGCAATGATTTAAAAGCTATTGAAAAACATCTGAAAAAAAAGCATGGGATAATTTTAATTGGAAATAGATAGAGACATTCACATATTTGTGTCGTTTATGAGCTACCAGGGAAGTCGCATGTGCAGAAGGAACTGTAGCCAAACTTCTTTATCTGCAACGTAGTCCTTAATTTTGTAATATGTTTTTTTAATAAGGACACGTTTGATGCAATTTTTAAATTTTCCGTCGGTCTTTCCTGTCACTGACTTGGGCAACCTATTATAAAAGCGTATACTGTTTATAAGAAATGACTTGCTAGTTTTTGTAAATCTAAATTCACTGCGTGTGTTTATATTATGAAAATCGCTTCTAATTTTGATAAGCCCTCGGTTTTTGCGGACCTATAAAATACATTCTAAGATATTATAATGTGAAAGCAGAGTCAGTACATCGATCTCTTTAAATTTTTCTCTGAGAGACTCGCGGGGACCCATTTTATAGATCACGCGGACTGCCCTCTTTTGCAACACAAAAATTGAATCAACGTCTTCTGCCGATCCCCACAGCAGAATGCCATAAGACATTATACTGCGGAAATAAGCGTAGTATACTAACCTAGCTGTGGCTACATCAGTCAACTGCCTTATTTTCCTAACTGCATACTTGCATAGGCAGCTGAGCTTAACCTCCCCGAAAGAGTTCCAATATGCGCGCACTACAGTTTTGAATCGATAGTAATTCCTAAGAATACAGTTTCCGCGATAACATCAAGTTTTTTGTCGTCAAGACTTAAGTTAAGGTCACGTTGAGTTACATTTGGTAAAGAGAACTTTAGACATTTTTTTTGTGCGTATTCAGTTAAAGATTGTCAGCTGCGATCAACCATTTTGAGACAACAGTTAGACTTTCGTTGACATGTATGACATTCGTATCTTTTCCATGAATTTAAAAAATTTGCGTAGTATCATCAGCAAATAGAATTATATCCAATAATTTGGCCATCATTTAAGGGAGATCATTTATATAAAGAAGAAATAGGAAAAGACCAAGAATTGAACCTTGGGGCACGCCCATCTTGACTATAGAGCCAGAGGATGTCGCCCGATTTACATTTACTTTTTGCTGCCTGTTTGATAAATAGGAAAGAACAAGATCAGCAGCTTGTCCACGAATTCCGTAGTGTTGTAATTTACAGATCAGTGTGTTGTGGTCGACGCAGTCGAATGCTTTTGAGAGATCACAAAAAATGCCAATAGCGTCCTGGGACTTCTCCCAGGATTCCAAAATGTGACTGATGAGTTTTACACCCACGTCCGTTGTCGACCTACCCTTCGTGAAACCAAACTGCTGACTATGCAGTATCCCATTAGAGTTAAAGTGAGACAACATCTGGTCCAGCATGATTTTTTCATATATTTGAGACTTTTGAATGCGTTTTTGATTGTGGCAATACATACTGGTTTAAATTTAAAGTTTGGTATGTCCTGTGTGTGTGTTATTTTATTGAACAGCAGATTTTGTACACCGTTTAATGTCATAATTGATACACATAGCTATTGTTTTTCAAAAAGGGTTACCTGGAATGTCTTTGGATTCCCTCCATTCTTCTGCCAGTTGTAGATAATGTAGCCTAATGCCATACCGACGGCGTAACCAGTCAGGTTGGTATACGGTCTGATGTAAACCGTGTTGAACACTGGATTGTCTATGAATGACTTCAATGCGGTGCTGAAAGTTGGAGGTAAATCATTGGCTATATTACAAAAAACTAAATAAGTAGCACAAGCTTAAGCGTTATCAGCCCAAAACGTTTTGCAGCATTATCACGCTGTTTAATTGATTCGGCTGAATAAAAACTATTCCGTTCGTGTAAGTCGACCTCATTTCTAATCATTTTTCTTTTTCTTACTTTGGTTCAAATTTAAAAAGTATGATGATTCTTTTGGATGTCAAGTAAAAAATTATCTGGTCAGATTGGCGACGAATCTTTGGAAATATACATGATATTCCGTTTTGAAATAAAACACCAAAATTTTTGTGATTTAAAACCATTTACTCAAGGAAGACAATTTGAATTTTGTACCTATTAAAAGCGCCGTACTGAATTGTCGGTAGCTATATGTGTTTTTACAAAGAACCGATTCGCTCAGAATCGGTTCTGAGACCTTAACACCTAGCTGTGAACTAGTGACCCGAATACTTTCGGCTCCGCGACTCAATACCGACCAGGCGTCGAGAGACGCGTGCTAGCGGTTGACTCCGAGGCTTGCCACCTAAGACCCGGAACATCAATCAGGTTTCGAGCGAAGTTCCACCTTCAGGGAGAAATATCACGGTGTCAAATTTCAAGAACAAATTTTGTTCTAATCCTTCTTTTTTTTTAAACTATAGCAATAGTGTAGTTTTTTGTACCATCATCTAATATATTTAAGCCATTCGTGTCAAAAGGTCGCGCAATGTAATTTTTCCGTTGTAGTGATTAAGCACGGATACAATTTGATCGCGCCTAGGGCTGAATAGGTGTTGCAACCCCTTCTCACCTTCTGGTTTTAATTTTCAAAATCACAGATTTTATACAATTCTGAACAACCAATTTCGCTGCTTTACTTAAATAACATTATATGTCGCCAATTATATATTTTTTTTCTTTCTTTGATCCTTTTAAATTTTTTATAAAAATTTGTATTAGGTTTTTTTTTATAACGGAAAATTATACGTATTAACATGTAGCAGTGACGATTTTTATTTTTAATTACGCTACAGTTTCCACTGCTGGGAAACAGACCTTCGCTCTGTATGTGGGAGTGGGCTGTGATCCATCACAAAGGCTCAGTGTGGCTTGGTCAATTCCACATGACTTAGATTGGAACTTTTAGTTCTAAGAAATTATGTTTTTTTACGACGAGCCACATCATGAACGACAAAATAAATATCTGAAATAAAATAATGAGTTAAAATTGAAACATTTTCCTATCAAGAAAGTTAAGTTAGACTTATTTTGGCACCGACAGATTTATGCGCTCGTTTTATTTGAAAGTGTTGAATTCAGCTTTTTCTACAGCAAATCTCCTTCAAATTCAGTTAGTCCTTAATTAAGGAAAATAACCCCTAAAAATGGATTAACTGGCAAAAGATTAGTAATAACAGTCGTTCTTCAAAATGTTATTTGTCCTCAAATTACAACATATCTTAATGCTTTTGCTATTCATAAAAATACGATAACTACTAAGTCTCTTCGACAATGACTGGATTTCACCTTTTACTTGTATTTAATTAAAAGGCGAATTTTATCAAAATCTTTTCTTTATCACTTCTGTGGACAAAGTTCAATTAAGTTATCATACCTAAAATAATAATTATGACAAACTTACTCCGGAGATATAAGCATTACTCCAAGCAAGTGGTCGTAATAAGTGTGCAGTACGGAAGCGATGATTCCCACAAGGAATAGGAGGCTCAGTACCACCTTCCTAGATGCAGCTGTTTTGCACGTCAAGAAGACAATGACTCCAAGAATGTAGAGCTGGGTGTCACAGGCTAAATACCTGGTAGCAAAAACGAAACAGGCAGTTACTTTTACTTTTCTAAGAGATAACTAAATATTCCACCCTTAAGTGCTACAAAATCGTGAGAACCTGTAATTGGCTCTATGTATCATATACAATTGTTATCCATCTTATACAGCTATTGGTCTCTTATCTACACTAATATTACTAATCACTAATCTACTTCTACTAATATTATAAAGAGGAAAGATTTGTATTTTTGTATGTAACGAATAAACTCAAAAAAATCTCGACCGATTTTAAAAATTTTTTCACCATTAGAAAGCTACATCTTTACCAAGTAACATAGGCTATATATTATTGCGCTAATAACTTAGGGGGATGAGCAATATTGCATTAATTCCACATTACTCAACTGTTTGACAACTGACAACTGTCATGACAAGCATTAGAATTAACCGGCTATTTTAAACTAATTGTCATCAAAGTAAGTAGCCTGGCGATTCTATGACCGCCCTGCCAAGCAAAAGGTTTCAAGTTCGTATCCGCAGTCAGTATGCACTTATTGTGGTAATTTTTTAATGCTGTAAGTTTTCCAAAACAACGCGAGTTCGATCCCCAACCGGTGTTCACTTTTTGTAACTGGGTATTTTGTTTTATTTTAATCCTTTATTTTCAAATCATTACAAAATAGTTTTCGTTTTTTCCATCAACCGGGCCCGACATTAAATCCAGACTTCGTGGCTGCTACTGAAAAATTCCTGATGGAATAACCCAATAACACTTTTCCCGATCCGAGAATCGAACCCGGGACCTCAAGCTCAGCAGTCGTGCTAGCTACCACTCTACCAACGAGGCAGTCTCACACATACACCTTAAAATTTCCGCGCGAACGAAGTCGCGGGTATCAGCTAGTGATTAAATAAATAAATAAAATAGGGGGAGCCAAATGTCACCACATGTGAATGGGTATGAATTTAGACTCTTTTTTTATTATGTTTGAGCCATTATTAATCGAAAAAAATATTTAAAATATTTTATAAAAAAATTACCAGGTTTGCGGCATGCAGTAGGTTTGATAAAAATTGTTGATGTAAAGGATATGACGCCACCACTCCCGGCGGCAGTCACTTACTTCAGTATACAATAATTTCTGGCGACAAAAATAAGTTTCGATTAATACTACACTACCTACGGATGTAGAGCCCTTCCCCCCGGACCTCTGAGGAGATCAGACGCTTACACAGTAGACTTATTGTCAATTTTAAATAAAATAATAGGTCTTTACCTATGAAATTGCCGTATTGCAGTACAGACTTTTTCAAACAAAAAAAAGTTTTGATTGGCTATGAGTTCTAAATTCAAATTAATTTTGTTTTAAAAATATGACATTCTATTTACAAAATCAGTCTTTTGTTTATTGATTAGCGTTGTATTTTCATTACATTTCAACATTTTTCCTCATAATGGATACTTTGAAATTTCGTGTAATTATGGAATATGAGTTCCGTCGTGGCACCAACGCGGCACAAACGACCCGTAACATCAACGACGTTTACGGAGAGAACTGTACAAACGAACGCACAACCCGTTATTGGTTTGCTCGGTTCCGTTCTGGGAATTTTGACTTGAAAAATGAACCTCGTGGTCGTCCGGAAACTTTGGTCAACAATGATGAATTAAAGGTGATTGTTGAAGCTGATGAAACTAAATCTACAGCTGAGCTGGCAGCAGCTTTTGATGTTAGCATTAAAATAATATTGGTCCATTTGCGACAGATTGGCAAGATAAAAAAGCTTGATAGATGGGTGCCCCACGAACTTAACGATCGCCAGCGCAACGTACGCGTCGAGACTTGCCTTGCGCTGCTTAACAGGCACAGAAATGAAGGAATTTTGAACCGAATTGTTACGTGCGACGAAAAATGGATTCTTTTTGACAATCGAAAGCGCTCAGCAAGTTGGTTAGATCCTGGTTCGGTACCAAAGCAATGTGCAAAACGAAAAATGACCCCTAGAAAGGTGATGGTCACAGTTTGGTGGTCTAGTGCTGGTGTGATTCATCATAGCTTTTTACAAAACGGCGAGAGCATTACTGCAGATGTGTACATTGAAGAACTGACCACAATGATGGCGAAACTCGCACGTCTGCAACCAGCTTTGGTCAATCGGTCGTCTCCACTGCTACTTCACGACAACGCGCGGCCCCATACTGCACAACAGACCGTCTCTAAGCTGCATGAGTTGGGTTTGGAAGCTCTCCCTCATCCGCCATACTCACCAGATCTTGCGCCTTCCGACTATTACTTTTTCCAAAATTTGGACAACTTTTTAGCGGGAAAAAAATTCATTTCCCGAGAGGCAGTACAAAACGCCTTTGAAGAGTTTGTTGTCTCCCGTCCAGCTGATTTTTGCAAGAAGGGCATCCATAAACTGCCACAGCGTTGGCAAAGATGCATTGATTGCAGGGGTGATTACTTTGAATAAAAGAAATAAATAAGTTCGAAAAAAAAAATACTTTAACTTTTTTCAAACAAAACGGCAATTTCATAGGTAAAGACCTAATATTAACAAAATTAATACAAGTAAATCAACTCAGAAAAATAGGAGTGCATAAATTCTGAGGAGCTTCATCGTATTACGAACGATCATCACTGGGACATTACAAGCAGCAGGCAGTGAGTCACCGCACCATCACCACTACCACCGCCAGCAAAGCTAAGCCCACTGCTGCTACGGGATCAGCCCACAGGGACGGTTTTTTTTTTTTGGAATGGCATCTCGCAGTTCAACCTAGGAGGTTGTCGTCTGCTTAACCGGACTATCCTGTGGGTGCCTTAAGAGTAAGGCCTCCAGCCAGGGCATAAAACTTACAAACTAAGCGACTACACGCTAAGGGCACCTCCTGTGGGGTACGAGCCTCGGCTTAGGGCGTCGCCTGGGGAGGACTGCATGGGGACAGGCTGGATCTGAATGATATCATTATTTAGGGGCTGATTTAAAACTACTGGCGCAGCATCTCGGGCTGGCTCGAGCGAGGGTCGGGGAGGGCATGGACCGGGACGTCGCGACGTACCACGACGGGGAGGTCGGAAAGACGGCGGTTTGTGTCTGAACTTTTTAAGAGTGCTATTCTCTTTGCTACTCTCCTGGAGGAGGGTGATAGCATCATCGGGAGTGACGAGGGTATGCCGAGGGCGGCGTACTGTACTAATGCGCGAGGGTTCGTAACGGGCGGCCGCTGCGATCAGGGGATTACGGTGTTTAATGGCGTTATCGAAGAAACGCTTCGAAAGACGTTTCATAAACTGAAGGACCGTGGGTATTCTAAGGTCTACGTGTAGACGGTCATTACGGACATAAAAAGGGGCTCCCGTGACTCTACGTAAGAACCGGTTCTGCAAAGTTTGCATCCTGTGGATGTACTTAGGCTTGGTGTGAACGTACACGACGCAAGCGTACGTCATAATGGGGCGGATCACCGCGGTATAAAGGCGCAACTTACACTTTAGTGACAACTTGCTTTTTGCCGAAATCATGAAATGAAGCCTACCCATAGCAAAGGCAGCTCGGTCGCGAGCTGCTTTATTGTGCGCCGCGAAGGACAGGTGGTTGTCAAGTAAGACTCCTAAGTACTTGGCTTGCTTCTCCCAAGGGATAGGCTTACCGTACATAGTGATCGGGCTGAGCGCGGGTGGCTTATTTTTACGCGGTTTAGAGAAAAGAACTGCCTGGCTCTTGTCGGGGTTCACCTCGATTCTCCATTTCCGGAACCAAGCGCCTAGGACGTTGGCTGAGGTTTGGAGGGTGCTGTAAATAGCGTCGTGACTGCGGCCAGTGTAATAGATGGCCGTGTCGTCCGCGAACAGGGCTAACTGAGCCTTCTTGCTCTTGGGGATGTCACTGGTGAACAGAGTAAAGATAAGGGGAGAGAGCGGGGAGCCCTGAGGGACTCCGGCTCTAATGGGGTGGGGGAAAGACAGTGCCTTCCCGATGCGATAGCGGAAGGTGCGATCCGACAAAAAGTTTCGTAAGATGAGCACGAGCCGGTCTGGCACTCCCAGTTTGTACAGCTTATATAATAAGCCGTTGTGCCAGACTTTGTCGAATGCCTTTGCTATGTCGAAAAACAACACACCCGTCATCGCTCCACGCTGGAAGCCAGCGCTCACGTGTTCTACGATGCGGTGGGCCTGTTGAATGCAAGAGTGTCCGGTCCTGAAGCCGAACTGTTCGTTGGGGATGAGGCTCTTAGCCTCGGCGAAGTCTTTGAGTCGCTTATACATAAGTCTCTCGTAGATTTTACCGAGTGCATTCAGGAGACTGATAGGTCTGTAGCTCGAAGGCTCAGACTTGGGTTTGCCTGGCTTAGCGAAACCGATGACAGTGGCGTCTTTCCATATTTGGGGAAACGCGTTGTTGTTCAGGGCGCCATTGAAGATGGCCGCCATTAACACGACGAGCTGAGCGGGGAGGAGTTTGAACACCCTATTGGTGATTCCGTCGGCGCCGGGTGCTTTCCGCGGTTGAAGTTTGTTAATGATGTCTTGCACTTCGTCAGCTGTGACCGGAGGCAGAGGATCATCAGGGTCTTCTTCGGGGGGCAGGGCGGTTCTACGTTCGACGAATGCGTTCACCTCATCGAGATGTCGCTTGTCTACTGGTTTAGAAGGCTAGGTGGGTAGGCTCGAGTTTGCTTAGCTTTTTGTCCCATTGATTATTACGAAACTCACTGGTGCGATCCTTTACAGCACGCTGTAAATTACGCATGTGGGCTTTGTTTGCCTCGCAGGGAAAGCTGCTGTAGGCACGGATGGTCGCGTTCTTTTCGTTTATCAGTTCACGGACGTCAGCGGGTGGTATCCAGCGTTGATCGCTCATTGCTGGGACTTCCCGTGAGCAGTCCTTCAGTACGGATTGCACGTGTTCTGTAAACGAGTTGATGGCGGCCGTCGTGTCTGCGACTGAGACTATGTGGTCGGGGATGGCCTCCAGGTGAGGTGACGTGGTGGATTTCAGCTTTTGGCTGACTTTCCTCCAGTCGGTTATCACTTGGGTCGGCGGGGACTGGCTGGGGTCAGAAGGACCCGAGCGGCTAACTAAGTGCATGAGCACTGGTCGATGGTCTGAGTTAAGCTCATGTAAAGTCTCGATGGAATGCAACTTAAGGTTGACATTCTTGAGTAGCGATATGTCGAGAACGTCCGGACGTTGGTCGGGGTCGTGGGGATAGTGGGTGTGCTCCATAGGAGCGATGTGGATCGAAGTTGAGGGACTCGCCCAGGTTATACACGTGACGTCCTCTGGCAGAGGTCGTTGTGCTGTTCCAGGCGGGGTGTTTGGCGTTGAGGTCGCCCGCTATGATAACGGAGTCGCTCAAGCCGAAGAGGACGGCAAGGTCTTTGGTGAACAGAGTGTGCTCCTCGGACGTGCCGCCGGGAGGGATGTACGCAGAGGCGATAGTGATCGGTTGATGGCCGGTCATGCCTAGTCGACACACTGAGGTCTCGAGTAGAGACTCCATGGGAGGTGGATCTAAGGGGATGCAATACAGTTATTTTCTATAATAGATTAGAGTCCCGCCCTTGTGGCAACGTGACCGATCGTTGCGAACTATGCGATAGTTGGCAATTCTCGGATCGCGGTGACTGGGCTTGAGGAAGGTCTCCTGTACGAGGAGGATATCAATTTGATGGTCGCGGAGGAAGGTGGCGATCTCATCACGCTGGCCTCTAATGCCATTGGCATTAAAGTACCCTAATTTTAGGGATCAGGGTTTGGTGCACGTTAATCTCGTATTATCCATTGGAGTTAGTCGAGATTAAGGTTGCGGAGGAGGTCGCCTAACTTGAGTAGGGACTTGAGGATAATTTTAAGTTTATCGCCACCAGTGTTAGCCGCCCTGAGATCAGCCGCCATGCGGTCTGCTTCGGGGGTGACTAACTCTACTAACGATTCTAAATTTACGTTGTGAGAGGGGTCCACGGCTACGGGGCCGGGTGGCGTGGGACGAGCGGGCGTCGGTGCGCTCGCTTGGGCCGCTGGAGTGGGGACAGGGGCATCTAAAAGCCCAGGGATGGGGCTGGACTTTGCTTTACTGAGAGCCGGGAAGGCTCTCTGGTGGTTCAGTGTGGTCCAGGGAGAGGGCCTCTGAGGGCTGAGTCTCTCCGGCATCTGGGCAGAGGGTAGCCTCACCGATGGGCTTTCTCTTTGTTGACGGGCGCTTGCACGCTTCACCAGGTTAGAGGAGGCGCCTTCGGGGGCTTTCGAGCAGCCGCGGTAGTTGGCCGTGTGGCCCGACTGGCCGCAAAGCACACAGCTCGGTGGCTCCGTGCAAAGCGACTTGTCTTTGGGACGGGGGCAGTCTGCCGTGCCATGGTCGCCTAGACACTTTACGCATCTGTGCGGTGCATGGCAGTTGGCTTGGTTGTGACCGTACATCTGGCAGCGGTGGCACTGTCCGACTACGCTTGAGCGATAGGGCTTCCCTATTGAGATGCCTGTCAGGGAGCAAACCGACTTCACTTTGAAGATCGGGAGGTGACCTTCTACTGGGTCAGAGATGACCAGTACCATATCGTAATGGTCTCCGCCTCTCGCCTTATGAAGGCGGTGGACGGCTGCGACCGGGATGTCCTGGCCTAGGAGGTCATTGAGGATGTCCTCCGTGGGGATTTCCTTCGGGATCCGCCTGATCACCACGCGGGTGGGCTTCTCCTCTGGAAGAGAGTAGGTGTGGAAGGCTATGCGCCTTCCGATCAATTGACGGGTTAGTTCCCTGAAGTCGGTGGTCGTAGGGACTACCACTTTGATACCATGTTGGGTGCTTTTCGCGCTAGTGTATTGAATACGGCTCTCATTACACATTTTGGACACGTCTGTCCATTTCCCTTTGTCCTGAATGAACAACGGGGGAGGGGGCTTCAGCTTCTTTGAAGAAGCGGCTGAAGAGTTAGCCTTAGGGCTGGTTGGCCTGCTGGTATGAGCAGCGGCGGACTTTGGTGCGGGGACCGGGGAGGTGGGACGGGACGCCTCGGGAGAGGGGATTAGAGGGAGCGCGACTAACTTTTTGGCCATGGCAGCCTGAGAGTTTTTGCCCTTCTTCCTCTTGCCCTTTCCGACGACTTGATAGTCGTCTTCTGAGGACGAGGAAGCAGAGCAGGAATCTATCACCGATTCCGAGTCGGAGACTGGCACGGTTGTGTCCATGTTCTCCGAAATGGGAACAATAGACGCAGGTGCGGACTGATCCATTGTTTGCGAAACAATGGGTCTGGGATTAGCCGGAATCGCGGCGACGACGGCTGGCGGTAAGCCTTTGTCTATGTTCCCAGAAACAAGAACAATGGACGCAGGTGCGGGCTGGACCTTTGTTTGTGAAACAATGGGTTTCACAAGAATGGGTCTTGGGGTAGCCTTAATCGCGGCGGCGACGGCTGGCGGTAAGCCTCTGTCGGCAGGCGGCGGCGACAAAGGGCTCTCGAGCGCGTCACTGAAGTCAGTGACGGTGTCGCTTGTTTGCTGAATTTCAGCAATTTCTGACCCATATTTTTGTAAATATGGGTCGGTCGTGAAGACGCGCAAGAAAAAACGCAAAAGGGTTTTTCCTCTCTCGTCTAGGGACGACATTTTGACGGTTAAAAGTTAACAGACATTGAGTGAAGCTCCGCGCCTAAACAGCCTAACAACCTAATTCCTTGCACAATTATGTAGGGAATTTTCTGGGTCCAGCAACTCACCCGCTTCAACCTTCCCGCAGCCACAGTCCGAGGATCCGGGCTTGGTAGCAACTCCAACTCCAGTCCAGGAAACTTTTCTTTCAGGAACTTGTTGAAACGGGAAACACTAGCACAGTATATCGGCGGCGCACACGTTCGCGACGGAGCCCAATTTTTTCACCTAGACCCTGAAGGGGTTAGGTGGGCGGATTGGGTCACCACCTTCTCTTGGTTTCGTTGGCACCGTTAGGTTTTCCACCAAGAACCTCGAAACTGAGGACTTTTCCCTGATGGGGCAAAGGAAGTTAAATCGGAATAATATCCGAAGCAAAATGAGCAAGTGCTGTCTTAATAAAAGGACAATAATTGTTCGGGGGTGTAGTCAAGGGACTACTGATGACGTCACGACACTGGGAAGCGACGAACCGATGACACACACTGATAGCGAGCGGGAATGCGAGAAGGTAGCGGCACGTCCGTACGCGGCGGCGGTCAGGCGGAGAGTGCCCCCCACAGGGGCGGCACGCGTCCTGGCCAATTAGCTGCGCACGAGCAACATCACCGCACCGAGCTTCACCAGCGGAGGGAGGTATGTGATCTGCTGTACTCTTCGCATATAGTACTTCACTCGTCACACTGCGACTATCGCCGCTCTTCGACCTTACTTGTTAAATATGTCGTTTCACCGAACACCCCCGAAGCCATCAATTATGTCGGCGACTGACTCGGAGAGTGTGGATGGGCGCAGCAAAATAACTTAAAACTAATAAAATCGCAAAGAATATCTTTTACTAGCTGTCCCGCGCAACTTCGTCTGCGTCACATTTGCCCCGTCTTCGCAACATTTTTCATTACTGCTTCGCTCCTAACCTAAATGGGGTATCTAACTCTGAAATATTTTTTCAAATCGGATCAGTAGTTTCTGAGATTATCGTTCATGCAAACAAACAAATTCTTCAGCTTTTTTTTTTCTAGGTACTAGGTACTAGGTTACTTTTTAGTACTATTTCATTTATGATAGGTACTATTTTGAACAATCCTACCAATTTTCAGCTGGGTGTGAATTATTGGGGTGCGTCCCTGTTGATATAATAACAAAAGTTCTAATGATAATTTGGCCTATTTTCATTTGATATTATTTTTGATTAGTATAACGATGAAATGATATAATGAATTATTGATATAATTTCAGTTTACCTAATTTTATATAGTCTAATAAACATTTTCTACAACGCACATTTGAACTAATATTCAGTTAGTATAGTATTTAGTTCGTATATTATTCCTCATACATCCCTGCGTCAGATCCCCTATTTGGTTCGTGAATCATGTAGGTTAGGTTAGGTTAGAACCATGACCATTGGCGCCAGATCCCCCCTATTGTGGGTGAACCATCTGGGTTAGGTTAGGTTAGAACCATGACCATTAGCGCGCGAAGGGGAGAGAGCAAAGCGAGCTTGCCGCGGCAAGGGCCGCCGAGCGCCAGATCTCCCCTATTGTGGGTGAACCATCTGAGTTAGGTTAGGTTAGAACCATGACCATTAGCGTGCGAAGGGGAGCGAGCAAAGCGAGCTTGCCGCGGCAGCGGCCGCCGAGTGCCAGATCCCACTATTGTGACCCCTTCTATTGTTGGTGAATCATTTGGGTTAGATGAGGTTATAACAGTATGATGTTTTCTGATATTTACTTATTCACTACAGAATTTGGGCAGAAAATGAGTAAATATGAAAATTAGGTCAAATGAAAATAAGTTCAAATGAAAATTAGGTCAACTGAACGTTATACTAAATGTTATTAGAGCAAAAGAAGTTTATATGAAAAGAAATATTAGATCACATGAAATTAAGTTATTTGTTTTTATAGCATATGCAAATTATATCATGTGAACGTTATTTCAAGTGATAATATAATATTATCTGTTATTATGGCATATATTACACACCCGAATTATTGTACCCTCAGATGTCTAAATTGACCGGACTAATATGCGTAGTATGCAGGTAGCGCACAGGGAGTTTTTCTATTTGCTTTTAGCACACTAAGTCCATTTATGGTAATTGTGACAGTTTTATTTTAGTATTTTCGACATGTTTTTTCCAATTTAAATGAGAGTCTAATGTAATACCTAATCATTGGAATTCTTCAATTTGGATTATCTTTGTTATATTTTTTAAAGTTATTTTTGGTAGAGTCTAAATTGTATGATTTTAGTTTTTTTGTTCTTTAATTCAAGATTGTGATTCTAAAGCTAACTTTTAATTAGGTTAAAAATTTCGTTAATTTGGCAGTTATATTCTAGGTTGTTAGTAGAGCTTTTAAAGAGTACAGAGATGTTAACACAAATACAGACAGACAAAAAAACTAAACACTAATAACAGAACTCCATAATTATACAAGAACAACTTATGATGTTGACAATAAATACTACGGACGGCGACTGGAACGCTCGCAAGTTCAACGCTTGCGGCAACATAAATGTTATTTAAATTGTTAAATCAACTAATCAGTGTCAATTAGTAAAATAATATCAATAAAAGTGCAATAATCCTGTGTAAATGTTATCCCATGATTTAGACCTTTAAGAACATAAAAATAGCAAAAGTGGAAAACGACGGTTAGTTTCGTTGTGAAAACAATTTAAAGTGCTATTCTAAGACAATTTATCATAGTAAGATACAAAAACAGTGACAATAACAAACACAAAACAAAATTTAAGTGTAATAAACTGAATATTATAACTAAAAAGTGATTGTGAGCAAACATAACAAAAACATTGAACAAAAATTCAAATGTTTTAACCGTCTTGGTGTATCGTCAGTAGAACAAAGAAATGCCCTTTGGACCCCACTAGTTAGCCGAGCACGGAATATGGAATACCATCTACAAATTCATCATTAAAGATAATGCTCGTTTGTCCCAGTGGTAGTACAGCCTGGTTGGGTATACGCATAGTCGTGAGATCGATCCCCACATATGAGCGTCACTTTTACCATTTATAAAATTTTCGAAATTTAATTTTCGTAATGAATTTTTTCGAGAACATCACGCTTCGTAGAAAACGAACTCAATCTCTGACAGATACTACAATGGAAGAATCTAGTACCAAAAATTTGTCGTTAGATGGCACCACACACAGTCTGCCAACTATATCCGACGATGAATGTGATGAAATGCAAAATTTAAAAAGCCAAATAGAACAACTTAACTTAGAATTATCTTCTGCCCATGAGGAGATTAATCAGTTATCAATTGAGAACAGTAATTTGAAATCAACATTAAATGTCGTTACTAATAAATATGAGATCTTAAAAATAATGACAAAAAAATTAACTAGTGACGTTGAACGTTTGAAGTTGGTGACCCTATGGTCACCAACTTCAAAGACAACAAAGTCTTCAACTCCATTAAAGTATTTGACACCAAAAATGAAACACAAAGGTATAGTAGAAGATTTCATGCCTCGTAAATTTTCTCTGGAGCTTGAAAGACCTGCATCAGCCATAGATGATACCAGGAATATGCAGACCGACTGTACTCAAGAACCTCAAGAAACGATTAAAAATAATGCCTTAATACTGGAAACACAAACTATTACCACGAATAATTGTCATATAAATACAACATCAGAGACACGAAAACAAAATTATAAACTATGTATGATTTCTAGCAATAATATGAATGATATATTAGATATAGGAGAAAATACATTTGCAGGGTGTAAGTTCGGTCACTATATCGTACCAGGTGGGGGTGTAAAACAGTTGTTTACAAATTTAGATAAGAAACTCGATAACTTTACTCATGATGATTATTGTATTATCTATATAGGAGAAAGGGATTTTGAAAACTCCAATAACTATAGTCTTTTAATATATATAATATGTTCGCCGAATTTTAAGTTAAGTAACCAATTTTCAATATTTAACAAACGAATTGAAATGTTTAATCACTTGATGTATTTAGATAATGAACTACATGAATATGCATATCTCTTTGATTCCAACTATTACTTGGGATACACAAATCAAATGTTCCGAAAATATGATGCAAGGGTAAATAATAGAGCAGTTGCCATGATTCTAAAAAACTTAATGCAATTTATAGGATACTTGGGTTCACAACCAGCATCTTCTTACGAGTCTGTTTCTCATCCTTGTCTTGATAATCCTGTTATCGGACCAATTAATCGGTCGTTTAACATTAACTTACGTGCAGATCAATCAACCCAAACTGAAAACACTAGTAACGCAACCGAACAAGAGTTTTTTCGTTTATAACCATTTATATATTCTGCATAAAAATATAAACGGATTAAAAGGAAAGTCAGATTTGTTAGATATTAATATAAATGAACTTTTGCGGCAAAAGAAAAAAGTAGATGTAATGTGTATTACCGAGCACAATATGAAAGATGACGATTGCATGCATTCAGATATACCTAATTTTAAACTCGCAACATGCTCGACAAGAAACACTAGAAATGGAGGAACGTGTATATTAATTAGAAATAGATACGAGTATAAAATTATAGATATTAAAGAGTTCTGTGTTCCTAATATTATCGAATGCTGTGCCATTGAACTCGTGACACACAAAATAATTGTCATATGCATTTATAGACCTCCAAAATACACCAAAGCTGATACAAAAATTTTCTTTGAAAAAATTGAGCATATTTTAGACTATTGCGGACGTAATTTAAAATCAAAAGTCATGATGTGTGGTGACTTTAATATTGATATTTTATTAAATACAAAATTGTCCATTGAATTTCAACATCTCCTTTTGAGCTATAATCTTAAACCGAGCATAAAACAACCTACGCGTATATCAAGTGGAACATGACATGTATTGATAACATTATACATAATCTAAGAGGTGGTAAAGCTGAAGTTTTGGAGTTGGCACTATCTGATCACACAGCCCAACTATTTAAGTGTCCTGTAAAAAAGACATGTTCTATTGATCATTGGTATGTTCTAAGTCGGGATTACAGCTGTGAGAATATACATAAATTTATTGAAGCTTTAAGTAATCTTAGTTTTTCTGAAGTATTCAATAGTAGCGAGCCAGAAATAGCATTTAATTCTTTCCATGATCTATTTATACTTTTTTACAATTTGTGCTTTCCCACCATAAGACAAAAGATTTGCGCTCGAAAAACCCCCCAATGGATGTCTAAAGGTATCAGAAGTTGCAGTAAACGGAAAAGAGAAATGTTATGGCAATACAGACGGAAACCTAATATTGAAAATAAGCAATTACTGAGACAATATTCACGACGGCTTAAAAGAGTTATAGAATTGACAAAAAAAACTCAAAACAGTTATGTGATTAATAATGCAGAAAACAAAACTAAAGCTACGTGGAAAGTAATTAATGGACGTAAATTGAAATTTCCGTCTGAGTCTATTAGTCACTTACTTATTAATGATAAAAATATAAATGCACCTAAAGAAATAGCCACAGCATTTAATGATTATTTTATAGATTCAGCACGTCCTACAGTGAATCAGAACAATAATGCTACATTGTATATTGATTATCATCCTAAATATTTTTTTATGGCACCAACCGATCCAAACGAAGTATTCAAAATAATCAATTCATTGAAAAATACCAATAGCGCAGGTTACGACGCGATTGCTACTAAGATACTCAAGTCGGTGTCACATTTGTTTGCACCAGTACTTAGTTTTATGATTAACCTTTGCATAGAGCATGATCACTTTCCAAATTTATTGAAAATGACTGTTATTAGGCCACTATACAAGAAAGGCGATAAATCAAATATTGCAAACTTTCGTCCTATAGCATTAATACCAATCCTTTCTAAAGTGTTTGAGAGGGTGATTTTTAATTCTCTCTACTCATTTTTTGAAGTTAACAATATACTTGCTGAAGAACAAAATGGTTTCCGGAAAAACAAAAATATTAATAAGGCAATTTATCCATCCTCTCCTATCTCATGGTCTCTCCCGAGGTATTGAAATGGTTTTCTTCCTATCTTCAGGGGCGTCAGCAGTCAGTTCTTGCTGGTGACTCTAATTCCAGCTGGTGTGATCTTGATGCTGGCGTCCCTCAAGGCGGTATTTTATCTCCACTTTTGTTCTCTATTTTTATAGATCTCATAACTACCGAGCTTCAGTGTGTGTATCATCTTTACGCTGACGACTTACAGCTCTACTGTCAGGCAAGTGTTGACAGCTTGTCCGATGCAATCGAAAAGCTAAACCGGGATTTACATTTTGTCAAAAACTGGTCTGATCGTTTCGGGGTGGCGGTTAACCCAACAAAGTGCCAGGCTATTATTGTAGGGAGCCCTCATAGCCTGAGTAGGCTGAATGGCTTAACGGTGCCACCGGTTACCTTTGACGGCACAGTCATTCCGTTTAGTTCTGACGTCAAAGATCTGGGTTTGCATGTTGACACTTGCCTTGACTGGCGTAAGCAGGTCGCGATTGTGAGCAAGAGAGTTACCGGAACGTTGCGGTCGCTCTATCGGCTAAGAAATATTCTACCATCACACATAAAGGTAACGCTTGTACAGTCCCTAATCTTCCCCATAATTGACTATGGTGATGTGTGTTACTACGACCTGAATGCAGATCTCCTCAATAAACTTGACCGACTTCTTAATAACTGCATTCGATTCGTATTTAATCTTCGTAAGTATGACCATGTCTCTGCACATCGGTCACTTTAAAATGGTTGCCCATCCGGCAGCGCAGAGCGTTGAGAGCTTTGACTACCCTATTTTCTTTTCTTAATAAGCCTACTTCTCCTTCTTATGTGACTACTCATTTTCAATACTTATGCTCTGCGCACAGTAAGAATCTTCGTTCGTCCAATAATCGTCTTCTACGTTGTCCTTCTCACTGCTCTGGTTTTCTCAAATCTTCTTTCTTTGTCCAGGCTGTCTTCCTTTGGAATGCACGCCCTCTGAACGTCAGGTTGGCCAACAGTCGGTTCACATTTAAAGTTAAAGCTCGCGAACATTTACTTAAGAAGCTGGCAGATTCATCTCACAATTAAATTGTTGTTAGTTGTATATGTATGTATTTATGTTATTATCGTTATATTATTTATGTATTTATCGTTATATTATTTATGTATTTATGGTTATATTTTATTTGTAAAATGTTTTATAACCATTTGTTATGCTGCACCTACTATGTTTTCTCTCTGCATCACCCTAAGGTAGACTGGTAGAAAATGCCCAAGGCATTAAGTCCGCCTTTGTACAGTGTTTTTATACTTGTGCATAAAGTTTTAATAAATAAATAAATAAATTTGCCAAAGGTTGACTGGTAGAAAATGCCTATGGCATTAAGTCCGCCATTGTACATTGTTCTTGAAGTGTTAAATAAATAAATAAATAATAAATTTATGTATTAATATCTGACATACTCAATAATGTTGACCAAAAAAACCCGATCGCAGCAGTATTCATGGATATGTCCAAAGCATTTGATCACGTGGACCATGAAATACTGCTGGGAAAGTTGGAACGGTACGGTGTTAGGGGAAATATATTAAGACTAATAAAAAGTTATTTAAGTGGAAGAAGACAAGTCACAATTATAAATAGGATTTCCTCTACTTCCAAGATAGAAGTTGCTCACGAGTCTACAGTAAGATATACAGTGTGTGGTGTACCCCAAGGAAGTGTCCTTGGACCTTTGTTATTTCTCATACACAATGATTTACCAGGATGCATTGAATATCAAACTGTTTTATTTGTCGATGATAGTACACTCATTATCCCATGTAAATATTTGGAATCATTCGAACGTGACATAAATAATTCAATAGATTGCATAATAAATTGGCTACATAAAAATAAACTAAAAATAAACTTAGACAAAACACAGATCATGCTATTCCAACAAAAAACAAGACAGCCTAAATTAAATATATTGTATGCTAACCAAAGAATTGGTGAAACCAATACTGCTAGATTTCTTGGACTCCAATTGGACAGTAAGCTTGACTGGAAATGTCATGTTGAAAATGTTTGTAGGAAACTAAACCAGTACTCATATGCGCTGTATAATTTATCAAAAATTGTAAATGACTCCATAGTTCTGATAGCGTACAAAGCCTATGTTACATCAACATTACGTTTTGGACTAATATACTGGGGTAACAGTACTGATAAATTAATTGCTTTTAGGGCGCAAAAGAAATGTGTACGTGCTATGTTCAGAACGAAAAAGACTGAATGTTGTGCTCCGTTATTTAAAAAATATAATCTTCTCACCCTGCCATGTTTGTACATATATGAGACAGCAGTATTTGTCAAATGTAACCATCACTTATTTCAAACATTTAGATCCAAACGACGCAACAACGATATATGTGCTGCTCCACATAACACTGCACTCTACTCAAAAAGTTTCTTGGGAATGGCACCCAAGATCTATAACAAGCTGCCTAAAGTAATAAAAGTACTGGACGACATAAGAAATTTCAAAAAGGCTCTTTTTGAACTACTGGTAGATAAAACATATTATACAATAGACGAGTTCTTATCTGACAATTTTTAATATAACTATTTAATACTAATTGATAATATCAGGATGTTGTTATATTTATCTTCTTTGTATTGTGACATACTTACTTGACTGTTTTGGATTTTTAATATGATGATTTTGACATGATAGACAAATATTGAATTAAATGTAATAACTTATCTTATTTTATTTTAATCTGTTATTGTATAATTTAACGTAATGATTAATATTATTGTAACGTATTGTTTGTACGCCCTGTGGGTAGAATGTAGTGATACCTGTAAAGATATGGCCTAAGCCTTTTAACACCTATAATTAACGACACCTACATTGACAAATAAATTGATTTGATTTGATTTGATTTGAAATACTAATAATCAAACCATATAAAAAGAAGGTTTACTAGTAAAACTTACCTTCCAATAAGGTCCATATGAAATTCTCGCAATCCAAGTCGATGTCAAGCCTAACATGAGAGCGTACGATGGAGTCAACCTGCATCAAACAAAATCTGTCGTGAGTTTTGTTTATTACATTCGTAAATTTTATTTAAGCCTGCTGGTCGTACAAGATAATAATTTGTATGAAATCAAACTCAAACTCAAAGTATTTAATTAGACCATTAGAGGCACTTTTGAAAGTCAAAGTACAAACAAAAAAAAAAGAACGCGAAGCTACAGTCCCAGTCACAAGACATAATAACTTGTGAAAGTACTGTAGTTGCCCATTCCAAAGCGTAGATCTCTATGGAGAAGAATGGGCAAGAAACTCCATGGACACTCTTTTAAATCAAAATATGTTACAAAATCTTGGTTACATCATTTGCCTTGAGAATTACTAGTATGTGAGAACGATGTAGAAATACGGGCAAGTTAAGAGCGTCCAGAGTAAAAGACGAAATCAATAATACGAAAATTAAGTTTTAAAATAAAATAATTAAAATAAACCGTGGCAGCTAAGAGATGACCAGTCACAACTGACAGCGCCCGTTCACGAACACATGTATCAGCCATCATTCAACTCAACCATATTGAAGGGAACTAAATGACCCGACACACCCGCCGCCATCAGCGTGACATTTAAGTGAGCATGACATTTACTCAACCGCCAGGGTAAATTCGCGTCAGTGTAAGATGTAGGTACTCAGTAAATGGTGGCTTTACAGAACATAGTTTTCACACATGTGCTATGCAATTATATAATACTAAGAGATTGAATTTATACAAAGCAAAGATATTTATACAATCTTCTGCAGCTTCCACAGTAACTTCACATGGTAATTTGATAGCCCCTATGGTTGTGGAGCAGGACCAGCATTGAGCCAAGCATTTTTATCATCAATGTAATCTCCCAACTTATAATATGCTTGCCTACATAGTGTGCGCTTTATGCAAGATTTAAATTTCGTTTCATTCAATTGAAGAATGGGGGGAGGTATTTTATTGTAACATTTTAAACAGTACCCAATGAAAGATGAGTCTACTTTAGCTAACCTGAAACCTGACTGAACTAGTTGGTTCCTGTTTCTAGTGTTAAAGTAGAAGTTTTTTACTAAATAAATGCAGATTTTTCCTAACGTACATGATATTTTCATAGATGTATTGACAAGGTACCGTCATGATGTTAATTTCCTTAAACAGTTCTCTTAGAGAATCGCGCCTACGTAGATTATATATGGCTCTGATAGCTCTTTTCTGCAGAATAAATATAGACTCGATGTCTGCAGCCCGTCCCCATAGTAAAATACCGTATAACATAATGCTATGAAAATAACTAAAATACACTAGTCTCGCGGTATCTACATCAGTAAATTGATGGATTTTCCTGACAGCATATGCTGCTGAACTCAGCCGTCCTGCAAGAGATGTTAATTGAGAACCCCATTGTAGCCTTGAGTCGAGCGTGATCCCCAAGAAAACAGTTTCATCGACAAATTCAAGTTTCTCTTGATTCAATACTATGTCACAATCACTACATTTGACATTTGGTAGAGTAAATCTTATGCACTTAGTTTTTTTCCCATTTAATACTAAATTATTAGCGATAAACCAGTTATGGACCTGCATTAGAGCGTTATTTACGTCGTTGAGGTTTGTGGCACGTCTGTTTATTCTAAATATTAAAGAAGTTTCGTCAGCAAACAACACCATATGCGGTTGGTTTTTGAACAAATGGGGTAGGTCATTAATATATACTAAAAAAAGGAAAGGATCCAATATTGAACCTTGTGGTACACCCATTTTTACTTTTAAACCCATTGAACCCGTTGAATTTTACACCATTTACTTGTACTTGCTGCTGTCTATCATTCAAATACGATTTTACTAAACTGAGCGCAAGTTTACCTAAACCGTAATGCTCAAGTTTCAAGAGCAGGGTTTCGTGATTTACGCAATCAAATGCCTTCGAAAGGTCACAGAAGATTCCTATGGCATCATGTGCCTCTTCCCACGCAGTATATATATGTTTTAATAAAGTGACACCGGCGTCAGTCATACAACGTCCTTTGGTGAAACTATACTGTTTGTCATGTAAGATTTTATTGGTGTTAAAGTGGGTGAGCATTTGATTAAGCATTACCTTTTCAAACACCTTGCTGAAAACCGGCAACACGGAAACGGGTCTATAGTTATTGGTCTCTTTACTGTCCCCAGATTTGAAAATTGGTATTACCTTGCTGTATTTCATAAGGTCGGGGAAGACTCCCTGGTCCACACACAAATTGAAAATTAAGGCTAAGTACGGTCGGCGATTGGCGGCGGCGACCTCTCGCGTCCGGCCCTGGTTCAATCCATGGTCCGGAGCGAGAGGGAATGGGAAGCCGTCGCCTCCTTCTGCGAAGCAGTCATGCTAGCGAAGGAGGTGGCGGAACGTGAGAGGGAGAGAACCTCACGTCCCAGCCGCCACGGGAGACGCCCCGGGCGTCGGGGGGCAACGAGTGGCCCCCGGCCACCGTAGGCGCGGGCCTGTGGACGGTGAGTAATGGGCTAGCTCACCGTCCGTCCGTCTTATGACGACAGACCGTGCCGACGGCGCGTTCGTGTTCCACGCGCGCCTCAAGGAGATGTCAGCAAATCGGAAGGGGTCCGAGAGGGCCGATGCCGGCCAGGGCTGCGGGTTGTTCGAAAAAGATACCGTGCCCCTGGAACGCAAAGGGCTAAGAAGGAACATGGATGGGTTTTAGTCAGTCAAGTCTGACACTCCCTTCCGCTCCGCCCAGAGCGGAAGAAGTCATTTGATAATTTCCCATCCTAAAAAAAAAAAAAAAATGCTAAGTACGGTGCTATAGTGTCGATACTGGCTTGACAAACTTTAACAGACATTCCCCATAGATCTTCGGTTAATTTGATTTTGATTTCCTTAAAAGCTTTAATGACTGTTATGGGGTTTATATGCTTAAATTGAAACTCAACCGGACATGCTGAAACGTTATCTTTTAATAAGTCAGTGGAAAGCAAGGGTGAGGAATTTAAGGTTTCGGTAGTTTTAAGCGGGATATTGGTAAAGAAATCTACAAATTCTTGAGCTACCTCGTTTTTAGAACTTAGAAGACCATGTGAAGTCTCTAGTCTGATATCATTATTATATTTTTTATTTCTATTTGTTTCACTATTGCTAATTTTCCAAACCGTTTTTATTTTGTTATCGGTGTACTTAATCTTGTTGCTAATAAATAAGGCTTTAGCTACCTTGCAAGTGTTTTTAAAGATTTTTGAATAAGTTGCAACATATTTATTGAACGTTTCCGAGTTGATGTAAGGCTTAAGGCCGTACAACTCAAACAATCGCTCCCTACTTATCCTAATACCCTTAGTTGCCCAGTCACTGAACATAAGTTTAGGGTAAATAGATTTAGTTTTCATTTTTAATGTATTATTGAACTCTACCATAACCACTGAAAAGAATTCCTCATAAAATTGATTTACATTTTCAATTACATGGCCCGGAATGCCTAAATTACTAATTAAGTTATTATTAAATTTATTTAAATTGCTGGGTGTTATTTGTCTAGAGTTTATCTGGATTTTTTGTAATGGTGTGTAGGACTCGAAAACAACGGTTTGCCGGTTTGAAGGGAGGTAATTAACAATGGATTTATCTAAGTAGTCGCGGCAACAAAAAACATTATCAATACATGTAGCAGTATTTGTAGTAATTCGGGTTGGTTCTGAAAACACGTTTAAAAAATTAAATGATTTAAAAACATGTAATAATCTACTGCTATTAGAATTTTTGTCTAAAATATTAATATTGAAGTCACCACAGATAACCCCAGTGATTTTTTACCGGTTGCAAGTTTTGCTATAGCATCTTCCATTACTGACTCAAATATGGAGTAGTTTTGATAATTTGGGGGTCTGTAAACGCACACTATTATATGCTTATCCAGCTCAACACAAGACAGTTCAATATTATGCTCAACCGATAGATCAACAATATCGTTCCGCAACTTAAAATTAATATAATTTGTAACTAAGATTAATGAACCCCCACGCATCTTGGATTTTCGGTTAAAGCAACTTCCCACACTGTAATTGGCGTAATTAATTAGCATTTCATAGTCTTTTAACCAATGTTCAGTAAAACAAACAATCTCAAACTTTGTTTTTTCTAAAAATAATTCAATCTCTAATTGCTTTGAAGAGAAACCTTGAATGTTTTGATGGAATAATTGCAAGGAATTCTGCTGAGCCCCTTTTTTACATTTAGCTATTTGATAGCGAGAAGGTATAATGTTACTGGTATCTTCTGTTGTCTTACTATAAATATTTTGCTGATATTTATATCATCAATTCAGAAAATGTATGTGGGACTGCAAGTCATCATTCTCCTGGCCTTTTATACCGTCGGGGTTTTAGTTTTTTTTAATTCCTTTTTTATTGTCAGCTTTTTAGTTTACGAATGTGAAAGATTTCGCAGACGCTTTAGTTCTTGCAAGGAGTTAATTCCTGCTTTTATTTAATATTCTAACATACGACTCGTCACTTCGAATTACTTTTTAAAATATAAGTTGTGTATATTTTTGTAATCACCCTTTAAAACCCTTTACTTTGATACCCCACTCGATGGTAATGGCAGCAAAAAAAAATCTAACTTCTCGATGTGGCACCCGAAATCCGCCATTTTTCCAGTGACACTCGCACTACTAAGACGAATCTGACGACGTATATTTTATCGAAAGCCGTTCATCCGTTTAGGAGTGACGAGGGAACATAAAAACGGACATACATACAGGTCAAACACATTGCCCATCTTTTGGACTTCGTCGCAGTTGGGTTAAAATACGCAGTCAACATTACATTTCATTAGAGTGTAATTATTTTTTTGTTTCTATAAATAGATTAACAATGAGTTGACTACATTTCACACTCAACACTTTTGTAGCGACAAAATAAAAAGCAACTTACAACAAAAGTACTAAAACGCCATCTATGATTAACTGAAGCACTAACATCTCCTGCATCTCGCAAGCAAAGTTATTCTCGACTTAAGAGATATAAAAAAACCCGAAAACAACTGTCGGGCAGTAGCCCACCAGACATAACACCCGTCTGTTCGGAGAAGCTCCCTTTTCTATGGATTATCGAGTAACTTTATACTCTGTTCCTCATACTCCTAAACATTCTATAAAACTAGTTGCAAGGTTGCCTGTATCTTACTTCTCACTAATATTATTGTTATAAATAAATATGTATTACTTATAACTGGTAAAATCAAATAATAGTCTTTGTTGTGGTAGTCGTCTATGTAACTCTATCTTCTCTCTGTGTGCTGATGTCGAGGAGAATAAACCGGTTCGTTTGAAATTCACTGAATTATGTTGTTTTAATAATTATAAATGCGAAAGTTTGTGGAGATGTATAGATGTTTGTTACTCTTTCACGCAAAAAATTACGGAATGAACCTAGACGAAATTTGGCACAGGGATAGATTAGAGTTTTAAACAGAACATAGGATATTTTAAACCTGGTAGAACAAACCGGTGGGACAAATACCGAACAAAACACGAACTTGCATATAAGGAGCTACATGTTTGATCATCATCATCATCATTTCAGCCGAAAGATGTCCACTGCTGGATATAGGCCTCCCCCAAGTTTCGCCACATTGACATAACATGGGGGGTTTTGCCATTATCGCCACGTTTGGCAGGCGGCTTGGCGATCGTAGTACGGTTGTCACAAAAGCACAGAGAACGCTGCTGCCCATTCTCTGGCAAGTCCCTTAGTCGCCTCTTACGACACCCACGGGAAGATATGGGATAGTGCTATTCTTTACGTCCGACACCATACAGAGCATGTTTGATACTAATCAAATATGCTGTTCGAGAAGAGATAGAAATCTCAAAAGTAAAATTACTTGTGAAATGTTTATAAGTCCAACTGACTTCCGCTCTTACCTCAACCATCTCGCAATGATCTGTAGCGGGAGCATTGTCCACGATGTTCCCTCTTTTTCCGCAGATATCAGCCAGATATACACAAGCAGGAAGGACGAGATGACAAAGAATGTGTGCATTATCAGTGGTCCGTTCACATATAAGCTAATAAAAAATTTAAATTGTAGTAGCTGAAATTAAAAAAAAAAAATGTTTTTTTTCAATTAAATATGTTCGTGGTGCGACAAATAGTATATTTCTTTTAATATTGATAAGATTTTATGACATACTTACATCTTCTATAAACTTTGGATTAACAAGCAATACGAGGGCGGTAAAAGAACCGTGGCCTACCAATACGAGGAACATAGTCAGCGATCTGAAACAATTACATAATAATTTTAATATATCATTAAAAATAAGGTACGTAAAATATACTGATTTTATTTTGAAAATATACTCGGTAGGTACTTTACCTGATACCATGAATGCCCCCCAATGCTTTTATACGAGGATCTTGTGCTTCTCCAGGCAGTTTTGTAAACTTCCTCCAATTCCGATATATTGAAAAGCAATACAGGTATCTGAGAGCTAAAAAAAACGAATACAAATACTTGTTTCTACTTACAATATTACGCTTATATTTCTTAGTTCACTTTTTTTTAAACTAGGTTATAATAATGCTAGTAAACTGGTAACTGGATTCATGTTCTAATTAAAACCGACAATTTTAAGTTCGAGCCTGGCTTAAAATTCATGAAAAACAATTTTACTTGACCTGTGACATAAAGTTTAATTATGGTGCTAACAGTTTCGAAGTGAAATGGCTGTGACATACGGTTGGACAGACAAACAGGCAGACAGGACGAATCTATAAGAGTTCCGTTTTTTTTTTCCATTTGTCAACAGAAACATAAAAAGGGTAATGTTCAGGGAAGCAAATAAATTAACTAATAAAAAGAAAGCTTACCTCCAACATTTTTTCCCTTTAATACATAGCGATCACAGAGACTTGCGACAATGTTAACCAACAATATCATGATGCAAACTACTGCAACAGCTATATCCAAATTATCTAATGGGTAGTCTCTGTCACGGGTGGAACAATCAAAGTCATCGTAAACCCTCGTTTTCAACTTGTACTTGTTATAAAAGGTTTCGTTGGTGCATGCTTCAAGGGACAATCTTATGTCTTCATTCGTTCCAGAACCATTGAAGAACTTGCTGCATGTTTTTTTCATACAAAAGCCTTGGCGTAGCACAGTATGGTTGTAGTGTATATTACTGTCTGAAAGTTTCTGCAAACAAGAGAGAATAACTTAATTTTAAAAAAAAAACTTGAAAACCTAGAATTTACCTAAACATGGAAGGTAACTGAGGGAAATTATATAGAGATACTATCTACTCGTGGAAGCATTTGATGAAGTTTAAAAGTGACCATCGAGGAAATAACTGTCGGCAGCTTCAGGTGTTCTCCCGCCGCTGTAACGAGGGCACAGCATGGATCATCCCACACATCACACTCGGCCAGCGTATGCCACAGGTTGTCCTCCAGACATTGGACGCAGTGTCGGCATTGAGCGTCCTGCTACATACTTACGACACAGCCTTGTCTCGCGACCTGCGTCACCTGAAACATCAAGGAGCCGTGCTTCCATGCTCCTCGGAGTTCAGCCTACACGTATTTGCGGGAGTGTGGACGTCTCGTTCGATAGTACCGCTGTCGTGCACCGTTTCTGTGATAAGCACATAGAAGTGGAGGTGGAGACGCCATTGGACGCCATCAGCGACGCGTCTCCACACTATCCGTAAGGTCGCAAATTCGGAAAGGCGGCGCGTGCAGCGGCACGTTGTTTTGAGCGTGCACGCTCGACTACTGAACGTATGAATTTCTCTCTTGGTGTATTCGTAGCAGCTTTTTTAGCGTGTAGTTAAGCGTCGTGATCAGTGTTTTGGCGTTTTAACGAGCGGTTACATTTAATTCCATTTCTTCTTTGACACAATCCTATTTTTGAACAATGGATGTCTTGAAATCCATAACTCCGGCCGTGATTGCACTTCGCTAATCATCATTTCGAATGACATGATGTTGACATCAATACTATCCCGGAAGGAGGATCGCATTCGTAGATTAAACAAAACAAACAACAACAATTATACACGAATGTCTCATAATATCGTTCCTTTGACGTGATACTTTCCCTTGAATGGCGGCCTCCGATTGGTCAACGTACTTGGATGACTGCGAAAACTAGTTGCATGCACGCTGAACGCGACGCTGTACGCGACAGTTTACGCTGGAATGCTCCGCTGCACGCCCCGCCGTTCCAGATTTGCGGCCTAAGGCGCTGTGTGTAATGGTGGTGCATCGAGGTCGAGCGACTGCGCTTTGAGTGCATAGATGCCAGACGCCCTTACTCGCGTTTTGTACGAAACGACGTTTCCTATCAAATGAAACTTTATTAACATAGTAAGTAACAAGAGAGTGAAAGATCGGTTAATTGGATCTTATGAGGAAGACATTGTGTAGAAGGTAAGGAGGGATAACTTCCTATATACAGTGCTGGGACCCTATCATATTTTGAGCTTCTCGAATCATAAGTTCAACTAGATTTTCGACTTCGAAAAAATCGTTGCACAATCCTCAATGGTAAATCAGAATTCAAACATAATATCCTGAGAACCACTTCCATTACCATCAGCCTAACCTTTTGCCAACTATGTTGGGGTCAATATCCAGTCTAACTGGATGCAGCTGAGTATTCGTGTTTTACATGGAGTACATCTACTGGTTATACGATACGGTCAGCCTTTCGGGCTACTGACTACCTGTAACGAATATCAAAGATAAATGACAGCCGGGACTAACGGCTTAACGTGCTTTCTGAGGCACGGAAGAATCTCGGTATGTAATCGGTGGTCACCCATCCACGGAACAACCTAGGTAAGCATAGCTTAACCTAAAGATTGATTGAAGATTTGGAAACTGGTGTTCCTCAAGGCGGTATTCTTTCTCCTCTTCTGTTTTCTATTTTTATTAATCTCTTAACTTCTGTGCTTCAGTGTGCGTATCATCTGTATGCTGATGACTTGCAGTTGTACTGTCAGGGGGGAGTTGACGAAATACTAGATTTGATCGACAGTTTAAATAGGGACCTGATGGCAATAAAAGCCTGGTCCGATAAATTTGGTGTGGCAGTTAACCCTAATAAATGTCAGGCGATTATCATTGGGAGTTCTCGCAATCTTAATAAGTTGGATGGTACAACCTTGCCACCAGTTCTTTTTGACAACACGATTGTTCCTTTTAGCACTGATGTAAAGGATCTAGGCTTGCATATCGATAGCTCTATGAAATGGCATACTCAAGTCGCTCGTGTCAGCCAGAAAGTTACTGGTACGTTGCGGGCTCTGTACCGATTGAGAAACTTTTTACCATCGACTACGAAAACAATGCTTGTACAGTCCCTAATTTTTCCTATCATCGATTATGGTGATGTGTGCTACTTTGACCTGAATGCAGATCTCCTCGATAAACTTGACCGTCTTCTAAATAACTGCATTCGATTCGTTTTCAACTTGCGTAAATTTGATCATGTCTCTGAGCAGCGGTCTCTCCTAAAGTGGTTGCCCATACGGCAGCGTAGGGAGCAAAGGGCGCTAACCACCTTGTTTTCTTTTCTTGTTTCTCCCACTTCCCCTAGTTACCTTGCTCCCCACTTTCAATACCTGTGTTCCAACCACAATAGGAGTCTGCGCTCTTCGCTTATGCGAAGAGCGCAGACTGTGTTCCGTGTTCTTAAATGTCCCTCTCATCGCACAGACTTCATTCACCGATCATTCTTCGTTCAGTCTATTTCTCTGTGGAACGCGCTTCCCCAGGAAATCAGGATGGCAACTAATCATCTATCTTTTAAAATAAAAGTACGCGAGTACATTCGAAAGAAGTTAGCAGTATCGTCACAGCGTTGATATTTTCCTCATTGTTTGTCCTTTTATATTTAAGAATTTATATATTCATATATATTTATAGTATTTTGATATATATTTATAGTATTTTATATATCCTTAGTTTGTCTTATTAAATTATTATTTTTTTTACCGATAGACACCTACCACTGTTTGTCTCTGCATCGCCCAAAGGTTGACTGGTAGAAAATGCCTATGGCATTAAGTCCGCCACTGTACATTGTACTTGAAGTGTTAAATAAATAAATAAATAAAGATTGATACGAGCTCCTCCTCCTGAGAGCCACTACCATTGGGACCAAAAATAATGATGACACCTTTTGCCATATCTTACCTGTGCTTTAGTCAGGAGTTCGCTGGGCTCGTCCGAGACAAGAGCAAATTCTGCGAAACAGAATATTGCATCAGGTTCATCGAAGCATTCTTCATAGCTGTCCAGGTGGTACAGTGGGGGCAAGCGAGCATAGTCAGAGTCTAGAAAATAACAACAATGAATTAACAGTAGAGTCAAGTCGTTAATAACACTTTGACCTTGAGCTGGGCTAGTATAATATGGACTTTCAATAGAATATGAGGACTCATCGTCATTATCATCATCAGCCTATAATGTTCCCACTGCTGGGACACAGGCCTCCTCTCTATGAGAGGGACTGAGGGGCTGAAATCCACCACGTGGGCCCTGTGCGGGTTGGTAGATGTCACATGTATTCGAAATTTTACTTCTAGGACATGCCGGTTTCCTCACCATGTTTCTCTTCACCGTTTTTGAGGGCAGCGGTGATGGAATAAATCACACAAAGTAATGCACCTGGTTGGATTCGAACCCACGGCTTACTGCTCGTAAGTCGGGGCTGCTACCACTGGGCCACCGCTGCTCTTATATGAGGACTGATCGTACAAAATTTTGTGCTAAATAAGAATCAAATTAGCTGTCTATCATCAATCTAAACTAATATTATAAAGAGAAAAGATTTGATTGTTTGTTTGTTGGCATTGAATAGGCTCCGAAACTACTGGTCCTATTTGAAAAAATCTTTTAGTGTTAGATAGCCCATCTATCGAGGAAGGCTATAGGCTATATATCATCACGCTATGACCAATAGAAGCAGCAATGATAAATGTTGCGAAAACGGGGAAAATGTGACGCAAACGAAGTTGCGCCGGACAGCTAGTTTGAGAATAAAGAAGTTGGAACCATATACCTCGACCCGGTTTTTTGCCTCGGTGGTCTTGTGGTCACTATCGCGACTGCTGAGTATGAATTTTTGTATAAGTTACAATGTTGTTTACATAAAAAAAAACACCTTTCTAGGAATTTCCCCAGTACGATGAGTGCGTTTAACAATATTAATAAACATTAACACAAACAGCAGACCCGGAACAACTACCTGTAGGTCATACAAATATTTGTTCTATGTTTTCTTATTGTTTATCATTAATTAATTTTAATTAGCTACTCTGTATTTCTTATGCAAAAATAAATCTTAATTGACCCAAAATACAAAGTTGAAACTATCGTCAATTATAAAGACTGTAATTAACTTCGTATTACAATTTAAGTCAGTTAAAGATCATGTGCAGATCACAGCATTAAAATTATTTTTAGACGAACAATAGCACATGAGTGCTATCACTTGCACAATTATTATATTTTTTATTTTATTTTAATTACAACAACAAACAATTACATAATAAGCATAGAGGCTAAAAACTTAAAATGAACTATTATGGAATCAACAGCGTTATTCACAGAATAAATAATAATAATAATTTTATTGTAATTGAATTTTTATATCTAAGATTATTAATGAAATTTAATTTATGTAATTTGTAATTCTGTAAATAATGTAATAACCAGTAATCTTGTTTTTAATTTCTTTATGTGACATTTAATTTTGATTTTATTGACATTATTTTATGATCTGTTAACTGTATTGATTATTATTTTGGAAATTTTTATCTTTATTTTAGAATGTTTTATTTTTATTTTTTTATTTTTAGTAATCGTGATTTTATGTATCGCAGGTGTAACGTGTTTTTTTTTTTCTTTTTTCTATGGGGAAACCTGAAATAAATGGATTTTATTTATTTATAATTAATTATAGATATCAACCGCAAGTGGTGGGAGAGCAGCGGTGGCCAAGTGGTGGCAGCCCCGACTTACGAGCAGTAAGCCGTGGGTTCGAACCCAAGCAGGCGCATTACTTTCAGTAATTTATTTGACCACCCCTGCCCTCCTAAAATGGTGAAGGAAAATATCGTGAGGAAACAGGCATGTCCTAGAACTAAAAATTATTGACAGCGATGTCGAAGAATTTTTTGACGCCCTGTAATTTTGATACTTGTACAGTCACGGACTTTAATTGATGAGTCACTTTCAAACTTTCAAATTATCCAGTTTTATACATTCACGAGGTTACACGATTAAACACGAACTCAAACCGCATGCTCGAAAACAAGATGTCATATTACTATTAATCGGAAATAGTCTTATTCAAAGACGTTGAAGAATGACTAATAAGTTCTTTATGAAAAAAAATAGAAAATGTTACATGCGTTTATCCAACCTATTTCTTACTGACCTCCTTTGAGTTAGAGATCATTAAATACTCTTTATTTCTGACAGTTGAAGTGTCGATGTCACAGACGATTATTTCAAATTTTGGTGAATCGATAATTTGTCATGAACGTCATCTTGGACGCCATGCGTTCGGATAAAATCGTGAGATCAAGTTTTTCCGTTTCTACGTTAAAACAAATTGTCGCTAGGTAATGGTTGTAGTACTTAGGTAACCCAGGTACTCTCCGCGAGATCGTCAGCAACACCAAGGAGCTGCTGGCCTTTCTCGGGGAGCTGGGGTGGTTGGAGTAATGTTCCCACCCGTACGCAAAATACGCGCTTTAGACGTGGAGTTGCGGAAACCAGCCCGCTATACAATACAATACAATACAATAGGTAATGGTTGCTAGATCTGCAATTGGTTGACTTTGGGTAGTCACTCTGTACTATGTACGAATATAACCGACTAAACCCGATTTGCATTACACGGGTTAAATACGAACAGTATCAAGTGGCTTATCATTTAAAGTCCGCGACTGTATATATTTTATTTTATATTTATTTGTAGTTTGTAAATAATGTACTAAAAATTCGAAGATTTGTGACATCTACCAACCCACACTGGGCGTGATAGATTACAGCCTGTGTTACGGCCTGTATCCCAGCAGTGGGAACATTATAGGCTGATGATGATCAAAAGCAAAATGATTCTATGTAACACAACATCACACCTGTAATCCCGAAGGTTTAGGTCTGCCTAAACCTTCGGGGGTAGTGCCCCACATTTTTCCAATTAAGTTTTTGCTCCATTTAATAGTTGCTTCGTTGGTTTGGCTCGTTGCTGAGCATAAGGTATTTTTTTCGATTCCAAGGTTATTGCGTTTTACCATCAGGAATTTCTCAGTAGTTGCCAAAGACCGTTTGATGGCAATAGGCTCTCCCCCTATTAAATGGGTCTCAAACATTACTGGTGAAATGTGGGTACACCTCTGCATAACTATTTGGTGATTACAGAAAAATAGGCTTTTTCGATTCTAGGTCCCGTTACTGGTCCTGGTACTGTTCATACAACCAGATAGAAGGTTACCTAGCTAATTTCAGGCAATTACGATAAATACCAAATCGTATTATAGGACACAAAAAGAAATAGCCTTTATTCTACCACAATTTTTTCTTCCTAATACATAAAAAAAAAAACTAAATTATATGGTAAAAATTGACATTCATACATATATAATTCATAAATCCATGCATTATTTTCAATTAATTAAAACTGAGAATAATAATATATTATAACAGACATTTTGTAAATAAATAAAATTAGGAACAACAATTAATAAATTAAAATAAAAATTCAATTTCCTCGTTTTAGATTACTATAATTATTTGGTAAAAAAAATTAAATAGTTTTTTGAAATCCATTCATTTTTACAAAATTTTATAAAACTATTAATCACAATTATATTATTATAAAAGTAATTTTGAATAATTAGGAATTTGGAATTACAATAAATAAATATATTATTAAAGGTGAGTTTAGTTTAAAATTTTTATATCTACACACATCAAAAGTGTCTATAGGGATCAACATATATTTTTGCAATAACTTTTCTCCTGATTGATATTAATGAAAATTTTCTTTAAGGATTCATCAAATAAAGTGTTTTCGTTTGTCACAGTAACGATAAACCAAGTCACCTTTGCATTAATAAAGAAATTTGCCATTTTCTAATAAAGGGATTTTTGACATTTGAACCACTAACATTAAAGTTCGAAAAAAAGACTGAAATAACAGTTTTCTTTAAAATTTTATTGGGTAACTTAAACAATTAATAATCCGTGTTTCTACCGCGAACACTAACAACACAAGAACATCGGTTTGGCATACTCAAAATGAGTTCATCCAAATCACGCTGTGGAATGGCCGCCCATGTTCGTTGCAACAACAAAAAAAGGTCTTCTTGCGACTGGATACCCTCCATATTCGGCAGAGCTCTTCTCTGTAGCATATCCCATGCATGCTCAATCGGGTTCAAGTCTGGCGACTGAGCAAGCCAGGGCAGGACATTGATGTTAGCTGCGGCGAGAGTCTGTCTTACAACTCTTGCGGTGTGCGGTCGTGCATTATCATGCATTAACTGAAATAAGGGACCGATTTGCACTTGTAGAGGAACGATGACGTCTGATACAATCGTCTCAGCATAAATTTGAGCGTTGAGGTTGCCTCTGATCCAAATCAACTCAGTTCTTCCGCCGATCCAAATACCCGCCCATACCATGATGGTTCCACCACTATAAGGATGGACTTCCTGGCAGGATTTTAATCGCTGTTGGCGTCCAGGGGTTCTCCAGTGTCGTATACGTCTTGTATCCGGTCTCATACCAAAACGAGACTCATCAGAAAAGCACACGAAACGCCATTGTTCTTCTGCCCAATTTCTGTGTTCAAGAGCCCATTGATATCGAATCCTACGATTGTGCATTGCTATAGGTGGTACCCGTAGCGGTCTTCGGGAATGAAGGTTCACTTTATGCAAGCGGTTTCTGACTGTTTGGTCGCTAATTAAGTTCCCTGAAGAGTGATGCTAACATCATGGCGGTTATTGTTGGAGCTCTTCGAGTTAAGATTTGAATGTATCGGTCTTGTCTCCGTGTGGTGCAGCGATACCGTCCTCCATGGCGCTCAGCCACGGTACCAGTGCTTCGGTAACGTGTCCAAAGTCGACTGATAACACTCTGACTTGTATTCAGAGCTAAAGCCACAGTACGTTGCCGGGAACCAGCTTCTATCATTCCCACGGCTCTGAGCATTTCTTCCCTGCTTAAATGACGTCGCCGCTCCATAATAACGTTGGTTTTAATCAGTAGTAGGGAAACAGTAGCACTAATAATGTCTTCAATGCGTTGTATGTTTTTATAGGGAAAATATTGACAGCTGATTTTCATCTTTTACTCGAATTTGATTCACAGTTCCTGATTAAAATTATGAAATGCACCAAAAAGGATCCATATAAATTTATAAAATCATAAATTTATTACAGAGCCACATCTCAATCTCAAGAAATCCGCATAAAAATGCTTGATCCCTAGACACTTTTGATGTGTGTATGAAAGCTCTTAAAATCAAATGAAAGAGCATATGCAGCCAGGATCGTCTTCTCACGAGGGAACTCCTCAACGTTTGAGAGCGAGGACAGGAAACTTTCCATGCGAGTTCATATTTGATCGATAATCACGATTTGTATCATGAACTCATCCTGCAGCCAGTATCATCTTCTCACAAGGGAACTCTATGCACAGTGCGTGGGAAACTTCAGCTGCAGTTTATGGGGCGTGTGGTTTCGACTCTATTACCAGCAAGAGCCGATTTCTTAGTCAGCTCTTGCAGGTAGCCACCGCCAATGGCTCTGCACACAGGTGCTAAGTTGGAAGAGCAGAGCGAAACCATCCCAGAGGTGACAGCAGAAATGAGCGCGGCCGTGATGTTGCTCCGGGCTAAAAACCCGTGCTTTAATTCTCACCCTGAAGGAGATGGTTTGACAACCACTACCATTGGGGACAAAAAATAATGATGACACCTTTTGTCATAAACTTACTTGTGCTAAAGTCAGGACTTCGCTGGGCTCGTCCGAGACCAGAACAAATTCTGCTAAACAGAATACCGCATCAGGTTCATCGAAGCATTCTTCATAGCTGTCCAGGTGGTACAGTGGGGGCAAGCGAGCATAGTCCGAGTCTAGAAAATAACAACAATGAATTTATTATTAAAAATTAATTGTCGACTTCATCATTATCAAATCGTAGTGGGTCAAAGTATTACTACTTTGACCTCGAGCTGATCTAGCAATAGAATATGAGGCCTGCTTACTCGTATAACGGCTTTGTTACCACTATTAAGTGGACTACCGTTCAACATTTTACGCTAAATAAGAATCAAATTACCTATCCCTGTTGAATTAATGTTTGAATTGTCACACGTATTTTATTTTTATGGCAAAATGTGTCATTTCCCTACATTATCATTATTTTTACCATCTTTTGTATCACGTTTACTGAAAATAAGTAATTTTGACATTGACTTTAATCGTAAACGAGAAGAATTTTAAAGATGGAACCATAATATAGATAGATGAAAGAAAAGTTATCAGGCGAAATAATTATGGAAAATAGTGAAGAAATATTGAACTTTATTTTGTCAATCACTTACTGTCCTGACTGACTGAGATATCAACGCACAGCCTATACCGCTGGTGTTAAACTTAACCTAACCTGAAGTATGGAGGATGTGGCCTTTGTGATGAATAAGTATCCCCAAAGAAAGAGTTTTTCGAAATTCCACTCCTAAAGGGGTAAAACAAGGGATGAATGATTGTATGGAAATTGGTCATTTTTAAAGTTACAAGCATAATATTTGAAATACAAGCTTCCGGTTAGATATAAATAAATACAAATTTTTAAGCATTTTTAAGAATCTACCCCTAAGAGGATTAGATAGGGGTTGAAAGTATATTTGAAAAATCCGTAATTTTTGAAGTAAGAAGAATGAAATTAAAAATTGAAGTTTCTGAGCAAATATAAAATAAAACGTATTTCAATGTTTTTGGAAATTCAACCCCAAACGGGAAAAAAGGCGTGGAAGCTCCACCCCTCAGACGGCAACAGGGGTGGCAATATATTTTTTTTGTTTAAATTGGTAGCACTATTGTATGGAGAAATACGCTAAAAAAACTTCATTAATACATACTTCTAGGGGACATTTCGCGAAGGACACTTGTGAGTTACGTAACACACACTCGCGAGACTGGACATTTGCGACGCTTAATGGCTTCTTGGGTGTAGTTTTCGTGGTTTTTGAATGAAAATGAGGTCAACACGAAAATCTAAGAAGGGGCCGAGGAAAATTTGCTGGTTTTCCTTTATGGGTGTCGTTTTCGTGGTTTTCAGGGTCGCTGACAATGAAACTAAGGTCAAAATGAAAATCCAAGATGGCGCTGAGGAAAACTTTCGGTTTTTCCTTCACGGGAGACGTTTTCATGGATATCAGTGCCGCTGATTAGAAAAATGAGGTCAAAATGAAAGTCCAAGAAGGCTCTGAGGAAAATTTGCTGTTATTCCTTCACGGTGTCGTTTTCGTGGTTTTCCGGGTCGCAATAAATGAGAATTTTCTTCGGCACCATATTGGATTTTCATTTTGACCTTAGTTTTCAGGGTCAAATAGTGAAATTTAAAATACACAATGTCTCAATATCCTCCCCTAGGCTGTGGCTGGCATTAGTTTAAGTGAGAACTGTTTCTTACATGGTCAGTTTTATGTTGCATTCTCCGGAGTGAGCTCTGCGAGTAACGTGGTTATTTGTGCCCCAAAAGGAAACAGGTGCTAGGATAATTCATTATTTATAAAGTTTTCCGGGAGAAAAATAAATTTGATAAATTGAGTATTTTAAAATTCAAAAAAAAATGTTAGCTGTCTCATTTTACACCATTAACTATATCGACAGGCGTGGATGGATGACCGCGGCATTTGAGCAACGGCAACGTAGTTCGAAAGACATGAATACAATACATTCAGGTTCAATCCGGTCACTAACAAACTAAAATGAAAAAAAAACGCCGTAATATACTTTTCAGAATGAATTCTCTGTCTTCTTACTTTGAAAATCATGGACTTTTATACAACTATTTATCCTAAACTTACATTTACGCGCGTGCGAAGCCACAGGCAACAACAATTATCCATAAAATTTAAATCACATTTTTCGACATTATTTTGACATAATTTTCGACATTATTTTGCGTGGGTACACACGTGGGCAATTGTCGAACTGCACGCGGGCAAAGCGGCTGGCAGAAGCTATTATTATATAGAATGATTACGAGGAAATTAATTATTTGTAGAAGTTAATTTGCCTGTAGGAAGTGTTTTTTTTTTGTGTAGATCGTAATGTTGCCATTAAAAAAATGGACCATTCTAGGAACTACGACTTTGTGGTTAGTACGTTTGAAAACATTAAAACTCATCTAGACAAACAGCCAGACCTAGAACAACAACATGTAAACCATACAAAAATATTTTCAGTACGGAATCGAACCCGCTACACGCAGCGGAGCAGTCAATCGCTCAGCTACTGTGCCAACTGAGCTGACAATTTTATTATTAAATTTTAATTAAGTAGTCACTCTGTATTTTTTTTTACGAATAATAATCTTAATTGACACAACATACAAAGTCAAAACTATCGTCAATTATAAATATTGTAATTACCTGCCTATTACAATTTAATTCAGATAAAGATGACAGTAAATTAAATATTTTTAGACAAACAATTGCACATGAGTTTCATGATTTACATAATTTAGTCTGACTGTTACAGTCAAAATTGTTAATCGGATTAATACAGTTTTGACCGGTATGTAGTTGAATAAAATATACTATATTTGTATGAGTGGACATTAGACCGAGTATCAGTCAAACACTTTATTAAATAAAAGTGCATTTTCTCTACAGTACAAGTCTGACACTCCCTTCCGCTCCGCCCAGAGCGGAAGAAGTCATTTGATGATTTCCCATCCGAAAAAAAAAAAAAAAAAAAAAAAAAAGGTTCACTTCATGCAAGCGGTTTCTGACTGTTTGGTCGCTAATTAAGTTCCCTGAAGAGTGATGAAGCCTCACGGCTAACATCATGGCGGTTATTGTTGGAGCTCTTCGAGTTAAGATTTGAATGTATCGGTCTTGTCTCCGTGTGGTGCAGCGATACCGTCCTCCATGGCGCTCAGCCACGGTACCAGTGCTTCGGTAACGTGTCCAAAGTCGACTGATAACACTCTGACTTGTATTCAGAGCTAAAGCCACAGTACCTTGCCGGGAACCAGCTTCTATCATTCCCACGGCTCTGAGCATTTCTTCCCTGCTTAAATGACGTCGCCGCTCCATAATAACGTTGGTTTTAATCAGAAGTAGGGAAACAGTAGCACTAATAATGTCGTCAATGCGTTGTATGTTTTTATAGGGAAAATATTGACAGCTGATTTTCATCTTTTACTCGAATTTGATTCACAGTTCCTGATTCAAATTATGAAATGCACCAAAAAGGATCCATATAAATTTATAAAATCATAAATTTATTACAAAGCCACATCTCAATCTCAAGAAATCCGCATAAAAATGCTTGATCCCTAGACTCTTTTGATGTGTGTATATGTCCTTATTCAATAAATAGAAAAATATAAATTATTATCATGCTTTTGACATTTTTTTTTCTAGGTTAATTTGTGGTAGTCGCCTCTTTGGCGTAGGCCTCCCCCAGCTTCCTCCAGTTATCTCTGTCCCTAGTTTGTCTTCTCCAGTCTGGTCTACATATTTCCTGAAATATGTCCTCCCATAGTTTTTTCGTTCTACCTCTTTTTCTTTTTCCTTCTCTTGGTACCCATTCTGTCAATTTCTTGGTCCATTTGTCATTGGTCATTCTGCACATGCCCTGCCCATTTCTATTTTAGATTTCTTATTTTTTCGAGTATGTCATTTACCTTGGTTTTACTTCTTAGTGTTTCATTTTTAATCTTATCTGATAATTATATTCCTAACATGCTTCTCTCCATTTTCTGTTGGTGTATGGCCAATTTGTTTTCGTCCATCTTCCGTAACGACCATGTTTGGCAACCATATATTAGACATGATAGGATTACTATGTCGTACCGTTTCCTTTTTATTCTGATACGTATGTCTCTAGTCTTCATAATTTCTTTTAAGCTCCAGTATTTTTTCCCTGCAATTGCAATTCGTCTATTTATTTCTTTTTCTGTTAGATCTTGGAATGAAATTGACTGGCCCAGGTAGATATATTCTGTAACATACTCGATGTCTTGTCCGTTCACTTTGATGGCTTGGTCATTCGTAATAATTTGGGTTTTGGAGGCGTTAAGCGATAAACCAACCTTTTTGCACTCTCTCACTAAATTGTTTAAAATGCTGTCTAACTGAGTACTCTCTTCGGCAAATATATCGATATCGTCCGCGAACCACAGGTGGCTTAGGTAGGTATTCTCCATCTATTTTGATGCCTTGTTTTTCTCAGTTGATATTTCTGAAAACCATCTCCAGAACTGCTGAGAATATTTTGGGTGAGGGGGTGTCGCCCTGTCTTACGCCTTTTTCTATGCGGAATTTCGGTCCATCTCTTTCCAGTCGTAATTTAGCCAAGCTCTTAGAATAGATGCTATGTAGGAGCTCAATGTACTCTATGTCTATGCTTTGTTGTTTTAGAGCTATCCAGATAGCGGTGTGTTCTAAAGAGTCGAAAGCTTTGGAGAAATCTATAAAACATATGTTGGGGGTCTTTCCAAATTCCTTTCTCTATTAGTTGTGCCAAGACGTGGATGTGGTCAATAGTTGAAAAATGTTTTCTGAACCTTGCTTGTTCACGTGGTTGATTCTCGTCTAAGATTTTGGAGAGCCTGTTCAGAATGATTTTTGAGAATACTTTGTAGACATTACTCATTAGGCTAATTGGTCTATAATTATCCAGGTTAGCTCTATCTCCTTTTTTATGTAGTAGTGTTATTATAGCTTTAGACCACTGTTCAGGAGTCGTTCTTTTTTCCAGTATGTTGTTGAACATAGTTTGTAGAGGTTTCTGCAGAGGATCAGAAATACAGTTTAATACTTCGTTCGTAATGTTGGCTTCTCCAGGTGATTTGTCGTTTTTAGGGTTCCGTAGCCGAATGGCAAAAAACTGTACCCTTATAGATTCGTCATGTCTGTCTGTCCGTCCGTCCGTATGTCACAGCCACTTTTTTCCGAAACTATAAGAACTATAATATTGAAACTTGGTAAGTAGATGTATTCTGTGAACCGCATTAAGATTTTTACACAAAAATAGAAAAAAAAAACTATAAATTTTGGGGTTCATACATAGAACTAAAAACCAATTTTTTTTTCATCATACCCATGCGTATGGGGTATCTATGGATAGGTCTTCAAAAATGATATTTAGGTTTCTAATATCATTTTTTTCTAAACTGAATAGTTTGCGCAAGAGCCACTTCCAAAGTGGTAAAATGTGTGCCCCCCCCCTCTAATTTCTAACGTAAGAGGAGGAAAATTCTGAAAATATTCATGATTATAGAACGTAAAAAAAACTATCGACGAAAATTAATTTCAATAAAATATGATGTTTAGTTTTTGAGATATGGGACTTTTTCATCAAACTGCAGCAGTAACTTTGTTTTTCATTAAAATACTATGAAAAACCAATTTAGTTTTGCGGTTGACTTGAAGTTTACTAACTAATACTACTAACTAATGAATGACAGTTCAAAATATTGTTTGGGGCTATGGAACCCTGTGTGTGAGTAAGACTCGCACTTGGTCGGTTTTTTTGTGTTTTAATTGCATATTATATCTCTGAAAGTAGTATTAGATGTACTTTTCTACAGTTCTGTTTTTGGCTGTAAGGCAGTCTTTAAAAATCGATGTTTCTGGTGCAGCGTGGATTCTTGATAAAATATTGTAGCGTCTGTTATTATGTCTAATCGTTTTGCTTTTTTATTTCCTGCTTTATCAGTTAAATGTGATGTCCATTTTGAAGATGTACGGAGGTCCTTGTAAGCTTTTTTCACGGCTCCCATTTTACTTATATATTTTTCAAACGTACTCTTCCAGTGAACCTTCGTTCTTTCTGAAATCTCCGTGTTAATCATCTTGCTTATTTGTGTAATGTTACTTTTTACTTCCTTGGTTTTCTTTTTACTGTTTAATTGTTTTCTTTCTTCCAGTAGTTTCTTTACATGGATGTTCTTTCCTTCTTTTTTGTTTTTCTTTGCTTCAGGTATTTTTATAAGCAGTTTAGTCATTTCTTGTTCGAAATTATTACTTGTATTGTTTTTGTACGTCCGATGATTTCTTAACTACAGCAGTGAAATTCTCTTCCCATTGTTTTCCACTCTCTCTCGTAAGTATCGGTAGATCTCTAGTATGGTTGGTGCTGGGTTTGATGTATTTCTTTTTCTTCTTCGTGTCTATGTAGATCTTGCTTCTTATCATTTTGTGGTCAGTATTAAAATTCAGGTTTTGGATTATATTAAAATTGTGTATATCAAGGCTGTGGGTTGCAAGTATATAATCGATTTCAATATTATGTAAACCGTTTGGTGACTGCCAAGTCCAATTTTTGTTTTTTCTTACTTTAAATAAGTTATTTGCAAATATTAAGTTATTTTCTAGGGCAAACGCCACCAGTCTTTATCAGTGTTTTGACCTTTTACCTTTTGAGTACCTACTTGGCGAATGTTAACTTTTTCCTTGTAGTGATTTCCCGATCTGGACATTAAAGTTGCCCATAACTATAAATCTTTTTTTTGTGTTTGTTGCTTCCATAGCTGTTTGAACTGTACTGTAAAATCTGTGCAACTCGTCGTCTTTGCATTTTTCGGTCGGTACATAGACTTGAATACAAGACAACACGCTTTCATTGGACAAGCTTAGCTCTAGAGTCGCTACTTTATCAGAATAACATTTGAAGGAAGCAATGCTCATTTTTGGGTATTTTTTAACTAAAAAACCTACTCCATATTGACCATGAGTACTTTCCGTGTGGTACAGGATGTATTTATAGTATTCATTAGTTTCTTCGCTTTTTCTTCTTGTTTCGCATAGATCTATTATGTCCCATCTTAATTTTTGTGTAGCATAATCTAATTCTTCCATTCTTGAGTCGGACATTAATGTCCTTACATTTAAAGTGGCAATATGTACATATAGAACACAAGGTCTTGGCTAAATAATAAGTAGAGAAGAGCTTCTCCATCTTTTACGGCTTACGGGTTAGTCAGCAGCCTGAAACTCTGACAATCAGTCTTCCCAAAGGGCATCGTGTTTCCCAGTAATTGTGTTATGGACGTCACTCTTATAAAATACTGAAATTCTGTAGCAAACCGTCAGATAGAAGCCGGATAATACAATACTCCGTGGTGTCATACGCCCGCTTGTCAGGTATCATTTGTGAGTCAAAATCGAAAATCGAAACTCAAACTCAAAGCGTTTATGTCAATTAGACCATAACAGTCACTTTTACAGTCCCAGTCATAAGGCATAATAACTTGTGAAAGTACTTTTTTTACCCATTCCAAAGCGTAGATCTCTATGTAGAAGAATAGGCAAGAAAGTCCATGGACACTCTTTTAAATCAAAATATGTTACAAAATCTTGGTTACATAATTCATGTTAAGAATCACAAATATGTGAGAACGTTGTAGAAATACGGGCAAGTTAAGAGCGTCAATCAGAATAAAAGATTGAATCAGTAATCCAAAAATATAGTAATTAAAATAAACCGTGGCAGCTAAGAGATAACCAGAAAATATTCAGGATCAAAATATGTGTATGAAAATTTTCCCAATGTCCGCTCTATAAGTCTTGTATATTTGTGCGTCAGTTATTATTTCGCCACGAGATCTTTGTATGATGATTACAGAACACAATATGATATGACTTTGTAGTCTGGTATTCCTGGTTTTAATCCCAATATAATGCAAAGAGTTATTCAAGCTGATGGGCAGAATTTTTACCTTGTGGCAAAAAGCTTGTCCCTTTTTTCCTTATGGTTTCATTATTTAAGGAATATGGACACAACGCGCATACCTTGACTTTAGTACCAACTTTCTAGACCCCCAACAAAAAACCGGCCAAGTGCGAGTCTTACTCACACACAGGGTTCCATAGCCCCAAACAATATTTTGAACTGTCATTCATTAGTTAGTAGTATTAGTTAGTAAACTTCAAGTCAACCGCAAAACTAAATTGGTTTTTCATAGTATGTTAATCAAAAACAAAGTTACTGCTGCAGTTTGATGAAAAAGTCCCATATCTCAAAAACTAAACATTATATCTTATTGAAACCAATTTTCGTTGATAGTTTTTTTTACGTTCTACAATTCTGAATATTTTCAGAATTTTCCTCCTCTTACTTTAGAAATTAGAGGGGGGGGGACACACATTTTACCACTTTGGAAGTGGCTCTTGCGCAAACTATTCAGTTTAGAAAAAAATGATATTAGAAACCTAAATATCATTTTTGAAGACCTATCCATAGATACCCCACACGTATGGGTATGACGAAAAAAAAAATTTTGGTTTTCAGTTCTATGTATGGGGAACCCCAAAATTTATGGTTTTTTTTCTATTTTTGTGGGATAATCTTAATGCGGTTCACAGAATACATCTACTTACCAAGTTTCAACAGTATAGTTCTTATAGTTTCGGAAAAAAGTGGCTGTGACATACAGACGGACAGACAGACAGACAGACAGACAGACAGACAGACAGACAGACAGACAGACAGACATGACGAATCTATAAGGGTTCCGTTTTTTGCCATTCGGCTACGGAACCCTAAAAAAAGGGTCGCAGCTTGTTTTAAAAAAAAACTGCTATTTCGAAAAATCACGATACATACCTACGTTCAAAGTTTATGGAACAGCTTATTTAAATAATACAATTTAAAAAAAATTAAAACAAAATGCTCATACCATTGAGGTTGTATATCGCTGCAGTAGACATTTGGACCAAAACAAATAATATTAATTTAGTAATCATTTTGTTTTCTTGTAGCACTGAGCTACGCGACACACAACATATTCAATTAGAATCAGATTTAACACTAAGTCTTAATGACTAACTAAGTTGCGATAAGTTATGACATTTGTTTTTATTTCAGCAAAATACAGTATCTAATTCATTACCTTGACAACAATGTTTTTGTTTATTATTTCATGAAGTCGGTTTAACGTATGGGAGATTTTATTGAAATATTAAAACAGGAAGCAAAACGTTGCTTCGAAGGATGAAAAAAATTAAATAAAATGTCAACGTGCATATCATGTAATATAATTATAAACGACCTGCTTCATCATCATCATTTCAGCCTAAAGACGTCCATTGCTGTACATAGGCCTCCCCCAACGCCACATTGACATAAGGGGGGTTTTGCCATAATTGCCACGCTTAGCAGGCGCGTTGGCGATCGCAGTACGGTTGTCACAAAAGCACAGGGAACGCTGTTGCCCATTCTCTGGCAAGTCCCTTAGTCGCCTCTTACGACACCTACGGGAAGATATGAGATATGGGAACGATCAACTTGCGTTATTTCAAAATAAAATACGGGTCAAATAGATGACGACAGCTTATCTTAGCTTATCTGCAGCCGCAGCTTCAAAGTTCCGAACATCCTAGGAGCAAAGATCCTTCAGTACGAGGGTAAAGCTACTGATAAACATCTGAAGACTAGGAGGAATGAGGGAAAGTCACAGGGGGATATGGAAGACACTGTAAGGTTGATGAAAACCACTGACCCCAATGAAGTACCTATATTCTTCGCTCGCAAACTGACGAAGCTTCTTCCTATAACATTCGACCACATAGATGTAGGTCGCGTGTTATAAGACATAGGGGCGTTAAAAGTTCGCTTTTAGCAGTTAGCTTTTGTAGAGTTATGATGGACATAACTCTGTAACAAAAGAGTAACTCGATGCAGTCTAGCAGAAGTTACCATGATACGACTGTACGAGAAAGTACGCGCCTACCCTCAGTGCTGACTAATATTATCAACAGCACGCGTTGTGCAAAGGTCTGTGGCCATAGGGGGCTAGGTAAATCCTCGACACTATCGGATGATACCACAACGAGCATACCTCCGATTGAGTCGCACATATTATTATACTTGCGACGCGCAAAAAATCAATTAAGTAAAAATCAATTCAATTAAATTTCAACATTATTATTTTATTACATAAAATCTGATGCTGAGTATAAACATTTTTCCAACAAGAAAGTTTTTAATTTGATTTTAAACTCCTTCTTTCTTGTATTTTCTATTATCTTACGTTCTTCTTGTGATTCATACTGATGAATATACTTAGTAAAGTGTTTTAATATAATTAATATGTACGAGTATAAGCTTGGTACTGTTAATATCTCTAATTCTTTAAAATGCTCTCTGCATGAGACTTTGTGAGATCCTCACAATAGTCCTAATGGCACGTTTCTGTAAGATAAACGCCTTCTGACAGTTATAACTGTAACTGTTACCCCAGAGCATGAGGCTGTATCTTAATCTAGATTCTACCAGTGCATAATATATAGCCTTTAGTTGCTTAAGATCCAGAATATTCCTAAGGCTCCTGAGTGCATAGCATGCTGATGAAATACAGGAGTCCATAGCAGCTAGCTCTAGTTTCCAATTTAAATTCACATCAATGTAAATCCCTAAGAATTTGACTTTATCTATTAATTTGATCTTGCCTCCTTTGATTTGTACATCTAAAATGTCATTGCGAGTTGTAGTCTTATTAGTGTTTAAGTAAAACCAATCTCAGAGATTTTCGAGGCTTTTATTTACAGTTTTGATCAATTCTTTTAAGTCATTTGCTCCAATTATAATATTAGTGTCATCAGCAAAAACAACGAGTCTTACATCGGGCTGAACGTTATGCATAAAGTTGAGCAAGTCATTTGTGAATTTAATAAATAGTATTGGTCCTAAAATTGAGCCTTTGGGTACACCACGTAGTATATTTGTAATCCTAGTTAAGTAGTGTAAACGACTTCGTGATTTGTTTCATCGATGCTTTTTATTTCGACAAACATTCGTCTGCTTTGAGATAGATATATAGATTTAAGATTTTAAAAGTAGTAAAGACGTTAATATATGACTATCTTCGTTAGCATCAGTTGCTTGAGCCGAATAAATTTGATGCGTATTACTACGATTATGAATCGGTAATTATTTCTAAACCTTGCGCCTCTAAAATAACCCGAATTATGGTCAAGACTTGAACGGTTACCGCGATTACTATAATAATTCTCACGGGCCTCGTCCTTGTGCACCTCGTCCTTGATGTCTGTGTCCATTGTAATTATTTTTATACACACCTCGCTTTCCTCTGAGGTATGAACTTGACTTTCCAGAATAATGCATGATGTTGCCGTTGCTTGTACTCGCACCCGGCGACAGCGAACACTCCTCATCCTTAGCTGCCTTAGCCTTAGCTAGCTATAATTTCGAGCAGTAACTATCGTGCTAAGTTTAAAACTTTTTAAACCCTCGGAAAAATTTCTTACTGCCATTTTCTCGTTTAATAGCTTCAAAATATCATATTTATTAGATTCACCATCTGCTTGAGCAATTGTCAAATCTGTGAAAAGTTTTTCAAGTTCAGATCCATATTTATCAATCGAACGATGTCCTTGTGAAACATTTTGCATACGTGATTGAATTGCTATAAACGATTTTTTTGTTAAAAGAAAAATGCGTAAGCATGTCCTTGACAAGTGCTGTAACAGTTGAATACTTTGAAGCCATTCGTAACTTCGCGTTCTCTGATAGTCTACTTTTCAAAATAAACTAAATTAGCTAGTTTTTATCTGTCTCGCCGATCATAACCGAATACATCTCGATACCATCGATCAAGCGTTTCATCACATTTTCCGAATCGTCCATAACGGGTAATAAGTTACAAGCAGTTATCTAGCTTCTCTCTTTTTAATCAAATATTTTCTTATTTGCTCTAATAAACCATAATTGACAATTAATGTCTCATTCTTCATCTAAAAATAGAATCGATCCATTTAGCCATCGTAGTATGTATTATAAAATTGTAAGTAAATATTTCAAAACAATACTGTCAAGTTACTTGCAGCGCGACGGAAGAATGTCGTAAGTTTCAATTTTGCTGCGAAGTATTGAGTTACGTGTGCAAAAGTACACGATTATAGAATAATTTACTCGGCTCATAATGAAATATGATCCCATTCTATTTTTAGATTTAAATATTACTTATTGTTTTCTAGCTTTAATGTCCATAATTTATAATTATATTAATTTTGTCACTCGCGAGAGGTTTAATCGCACTCATTTTTAATAAAACACTCGCTAAAGTAGGTTAAACACTTTGAACATTAATTTCGGCAGGTAACTCACGGTTCTTTAGGCTGTTGTTTCGACGTTATTGTGTCCTCTAATAGAAGCCCGGATACGTTGCATAGCCCGAGACCAATGTCCTCCTGGATCCACTGCCGATGGTACCGTTTATACAAACGCACCACAAAGTAGAACGTTGCAATGGTGAATATAGCCAGCAGCGCGAACATCACAATATTCATCCGCTACAAATGCTGACCAACATCCTTCAACGTGGCCTGGTTGCTGCCCGCTGCGTTTTGTTTGATGAATAACTCATCTTTTTTCACCTTTGAGTTGCACATGTTTTAGAATCTCCAATGTCTTAATGTGTTCTTGATTCAACTTGATTTAATTAACCGAATTTCGATGCAATAGGCAGTAGGTGGCGATTACTAAAACTCAAGGATATCCTGGCATGGGTCGCCATGAGATGATTGGTGTCGTAGGAGATAGAAAATAACAAGTCAGGATGGCTGCCTGTGGACAGTGAGTAATGGGCTAGCTCACCGTCCGTCCGTCTTATGACGACAGGCCGTGCCGACGGCGCGTTCGTGTTCCACGCGCGCCTCAAGGAGATGTCAGCAAATCGAAAGGGGTCCGAGAGGGCCGATGCTTGCCAGGGCTGCGGGTTGTTCGAAAGAGATACCGTGCCCCTGGAACGCAAAGGGCTAAGAAGGAACATGGATGGGTTTTAGTCAGTCAAGTCTGACACTCCCTTCCGCTCCGCCCAGAGCGGAAGAAGTCATTTGATGATTTCCCATCCTAAAAAAAAAAAAAGTAGTAGGGCGGACAAGACTACGTGGAGTCGGTTTTGCAGCGATTCGTTTCCGTCCCTTTTTGTAATGTATTCACGTATTCACTTTTAAAGACAATATTTTAATTTTAGGTTTTCTAAATTTAATTTAAATAAAATAAAAAATAATAGGACTTTCGTTTAAATAAAAAAATGATGGCTGCCAATAGAATAATGAATTAGTTTTAGGAAGTAACAAGTGTAATGAGGTAAAAGCTAGGTAAGCATAACATGTGATACCTAATAAAGAAGCATACATAGCTTTAGCAGCATACCATTAAAACTTCTGTGACCCTATAGCCCAGAACAATAAATTACAGACAAATTCCTTTAAATTAATAATTAAATACTTGATCAGTCAGATATAAAATTCGTTGAAAATAACATAAATTCTTCCTTATATATTTCTCTGCACCATACTCATTTAAAAATATATTCACAGCAAACAGATGCGGCATTTGCATCCGAAAACACACGCGACAGCCACACATTGCAGCTCTTCAAAACCTGGCACATACAGAAATACAATCAGCCAGTCAGCCAGTATTTGTTTTAAACATCTAAAGCTTTACTTAAGCCGCAACAGACGGGCGGCACCTAATTGGACATGATCCACGCTTGCTGATATTTTAAAACAAATAAAATGAGACACGGCGCCATGAGCGTAAGGTAACTGTCCCACCGCTGACGAGAAGCGACTAGCTATCAGCGATTTTCTCGCGCAAGAAACGTAATGGTATAGCTATTTATGCAACTGTTACGTTATGGACCGTCTTTTAATACGAATGCCATTTTTCGGTACCAGCGTAGCGCTCACCGAAATAGGTGGGCACGAGTTATTAAAATACCAATAACGTACAGTTGCATACAAGATTTTATCTACGAAGGAAGGAATAAAACACATATAGACAAATAAGTATTTTTAATAGAAACTTAACTACACACTGACTATTGTTTATACGTTCCCACCATATCACGAAATCTTCATAACATTTCTCATAAACATGTCTTGATTTTTCTGGTAGTAAATTATTTGTAGCCGCAACCGCGTCCACTTCTTTTTTTTTATTTAGTCTTTATTAGATATAAGGCAAAGAACTTGCAACACCCAAATAGTTTACGATAATTTTGTTATAAACTTTTTCCATTTTTAAAAACATCATTTACATTACCTCGATTTCGAAGTAATATTATAGGTATGCTGTATGTTCAGAATGTCTTTGCTTGTGTTTTAGAATTTATAACGATTCGCATAATGCAACCCGATGTCGTTATGGGTATCATAATGAAACCACTGTCAATTTTGTAATTCGAATATAACGAAAACGAAGTAGATAAAAAACCATAACATTACGCCGGTAAGTCCCGAAATTTTAGGCAGTTGTGAATAATACATAATATTGTAGACACATTTTGCCAATTAAGTTTAAGTCCTTTGTAAGACCCGGCGAGCCTATTGCCACCAACCGAGCACAGATACTGAGTAAAATTATGAAAAAAAATATAAAGAATGAAAGAATTCTTGATGTAACCCCGATCTGGGAATTGAAGTACTCGCTCAGTGGCAATGGTTTTGCGGATCGGCAACTTGCTGAAAAAGACTCGCTTGGCGGGCACTCGCTACTTTTGCATACCAGCGAGTAATCGCTGTTGATTTCTCGCCAACTCGCTTTTGGTTGCTAGTTGAACTCGCTTGTTGATAATCATTTCATCTAAACTATAATACTAATAATATTATAAAGAGGAAAAATTTGATCGTTTGTTTGCATTGAATAGGCTCCGAAACTACTGGTCCGATTTGAAAAATTCTTTCAGTGTTAGCCCAAATTTATCGAGGAAGGCTATAGGCTATATATCATCACGCAACGACCAATAGGAGTGGAGCAGCAATGAAAAATGTTCCGAAAACGGGGAAAATGTGACGCAAACAAAGTTGCGCTAGACAGCTAGTTTTATTCATAACCCATTTACACTGTTTTGAATATATGCACATGCAATTTATGTACAAATACAACTATGAATTTTAATATTAGTTACCATTTGAAGTAAAATTCATATGAAGAGCCAAACAGTTTCATATAATGTCAAAGAGTTTTAAAAATAATGTTCAACCGTTTTAAAAATAAAGCCAAAAGATGTTTTAAATGTAATGCCAAATAATTCTAGATTATGCGTATAATGTCAAATAATTAAAAAAAAAAATATTGAAACTTCAGCGGTGAGACAGGTGCCTTTTAAGTTAATTCCGCAGCGATACACACTGTTTGCATGTTTGACGAGCGCGTTATGTTTTGTTGACGCTACGGACGAGTGTCGAGTCAGTTTATTTTTTTCTTTTAGTCGTACTTTAGTGAGCGTGTTTTTTTGATGGATGATTCGTGGAGAATTTGCTGATATTGGTATGTCTGTTTGCTTCTGTAATGTTGTTTGAATAGCAGTGATTCGATTAGGTAATTATTTAGAAGCTGTTAAACGCAATTATTATTAAACAACGTACCCGACACGCCAGTTTACCTTATGTGTCAATAAAGTAAAAATCTTTGTAACTATTCTTTTTTCACAACAGGTTAAAAATTTTGTTTCATTAGCATTAGTTTTAAATGGGCTGATGATTTTAATTTGATTGCACCTCAGACGATGTTGACGTAAGATACTAAGTACTATGAAGAATCTTACTACATGCTCAAAATATTCAAGAAGAGAAAGTATTTAGCATTAACGTAAATAAACATGTAGCTAAATAATAAGCATTATTGACTGATCGTACTCTATCTCATAAAAGATTACCACGCAGTAGGAAAACAACGGTATTGTTCCAAAACGACGTTAACAGTCATCGTTTCCTTTTTTATTTACCTGTTTTACAATATTTTTAACATTCACCGTTTTTAAACGAAAAAAAACAAAACAAAAACGTTCTGTAGAAAAATATGAAGCTTTTGTTTTTTAAATGAAATTTTTCGCTGTATTTTTAAAGTAGTTTGTTTGTTGTGTTAAATAACAGTGTGTGACATTACGGAGCTGAAAGACCGACAAATGCCGCGTTTTGTCTTCGTGTGTGATCCGGAGCGCATTCCTGGAACTTTACTTAGATTGCAGAACATGATTGTTTGACGAAAATAGGCCACAAACTTTACTGCAGTTTATTGGTTGCATATTACTTAGAAGGTAAATCAAATAATAAATAATAAACTTATAAGATTCTCGGGTAAGTCAAACACGAGGAAGACGTTTGGAAAAAGTGATGTTCCATATTAATAAAGCGCCAATTCCTAATTTTTAAACATGCTTGTCCTAGTACCTGCGTCCGTACCATGACGCATAGAACATTATTGTTCCATTCCTAATCCAGAGTGGGAAAGAGATGGAGCTAGACGACCTGTATAGCTCCATCTTTTTTTCACTCTGGAATAGGAATGGAACAATAATGTTTTAAGACGTCATGGTACGGACGCTGCTCTCTTAATAAACTAATAGATGCCTCTCATAATGGGAAATACCTATACACTTTAGCGAAATGATACAAAATTAGCGATCCGCCCATCATCAAACGGATGTAATCTACATACTGTTGTGGCGAATTGTTAAAACTTGTGCCAATCATTCGGTAAAACAACATTGAGGTAGTAGTCTAAATAAATTTTTAATCGTAACAAACATATTATAACATTCTGACGTTAATTTTCAAAATCTTCAAAATCTAATCAAAAACAATCAGACTCAAAAATACTTAATTCCATTATACTTTTAGATTTAGAAGATTGCTATCATCTCCAGGAAGAAGTTAGTCACCAAAAAGATCCGTATGTAGTAGTCAATTTATTCTTAGTCCCAGACAGACATATCCATAGTATCGTCGTGTGCGATCCGTAGTACATTCCGACAGCACTACTGCACTATTTATAGAACATAATACTGACAACGTTTTGTTTCGTCGTCTAGTCTCAAAGCTTGTTCCTTTTGTAGTATTGCTTTTAGCTAATTATTTGTGTACTGTGTGCGACGAAGTTCGAAGTCTGTTGAATACATTGCCTTAAAGGAATTTAACTTTTGCGGGTTCCTCTACAGAAACAATGCATTACCTTCTTATTCGTCTTATCGAGTTGATGGCAATCTACATAATATGGTGTAGGTGGTAATATGGTGTATGGTGTAATTATTAGTTTTGTAAGCCCGTTATGTTTAATTGGTAATTGGTGTACAATAAAGTTTTATTCTATTCTATTCTAGGCGCCAAACTTAGCTATGAGTTTGGCGCTATCACTAGTATCCATCAATTCTTGTTCAGGCTTCAGAGCACGTAGGACACATGTATCCAATCTCAGAAGTGGAGCCAAAGAGCACAGAAAAAAAAAATAATTTAAGTAGTGCGGATATGATCATGATATTTAAGTAAAATTCCCAGGTAAAGCAATGGGCTTCTGTATGAAAGGTCAAGGTACGAACTAGTTTCATTTAAATAGGAGGATTCTCCGAATAAACGGGTATTGTGTCTACTGGGCCAGTTACTGCCTTGTTCAAATAAGTATTTTCTGAAATTTCATTTAGGAACTGTCAACTTTCTTATGATAAGCAAACGTCAAGGTGATCTTTTTTCTTGACTTTTAAAATAATATTGAAAAGTTAGTGACAGGAGTTCAAATTAATTTGAATCGATCAAACTTGTGGAAGTTGTCGATACCTCAACTGAACTAGAAAACCGGTGATGATTTTCTATCGTCTCGGCAGATTAGGTACTTGAAACATAGCTCAGAACACTTTCGATTAAAACATCTTTCAAACGAAAAAAACGTTTTCAAAATCGATTCATCCGTTCAGGAGTTACAGACATACAGATACACACTTCAAACTTATATCACCCCACTTTCTTGGTCCGGGTCCTTGGTAGTTCAAAAACAGGAATGCAACTCTATTTCGTCCAAATATCAAACTCACAAAACCAAGCTCACTCATTCGCTTCCCCAATAAGCGCATATGCAAATTCACATTAAATTAACAACTGTACCAATAACATCCAAATTCGTGAACAAGCTCAAAATTATGCTCATTATTTTATTTACTAACGAAGTGAGGACTACGAGTTCCAACTGTGTATGACCACAGTAACCTTTGCCCAATTAAAAGCTCAATTAACACTGTTCTAAATATCTAAATTATGAATTAGAATATTGCCACGGTAGCTGGGTAGTACTGACTTAATTAGCTTCGTTATTTCCTCGTGAAATTGTTGTGTTTTATCATGATTTTGTAAAGTGATGTAGAAAAAGAAGGTGTTTTCGGTTTTGTAGTTTCATACCAATCTATATCTATACTAATCTTTACTAATAATAAAGCTGAAGAGTTTGTTTGTTTGTTTGCTTGAACGCCCTAATGTCAGGAACTACTGGTCCGATTTGAAAAAATCTTTCAGTGTTAGATAGCCCATTTATCGAGGAGACTATATACCATCACGCTACGCCCAAAAGAAGCGGAGCAGCAATGTGACGCAGACGAAGTTGCGTGGGACGATTTATAAAGCGGTTTTTAAAAGCCAAATTGTAGATTTTAAAACCTGGTAGAATATTTTCACACATTATTTTCAGTTTCAATTATGGTCAAAAAGGAAATCCAAGACTGTTGTTTTAATGATCATTTGTTTTCTCTAAGGGAGGTTTTGACAGTTAGACAGTGGCCTGAAAGTCTGACAACCAGTCTTACCAAGGGGTATCGTATTACCAAGTGCTAACTGGGTTCTGGAGGTCAGATAGGAAAATCAAATCAAAATTCATAAATGTAGGTTTTATTACAATGAGATATTATACAGAAATGTTTAGTTCGCTACATTTTACTCAAGAGGATACAAATCCTAATAAAGATAGGTATGTCAAAACAATAGACACAGATTTTAAATTAAATTATATACTGGGCAGTGACTCCATGTAAAGAACTGGAATTCAGCTGTATCCAGTGGCACTTGAAGCCGACCCCAACATAGTCGGAAAACGGCTGGCCAGATGATACATTATCCAAAATGTCTTGCAACAAAGATATTACTGACGGCACGGTTGGTGCAGTGGTTGAGCGATCAACTGCTGCGCTGCGTGCCGCGGGTTCGATCCCCGCACGGAACAAATATTCGTATGGTCTACAGATAGTTGTTCCGGGTCTGGCTGTCTGTGTATGTGTATTTAAATGTTTGTAAACGCACCCACGATACAGGAGAAATTCCTAGTGTGGGGCAAAGTTTTTTTTAAAACAAAAAAAAAAACATTTTTTTTTTTTTGTTATTTGAGAATCGTTCATCGTCATCATCATCAGCCTATAATGTTCCCACCGCTGGGACACAGGCCTCCTCTCTATGATTGAGAGTGGGTTGTACTTCACCACGTGAGCCTAGTGCGGGTTTGCAAATGTCACATGTATTCGAATTCGTTAGTTCTAGGACATGCCGGTTTCCTCACGATGTTTGCCTTCACCGTTTTTTAGGGCAGCGGTGATAAAATAAATTACACAAAGTAATGCGCCTGCCTGGGTTTGAACCCACGGCTTACTGCTCATAAGTCGGGGCTGCTGGCACTGGGCCACCGCTGCTCTCAAGAATGAGAATCATTACTTCAAATCAATTACTTGATAGGTCTAGAACCCAAAGTCTAGACTTTTTTGTAATCTACTTGAGTAACTTTACTAACTAACTAACAAATGATGGATTACACTTTCAAGTCAATCAAGGTGAACGCGTCTTAACCTTGAATATTTTATAGATTTTTAGACTTATTTTTATTTTTCTTCTGGCACTTTTGCTTTCAGTTTAGTAGTGTTATCAATAAATACGTCACGTATCTTCTAATTCACATACTTTCATATTTTCTTGTTTGTATTTAAGAGCGTTTACACCCTACGGCATTTCATACAAACTTTCAAGTCGTTATTTTCCGAAATGACTGAACAGATTTTAATTAAACTTCCTACGCATAAGCAGTATACATAGGTCTAAAAAGTTCCTAAAAATCATTTTCGAAATGTCTTTTAAAAATGAAGATAATTGGAAATTTCTGTTTCTATAGGTAATTAAAAATCGGTATAATTTAGCTGTAACATTATTTTTCGAAAATGTTTTAGTAACTTTTTAGACCTATGTATACTGCTTATGCGTAGGAAGATTCATTAAAATCTGTTCAGTCATTTCGGAAAATAACGTCTTGAAAGTTTGTATGAAATGCCGTAGGGTATAAACGCTCCTAAATGCGCTGCCATACCGTTCATCGGATTGCGATAATGGGAGCGGGTGTTATCCAAAACACGCGCCCAATGCGTATAAGATTATAATAAGTGTCACATGTTTTCGAATTTTTTAGTTCTATGGTCTCCTCACAATGTTTCTTCTCCACCGTTTTGAGATCAGTCTAAAATAAATAAATAACAAAGTATTGCGGCATGCCTGGGTTCAAACCTGCGACCTACAGCTTACAAGTCAGGGCCACCCTTGCTACTAAAAGCTTGTTACAATGCTTGCGATAATGGGAGCGGGTGTTATCCAAAACACGCGCCCAATGCGTATAAGATTATAATAAGTGTCACATGTTTTCGAATTTTTTAGTTCTATGGTCTCCTCACAATGTTTCTTCTCCACCGTTTTGAGATCAGTCTAAAATAAATAAATAACAAAGTATTGCGGCATGCCTGGGTTCAAACCTGCGACCTACAGCTTACAAGTCAGGGCCACCCTTGCTACTAAAAGCTTGTAAAATACGAAAATAATCACTGTCTTGTTCCCAAAAAGAACCAAAACTGACATCCAGCTCACCACCTAACATCCACAAACATAGCCAATCAATACATCCATTATTACCAGGTCATTAGCATCAGTAATCCAGCACATTAGTCCGCGCGCACTGGTCGGCGCGTTAGGCTGGCCGCGCACTGACCAGCGATAATTAATCAATATCTCGGAGCTGATTAATTGGTACGACCGCGGGAATCGCAGGGATGCTACCGATGGGGTAGGCCGAAGTAGGTTTGCATGGACGAGGTATTTAAAAAAAAAAAACAACCTGTTTAAGAACGTAAATATACCACACAAACCATCGCTATAAAGTGCTGAATGGAACTTTTTGTGCGTGGTTTTACTCGAAACGAATGCAGTTGTCTTGTTTGTTTTCAAAACATCGTTACCCCTATCACCAATCACCTGCTTTTATCCCAATCCATTTGGGCTCGGAGCAGCATGGCTTCCGCCATACTTCTCAACTAACAATATCACAAATGTTTTTTTTTTTAATCTTATCTTGTTAGTGAGGGTTTGTTTACAAAGCTAACATGTCACCCTCATACACAAATGTTTACCACCGTCTTGTTAATGCTATTCAAACGCCAAAAAGAACTACGTACACTTCAACCAACTGATCTGTGCAAGCAGGAAGACACAGAACTAAAATAAATGTACCAAGTTTGACATATTGATGCTTTCTAAACAAGCAGCGCCCCCTTGAACTCCACACTTAAAGCGGTCATATTGTTGCATAGCTGATCCCGATATAAAACGACCTTCTCCGAGCTGGTTAATGGATGTAACTTATTTTATATTAAATTTAATATGTCAATAAATATATTGCATAAGGGGTGTCTAAAAAATTTCAGTCAGTATTTTTTTTAAACATTTCTCCGGTTTCATTAATAGACAAATTCCATACCAATCGAAAGTATAAAGCCCATAGAATATGCAAACGTTAGGTTGCCTTTTTTATTCATTAACCAGCACTATATACTCAACAAGAAGAACTAGACGAGTGGCATTCTATTTTTAAGCGTATTTTTACGAGGACTTTCAACAAGGTTGACTTAATTCAATATAGTTTTGAGTTACTCATCATCAATAATTTTTCACTACTTACTAAATCTAAAGGACTTTTTAAAATCGGTGAAATAATATCTTGAAAATGCAACCCTTTGTACTGTCACCTGTCACTTTAAGTGACAGCTCTGAACGGCTGTCAATGTCAATTATATTTAACCACCTGTAACTGTAATAGGTTCAAGTTCCCTGTGGCATAATGTGCTCACCATGCGGCCAATAGAGACCGGTGGAAAAGGATCGCGAAGGCAGCGACCGCAGTTGTGGGCGACCCTCCATGACCACGACCACTCTGTCAAGAGTGAACGACTGAGAAGAAGAAGAACTGTAATAGACAACTAGATAACTCAAATGAGATCATAGAAAAGCGTGTAACTAACTTAATAATGCTTTAATCCAAGGATTTCCATTAATCTAAAATCTACAACTTACTCGTTAAATGATTGAAGTATTGGAATAATTTATGTCATTTATGTACTTAAAAATAAAGCTCTCTGGTTGAATGCTTCGATTGATAGAGCAGTTTCTTAATCGAGGTAAATATCAGTCATTTAAAAAAAAATGTAAATCCTTGCCCTATACTAGGAATTTCTCCTGTATCGTGGTTGCGTTTACAAAAGTTTAAACTCACATAAATAAACAGCCAAACCCGGAACAACTACCTGGTTAACTACCGGAGGCACTGCCGCAGGTTCTTTTTTAAAAAAACTTGAGAGGTGTCAAGGGACACCCGGGTGGAACGAAATTCCTTTCAAGCGCTCACACTCACACTTACACTCTTTTCTTTCGTTTTCTTTTTAATGTTAATTATAACTTAAAAAATATAAAACTTTATGCAGCGCAGCAGCCAATCGGGCAGCCACTGCGCCAACCGTGCCGACAGAATGACATCGATCATGATCATCACCATTGCCGTAGCCCATCCAGTGCTGAGTCTCCTGATGATCCTGATCTCATTGATGTGCCATTCTTCCATGGACTGCGCAAGTCTGGCTAAATACACCAGAAAGATATACGACACCAAACCACACTATATTTTTAAAGACTGTGTTCGTTATATATCTGCTCGATTTCTTACTTGTCAGATTTCAATCGAATACCACCTCCACCTCTTCGCACATCCCCCAAGTATTCTCGATAATGGTGGAAATTCTATGGCAGATGCGTGTGGAATCCAAAAACTTTGCGCCCATAACTATGCAGGCTCGGCCCGGCTCCAGTGCAGATATCTGTGAATACTTGCTTGATTTAGTACCTGTATTTAAATAGTGGTTGTGTTCTGTGATCACTGAGTTTTGAGTGGGTGTAAAAGTCAGTGATGGTTGAACTTTAGAATGTTTGACGCGTATTTTGAGGTGTTTACTCGTGAATACTTTCCATAAAATGTGGTTGAAAAATCGGAATTAGGGTAATTAAATTCCAAATCGGGATCTAACTGGGTTGGATTAGGTCAGATTAGGTCTGGCTCCATACTGGTATTAATGCTAAAAGGACGCGTGTGGAATCGAAAAACTTTGCGCCAATAATTACTATGCCAATTGTGTCACTCTATGTGAAATGTTTTCTTTTATGTAAATTGAAATTTGGATGGTTTACGGTCAGCAACGAAAGTCGCTAGACATATCCAAAATTATAAGACGTCTTAGTTTTAGAACGATCCATATTAACAGACTGAAGTAAAAGATATAACATTATTTTCATCAATGGTTACACAAATTCGCAAAACATCACACTGATCAGCACAAAACTTGGTGTAATATTGATAAGTGTTAACCAACTTCTGGAGCCGACTATCTATGCAGGTTCTTTCTTGTTGCCTCAGCGCAGATCTCTGTGAATACTTGCTTGATTTAGTACCTGTATTTAAATAGTGGTTGTGTTCTGTGATCACTGAGTTTCGAATGTCGCGTTGGGTGAAAAGTCAGTGAATTTTGAACTTAAAATGTGACATAATGATAAGTGTAATGAAGAATTTGATGAAATGCGGTTGAAAAAGCAGGATTTGGGAAATTGAATTTACCAGCTTTACAACTAGGGTGTGGAGATCAGATAGGCGCAGTCCTATCCTATCTGGTAACCGGTATGCAAATACTGGTATTCAACTGCATCCTCTTAAACCAGAGGCCAACCTTTAGCATAGTTAGGAAAAGGCTAGGCAGATGGTGATAATTAATTTCAAATATTTACTGAGTGTATGTAAGAAAGAAAGAAAAAATATTAATTAGCCGCAGGAACATGACGTGCATACAAAAAATTATAAAAATAAAACCATAGACATAGGTACAACGCAAGAAAATGCATATTTAAAGTACAAACAGGACGGAACAAAAATGTGTACCGGTTGCATGTCGTGCCTGCGACAAGCAGGTTACCACTTAGCATGATGCTGTGCCATGGGGGGGGACCCACAGCACATCGCTGGTTTTCAGTGCAAACACCACCACCGCACCTATGAGTAAGACCTTTTACTACTAAAAAGCTGTTAACAGTGAATAATGGTATTAATTTCATTTTCACAATAAATTGGCTCGAATAAAACCTAATACAATCATATAAACCTTACCCAACGCAACATGAAAACCACCATAAATAAATACAACATTAATTTCTTTAAGCTACCCCAAAAAGCGTGTTGACACAAAAACAAAATACGCATTAAATGGCAAACCTTTAGAAAATTAGCACGACACAAAAGAGAACAGCCCTTTTTTGTTAGCGTCAGGCCATCCATTGAATATCTTTTAGAAAATACTCGCACAAAACAATTCTTTATCCACAATTGTGTCAACTCCCCTCTCTTTTGTTTTTTTAGGGTGGCGACACCGAAAGAGTTGCCATAAGTTTTTTATTTTGGTGGGATTACCGGCGTGGTTTCGTGCCAAGGAGTTACTAGGTAAAAATGTTTCTTTGAATCCAGTTTAGTTTGATTTGTTTCTGGTTTCTGATTATTTAGTTTTGAACACATTTTTTTTCTTCCTATTTCTAGGTGCATTCAAATACATGAGCTTTCACGCCTGCGTAACGCAACATGATTTACCATACGTTTATATACAAGGTGTAAAAAGAGTCTTCCACCAAGGATTCTGTGTATAAAGTTTTATTCAATTCTACATCAAAACTAAAGTAAACCTTCGCAAAAATTATTTGGGAAACGACTTTTTTTATGGGGAGAGAAATCTCGTTTATTTTTTTCTTGCTTGAGTTTACTTTTGACTCTAGCCTAGGTCAGAGATGACAGAGACAAAGTCAACGATGGTACAAGCTTACCCAGAAGAAGCCTGTTAACTCTAACTTTGAAGAGATTAGGGGTGTAAGCGTTCGGAAACACAGACGCAGGCAGACAGTTTCACTCCTTTGCTGTGCGCATTATGATAGACGTTTGAAAACGCTTAGTGCGAATTTGTGGAATAACAATAAGGTAGGGATGGTAACTTGCAGTGCTAGACGCACTGTGTGATGTCCGATGGTAGAAGGGGGCCGGTGGGATGAGGTTGTGGAGTTCTTGGGCACACTCACCGTAGTACAGCCTGTAGAAGACTGACAAGCAGGCAACCTTGCGGCTATGAGCCAAGCTTTGAAGGGTGGCATCCACCAATTCTGTATGGTTGTTTTGTATGGTGTCGAACGTAAAGAATAGCACCATCCCATATCTTCCCGCCTGCCAAGCGTGGCGATTATGGCAAAACCCCCCCTTCTTGGGGGAGGCCTATGTCCAGCAGTGGACGTCTTTCGGCTGAAATGATGATCCACCAATTTTACAACACACTCAAAACATTGCGCTGATGGACGTATTTAATAGTAAAAGGGTCATGGGAGTATTTAAAGTACAGTCATAAAATTAAAAATTAGTATTAAAAAAAGCTTGTGAAAAAAGTTGGAACTTGGACGTCCAATCTCAGTAACTAGAAGGTTCCCAGGTATGGTATAGAACAAAAAAATGCTGCAATGACATGACGGGGAGAACAAGACAGTGCCTTTCGGCTTTGTGTCCAAGGCAGAAATGCGGTCGATAAACTTTCTGGTCATATAAGTTTTACCATGCGTGAAAAAATTGCACCACATTTCCCATGACACTCATTTTACAGCGAATAAATGATGATTCTGTATGGTGTCGGACGTAAATACCTAATGTCGGACGGAATAGCACCATCCCATATCTTCCCGTGGGTGTCTTAAGAGGCGACTAAGGGACTTGCCAGAGAATGGGCAGCAGCGTTCTCTGTGCTTTTGTAACAAATGTACTGCGATCGCCAACCCGCCTGCCAAGCGTGGCAATTATGGCAAAACCCCCCAAAATGTCAATGTGGCTTGGGGAGGCCTGTTTCCAGCTGTGGACGCGTCTTTTGGGCTGAAATGATGATGAATGATGCGTCAAAAAAACGCAACACGTTTCCCATGACACTCATTTTACAGCGTCGGTTAAAATGATGATTTAAGCATAGACTGAACAAATGAGTACACAACGGGGACTTAATTAGGTCATTTAAAATTTATCATCAGCGTTGATTGTTGGATATCCAATTTAATCTGAATGTATGGCAATCATGTTTGTATGGCAGTTATTAGTTAGTAGCTTTTGCAAGCAGCTTTAGCCGCGTGAAGGTCGTAAATTATCCCACGGCAAGGCACTCCTAGGTACTCCTCGGGTCATGGTCTTCCTTTGCGCCATATTTCACCGAAAGTTCATTAAATTTAGGGATAGCCTAATGATGTGACTGTCGGACTGCCAAGTACTGGTCTCGAGTTCGAAGTTCGAACCCAAGACACGCACCTGTGATATTTCGGATTCATGCATCATCATCATCTGCCTAGCATTTTTCCAAACTACCTTGGGGTCGGCTTCCAGTCGAACCGGATGCAGCTGAGTACTAGTATTTTACATGGAGCGACTGCCTATTTTTCAAAGAAGATTTCAAAGTTTCTTCACGGTGTTTGCTTTTACTGACGATATGGGGTCACTGGCTTGAATATAACTCATTGAAATTACCAACCCTCTGGACTCACTCCTTTGTTACATAAAAAGAGAGACTCTCTGCCCTGCAGCGTTACAGTTGCAAAGCAGTAAATAAAAAAAACTAATATGACGCAATGAAAAAGTCCAACAAATTAAATAACAATCGACAATAATAACAATAACAGTCCAGCGCAACTTCGTTTGCGTCACATTTCCCCCGTTTTCGCAACATTTTTCATTGCTGCTCCACTCCTATTGGTCGTAGCGTGATGATATATAGCCTATAGCCTTCCTCGATACATGGGCTATCTAAATCGGACCAGTAGTTTCGGACCCTATTCAATGCAAAAAAACAAACAAACAATCAAATCTTTCCTCTTTATAATATTAGTTTAGATAATAACATAACGCCTGTAATACCCGAAGGGTTACGCAGAAGTGGACCTAATAGTACACCCACATTTCGCCTGTTATGTCTAGGTTCCATGTAGTAGGGTGCGAGCCTTTTGTCATCAACCTGGCACAAATCCAGACGCCGGGTCTGACGGAAAAACCCAACCCGGAATCGAACCCAGGCCCTCATGCTCAGCAGTCGCGAGCGTGACATCTAAACCAACGAGGCAATCAAATTAATTAACTCACCGAATAAAACTTTTAAATATACAAACGTAATACTTCTCTACAAAATAAAATAGAAGACATTAAAGCAAACGCGAGTAGGTACTTCCTGTTAGTAGCAGTATGTCGTGCCACAGCGCTGGTTAAAACTTTTAACGAGAATCGAGGATCCTACTAACAAAATTGGCTTCGGGCACGATCGCTTACTTATGTATGTTGAACTCTGGTTTTGCCTGCGGTTTTCTACCTAGGCTGAAATCTAGATATCTTTCTGACGTAGTAAAAGCTGGCTTTGCAAACGAGGCTTGGTATTTAGTGTGGAGTTTTCAGGTGAAGTCTGTATTTGTTTTTTCGTTGGCAGAGTACACAAGTTGAGGTTTTATTAAATGAGTTACACTATCTTTGTAAACATAATTCTACTGTACATGTGTATGTCACTGAACTCCTCCTAAACGGCTGGACCGAAGTGAATTAATTTTTGTGTATGCGTTTGGGTGGCGCCCAGGATGGTTTAGATTCACAAATTATCACGCTACAACTATTAGGAGCAGAACAGCAATGAAAAATGTTGCGAAATATAATAATTGAATTATGAATAATTTGCACGCTTGCTTGCAGGCAGAATACAATGACTCTAAGGTAGTAAGATCTTCACTTGTAAACCATGTATTTTCTTGCAAATAAACTATTTGAATTTGAAAACGGGGAAAATGTGACGCAGACGAAGTTGCGCGGGACAGCTAGTTATGTACCTATAATTGATAATTTATACATTTTAGACATGAACCCCGCTCGTGATTGAGTAATAACAGGAACTCGGGTTCATCTTTAGGTTAAGCCGCATTTATCTAGTTTGGTCCGCGGATGGGTGACCACCCATTACAAACCTAATTTCTGCCGTGCACGAAAACGCGTTAATCCGCTGGGTTGTGAAGGCAGATGAGAGTCGCTCGGTTAGACTGGAGGCTGACCCCAATATCGTTGGGAAAAGGCTAGGCTGTTGAGACATAAAAAAGCTTTAGGAGAGCTAATCGTACAGAAGGCGGGTTTGAAAGAAACTTAAATAGAATCTAAACTTAATTGCACAGATTGACGAGAAAGTGGATGTTACAACATATTTATTTCTAAGCAGGCTTTCAAAAAATTAAAACAAAAAGTTTTGTATGTAAAAAGTTTGTGGTGGCGAGAAAGCAGTAGAAAAAGAAGAATAAATAATAGTTTGTGATCATTATGGTAAAATATAACCCTTCCCGTTACGGTTGACTTTTCTGACCTGGGACCTGTTTGTTTCGGTGTGATTTTAAAGACGTTTCATGTCAAAACTTACTCGGTTATGTTAAGTTACCTACAGGAAAATTCATGTTGTGATAAATTCTAATTATTAAGTTTTACAACACGATGTAAGCGAGGCTGACTGCTACTAAAGGCTTAATAAAGTCTTTCGTGAATGCTTTTTAGGTCACCTGGTAAAAAAAAACATGTTAGCAGACAAACCGAACTCAGTCTTGTTAGACAAAACGGCGCCCATCAGTCTGTGCAAGCTTAACAAAAAACTACAGCGATCCATCTTGTTCCAAGTTTCACTTTACATAGCAAATAAGGTTACACGTAGATTAAATACTGTTGGACTAGTTAAAACTGGTTATAACCGGTTAAAGCTGGCTATAACTGGGTGAGAGCGGTTGTGTAAAGCGGGTTGTGGTCAATTTGCGTGTGATTGAGAGTGTGAATTCTGTTGAAATAAAGGCTTTGCAATAGAAATTTGCTTGACTATGCCCGCGGTTTCGCCCACGATTTGTTCGGTAATTGTCCCATGAGATCGTACTACAGGGATAAAAAGTATCCTATGTGCTATTCCAGACCATCCATCTATCCCTGGGTGCCTGGGTCTATCCCTGTGGCAAGTTTCATCAAGATCCATTTAGTAGTTTTTGCGTGAAAGAGAAAAAAACATCCATCCATTCATCCCTACAAACTTTTGCATTTATAATATTAATAGTAGAATATTAGTAGGATTACGAATTCTCTCTTCCTAAAAATTATGCCTCTGATGTTTAAGAAAAACACCGTGAGGAACTTAGTGTTAATTTTAATCTGAAATCGCCAATCCTGATTGAGTAAGCCTGGTAAAAAATTATTGAGCTTTTACTGTTTGAGAAAGCAAGAGGATAAGAATGAGTTATAAAATGGTATTTTTATTGTTACAGATTCACAAGTTGATATTTTTTTATGAAAAAATATCAACTTGTGAAACAGAAAAAAAATTGAAATGTTAACTGCAGCATTGCCTATACAAAATCCACATGCTGCTTTTTTACGACACCAATAGAAAAAACAGCATGCTTACCAATTGTTATATCATTTACTATGCCTTAAACATTTAAAAGCCATTCTTCCATTGCCCATAAAGTCCTATCACTGCTTTCACATGTACCCACCATTATTTCTACCCCCATTTATGTACATACAAGCAATTGTATAAAGGCGCCGCTCCACAGCAACCCACAGCTAAGCTACGCACGTAAAGCTTTGCTAGTTACAGTTGGAGACAGACTATTTGCACAACATGCAAAGCATCATTTTCCATACATTTTAATGTGTTCGCTAACACACTAAAAGCAACTGTACGCTAGCCACGTACAACGCATCGTCAGCTTTAAATAGTCCACTGCTGGACATAGGCCTCCTTAATCGCATGCCACTTAACTCGATTCTCGGCAACTCTCATCTAGTTGCTACCAGACACCCTGCGAAGGTTGTCGCTCCACCGAGCCTGAGGGCGTCCCACCTTACGCCTGCCGATTCGCAGTCTCCACTCAAGAACACGTCTACCCCAACAGTCATCGGTTCTAGGGCTAATATGGTCACTTCAGCTTCCCTATTCTGTGAGCTATATCGACAACTCTGGTTCCACCATACAACCCAGGTTTAGAAAAGTGCTGCATTGCGTGTTGCATTGCATGTTGTGTTGCAATAGAAGGAATATTCCACTGCGACTCACGTCCATACTACGCACGGATGCGAATCTGGTAAACAAATGAACAACGCAGCTAACGTGGCAAGCCTCTCCGTGCATCCTAAGTTCAAGTAGACAATTGACTTAAGGCAATGTTCCACCAAGAAAGGGAACATGACTAGCTGTTGCTTTTTTCGCTCAAAAAACAAAAAACAACTATTAAAGGTAGGGCACTTCATTTCATTCATCATCATTTCAGCCCAAAAGACGTCCACTGCTGGACATAGGCCTCCCCCAAGTCTCGCTACATTGACATTTTGGGGGGTTTTGCCATAATCGCCACGCTTGGCAGGCGGGTTGGCGATCGTAGTACGGTTGTTACAAAAGCACAGTGAACGCTGCTGCTCATTCTCTGGCAAATCTCTTCGTCGCCTCTTACGACACCCACGCGAAGATATGGGATGGTGCTATTCTTTACGTCCGACACCATACAGAGTACTATAGGGCACTTATGAAATGTCATAAGATAGGGGCACAGTTCAGGTAAGTGGTTTCCTTTGGAGAAGAAACGGCCAGAAATTCTACGGTTTGGTGCCGTGTCCTTAAAAGAGACCAATTATATATTAATCGTTGCTCTCTGACTATTCAAGTGTTCACATCGCTGGCAAAAATTCCGTCAAACAGAAACTAGTTTTTATCTAGCTCGCTTATCGCCAGTAGTGGGCTATTTACCTAAGGCTCGCCCACAAACTGCGTTCGGGGCGGAACCGTCGCAGTGTCGCAAGTGTGCGCGCACACTTAGCAGCGTTATAGCCACTTAAGATTGCTGGAGGCTTATTAATCTGTTTCTCAGTTTATAATGGCGGAAGGAGCCGTGTTAGCGTTATTGAGGATCGTTAAATAATTCAAAATGGCGTCTGTGAAAAGAAATTTCGAAGCGGTAGGGCATTCGATAGGATAAAATGACTGCTTCCCGACGGATCAACTGGACGACACAAGAGTTTTATATTTTTATACAAATAATGTTTTATTGAGTCCCTTTTGATACGATTGTGAGGTATTCCATCCAGCTCACACAAAAAATGTAACACGAATAGTTGAAATGCCATTTTGAATTTATGCAAGCCTAGTAGTTTTATGAAGAGCACGACACTAGGGCCATGGGGCCCGAGTGCCGACCTTGTTTTTCGGGATATCACCAAGCGGTTAGTCGACTCTTCACGTGACCAGAGGGCTGGCCTTTTATTTTGGCCAATGGTTGGATGGCAATGCTGATTAGCATTGCCACTGAATAACATTGAGGTTTTTAACTGACTTCTACCTAGTTTTTTGATAATTATTAAAATTGTAATGGGTTACCTACGAAATGTAGTAAAATTTGGTGTATATTTCATTATTGTTCATTTCAGGCATTTTTTTATATGGCGGCCGTTTGAGACGGTCGTCCGTCGCGGTGGTGTCCAAGGAAGCGAGTGTTCTAGTTTCGGAATCTCAATTTAGGGTCCATATTGGCTCACCTAAAGTTCTTTACCCGAAATTGTTCTTCCTAACGATTTGTAATCCGAATGATCATTCTTCCTAAAATTTTTTATCCTAAAGTTTTCATGTATACTATGTATTTGTAGTGCTACCGGCGATGTTCATAACACTCATGTTTCCGAAAATTGTAATTAATAATATTGTTAATGTAAATAATTTAAACTCCTACTGTTTTTTATCATAACGCTTTTATCCCTAAACATAATTACCATAATATTTTCACTGATACTCAGATAGAAACATTTACCAAGTGTAATAAAAATATATGTGGGTAGAATATATTTATAGTTTTAATTTGGGTGGGGATTAGGTCAGAGTGACGTCTTGGGAACATTATGAAAAAAAAAACTTAGAAAAATTTTGCGACCAGTTTCGAGGTAGCGCTCGCCAACCGCTGCCGCGGCACCATCTTTCCAGGTACACACCGCAATAAATAAAAAAGTTAAAGTTACGCATAATCAATGTATACAGTATGTTAGGTTAAACGAGGGACATATTGAGGGAGGGTATTCAGTATTCGATTCTCGTCCCAAATATGTAAAAAACCTATAACCTTAATTTGTGACGTAATTGTCCTATGAAATACATTATTCATAAACACTGAGCGCGCAAGAAGTGAACTTATAAACAGTAAAATAGTCACGCGGCAAAACATGTGCCTATCTTGCCGAAAAGGAAGCGCGTACGCAAACCCCGCCCCTTTCCTTTGAATTTTCGCCGATGCACCGACGGGACACACCCCCGCGCTGACCGCAGTCCATGCGTGTGCGCCGCTATTTCCGCATGTCCAATATTGCGCTTCCGCGTATTCCTTAAACAACCCCGCTTAATTCGCGATAAGTGTGTCCTGTTAACGTAATCTTAAATAATAATCAATAATTCCGCGTATTCCATAAACAACCCCGCTTACTTCGCGATAAGAGTGTCCTGTTAACGTGATCTTGAATAATAATCAATAAAAATGACGTCTTATCAATATTCCAATGAAGAATATTGGGATATGGTTCGTGCCTACATGTTAGCAAATGATAGTGTGCAAGGAGCCATTAATTTGTACCGAGTGATGTTTCCCAACCGCCAGATTCCGTCGTACAATCTCATGCTGGGTGTAAATAGGGGAGAGTTAAAGGTACGTATCACAAACGCTTTTAATAGTGTAAGAAGTGATTCGTTTGTTTTTAACCGATAAGGCAATATGCGAAAACGTGCCGAACTTTGCATAACACGAGGAGTTGCTCATTTTGAAAAATATTTAAGATTAGTCTAAAAATGTGTAAATAGTCACTAAATTCGTTGTAAATAGTCAATCGTCGTAGTAAATAGGTGTGATTCCATTTTTTAAATACGCCAAAAATACTAAGTGCATAATAATTAACTTTGTCTTAAATTAATGCGTTTCACAATCAACATTTGCAATGAAGATTTAAAAATGTTTATAGGTTTAAAGTATGAAGGGAAAATGGATAGGTATACCTAAGAGTCATTGACCCGATCACATGTTCTGCGAGACTGCGATAGTAATAAGTCGCTAGCGCAAGGGTGTTTACACGTTGCGAGACATTTGCGAAATTTTTGCTATGGTTCTGTTTGTTATATATCAGTGTTTTTTTTTTGTTTATATTTTTATTAGTATCATGTTAGCATGTACTATTATGGGTTTGAATATGTCCCTCGTTTAACCTAACATACTGTATAATACTGATTATTATGAATAAAAAGAAATCTAAACAAAAAAGATATGACTTTGAATAATAGTGTAAAAGATGGTTATGTTGAGAAAATGTAGGAAAACAAATAAAAGTATAATAGATGTTTATTGCTACTGACATTAGGAAGTTGAATGCTTCGGATTTATGAACATTAGAGACAGAGTAGTTAGGAATTGCGATTGTTAGGATGAAAAATGTTAGGAAGAACATTTTCGGATTTCCAATTATCGGAGTTAAAAATTTAGGTGAACTTTGGCGCACCCATGTATTTAATATACCTACTTATTAAAAAAAACATTAAATCATCATCTGCCTAGCCTTTTCCCAAACTATCTTGGGGTCGGCTTCCAGCGTAACCGGATGCAGCTGAGTACCAGTATTCTATATGAAGCGACTGCTTATCTGAACTCCACAACCCAGTAACTGGGTAATACGATACCCCTTGGTAAGACTGGATGTCAGACTTTCGGCTTCTGACTACTCGTAACGACTGTCAAAGATCTACAAATGACAGCCGGGACCAACGGTTTAACGTGCTTTCCGAGGCAGGCAGAAAACTCGGTATGTAATTATGGTCACCCATCCACGGACCAACCTCGGCAAGCACGGCTTAACCTTAAAGATCTACCAGTGCGGCTGTTATTATTTAGCCACGAGCTCCTCAAAAAAAACATTAAATAAATCCAAGAAACAGTCAGTGTTGTCACACAGTACATAACTAGTTTGTTTCCAAACTTGTTAAACAACATAAGTTGTTTTCATTTAAATCAATGAATACCAACTTTTGAACTAAGCACAATCTCATAAACCAACGTCTGCATGAATACTGAAATTCAAACTTACTCTATAAATTAATTTATCTTACATCTGGAAAGTTGCGTCCATATATTATTAGTGAAATATCGACGGCGAAAATCTAAAATATCGTTAGGAAGGAGGCTTGCTTTTAGATCTTCAACGTTCTGATTAAACCCGAGAGTTGAAAATCCAATTGCGAGTCAATGTCGCTTAGAATATTTCAATTTTCTACGTTTGATATGTCTGTCAGTATGTCTTGAAGGGTTAGACTTCAAGCGAGCAACTTTGTAGACTTCTCATATGTTCGGCCTATTGGGAGGCCTGCGTTGATGAAAGTTCTATCTCTAACTTCTAGTTTACAGAATTTCAGCAAAAAAATTACGTGTAGTTCAATAAAAGGTTTTCAGACTTTAGGTTTTTGTAACGTTCTATGAGCATGTCATCATACAGTTTCGATTAAAATTTTCTTCCAATAAACATGTGTCTGAAATAGATTTATATAATACTAGCTGTCCGGCGCAACTTCGTTTGCGTCGCATTTTCCCTGTTTTGGCAACATTTTTCATTGCTACTTCACTCCTATTGGTCGTAGCGTGATGATATATAGCATATAGCCTTCCTCGATAAATGGGCTATCTAACACTGAAAGAATTTTTCAAATCGGACCAGTAGTTTTGGAGCCTATTCAACGCAAACAAACAAACAAACAATCAAATCTTTCCTCTTTATAATATTAGTTTAGACTAGCATAGCATAGTGCTAGCATAGCTGCACTTCGCCCGCGATTTTTGTGATATAATATAGCTTATGTCAGTCGGTAAAAATGTAACTTTCTGTTTTATATACGAATAGACGATGTTAATGAAACCACCATAGAAATGAGACTGACTTTTTATTGAGTACCCACAATGAGAAAATGATGAAGTTCAATAGCAAATTACTTACCTACCTTATTATCTAAGTACATAACATCTTCACACCTCTGTTTAAACGCAATCTTACAACCATCGTTTCTTTTAACCTATAAGTACAAAGTCTTATTAACAACAAACAGTTCATATAACACACATATAAAATAAAGTAAATCTTAACAATGTTTGAGTAAGTAGGTATATGTATTTATGGTATTAATTATAATGTAAACATGACTTAACACTGGTAACCTAAGCCTAAGATACATAATTTTCACATTGAATGTTATAGGTATACATTGTGTCTACCTATTTAAAAAACAGTTTTAGATAGGTGACATTATTGAGTTATATTACCTTTGCTTAATTTATGTGACAACAAATCGTTGAACCGGTCTGCGCGTGCGTTTTGCCGGAGCCAATTCACTCTGCTGATTACTTATCGACCGATTGTTATGCAAAATGTTTGATCTCTCGATTATAGGATCAGTATGGCAGTCTTTGTCTCTCGAGGTGCTTTCCTTATTAATAGCAGGATAGCCATATGGGATTGTGTTAAAGTCTGAGATGTCGTTATCAACATTATTTCCGTTTTTCCTCCCCGGTCCCGGTTTTTTGTCTGCTGTTATACTTCGCATTATGATGTGATCAACATGTTTTTTAAATATTTTATCACCCTGGCGTATCTGATAAGAAACCGGACCCGACCTTTTCATTATAACGCCCTTTCCCCAAAAACTTTTATTGTTCTTAAACTGTTTGAACTGCACCTTATCGCCTATTTCAAATTGCCGGACTTTACTGTTACTCTTTTGATTAATATTTTTCTGTTTCTCACGCACGCTGTCTTCTATAGTTGGCCGGATTATATCGCAGTGTGTCCGTATGTTGCGTCCTAATAATAACTGTGCCGGGGACTTGCCAGTCAGACTGTGCGGAGTCGATCTATAAAATAATAAGAATTTATCTAATGCTAGCTGTAAATCTTCCTTCTCAATAATGGCCTTTTTGAGACAGTTTTTAATAATTTTTACGGTACTTTCTGCCGCTCCGTTACTACTTGGTTTGTATGGTGACACCAATATATGTTTTATATTACAACTTGCCATGAAATATTTGAAATCTTGACTACTAAACGGCGGGCCATTGTCTGATACCAATTCGCGAGGCAATCCGAAACAACTCATAATGCGCCTCAATTTTGAAATTGTAACTTTCGCTGACGTTGTACCTACATTATGAGCTTCAATCCATTTGGAATGAGCGTCAACGAGTACGAGATAAGTGTGATTGTCTAACGAAAAGAAATCTACATGAACTCTGTACCACGGTACTTCTGGCCATGCCCATGGGTGAACAGGAGCTGCCGCCGGCGATGGCCGTACACTCGCGCAAGTCTCGCAGCCCTGGCATTCATTCTCTATGTCGGCGTCAATGCCGGGCCAGTACACATAGCCTCTCGCTAGGCTTTTACATTTCACTATGCCCTGATGACATGCATGTAGCATTTTCAATACTCCCCTTTGTAGTGATTTAGGAATAACGACCCGATGACCAAATAGCACACACCCTGACTCAATATCGAGAAACTCCTTAATAGTAAAAAAACTTTTTAAATCTTCATCTTTACAATACAACCAGTTATGTTTAATGGCCTGCATCAATTTTTGCAATGTTTTATCGGTTGCGGAGTGCTTGGCCACCATCCTATAATCTATAGGTGCTTGTTCCGAAATAAAGTTGATATATGATTCCGTTCTGTACTCTTTATTCTCTTCGATTATCGGTATACGTGACAAGCTATCCGCAACACAATTATGTTTTGAGCTTATACATTTTACTTGATAGTTATATGCACTTAGTATAATGGCCCATCTTTGCAATCTATTGCTTGCCATTGATGGGATCGCTTTGTTTTCATGAAGAATAGACGCTAACGGCTTACAATCCGTCACTAAAGTAAATCTAATACCGTATAAATAATCGTGATATCTGTTCACGGCGAATATAATAGCCAGCCCCTCTCGACATATTTGCGAATAGTTCCGCTCAGCAGGCGACAGTGTGCGCGAAGCGTGCAGAACGGGCTGCAGATCGCCGCTGCCGCCGGGCGCGCGCTGAGCCAGCACGGCCCCCACTCCGTACGGCGATGCGTCACATGTTACGTATGTCGGTAAACTTGGGTCCCAGTGAGCAAGCACCGGCGCTTCGCGTAATAATTGTTTTATGGATTGAAAGGCCTTTTCACATTTTTTTGACCACTCAAATTTTACATCTGACTTGAGTAACCCGTATAAGGGTTCTAACACGCTGCTAACATTTCTTACAAATTTGCCATAATAATTGACCAATCCTAGAAAGGCTTTTACTTCACTTACATTAGTCGGCTGCGGTGTTCTATTTACCGCATCTATCTTGGAAATTTCTGTCTTTAACCCGTTTGCATCGATAATGTGACCTAGATAAGATACCGACTTTTTAAAGAAACTACATTTCTTTTGTTCTACTTTTAAACCGTTCTCGGACAGTATTTTAAAAACCTGCATCAATCTATCCAAGTTTTCTGACTCATTTGCACTACTTACTAATAGATCGTCTTGGTATACAGCTACATTCGGCATTCTAAATAACTTTTCCATTACTCTTTGAAATTTACTGGCCGCGCATTTTATTCCGAAGGGTAACCTATTGTATGTAAACATGCCTTTGTTCGTGACAATAGTGCAGTATTTTTTTGCGTTATCACTAAGAATCAGCTGTTGATAAGCGCGACTCAAATCGATCTTACTAAAAATTTTACCTCCTTGCAGCGATGCAAAAATATCTTCAATTCGAGGAAGTGGGTATTTGTCATCCACTAACACCGGATTGAGCGTGGTCTTAAAATCTCCACATAATCTTACTTCACCATTTTTTTTTATTACGGGGACCACCGGCGTTCCCCACTCGCTCCACTCGACGGGCGATATGACACCCTCCCTCTGGAGGCGCTCGAGTTCCGCGTCGACGGCGGGCCGCAGCGCGTACGGCACGGGGCGCGCGCGCCGCCACACCGGCACCGCCCCCGCTTTCAACTCCAACTCGATCGTTCCTTTGTTAAACGCTCCTACACCACTTGAAAATACCTCGGGAAACTTATTTACTAACTGATCACTAACTTTCAACTTATTACAATTATTATTGTCGATATGAGCTACTGAATGCTTTGTGTCTGGAATCGAGGGAAATTGTATGCCAAACGCACGCATCCACTTGCGACCGAATAACGAGTTGCTGTCATCATTATCTATCACAATTAATTTTAAGCCATGAACAATCTTGTTGTTATACTGAACGCTACATTTAAATTCACCTCTCGGTACTACCTTCTGACCGTTATACATCTTCAAACAAGACTTATGCTGAGTTAACTCAATATTATTGAAATGTTTCAAATACGTACTTCTGTTAATGATACTCATTCCCGCTCCAGTGTCACCTTCCATCGCTAACGGCCTCCCATTGACCCGTACTTTCAAGATCCACCTTGTGTCCTTTTCGTTATCACTCAACTGATACACTTGACTTCCCTCGTCTTCGCTTGACGCCATATCTTCGTATTCTACTTCGGATGCAACCTTGTGTACGCTACCACTCTTTCGATACCGACACACCTTAGCCACGTGGCCGCGCTTGCCACACACAAAACACTCCACATTCACAAACGGACAGTTCTCCTGACGATGCGGTTGACTGCATCGGAAACAGCCGGCAAGTTGCCGGCCACTGCCGCTGCCCCTGCTGGCGGCGGGCGGCGCGCCTCGCTGCTGGGACGCGCCTCGCTGCTGCGGCGCTGCGCGGCCGCGGCCTCTGCCCGCGAACGAGCGCTGGCCGCGCTGTGCTCTGCCTCGGCTCGCGCCATCTCCACCTCCGTCCACAGCATGCACTTTCTCCGCTGAATTAGCATTGCTGACGGCCCCTGCCGTCTCCTGTGAGTCTCGTACGGCGGCTTCCAAAGACAAAGCTATCTCCACTGCTAAATCGAACGTCAACTCCGTCTCTGTCAATAACCTTTGTGTGATTTTGTCACTCCGCAACCCGAATACGAACTGATCTCGTAAGTTCTCCTTAAGTATTTCTGTAGTAGTGAAGACGCACGTCTTGCTGAGTTTTTTTAATTGCGCTAAATAGTCTGTTACTGATTGTGACTCGGTCTGTTTGTATGATCTGAAAATCATTCGTTCAGCTATGACCGACCGCTTTGGTGCTAAGTGAACTTCCACCAATCTGACCAACGCGTCGAAATCGCTATTTTCGGGCTTCTCCGGGAAACACAAATCAATCATAAGATCCAATGGTTCCGTGCCCACCACTGCCACTAGGTACTTCGAATACTCCGCCGGTTTAATGTCATGTATTGCGAACTATGCTCGCAACCTGCTGACGTACGTAGGCCACCGATCGACATTTAACTTGAATTCTTGTAGTTGATTGATATTCATGATCACTTCACTTGCTTTACACTTCTGGCTTTCGTTTTTGACCAACATAAACACGCTGGGTTACTTTACTCGTCGCCAATGTTTTATATACGAATAGACGATGTTAATGAAACCACCATAGAAATGAGACTGACTTTTTATTGAGTACCCACAATGAGAAAATGATGAAGTTCAATAGCAAATTACTTACCTACCTTATTATCTAAATACATAACACTTTCTAATGGTTAAAGAATTAAAAAATCGGCCGAATAGTTTTTGAGTTCAATCGTAACAAACAAACAGTCAAATTTATCCTTCTTATAATATTTGTTTTGATATTATTTCGAAAAATCATCATCGGTCTAATCTTTTCCCAGCTATGTATGGGGCGGCTTCCAGTCTAACCGGCTGCAGTTACATACCAGTATTTTACATAGAGCGACTGCCTATCTGACTTCCACAACCCAGTTACAACTGGGTAATACGATACCCCTTGTTAAGACTCGTTGTCAGACTTTCGGGCCGCTCAAGGGTCTAAAATTGAGCTGCGGGTTGTTCGAAAGAGATACCGTGCCCCTGGAACACAAAGGGCTAAGAAGGAACATGGATGGGTTTTAGTCAGTATAAGTCTGACACTCCCTTCCGCTCCGCCCAGAGCGGAAGAAGTCATTTGATGATTTCCTATCCTAAAAAAAAAAAGGCTCTAAAATTGACAGCCGTGATCAACGGCTTAACGTGCTTTCCAAGGCACGAAGGAAACTCGGTATGTAATGGGTGGTTACCCCTATCTGTCGTTTCATTTAAAATACTGGTCTGCCCCTATCTGCCGTCAACAAATATCTCTCAGGCATGCCGATTTGGTTTCCTCACGATGTTTTCCTTCAACGAAGCAAGTGATAATTATACAACACGTGTATGAATCCGAAAAATAGCCAGTCGCTCCATGTAAAATACTAGTACTCAGCTGCATCCGGTTAGACTGGAAGCCGACCTCAAGATAGTGTGGGAAAAGGCTAGGCAGATGACGAATCATTTTTCGATTTTCTATGATTTTTCCATCATATTCGCTGATTCATTTTGTGATTCTTCAGGACTCGTCAAGCAACATAAATCTAAACGTGTTTCTCCGTTAACAATTGTATCATAACTGTCATAATAATCAAAAAGTCTATAGTGCGAACATGCCTTTAAATAAGACCCCTACTTTAACTGAAATTTATACCGAAAGTCACAACGCTTATATCAAAATGTGTACTGCCAAGTAAATATCGGCAAAGTAAGGAGTTGACCAAGGAAATTGGGTCAGTCGAGCTCTGAGCGATGAATATCATTACTGGTAGACGTGACTACGATTTAGAACATATTTTATGCTATTGGGGTGGTAACTATGTTTGGGGCTAGGGGAAATAGGGTAGGCTTTAGACCCATCTAAAGCCTGATTGAATGACACAAGCAATATAAAAGCCGAAAATGCTATTTATTGGTGGTCAATATTAACCCTGCTGTTTCGTCAGTGTCGTGTTCGTATGTGCTCTTGCTAAACTTGTGACCGTTTCTTCAATTCCCAGGTTGAGAAATAGTTATTGCGGTTTAGCAGCCCGGTGTCTGGATTCATGCCCAGTTGATAGCAATAGGCTCGTCCTCTATCACATGCCCCTAAAACATTACTGGCAAAATGATGATAATAGAAGAGTGTTTTCTCTTCACAAAAAATAGAATACAATAATACATCACTTCGTGCCATGGTTAACCCTATTTACTGGTATAAATTTTCTAGTTTTCATAAAAATGCTATAAACAAGTTAAGCATCAGCGTTATTTTCAACAACTTTTCGGAATTATATTTTAATTAATTTGAAAGTTTCACATAAGTTTAATTCTTTAACGTTTCTAAAGTTCTTCTGTTTGTGCTCCATCTTCGTTGGGTGGCCACTCCTCAATGATAACTTATTAACTACTTAAAAGTACTAAGTACCACTTAAAAACTTAACATTTAGCTTCAAAAGAACATTATTGTAATGTAAGCAGTGAGTAGTGTGGGTATTTGTTTACCCTTTCTTCGCACCTTCTCGCCTTAAAGTAGTATTGTTTTACTCTTATTCTAGTGTGCGAAAGAGACGGATATGTACAGGATGTCTAGCGCCATCTTTTTACCACACTGGAAAAGGAGTAAAACAATAATGTTTTAAGACATCATGGCAAGCGACCTGTTGTCACTTGTTATTGAAGTCAAAGTCCAACCATTTATTTCCTCTCGTCGCTAAATGTCACATAAGCGAAATGTCCCTCTGTCGCTATATGTCACGTTCGCCAAATGACACATTCGCTAAATGTCACGTTCGCCAAATGACACATTCGCTATATGTCACGTTCGCCAAATGACACATTCGTCAAGTATGCCAATGTCAAACTTTACTAGGAAATAAAATTGATTCTAGTTCTTTCCTAGTAATCCTTACTAAGCCTCAAACAATCTTCATTTAACCTTTGTGACCCAAATGAACCCTAAACCACCTAACCACTAAGCTATTTATACAGAAGAAAAACGCATTGTAAAATTCAGGTTGCCAGTAGGTCCTCAAGCGCGCGCTAAAAGCTAGCGGGAGTCAAGAGAGGCGCACTTGGTGAGGTCGGTGAGGGCACGGGAGGGCGACGGAGGGCCCTCCGTGCGACCTCGCACGCTATTTACATCAATCTACTGTAGTTTCGGGGCTAGGAATATGCACGACTATTTTCGCGGTTTTTTAGAAGATTTTTAGGAGAATAAGTATTCAATGAGCTTGTGGCAAAATTATAACTTCCGCATGGGTCAGTTTTCAAGGTTAAGGAACGTTTGACGAGGTCTGGCCAAAGATGCATGACTGTTTTTTAGATATTTGACAGTCGTTACGGGTAAAGTCTTGCCAAGAAGTAATGAGTATGAGATGAAGGAATGAGAAGTCAGTAAATGCATAGTGGGGGTGGTATAGGTAGTCTCTCAGTTAGACTGCAAGCTTACCCTAACATGGGAAAAGGCGACAAACTTAACAGAAGGCTTATCAATAATATACAATTTAGTAAAATTGTTTGTCTGCGTCAGAGTTTATTCCGCCACTTCTTCTTCTCAGCTAAAACACTAGGAAGTGGCGAAGGGCGGGCGTTTTGGGGGACTGTCTCTTGTAATTTTGACGTTCAAAAAGTGCTGATTATCAGCTTAATTTGAATAAATGACTTTTGATTTTGATTTTTGTATGTCATCGGTTCAACGTTGAATCGTGGATGCGTTTACAAACATTTAAACTCACAAACAGCCAGACCCGAAACAAGAAGCTATAGGTCATACAATTATTTATTCCGTGCCTGGATCGATCCCGCAACACGCAGAGTTGAAGCCAACAGCGGCGTCACAAAAAAAAACTTTTATCTCCCAGCAACCACTTCAAATGTCACCAAAAAACGGAACTCTTTAAGTCTCTATAACTGCATTACTTTGATTGCCGATAAAACTGCCATTAGCCCCGAAAACCGAACTCCGAATCCATACAGTTAAAGAAAACTGCTTTCAAATTTTTATCTGACCCTCTGAAACTAGCGAATAGCTATAAAAACAATGAGAGCGCAACGATTGTGCCAAAAACAATATTCGGCGGACGGATGGCCCGAAAACGCCCCGTAATGCCCTGAAATGCCCCAAAATGCCCCGAAACGGGCCATAGCCGGCCGTAACGTGTCCGTGGACAGGCTGCCATCAGCGCAACATGTCACGACCTATGTAATAAAATGTCCCTGTTCCTCTTGGTGCTTACGGAGCGGTTAAATGAGGAACATGTTCTGAGACCGTAGAACAAACGAGTCACGTAAACTCGAACATTATTTTAATCAAAATTCCAACTGTTCTTTAGCGTTTTGGGTTAAAGTTTTTCGATAAGCACAGTCTGTGTCACCCATAGATATCAATGAAGTTCTAAAACTAAATTATAGAGATGTGCCGACTATGAATTTGGCCGACTAGCTGATTAGTTGGTTGTAAAGAGACCGACTAATCGGCCAACTAGTCGGCCGAGCCAATCACGGTTTCGGAGGTATACGGAAATTTCCGTGACTTTTGGTTTACAGCTGATTCACGCGCAAGTCGCTTGTTTACTTCGCATTGTTTCTTGATTTTTGCTTTTGCTCTGGTCAGAGCGGTGTTTTTGTGTGAAAAAATAAAGACAGTACTGTTATAGTAAGTTAAACTGAAAGAGCTCAATTAAAATTTAATCATTTCAAAAAGAAAGTCTCGTGTATGGTTTATTTTTTGACCAATTGGACATTGATTCTTGTAAGGTCAAGTGTAACCAGTGCCAAATGATAATTTCTGGTGGTGGGCAGGAAAAAATAACAAATACTACGAGTATGAACAACCATATCAAATATCGACATCCAACCTTGATACCTTTTTTATGTTAGTTTAGTTTTTTTGGTTCCGTACCCATAGGGTCAAACGGGACCCTATTACTGAGACTTCGCTGACCGTCCGTCCGTCCGTCCGTCTGTCACCAGGCTGTATCTCATGAACCGTGATATTTAGCCAGTTGAGATTTCTACAGATTATGTATCTCTGTTGATGATATAACAACAAATACTAAAAACAGAATAAAATAAATATTTAAGGGGGGGCTCCCATACAAACAAGTGATTTTTTTGCTCGTTTTTATAAATAATGGTACGGAACCCTTCGTGAGCGAGTCCGGCTCGCACTTGGCCGGTTTTTAGATACTGATTACCAAAGAAAAGGTTGCTTTACATTTCAAAATGTGTAAGATTGATTTTAAAAAAAAACATTAATAAACTATCGAGGTTTATATTTAGTGCAATTCCTCCTATAGATTTTATTGAAAATATAATACATGCAAAGTAAGAAGCCGGATATTCGGCACTCTTTGCCGAATAGTCAGCGACTAGTCGCCGGCGAAAACTGGCCGGATCCGAAAGTGACTACTTGCCGACTACGAAAGTGGCCAGATACGAAAGTGACTAGTCGCCGACTACGAAATTGGCCGGATACGAAAGTGACTACTCGCCGACTCTGACAGATTTTTTTTTGAAATATTGGTGCCACTAAAATAGACCGCTTATAAATTATCTATGAAACAGAAGTTCCCAATTATCTTTTTTTTTTTAAAGACGTTTCGGATATGTTTTTTGTTAACATTTTAGACCTATGTCTCCTGCTCATACGTATAAGTTTCATTAAAATCGGTTCAATCATTTCAGAAAATACGGACTTGATAGTTTGTCTGAAATGCCGTAAGGTGTATACGCTCCTAAGTTAGCCAAACATCCGAACTGTATACCCCGACATTGTCCTGTATATTTTTACGAGGTCCAACATCCATTACTAAGACGGTATCGAGCTCAGTTCATAATAAACAAATAATAATTCATGGTCACTACTTTGCTGTCATGGATTGCATTGTTTTTATATTATGTCAGATTTTGTGGCCGTATTTAGGAGAGATTACGTTATAAACACCAGTTCCTGGTATCGAAATAATACATAGTTATTATGTATCTCGATTAGTTTTTTTTTGTGGATTCTGTGTATAAAGACTTGAATGTAATGAAATTCTGCCATGATGCTTTCGCTCGCTAAAATAACATAAAATAAAATTGGAGCTACTTTTAGGTTCTGTATGGTATCGGACGTAAAGAATAGCACCATCCCATATCTTCCCGTGGGTGTCGTAAGAGGCGACTAAGGGACTTGACAGAGATTAGGCAGCAGCTTTCTCTGTGCTTTTGTAACAACCGTACTGCGATCGCCAATCCGCCTGCCAAGCGTGGCGATTATGGCAAAACCCCCCAAAATGTCAATGTGGCGACACTTGGGGGAGGCCTATGTCCAGCAGTGGACGACTTTTGGGCTGAAATGATAATGATGACTTTTAGGCCGTCAGACGAAATATACGCTATGTGAAGTTTCTTGATTTGCCTTCTGTAAGCTAGGTATTACTTTCTTATTTAGTAACTTACAACACAACACGTACAAGAAATGCGCCGAGACGATGAAACGCAGTCCCAGAGAAACAATGTAACCGACTTGGATCCGGCAACGAAATTAATTCGCTCAATCAAAATCAAAATTCAAATTAGGCTCAGCACTTTTTGAACGTCAAAATTACAAGAGACAGTCCCCCAAAACGCCCGCCCGTCGCCACCTTTACTGACATCTAATTTTTTCATTTGCCACAGCCAGTTTTCTCCTCAAACTGTTCAATACTCATCAACAGAACCAAAATCTCCCCTCCCTCAAGGAAAACCTCATAGACATTCTCGTAACTGGAAGACATTAAAACCTACGATTGAAGACATAAGTATAACTATTTGGAAAGGATCATTTCCGACCATTACACGGCCGATTGGCCACCCAGTCTATCTGACCTCTCTAGTCTTCCGCTGCTTACTCGGCAACCCGGGAACTAAGGCCCGTAGTTGCGATTCGGGATGTATGGAGATGTTTCCGGGTTTTGGTTGAAAGATTCGAAGGATGGTTTGTTTTAGTTGTGGAATTCTTGTTAGTGTGTCTACGGAAAATTCATCTTCTACGTCTATAAGATAAGATAAGATAAGTCTTTATTTGCCTTAAACATGGTATAAAGTTGTTACAGTCAGGTATTATTATAAAGTCCACATGTTTAGCTATACAGGAGATGTATCAATTGCATGCAAAATAATATTTATTAGTTATTTGTGGTTCAATGTCACAGATACAAATTCAATCAAATTATATTATAGTTTTATCCACAATGGCAAAAGTCCAGAAAATTATAGTTTATTGTTCAGAAAATCTATACTATCTATCTATCTATATCTCCTACATCTATATCTTCTTTATCTATACTATACTAAGATTTGATTTCTTTCAGTGTCTGTGTGCCCATTTATCAAGAAAGCCTTTAGGCTATATATCATTACGCTACGACTAATAGGAGCGGAGCAGCAATAAAAATGTTGCGAAAACATGGAAAATGTGTCGCAGACGAAGTTGCGCGGGACAGCTAGTTAATTATATTTGGCCTAAAATTTAGCTACGCGAACTGTCGATTGGCTAAACTTTTCACCACGATGGCAAATATAAGTTGGGTAATTATTCGTTTGAAGCTTTTTCGTAGAAATTTTGCACACAAGAATACGTTCTAGGTGCAGAATTACAAAAAAATAATAAGTTAGCTCGAATTTCGTAATTGTACCCTGATTAAATCGGCAGAATTGTAACCAGCATCCTATAGTTATAACTCCCTCAATTTTCTAAAGTAGGAGTTGGTCTAGTAGTCGTACGTTCATGAGGACTTGTTCGATCCCCGGAACGGGGAATAGTGTAATTGTGTTTTTCCATTATGGTTTTTTTCAGTAGCAGTCACGGAGTCTGGATTTGCCCCTGGTCGATGCAAAAAGCTCGCCCCCTTTTACATAAGACTTAAACATAACTGGCGTAACGTGGGAGTAATATTAGGTACATCATCATCATAATCATTTCAGCCCAAAAGACGTCCACTGCAGGACATAGGCCTCCCCAAGTGTCGCCACATTGACATTTTAGCCCAAAAGACGTCCACTGCAGGACATAGGCCTCCCCAAGTGTCGCCACATTGACATTTTAGCCCAAAAGACGTCCACTGCTGGACATAGGCCTCCCCCAAGTGTTGCCACATTGACATTTTTGGGGGTTTTGCCATAATCGCCACGCTTGGCAGGCGGGTTGGCGATCGCAGTACGGTTGTTACAAAAGCACAGAGAACGCTGCTGCCCATTCTCTGGCAAGTCCCTTAGTCGCATCTTACGACACCCATGGGAAGATATGGGATGGTGCTATTCTTTACGTCCGACATCATACAGAGCATATTAGGTACACCTCTGGCTAACCCTTCGGGAATTACAGGCGTGATGTACTGTTATGTGAATTTTGTGATCTTGATAGCTAAATTAATCCAATCTATAAATTGTATGATTATCGAAATGAATGCGACTGTTAGAAGACACAATTCATTACTCAGTTATCGTTATACTAGACGGTCCTTTATCTAAATCTTGATATCGTTTTATTAATAAAGGCTAAAGTCTCGAGACACCTAGGCAAACGAAGCGGTGCCCAGGTGCTACCCCGAAAACGACAAGTGACCAATGCGTTCCCGCCACAAGCGATTAAACGTCAAATTGATGGCCGCCATCTTAGTACCTCATCGCTCACGCGGGCAACGGCTATTACTCATAGTGCCAGGCACCAATTAATTTAAGGTATTTATTTATATTATAAATAAAATCTCCTAACTACATTTCGTTTAAAAAAAAAAGTAAATGTTTGATTAGTATGTATATGATGTATCTTTTTCACATTTATTTTTGTATCCTTTTCAAATATTGTGGTAGATACTCAGACACGTTATGGAGTCGCGCCTGGCTAGACCGACAGCGGACACTACAGACTAAAAACTATCAAGACAGATCGTAGAATATTGAAATCATCAATAGTAGACACTGTACGAGGATTTGTGCCCGGTTAATAGCAATTACCCCCTATGACGTGGGATTTTACTTTAGTAATTATGTGTTAGTACGTAAGGAATTGTGGTTTATTAAGTAATTGTGTTATTTAATTTAAAATTTGTGTCAGTTGTTTTGACATACCCTACTTTATTATGATTTGTTTGCTCTCGAGTAAAACGTAGGGAACGGACCATTTCTGTAGTACATCTCAATGTAATGAAACCTACATTTACGAATAAATTTGATTTGATTTGATTTTAATTTGACTGCTTAACACATTATATAACTGACTAGCTGTCCAGCGCAACTTCGTTTGCGTCACATTTTCCCCGTGTTCGCAACATTTTTCATTGCTGCTCCACCCCTATTCGTCGTAGCGTGATGATATATAGCCTATACCTTTCCTCGATAAATGGGCTATCTAACACTGAAAGAATTTTTCAAATCGGACCAGTAGTTTCGGAGCCTATTCAATGCAAACAAACAAACAATCAAATATTTCCTCTTTATAATATTAGTTTAGATGAATCGCAGTACAAACTACGATTCATCTAAACTAATATGTATGTAGGTACTATAGGCGACAGCCTACCCCTAAACGGGAATATCAGGTGTGATGTTCCGTAAATATGATTGCGGTGGTCAGTGAGCGTCAATAACAAGCATGAATTCGGAGTTACCTAATGATCATTTGAATTTCGATAGGCCGTTTGTGGGCAAAAGTTCGACCTCCATCCATTGCACTTGGTTCAATATGGTTTCGTTACGTAAATAGGCCGATAGTGTCGGCAGAACTAATTGAAAGCGGTTACTGCCACTTACGTACACATGCAACAGGGAATTTAATGCCCCTGCGTCCCCGACATTATTAATAATATTAATAGCATCAATTGCCAGTGACGTCCCGGACACCTAGATATATAATAGAATATTACACACAAATACATGCTAAGACATACATTGCATACTGCATACATTCAAGAATTCTGCAATATCTGATAGGTGTTTAATGGCTAGTGGCTACGTTAGCTAACTTGTCTCTAAATAAAATATATTCATAATCATCTTATTTTTGTCACTGCCAGGACGAAGACCTGTAAAATGTACGTAAATACTTAAAAAAGACCCTTGACGCAGCAAAATGGCACCTGTTCTCCCCGTCATTGCTATATATTTTTTGTTTTGGACTCTACCTGGGAACCTTCTTTGTAGTTACGTTCATATTGGAGGACAAAGTTCTAACTTTTTTCACTAGTTTGGTTTAAAGATAGCAGCACCTTGTATGTTTTAATAGTACCTAACCTAAGATTCATATTCATATTCATTACTCAACAACAAATACCGCTTTAATACACAAAAGTGTCTTTCATATGGCTTCTGTAATTTTCAATTAATTACCAAAACGACGGGTCCTACGTATACTGGTGCAACCCGCAAAACAACGAAAACCGTTTTTTCGCATCAAATGCCTTAAAATTACCTTATAATTGTATCCTGTAAATTTTGTATTAAATTATCAAATAGTTTCAAAGTTACAAACTTGTAAACTGGTGTAAATGACATCATTTTAAGCCTCACGACTACCAACACTGGTGTAAGTCACTTGCACCAGTTTGGGTTGTCGCACACGATGCGGCGCGTGAGTGCAAGTGTACTTTACACCAGTATGCGCACGGCGACGCTGTAGAGAGGACGACAAACACTGGTATAACTGCGATGCGTCTTAGTTTACATAGTCAATTCTTAAAAAAATGCTCGTATCTTGTTTGTCTTTAGTAACAGAGGTAAGAAATAACAACAATTAAGCGTTCATGAGGTCATTTGATGACCTCATGAACGCTTAATTTTTTAGATTTATTCGAAAATAAGTGTGGTAAAATAAACACACCATAAAATTACGAAGGTAAGTATCAGTTTACTTTTTTAAATACTATAATGATAAACTATGGGTTCTCTGATCAGTACCTATAATTTTTTTTTAAATTCAAATAATTGTTTTATTTATATTTTAATTGGCACCAGTATTTAAGGTTTATATTGTTTACTCGCGTAGTTTCTATAGTGGTTTAAGTAAATTATAACGATTATTTGTACATATATTAAAAAAATAATGAACACTATAATTTAGATTTATTAAAGATCCGCCTTCAGTACCATCACGCGAATTATGTGATGAATTGGACCTGAATGTTAAAATGTGCTCGGACCTCGGAAGCGACCGATTTGTATGAAAAAAAAATTTACAAATGAAATTCTAATAGAACAGCCAAGTAAAGAGGCTGTACCAGATAAATGATGTGATTTTATTATTTATGATTTTAATATTTTTTTACACTTGTATTCTGATTTAATTTTTCATTTGTATTGTGAATTGATATAAGTTACATTATTTTTACACAATTTTTTTTTTTACTAATCCAATAAATCGAAAAAAGATATTTTATAATATGTTTTAGCAGCAATGAATTACTTTATTGTTATACAGGCTGTAAGGTACACCGACACAAAAACGGTTACTGTGTATTCATTACACCATTCCTAAACACGTGGTACCTAAAAAATGCAATACTTACACGGTCAAAATGTATAGATCAGCTGCTTTAAAAAAAAATACCGATGATAAATTTATATGTGGACCCCCCCGCCCCCGGGTTCAGAATGATGCAATGTACTGAACACGTGCTATCCGTTTAGTGGCGGTGCCCCTTCCACCTTACACTATATCGTTTTGAGATTCAGGGGGAATCTTAACCTACCTCCAAGTGCAAAATTGTTAGCTAAAGAGATTTACTTATTTATTAATATAGGTTTACCAACAGCTTCAAATATTATGTTGTTCCATAAGGAAATTTAATTTAATTATCTTAAAGGCAAACAGACTACGAGCCATTGAAAATAGCCAGCTGTATTTTCAATTTTATTGGTATGAAGGTGGAACAAGGTCTCTAAACTTTAATTCGGATATTTGTTGAGGCCAGAATCGAAATAGGATTTATATGTATTGCGGTTGGAAATTTAACATGCATATTACCTATAGATTTCTTGTTGTTGGTCGTACTCAAAATAAGGATGAGAGCACTCACTTAGTAATAGAAAGGAAACCCATTAATTCCCCACTATAGTAGACCTTAGCCTTCAAAATAGCGACAGCTAATAATGTAAATCCAATAACACAATCTTTTGTCTTCGATTTTAAGTTATGCCTTGCCTTTGTTGATATCTGAAAGAAGAATTGCATTGGGGAACTTGTTATGTAGAGTAAGGTTGCGAGAGATTTATTTTATGCTAAATAATAAATATGCGTTTGAAAAAGAGGCTTATGAAACTATGATTGAGAAGTAATAACACGTGGCAGTATACAAAATGTTTCTCTGATTAAATGCAGCTTACAGAAGTTTGATACCAATTGACAACAAAAATTTAAGGATCTTCAAGATCTTGCGGACCACACATTTTACTAATAATTTAAATATAACTCTGAAGATGTCTCTGAATAAGTAAAATTTTGGATAAGCCTAGTTTTCTTTTTTTAAGAAGTTGTTTCTCTTTAGAATATTATGTCTTTGTCATTTTCTACCATAACCTACTGAGATTGTTTTTACGATAGATAACTACTAGTGTGTGATTCGACGACATCTTTCATCTCTGACAAATCTGCAGTCTTTTCAACATTATGTCATTCTCATTACTCAGTTAATCACCCTTTCCGACTTTATCACAGATAAAGAATTATAATAAGTAGTAGAATTAAGGACTTTTATTTCTTTCCTACTTGATTTAAGAAGAATTTCTTATTGTTTTAAGAAGGCAATGCCATTGATTTAAAATTTTCTTCATAATTATGTGACATATTAAATAAACATCAAAATAATACCAACGATTTACTAAGATCAGACCTTAATAAATAGGTTACTAATTGAAACAAACTTTTATTTTGACTTTTAAATAAATATTTTTTTTCATTTACTGCTATACACATTCAAATATTTCAGGTTAATTACAAAAGAACCATGTAGAAAACTGTTACAAGTGGTCTTCCAGAACTAAGTAAACTGGTGCAAGTGTTTAAAAGTCGATAAAAGAAGATGTTTTGTAAATATTTTATGCTTTGTATTAATCAATAGATAAAATAATGAATGTAAAAATGGTAATATCCTTCTATTTTCCTCAATTATACATATAGATAAGTACACTATAAACTGGTATAAGTGGTCACTTGTACTAGTTTACCGGTTCTATCATATTAAAGAAAACAAGCTACATCAATGCAAATGATGCTATTTTCTAAAGTTTTCAAAAATAAGAAAAACGTATTATCTAGTCTTCTTCATGTGATATTCAAAAATTCACATTCCAAAATTTCAAATATTTCTGTTGATTTATGTCAAAACTACAAGCTTTTGAACCTTTAAACCGCTCTCCTGTACAATTGTGTTTTTGCACTTGCACTAGTATACGTAGGACCCGTCGAAAAGAAATAAGGGCAATGAATACTGCCTTATTTAAGAAAACTCTAAAGATCCTTTAAATTAATAAATGTTAATATAACTTAAACGACTTCTTAAACGATAATTTTTCCAAACATAAGACCTAACAGTGACATCAAGTAATAACAATTATTTTGCATGTATCAAATATTGTAATAATTCTAGGAATGGCATTGAAATAAATTAAATGTTTTTTTTTTTTTAAATAATAAATCTGTATTATAACTGGACATTGCATTAATTTAATATCTTAAGAATATTTTGATCTAATTTTATAAACTTCAATGTTAATCATGATTTTATTAAAACATGATTCAATGAATTTTTCATCACATTTGCATGTAAACAGTATCTAAACACACAGGATAACTTTGCCGTAATGCCCCATAAAAAACCCGCGAGCTTTCTTTTTGTCATGAAAGCCACGGTCAGTAAGTATTTTTTTAAAATTTTATTTATTTGTTTTCTGCAAAAATAAATGATTTGATTTGATTTACTTTGCGTAAATAAGTGCGTCTACAAGGTAAAAACATGGTGTTAACAAAAGGCTTAGAGCTAAGAGCCGTTGTAGACCCTGACCCAGGAAAATTTCAGGTAACATGTTGCTTAAAGTTTAAAAACAAAATGTAATTCGAACATGCCAAAAATTAAAATGAAAAATCACATCATCATCATCATTTCAGCCGAAAGACGTCCACTGCTGGACATAGGCCTCCCCCAACGCCACATTGACATAAGGGGGTTTAGCCATAATCGCCACGCTTGGCAGGCGGGTTGGCGATCGCAGTACGGTTGTTACAAAAGCAAAAAAAGTCAAAGTCCCTTAGTCGCCTCTTACGACACCCACGGGAAGATATGGGATGGTGCTATTCTTTACGTCCGACACCATACAGAACGAAAAAATCACATGAAAACTAAAGAATAACATTTGCAAAAAAAATTACAATATATTCCACTTAAAGTTAAAATTTCAGTCTACAGTACCTCTGCTGTAATCATCATAACATCACCACTGCTCATCCTTATCTCAATTTATATAACACATTTACACGTCAAAACCCACACCACGTGTGCTGTCACAACAATGTATCATGAAATTTCCTTCAGTAACAAACAGTAATTTAATTCTACAGCGTACAATTGCATTAGTATTCCCGTCGCGTAGGTGACTTGTACATCATAATGACGTGAAGTCTAGATTTGTGACGACGTCAGTTTGCGATGTCACCAATTTACTGTTGTTTGACTATATGATGAGGTGAGATGCTCATTCTTGAGAAGTTGTGCTATTCATTTACTCTATCTTATTATTTTTATTGTGCAAGAAAAACATATTTTTGTTGCAATCATCATCATTCTCTTGCCCTTATCCCAATTTAATTGGGGTCGGCGCAGCATGTCTTCTTCTTCCATACTTCTCTATTACTTGTCATCTCATCAAACACCTCCTTTCTTGCCAAACCATCCTTCACACAGTCCATCCATCGTTTTTATGTATACCTCTACGCTTATAGCAATCCACGTCTACATACTCAAAACTCACTGCATTTTATTTATTTATTTATAATGGAACTTCAACGACTTATTCACTAAAACATCCATAAACAGAAATCACAAACAGTTTTAGGTATAGTGAATTCGTCACTTATAGAAGTACACAGCACTTGCAGAATAATAAAAGGACAAGTCAGAATTTAAGTTTTACAAAAAACAGATGATTAAAACACACAGTCCATCCAACGTTTCTACTCTATACCCATTATTTGTTGAATATTGTAATATTGCTAAGCTGTACCTTATAACTTAACCCAGAATTGAGTTTTCTTGTCGCAAACCTCATTGCATTGCTTTCATGTGGAACGCTTCCGACTAAAGTCAAACGATGGCCGAAGGTTCGCTGAGTTGAGAGAACTGAGAATTATTTGAGTTATTTCTTGAAGGTATTTACAAGGCAGATTAGACAAACACAGACCACATTGGAGAGGTACTTCAGAAAGGTGTTAATAATTAATATATTGACCTCAATTTTAAATAATATTGAATATTGATGTTTTATGTAAGTACAATGTCTATAATTTTATTGTTATCGTGTATTTGTAATAAGTATGTCACTAATTAATATAATTAGATCTTATTAGTAATTATTTAATTTAATTTAATTAATAATTATTGAATAACGTTAACGCTCTGTATGGTGTCGGACGTAAAGAATAGCACCATCCCATATCTTCCCGTGGGTGTCGTAAGAGGCGACTAAGGTACTTGCCAGAGAATGGGCAGCAGCGTTCTCTGTGCTTTTGTAACAACCGTACTGCAATCGCCAACCCGCCTGCCAAGCGTGGCGATTATGGTAAAACCCTCCAAAATGTCAATGTGACTTGGGGGAGGCCTATATCCAGCAGTGGACGTCTTTTAGGCTGAAATGATGAAAAAATGATGAACGTTAATTTATTTAAAAGTTAATCTTAATAAATACTTATATTGCTGTGCCCTAACAGGGTCCATAACATTGTTCTTAGCTTTAAGCCTTTAAAACACCTGTATAACATTGTGGAACGCAATGGAGAACACAAAAGGGTCAAAATATTAGTATCAAATACACCTAAAATCGGAGCGTAGAACGTGTACATTACATTCGTTTTTATTTTACTTCAATACATGCAGTATTTCCGAAGTTATAACGACGAGAAGTTTATGTCCTTTTTTGAATTTCCGAGATTACGCGCGCTCATACTAATACGTCACAGCAGCGTTCAGCCCGCGACCGCGACGCAACCGCTATGTCCCTGCATTTTAAATCTGTAATATCTTCAAAAATATTAATTTAAATTACATGCTGTAAAGGGCCATATTCATCTATATTAAATGCACAATGTATTTAAGGTACTTAATTGGATAAGGATTAATGCTGTATTGCTTAAAATTGCTTCGTAAATGAGCCATTATTTCTCGTAAAAAATATAGGATAAAAAATGGTTATTGTGGGTTACCCCTAAGAGATAGACATATACCATCGCGAACTTTTTTGTAGATCTTTTTAAGATGTACTGTAGTACATTATTTTGATCTGTCTTGTAGGGTTCAGCATGCGTTTGCAATGTAAACGCAAAAAATGTGTTTATTTACGCCATCACATTAGAAACCTCTAAAATTGGCAGTGTTTTTCTACTATATTATGCATGTATTATACACCTATTATTAAATTTTTATACAAAACCTTTTGAATTTTGATTTTTACTGCGCACCGGCGCGGCGTACGAACGAGAGCGCGATTGTCGAACGACCGCGGCTGTGACGTCATCGCATAGAGAGCGCCCGCCCGCTTTTTTAAAAACCTTCCGCCAGAAATGCGCACTTTGATCGTAAATATCTCAGCCATTTTGGATGAAATGAAAAATTTCTTTTACAAAAAAAGAAACCGACTTCAGAAAACACTTAACGCACCAAAAAGTTGAAAGTAATACTATAACCTACCTATATTAATAAACCTAACCTAACCTACGATTAACCTATAATAAAATTTAATAATTCTTTGGAGTCGGTGCCAAGCAATATAATTAGAATTAATGAATTAATTAATATTTAGAAGCTGTAAGATTTATGTTTTGCTTTTTTCTGGCCTTAGTCTGTATATAGTCATTTAGGTATCGTATATTGCTTGGCACCGACTCCAAAGAATTATTAAATTTTATTATAGGTTAATCGTAGGTTAGGTTTATTAATATAGGTAGGTTATAGTATTATTTTCAACTTTTTAGTGCGTTAAGTGTATTCTAAAGTCGGTTTCTGTTTTTGTGAAAAAAAATATTTGTTTATTTTTAGTAACATATTTTTAATGTAATAATAAAATATGGGTAGGCCTAGTAAAGATGCTTCTCGTGTGAGAAAAGGCGTCGAACAGAAACTGAGAAAAAGGAAAACGATTAAAATAAATTAGGGAAAGAAATGATCAACGCATTTTGAATAAGAACCTCTTGCAGGACGGCTGAGTTCAGCAGCATATGCTGTCAGAAAAATACGTCAATTTACTGATGTAGATACCGCGAGGCTAGTGTATTTTAGTTATTTTCATAGCATTATGTCATACGGTATTTTACTATGGGGACGGGCTGCAGACATCGAGTCTATATTTATTCTGCAGAAAAGAGCTATCAAAGCCATATATAATCTACGTAGGCGCGATTCTCTAAGAGAACTGTTTAAGGAAATTAACATCATGACGGTACCTTGTCAATACATCTATGAAAATATCATGTACGTTAGGAAAAATCTGCATTTATTTAGTAAAAGAAGTGACCGGCACCACTATAATACTAGAAACAGGGACCAACTGGTTCAGCCAGGTTTCAGGCTAGCTAAAGTAGACTCATCTTTCATGGGGTACTGTTTAAAATTTTACAATAAAATACCTCCCCCCATTCAACAACTGAATGAAACGAAATTTAAATCTTGCATAAAGCGCACACTATGTAGGCAAGCATATTATAAGTTGGGGGATTACATTGATGATAAAAATGCTTGGCTCAATGCTGGTCCTGCTCCACAACCATAGGGGCTATCAAATTACCATGTGAAGTTACTGTGGAAGCTGCAGAAGATTGTATAAATATCTTTGCTTTGTATAGATTCAATCTCTTAGTATTATATAATTGCATAGCACATGTGTGAAAACTATGTACTGTAAAGCCACCATTTACTGAGTACCTACATCTTACACTGACGCGAATTTACCCGGGCGGTTGAGTAAATGTCATGCTCACTTAAATGTCACGCTGATGGCGGCGGGTGTGTCGGGTCATTTAGTTCCCTTCAATATGGTTGAGTTGAATGATGGCTGATACATGCGTCATGTTCGTGAACGGGCGCTGTCAGTTGTGCCTGGTCATCTCTTAGCTGCCACGGTTTATTTTAATAATTTTATTTTTAACTTTATTTTCGAATTATTGATTTCGTCTTTTACTCTGGACGCTCTTAACTTGCCCGTATTTCTACATCGTTCTCACATACTAGTAATTCTCAACACGATTGATGTAACCAAGATTTTGTAACATATTTTGATTTAAAAGAGTGTCCATGGAGTTTCTTGCCCATTCTTCTCCATAGAGATCTACGCTTTGTAATGGGCAACTACAGTACTTTCACAAGTTATTATGTCTTGTGACTGGGACTGTAGCTTCGCGTTCTTCTTTTTTGTTTTTTGACTTTCAAAAGTGCCTGTAATGGTCTAATTGAAATAAATGCTTTGAGTTTGAGTTTGAAACCCTGATCATCGCGAAAACAGACTGTCAAAGCAGATGACCTACATGTTACGTAGGTTGAATAAGGAAAGTCAAGAAGTTAGTCTGTGGTACACCTGGAAAGTGCATACCGTTACAATTCCAACAAGCCCAAACACAGCTAAGATACATTGTCTTATTATGGAGTTCCAGTGCCTGTCTCTTAGCTTCATCATCAGATCTGATGGTAGAATGGTTCTTATTGAACGCAAATGCTTAACTTGTTGTAGAAAATACCAAAATCGCTGTACGTTTTCCTATAAAACTTGAAGAGTTCCCTCGATTTCGCCAAGATTCAATCATCAGATCCCGACTTGGTGACTATGGGACCAAATGGAAAGCATAGGCTTTGGAATAAAAAAATAATTTTCCAAATCGGTTCGTAAATGACTGAGTTATGTTAGAAAAGTTAGAAATATTTAATTTTTGTTGATTTTTTCAGAAACGGCTTGTCTGATTTCGATCAAATTTCCATGGGACCATTTGGGAAGTATACGCTTTCAAACAAAAAAAGATTTTTTTAAATCGGTTGGCAAGCAACGGAGTTATGCGCGAACAAACATAAAAATAAAAAAAAATACAAACATCCGAATTGAGAACCTTCTCCTTTTTTAGAAGTCGGTTAAAAAAGTAAAAACACAGTTTTTCTCGTAATTTTTTGTAGATTTATTTGACATGTAAAGTAAAAAACGTTTGTCAGACCCATTAAATTAATATGAATTTGATTTTTCTTGGATCGGGAAAAGTTGGTTTTTCTCTTAGGATTAGCAACCCATACTGAATAGAAATAAATGAACTACTGAATGACTATGAATTAGTGCCCAATTTGTAGCAATAGGCTCGCTCCTATATTTGTACTGTAGGTACAGTTAGTTCTGTCTATCCTCTTCCTTTCCCTAATAATGCAAGCGTGATGTTATGTCTCCTGCATAATAAGATTTTATATAACTTTCCACTATATCTCTCCATACATTTCCTCGCGGTATCCTTTCGGAATGTCTGTGAAAATAGAATACATGCACAGATATATAACGTACATAGTTCGTTCACATCTCGCGTTTAGAGATTTATTCTCCTTGTAAGCGAGCGTAGCGTGACGGTTTATGGACCCGTATATACATAGTTACTAGACATTTTCATATGCGGTGGAATACTATTGTAGGTTGCAGAACGATGGGTAGCATTCTTGGACTAAATATTCTGAATTGGTAATACGTAGTCATCAGGAATTTCTCAGTAGCAGCCACGGAAGGCTTGAAAGCATAGTGCCTAAATGTTCGATTCATGAAAAACGTACGCACGTTTTTTAAATTGATGGCAAGGTTGACACAGTGGCTAAGCTATTGACTGCCGCTCTGCGTGTCGCGGGTGCGATCCGAGGAAGGAACAAATATTTTTAAGACCTACAGATAGTTGTTACGGGTCTAGCTATTTGAGAATATGAGTTTAAAAGTTTGTAAACGCACCCACGATACAGGAGAAATACCAATAGTATTAAAAAAAAATCGCATTTAAAAGATACCTTGTTTGTAGTCTTGATGTCCCATGTCACTCATCATCTACTACTTCGCTCCCAATCTAGCCGGATGCAGCCGAATACCGGTATTTTAGATGGAGCGACTGCCTATCTGACCTTCACAACCCAGTCGGTGCTGAGTAATACGATACCCCTTGGTTAAGGCTCGTTGTCCGACTTTCGGGCCAATCAAAGATCTACAATTGACAGCCGTGACCAACGGCTTAACGTGCTTTCCGAGGTATGAAGGAAACTGAGTAATACGATACCCCTTGGTAAGACTTATTTTCAAACTTTCATGCCTGCCTGTAACGACTGTCAAAGATCTACAAATGACTGTCGATACCAACGGCTGTCATTATGATGTCCAATTTTTTATTCTTGCATACTGGCATGCAAGAATAAAAAATATTTGTAGCTACGACATTCAAACATACTCACATGCTCGCCAACGCAAGTATTTCAAACGCTAGCAGCATATCTTCGTGTAAGATATGTACAACAAAAGGTTTAAAAGTCGATTTCCTATGTAGAATAGGGGCGAAGATTCAAGTTGTAATCCTTAAGAATAGGGTGGGGCTTTAGTGGAAACGATCTAGCGATAGTATTAGTAATGTTTTAAGACCAGAAGGTCTAGACAATAGTTATCGCTTACAAAACCCTTCGTCATCATTCATCATTTCAGCCCAAAAGACGTCCACTGTTGGACATAGGCCTCCCCCAAGTGTCACCACATTGACACTTTGGGGGGTTTTGCCATAATCGCCACACTTGGCAGGCGGGTTGGCGATCGCAGTACGGTTGTAACAAAAGCACAGAGAACGCTGCTGCAAAACCCTTCGTATTTATCGACAACTTTCAACAAGATCGTCATAAGTTTTTCGCTAGCTCATGTCATTGTTGATTTTTCCATGATATACGAGTACCTATGATTCTTATTCACTTTTTCTGGGCCCAGTTGTGAATTTGTAGATCGCGCTAAAAATTGAGTCAGCTATGTCTTTCTGTAAAGCTTTTCCTAGAAAAGAAAACATCATCTTGATCATCAGCTTATAATGTTCCTACTGCTGGGACACAGGATCTATGAGAGGAAGTGGGGTGTAATCCACCACGCGGGCCCAGTGCGGGTAGGTAGATGCCACGTCTTCGATTTTTTAGTTCTAGGATATGCCATGTTCCTCACGATGTTTTCCTTCACCGTTTTTGAGAGCAGCGGTGATGAAATACTACATTTTTTATTCATGACACAGAGTAACTTAAGGGTAAACACAGGAAATAGTAGATTGTAAAGATGGTTTGGTTGCCTTTGGACTGATTCACCCTACCCCCTCGTACTAGTATAAAACTGTATCACGAGCGGATAGTCTTTCAATTTCACAAAGTTATACCTGAGTTCGAACCCTGGCTTACTGCTCGTAAGTCGGGGCTGCCACCACTGCCACCGCTGCTCTCAGAAACCAAATACCAGAAACCAGAAAAGAAACCATTAAAATGTAAACATAGCATATAATTTCATGCACCGCAGTAAATGCACACTTAATTGTGTTTATCATCCCAAGACGTTGAAACATTAATTTGGCATTCAATTTTGTGTTGAGCGGTAACTTTCTCAAGACCCGTTCACATGAGCTAGTATCCTGTATCTTTCTCAAAACCAGTGAAAGTACCTTTTAAAACCTTACACCACCGGCCGTTGTTCTGAAACCAAAACCCAGAAGTTTCTGAAAAGTCCTCACTTGTTACGAAAAAAAAATAAGGTCACCGCACACCGCTCTTCGCTACCTCTCACCACTATACCACAACCCCATAATATGTTTAGGGACCTCTCTTGGTAAATGCGTGTGGGAATTTCCTTTTAGCGTCCAGATGTCCCTGGCTATACATAATGTACCATACGTCATAATTCTCCTCCAGGCTTTGTATAGTTTTTGTCAGGGCCCGGGACGGATCGACTAAGTTTAGGCCCTTTTTAGTACGTAAGTCTATAAGATGTTATTATTGGATGTCTTATGCCCGAAATTGGGACAAAAAATATTGAGGGTGGGGGTGAATGATGTCTAGGCTGACCTTATTTGTGTAGAAAATATTGGGTTTGAAGATTGAAGTGTTATCCAAGTAGGTTTTTCTAGTAGCGTAGATAAGATGATCTGTTTGGCATGAATGAATGGACAGGGATAACGAATGGGCAATACGAAATTCAAAGCTATACCTATTTCTTGAAGAATGGTTTTCATTTCCAGATTATTTTTTTATCGTTTGCTTTTGTGAAGTTAGCTTCGATAATAGACAGCGAACTAAGTGCGTAGCACACCAACTACCTACCTTATTATCGCAATTTCTATCATATTACGCTAAATTCACTGCGTTGATCATAAAGCTGAGTGGACAATATTTTCAAACATCATCATCATACTTCTGTCCAGCCAATTTATTTGGGGTCGGCGCAGCATGTCTTCTTTCCTATACTTACAATAGTATTCCACCGAAATATAAAAATGTCTCGAAACTAAACAAATCTAGTGATTATTATTCGGTTTTGTGACGGTGCAAAGGAGTAAACGTCGTCAGCGAAACTGTCAGAACCGCTGCGGTAAGGCTCCTGTGGAGCCCAACGTTAAACTGCGTGCCGCGAAGCCGAATACCCCGGTGTACATCTCTCGTCTACACTACACCACTGAGGCAGAGAACATCGAGGAGTACGTGCGCCAGAGATTGAATTACACGCCAAGAGTGCAGCTGCTGGAGTCGCGCCGCAACGTCAATTTCAAGGCGTTTGTGGTGCGCATACCAACATGTTATCTGCATTTGGTGTTGGAAGAAAGTTTTTGGCCGCAGGATGTGGTGTTCCGTCGCTTCCGCGGACAAATTCCACATGAACGCACACAACATCGTGCAAGTGAAGTGTTACTAACTTAATTATAAGTTTTATGTACTAACACAATTGTTATAGTATGTATATTTAGGTTAAGGTATTTATCTATGGGTCGTTGTAACCTGAAAATAAATTGATTATTATTATTATTCCGTTTATTCATTTTAAACAACATATTTTTTACATTTTTAAATATTCCTATACAAAATCAATAAAATAAAAAAACATTTAAAAATATAAAAAACAGGTTTCCGCCGGTGTCGGGAGCAGGGTCCAAGCTACCGGTGGTTAGGGCTGCAGAGACAGGAACCTCCTCACAATGCGAGCCGTATCGAGGAGTACTGCCTTCTGAATCTGGCTCTTGATCCAACCGCCAAGTGAGAGCTTCGACAGATGTTCGTCGAGGCTCTTGGCCATAAGGCCATTGGCCGTTACGACAATCGGCACAATGATAGCTGAGTCCACATTCCACATATCGACAACCTCGTGAGCCAAGTCGAGATATTTTATCTGTTTCTCTTTCTCAGCTTTCACGAGGTTTTCGTCATGCGGGATGGTAACATCGACTATCATTACGCGGCGCGCTGATCGGTCTATCACCACTATGTCAGGCTTATTGGCAACAATAGTCCTGTCAGTAATGATAGGCCGATCCCAGTACAGCGTGACATGGTCTTTCTCTAGAACTGGGTCGGGCACATACTTGTAGTACGGTACCTCAGATTCCACAAGTTCGTATTTCAAGGCAAGTTGCTGGTGAATAATCCTGGCTACTTGGTTGTGCCTGTGCAAGTACTCGCCGTTAGCCAGACGAGAACAACCAGAAATAATATGTCTGATGGACTCACCCGGACGGTGACATGCCCGACACACGTCCACTGTCCCGTCCTTCATAATATGTTTCCGGTAGTTGTTCGTCAGCATAACTTCGTCCATAATCGCACAGACAAAACCTTCAGTTTCCCCAAAGAGGTCGCCGAAACGTAGCCAGGACACGGACGCTAGAAAATCTACATCGGGCCCATGTAGAGCCTGGTAAAAGCGCCCGTGAAGAACCTTGCCTTGCCATATTTCCTTGCGGTCATCGGTAGTCAGTATTACAGGTTTGCGCCAGTTCTCTTTAGCCATGGACAGCGGGGTGAGTGCCTTGTCCACTGCGACCACATCTCGGTGCATACCCACCTCTGTTTTTAAAAAATATTCTCTGAGGCTGCACACCTCGCGGTTGTGGAGGGTCTTCGCATTTAAAAAGCCTCGACCCCCGCACTTCCGCGGGATGTACAGTCTCATCACCGATGATCGTGGGTGATGCATCCGGTTTGCGGTCAGCAGTGTACGAACTCTCCTATCCAGGGCGTCCAGTTCGGTCTGAGTCCATTTGAGTATGCCGAAAGAGTACATTAAAACCGGCATGACCCAACCGTTGAAGGCGCGCACCTTGTTCCCGCCCGAAAGAAGGCTATTCAGTACCTTCTTCAGGCGAGCAAAGAAGCGCTCCCTCAACGATTGCTTCATATCAGATACGTTTATGCCTAACGCTTCCGACATACCCAAATACTTATAGTTTTCAGATGAGGAAAGGGATCTTAGGTGTATGGAATCAGAGAGCTGAAGTCCCTCGGATTCCATAATCTCCCCTCGCTTTACATACATGACTGCACATTTGTCCACACCAAATTCCATCCTGATGGCGCTACTAAAATTTTTTGTTACTTTCAGTAGCTCCATCAGTTGCAATTTGCTGGGGGCAAAGAGTTTCAGATCATCCATGTAAAGAAGGTGAGATATGACCTGACCACCTCTCCTCAACCGGTAGCCTAGACCTGAATCCTCCAGCAATGTGCTTAGAGGATTCAGGGCTAGACAGAACCAAAGAGGACTCAAACTGTCGCCCTGAAATATTCCCCGTTTAATCCATACAGGCTCATCGTTCCCCTGGATCTGTCGACATCCTGGATATCGAAGGACCGTCCTCCACTGCCTCATACATGACTCAAGGAAGGCGCGTAGTGTTGCATCAATCTTGTACAACTCCAGCACCCTCATGAGCCATATATGTGGCACAGAGTCGTAGGCCTTCTTGTAATCTATCCAACATGTCGACAGATCCTTGCGGGATCGACGAACCTGTTGGCTAATGGCCATGTCGATGAGGAGTAGCTCCTTAGTTCCACGGGACCCGTTCCTACATCCATTCTGAGAGGCCGACATAATAGAATTACTATCGATGTGTTTGTTAATTTTCTCTCTCAAAATGGATGTAAGAAGTTTATAGACCGTCGATAAACACGTGATCGGTCTATAATTTTTGGGTTCCGTAGCACTACCTGACTTATGGAGCAGGTGGGTAACACCCGTTGTAAGAAACTCTGGTAGCGACCCAGACTCTAAGCATGATTGGAATTGAGATGCCAGGCGAGTGTGTGAACTACTTAGCCATTTAAGCCAGAAGTTGTGCAGTCCGTCCGGTCCCGGAGATTTCCAGTTTGGCAACGGACGAACTGCTCTGGCAACATCTAACGGCGTTATTACAATTTTATCCATTTCTGGTATAGATTCACACACTCGCTCGACATCTCGCATCCAGTCACCCTCAGTATGACAGACGGGCACCGACCAGATGCTGCGCCAGAATGAACTAGTGGCGGCATCATCTGGACGGCATACGTCTATCATATTTTGCTCGGGTCGCTCCCAAGCTCTGTATACCCACCTCTCATCGCTCCGGAACATGCGATTCTGCGAGTACCGATCAACCCTGCGCTTATACCGCCGAATACGGTTCGCCCATGCATAAACTTTCTGCTTCAGGAAGTCGATGCGCTCTGTGACTCGGGACATGTATTCTTGAGGGCTGATTCCAGTCCCCGAGAATGCCCGCCTCACAAAGCGCATCACACGTGGGCGTGTATTGCCCTCCCTGAAGCAGTATAGTTTGCCGATGAGTACCCTGGCCCCGTCGATACGGCCCTCGATCCTGCGTTGCCAAGCTGGTACGGCTGGTTTCGGTCGAGTAGCTACGTCAAAATTTGGGAATTTGACGTTAGCTAAACGACAAGCCGCTACAGCCCCACAATACAAGATCGAGTGCGTATCAACGAGGTTCTCACTACTCTCAAAAATATTTTTGAGTTGCGAGTCCAAGGCACACACCAGCGCCCTATTTTTCTTATGCATGGGTAACCGTGGTAATCGGGGCCTAAGTTGGGCAGGAGTGGATCGATACTCGTGAAGCGCATCTTCCAGAGCGCTCCTCAAACGTTCGTTGCACTGGCTACTTACCGTGGCAACCCTATCATCCTCCTCTACAACACCAAGATTCGACCGCGGTGGTATTGCGTCAATAGTTGACGCTTGCACCGCGGTTTGCGCCGGAGTCAAGTCGATGTGGTTGCTCGGTACCTCTGAGCGCAGCCTATCAAGTGCGGCGTCGTCCAACATGTGATTGCGTTGGATGACCCGCACCTGATCCGACAGTCGTTGGGCCGACACGTTGACGGTTGGTTCAAGAGCCTGAAAAAGAGACAGCATCCTAACACGGTACGCAGTGAGGTTAGTTCCCCCCTCTGTAGACCCGTAATATGCGCGCATGACGTTCTCGTTTATAGACTGAGTCCATCTCATGCGCTGCACACAACCACCGGTAGCGAGGACCCGGCTCGGGGCCGGTTGGCCCCTAAGTCCCAAGCTTCTCGGCGGCCGGCCTCGCCCCGGCCGACGTACAGGTGTTGGCGACGTCGGCGGGGAGAAATATTCGTCGCTGGAACTCGACGCTACTGCCGCTGCCGGTGACACAGGTGATCCGGGGTCCGGCGGCGGCGAGGCGGAGTTCAGCGACGATTCCGGGGGTAGAAGGCGTGCTCGTTGTGACGCAGCTCTTGTTATCATTTCTCTAATTCATTCATCCATTTATATCCAATTTATTTCTTAGAATGTCTATGACATCTGTCATCTGTCTGCTTGTCTAGTTTTGATTTTTGGTCCATGTTTCGATAAATATAAAGGTTTTAAATAATTTTCTGATTAGTAATGGAACTGGTAAATGCTTATGAAAACGGCTGCAGAATGGTAGCAAAATAAAAACTGATATTAGATAAAAATTATATGGAGAATTTTTGAGAGGCGTGCACCTGACAGCAAGAGTTGCCAGTTTTTATTATTATTATTATTATTATGGATTAAGAATCTCTAAAATCGAAATCCTTTGGATTGTGTTTTTTTACGTAATAAAGGTGCATGTTTAGTTATATACATCCTGCTAGTTGTTACTCCACAAGATCTAATTTCTCGCTCGTATACAACCAATATCAAAATCTTCTCAGCCGGTAACACGTTTTATTTTACATATTTTTCCCTCGCAATATTACAGCCTACAGCTGTACACGATACATGTAACATGGAAGGCACTCATGCCAGCGCGATGGGTTTAAAATTAGTACTCCACATAAATATAGAGGAGGCAAGCCCTTTCCTTTGAACGGAACGCAACCTACTTCACACAAGATGCCGATAAAACGGAGCAGCTAGATAGTTACGTATGTAGTAGGAAATATAGGAAAGACAGCCTTTGGTTAGTGAAAAACGCATATAAATTATTTGTTTTTAAGGACAATACTTGAATTGTGTGAGGAATGATATTAAAGTGAAAGGGGTAAATAATGCCGTGACGTATGACAAGAATGGAAGAAGAAAACGTGTTGAGCCGACTCCTAGTAGAATGGGACAAGTGTAGGAAGATGATGATGAGTTTTAAGGACGACAAGAAGGAAATAGAGAAAGATGAAGATGGATTGAGGTAAATGCATTCGTTTTGGACTGACAAGAAAGCATAAGGTGGAAACAGCAAAGCTGACCCGCTGTTTAAGCCATAACCATCCCTTGTATCTTTCTATTCTATCATTAATCTTTTATTCAAAATCAAAGCAGTTATCTCAAGAAGGACAGTTACAAGTCCATTTCAACTGTCAAAAAAAATGAAGCTACAACCTAGTCATAATAATAAAATTGTGAAACTACTTCAGTTGACCATTCTAGAGCGTAGATCTCTATTGTTTTAGATCAAAATGTTGTTACAAAACCTTGGTGACATCATTCATTTTGAGATTGTACCTATATTAAGTGAGAGTGATGTAGCAAAACGTGCACGTAAAAAGAGTCCATAGAAAGATATAAAAAATACAATTCGAAATTAAACACATAATTTAAATAAGATGTAGCAGCTTAGAGATGTCAAACCACAACTGACAGCTCCCACTCACGAACGTAACGCATGGCAGCACCATTCAGCTCAACCATTTTGAAGGGTACTAAATGATCCGACACTATTAGCATCATTTGATTGAACATGATATACTCTCAACCGCCAGGGCACATTCAAATCAATCATCTGATCTACGAGATACAAATAAATGACAATACTAGTATTTTCTAGTAAATTCTCCCCTCAAACAGAAAACACCTCATAAAAATTCTAATAGGGAATCCAAAGATTATCCCACCTCGTTGCCTCAGTCGATTTGACTCAACTACTTAGGTAAGCTAATTCCACACAAAAAAGTCCGGCTTTCCAATCTACTACCGGACTACAGTCCCGTGAGGCACCAGTCCCACGGCCAGCGATTAGCGGGTAGCTAGTAGAACCATAAACTATTGGGCGAGAAACGAAAAACTACGACAACTACGGTAAGAGCCAGAACCAGTTTCAACAAGGAGTATCGTATTATCCAGTAAAACTGGGTTGTGGAGGTCAGATAGGCAGTCGCTCCATGTAAAATACTGACACGTACTTAGCTGCATTCGGTTAGACTGCAAGCCGACCAAAACGTAGTTGAGAAGAGGCAAAATAGCAAAAAATAACATAGAATAGCATTGTGATGATTGAGAATTACTTAATCAATTATATTTTGTACGCCATTAAGGCAAAACATGACAGTGACTCAACTGAACTTTATTTAACATCTTGCATTTATTTGTGTATATTCATGTTTTAGCAAAAAAAATATCTTGTATCTTGAGGCTAGGCAGATGATGAACTATGCTGAGTGCCTGGAATCCAGTGGTTCAACTGTGTAAAAACCGAAAAAGTGCTGTAAAAAATTCGCGAGTGGACACAGTGTGTTTCGTGTGTCGGGAACATAATCGAGTTGTGACTGACAGTGGTAGTGTTACGGGGCCAAAAACGAACAAGAAAGAGGTACCAATTTTTCTGCTCATAAACACCCACCCGCAATAACTTCAGTTTATCCGTGATCATGGCGTTTCCAACAGCGCCGAAATATCGGGAACTCAAAACAAATAATAAACATGTTAAATATCCCGTTACAAGTGTTAGTGACCATGTCAGTTTAAAAACTTATACGATGAGAGCCTCTAATCGCATGTCCTAATCGACAAGCGAGTGTCGCTGAGCAAGTATTATTTTCGATCGCTCTTGTCGCTACGGCTTAAGAGTACCCGCCAGTTGTGTGAACACGAACAAATATCAATAGTTGCTGATTGGTCACTCTGCAGATACAAGATATAAAAAAGAGCTTGCCAAGCGACGTTCATTTGGTAGGCAAAATACTGTTCAGGCACTGGCGGTTACCAGCAAATGACTGGACATGAGTCACATTCGCTCATAGCACAACACTATACGAACTACACACAAGTTGCTCGAAGCGTCAAGCGTAAGGTGAACGGTCCTCAAGCTTGGTGTGGCGACGATTTTCGCAGGGTGGCTGGTAGCAACTGGACGAGAATACCAACCCGCACTTGGCCCGCGTGGTGGATTAAAGCCCACTCCCTCTCATTAAGAGGAGGACTATGCCCCAGCAGTAGAAACATTATAGACTGATGATGATGATGATGGAGGAGAATTGCTTAAAATCGAATTACTCGTAAGTAGTGTGCGATTGGAGAGGCCTATGTCCAGCAGTGGACTGTTGAAGGCTGATGATGGCTCGTTGCTCGTTTCTTAAACGCAACGCCACTGACGCCGCGCAACATTGCCCAAAACTCGCCCAGATAATTTGAAAAAAATTAAGAAAACTTATTCGCTTGTTACTCGCCTTTCACTATCGTCGACAACGGGACCCATGCCTTATACTGTCCCGGACAATCCTTAAGAACTGTCTCGCATTGTTGAAATTTCCATCGAAAGCTGTTCTACTTTCCGAGTCAAGTAGTGTAACTAGCTTTCAGGAAGGAACCGGGATAAAGTACCCGTGTACCGATGCTTTTACAGGTTAAGCGGTTACTTTATGGTGCTTGCAGGTGACTATGGAATAAGATTTGCGTATTTGGAGGCCTACCATGACGTCTTGGGGCAGTATTGTTTTAATCTTATTTCAGAGTGGAAAAGAAATGGCGCTAATACTGATACTATTAGCTATGATACTATGCTGGACAAAGGCCTCTCCCCAAGACTTCCAATTGTTTCGATCTAGGGCCATTTTGGACCACTGTTCTTGCGCTAGACGTCCTTTATAGCTCCATCTCTTTCCCACGCTGGAGTGACATTAAAACAATATTGCTGCTTTTAGACGTCATGGTAACCCCCCTGATCTGGGTATTAATTTAAGTAAGGTGATCGTTTATTTATTTATTTATTTATGTACAGTTTTGTACCTCCCTTACTTGGCAGGGGTGCAATAGCGACTTGTCAAAACATAGAATGGATGGATGTAAAGCCACAGAATAAGAGTTATTATTGGTTCCATTTTTGTTTAAGTAAAAAGAGAT